>OW964833.1:12590000-13885000 GCA_943142095.1 Ophonus ardosiacus | reverse complement strand
CTCAAAATTTTATTCACCCTAACTGCCTAACTAACTACTATAGCTACAATTTAAAAATACATTGGAATTATCAAAAAACCATAATTGAATAGCTGAAAAAGAGGATACACAGCAAAGCAAGGTCAAAACTGCCGGAGATGAAAAATTATTTTAAATTTTTTTATGTAATTTTATTAGCACCAAATATTATAGATATTGGCATAAAATAATAATACTTAGTTAGCTGCAGAGGCAATTTAATAAAAATATTGAGTGGCAAAGAGAGTTACATAAAATATTTTGAGCCCCCCCTGAGATAAAATCGTTCCGCGGCCCTTGCATTAATTACTTAGTTTGCGTCAAACCAGGTCTAGTATATTAGGTTGATTGTCAGGACCATGTAGTGTTATAAATGAAGATTACACATTTGTTAAGGAATGGGAATATAGGGGTAACGATAGATTTTAGGTTATAAACTAATTTTTTATATTTGTTTTGTCCAATGAATATGTTAAACGTGTCCAATTACTACAAAATTGTCCAATAATTACACATTTTTGTAGATTTTCTCTTTTTTTGAAAAAAAAAAAAAATGAAATACGCAGGCACATTTGAGAAATTTAAGTTGTGCCTTAATTAAATAAATGATAAAGGATTTGAACAGTGTTACTCCCTCTTAATTGGTCTAGATTGAGTGTTCCAAATATTTAATAAGAAGAATTCCTTAACCATACAATAACTGTATGATTTACCTTATTAATAAAAGTTGCAACAATCGTTATTGTTTTGGTAGAATAAAAATGGAACTCTCTTTGAATGTAAATGTTTCAATTTATTAAAAGTTACTGTAGTTCAAATGAAAATTTAAGCAATTAAACGAATCAGATTTGAGCCAATGTCGTCACGTTGTCACTGTCTCTAATCAAAAACAAATTAAAAAATTAAACTCTTTCAGGTATAATTTCTAAGGAAACGTATTAAAAATCGTCGTCTACTTGAGTTTGCTGATCTGAGAAAAGAATTACGTAAATGCATATTCAAGATCCTTGGAACAACAGACCAATTATATTTTTTTCCCGTAAAAACAAATTATGCATCATAAAATAAGATCTCTTCGCAAGGTATTTACGGCAAATATCTCAGATATGAACACAGTAATCTGTAATAAGATTATTTAATGCATTGCGTCACCGGAAGAGCAATTTTTAATTTTACTTCGCGATGTGAAACAAAAATAGAATGCTTATCTGTTGATCTTCTAATAACAAAAGCGTGAAAAAGAAGTGATCTTTGTCCTTATTACGAATGAGTATTTTTCACTTTTGAAATAATGCCATATTACTAGACATTAATGTATTTCTATTCTTTTCACAAGCAAGATGATTTGATAAAAAAGAAAACAAGAGGTTATTCCCATAATATACTGTCAAAAAAAACTTTTATGCAGTTTTTTTCAATTATTAACCGCCCCGAAAGCTTTTTGCGTACAGTTTCAAAAAACAAAATTCTGAATATGAAAATCATGGGTCTAAATATTTATGCATAAAGTTTTACGGGTAATGTTTTCTCATGTTAAACGCATATAATCAGCCACTATTTATTTCAATGGCAGTATAATTAGTATCATTTTTAATAAATGACAGTTACAGCTGAAAAAATTTTCACCCACATACGGCCTGGCCTGGCCTTCGAAAGGGTTCTTCCGAATTCAAACACCTTGACTGGTATTCATTCGTTTAAACATTCATTTTATAATTAATGAAATATACGGACGTCACGTACCCTTTCAACAGAAAAAAACTGATTTTTCTATTCAGTTAGTGATTAATTCGAAAGGCAAGCTGCAGCCATTGGATAATAGAAATTGATTAGTTTGATTTGACAATGGGGCAGATCCTTGATTACTATGTATTTTTTCCCTGGGATTTTTAATCTATTTAAGTTAATTTGGAAAGTAATTAATATTGTAATTAAAAAAGTAAATATTCAAAGATATACCGTGAGTTTCAGCTAAGATATGCAATATTAATATTACTATTCTGTAATTAAAGTATTACTATAGATACGAGTTTTTACATACTGTATCGTTCCAGATAAAATGCAACATAGGTTGTTAAAGTTGTCAATGTCAAATAAACTTGTCATTACGCTTTAAAGATATTTACTACAGAAGAAAATATTCGAATAGTTACTTGGTAAAATAGAATAGTTTGAGAGATATTTGTGATATGTTTGTTAATTTATCACCTGAACATCTTAATCGAGAATATTTACAAAATTCGAAAGTGATGGACGTTTAGATAAGAATCATACGAAAAGGGCAAGAACTAAAACTGCGGAAACTGAAGAAAATAAAAATAATTTACTACATGCAATAGAACAATATAATCAGCTGTCTAAAAGAGATTTGGCAAATCAATTAAATATTAACTAAACTTCTGTATTAATAGACTAATAATTTCATTCTTCTGTTTTTCATGGGGTCCCGTGGCCACGTGCCAGAGTGTCTGGTCGCGATCCTGGGGAACCGAGTTCGATCCCGACCGACGCCAAATGACACAAAAGTGAGCCCAGTGGTGCACTCTCCACGCCAGCAATGAGTGCCCGTGGGGTGACGCCTGGTAAGCGCCCGCACGGTACAAATATGTCATCATCATTACCGATATTTGCGATAAAGCAGATTGTGGCACACTCAGAAATGGGTAATATGCCGTGATGAAATATTTATTTTATTTTTATTTATTTTCAAAATCTCCAAGTTAAGAAACTGCTTTTAATACTTTCTTACGTTATTTATAAATCCGTAAATTATGATGACAAGTTGACAAGATCATTTAACATTGACAACCTATGTTGCATTATATCTGGAGTATCAGTGTGTTAACTAGCACCCATAGTAACACATTAATGACAGAATAGTAAATATTACATCTCAGCTGAAACTCAGGGTATATTGTGAATGTGCGCATTGTTTTGGTGGGTAGTTTATTTGTTCATTGAAGAGCGGATAAGAATGAAAGGTAATGGTAGTGGCTGTGCTGTGACGAAGGGTAAGGAGACCGGTCGCGGTGAGTAGCCACAGTATCTTCATGACTCAAGACTTCCGGTCAGCCGGTCTCACCGGATCTGCGCCTGGACTCACACACACACGTACAACCCAAAACTAATCTCACATAACATACACAACCTATCAAACTTACACTCAAATTCATATTATGTACTTATATTCCTTTCCTTAATTATTTTTATTGTATAAGTACTACCTTAAATTTTTGTAATATTCGTCTTAGTTCATGCCTATATCCTATATTCTACGAATACTTCATAATTTATTTTTTAAAATCTTTGTTTCTTAAAATTTGCTAAATGTAGCCCAATTTCAATCCATTTCGCATTTAAATCAAAACGTTTATTTAGGCTAAAATCTAGTTTTAGATCAAAAAATTCTTAGAATCTAATCCATTAATTCATTTAAAAAAACTAGATCAACTAATGTACATTCCAATTAATCTATTGCATCAACTAGATCATGGCCTAAATTCCTAAAATTCAGGATGAAGACCAACTAATTTAGTTCATGCACTAGATCATGAATTAAACCGTGGCTTAAACTCCAAAATAAATTTCCGGATAGTGGACTAATTAATCCTGTTCATAAACTAAATTATGCACTACTTAGATCATGACCTAAATTTCAGAATACGGATCTGTTGATCTAATTCATAAATTTGATTATGAACTAGGCCTTGGCTTAAATTCCAGAAAGTAGATTAATTGAACAGTACATAAACTAGATTATGAATTAGACCTTGGCCTAAATCCCAGAATTTAGACCAATTTATCAAGTTCATAAACTGGATTGTGAACTAGATCTTGGCCTAATTCCCAAAAATAAATAGGCACAAAGCGTACCTACGAATTATTCAAGCTCCTAGAATAGAAACTAGATCATGATGTAAATAAATATTTCATTGTCATAAAAACTATATTACATCAACAAAACTAACAAAAAATAATAGTAATTTTATTTTGCGTAACACAATTATTGCACAATTCCTTTTAAAAAAGTTCAATTTTTCTATTAGAGACTGAACGTTCTGGTACTTCTTGATTTAACAGCATAACACTGTTAAGTAATGTAAATGTAATGTCACTAACATATATTCTGTAGAAGTGTACACTGTCTAGTTTAAGGGGAAGTATTCCGGAATAATTAGGTTCTGTTCGTAAGCAACGATGCTTGAAGCCCATCAGGGGGTCGCGTATGAAGACTATATAAATTACCTAAGAAACCATCGCAAGAAACCGTCGAGACACTGGACAGAGACACAATTACCCACTCTCGTTCAAAACAATGTTTCCTCTTTTTACTATACTTTTTCCTATCTCTTTCGTTAATGAACAACGAGCATAATTGCTAACGAAAAAATAATTTGGTTATGTGGAATCATTAGACGAAGAAGCTCTTTATTCGCAAAAAAATAATGTACCTGCTACAAAAACTCTGTCCACCGCTGGTTGAAATAATAGTAGTATTATTTGCGAATTTTTATAATTAAGAGATTGTTTGTGAAAATTCAAGGAGTGTAACGGATTTTGTGACCAGCAGAGGGTGCAAATGATGCACCCAATTATAAATATGGAAGCCCTCGTGTAGTACGCGACTGTGCTATGCGGGACTAAGAATCAATACTAAACTTTATTTTTTTCGGTGAACCTATTCACCAATTATTATTATTATTATTATTATTATTATTATTATTATTATTATTATTATTATTATTATTATTATTATTATTATTATTAGATTGAGGGCTTTAAGTACTAGCCACTTTTACCAGTGCGAGCTATATAAGATCTATTGTATAGTTTTCTGGAAACAATCCCAGAGTTCTCATGAAGGCAATTACTGCTCCAGGACTCTTTTGCCGTGAGGTACCTTTTACCACATGGTTGTCTTCTTACGGCCACAACTGGACATTCACATACACTGTGTTCCTTTCCTCCTCTTCGCAGAGTCGACAGATATTGTTTTCAGCACTGAAATATATACTAACTGGAACTCGCATACTCTACCTATCAGCGTACGCTGAACTGAAGCCTCATTGAACAATAATGGCTGGTCCTGTTCGCGCACGTTCGTACCGAACCGAACCTAGCCGAATAACTCGTATCATAGCTGATCGCTTTGTTTTCATATTATGCTTCATTTATTTAAACATGCGCCACACGAAATAATTTCTGTCTACTCACGAACTGTCTCGATGTTTGCCAACTACTCCAGCAGCAGGCTTCCGTCTACTCACGAACTGTCTCGATGTTTGCCGACTACTCCAGCAGCAGGCTTTCAATATGCTTCATGGTCACGGTTCGTACGCGCATTCCAGGTAGTATATATTTCAGTGGTTTTCAGCAATACCAATCTTACATACGTAGATAGTATTTTAGAGGACGACGACCAGTAAAGATACCTGACTAAGGCCAGGAATGTGACTCCTCTTAGATTTTAATTCCCTTTATATGGCTTTTCAAGAGTTCACAAGAAGTATCAGGCCCATAAAACGGTAATTTGGCTTTCTTTTTCAGCGAGTTCATATGCTTTTTACCTCCCGCTACCCTTGGTAAGGGAAGTATAGGGATCGGGCTAAAAATCACATATAGAGATTTTAGTAAATGACCACGTTTTAAGGTCCCTAGAATCCAATTTTAACATTTTCACGATGATGTCCGTATGTGTGTGTGTATGTGTGTGTGTGTGAGTGTGTGAGTGTGTGTGTATGTGTGTATGTGTAAGGATTTTGCTGGCACTCTAACTCAAAAACTACCATTCAGAAAATTCTGAAACCTTGTATTTCTACCCTATTCTAATATGGAAAGATCCCACTAGATTTTGGTGTAAATCGGATAACCGGAAATAGCACTTTACCTGAAGCTCATAATGGATTTTCTTCAAAAAATACCATTAAATGCCATTTTTTTGCATTTTATCATTATGAAAATTACAGATTATTGAATTTTTTACAGGAATACATTAATACTTTTTCTATATATTTTACAGATAAATTTAAAAATCTTTTTTCTTGTAAATCCCGAAGCCTAAGATAAACACAATTCCTTTGTTGCACAGTTCATATTTCAAGTGAATGTAACTGACAGGTAAATATTACTGTCAAAAAAATAATCCTTCAAATTAATAATAGTGACATTTTAAAAAGAAAATAGTAAATAAAGCAATAGTTATATACAATGGAACATAATATAGTTTGCAGCGTTAGTAAAAACGTAGGTATGTATTTAAATTAATAAAAATTAAATAGCGGGAGGTTTTGTGTTGGCCACATCAGATTTTTTTCATTGCCTAGCCGAGAACGAATAAAAAAGCCTGAAACTGTGAGATGACCCCTTTTCAAATTTAGCGATTTATTTAAAGAATTTAATTTCAAAATTTGCCTTTTAATGCGAACATAAATTAAAGAGTCATCAATTTCTAGTATAATGTTGCAAATCATGTAGAAATATAACATGAAATATGCATAATATATTTATAAAGATACTTAAATTAATCTAGATATTATGTCATTAAGTTCAAAATAATATAAATAAATTAGTATTGGTCACATAAAATTAAATGAGGCAAAAATTTGTTATGACAGCGTTGTACGAAATGCGGTGAAACGTGAAAGTAAAAGTAAAAGATGCGCTTTAATCTACTAGTCGTTTTGAAATCAGTTATAAATATACAAATAGTGTGATGTTTCTAATTTTGCATAAATTATCCCATGTTTTCCTATATAATTTGCAATTAACTATTTTCTCTTTTAAACTTTATATATTTATGTACATTGGTGCTTCATCGTTTAATGTGGATTACAGATATTAATTATTATAATTACTACATTTATTTAAGTGTTAAATATATTTGAAAGTTATATGACAGATTTAATAATACATGTACAGGTGAATACAAGAATCTGTGTATGCTATTACATACAAATTTCCAAAATAATCGTATGTACAGTTCGAAAAGCTAAAAATAGGACAGACAATTTAACATTATTGAAATGGTAAGAATAATTGTTGATTTGAAGACGATTAAAAGTGAACAAAGACCCCGGTGCCCCATTTCCCACGTATTTGGTCCGCCACTGCTCACGACTAATGTAAAGAATCACTCTTACACAGGAAACGATATGCTCATTAGATTTTCAGATAAAACAAGTTAGTTAAAAAAGATATTATATTCGATTTAAATCTCGTTTTTAACAGCTTGAGTTTTGTATGATTTAAATAATTAAAAGAAGAAGAAAAATAATAAGAATGTGACCAGACGACACTTCACAATATGAACATGAACACTAAGGGCCGATATTTCAGATTATAGTTAACTTTTTTGTTTAGTAACCTTTAGTTATTTTAACTATAAAGTTAACTATTAGTTTAATTTGTACTTGTTTTTTATTATTAAGTTACTAAACTAAACAGTACACTACACTGATAGCACTGAATGCGGGGTATTCCACCATAACAAGAAAATAAAAAAAAAAATTCAATTTAAATAAAAGTACGGCTCAATAAATAATAGTTAAAACAATGAAAACATATTTTAAATAATTACTTTACGAGATATTTCACATTTGCTAAAAGGGGAAATTGAGATCATACAATTGTTATCTTTCTCTCGTAGCGCACTCAGAGCAGTGTGTGTGAGAAAGACAAATATAGGGGAAATGTGACGTTACACTAATTTCTCGAAAATAAAATACTTTTAAAACTAGGAACAATTAAGATTTTTTAATACTATGAATTGCTTCAAAACTAAATGAAGTTTTATTTAAAATAATAAAAAAAAAAATTGAGTGGAATACCCCATTCAATTTGACGTCCTCAAAAGTGTTTGTGAGTGACAGGTGACAGATAAGAGGTGATAATAAGTTATTCTGCTAAATAAGAAGGACAACTAATTTTACAAAAGAAGAAGAAGGACTTCTTGTTGCCCTAGTCGAGGAATATAAAAATTGAAAATATAGAATATAAAAAAGTGAAAGGAGTGGAAGTGTGTACTGGCAACAAAAACAAATTTAATGCTAACATAAATAATAATTAGATCAGAGACTATGAAGTGCTGAAACAAAAATATAATAATATTAAAAAGCTAGCAAAGCCGAAGTTCTCAGTAAATAAGCAAAATATCATACAAACCGGCGAAGGCCCACGAACATCCTCCACTTTTTCTGTCAACCTCGAGATCAACCTTACAACAGTTCTTTTAGAAAAGTGAAAACGCTGAAAAGATTCTTTGACATTCCATAATTCAAAATGATTTGTTCTACATCCATGACACGAGAAATTCAAAATTTGGTATTTTAGGTTATAATTCTGTTAACTAACAGTTAACTCATACATTTGTGTTGGTTAGAGAAACTAAATGAATCTAATATAACCAAAAAGTGTAAAACACATTCTAATTTCCAACTATTAGTTAACATTACTTCGTGAGTTAACCAGCGGTTGAAATACCGGGCCTAAAAGGGTTATATTTCATTTCTGATCCGAATTCAGAAATTCTTCATGTTTACTTAATCCATTTGTGGTGTCTTGAAAAATTCAGCTTCAGCTTTCACTAATACATCATAAGATGTATAGAATTTAATATAACCAAAAACTGTAAAACACATTCTAATTTCTAACTATTAGTTAACATTACTTCGTGAGTCAACCAGCGGTTGAAATACCGGGCCTAAAAGGGTTATATTTTTGATCCGAATTCAGAAATTCTTCATGTTTACTTAATCCATTTGTGGTGTCTTGAAAAATTCAGCTTCAGCTTTCACTAATACATCATAAGATACCGGGTGTTCAGTAGTCTGCAGATGTACTATTTAGGGTTATTTTTATACCATTAATAATCCTTTCCCAGATACCGTAATCTGTAGTGGCGCAACTCTCAGCATAATTATTATTATTTTTATATTAGCGAAAGCCGTAACTTATATTCAACGGCGATTTTCTGTAATCATACTTTGTAACCAGTCTATTATTATTATCTAGATGTCACATGAAGGTAACACGTTGTACCGCAAAATTTTCACCCAAAATTAGATACAATGTGTTAAAAAAAAAACTACCTCGGAGTAGGCTTTGAAGAGAGAAACGTATGTCTGATCATTATTCAATTCAAAAATCAAGTTGTCAACATTGATCATGAAAATAAGATTCAAGAAGAAAAGCATTGATTTCTTTAGATAACATTCATTTATGACAACATCTCGTGTCAAGTACTATTATCGGTTTCAAAAGTAAAGTCCCCTTAGTTTAGAATAGGAATGACGATGGGTATCCGGGTACTCGGAATCTACCCTATAATAATGTACCCGGGTATAAAATTTCTTACCCGATTACCCGAAATATATCATAGGTAATTAATTCAATTTGTGTTAATTTTTTTTATAGAGATACAGTACATTATTTATTTGTATTACTTTTTATTTACCATACCATAGGTAAATAATATAATTTATGTTAAGTTTTTTATAGAGATACAGTATATTATTTATTTTTATTCAATAAATATATGTAAACATTAATTATGAATTTTATTAAAAAGTAAACTGCTAATATAAGGGTAACTGATAATTAACAAATTAACGAATTGTGCATATGTACTTAAAGGATAACGGGTAATTAAAGGGTATCGGATAATTAACGGGTAAAGGGTACTATTCGGGTAGTTGTTTCGGGTACTCGGGTACCAAAATTATCGGAATTCGTCATTCCTAGTTTAGAACACTATAACTTCTACAAAATTAAACAAAAAAAATCGCTGTTTGCACGATGATTTTCTATGATTATTTCAATTTTACATAAAGAAAAATATTTTTTTTTTTATATTACCATTTAAATATTTCAGTATAACATGTAAAACATGAGACCCATTTTTATTGAAATTTTGAGATACACTAACTTCAAACTAATGTAATTCTTATATCGTCAAATATATGCTTTTCAAAATTGAATATGTGTTAATATGCACCATCTACAATTTGTGGTACAAAAGAAGTATTATAATTATTATTGAAATTTGTTATAAATAACGTTACATACAGAAAAAATATCAAAACAATATGTATATGTTACGGATTGTATGATTATTGAAATGAAAGAAAAACGTAAAAATAATTACATATAGCAACTCAGTAACGTGCAATTAATTGTTAAAACCGAGGAAGTCGCAATTTTTTTTAATTTTACTGTTCATTACTCCCTTGGGGTGAGAGAAGCTGGTGGCTTACAAACTTCGTGCACGTTCGTCTATTATCGTTGCGAATAAAGATGTTCGATCCCAAAGTGTATAGAGCGGTAATATTTACTATTAAAATTATTGCACGTTTGTTCCGGAATTATAATATATAATATTTTTCTTGGTAAATAATACTGTACCGCAAAGAAATCTATACATATCCGACATTTATTTTAAAAAATCTCTGTTTGTTACTTCATTTTTCTTAACCATTTATTTTTATTTCATAATAAATAAGTAAATTTTTCATTTATTTAATGTGAAGTATAATAATAAATTTATTATAGAGTGAACATTTAAAATATAACAAAATTTGTTTTTCATTTATAATGCCGAAATACACGTTTGCCGCTTTGCTCTGCGCGGAATACGTATTCGCTCAACCAAAGGCAGAAAATTGTTGAAATTGTAATGTTTATATTTTGGCATTATATCATTTGTTTTTTTATTTATTTTTTAATAAATACCTTAAAATATTTATTACTAACAGAATATCGAAACAAAATTTCTTAAAGAATAATATTAATCGAGATACTCTTCTGTCACTTTTTATTTAATTCATAGAAAACCACAAATTATATATACTTCAAATTATAGTTTTTTCAAAATTTGAAGTCCAGTCTGCATTGTGCCAGGAGCATGATTTTTTTTATTGAATAAATTCTGATTAATTCAGGATAGAAAATGTGCTAACGAGGAAAACATGGAAATTTCATGCTCCCAATTTACATTTTATTTATTTATATAAAACTATGTTCTGTAATACATACTGATTTTTTGATATATTACAAAAATATGTTGTAGCTTTCATTATATTCTGCCCATTATAATGAAAGTTATTACATTTCAAACCAGGGTTGGCCTGATTTAAATCATGATTTAAATCAATTGATTTTTTTTAAAAAATCACTGATTTTTATTACAGATGAAAAAAGATTCAAATTGTAATAAAAATGAATTTATTTACTACAAAAGTATAAATAACAACAAAAATATGGACTGTATTCGAATTCTAACAGATTACTGATTACGTGTTTTGACCTATTTTATTTAGGTATGCATTGTTTAAAAAGACGCGCGCGCGTGGGTACGTTATATACTAAATTTATGCAAAAATTTAAATGCATCTTTTGGGGTTTATTACAGATTTCGTTTATGAAATAAAATATTTATATTGCTTTTAAAACAATTAAAAAAGTACAATAACACCACTAGATCTTTAAAAATAAAAAAATCAAAAAATCATGATTTATTTGATTTTTTTTTTTAAATCAATGATTTTTGATTTTTTTAAATAAATCATGATTTTTTCCAACCCTGTTTCAAACCCAGGGGACTTTACGTTTGAAACCGATAATAGTTTTTTTAACACACTGTGTGTATAATAGATAATAACTATAAGTAATATTTGACTTTTTACAAAATTGGAAGCTTGCATTTTTTATCATTGTCATAAGTGTGTGCCAATTCATTTTTTTCTTTTTATTAAACTTGTCAGGCACTAGTTTTTGGTTGTAGAATCTAAATTATGTAGAGCGGATTTTGAAAGAAAGGCTAAACCGATCTAAGTTTTATGATTAATCGATTCAATGTTTTTTCTTCTTAATGTACATAGTTGTTTTTTCAGTACAAATATTTGGCATCTATTCTATTTGTATGTAGAATTTAGAACATTTAGAGCGACTTTTGAAAGTAGATCCTACTCTAAATCTAATATTTGGCAACTATTCTTTAAAATCTAGATCTCGAGAATATATAGCGCATTAGTATTTTGTGATTCATTTTCTGATTGCTGTCTTGTTGATGAAAATGCGTTTTTGATGATTTTTTCAGTATAAGTATTTGGCAACGTGGTGTCTGCGCTCAAAAATAGCAGAGTGATCTCCTGAATTGAGTGCAGTTGTAAACAGTGAACGTAGGTACGATGACGTCACGTCGTGAGTGTGGTTATGTGAGACTCTGTCCTATTTAACCGGCGACGCCACTGTTTGGAGCGTTTTTTCTTTTCGTGGTGGCACAACTTAAAATACACCGGATGCCAATGTCTCTCTCTATTCCCAACGCGGTATTACATTTTCGATTATAATTTACGAGTTAATATTGTGAAATTATTCGTCAACAGTTTCGATGTCATGGAAATTTAAATTGATTAACTTGTTTTCAATAAACAGTCGATAATACATGGGTGTACCCAATATTTGAATTATGAAGTAACTTCATTTGCAAAACCAAAATAAATCAACATATCAACACCACACTCTCCACTATTTCTTGGTTTATCTCAAAGGTAGTATTAGTATTATACTTTCATTCGCTAGTCGAACTTTGAAGTTTAAATTATTTTAAAGATGTAGTTTCTTTTCGTATCTTTGCCGCATGATTTGAGAATTTTTGCAAATACCCATTTAAATACTGGACTAGGAAATCCTAGAAATACATTAAAATGTCTTGCTGAAAATAGATGGATGACTACGGTACCTGCATAATAGCAGAATAACAAAACAGGGGTGCATTTAAAATATTTTAAACATTTTTCCTTTATTTTGATTATAACAAAATATTTTGACTTTTAAACTACTTAGTTTGACAATTCATGATTATTTTTAATTTTAATCTGACAGTAGTTCATACTCGAAGGTTCCTTGCATCTGAGACGAATGAATCATAATTCGTGGTATTAAAATTTTTAAATACAACCCTAAATCCTGTTGCTAAGATCATTGTAAATGCCTCCTATATTCCAAATGGTATTGAGAACAATTCTATTCTTCTCTAACGGAATATATAAAGGTCAGTTTCCTTTCAAATTCAAATCATAGGACAAAGTTATCCTTACGCTCTTAATACATAAATAACTATTACACACGAGTTGCATACAATATTGTTGCTACAACTGAAATGTTAGTGATATTTCTCATAATACAGAGTGTGAATGTACAGGCATCTTCAAATATTGTTAGTGTTAGTTGACAATTCAATTAACCGAAATTGCATGTTGCCTAGGAACGTATTCACCCACTTGAAAAGTGACTTTTTACTCATTGTAAAGAGTGCGTAAAGTATGTACTTTACGCACGGTTATAGGAAATAATTATTTACGTATAGAGGGCGGAAAGAAAAGGTTTACGCCTGCAGTGGAGAGCTTTTATTCGTCCAAGGGTGTAAACTTCTTTCGGCCTGAGATATGTACAACGTTTTACGCACAACTGCAATCAAAATAAAGGTTTTTAAATTATTTTTTAAATACATGAAAAGTTTGTTGCTATGTAAAATATTACGTGGCCAGGTTAACCTTATTTTGTCGTTATATTATAAATAATAATTAAAGAAACACTTCTAAAATTCATATAATTAAATAAAGATTAGTATCATTACCGGGTGTTTTGGCTTTTTTACAGTCCGGCGGGCAGTAAAATTGGCAAAAAGCCCGGCGGGGACAATGTTCAATTTTCCGCCCTGGTAACTAATATGTAAACAAACAATTTTAATGCAGTTGTGCGTAAAATAATTTGAACGTCAACTTTCATTTGCTAGTCGTACTATAACTTCATATCTTTTTATTACTCTATTATTATCCTTCTGTTTCCTTGCCATTAAAAGCGCCGAATACATGCTAAATTGCCAATGCAATGGCAATAATGAACAACTCTTTTTGCAAAACATTCGTTTTCTAGTCTTTTCATTCTACACATTAAAAAGACTAGCAAAAATAGTTTCGGGTGACAAACATGAAATTTTGTAAAATCAAATTTGTCTATTTACTTTTGGCACAGCTCCTTATTTATTTATATATGTCAATCATATGTCGTGAAGTCCTCCATAGACCATAGTTGATGTTGGTATGTTAATATGAAACCAGCTGCCGTGATGAACGTGTCATATCTACCAATTGTTTTCAAAATGCTTCCATAAGGGCGAGGCGAAAGGTTGTCCCACAGCTGCCCTCTGGCATTTTGCGGACAATTATTTCAACCTTATCTACATCAAGATAGAAGATAGCATGATCTGGTCACCTTTCCTACACTCCCAAATGACAGATTCTAGATAAGAACAAGAACCCTGTTTTCAAGCGTGAAATTTTCAGTTACTGATCAATTTACAACGTTTCATTACAACTACACGTAACGCTATTTCATTTTCATTTCAATTTGTGTATGTTTCGCGGAAATACTCAGTCTTCGGTGTTTATTATTGCCAACTGAAATAGATAGATGTTGTATAATTGAAATTGTTGATTTTCTCTAACATGTGATGCGATGATTAATTTATTCCCTGATTGACAAATAAGATTGTAACATGTCATGTTTTATGGAAGAAGTAAGGATGTACTCGACTCGAAAAAAATATATGGCAATATGGGGGCCTGAAGATTGACTCCAAATTTGGACGACCTTCGAGCCGGATTAGGTACAAATATTTCCTCATTATATATATATGAGACTAAAATTAATCACAATTTCATTTTAAGAAAAAAACGCAAATTAAAATTCGCAATTTACAGCAAATTTCAGAGTGCCATTGAATTACTGAAGTTTAATTTTTTTATTTGACGTCTCATAATTCTACTCTTGTCAATAAATAATTTTATATAATTATTAAAAGTATAATTAAACACAAAAAGAAAGTACAAAATGATTCAAGAATGATATTATAACATTCAAAATTAATTATAATAATAATATGTCAAATAAAAACAAATAAAATTTTATGGCACTCTGAAATATACTATAAATAGCGAATTTTAATTTGCTCCAATTATAGACAACTTTTTATTTACAACGTTTCTCTAAATTAATAGGTCAGAAACTACAGCAAAATGAAAAAATTACATTTTATTCCCTATATTACGGATTGCAAGTGGACACCCGGTTACACACACACACATATATATATATATATATATATATATATATATATATATATATATATATAGGGTGTGCAACGAAACGCGGAACATAGGAGTTTAACATAGGATTTTAAAAATTTGCGAATATTGGCTCGCCTGTACATTTTACAGCAAAAACATAAGAATAAAAAGATGTTTAGAATTAATTTTTACTTCCAAAAAGTCTTCATTTAATGCAATAGAATATCTATAACACTAGATATTTAGAAAATAAAATAAGACATTTTCGTCTAAAATCAGATAGCCATGGAAATAAAAGAAATAGAAGAAAATCTCATTTTGACAGTTCATTTTAGTGTTATTGATATTAATTGTTATAATAATTCTGTCTACATTGTTATAGTTCATAAATTACTTTACTGTGCTTTTGTGTATTATAAAATGGATTTATTTAGTACCGAAGAATTTGTGATTTATTTTATTATTAAATATTTGACTTAAATTTTAGGATGATTCATCATTTTTGATATACACTGAAATTATAGTTCATTTCAGTATTATTAATCTTATTGTTGTAATCAATATGTATACAATGTTATAATTAAGCATTAAATATTTAAGTATTATGATTTTAATTGATATTTTGTTTTATTTGTTTTATATTCCCATAGCTATCTGATATTTGGTGAAAATGTTATATTTTACTTTCTAAATATCTAGTGCTGCAGATATTCTATTGTATTAATTGATAAATTTTTAAGAGTAAAAATTAGTTCTAAACAACTGTTTATTCTTGTATTTTTGCTCTAAAAGGACAGGAGAGCCAATTTTCGCATATTTTTAAAATCCTATGTTAAAGTCCTATGTTCCGCGTTTCGTTGCACACCCTGTATATATATATATATATATATATATATATATATATATATATATATATATATATATATATATCATCGAATATTGCACCACTCATGACCTACAAGATTGATGAAGATATTATTCTTGTTTGTAGCTTATACTCTTCGATTTCCAATTAATTAAGCATACAGCACAGCGCATAATTTTCTATTCCTATAAAAGATAAGCGAATAACTTTCGTAGAGAACGAGTAATTTCTCTTGCTAAAACCGTGAATAAAACTGTTTTCTTAACTACTTTCTTTCATGGTTCTCAGCTTAAATTCATTAGGATAAAAAATCGCAGTTTCTACACACAAGAAATAAATATCAACACGCCCTATTCCCACAATTTCGAATTTAAGTATTGTGAAATTGAGGGTGAGTAAACGAAAATGATACAGGAAATGTTTCCGCTCGAAGATGGTCTATGATTTTTTCAATAATTAAAAATAGTTATACAACAACTTCTTCATTTATTAAAAGCCTTCAGAATCGTTGGTTTGTTCCTAAATTTTGGCTTGCTTAGATTTTAAATTTAAATGTTTCAAACTGTTTGTTTAAAAGTAATGTGTTGTATTATTAAATAATGAAATGGCTGCCTTCTGAAATGCAAGAAGGGAAAAGTTTCTATTTCTGCAAAGTTGGGGGAAAAAAGATAAATTCCCTGCTGTTCCCGGGTCTAATTCCCGTTTAAATAGAAAGTTAATGTGAGGGAAACATCCCGTTTATTTGCTACAGCATTCATTCCCCTTTTTATTCGTTTTGTTTTACGGAAATTCTTTAGGGGTGTAGATAAATACTAATGTCACCTTTTAACTTTGAGGGTAAAAGTAAATTTATTTCTTCCCGCAAAATTAAACAACTTAATTTCCTCTTTTGAGATATATAGCCCTCGTTATTTTTACGAATTTAACAGATAAATCCTTTAACACTCTTTCTATTATTAAAAAAACAAATTTCTGGCAGAATTTTAAATTCTTCCTCGAAATAAAAATCGCAAGATAAATAAACATATCAGCACGGCATATTACCCTTTGCTCGATGTAACAATCTAATATCTATGGCTTATATCTTCTTGTAACTTTATTCAATAATAATTCTTTCGGTAGCTTTTAAAACTTTTAGTCTTCTTTGGTCTCTTTTTTCTCTCAACTCTTTCCTCAATAAAATCTAATTTCTATTTCGTTTCTAGTTCTTTCCTTATATTTCTGTTTCATATTCTATTTTGCATCGTAACACCTTTCACAATTTCTTAAGTTGATCATTTGTCTTGTAATATCTGGAATTCCACCAGTAGTGTAAGAAATAATAAACTTGTGAACATTTTCTTCACTGAATTATTTTATTGTAATTTGTACATTTCAAGGTTTTCATAATTATTTACGATGAAGGAGAGAATCTCCGGAGAAGATCCTTACCGTCCTACGGGGCGATGCATCAGGCCTAGTAAATTATATAATTACCAAATTTGACGATGTTTATATGAGTTTATTTTGTATATATTATTCATACGTACATAACTAACATAAACCAGAAATTAATAATAAAAACTACAAGAGCTCAGCTGACTCACTCCGCTCTCATTAATGTGGTCCGGATGAGGTATTTCGCTACCGAAAATCGGTCATTTTAATATGTAAGGAGCGAGAAATATTTGTTGCATTGTTAGTAAGACTGTTGTTATGTATTAATATTATATGTATAATGGGTATGGTTTGGACACGAAAAATAAAATAAATAATCATCATTTATATACTAATACATAAAATTAAGGATCCAGCTTATATAGTAATGGTAATGTAATACCATTTTTTTGTGCAAGTTACCCTTGAGGATGTTTTGTGTACTATCCAGTAGCTAAACTGTTTTTTAAAAGCCCTAATACATTATTTTTACTGTGATTACTATCGTATGTTATCGAGCTTGACCTTTCCTAATGTGTCTTTCGAGCCGGATTCTGTAGCTACATATATTAGCGATCCCAACAATTTTCCATAAAAATTTGTTGCAACAACTTCTTGCAACAATGTTGACTTATTACATTAATGATGATTATATTTTTGTTTGTATATTATTAAAATTATTGTCCTAAACGTCTACGTTGATTTTTTGGGAATCTGGTTTCTGACTTGTAGCCTGGAAGGTATGGAATAAAGCAGAGCGCCGTACAGATTACACTATCTCAATGGTGGTTCTGGCTTCGAGAGCATAAATTTCACCCGTCGTATTTTTAGTCAAGAACGTAAGTAAATGAGATCATCAATGCCTACCAAGTGAGATACGACCCTATATATCTACAATAATAGCATTATGCTTCATTCATTAAACTATTGTTGTGCGGTATATTTCTGCAACGAATAACTTTTATGCAGTTACATATTATATTTTTCCAGTTGCTTTGGTTATGAAGTTTTTATGCCTTTTATTTGTAACACAAAATACATAAATATATTATCACGACTTCTGGGTGTGCATATATTATTAAATATTAAAACAATTTTTATTCACAATCATTATAGTAATATACAGATTTCTAACCTTTTGGAGGTTGGAAAATACGTCATTCCTAACTTTAATGACAATCTCTTGGGTTGGAAATAACAGATTTCACTTCCATCTCTTGGGTTGGAAATGTTTATGTAGGGGTTGCCTAGCAACATTGCCGTAGATCCCCATAATTAAGTAGGCTAAACAAATTTTAAGACAGCTGTCAAAATATTAATAAAATTAAAGGTTATAATTCATTGATTTATTTTGAAAATTATTGATTTAAAATGAGGATGATTGTGAATAAAATAGTATACATAACCTCGGTGGGAGTTTCATAACAGCCTCGCGCATTATCTCACCTCGAGGCTTCGCCTCTCGGTAATATACATAACCCCTCGGCTGTAATGAAACATCTCCCACCTCGGATGTAATATACTATTTACAAATTTAAAGATTTATAATATGTCGATAATACTAATTTCTTCAGCTAGGAAATACCACGAGATTTTTCACATTCAAAAGTACTATTCTCTACATAAAATGCATATATTTTTCGCCACTAGATGGCAGCAAGTTCTGTACCAGTCTCGTTTCATAATTTTTGTTAATAAAATTGAATAAAATTAAATATCCGCAAAATCGTGCATTTGTACTTGCCAGCTTGTAAACAAGGGTGTAGCAGACCTCCAGAAACCAAACTTCTATTTTTAGAATGCTGTTTGTTTTTTCAAATCGAAATAAATTTACTTTATTTGATCTGAAATAGTATATTTTATAACTAGTGCTGAAAGTTGGATATTCCACACGAGTGTGAATTTTGAGCCACGAGCCAAAGGCGAGTGGTTTAATCACACGAGTGTAAAATACCCTTTCAGCACGTGTGGTGTACACGATACTTTTCCGACGACCACAATTTGTTGAATTGATATAACTGTATACATATAAAAATATTAAAACAGATTATGTTAACATCATTGCTATCAGAATTCACCAAAAATTAACTAGTGCTGAAAGTTGGATATTTCACACGAACGTGAAGTTTGAGCCACGAGCGAAGGCGAGTGGTTTAATCATGTGAGTGTGAAATACCCTTTCAGCACGTGTTGTACACGATATTTTTCCGACGACCACAAAAAATAAAACAATATAAAATTTTCATAAAAATATTAAAACAGATTATGTTTACATCATTGCTATCTGAATTCACCAAAAATTTTGTTAAACTCTGATAAATCAGGGTCCAGCCTTCTTATTACTTGTAAATGTAGCAAATTATTTGCAACTGTCAAATTTTTAGATTAGTTCGCTCAGTTATCGCAGCGTGTGATAAAATCATATCACACAGTTGCGGATGCATCTGATTGGCTAACGAGCTTTCATTTCACACAGCTTTGGTAGTGATGTGCAATGACCAACTTACAGTAATAGTTTAGCGTGTGAATTTATGTACTTTTCGTAGTGGTCGTCGGAAAAATATATTTAAATAATTTGTGGGCGGAAAACAAGACTCAGCGAGATTTTCAAACAATATTTGAATAAAAAATGTAAAAGAGATTTATGCCGGGATTATGAAGACAATGAAATTAAAAAATTAAATTGTAAAACTAAACTAAACAAGTAGAAACCATTGTTATCAATGACAACGTTTATGGAACTAAACTGAAGAACTAAACTAATGAACCTAAATTAAGAAGTTAGCTATTCTCAACTTTTAGTTTAATTTTATAATTTCTTAGTTTTGCGCCTGTGCCAATCGAGCACTTAGGACAGATTTTAACACCTAATCTACGAAAATGTATGATGATAGCAACGGTTCTGCAGAGAAGAGAGACGAAATACCAATTGGATTTTTCAACAAATTGTATATCTATATTTTTTTATCCTATTTAAATATAATGTACCGCAATTCACCCTGTAAAAGTTAGATTATGATTATTCGAAATGTCAAACAAAAAATTCTCAATTTTATGCTGGGTTTATGCAGCATGTAAATTATAAAATTAAATTAAGCCACTAAATTAAGAAACTAAACTAAAAAAAACGTCGTTTATGCAGTACATTAAAATTCAGAATTTTAAGTTTGACATTTCGTATAATCTAACTTTTATAGGTGAAATTGCGATACAATATATTTATATAGGATAAAAAATAAAGGTAAACAATCTGTTGAATAAATCCAATTAGTATTTCATCGCTCTTTTCTGCAGAAACGTTATCATCGTACATTTTCAGAGGGTAGGTGCGAAAATCTGTCATAAGTGCGCGAATGGAGCAGGCGCAAAACTAAGAAATTATAAAATTAAACTAAACGTTGAAAATAGCCTACTTCTTAATTTAGTTTCATTAGTTTAACTCTTCAGTTCAGTTGCATAAACATTGTCGTTGATAACAATGGTTTCTACTTGTTTAGTTCAGTTTTACAATTTAATTTTTTAATTTTTATTTGTCTGCATAAACCCAGCATTAATTTACTGCATAATATAGTTTCTTAATTTAATTTATACTTTACATGCTGCGCAAACCCAGTAATATTCGTTAAGAATTGATACTAGATGGTTCTAGAAATCTCTAACGAAATTTAAGTATTATTTTTTCAATTCCTTTACGAATATGGGATTTTCTCGGAGTCAATTTGTAAATGAATGAATTTGTAAATTCTGGCAAAGTGTGATAGGAATGCAGACAAAAGCGTTTGGACGCTGAAGAGCATCTGACGACGGACGTCTAGGCCGCCGGCTCATGGCTTTTCAATTCAATCCGCCCCCACTTCAAGGGCCTAGTTAACTTACGTCTGGCTTTTTATAGACGTCCTTAAAGAAGTCAAGGGCAACGATATTTTCATGTTTCTGTATGTTATTATGAACCATGAGGAAATCAATTTAAATTTGAATATTTGCTGCCATAAATGTCATGAATGGGTGTATTGTGAACCACTCGAACAGCGAGCAATAAGATATATTTATTAATATTGATATTAAATCAATGATTAAATTGAAAAGCAAATATTAAGGTTGTACTTGGGAAGTAATTTTGTTTGAAAATAGAATATATTCCAAAAAATTCCGGTATTATTAATAATTAATAGTAATACAACATACAACTATAAATATCGTAGTTATGACAAGGCGGCATATATCTGTCACTGCTTGCTTTTACAGGGAATATTAGTAGGTATTAGGACGATTGTGGTACACTAGATTTAGTGACTTTTTGTAAAGTTGGCAGTATCTAATGACTTTTTGTTTAACCATCCCAATGTTGGCAGCGCTGTTTTGGTGGGAAATTTTGAAATGAAAATAAACCAATCCAGAACAAATGCAATATGGCGTTGATGGAGGGGTAGCAAATTTAAATTATTGGAGTGGAGGGGTTCTTGCCTGCCTTAACGGGTGTGAAATTGGGGTTAGGGTCTTTTTGGGGTTCGGATCGGGGTTTGTGTCGTGCACGCGATTTGGAGTACGGAGTTGACTGGGATGTTTTAAAAAGGAAAACCGACTTTGAAGTTAATATTGTATAATTTAAAACATTAACTTTAACATATTACAAATTATATAAAATTAAATTATTTTAAAAATTCATGACGTACCATTGTTGGTGCACACTGACTCTGCAAAGATAATGAAAATAAGATAAAGAATATATTTTCATATTATATAAAATATTCCTAAATTTAGTATTTTTAAAACATAATTTGACTCAACATTGTCATGTTATCTGTTTGAGACATTATTTTAGCAAATGGTGATTTTTCGCTCTATATACATCTCTTTTTATACCCGTAAGGTACGGAATCGTAATTGTCTATTCAAAAAGTCACTAAATCTAGTGTACCACAATCGTCCTAATACTTACTAATATCAACGTGCCATTATTTGTGCCGCTCTGTTGAAATGAATTGATTAAATGGATTCCCTGTCTACTCTGTGTAGTATAAGAATCTTATTGTTCCTTTAATATAAATGCTATTTTTGTTTGAAATAATTTTTTAACTATAAGAGGGCTAATTGGAAAAACAGGGGATTACTCTCTTTAAAAAAAGTATATAAAAAACGTGTTTTACAGTAATTTGTGAAACATAAAATTTTTACTCCAAATTTTAAATTTACTACCGTCGTAAAATTGAAGAGTGACAGTTCATTAATATCCTATCATAAAATCTAAATATAACACTTTTTTTTCTTCATATTAGAGAAAAAAAAAATAGCGTTAAATTTCAAAGAAACGACAATAATTTTGTACTACATTTATAAATAAGTACAGAATTTCACATTTCGTAAGTAATAAAATATTCCGAGAATTAGACAGTTACTTTTACACAGTGTGGGAGGGCACGTGGAGGAAAATAGACATTGTGAATCGAGCTTTACAATTGTAATACTTTTGTGATTGTGCCAATCTGCCACATTTTTTTTTGATATTTTTCATTGTTAGTGTTCAAAATTAATAAAATATATAATTTGCAAAATTAGTGAAATAATTAACAAAGTTTATATTATTTGAAACAAGGATAATTATAGTGTAGTCATAAATATTTACAGAAGTAGGCAATAAAATTTTTAAATGCTGACCTCAATAAGTAGATCCAAAAATACCTTTTAACGCATAGTTCACACTATATCTTATGCATTTCATTCAAAAAGATACAATATGAATGCGGAAATATTAAGTTTATGATTCATACTACAGCTGGAAATTTATTTGTAATAGTAAAATACAAATCTAAACTTAAGTGTCAAATAAAATTTTATCGTTAACGTTATGGACAAAAGTTGAAATGAAGGAATATCGGAAAATTCCCGGGCAAATCGCAAAAAGACAACATAATTTGGGCCCGGTAACTAGATATTCATTAGGAATGACGATGGGTACCCGGGTACTTGGAATCTACCCGATAATAATGTACCCGTGTATAAAATTTCTTACCAGATTACCCGAAATATTCCCGCTGCCTGTTAATTACCCAATACCCTCTAATTACCCGAACAGATTGCAGCTGCCGGAAAGATTGTATCTAAAAGAAGAGCTTTTTATTACCATATCATAGGTAATTAATATAATTTATGTTAAGTTTTTTATAGAGATACAGTATATTATTTATTTTTATTACTTTTTATTTAATAAATACATGTAAACATTAATTATGAATTTTATTAAAAAGTAAACTGCTAATATAAGGGTAACTGATAATTAACAAATTAACGAATTGTGTATTTGTACTTAAAGGATAACGGGTAATTAAAGAGTATCGGATAATTAACGGGTAAAGGATACTATCCGGGTAGTTGTTTCGGGTACTCGGGTACCAAAATTATCGGAATTCGTCATTCCTAATATTGATCAAAACAAATATTTTTAGCTTCCTATATTTAGTACCTAGGATGCTCACGAATTTTTCACAAAAAAAATCTTGAATAATTAACATGAATATTGTTACATTTACGAGTAAGATTTTTAGTTTTATAAACATGAATAATTCATGTACACGTAAATACATTTGGTTATGGTATTAAATTATCCTGAATTTTCCCAAACCAGTATGGATATTTCGCGAAATGCCCAGGCAACTCTAAATTTGAATTAATATTGTAAATTTGTCCGGTATTATTTGAAATATTTATTGGGAAACCTAAACGTACTTTTTGAAATTGTTTTTATTTACTAAATAGACATAAGATTGATAGTGTTTGATCAAAAGAGCTGTTGGCATTTACATTGAAGTAAATCAAATTTTTACGATGTTCTTTTACGAATGAAGGAAACAGTTGCATCTTATAAAATTCTTAATTTATGAATTTGGTGATTCAAATTTAAGAAGCTCGTAAAACGCAAAAATAAATTCAA
The DNA here is from genome assembly GCA_943142095.1 of Ophonus ardosiacus. Classification (NCBI taxonomy): domain Eukaryota; kingdom Metazoa; phylum Arthropoda; class Insecta; order Coleoptera; family Carabidae; genus Ophonus; species Ophonus ardosiacus. The sequence goes on along the minus strand of OW964833.1, from coordinate 13,860,648 downwards.
AGAAACCTTAAAGTAATGATTTCCGTTCAAATCGGAAGATGGACACTTCTAAAATAGTTCAAACAAAAAACTAGTAAAAAATCGTTAGTAAAACCTCAGTCAATAGCAATACAAGGTTGTTGTTACAACGAAGACGATATTAAATAAAGTTCGACATGAGAATGCGAAAAATGTATTGCACCTATTTTAGAAAGTCTTGGTATGCCGTATGCCGCTTCTTTGCATCTTTCATTTGTCACGAGTTCAAGCATCGTCGAATGAGAACCTTCGCTAGATTTGAACACACTTATTTCGATACAACATAAAGGCTATATTCATCTGAGTGCACCTGAATCGCAGGAATTCGGATTTGATGTTAAGTGCAGGAATCTCATTGCTGTATACTATCTTCGCAAGACACACACAATAATTGATTTTTTTTAATTTTGGGGGGTCAAATTGGCTTTTTCATGTTTTAAGTTATTAAAAACAATCAAAAGTAGTAGTAGAGTGAAAAAAATTAGTGATTCTGTCGAGACGAGATATTTCTCGATTTTCGTCTCGTCTCGTACGAAATCTCAGAAATATAAAAAACATTTACGAGATAAAATATATTTGTCGAGATCTCGATTCTCGAAAACTGATTCGAGATTTCTCGGTTGTTATTTTTCTCATGAGTTATAATTGCCAACATGTGAAATTTAACATATTTTTAGTGATATCTGCTTCTATTTAGCTATGGCATTTTGAACAAAAAGATAATAAAGTATTTGACATTTTATCTTTACTTTTTCTTAAAAGTCCCTACAAATTTTAACTGTCAAGTAACTGTCAAATGTCATTTGTGTTTATATTTTTGATGTATACAAGTAGTGTTATAAGTGATCGATATAGAGAAGTAATTGAAATCTTTTTTCAGTCAAATATTTATCTTTGTTCAAATTACTATTAATACAAAATTGAATATACATATTAAATTTTCGTCGAGAAATCTCGGCGAGAATCTCGGCCGAGACGAGACTCTATTAAACGAGACGAGTAAAATTTCGAGACAAGACATAATTTTATGAATTTGAAACGAGACGAGACAATGAATTTCTCGTCTCGTCTCGTCTCGACCGAATCACTAAAAAAAATGCAAATTGCCCCTTTTCAAGAGGAGTTCGGCTCTAATTTAATAATTTAGTTCTGAAATAGAACAATGATGTGGGGCGATATAAAAATTTAGCCCAATTTTCTGAAATATTTTGGCGACATTGAAAGTAGTATTAAAAATGCGAGCAAATATCTAATAATAGATAAACAGGATGTTTTGTAAACAGCCGAAACAAATTTATAGGCTAGGGCACATTACAGGTCATTAAAAACTAATACCATTACACCGTATATAAATGACAGGAAACACTCAAAATTTTCAATTACAAAATACGCATTAATTATCAATAAAATTTTCAAAATCATTTTACTTCAACCTGATCGCTGGTTTGACATTTATCATGTGCTTTAGTTAAATGAAAATTACACATTGTGATACTACAAAGACCAAGGTCTGTATCGCTATCGAAATGAAGATTAATATATAATTTCGCGGTATTTATTTGTCATTCCTAAAGATGGAAATAAACAAGGTTAGAAGACACAACCATTATATTAAATGGTATTAGGATATCCTGTTCATACCACATACCTTCACATTATTTAGCATTAGAATGATGAATGATGATGCTACTTTTACCTTTCTTTTATTTTATAACTGCGAATTGTCACAAAAGGCCACGGAAAATGTTTTTGTGTCGTTAAATTAGTTCAATCCCCATTTACATCTATTTTCATTTATTTTATATTTTAACAAATTTTAATAGCTTATTCTCTCAGGTTATTTAGAGAAAATATGCCATATGCCGGCTTACATTTTCAAACAAAGGCATTAAAAAATTATAAAATCTATACACAAATGGTGCCATATTTCTATAAAATTCTTTCGACTACTTTAAAATACAAAAAGCTTACAAAAACTGAATGTTTCAAATTACTCAATGGTTTGGTCATAATTGTTCGGCCGACATTTAATATTGGCTTATTTTGTTTTATTAGTAAAAACAAATTTAAATTTACTATTTTGACATTCTGTAGTATTAATGTTGATGTTCATAGCACATCGAGATTTTACTGACATGTCTACATTAGATATTATTGCAATAAGTATTGTGTTGTTTTATGAAATGACTTCTGTCTAAGTCTAAAGGATACCGATTTCTATAGGTTCCTTTACAGTTAGATCATAATTGTTCTGATATATAAAAATTTTGCGGTTTTTAGCTGGTTATACAACAAAAATCATTAGTTTTTCTTGAATTAAGCTACAAATATACAGATCAAATTGAAAATTAAGAGTTATCAAGTTATTGTTAAGAAAAACAAAGATTAACATTCAAACTTTATTAAAAACGAATAATAATAGAAAACCAGAATTGCACAATCAAAAAAATTTCCGCCCTTAATGTTGATTGGTTTAGGCCCTTGAATCAAATTTCGAAAGCAAGCGCGTCACTTTTGAGATTTATCTAATCATCTAATCTACCTACGGGATTAGATGGGATAATGATCTAACGTTTCTGAGAAATCTATACATTATTAGCATATCCGGAAAAGCCGTTGAAAAATGTGAAAAATTTCCATCCGGAAATATCAGGCTGGTACGAAGTCGTATAGCATTCGCATTATAATAACAAAGTGAAGATGCTCAAGCAACACATGTAGGTGCTGGCCTGAATCCTAGAGAGAAAGTAATAGGCACCTAACAAGAAGAAGCGATGATTCCGTAAATATGAAACAAGTTGTACGGCAACATTTCTAATACGGCACCGAGTACCGAGCATCGGCAAATGCCACTGTTCACTTCTCCATCTTCTGATTGAGGTTACGGCGAAGGCACAGCAACAGCAAGCAAAGCACCTACAGCCTACTGTATGCATCCTACTTACTTTCATATTGGCAATAAAAATACTATTTATTATATTATCAATACGCACGTTCCCAGCGTCTGTTAAGCTCTGGGGCTGTATGTCTCCAATAACTATGACTAAATTACATTTTGTTGACGACATAGTTAACTCGCAAGTACACAGACGTTCTTAAAGATAACTTTATCGTCCAGTAGGACGATGTACCTTATCATACGGCAAAAATTATTCATAGTTCCAGAAATATGAAATATTAGTATTAAAATCTTTGTAACAATCCAGTCAATTAAAAGCTACTTTGCAAGAAATATGAGACAATGCTGTACCAAAAAAATGTGCAATACTTGATGACATAATGCATTGTAGAATTAAAGCTGTTTTTACGAATAACACAAAGTAAACTTTTTTAAAAAAAAGCTGTAGTGAAGAGAGCCCTTTTGTGTGGTTTAAAAATTGTAAATAAGTTTGAAGAAAATACAAAAAATTATTAATTATTGTGCGTCCCTGACATGTGCGATAATTTTGATACATTTCGTTAAAAGTCAAAAAGATTTGCTAATACATTACACTAGTTTAAATCTAAAGAATATAATTAAGTTATTAAAACCATCATTTCATATTCGTAACTAGCTTGCTCAATTCTGACAACCTGTAATTAATTTCAATATGGAATCATCAACGAAAATTTTCATCTAATTTATATAATTTGTTACGCAAAACTAGTAAAAATGACGAATTTAAAACTATTTACACATCTTTCCGCCTTTCTTAAAAACAAACTTTCACCGTACGAAATCATCTAATTAAATTATTCCATACAGTCAAATTAAGTGTAGGTGAAAAAAGTTGTGTAAAAACTAATGAACTGATGAAAAGAAAAACAAGATAATGGTACCGTTTAGGCTTAAATAATAAATAAAACATCGGCATATGAGACACCTATTAATAAACTCTACGGGGGAACAGAAAGAACTGTTTTGAAGATACTTTTACTTTTCCAACAACTTGTAAACAAAAGCCGACATTGGCAGAACCAACTGAGATATTTGCGGGCCCTATTTTTTTTTATTATTACAACTGATAACCAAACAAATAATTTCAGTCAGACGGTAGAAATACTTTAACAATAAAATATTGATCTGAAAAATGTGTAAATATACATTAGTGCACATTCCATCAAAACTATGAATGCCCATTTAGTGCATAAAGAATGTCAAATGCCAGGGAAGGGTAAAATTCTCGCAGATATTTTATTTATTTATTTATCTATCCAATAAGATTACAAAATAAATTTAGTTCCTCTAATTTTTACTTCAAATAAACTAGTGAATGAAATACGCGATTAATCGCTCTATCACAGATTACATTCGAGTTAAATTTAATCTGAAAGTAATAAAAATAGAAGGAATAAAATTGACCCCACCTTGAGTTAAATTCAGCCTGAAGAAAGTTGGGATATTTGAAGGTTAAAAAAACTTGTCTTCAGTTTATTTTATTTTGAGACGAGTAAACAAACCTTTTGTTACTAATAAAATCCCTGTCTGCTACCAGTCTACCGATAAGGAGACATCCTATCAAATAAACAAAGAACTAATTAACACTTACCCATATGGAGACATTTGAAAAAAATCATCACTATAGATGCAACAGCGTCATCGCCTCAAAATAGCCACATTTTCCGAAAAATTCACTTTTCACTGTTACACAGTTCTAGAATAGAAGAAAAAACAATCCTTTTACAGTTTACAGAAGTCATTTCAACGTCCTATACACCACACACGATATAAACAAAGTGATAAACATTGTTATTGTTAACCTAACTTTTGATAAACAATTGTAATTGTCAAAATGATTAGGACGTAAAATACTGGTGCTAAGTTCAGTCAAACACTGAAGCTTACTTCGAGAGCGAGTTAAGAGAATCGTTTGTGAACCAAGGAACTAATAAAACGGCGAAAATAGAACTACGAAAAACAGTAAGCAAGCGTATATGGAGCCCGAGCCAGGTTATCTGCTATTTACAACGCGTTCGATCAATTCTCATTTATTATTAATATTATTTTTAAGTTTAAAATTTCACCAATTTATATTTATCACAGAACAATATTTAATACACGTGTTTTTATGACAAATACTACGGACAACAACTTAATGTTTAAACGCAAACTTTAGTTAGAGATTTATGTCGGAACAAGTTTACCCTTGCAAGGAGGAACGCGTTTAAATTTAAATTTAATTATTATAAAGTAAATAACATATCCAACAAAAAAATAATTAATGTCACAGATACGTCTAAACGCAAGGAAATTGGAAGGAAAACTACCATTTTTAATCTTATTGGGAAAAATGTTTTTTTTTTTTTTTCTTAAACTTAACTCATCTGTTCAAAAACTCTAAAAACTTATACATATACATAGTTTAATCTGCAGATTCGAATTCTGATACTCCCGAGTTCGTATCTCAACCCATTTTCAAGTTATTTTTCAAAAAATTCCATTTGACTATTTTTGCTCAAAGAGAGAAATCGACATACGGTTGCAAAATTTGAAATCAAGGCGTTGAGAAGTATATGTTTATAAAAATTGGATTTTTGAAAATTTTGACCTTTTTAAGCGACAATGGGGATATTTGATTTTGGGTCAATAACTAAAAAATGGATAGCGATATTAATTTGGGGAAGATTCTGCAAACAAAAATACGTAAATATAGAAATTTTTAATATATTTAAAGTAAATCATATTTTATAAAGAAATTACTGAAAATATTAAATAAATATAAAATATATCATCAAGGTATATTATCCATTACTGGGTGTGCCCATATCTACAATACATAGACATCGGTAATGATGACGATATATTTTTACCGTGTGGGCGCTTACCAGGCGTCACCTCACGGGCACTCATAGCGCTGGTGTGGCGTGTGCACCACAGTGATCACTTTTGTGCGATTTAAAGGCTGCACTGGCCGGGATCGCACCCGGGTCACCAGATTGGCAACCAGACACTATACGCACACAGCCAAGCGACCCCACTGACAATATTCAGTCTTAAAATGGATTTTTGTTTTTGTTTTATTAAAAATCCATTAGGTATCATATCTAAATCATATAAATTTTTATTCAACATTAACGTACACAAAATTTGCAGTCACAAAATTATATTTACAAATTGACAATTTTTTTTACAAATTATTTAATTGAAAATGTGTATGCGAAAAATATATATTTACAATTATTACCGGATAAACTAAGGTTACAATAAACATATTTAAAGATACTGGCAAAGTTATCATGCATAACTTGCCAATATCTTTAAATAAGGAATGTTATTAACATCGACCACATGGAAATACTATATACACAATTATTTTAGGTGATGTTAAAATGTATGAGCCTATTATTTATCTAATGTTGAAATAAATACCTTAAAACCTACATTGAAACTGGATTAAAATAATAATTACTAACTACTTAATAGGGTAATTCCGGGAGAGATGTCACGGCGGGAGAGATGACACAGAGCTAGTTTTCCTAAAAATAATTGTTAGACGGTACTGAGGTTGTAGTATATGACAGTGCATAAGTGTCATTGAATTATACTTCTATCAATAAAGTTTCCCGTAGGGAAGTTATCGTAATTTGTTTTATTTGTATGGTGCGAAAGTTTTTTGGGTTTTTGGTTGTAACTTAGGTTTATGTAGTTTTATAACAAGATTCTTATACTGTTATACGAATTAGGGTTACATTTGTGGATTATCAGCTGTTTTTGCTTGCATCGCTGCAAAATTTGAAGGCGTGTCATCTAACCCACAAAATCGGGAGAGATGATACGGGCAAGCATTTTAGCGGTACAAACAAGACAGTTTTAAGTACTTTATCGTTGTTTTAGAAGACAAATTAGTTATTTTATATTTGTATTCTGTTGTTTCTTCATTTTTTATAAAATAATTTATTTTTATTCAAAGGATAATTATTTTTTTTAAGTTTTCAAATATGTGTTTTTTATCATTAATACTACATAATAAAGTTATTCTCTGTTCAGAATTGTGCTAATACATACAAACATATATATACAGGGTGTGCAACGAAACGCGGAACATAGGAGTTTAACATAGGATTTTAAAAATGTGCAGAAATTGGCTCTCTGTACATTTTAGAGAAAGAATACAATAATAAAAATATGTTTAAAATTAATTTTTACTTTTAAAAAGTCTTCATTTAATGCACTAGAATATCTACAGCACTAGATATTTAGAAAATAAAATATGACATTTTCGCCAAAAGTCAGATAGCCATGGAAATAAAACAAGTGGAACAAAATCTTATTCTGACAGTTCAGTTTAGTATTATTGATGTTAATTGTTATAATCATTCTGTTGCAGTGTTATAGTCCGTAACTTACTTTACTGTGCGTTTGTGCATTATATGGATTTGTTTGGTACCGAAGAATTTGTGATTTATTTTATTATTAATTATTTGACATAAATTTAAGGATAATTTATCATTTTTAATATAAAATGTTAGTTCAGTTCAGTATTATTAATCTTATTGTCGTAATCATTGTGTTTACATTATAATTCAGCGTTAAATATTTAAGTATACCTAATTATCTTAATAGAAATTTTGTTTCTTATTCCCATAGCTATCTGATTTTTGGCGAAAATGTCATATTTCACCTTCTAAATATCTAGTGCTGCAGATATTTTATTGTATAAATTGACGAATTTTTAAAAGCAAAAATTAATTTTAAACAACTTTTCATTCTTGTACTTTTGCTCTAACATGTACAGGAGAGCCAATTTCCAAATCCTATGTTAAACTCCTATGTTCCGCGTTTCGTTGCACACCCTGTATATATATATATATATATATATATATATATATATATATATATATATATATATATATCATTGCTATCTCATCTTAATGCACCCCATGTCATCTAACCCAGCATAATCGGGATAGATTGCATTTTGCAATTTTTTATTTTTTTTCATTTTTGTTAAGGCTTTTAAAAACTGAGTAGTTTACGATAGCCAATTATAATCTACAAACAACTCTGCATCTATATAGCAATTCAATAAATTTTTACTGTTGTTTAGGTAAGAGATATTAGACTTTTAAAAAAGGTGTGGCATCTCTCCCGGACATACTCTAAACGTCATCCTGTACTGAAATGTATCACAGAAGTAACAGTACAATGAAAATATGATTAAATTGTCAAGTATCAGATCTTAAATAGCTTCTGATAATAAAAATGTTAAATTCGTAAATGAGGAAAGTATAATAAATATAAAAATTAAGAACATGCAAATTTAAATCTAGGAGAAGGCAAATTATATTTACAATTACAATCATACTGAAGCCGACTCTGTATCTTAAATATCACATAAAACCTTTAAAACTTTCAGATAAAATACAAAAATAATTGTGTAAAATAAAATTATAAAATAACATACACACAGAAATATTTAAAAACACTCCGGGCCAGGAGTGTATTTAGAAAATTGTATGCCCTATATTACAGTGTATTTCAAGTAACATGAACATATTATTAGTTGATAAATTATTTTTTTAATTAATTCACAATTTATGTTACTTGAAAACAACTATCATGGAACAGGATTTTTGCTAAAGTAACCATACCTTCCTATTCTTGTTCAGGCGTGCTCTCATAAAAACAGTAGCTGATGGAATCCGTAGCAGATATCGACCCAGAACTGGCCGCACTCCTAATGGGGACGGGTAGCGGTCTAGCGGGTTTTCTGGGGCGCGAAACCCCTCTGACGCCCTGATGGGCCGGGCCGCCGGGTTTCAAGCGTGGGCGTCCAGGACCGCGTCGAACCGGCACCGTGGGTGCCCCAGAAGAGGCAGCCACAGGGCTACCCCCACGTGGGGAACCACTACTGCTTGGGCCGTCCCATAAGGACGACTGACTAGATTCGAAACTTGTATCTAGAAGGACAAAATATATGAGGTGGACGATGGGGTTTATTTGTCCCCTTATGACCTAATACTTGCGAGGCAAATTTGGAATTTTGAAATATCTGTTCATATAAAGTTTGGTTAGGTACATGCACAATTTTGAAGTGGAAATAGACCAGGAAAGTGTAATGGTCTAATATAGGCACCAAATTAAAAATCAGTTCATAACGTTGAAAACATACGTTTGTTCCCCGTGTATTTCTTACGAGAGAAATATATGCTCAACTTTAAAAGCCGAGAAATCCCATAAAATTAATTCTCTTATGCAAAGCATTATACCAAGTTTTTTTTATCAGTAAACATAGGCGTATGTCATTACTATACTTACATTAATGATTGACAGCAATGTATTATCACGTTTTATAAAAACTGAACATAAGGAGATGTCAAAGTCATCAAACTTTCAATTTTTCAAAATGATGTATACAATAATTGAAGAAAAAGTACAACTCATAACATGGTATAAGTCTAAATGAGTAAGACAAGTTTGCGATTTATTTGTTACTGCTTTTAATAAGTAGGGATGACGATGGGTACCCGGGTACTCGGAACCTACCCGATAATAACGTACCCGGGTATAAAATTTCTTACCCGATTACCCGAAATATACCCGCTGCACATTAATTACCCGATACTCTTTAATTATCCGAACAGTTTTCAGCTGCCGGAAAGATTGTATCTAAAAGAAGAGCTTTTTATTACCATATCATAGGTAATTAATACAATTTGTGTTAATTGTTTTTTATAAAGATACAGTACATTATTTATTTGTATTACTTTTTATTTAATAAATATATGTTAACAATAATTATGAATTTTATTAAAAAGTAACCTGCTAATATAAGGGTAACTAGTAATTAACAAATGAACGAATTATGTACATGTACTTAAAGGATAACAGGTAATTAAAGGGTATCGGGTAACTAATGGGTAAAGGGTACTATCCGGCTAGTTGTTTCGTGTACTCGGGTACCAAAACTATCGGAATTCGTCATTCGTATTAATAAGCAACCCAATCCAGCAACTATTAGAAAAATACAGGATGCTTCAATGGACAGCATTAAAAAAAATTAGAATAAGTAAGGTCATTAATAATAAATTATACATTATTCAATTAAATAAAAATGACAATACTCCTTCGATAAAAAGAATTTCTGGAATTGACAGATGGCAATTTGATGACTTTAACAACTTGCTATGTTTTTTTTTTTAAAAAAAAACGCGATTTTACATTGCTCTCAATCATTTTAAATGTAACTATGGTAAAGACATACTCCCATGTTCACTGGTAGCACCTAGATCGATTCTTTATTTCCAAATTCGTACAATAATATTCACATGAAATGTGCACAGTTTATAATTATTTAAACAAAAATACAACACTACAAAATTAATGTACGTATGTCTCGATTTGGTCCTACAACTTCGATGCATGTTTCATCTTCTGTTGCCCTGACTTATTTACTGACGGGAATTGACTATCAGGGACATACCTACGCTATTACGCCCTTCACCTAATATTTTAATTTCTAATAATTTTCTTACTTTACCTTTTATAAAAGTTTAAATTATTGCAATCTATTTATGAATAAACAAACCAACGACGAAATATAACTAGACAAAACATTCCCTATCCCTCTTCACTGAATGTTTTGATTTCGGCTGGCCAGAAAGAAACAGAGATATGTTTTATCTAGGTCGTGAATTTCTCACTTGAATATATCAGTGTAATTTGACATTTGCGGTTTTGTTTTTGAGTGAAACGTTGGTTTATATTTAATACCAAAGCTTATAAATAATTAAATAAACAAAACATATTGGATATTTTTATAAATTAATTTTACGCTTAAATTCATTTGGCAACACACAAGGTACACAAATTGTAATCTTGGCAACCTTGTTGGGATGGGCCATACAAACAAATGTCAAAACCCGCGTCTCATATGCAAAATGGATGCGTTTTTATAAGTTTTTTACAGATTTACAGATCTGTAAAACTTACAGATTTGACCTGTAATCGAAATATATGTATAACTTGATGCATATTCTAAAAAACTTTCTATTCTAAAATGTCAACGATATTGCGCCTCTAGTGAGAAATGCACGAACTATATAAAACATATCTCTATCTCTGTCTGGCCAGCCGAAATCAAAACAAATGAAACTATGTTTTGTCTAGTTATATTTGGTCCTTGAAACAAACTATCGAATTCTTAACAAAAGCTGCTTAATTTTTTTAATAATTTTTTTTTGTCTATAAAATCAAACTTCTATTTGAAACCAATACTAGGGAATTCAAACTATGAACTCGCGCCAAAGGCAAATTCTAACCTTACTTTCTGGTCTATTGTGCCACTTAAGTGAAACATCTATGAGATGAGCAACAAAACCTTAAATCAAGTGCAACCCCATGAAAGAAACAAATGTAAAATAATCCAATGCGCATGCGAATATACTACGTACTTGAAGTGAAAGGTTGGACCTTGCAATATTATGAAGACGGTTAATTTTCACAAAAAAAGGAAGTACAACATTTGCGCTTTAATCAGTTTAAACCATCCATATGATATTGACTACACTATATAATTAGACTATGTTAGTTTTCCAATTTTCTTCAACAGTATTCAATTTCAATATTTCGTATGAATACTAAAAATAACTTATTCATTATGACCCATATTCTTATATTAGACTTTGACAAACGTATTAACTTATGCATAGTTGATGTAGACGCATCTATTTCTAATTGCTGGAAAATTTGTGTTCTGTCGTTCTAAATTTCTTCAATATTTAATAAATTAGATTCTGATATGGATTCTGATTAAGGCGTATTCTTCCACTTCAATATTCTAATTCTTCTTTCTAAAAATCTTCTCATGAAAAGCAGATAATTTAAAGGAAATTTAAATATTCTTACCTACATGTACGCAATTTTTTTTATAGTTAAAATTCATTGAGAACCACAATAACACAATAATACTGAATCAGTATTGTTCATTTTTTTAACTACGTACTTTAGGTTGTAGCAAATTCCTACATATTCCTATTCTTCCTTCTATAGTTTGTAATTTGCTAGAAATTCACATAAATGACTGCTTATTTCTGCTAATGTATTCAGGGCACTTCGATACTAATTACTATGGGTACTAATTAGTTTTTTTTTTTGCGCACTAGCTATTAGCTACTACAATATATGTATTCTTAGCTTCATAATATTTTTGTAAATTAAAATAAATTATCTATACTACCTTTCGAATCTTTCTGTTAAAAAATCGGTGAGTTCTGAGATTTTTCAACAAAATTAAGGCTAAAAATAGCCGAAATTCATATATGACCCATATGTACCTAAAATTTTGCACACGTTTTAGCCATGTATCATTGAAACGAAATGCCGACGTCTTAAAAAAACAAAATAAAAAGCACTAATGTAAGGGGTGCTTATGAATACCTTAAAGGATATCCGGTCCAGCTGCCTATGAGAAGGGCGAACCGGTGTAAAAAACTAGTTCTCCACAAATTACAAATCTACATAGGCGATGATAATTTTTCTTACACTTAGTAATCGTACATTCAGAAAATATTATAAATAATTAAACTTTATCTATAGTATTTTTCACGTAAGAATGGTATGGAGCATTGCGCAATAATATTTCGTTTATACGTAGTTAGTAGAAATATTTCAATTTACTCTATAATTTGTGCTGATACCTACTAGGAAACTATATTTATCTGCACATGCAGATTTTTTTGTGGCATTATAAGTAAATCACGTAAATAAACTAAATAAAAAAATAAATAAATATATCATCACGTCATACTATCCATTTCTGAGTGTGCCAATCTGCGTTATACACAAATTTCGGTAATGATGACATATTTTCCCGTGAGGGCGTTTACCAGGCGTCACCTCACGGGCACTTTGGCGTGGAGAGTGCACCACAGGGGTCACTTTTGTGCCATTTAAAATTCGAAATATTTGGCGTCGGTCGGGATCGAACCCGGTTACTCAGGATCGCGACCAGACACTCAGGCACGCGGCCACGGGACGTAAATCAACGAGACAAAAAAATACGCCAATGTCTACGAACTATGTTGACAGTCTAGCAGTTAAATATTGATCGACAAAGCGGTTCATGTATTGCGTATAACAAGTCAAAGTATAATATTTCTAATCGTAGTGCTACTTTATAGAAATTCAGATAACATTTAACATTCCTTAACAGCGTGTTTCTTTCGTGTCATGGACTGTATTCTCAATATGTAAAATATACATTAGAAAAAATTTAAAAATGATAGTCACTACCCATATGACCAACAGGAAATGAAACAACCCTTTCTAACGAACTAAATTCCGTTTTAAAATACAACCCCTTCGTTTCAACCACTTAAATATGTAATAAATTTATTTATATTTAAATTTAAAACTGTTTAGCACCTGGTATACGGACCTCGTTTCGAAACGTGTTACCAAATTTACTGGACACCTGTCTAATATTAATAAATAATTCTTGATAAAAGATACATAATCACTTATACAAATATTCTAAAACAGTTAAAAGATATATAGATTAACAGCATCGTTCTGATAGTGTGTTCAAAAAGAAAAAAAAAACTAACTCTGAGTAGGCTTTAAACAGAGAATTCAATTCAATAGTCAAGTTGATCTCGAAATGTAATTTTCCTGAAATTCATTGAAACAGGCATAAAAAGAATATTACCATTCGCCGTTTTCTAATTTATTTCCATTTCTAAAATAAGATTCAACAAGAAAAGCTTCGATTTCTTTAGATACTATTTTTGACATTGACTTTTAATTAAATACTTCTAAATTAAGACATACGTTTCTTTGTTCATAGCGTACTCCCAAGTTAGGTACACCCAGGATTGAAAAAAAATCCGGGTTTTTTAATAAAACCCGGGTTTTATTAAATAAAAGCGGGTTTTATTGACAAACATCGAATTATAGTATGTATCACTTATCACTTTAGTTTTATAAAGTATCTTAATACACATACACAAGTCGGCGTAATAGATAATAGATATTAATATTATTAATATTTTCTTTTTTTTTGAAGACTGTAATGTAATAAACAATAAATTAACTAGAGGATGTACATGTGTACAAGTTACGAATTAATATTAATAGTTGCAAGTCTGTGCAATACAAGTGTGTACAAGAATTAGATTCAAGTTATTTCAGTACTTGTTACAGCCGCGTTAAACAAATAGTATGATTAATACACAACTCAGAAAATAATGAAAATGCTGACACAAGGGTTGGAGTTGTTCAAATATAAAAGAAACACCGTGCAAAGTTCGTACAGCAATGAAAAATATTTTTAAAATGATCAAACACGAAGTACACAAAATGAAATTGATTGTAAAATGTTGCTTATGTGTGTACCATATTTAATTAATAAAATATGATTTCATAAAAGTGGGCTTTTTAGATGTTTTTTTTTTTGGGTTTTTTTAGATGGGTTTCTTTTAAAAAAACCCGGGTGGATTTTTTTGGGTCGGACAAAATTACAACAACCCTGGCGTACACCGCACAAAAATTTAATTTTTATGAACTTTTTCGTTATGACACAATAAGTTTTAGCTGAACGACCCGAAAAATAAAAAAAAATATTATTAGTTTTTAAATATAAACTTTTATTATTATTATTATTATTATTATTATTATTATTATTATTATGATTATTATTATTATTATTATATTACAGAGTACCTTAAAATGTAATGGGGCGCAATATTTGAAATTCATAAATATTGGATTTAAATCAAATATTAAATAGTTTGTGATGCAGGTAAATCCGAAAATGGATACTGGAACAGTGATATAAAAAAATATTTACCAAAAACTACCGTATAATTTTGACATAAAATTAATAACAAAAATATAACAATAATTTAAAAAATAATTCTCAACAAAATATCAACATTAATAAACAATTACCCTTATAACAAAAAAGCAATAACAATTTTAATGTAAAGTTAATTTTTGAAGAAACTTACCAAGATTGGAGACATATCCCGAAGATTGACTTGGTTGCGAAGTATTGGTGACAGGTCTTCCAACGCCCAAAGACCTCCTGGACCCACGAGGACGACCCCGTTTGGAATGACCCCTGGGTTGAACCCGACCTCGGCTGGACCCATACGGCGGAGCGAAAGTTACTGAAAAAAAAAAATAGCAAAATGTGCAAGGCCGGACCTGTGGAAACGCAACCTGCAAAACACCAAAGTAAATTTTAACTTACAAGGAGCTGTAGGGTCTAAGTCCACGACAAGGGCTTCGTTACTTGTGTCTTCATTGTTGCTGACGCCACTGGCATCCGTGATGTCAGAGTTTGCAGGGCTTGGAGGGCCACTATCTACATTCAACCAGACGTCGTCAGGCAATTCGCCGTCTTTTAAGCGTTTACCGTCAGGTCCTCGCGCCTGTAACACACACAAACTTGCCCTCGAATTCAATCAATCGGTCGCTGTTTCTTACGTTCGATTTCACAGCCATTATTTGTTTTCGTTTCCGTTCTCGTTCTCTCTCTTTTTCTCTCTCGCGTTGTTCTTCCGCTTGTCTGCGTTCTTCTGTGCGCTGGCGATCTGGAACGAAGGATAACGCTTCAAAGGGAAGGAAAAGACTTTATTATCATTTTAGTTCAACTGTTAGTTTGAGTTTAATTTGAACTTTTTACGCAAAAAGTACTGGCAAACTAATAGTATAGTAAAACATTTATGCAGAGTAGAGAGTAGGGACGTCATCAAAGTTTGTAACTAGATAATGACGTCACGGAAATACTAGATTTATATGGTATACTAATTCCATTTTAAAAAATTTAATGTGTGTTGCATAATGTATTTACCTGCGGATAATAATTGAATATCATTGTAAATAGTATATTACTAGTGCTGAAAGTTTGATATTTAACACGAGTTTGAAATACCCTTTCAGTACATGTTGTACACGATACTTTTCCGATGACCACAAAAAAAAACAATATAAAATTTACATAAAAATATTAAAACATTATGTTAACATCATTGCTATCAAAATTCACTAAAAATTATGTTAAAATTTAATAAATCAGGGTCCAACCTTCGTAATCCGTGTAAATTCAGCAAATTATCTGCAACTATCAAATTTTTAAATACAAATTTTTAGGTTAGTTCGCTCAGTTATCGATGCGATAACTGAGCGAACGATGCGTGTGATAAATTAGGCGTGTTTCTTAGGTCTGTGATTCGTGATAAAATTGAGCAAAGTAAACATGATCAAAAAGAAAATTGTTTCTTCGTTCGTTATTCGTCATCCCCACTCTTTCATTTTGTGATCACAACACGCCATTCCCCATTCCCTTCTGAATCAATCTTTTCGCATGATCACTATGATTGAAATAACAAAAGATTTGAAATTGGCGGAAAGCAAGCAATGAAATATTGGAATGTGCAAATTTATGTCTACATCAGAATCATCCGAACTATTAGAACTTGAGTCAGTAGATTCAACATTCATTATTGGTTTCGATTTTTCTAATATTATATCCTGCAGGTACAAAAAAAGGTAAAGAAACTTTTCATGTTTTACCTCACATTCCATACCAAAAATATTATTTCAGCTTCAGCACAATCCATCTTTAAACTATTTGCGATTTGGGTATTACTTCAATCAAAACAGCTGATTTATCATTTGACGTTTGCCGCTAGTTCGTTCGACGTTGTGTAGGTCTCGCGTCGATTGCGTTAATTTTGTTGTTTCTTTGGAATTAAATTTAATCATGATTCGAAGGAATCATTATTGAACAAATCATTATTTACAAAATCATAATCACAGTCCGAAGAAACACGCCTATTGATATCACACAGTTGCGGACGCATCTGATTGGCTAATGAACTTTCATATCATACAGCATTGCTAGTGATGTGCAACGACCAACTTTCAGTAATAGTTTAGCGTGTGAATTTATGTACTTTTCGTAGTGGTCGTCGGAAAACATATTTCCAGTTTACAGCATTGGAAACATCACTCGTCTTTACTACAGTTCTTTTTCATTTTGTAATATTTTGATGACGTACCACGTACCTCCTCTGCATAAAAATGTTTACAATACCACAGACAATAAATATATAAGAATAAGAAATTATTATTTGATAAGAAAATAGCATTTTTAACAATGAAAAAAATCGCCTACATTTCATTTCAATTTCCTCGTCGTCAAGAAGCAAAGACACCACTTCTTTCGGTTTGAGAGTGTCAGGTTTAAAGTTCCCACCACTAATGACCATTCTTTGAATCTGCAAACGAATAGTAATAAATAAAACGCTTAATTTGTTTCGAAGTCGAAATTTACTTCGCTTTTCTCTCTGGCCCGCTGCAGTATTCTTTCTTCTATTGATCCTTTACAAATCAATCTATAAACAGTGACCTGTTTAGTTTGACCTAACCTATGAGCACGGTCCATGGCTTGCTGGTCAACGGTGGGGTTCCAATCGCTATCGTAAAATATTACCTGAAATCAAAATGGATTCCCACCCACATATAAAGAGGATCTGTCTAGTGTTAATCTTATTTTATACTCAAAAATGGGTGGGCCAATTTTCTCCAAAGAAATATTTTTACTTTCATTCAGACTTACCCATTGCTGGGTGTGCCATTTTGCTTTTTATTTTTTATTCCGGTAATAATATATCTGTACTGGCGAGGGTACTTACCAGGAGTTACCTCACGGGTTTTAAAATTATTGTGAAGAGAACACCACAGGAGTCACTTTCGTGCTATTTAAAAATAGGAAATAATTTTGAAGTTTTAAGTTAGTATTTCACGTAATGGTGTAGTTATCTAGAAAATCATGGGCTAGAGATGGTCTTATCGATACTTGACGCGTATCGATATAAAATGAAAATATAGATAATATCGATACATAAATTTATGGTGCAAAATTTATATTAACAAATTTAATAGTCCTTTATTTTTTAATAAATTTTAATGGGGTCCTATACCATATAGTCATATTTTAACTATCTTAAATAAGAAGACGAAAATATACATAAATTAATGAGTATTAGTGAAAAAATTTTCTTTAAATATTGACTAGGTCACAAACTACAAGCGATTGAAGCTGATTACTAATTGGGTATGACGCGTTAGGTACTAAGAATTTGATTGGTCGCCTGAGTTTAAAAGGATATTGGCGCGTCTGCAGCGGTCACCTTTAAAGGAATATATGTCATGTTGTTCTATAACCTAACAAAACATTTAACAAGTTTGTGTTTGATGAATTTGTTTAATTATAACATCTAGTAATATTAACAATAATATTATTTATAATTAAATCAATTTGTAATATTAATTAAATTAATAATATTAATGAAATTAATATTGAAACTTCAAAACAGGCCGACACTAGCGCCATCCGTCGTCATACTTTGTGTAATAATACTAATAATATTGTCAAACTGTTTCAATGTTCTATAATTTATTAGGAAAAAAAATGCTTATTATTTATGTTATTTATACATAATAATAATTTCTTCATGAATATAAAGTATAAGTTTTTATATAAAAACATTTCAGCTATGCAAACATGAAAAAAATTGTTCCCTCTATAACTGACAGTTTGTCCCATTGTTTGTCGATCACTTGTTAGTAGCTGCTACGCCACGCGCAAATTCTTAAACTTTAAAAATTCATATCTCGCTTATTACGTAAAATTTTTAAGTCGCGTTTGCACTAAAATTCT
This sequence comes from Ophonus ardosiacus, assembly GCA_943142095.1. Classification (NCBI taxonomy): domain Eukaryota; kingdom Metazoa; phylum Arthropoda; class Insecta; order Coleoptera; family Carabidae; genus Ophonus; species Ophonus ardosiacus. The sequence continues at coordinate 13,841,980 of OW964833.1, read as the reverse complement.
TATTTTATCCTGTTCTTACAGAAAAAAAAAAAAAGAAAAATGGTATAGGACCCCATTAGTGTTATAAAATAAACATTACCTCTTTATAAAATATAACAGAAATTATATGTAGAAATAAATAATAGATAATAATTTAAATAATATTAAAAAATACAAAGAAAATTTTGGTAACTACAAATAATGTTATTCCATTTTTTTAATTATACGTTAATATAATAACTTACATTTGAGAGCCGGTAATAAAAATGAGCATTATATTTATTTTAAATTAGAATCACTGTTAGAATATAAGAAAATATCTAAATTAAAATTTATATTATTTTTATTGGCATTGGCTATCGATACTTAAAAGTAGAATCGATCCAGTAGTTTTCTTTATCGTACCGATATTTCGTATCGCTAAGACCATCTCTACCATGGGCATCGTTCGGTGCAATCTACTACTCTTGGTTGGCGCGGTTCATATATTACGTATAACAAATCACAGTAAAATATTTATAATCGCTTTACAGAAATCCCGCTAGCATTTAACGTTCTTCAGTACGGTTTTCTCTCGTGTCACCGACTGAACATTTTCTATAGATTAATTTAAATATTAAAAACAAATGTATTACTCGTAATGTAGATATAATATGCACTAATAATAATTAACCATAACAGAATAAGTACGTATAAGAGCATATTTAGTATATTATTAATGCGTATTTTTAATTTTTTAGTGCATATTTTCCGAACTCTAATTGATTTTATAAATTTAAAAATCAAAATATTTTGGCAATACTAATTACTCTCTATATAAAATGTTTATATTTTTCGTCGCTAGTTGGCAGGACCAGTCTCGTTTCATAATTTTTATTATTAAAATTGAATAAAATTAAATATCTACAAAATCATGCAATTGTGCTTGTTCACAATCTTGAAAACTGGGGGTGTAACAGACTTATACAAACTAAATTTCTATTTTTAGAATGCTGATCGAAGTAAATTTGCTTTATTTTGTTTGGAAAATATTTTTAAATAATTTGTAGGCCACAAAACGAGATTCAGCGGGAATTTTTGAATATAAAATCAATAAGACACGTATTAGTTCATGAATTGTCACGAGATGCCTCTAGTAGTTTCTTTTTTCGTTAAACGATATATTAGTAGTGTTGATGACGGCCGGAATCGATCCCGGGACGTCTGAATCGTAACCCCATAAGAAGTATGATATATTTATTTATACCGAAATATTTCTTATGCAGTTTTTGTGTGGTTCCATATCGTATAACGATGATTTTGTGGCATAAAGCCAAAAGAGCGAATTGTAAAGATAATGCCTGCTGCGGTTATCGTTCTGAGCACTTGGCTCTTCTCTTTTTCTTCCACTTGACAAAGTACGAATGGCCTTGATAGCTTGAATTATGTGAACTCCACTGAACTGAACACTACTGCCACCACCAGACATATATACGTACATCGCCAAATTACTTTTTCTTGCAGTCTACCAACTTTCTTATAATCGTCTCTCATGTCTCCAGCTCTTTCCAATACGAGGAAATTCTTTTATTTACACATTTTCATTTGTGGTAAAAAAACTGCGAAAACTTGGCATTTAGAATGAAAAAAGTTTGGATTACTCAACGTGTCAACCACGTCAGAGGTCTGACAATTATGATTACAATATGGTGGGGAGGGGGGGGGGGGGGTGCTGGTTAGAAATATAGTGCACTGAGTTGAATCCATAATGTTCATTAACGTGCATACAAATCGACTATTCCGCAGATTTGAATTTTTTTTTAGAAACGAGCCTTTAGATCAAAATAAAACTTATGCTGTTTGGAAGATCATTTAATACACTTTAAACATGCACTATATTTTCAAATACATAATTACTTAAAAATATGGTTGAATAATTCAACCATATTTATTTATTTTGAACCATTGTAAATATGTTTGCGATTCGAGAAGCATTAGAAATCTTAACATATTATTAAATCACTGCGTTTTACAAAAATAAAAAATTAAATGTTTTATGCAGTACCTACTATACATATTAAAAATGGTTTAAAATTTTTAAAACTTATTTTCAAATAGCAAACTGCATTTAAATCGTTTAAAAATTAAATGAAACATATTATTAAATACATTTCAGAACTCGAAACATAATTTTAAATGCTCATTTAAAAATATGTTTTAATTTCAAATATGTTTCGAATTAGAAATATGGTTACAAACTTAATGCGGATTTATGCAGCCATTTTCATTTACATTTAATTTAATTTAATTTTCATTTAAAAGATAAATGTATGTAAACCAATGTAGCCATGCATACACCATTTTCATTTACGTTTTCATTTATCTCTCATTCTCATTTATTTTTACAGATGGCCAACTTTTATCTAATAAATGAAAATGATAAATGGCGCATGCGTGTACGACATGACAGGGACGAGAATTTGAGTTGATCAGCTGGTTGTCATTATATCGATATCGTTTCTTTTTACGGTTTTTTATTGCAATAACACGTTTAAAACTAAACTCGTAACTTCTCCGCTGTCACTATTGTTGAATATTTTTATTAATAAATTTTATTCCAATGAAAGTCGGGTTATAACGTTAATCATCTGTCAGCATATCTTTATATGTGCGCATGCGTTCATTTTCATTTAGTTTTGTTATATATTTTTGTATGAATAGGTACATTTAAAAATTATAAATGAGAATTAAATGAAAATTAAATTAAAATGTAAATGAAAATGGCTGCATAAATCCGCCTTACTGATACATATTTTTAATTCTCTGTCTCTTTCTATTTCTCCCATATAACGCAATGAGTTAAGAGAGAGACAGAATTAAAAATATGTTTTTAAAAAGATGATTCACGAGCACACTAATCATATTTTCAAATACATATTGGAAATTCAACCTTATTTTTAATTGTTCGCGGGTTTATATTTGATGTACAAATATGTTTGAGAACATTTTAAATAAATTAAATGAATCCCAATGATATTTTTATTTATTTAAAAATATGTTTGTGATAAATTTAAAACATGAAAAATATATGAAACATATTAAAATATAAATATTTAAAAATATGGTTCGACGTCCTGTTAACAATTACAAATATGAATATCATGTTGAATAAAAAGTCAAACGGCGTTCCATATAAAACTGTGTTATACTCGTGATAGCAACCACGTAAATATGCACTGTGCAACCACGTAAATATGCGCTGTGCAACCATGTAAATATGCGCTGTTTTTTATATCGGCTTCAGCAGTTGTTAAAAAAATAAGCACTCTTGATAAATTTAGGCTCATGTTAAAGCGTAATAAATGATCTTCCAAAAAGCATAAATTTTATTTTAATCAGGTCTAGTTTCTAAAAAAAAAATAATAATAATTAAATGCAAATCTGCAAAGAGCTTTGATTTAAAAAGACAGTTTCTTGCCCGTTAAAAATATGTTTTCTAATACTGGACACCCAAGAATGGGCGGCAAATCGTAATATTGTATTAAATTAGAAAATAGATTCAATTTTTAGTTCAATTCAATTTTACTGAACTAAATTACTTCAGAGAACAATTCAATAATGTACAAGATTGTATGATAGATATTAAACTAGTAAATTATTATTTATATTTATAGAGAATTATTTTTAGTCTAATTCAATTCATATGCTATTGATTACTCGGCTATTTATAAATCCCTCTACAAACTAAATGTTCGGCATCCTTTTAAATTTGACTCAGTGTGAAAATGTAGCTAAAATTAAATACATCATTAACTAGAGTGGAAAGTAACCCCTTGTTAAATTACTTTCGCCTATCCACCCCCTTCACAGATTAAATATATAAATATCACGTCACAAAAAAAGTTAGAAAAAACAACACTCATCAACGTTAAGGGGGTGATTGGCAAACTTTACCGCTACTTTTAAGCAGATTGACACACCCAAAACTGGGTATTATACATGATATTCTTGGAAGGAGTTTTTTGCAATTTTATTAGTGGCGTCACTCTCAAACTTTTTTTTACTGCAAGATCGTGGTTGTGTGAACGGACGTAGAAGCCAGTTCACAGTGAATTCACCCATTGATCACCGAAGACCTGACGTGATTCACCAATCATTCATCTCTCAATCTGATCATTCATTCATTATGTATAATATTATGCAAGATATCGTAAAAGTATGCACTGTATGTAGTTTAGGATATTTTATTAGTTTTGGAGGCAATGTGCCAACTATAACAGAATTTATTTTGTTTCTTCAACTTGCAAAATAACTTCTATAGCTACACAATAAATTACAACTGATTTTATCTACCGTGTACGCCACTCCAAAAATGTTTAGAATAACAATTACGCGCGTCATTAATCTCTCAAATAAACTTTTCCTCCAGACGTCATAGAGAAAATCTCAAGTTCTCACCTTTTCTCAAGATTTATTATGATTCTTCATCCGTTTATAAACATATTTTGCATATGGAATAAAATTTAGATGAACAAGATGATACAATTTTCAACGAGTGGCTCTAATTATGTGCTACGAATTTAAGTCACGGCTATATTCCATATTTGGTTTCGGCTAAAACATTACAGAATGCAAAACAAACTAAATTTTATACTTAGAGAATCGTATCACGTTTGTAGCATACAATGAACTTACTTTATATCTCCAAAAAATTCCGTCTCATTCAAATTTTATAATTTCGCATATTTAAAGCAAGAATTGTGAGTCATTTTAAAAAATAAGATAAAACTAAGCATAAGGTATTTCACTATATTTTTTATGTTAATCTTGATAAAAAAAATAATAAACATTCACAGGATAAGTTTATTGACATAAAATAATATTTGTTTGTAAATATTAAGTATACTTAAAAACTTGGATTATGTTGTCAAAAAAGAGCAATTTTCTTGGAATGAAACCCTTGGTCTTTGTACAAATTTTACAACACAATTTGTGGCAGGGTGCTAAAAAATTTCAATGCACATTACTGTAACTATGGTAATGATATACGCCCGTGTTTACTGATAAAAAAAACTTCCGGTATTTGACAATTCCTGTACGAAGTATGACCCACTCCCTTCTCCACTGTTTAAAAGCTGGCGGCCGCACAAATAATTAAAATTAGATTTAACAATTGCACAAACTTGACGTTACAACTAGTTCATAGTAAATGGTAAGTAAATGAGATGTTTTGAAATATATGTAAATAGAGAAGATCTAAGATCGTATCTAAATATACGTATGATATATGTATTATGAATATAGAATATGAAATGTTGGGTACACATAACAATTGGTTTGTTGTGTAGCTGTAGACAATGAGAACGCAACCGCAATGAAATGAAGGAATCAATAGTTACTAGTCAGTGATTTAACAGGCAACCTGTAATGTATGCTATGAATGCTAAAGGAAATATGTGACATTCTTTCCAAGGAAACATACATGAGAACAACGTCCCAGGTTTCGCTCCCAGCATGTCTCATGCGTACGTGGTACGTGCACCAACAAATATAAACGTAAACGAAAGGTCTCTTCATATTTACATGTATATATTATTCTTATTGTCGTACGAACGAATATGATAAAAAAGATATGACTATTTCGGAAAAATTCCGGAAAGCCGAAAATTTTGTTTATCTTATAATTATTCCGCTCTCAAAAATGGGTCGGGGTATAAACTCTGTATCATAATATTTGAATTATACTTCATTTTCTGTCTACACAGCGTGCAACACTAAAACCGGACCATGGGCGTTTAACATGGGAAAACAGTTTTTTCTTGCCCAAAACTGTAATTTTAGACAATAATACTTCAAATAAAATTAAATTCTGCATCTAATTTCAATAAGATGTTTATATATTTTAACTTGTGTTTAATTAAATTCTGCATCTAATTCAATAATGCCCACTTGCACCACCAACACTTAAAATTTAAACTTACCTTTATTCAGTTTACCAAATAAATTGATGTTTATTTTTATTGCATAATTACAGTGTAAAATTGAATTGACTAACTGAATTAAACCAACCTTAAAGTTTAACTGATGGTGGTGCATTGGCAGGGTTGAAAAAAACCCGGGTTTTCTATAAAAAACCCAGCCCACCTGGGTTTTTTTTTAATAAAACCCGGGTTTTATTAAATAAAAGCGGGTTTTATTGACAAACATCGAAATATAGTATGTATCATTCTTAACTTTAGTTTTATAAAGTATCTTAATACACATACACAGGTCGGCGTAATAGATAATAGATATTAATATTATTAATATTTTTTTTTAAGACTGTATAATGTAATAAACAGTAAATTAACTAGAGAGTGTACATGCGTGCAAGTTACGAATTAATATTAATAGTTGCAAGTTTGTGCAATGCAAGTGTGTACAAGAATAAGACCCAAGTGTCACAACTAATAGTATGTTTAATACAGAACTTAAAAAAATAATTAAAATGCTGACACCAGGATTGAAGTTGTTCAAATATAAAAGAAACACTGTGCAAAGCACAGCAATGAAAAATATATTAAAAATGATCAGACACGAAGTACACGAAATGAAATTGATTGAAAAATGTTGCCGGTGACAAAAATTTATGTATATATGTGTGTACCATATAAGTATATACCATATTTAATTAATAAAATATGATTTCATAAAAGTGGGTTTTTTAGATGTTTTTTTTTTTGGGTTTTTTTAGATGGGTTTTTTTGGGTCGGGCAAAATTACAACAACCCTGGCAACTGGGCATAAGTTGTTTATATAGTTTAAGTTATGTTTAATATAATTTAAAATATATAAACAACTTCATAGACAAACTAAAAAGTCACTAAATTCCACACGCATAACTTCACCAGAGAAGACATTGATTTTTACTTTTTTACAAAACTTTGAACTATGACGTGATTGGTGGGTTAAGCGTTGTACACTTACTTACATAACACCGTGTATACTTGTGGAATTCAAAGGGTTAATAGATAGTAGTGTTAATGTGTTGTATTATTCCTGTACAATATATTTTATACAGGGTGGTTGGGGGTAAACTATTTAATAAATAGGGGGTGAACCGGGTCGCGCACGTGCTCAAACACGTCCTCCCGCGTTGTTGTGTTGTTGAAGAGATTGTTATTGCATAATGTACCGGATATAGTGGGATCCTCTGCCACTTCCTGCCCCGGGTGTTCCATTCACCCTAAGACGCACGTGTGTTACGGATCACAACCACACACACACATCTCAGATCATGTGTCGGACTGATTTCCTCACCTGATATATGCTACCTTCATATTTTACATCAGTACACGATATTAGTATCCAGCTGATACAGTGTATTACCATACAAGAAAACAAAAAATGGTACCTACAATCACTCAGTAGCCCACAAAAAATCCTGTATTTAAATATCATATTTGCCTAATTAGGACCCGCTGATTACGGGAAAAATATTTAAAAAAGTTCCCTGGGCCTTAGAAATTATTATTTTCAATGGAAATCTTAAGTTTTTTTTTTATTTTGGCGGTCTACAGCTAATGAACGGTAATAGATGCATGGACGAGCGTTACGTCATTTAATTGTATGGCCTTTTGTACATATATGTACCAATTTTCAATTTTCGTGTCCAGCTGATATAATATTACCAAGCAAATAATCAAAAAATGATTTATGAGTCTATTATTTAATATATAATAAAGGGTTCAGGGAAAAAACTAAATACAGTAAAATTTTTGAAAGAAGTCCGATCAAGGCCATCTACGAATGGGGTCATTTCACATTTTCTGATTAATTTTTTTCTTGAAAAAATAGGTCAAATTAAACATGTATGTGTATGTTTTACATCTTACAAGTTTTTAGAATCAGAGATATGATTTTTTAAAAGTTGCGTTTAATTTCAAATATTTCAACGGCTGACGACACATATTCACGGATACGCCAGTCGAGCTCTACCGGTTTAATTTAGAACTATGATTATTTGGTTTGGTATTTATTTAAATAAATGGTTTATTTACATACCTTATACTGCACTAGTACTTTTAAAGAAATAGAAAGTAATAATAATCTTCTCTCTTGTATATTTTGCTGTCAGCTGTCACACTTTTAGGTTAGGTTACTGTTTCATGTTGTGAAGCGTGTGTGTGTGAGAGAGAATTGTCTTTGTGTGAGTATGAATTTGTGTCGTCACAAATTTAGTCCGTGTTTAAAAGCGCGAAAGTTTATTAGCAAATTTATGAATGAAAAGTCGCATATTTCAAATTATTTTTTATTACTATATTTATTAAATGAGATGGATTTCATGATTTTATAAAAAAAATCGACAATTATTTTTTTTTAAATGACCCCATTGCCTATGAATTAAGATTTTATGCTGTCAAATTTAGTAGTGTCGTTTACCTAGTTTTTATGAGGTACACAAGATATTATGTACCCTCATAAAAACTAAGTAAAAGACACTACTAAATTTGACAACAAAAAATCTTATAGATACAATTCGTAGATGGCCTTGATCGGACTTATTTCAAAAATTTTACTGTAGGTATGTCACTTTATTTTCAAAATTTAATTTCATCAATCATTCAATTCTTACAGTCAGAAACACATCTTTTAGGACCATCAAATTAGGAAAAAACACAGTTTGGTCTCGTGTAATCTTTTATAAAGTTTTAGTATACATGGAAACATAGTTATGGCTGAAAAAATGGCGAATGGGAATATACAACCCTGTACGAACTTTGTGAAACCAATGACCGTGTTTACATTTTTATTTATTGCGAGTAATATTTTGAGTTTTGTAAACGTAATTGGGAGGCGTTTCATCGTTTTTTAATAATCCTTTATTTCACGCGTTCTCAAAACTGGTGAGCATTGCGACACCCAGTACTAAGTAAAAATGTATGATAATAAATTTCACACCCCAAATTGCGGTTAAAGGTATGACGAAATATTTTATTTCCTGCAGTCTGAAAACAGTTACTACCTTCAAAATAAGATATAAAAAATTTGTATCTTCCCATGGCAATTCACGGCACAAAAATGCAACCTGCCTAGAATTTAATTCTGAGAATGGGAACCTATTTAAAGGTATTTCTCAATGACAAATTGATCCACCGTTTTTAGAACACTAATAAATATTGCCGTCGGTTTTTATCAGTTTCATCTTAAACGCGACAGCACTCAAGGACTCAAGCAGTCAAGTACCGTAGTACTTGACGGTGTCTCCAAGGAATTTCCCAAACTATTATAACTATATCTGCATACATGCAGTAAGTAGAATGAATATAGTGTCAAGTAGAAGCGCGTACACAGTGGCGTAACAATAGGGGGCCCATGGAATACAAGCACTATTTTTTTTAAGACGTAGGAACGAAAATATTTATGGCCTAGTAAAAGCTGTACTCATTGTTACGCCGCTGCTCGTAAATGAAAATGAAAGAGCATGGGCGCATTTTTTCAATAAAATACTTTATAATAGGGTTGTATCCCTTTTTACTTCCTGGTACGAAGTAAAGGAAGTATTGTAATCGCGAAAAATTTCGGTTTCCAGATTTCAACGGAAATATCCATTTTGACCATCCCTAAATCCATTTTGACTAATTTCGTCGTGACGTCTGTACGTATGTACGTACGTACGTATGTACGTATCTCGCATAAATGAAAAACGGGAAGCCGTAGAAAGTTAAAATTTTGTATTTACGACTGTTATAACATCTAATTGTGCACCTCCCTTTTTGGTCATTACATAACTTTCGGAAGTGGTACTTTACTTGAAGCCTATAATAGATTTTAATGAAAAACTATATTAAAATATAATCCAAAACTTTTCAAATTTGGTATATAAGACTTTTATATCAATGGGAATAACATAATAGATTTTAGTTAAAATGGTCTACCCGGAAGTGGTACTTTACTTGAAGCCTTTAACAGATTTTAATAAAAAACTATATTAAAATATAATCGGAAACTTTTCAAATTTGGTATATAATACTTTTGTATCAATGGGAATAACATAATAGATTTTGGTTAAAATAGTCTAACCGGAAGTGATACTTTACTTGAAGCTGTTATCAGTTTTTCTTGAAAAAAATGACGTTATTTTAAATATAATAATCAAATAAATATATCATCACGGCATATTACCCATTTCTGAGTGTGCCAGTATCTACAACACATGTAGACTTCGGTAATGATGATATATTTTACCGTGTGGGCGCTTACCAGGCGTCACCTCACGGGCACTCATAGCTGGTGTAGAGAGTGCACCACAGGGGTCACTTCTGTGCCATTTAAAATTGGAAATATTTGGCGTCTGTCGGGATAGAACCCGGTTCCCCCGGGTTCGCGACCAGACACTCAGGCACGCGGCCACGGGACCCCAGGACGTTATTTTGATTTTAGAAATAAATGCTTCAAATAAAAGAGAATTGAATTCTGCGTCGAAAACATCAATTATAATTAAATTATGTCTTTGTATAAGCGAGATATGTAAATTTAAAAATTATGTACATTTTCTGTAATTAAGTTTGCTATTAATTAGGACAAAAAAAAAATAAAGAATTTAATGTCAATGTCAAATTATGTCAAATACGTGCAATTTTATGATTCGGTCTGTTATAATACATATTTTGATTATTAACAAAATATATGTAGTGCAACAGGCGAACAAGGAAGTCATGTGGTGTCCACAAGATGATCTAAGAATTTTAGTGCAAACACGGCTTATAATTTTACGTAATACGCGTGATATAAATTTTTAAAGTGCAGAAATTGCCTTGCAAGTTTTGTCACCAATGGTCGAGCGCGCGTTTCGTTTTTAAAATCAGGCAACCAATCAAATAGTTTACGATATGTAACGTCACAAAACTTTCGAACACTTATAGTTTGAGAACGAATTAATCTTTAAACAATTTTTTTTCACATATACTCATTAATTTATGTATATTTCACTTTCTTTTCTAATAAAGTTCATTTTTTATTATGATATAGTATCCTATTAAACATTATATTATTTAAGAATATTCACATTTTGAGTGCATGCCAATGTACATTGTGGGAAATGTCGTGATTATGTCTGTTTTCTTTTCAGTATAGTTAATAAATCATGCCCATATTGAGTTATCCGGTACAGAATTTAACAAAATTAATACAATTATCACATCATGTTTTTCATCGTGTACACGGAAACATGTCAAAATTACAGCATCCGTGACATAGTCATAAAATGTTATTGACTCAACTCCTCCGGAAGTTTTGAACGGATCGAAAAGGAAAACGATATTAAGACCGTTATCTTTTATCATAATACGTGACGAAAACTGCTGATGAATTTTCATGCAAATTTTGCAATATTTTAAAAAAGTCTATCCCGGCGACTTTAAATATAATTATGATAAAGACTTTAAGTACAATGTAACATATAATATATTTTATAAGCTAATATTGTATTACAGATTAAGCAAACTTCAAATAAAAGCAAAACAGTACTAGTATAGCCATCTATAGTTTCTGATAACATTTTACAATGTAACATATCGTATTTTATGAACGAAGATTGTACAAAAACAAATCAAAAACCTAAAAAACGATGGCAGTAGAGACATCTACTGGCGATAACAACAACTTTGCGGAAACAAATATTGATTCACACAACCGAATACACATTTCAAAAAAATACAAAAATGTAACCCACATTTGAGGATTTAATACTTATTTTTGGTTGCATCAAATACCTGAACAATACAGGATGTTTCACAACTTCGAATACAACCTTTAATGAGTTTTTACGGGATATACTTCTGCTATATCGAAAACTATAATGGGGTCATACCACATTTTCCAATTTATTTTTTTCCTGAAAGTATACTTAAAACCACTTGCAGAAATATATATTTTATGTCTCATGAGTTTTTAGTTTTACAGAAATAATTTTTTAAAGTTTATATTAAATTTCAAATGACGTCATGAGTTTGCGACCGTGACCGTAGTCCCTCCTATCGAATAAAAATGGAACTACGTCTGACGTTTATGTTATTTGACTTGAAAGCAAACGTGACAGCAAGTTATTTTGTACTCGTGCTTATGTTTTTATTGTATATTGAATAATTTGATTATGGAAATTAATTTTGAAGAAGCGAATTCAAATAATTTGCAGAAAACTATATTATACAACCATGGTAATATCTAAATCACACATAATTTGTATTTATTTATATTTATTAGATCATTTCGTTATTTGTACATACATTTAAACAAAAACAACTTGTTGCAAAGACATTTACTTTGAAAATATTGGTTATGTTCGAAAAATGTGACATCTCTGCGCTGCGCTGACATTCATGTACAGTACGTGCACGAGTACATGTGTTTGTGACTATCATTGTATGTGTGTACAAACCCATGACGTCACAAAATAAGACTCAAAATGTTTAGAAAGAAAATCATGAATGAAAAGTATAAGAATATTACATATTTTTCATGTACATATGTATAAAATTATATAATTTTTTTAATTATATAAAAAAAAATCAATATATATTTTTTTTTTTTGGTATGACCCCATTACGACTTCGATTAAATGAGACTTTCTGTTTACCTTTCAGAGGCGTTGAAAAAATCATATAATTGTACTAAGTAAAATGTTGTAGCGACCTTGACCAATATTTAATTTTCAAATAACTTCTTAACTATTAGAAATTGAGAAAAATATTTCATATAAAAAATTATTGTATTTTTATAGAATATTTACTGGAATAGACAAAATTTTGTTCGATCGCTATCTTTCTAATACAAAATGGCCTCTTTCTCGCAAACAGTTGAAGATCAGACCTATGTTGATTAAACTTTTTTTTATTCATTTTGGTCAGTACTATATGCCCTTAAAGTTTATGGTTGTTGTGAGCCGGATTCTATTTAACACATTAATTTTCGAAATCATAAAAAGCTATAAACCGCGAACAATTTTCCTAATTTTTTTGAAAGTGCCGAAATATGTACTAATAAATATCAGTTTGAGGCGTAAATATTTCATATTTTGCAAGCATTTAAATGATAAGCAATGTAAAAGAAACTCACCGTGTCTGCAGCGGTGAGATTGATACCCAGTCCTCCAGCTCTGGTACTGAGCAAGAAAACAAAGATGTCTGTCCTCGCCTGGAAATCTGCTACCATGTCTCTTCTTTCGGAAATCTTCGACGAACCGTCCAAGCGCATATACTTGTGTTTTCTGTGCCACATATACTCCTGGAAGTAAACGAAACATAGACGGTAGAAAACAGATCATTTTACACGAAAAACAATAATGTACCTCTAGTAAATCGATCATTTTTGTCATCTGGGAGTAGATGAGAACCCTATGCCCGCCCTCTTTCAAACGTTTGAGGAGTTGATCGAGGACTGAAAGTTTTCCGGCGTCCGTAACTAATGTTTCTTTATCTAAAATGAATAAAATGTTATAAACTCATTCTCTTGAAATTTGCTCTACTAAAAGATACAAAACCAACGCAGCTTTGTTTTCTACAGTGAATCGATTAATGTGAACTTTTAATAATAATATGATGGCTACCTAAAATGTACCTGATATTTTTAAATGTTCGCTATTTACGTTTTAAATGTTTCTAAAATATGTTCTTTCGCATTCCTTTTCTGATCTTTAGTTGTATATATTTAATTCTCCTTATCTTGTTATATACGCTGTCCCGTCTAGCTAGAAATTTTTATTTTATAAGTATACTGTTACTGCGTTGTACTTTTATTGAGCCTTGGCCTTTGTACGGCCTTCTTTCAAAATAAATAAAAACAAAAAAAAAACGTACCAGGAACAATAATACTGGACCAGGATTTTAATGGAGATCCTGCTTCTATCCCTCCTAGCAATGGAACATGACACAAATTATATTTGAGTTTTTCCCTGTAGTTTTCTATGTTGGAACATGAATTCCACACAGATTGAAGACCCTGCCAACTGTGGATTTGTACGAATTTTAGCCAATCCCATTGCGCTTTGCGACTATTGCAATACATTTGCTTAGATCTAGTTTGGACCTAAAATGTTTCACATTACCGTATGTCGCAAAATTTATTGTTATAGCTTACTTTTGGAGTTAAGTTCAATAAGAATCTGGGCATATCAGATCTCTGGCAGTATAACGTTTTAGAAGGCCTTTCGATATACGTAAATTCATTTACCAAAGGAACTACTTCTCCGTTATTATCTAAAACTTCTTTAGACTTATCAGTGTTCAAATTTCTGTGATCACCGGTCCTACTTCTGATCATTCTGTGTTCAATAGTTTCGGGCATAGAATGATAAACATGGTCAATATGAGCGTAAGTTATGCTCTTTTGCTCCGAAACTGAAGTGAAAACCATTTTTCGCAACAAATCGCATGATTTTATTTGAGGCAACGATAAACGAAATTCGGTAGAACTTAATAAGTAATCAGGTTTTGTACAATTCCCCCAAAATCGTAAATAATGTAGAATATTCATAAAATTTTCAGTTTCGAAATAATGTTTCCATCTTAAAATTAAGTCTCCGCTCATAATTTTGAACAATTCTGACGGCGACAGATTTAGGAAATTTATAAACGAAAATGTTTGTGAATTTAGAACATGTTCGCAAGTAAATATGTACAATAGGTTGTATAAAATATGACGATTGCTGGGTAAATTGTGACATGTTATACTACACTCGTATATTAATTTAGGAATGTCGTAATTTGTACATTCCACAAATAGCGGAGACTTAGCGTCCCGCCTTTCGAAAAGTTCTGGATGATTGCAAACCTAACACAATTATTACCATTAAGAACAATCATTTATATTAAAGACATTTTTGTTTACCTTTCTAAATTGCATAACAAGATTCATAAGATTAGAAGTGAAATTCCTATCGACAGAATGCGATTCACTTCCCCCTGTAATAGTATAATGGAGCAGATCTTCTATCCTGATCTTCTTTTTCAAAGCCATGTAGAGTAGTTTTTGACGTGTGGTCAAAGGACAATATACCATAATTTCTATTTTGTCTGATAATTCGTTTTCCACATCTTTTTTAATTCTTCTGAGCATGAACGGCTTTAAAATCATGTGCAGGCGAGACAAATGTTCTAAAAATTATAAGTACAATATTAAAAAGATCGTAATTGTAGTACAGAATGCACCACAGTGATGTAGTTTCGTTAAAATATTTCATCATTATGAAATTAATTTGATATGGTAACAATTTTTATTCTTGTGGTGATTTCCTGTAATAACAATTTTTTTCTTACTTTCATCAATTCCAGTTTTATTTTCTGCATGACTTTCAATATCTTTAGAAAACCACTCGTTGAATTCGTCATGGGAATCGAATAAAGTAGGCATTATAAAATGCAATAACGCCCAAAGTTCAGCCATACTATTTTGAATCGGAGTTCCACTCAAAAGTAACCGATTTCTACAACTGAACCCTAAAAGCATCTTCCAACGAACACTGCTAGTACTTTTTATAGCCTGAGCTTCATCCAAAATCATATACTGCCATTTGATCCTATTAAAATACTTAAAATCCGTAATAACTATTTGATAACTTGTGATTACTACATGGAAACTAGCATCTTTTGTGTGCATATCTTTCTGATCCCAAAACTGCCGGAGTATTTTACGTTCATTCGGGTTTCCCCAATACGGAACAACTTTAAAACTGGGAACAAATCTCTCCATTTCTTGCTGCCAATTGTGAAGAGTCGATGCGGGGGAAATTATGAGAAATGGACCCCATACGGAATACTTTTCGGCAATATGGCAAAGAAAAGCAATAGACTGGACTGTTTTTCCTAAGCCCATTTCATCGGCAAGAATTCCGCTGATGCCTTGGTCGTATAAATTTGCAAGCCAGTTCATTCCGCGAAGTTGATATCCTTTTAAATTTCCTTTAAATAAAGATGGTTGCGGATGCTCTTCGTCAGTGGGACTTAAATTCGTATCGGATAAGTCGAAATCGTCAGATAGATCTGGTTTTATTTTTGAATTAGCTTGAATATCAAATTGCCTCGTCCTATTTCTTTCGTTTGCAAAAGCTTCTCTAGCATTTTTCTTTGCTTTGGCTTTCACTGCTTCGCTATCATAATCATCGATATTTGCAAGGCGTGGGTTTTTTTCTTCGTCTAATTGGCTCAAAATTCTCAGTTGTTCTTCAGGTGAGGCTTTGCCGAGCTTTTTGGACATAAAATGAGCGTATAGTTCAGTTTGGGTGATCAAAAAGTTTAGCTTTCTTTGTTGCCGTTTTGCTTCAATCATTTCAACATCCATTTTTCTTTGTTCTTCTGCTTCTTTTTCCATTCGACGTCTTGTTTCTCTTTCGACGCGATCGTAGCGTTTCCAATAAGACTGCATTTCTCGGGTGAGTCGTTTTGCACGCCAGAGAGTTTCTTTCATATTCTTTTGAGATTGCATTGCTTTTTGGCGACAAGATCGCATGCATAATTGAGCTGTTTTCTTGCATGCAGCGAGCATTTCTTTATGATTGTTTGCTTTCGCCCGTTGTACTTTACCGATTTCTTTTTTACACATTAAGATCCAAACTTTTCGACGTCTGGCAGCCATTAACTCTGGATTTTTCTGAGAGAATTTCTTTTTGGAAAGTGACATGCCGTTTTTCATTTCATACTCATCGTCGAAGTCTTCTTTAAATTGAGGCAGATCATCTTCCCAATCTAAGTTGTTGTAATTTAAGTATGATTCGTCCTGTGTATCTTCCATTTCTCTGGGTTTGATCGTTACGCGTTTTAATAACTTTTTTTCACTCTTTTTGTCTTTCTCTCTTTTCCGCTTTTTAACATTAGGGGCAGATTTTTGACGCTCTGGATACTTGTCGTAATTCGACAATATTCCAGCACTATAATACTGATACTGCGCATTCTAAAACAATTAAATAAAATATTTGTCACGTATAATTAACATTTCCGAATAATCACATTACAAATTTTCAATAACAACAACACTCTAATACAAATTACGATGAAATATATATATAACAAAATAAAACAAAAGAAGTATAAAGAAACAACGGATGTTGACTTACTATATTGTCTTGTTTCCATAGCACACTTACGTTTTTATCTGTGTAATACTTTTTCTTATATTTGTTGAGCATTGCATGATGCTTTAACATGTCCAAATAATCATCCTGAGTTATTTCATCTGAAGATGATTCATCTGACGAATCAGTAGATTCCAATAAAATATTTTGTAACCATGCCCTATCGTGGTGGACATTAGAAAAATTATACAATTTAGATCGGTCTAACGAAACTCCTACAATAAATTGAAAATACATTAAACCATTATAGACGGAAACAACATTCCTACCATCGGAATTGGTGGCCGGAAAATCATCCAAGGAATTAAAATTCTGCTCATACTCGTCAGTTGAGTTCGAATCCTCATCGTTTATTGAACTGCCAATTGTTTGCTCTAAACATTGCAAAAATGGGCCTAAATCTAAAGCTTTCTCTAGACGTTGAATATGCACCGGTTTTGCTACCTCCGGTACAGATATTGTTGGTTTATCAGCCATTTCTGAAATTACGTGTTTTGTAGCAATGTACATAAGATATTCTATTTTTTAACGTCTCAAGTATAACCAAACTTCTTACCTAGTTAACCTTATTTATATCCCATTCTAATTTTACTTATTTCTATAGCATTCAAAACATTCATACAAATTAGTCATTATTTAAAAAGTGACGAATAATTCTGTATAAAATGATAAATCATTCACGCAATAATTCATTTACAAATATTTTTAATACAAACATACACAGGGATCACACAGCATAAATTAATATAACTACTTTCAGGACATGCGTACATACATTCATACATACGAGTTGCGCGTTGCGGATATGCTCAGCATTCCGCTAGTTCTTCAAAAGCAAATATTATTATTTCAATTAAAATAGTTTTAATAACATCCTAACTTATGAAGTTGTAATTTATAATAATAATTACTGAAACATACATATATGAAAAACACGCGTGCCCCACTTAGTGGGTTAATACAAACCCGAAAACACTAAGAACAATAAGAATAAAAGTTCAACTCCAATCTTTTAAAATTGTTACTAACCGTACGTCATACAGCACATATTCCTCACTCTTAACATATTAAAATCAAAGACAAGTCTGGTAAGATGCTTTGCCTTCCTTACCGAAAAAAATAAATAGTTTTTTCTGTTTTCCTATCACTAAAACATTAAATAATAATAATGAAACATAGTGCACACTTTATACTTGTATATACCTTCTGTTTTTGAAAGATTGTTTACTAAAATTGCAAATGAATGAATTAGGATAAAGTTGGATATGTACAGAAAGGATAATATAATGTAATTTTTTTTCTTAAATATAGTGTATATTGTAATGCAAAGTATAAAATAATCACATATCAGCAAAATTTTAGCTGATTTTTTGGTAATATAAAATGACAAAATTGCCTCTAAAAATATTATTTTTGGGACGTAAAATAAGCGTATTCGTTCATTTGTGGTTTTTTAATTTATTTTGGGCTAACCACAAGTTGCCTTGGACTGTATATTACGTGTATGCCCGGA
This sequence comes from Ophonus ardosiacus, assembly GCA_943142095.1. Lineage (NCBI taxonomy): Eukaryota > Metazoa > Arthropoda > Insecta > Coleoptera > Carabidae > Ophonus > Ophonus ardosiacus. The sequence continues at coordinate 13,823,405 of OW964833.1, read as the reverse complement.
ATTCCGTCTTACTCTTTTATGTGTTTTAGATTTCTTTCGATGTTTTGGCTTTTCCGTGCTCTTCTTAGACTTCTTTTTATCTTGGTGTTTCATTTCCTCCTTTTTTTTCTTGTTCTTTCATTTCCTGGGTGAGTTGTTTTGTGCGATTTCCTGGTTCTTTCATAATTTCCTGACACTTCATTACATTTTGGCAACAAACCTGCTTACAAAGCTCGGCTATATTTTCGCAAGTTTCGAGCTTTTCTTGCAGAGTGTTGGCTTTTATGGCTTGTGCTTTTTTTATTTCTTCTTCAACAAACTGTGGTTTGGAGATGACTTTTGGTTTAATCCTGGCGGTGTAAACTTTTCTATCCAACTTTTTATTTATATATAATTTATCCTCTGAAGTTTCCAATTTTTTAAATTTATAATATGCTCGTTTATTTTTTTCTTTGGGTTTCATAAATGATTCGTTCTCTTCTAATAGAATATTGAAAGATTCTCGTTTATCCAATACGTCCTCTGAACAATCTTTTGATGTACTATTAAAAGTTTCCGTTGCTCTGTTTTTCCTCAAATTATTTTCCAAAAATGGTTTGCCTTCCATTGGGATTAGATTAAACGTTACACATCTATCTTTTACACCGGTAGGGTTAGAGTATTGAAATCCTACATAGTTATCATAATTCGAATGGAGCCCAGAACTATAATACCGATACCGCTGACGCTAAAAACAGTTAAATATAATACGAATATTTATTATATTAGTCAAAACATTCTTAATAAATTTTCAACAACAATCTAATATACCGCTTAGTACCGACGCACAAATCACGAAAAAGTTTACGCAACAATAAGAAAACAAAGGATGTTGACTCTTATTATATTCTTTCACCACAAATACTAAATATACTTACATTCTTTGTATGGTATTTTTTAATATATTTTTGTATCATGACATGGTGCTTTAACATTTCCTTATAATCATCCAGTGTGATTTCATCTGAAGAATCTTCTGAATCACTAGATTCCAATAAGATTCTTTGCAACCATATCCTATCATCTTGAACATCGGAAAAATTGTATATTTTCGATCGGTTCATAGTAAATCCTACAACAACATATATTAGATTCAGCATTGTTATAAGAAAATCAGTCTTACCATCAGATTTAGTGGTCGGGACATCTTCCAAATTTTTAAAATTTTGATTATACTCGTAAGATGATTTGGAATGCTCATCGTTTATCGAAGTGCCGATTGTTTGCTCTAAACATTGCAAAAATGGGCCTAAATCTAAAGCTTTCTTTAGACGTTGAAAATGCACTGGTTCTGCTACTTCTGAATCTGGGAGAAATATTGTTGGTTTACCACAAGGTTTATAAGGACAAACACGAGCCATATCTGTAATTATACATTTTGTTACAATCTATCCGTAAGATATCCAATGTAAAGAATGTCAACATAACCTAAATTCTTACTCAGGTAAACTTACTTATTATCCTTTGAGCTTATAACGACAACATTCAGCACATTCATATAAGTTTATCATCTTTTGTAATACACAAATACTTCTGGTAACAAAATGTTAAATTACTCAAACAATAATTCATTATTGCAAATATTCCAAACACAATAAATGTATATACAAACAAGTTATGGAGCATACAACTTGCGCATCACAATTTCACAATCACAAAGGTCCCAGCACAGGATTTTGCGCAAATGAGTTGTCATGTAGTCATTTGAGATTTGAAGTCCAAGAATTTTGTACTCATTTAGATTTGTAAACAATAACATCCTGAATTATAATGAAGATGCAATTTGTAATATCTTTTTTGTGTCATATTTCTACAAATAGTATTTAAACACAGTAAACTATAAGTATGTCAAAGGAAAAATTACAAATTTCAGAGTTTTGGAAGCAGTAGCAGAAACGATAAAAGAATTCTGGATTTGGAATATGTAAAAAGCTTAGTTTTCTGCAGTCAATAATATGATTAAAAAATGGAGCAAATTTATAAAACTAAACGAACTACCGGTTCTCAAAGACTTACTTTTCTTTGGAAACTTGGGGAAGAAAGCTACCAGATACCTTTTTAACTAAAAAAAATTAGATGGAGAGCCAGTTTGATAATATATGTTTTAATTCCGAAGATTGGAATGAAAAGTAAAAACATTCCTTTTTATTGGATTACTGGCTTTATTGTATGTTGTGTTTTATTTTTTTTTATAGTTGCGACGTTTCGGCCAAAATATATAACTTGAAGTGTGTAGTGTACCAGTAATCCAATAAAAAGGAATATTTTTATTTTCCATTCCAATTCGGCTTATTAAACCTTACAAATTCCGAAGATTGTACTAACAACTTTGGATAAATACATTGAAATATAACCAAAATTTAACTCACCTAATAGTTTTAATTTCTCAATAACGATGATATCTTTTATTAATATACTTCTATTCGTTTTGAATATTATTTTTTAATTTGTACAATCATTTTATGTTGTGGAACAACTGTAAACAATTTATTGTTAATAAAACTTATTTAAGCTATTGTAAACTTATTACTATTTTACTTACGCTTTGAGCACTTGTATAATGTATTATTTTCACTAGAACCCAGACATATATTAACAGTTTTAAGATGAAACCACCATTGAAGAAATTTGTATACATTGGCGCGTACAATCTGTGCGTTGCGTTATGATATATGATATGACAGTACAAACTTTCGTTTAGTGTAAAAATGATTTCGTTAAGTGAAAATTATGCATTAAATTTATACTCAAAATGTAGAGATCTCAAGAAATTAATTGGTATATAGTTTGCCCTCAAAACGTCAGTAGGAAATGAGAAAATCCATATTTTGTGTCAGAACAAAAAAAAATTGAAGTAAAAATTTCCAAATTTTCATTTTCGCTTTTTTGGCCTTTCGAGCGGATTAACAATGGAAATTAACCAAGAAATGTTTGAAGAAAATTTATGAACCGAAAAATGCGTTAACAGCAAAATTTGAAAGAAAATAGGCCCATAAACCAATTTTTAAATGAAAGTTCGTTTAATTTTGAAGCAATTCGTGGTATCAAAAAGTCATAAATGTTTTTTGTATAGCTGCATTTGATTTTTAAAGAAATCTATAGCTATCTTTCTCACACCAGTTTCTGTAGTAGGCTGCGCGAGAAAGATACCAATAGTGTGACGTCATCTGTATCCCTGGAAATAAATCCAAATATCTCGCAAAGTAATTATTAAAAAAATGGTTTTTTTTATCTTAATCGTTATTTATTAATTAATACTTTAAGGATAAAGTGTACATTTTATTATTTTTTGTTATGGTTTATGGGCCTATTTATGAGCCAAAAAAACGAAAAATTGTACTTCATTTTTCTTACCAAATTTATGATGTTACCTTGGTGGATTTGGCACGGCTAAAACACTAGGAAAATCTTTTTATTTTTACAATAATAAGTTACAATATGTCTTAAAGATAAGTATAAATTACAATATATCTTATGAACTAAATATATCTGTAGCTGGTCTCAAAGAAGCGACTGTTACAACTCCAGTATTTTCAAGAACTTCTGATGACCACGACTGGAAATATTTCATAAATGAACGTCTTACCACCGGATTGAATTTACTAGTTTTACCTGAATATCATTTCCATGTCTCTTTTCTGCTTTTGAAACTGGAAGAAGTTACAAGTGGTTTTGTATCTGTAACAGACATACACAAATGGATTTAGAATAAAATTTGGACTATTTATTAACATAAACTATTAGGGCCTATTAATGAGGAACCGCGATACATTCTACGACAGTCATAGAATACCTAATATTCTTTTGGAATATTCTTGACAACACACCACTGACTTCTTATGGTCTTGTATCTTATTCGATTATTTTTTCTACACAAAACAAGACATTCCATATCTGTAACAGACTCAAACGAATAGAAGTGCATTCAAATATTGACTATTTATTAATTTATAAACTAAAAGGGACTTAATAAAGGAAACCGCGACTCGAAATATTTTACAAACTAAATTCTTACCACCATATTAAATTTACCGATTATTCCTCAAGATTTTTTTACCTGTGTTCCTGTTCTTTGGGTGTTCCACACATTCACTGACAGACACAATATCGCCACAGAACAGTTTATTTATAAAAAAAATCGTTAGAATATGATCTAATTTAACACATTTATATATGCAAAAACATTAAAAATAACAAATTTCCGACATGAATTATACTAAATGTAATTGCAGATCATTTCCATGTCTCCCTCTTCTGTAAGAAGCGGCGTATGATTTTGTTTCTACAACATAACTTATACAGATGAAATTAGAATTATATTGTGACTATATATTAAATTAAATAGTAATATCATACATTTTTCGTACACGCAACACTCATTTCCATATATACATACAAAACCACATATTATACACAAAATTAAAATAAATTATAAAAAATTAGAAATTAATATTTTTATTTACGTACACTTTTTTCATTAAAATGAATTTATAAAACATGTCTTTTTTAACATAATAGAAGTGTGAAAAAAGTGCACATTTTTTTAACGCTAACGCGTGAAATAATGATACGTTACGGCACTTTTTTCACGCTTTTATTGCAGACGTAAAAAAAATTTGTATGCAACTTGAGTAAAATGTGTCTTATTTCACTCATAGGATTTAACGAATTCGCCTGCGACTCGTTTGGTAAAACTTTCCATTTCGTGAAATAAGACTATACTTTTTACTCTTCTTGCATAAATAGCTATTAACTATTTCATGCAATATTTGTTATTAACAATGACAAAAATAAAATAAAGTACTTCCATAAAATTTCAATTGTTTTCACAAAAATCTTTTATAAATAATGAAGTGTTTTATTTAGCTTGACGCATAAAATATACGTCAAAATGACCGCTGAACTTTTCTAAAACTGCAGGAAAAAAGAAAATATTCGGAACTGCAGTCTGGAAGATTTTACTGATTTCAAACCAACATTTCGATCATAAGATCATAACTATATGATCCTCTTCAAGGTTACTACAAATATAATACGACAAAAAAACTTTATATAATACAATTAATTAATAAAATATAGTGTTAACTTACAATCAAGTCAGAAAAATAATGAAATATTTGTAACAAAACGTTAGCAGAAATCATCGATGTTTGTAAGTTAACAGTATATTTTATTAATTAATTGTATTATATAAAGTTTTTTGTCATATATTTGTAGTAACCCTGAAGAGGATCATATGATCGAAACGTTGGTTTGAAATCAATAAAATCTTCCAGATTGCATTCCGAATATTTTCTTTTTTCCTGCATCAAATTCAAGTCGATCATCGTTACTCCAACATTTTTTAAAACTATTTATATATAAATTAACAATGTACTTACTAAATTTTCGCTTGTATTTTCACTAATTATTCACTATTTCACTAACACTAACTTTTTTCGTCATTGTTTGTTGATAATTGAATTACTGTGAAAGGTTGTAATTGGCCGCCGAGTACTACGCTAAACAAAATAGTTCCAATTTGAAATTAAATACACTTATATTCGAAGCATGTTATTGACATATCTTACAATGTGATTTATTGTTTTGTGTTAAATTTGATCAAGAAACAAAGAATCGAATGAACTGGCATTAATAAATGTAAATAAAAAAAGATTAATAGAATTTATATATTCTTTTTATTAACACAAATATAATGCAACCTCTTACACAATATGATTTTAACTATCAGTAAGTAAAACCAAGTGTAAAATCACTTTTAATTGTAAATACAGATGATGTACACACATGTTACTTAATTATTATGTATACATAATTTTAAATATAGAAGTAATACTTGATAATCTTGTGCTTGTTGTCATTGGAGACATTAATGTCACTGAAGAGACGCATCATCCGTATTAATTCGTAATAAAGATATATTATATAAAAAGAAACTATATTTTATATATTTGTATTATATAAAAACACATGATACATGATTAGGAGATTCTATGAGCCCAATGAGAAATAATTAAACTCGTATTTTATAATAATTTCGCAGACTTTTTGACAATGCGTTAAGAACTAATCATTATAATAAAGTATAATCCATATTTTCATAATATCACACATGTATAATAATTGATTGATTGCAGAACATAAAGTATTTACATTAAATCTCTATAAGTTTACTTATACAATTATAAAATGTTTAGCTAATTTTTAAAAATAAAGAACATTTAATATCCAGTTTGAGCAACAGCTACCACAATTCTAAATTTGGATGAATTTCATACATTGCCAGGTGCCCACAGAATATAATATTCCATTCAAACAAGCGCATTCTCACAAACAATAATAACAGAAATGAGAACATCTAATGTCGACCATTTCAATATCATTATAATCATTCATTCAACAGCTGCCAATGGGTGGACGGATACTATTCTAGTTCTCTATAATGACTTTGATTTCTCATATTCATATTTCGACAGAAGGATATACACAGATCGTGGTACAGTGGTCAATCTACCATCACGCAATGAATTCTGCAGACACCAAAGCACTAAACGAGAGTAAATAAACCACTGTTACTGTTGAAAACTGGACGAGCAGAGCTAACTAGGGCCAACATATACAATGTGTACAACCCTAGTAAACAACGGATCAATTTCACATTTACTTATTGTTAGTTAGGGTAGGCATATAGGACAAAGGTACAGGATTCCGTTCAAGGTTCAAGTTGTGTATTGTGCAGTAAACATCCATAAAATACTTTGTGGCCGTTAGAAATCAGTTCCTACAGAATCTCCCATAGATTGAATGGTTATTGTTATTTTATAGCGACTACGAATGCGCAAGTCCAATGGGGAGTTTGACACATCAGATTCGATCTGGCTAGCGACTTGCTGGACCACAAATACCAGATACAGTCATAGTTACACTACGCTTAATTGGTCCAATTATTCAAACATTTTATATGTTTCGTTTTGATGGCCGTACGAAATATGCAAATGTCGATGTATTATATATATGTAAATGGTTCTTATTATAAAAACTAAGTCTAACACATCAACACTTAACTTTATAGTAGTTAATATACAGCACGACTTTGCGTACTTTCTGTACATAAATAGTGATATATCAATCGGTCCTCATACAGAATATAGTCTCTAGTTTATAGGACAATGATGTATATGTTTTCTACATTCACTAAACTATTAAACTACCGATATCTGTAGACGTAACACCACTGCATTCACTCATTTTCCACATTAGTCTTTGAAATGGTCACGATACTTCTGCTTGCAAATATGATTGTCCCGATTTAAATCAACTAATAATACTCATTTTAGAAACAATTTAGACGCATGTACACGTGTGCACATCAAAGACTGAAACTCTCAACATTGTAAAACTTCCACATTTAATTTTGATATCATTTTCAGGTTTAAACATATATAACAGAGGGAATTAATGAGAAATGGCGGTTGAAATACTGCAAAGAGGGTTGTAAATAACAGGAATAATTAATGAAATATAGCACAGCCAATATATGTCACTATATGAAAATATGGAATTCAAAAAGCGGGTAATGTGTAACAGAATAGCTGATAATATGATTATCAAAGGTACGATTTTACTAGCACTCTCAACCAATAACCCACAGCAACAAATAACCCTATAAACATTTCATCTTGAGTGATTTTTTTTAGTATCAATATCAAGAACTGGCAGCAAACGAATTTAATTTGAATACTCAAGGAGTCCATAACTGTCAACTGCGACAGCCGACAGCTTTCTGCTGACAGTCGCAGTGAAAATGTACCTAAGGTACACCTTCACTGTTACTATTAACAGCTCGGCGTCAGCAGAAAGGCCAATCTCAATTATTTACCGTACTGCCACGATGATTCGTTTTACCGCGGTCAGCAATTCAATTTGAACTATAATGGAGTAGAGTGGTCGTCACGCAAGGAAAGACCATTTACGTCAGAAATCGTGCAAACAGAAAATGGAAATGCACAGAAACCAATAGAGTCAACTCGAAAAATAAGGGGTACGATGATCGTTGTGCCAATATTTATAAAATCGTACCTTATGTGCAAAATCATGAATACGTATTTTAAGGAAAAAATTGATACGGCTTGGACATCGTATAAAAATATTAACATAATTGAAATATATACGTGTATATGTACAGTTTACACTAACATTCTCCCACATTCTCTCACTCTAGTATCTAGTTCATTGTTCTATCACGCATATCTACGATCAGTCTATAAAAAATAGCTATTTAATTTAACATAAATATATTCGATACATTTGATAACCGGGTGACGAATCTTCAATCAGGAAACACGATGACATATTTAACATATTCCTTATTTTTGAAGTCTAATACAGTAATACTATTTTAATAATACATTTTCACATTATGAAAAATCATATATCTTTGCAGCTAGATTGAGTTCATTCCGTCAAACACTCTACATTCCAATTTAGGACAAATTAGACTATGTTTATCTCGATTAAGCGGCGTTCACTACCAAGTAATTTCAATTTCCAATTTGAATTTCTATTTTGCATCAAAGCTTGGAACATGTGCCTGAATATACGTGTTCACAACATAATTACACTTTCCAATTTCTAACTTTGCAAGGTCCAAATTAGTCCTTGGAAATTTGGAATTGGAAAGTGTAATTATGTTGTTGTGAATTCAAGAAGCTTCATCATATTATGACTTGAAATATTTTATAGGCGTTCATCGCGGGTTGCACCTAGGGATAGGGAATGTGAAAAAAAAAACATATGTATCGGGATACGCGTGCTGTTGAATGTGTGAGAGTATCATTTTCATAAAATAAAATGTAACAATTAACAACCGATTCATTTTAGTAACAGTACAATATGCTGCAGATATGCGCATGCGTTTCTTATTTCGAAGATTGAAAAGGATTTCATTTAAACGTCGAGATAAACATGGTCATAGAAAAGTTGTCCTACGATGAGTCGCGCTTACGTACACAAAGAATGAAAACGAAATATGATGTTACGCGCGAGAATTCAACACTCCCAACTCAATTCCTTGCTGCTGATGTGTGGTAGACGGTCAGGCGACCGCGTGCCTGGGCCCTGATGCCTCCATGCCCTCAGGAGGTACCCTCACGCGTTCGCTGCTGATGCCATTTACGTTGCCGTTCGCCATTGCGTATAAGTCAGGCGCGCCCTCTGTTGGACTGCACAAAGCTTGCAGGGCTAAGTGCAGTCGCATGTAGTCTGCGCAACTACCCCAAACGCCCGGTCGGCGATTGTGATATAATTTAGAGTACATGTACATGTCTGCGTGGTTGTCGTATGCTAGATGTTTTGTAAGGGTTGTTAATACGCAGTAGGTTGCTGCTTCCGCTCCCCCAAATCTAAACAAGAATAGAAAACAATAATAATGATTAGTAAAATATGTTTCAAAACTAAAACTAAAATGTTGTTTATATAATAACGATTTCATTTGCATTTTTAGCAAATGCGTATTAGATATTTTCATATATTAATAATAATGAGACACCTGCGCAGTAGTCAACAACTGATTCATAGTTTTTACATTCATGAATTATGTATAATAAGTAAAATGTTGATACAATACGATCAATTCAAATGAGATCATTAAAATTTTATCTTCAATTACTGCGACGTTATTTTAATCGATACAAAAACAAGGACATCTCTTTTTTCTTAGGAAATCAAGTACCCACCAATAAAGACTTTTTACTCAGATGAAGTACTTGAAGATTTATAATTTTCTTCATTTTCCGTAATATTTCTTGGGTTTACAAAACATTTTCAAATGTGCTGTGCTCGTGAGTACGGAAGGCACGTTTCAAGATATTTGGGAAATTTAATACAAAGCATATGCCCCAAAATGAGGTAAGAGAAAAACATAAAAATCGGTCCGGCAGAAGTTTTTAGCTAAAGCCGAAAACAAACCTGACATATTGACAGTTATAAATTTCATATACATATACATCCTTTAAAACAATCAGGGCTTTTTGGGCGATTTAAAGAAAAATGATATATATAAAAAATGATGAAGAATAAGGGACTAATTTATCAGTAATAACAAACTGAAAATTCAATCAGTGGTTCTCAAATGGTAGAACAAAATTATATATATATTTTTTAAATGGTATCCTATATAATTTTTCAGTCCATTAGATAGAATATTTTTTTCTGATTTTAGCAATATAAATATTGTATAAATATATCATCACCGTATATTACCCATTTGTGAGTGTGCCAATCTGCGTTGTACACAGATTTCGGTAATGAAGATGACATATTTGTACTGTTCGGGCGTTTACCAGGCGTCACGTCACGGGCACTCATTGCTGGCGTGGAGAGTGCACCACAGAGGTCACTTTTGTGTCATTTGAAATTCGAAATATTGTATAAGGTTGTATAACAATTATGCCGAGAAAAATGGTATTAAAAATGCAATACACAAAAGGGTTTTCCACTCACATCGAATTTTTATATAAATTATATACATAATTATTTCTTCCCATAAACTGTGTTATTGACGCAAATTTCTTTTCTATATGTTTCATCACTTTTTTGCAATACACAAAAGGGTTTTCCACTCACATCGAATTTTTATATAAATTATATACATAATTATTTCTTCCCATAAACTGTGTTATTGACGCAAATTTCTTTTCTATATGTTTCATCACTTTTTTTATAAATGCTAAAATATATTACACATTTTCAAAACGCGCGGATTTTTCTGGGCTTGATGGCGCAACCGAACCCGGCTCTCTTTTATTGGTCGACATTGTAAGTAGGCGTTCCCATCATCAAACCAGTGGAAGTGGCTGCCAGACTGTTCCACTGGAGTATTTGGTTATGGGGATATGCGGCTACACGCTATTATTTTTACAAATACTTAAATACTAATAAACTATAACTACAATACACTAAATTTAAGATAAGTAAAAGAAAAAATAAAAATAAGAACAAAATGAAATTTTCAAATTTAACAGCCGCACAACATTGACAAGCTTCCGCGCAACTGTGCGCGTTCGCGTCAAATTTGAAATAGTTTTTGATTATTTACGAATGAAATGTTAATGTTGTATTTTTCGTGCATCTAGCAGCATAAACACAGCAATTTTTCGTCATTGTAAACACTAAACATAGATTAACATATTTGACAATGACACTATGATGCTTGATTCAAATATTCAAAATGCCTGTTCCGCTGTCTGAAGAGTAACCAACATAACGAAAAATAATTGCGTATATATAACTATACACGCGTTGTAAACATATTTAATAATTTTGAAATATATTTTGCTACAAAATTATCCATATACAATAAGTGCTAATTTTTTCAAAACGTAATAACAGCGAAATAAGGTATTTAAATTTTAAATTAATGTTTAGGTCATTGCTACTGACCGACTGAAAGTGCGCATGTGCAATATGCATTTCCGCCCCTACTTAATCTATCTCTTTCTATATGTTAGCACAACTCTGTAAAAATAATCGGTATCTATTTATGTACGAGATCGTTGGTTTAGAACCTCTGATAACATCACAGCAGCTGCTGAGAGAAAGCACGATATTGGCGATTCAAATTAACTTTTCCCGCCATTATATATCAGTGTTGTGACGTCACAACACTGTAAGAGCTGTCAATCTGTCACTGATATAATGAATTTTACGCTTTTTAAAAAAGTTTAAAAACATGAAACTTGTGTTATAGGATGTTTTAAATACCCTGCAATCGCTAGAAAGTTTCTATGAAGAAAAGGAAATAATATATTTTAGATATTTTTTAGTTCAAACTTTGCCCACCAGGTAGAGTTTGATTAACTTGAATCGCGAATATAATGTCATTGCTTTCCACCACTGGGTTCGCTTACGTCGTAAGGCGGGAAATGCTGGATACCAAATATTTGCCATTTTTTTCTTCCATAACAAGCCAAATAAAAAAAAAAAAACATTAGGGAATTTCTGATTTTAAAAATACTATAACATATAAAAAAATCAAAAAATCGTGGAATCTCCCATTATTGATACGAATGTTAACTAGGTTACACTAGTAGTAAAGATTATTTTTATATTATTATTACTAATTTTTAATGCCATTTTTCTCGAAATAATTGTTACACAGCCCTATACAATATTTATATCGCTAAAATAAAAAAAAAATCTGTCTTATGGACTAAATAATTATACAGGGTACCATTTAAAAAAATATAATTTTGTTCTACAGTTTGAGGACCCCTAGTTTCATTTTCGATTTGTTATTATTGGTAAATTAGCCCCTTATTCTTGATCATTTTATGAATATATCATTTTTCTCTAAAGTTATTATTTCGTAAAAAAACACTAGTTGTTTTAAAGGAAACACCTGTATACATAAATTCATTTACAGCAGGTAATTTAAATAAGGATAAATTAATTGAAATTTTCAAAATTTAAATAGAAATGTAATGTAATGAAAGCTTAAGTTCTTTTATTTAATACTTCAGTCAAGGACGAGCCTGGTAAGATGCTTTGACTTCTAAAACCCGTTGTTAAGATTATGTGAGAGAACAGCAATTTGTGGGTGTTGTTATTATTATTATAATAATAAATTATTAGTAATGAGACATTGGCTTAACAGTCAACATCTGATTCATGCCTTTTTTATTCATGAATAATGTATATTAAGTAAATGTTGATAGAATACAAATGATTGAATTTGTTGAAAATGTTGCTTACCTATCAATGACGACCATGGGCCCGTTTTGATATCCTAGCTGCAACTCCTGAACAGTATTAGGCAGATGGAAAATATCCATTATAGACGAACAATTATGTGGCCAATTAGAACATTGAACCATCCTAACATGTAATTCATAATCATCTTGAAGAGATTGCATGGTGAAATCCCTTGTCACGTAATATGTCTGCACTTGTTCGCTCACTAATTTTACTTTATAATTTTCCGCATCAATGCTATTTTGTTCTGTTGGCCAAAACGCTTCAAAATCTTGGTTATCAACAAAGCTCAACATTACAATTGTTTGAGCGTTATGATCCCAAACCATCTGCCAGAAATCTTTAACTGTAGCTGTAACTGGATGTTGGGTGATGATAAATTCTCGTAGACTGTGAAAACCTTGCATCCACGTTGCGTTGATATAATCGGAGCCGTCTTCGCCTGGTTTTGGGGTCAAATGCACTCGGGAACTTTCAACAGGCAAAATTTCAGGGTTGCGGTTCTTTGGTTGATTGATTACTTTATTAGCCGATACCAAGTTGAAGTCTTTACATTGGAAACTTGTCACCAACTGAGGAAAAACAAATATTAAAACAGGGTGCTCCATAATTCGTGGGTCTAGAATAACAAAGTTCTAACTGCCTGATAGTAAAATGGTGAAGAAACTAATTTGAAACACATTATTGTTGTCGAATTACCATTTTTAGCACTAATAATGGATTTAATACTTTTATAAGAATTTGAAAAAAAAATTACGAAAATAGGCAGTTATAACTATGTACCTCAATTTTTTTTTACATCTTTCATGGGATCAAAGTTCTATCTGCGCATATTTAAAAAAGAACTCAATACAACCTAGAAAATTATTAATTTTTATTAATAAAACATGAAAATAATAAATTTCTCATTGCAACAAAATCTAATTTAGTTTTAATATTATTTTATGCTGGATACTATATTTGGTTTTGTTCAATCATTACAGCTATCTAACTTTGTTTATTAAATTATATGTTGTTTTTCTTCCATGATGGTACATTGTATTATTTAAATAAAAATATATATTAATAATGTTCTTGTGGTACATCATCAAGAAAATTATTAATATATATTTTTATTTAAATTACAGCTATCATTCCGCTTCTCGACGCTAATTCCTGGATCTCTTTTTAGATTCTTTGGCTCAGAAAATATTTCTTCTAAGATATTTCTATCTGCATCTATTGTTGATTCAATTTTTGGCAGATAGAACTAATAGGAGAATGAGAATAATATGGTAGATATAACCTTGTTATTCTAGCCTCGCGAATTTTTTTTTTAAATATTTACCTTAAATTGTGTTTCGAGCGATTTCCAGTGTTCGCATTTTTCGTCAATAATATTCGAATGTAAAGTCTGAACATATCTCGGTATTTGTTCTTTATTAATATTTGTCTCGCCAGATTCAATAGCCTCAAGAAGGGCATCATGTATGAAAATATACTGTTCTTCGGTCTGGACCAAAAAATTGCGTTGAGTGCGTATATGGCGTAAGAAGCCAAAAATGTTGACTTCATTTCGGTTACGGATTTGTTTGAGCATCGCGTCTAACACAATGTAAGTTCCAGTTCGCCCGACGCCTGCACTGCAGTGAACAATGATCGGACCGGCGTCCGTGGGGTTAGCTGCAGAAGATTTCTTCACGAAGTGAAGCACGGGCAAAGGATGATCGGGGGTTCCGTGGTCCGGCCAGTTGGTATAATGATATTGGTATACAAGCTTTTCAGCAGCACCAACTTTCTTCTTTTTTATTCTAAGATGCTTGATTTGTAAAGTGCGTACAGTATATGTCGCCATTACATCTTCTTTGACTAGTTTTACTTGGATTACACCGTAAGTTTCAATTCCTTCCTTTGGCCAATACATATCACATTTTCTCTACAACCGTCAAAAATCCGTGTCACTAATTTTGAAGTTTTTCTCACTGTTTTATTGTTAATTAAAAACAAACAATGTATTTTGCTAAATTAGGAGATGGCAATTTTATGCATTGTTAAATGATTGCACAAATCTGAATGTTGTATTTATAATTTTATGATAATAATAATGAATGAATCAGTAAAAGCAAATGATATCAAACCAAATTAACACACAAACAACAAAATCATGAAAACTGACCTCATAGCTTTCAACAGCTATAACAGAATTTGACTGTTTTATATATGAATCCTAATAATAGAAACTAAATCACTCATAATATTTTTTAATACAGTCGACTCTCTCTAAATCAACATCCCTATAATTTTAATTTTTCTCTAAATCGAATTATTTTTTGACATGTGTAACTATATAGGATTTTATACTGTGAGTTTCAATTAAGATGTAATATTTACCATTCTGTCATTTATGAATTACTGTGGGAGACCAGTTGCACATACTGTATCGTTTCAGGTAAAATGCAACATAGGTTGTCAATGTTAAATGAACTTGTCATTATAATTTACTGATTTATAAATAACGTAAGAAACTAACAAGGATAGTATATTAACCTAGGTGATTTTGAAAATGATAAAAATGAAATTTTTCGTCTTTTAATAATCTAAATACAGAAATTTTTCCAATATTTAATTGATTTGCCAAAACATTTGTAGACACCTGATTTCTTTTTCTATTTCAGGTAGTAAATTATTTTTATTTTCTTCAGTTCGCGCAGTTTTTGTTCTTTTCTTTCTAAACAACCATCTCTTTTATATTTTGTAAATATTCTCGAAAATGTAGAAGGATTTGGTCTTCTAAGACGTTCACGAGATAAATTAGCAAACATATCACAAATATTTCTTAAATTGCAACCAGGTTTGTAACTTTTGATTTTTTTCTTCTAAAGCGTGATGACAAATTTATTTGACATTAACAACTTTGTCATCCTGTTGCACTTTATCTGGAACGGTACAATAACTAGCATCCATAGTAACACATTAATGATAGGATAGTAAATATTGCATCTTAGCTGAAATTCACGGTATGTAAAAATTATTCTTTAAATCGAATTTTTTAATTCGAACTTTCCTTTAAACGAATTAAATAATTGGGCATTTGTCATCAAATCAATCTCTTTATAAATCAAATTTAGATACAATTCTTAGGCGAGTTCGTCCTCACTTCTAGAACGTCTACCGATAAATACCGAAATTTAATACAGAATTTATTAAAAATATTCTCTTATTTTCTTGATGTATCTTTAACGTTATGTAAAATATTGATAAATGAGCAAAAGAAATATGTATTGAATTTTATTACAATTAACAAGTCATCATAGAGCACCAATTCCATACCACGCCAACTATATATTCAAACTATCATCATTTCACTCCACCCTAATGTACATTTCATTCTTCTAACAAATTTTTATGTTACTGTTATATAACTGAATAAACATTTTTTTCTATTGCATATACATATTCTTTGTAATTTATACAAATGTTCATTAAATTTTCTTTATTCTCTCTCGTTCCAATTCGAACAAATTCAAATACGCCTTGCAAAATTGATTTATAGAGAGTCGACTGTAATAAATGATGCCGCGAAAGGAAGTGATATAGTATAAAAAACAACTCACCCTTCCGCGTTCAACAAGATTAGTAATCATTACAATAATAGCAACTCGTTGTTCCCAAACCATTCGCCAAAAACAATCGAAAGTAGAGGGTAAAGGTCCTTGAGTTCCAATATAAGCCCTTGAACACTGAAACCCATCGATGTAGTTTGCGTTCACATAATCCAAAGACTTCTTCTGTCCCGGAATGGACAAGAGCTGCACTCGGCTGTGATCATCTGAAATAATCATTGGGGTCACTGCCCTCATTCGAAACCAGTTTTTCTTCTTACTTACATGCAATGATATTGAGATATCGGTTTTTGGCACGGTTGTCTGGGTGTTGAGAATGTTCGGAGGGATACTCATCTTGCGTTGATTCTGTCTGGATGGCTTCGTATTCTTTGCTGAAGCCAATATCGCCGTCTGCGTGAAGCTCCGCCACGTGTTTTACAAATTGATGGACTGGAATCGCCCCCTTGTACTCGCTAGAGCCTTCGGGGACGGCGTTCCAGTCTATAGTTGCTGTTGGAACGCTGCACGGTGGATCGTCTAGGTAGTAATAGGCCGCATGGAAGCATTTCCTAGAGGAATGACAGTGTGTAAATCTCAAGCGATATCTGGAAGACCATTCTCAGTAAACATGCTTTCATTTTAAACTATGTTAAGGGCGCCAGCAGACACCACGAAATCAGCTGTTTTTATTAATTGAATCTACACTATGCGTAGCGGTGATTTTTTGATATCTGCGCGTAGTATGTACAATTAAATCCAGGGTTAATGAGTTAGATTCTAATAGGTTTGGAAATTTTAAGCACAAAACCAGCTGATTTCAAGGTCAAATTCGTGTCCACTCGCTCCCTATCTGGGGTGTTCATTTTATTTTGTCCATTATTGCTACCTCGAGAACTAAAGAGTTACGAGGCCGGTCAAATTAGCAAATAATTTCTATTTTACATTATTTTAATGAGCATATTTTTTTTTTCAATCAGTGGTTCACAAACTGTTGAGACCAACTTTGTTATTTTAAATGGAACTATATATTTTTTATTTGCTTATTCGTTAAGAGGA
Organism: Ophonus ardosiacus; assembly: GCA_943142095.1. NCBI lineage: Eukaryota > Metazoa > Arthropoda > Insecta > Coleoptera > Carabidae > Ophonus > Ophonus ardosiacus. The sequence goes on along the minus strand of OW964833.1, from coordinate 13,805,997 downwards.
TTTAATTTTGAATTCAATGATATAATATTTTTATATTTTTACATAACGATTTTTTTTAAGACAAATGCATAAAAATTTCATTTTAACATTAAAATGACCATAATAAGAGTGCCAATTGATCATAAATGTCAATCGAAATGCCAACACAAAATATTCATGGATTTCTTCCATGGCATTCTAATTCTATATAAAAAAATAACGTATTAATTTTTTCCATTTGTGGCACTCTTATTATAGTCTTATACTTATCATGTTAATATAAATTTTATAAGCATTTTTTTTTTTAAATCGTTATTTAAAGGTATCCAAATATTGAATAAAATTCTCTACCTAATAAGTAAATATAAATAATAAAAAAAATAATGTTAGGCTCATTAAACTAGTCTAGGAAAATAGAAATTGTTTGCCAATTTAACCGATATAGTAGCTCTTATAGTTCTCGAAATAACAATAGCGGAGAAAATAAAATGAACACCTGTATACAAATGTTAATAGTTAGAAGCATTAGTATCAGACGCTTGCCTACCTCCACAAAATAAATGCCGTAATAGCCAAGAGGAAAGCAAAAGAGGCACACACTACTCCCGCAATCATGCCAGCTGTCAGTTCATTTGTCGTACGACGAAGGGGTTGTATTTTATCGCAGTTCGATTGCACTAAAATCTTCCTCGGGTCTGAAGCTTCGCCTTTTATGTATTTTTTGTCGTCGTATGAGCTGCGCGATGATGCACTGATACGTATTTCGTAAATCGTATTAGCTGTAAGGTTCTTGATTGTTATCTATAAAAAAATGATTCATACAATTAATAACAAACATTATTCGCAAATTTATAATACTTACTGCACTGTCCAAATGGGCTGTGGACGATTCTACACGAATACTATCGTTAGAATGTTCACTAGTGTAATTAATATAGTAATAATCGATGGAATTATAAAATTCTTTTGGCCGTTCCCACTGCAAATAAATCGTGTCTTGAGTTGCACAAGTCAAATTTAATATTCTTGGCGCGCTAGGACCACTGATATCAGTTTTACTAATAACTGCATCAGATGGCTCTCCCTCATTCTTCAGTGTATACGCTTTCACCCATATTTTATATTCGTTGTTCGGCTCTGCAATAAAATAAAATACAGAGAGTTAATACGTGTTACAAATTTACAGGATATGTACGGGATGCAAAATAGACTACCTTCTACTAATGAACGTTGATAATAATTATTAGTGGTCGAATTTTAGTTTTAAATAATAGAAATAGGCTTTAAGGACCATAGAGAATTTTAATTAACGAAAAAAAAAAAAAAAATGTGAAAAATTCATGAACTGATCTACAAATTGTAAAAAGATTTGTGAAGCATTCATTGATTTCAGTGCAGTGGGATCTTGTAGTTTAGTTGGTAGAGCATCGTACCGGCAATACAAGGATCCTGGGTTTAAATCATGAATTTTTCACAAAGTCTTTCTTCGTTAATTAAAATTCTATATGGTCCGTAAAGCCTATTTTTATTATTTTACTAATAAACGCATACCGGAAACGCACTGTTTTTGAACTACAGGCTCGTAAAAGAGTAATTATCAACCGTAATTTTAGTTGGCTCTGACCTGTTATTGGTTTTGTTTATTTTAACTTCTAGCAATGAATTAAAAAATAATAATAATAATAATAATAATAATAATAACTGACGATATAGGTCACATCTGACTAAAATTAAGGAAGCTTGTAGCTCGAAAACTGTGCGTTTCCAGATATGAGTTTATTATTAAAAGTTAATCTATTTTGCATCTCCTACATACCCTTAAAAATTATAACACATATTCATTAACAACCTATATAATAAAACATTTATACCTGAAACAGTAAGTTAGTACTTACTTAAGTTCTTTAAGGTATAGTGTATATTCGGAGAGCCATTCCCTAATTTTAGAGATTGTACATCAGTGTAATTAGCAAACATATAGTATATCCTATATCCTTCTATGGCTCCATTTGCCCGCTGAGGTTCCATCCATGCTAAGTTCATAGAATCCTCGGTAACACTGAGCACAGACAAGTTCAGGGGTTTACTCGGAACTGGAAAACAAAATTAAAACATTAAAAACATGCCATCATTTGCAAAACAAAGAATTAACATAACAAAGAAAGGGGCTCAACTAAAATTATACCTGGAATCGAGTACACTGTATCTTGTTCTGTAGTTGTGCTAAAATCCTCACCATTTACACAGGTGTAAACGATGGCAAAAAACGCTATCACTAACTTCATTTTTAATACTGGGAATTTCACGAATTACAATAATAAACACTCATACATAAACTTTACAGGTACTTTTATGTCGTCCATCTTTGTGAATCTGGGATAAACGCAAGGCAAAAAACGAGTAAACGACACCATTTTCTAAATAATTAGCAACTAGATGAGAGTTAATTTATTACTGCTTAATTAATATAACATTGACAGTAAATTGAGATGATGATCGTGCACCACCCTGCCCGCGCCGATCTGTGACAGCACTACAGCAGCACAGTGAACAGAAACACCGAGAACAGCCGGCACAAAGGAGCACTGGGAAGAAGAAGAGACGCGCCGCAGATTCAAATGTGGACGCCTTTTTCATCCTCTTTCAAATCGATATTATCATCTTTATATCACCTCATTTACTTCTAAATAATTACTGATAATTACTACATAAATTACTGATTCAATACTATACTTTTTATAATAAAATATCACTAGCAGCACATAATTATCGCAACTTTATGTTAATTTGTAGTTTCGCTCTTTACCACCGTTTATCGTGTTTGGTAACAACATTATATGAAATTACAAAATAGTGTAGTGTTTATAGTTTGTAAAATATAGTACATATTTTCAAAAATGAATTTTAGTTTCATAAATAAGTTAAATTTTGGAAAATTTTGCACGAACACAGGAAACTTGTACATAATACTAAGCGTCGGCGTCTGCGCCGGTATTTTTCGCCGCCCATCGACGCCGGAGTTCCATTTCGAGCGAGCTGTATGCCAGCCATGCCGTAGCAATATTGATTTGGAACAAGTAGAGTATGCAACACAACGGAGCGGCTTTTGTTGCCATTGTCATGACTATTATAATTATACCACATTATTATATAAATATATCCGACTGTCAAGTCTCTACTTGCAGATATAATTGAGACGACAAATTATCAAAAAAACATTGAAATCATTAAGTATAATACTGATTAACAACAAAATACTTATTACAGGTAGTGTACTTGTACTACACTTATGTATTAAAGGTTGCGCGAAATAATTGTTGTGTACTCTTTGCTTATTGGAATTCCTATTAACTAAAGTTTTGCGCGATAAAAAATACCAACAAAAAAGTTTAACAATGTCATTAGCAATTTAGAAAGAATTTTTTTCTTTTCGATTTAGTTAAACACGTTGAGTATGCAAGCATTAACAACAATTACAACTTTGGTAACAACTGCATGCAAGATATCGTGACAACTTAATTATTATGAGAATAAACAATACTTATGTCGCTATCTGCGCGCGAATTATAAACGAATTAATGTGCAACAGACAGCTTTGGTACTCGATAAATTAAAACATTGCTCGCGTGATCGCAAAACAGTAACCCGCGTGCAAAATGGATAAATTGCATAGGAGAGGCTGTTCGCGGATCGGACATAAATAATAAATAATAATGGTAATCACATAGACGAACAAAACGTAGGACTTGCTAGTTGCTTTCTTCAAAGAATATGCAGTATACAAATATAGTACCAAAATTGTTTTAACGCCTTGTAACTGCCAAAAAACTTGAAAAAAATTGTCGTATTATGTATCTAATAAAGAATTTTATAAGGAATCTAATTTTTATAGAATAAGGCTCCATTTTTAACCGTGTTAGGTGCTTAATGTGGGATGAAACGTTGAAGCCAGAAGATAAAGCAATGTGTATCCCTCCAGATGATAAACTACCACTAGGTAATGACCAGAAATAATCAATTTGAAAAACTTTAATATCCTACGAAGTCAAGAAGGAAAATGTGGTGTAAACGTGTTCAACTGGGGGTACCAAGTAGAACCCACTTTATGTCATTTATTGTGGTTAAGAACAAATCCACCTGTTCATGCGCGCCAAGAGGAATGCACGAGAGAAGATCTGACTAAGGCAACACCAACTGCTCTAAACTGTGCAATTTTCTGGATGAATATAATTTAGCTAGGCCACTTCTCTCTCAATTTTTTGCGGACGGTTTTTCCTCTGGCATGAAGGAGAGAATCTCCGGGGAAGATGCATCCTCGCCGTCCTAATTAATGCTGGGAGATGCATCAGACCTAGTAAATTGTATAATTACCAAATTGGACGATGTTTACAAGTTCATTTTGTATTTTATGTATACATACATACAGACATACATACGTACATACTTAACTAACATAAACCAGAAATTAATAATAAAAACAACAAGAGCTCAGCTGACTCACTACATTCTCATTAATGTGGTCCGGATGCGGTATTTCACTACCGAAAATAAATCACTTTAATATGTAAGGAATGATAAATATTTATTGTATGGTTAGTATGTATTATATATGAGTATGATGTGTTTTTAATAATTATATGTAAATTGTATACGGTATGGAAACGAAAAATAAGTAAATACCGTGTAAGAGTGGTAAATAACAAAATGTAATAAGAGAACTTGATAAAATTTAATTATTTTTTTTTTTACAAAATTCATCTGTTTTAAACGTCTTGCAATTCCCAAAAAATGTTGTTGTACGACGACATCTGATAGCGAATTTTATGAGAAGTGGTAAAGAAAAATATGTAATAAGAGCGCAATAAATTAAATTTTTTGTAAGCAAACTCCCGTAATTTATAATCTGATAAATGTCAAGTTGCATACCGGGTTCAGTGTATTCCATTTGAAAAGACTGCTGAATGAATGCATGCCTGTCTGTGAATATTTATGTATCCTAGACGTCCTGTGGCCGACGTAACTCCTTGCAGTTTCAGTTTTGCCCATTTCATTTGAATCAATTTTAGTTTCAACGTTCAGATGGCATTAGGAAATGAAGGTCGTTTTCATTCTCGTTCTCGTTCAAGTTATGGAATGTAATTTGAGCGAGTGAGGTTCTTCCATCGTCTCGTCGTTTACCCGGTTTAGGAAAGCATTGAGAGATGCACTTGAAACTTACCTCCTTCGTCTGTCATCACGAGTACTGTTGTGCTAGGACCTGGTCCTTCTGGGTTGAATACAGACAGCGACACCAAATACTGGGTGTAGGTCTCTAGATTCTGGATAGTGTGACTCTGGAAGGAGAAGGCAATGTTATTTAGACAATCTTTTGTCATTCGTACCACAAGATTCACAATCAAATTCGAACCCAGTACGTTTGTTACATTTTACTTTGTAGTAGTTTCTAATTTATTATTTTTTTACAAATTAACACGTTCACTGCGTTGAGGGGTTTAATTGTCCCTTACTTGACTTTCCTGTAGTGCGGCAAATTTTTGTGCGTATTTTCTATTTTGCGGAAGCCATAACTTTCTTAATTATTGTCGAAATTTATTATGATAGGTAGCTTTAAAATCGGTATAACTCATATTATTTAAATTTAATATACATTACATTAGGGTCAATTTCGACCCTCATCGCATATAACGTAGAAAAATTCTACTTTGTGCGATTAGGGACATACTGTCCCTTACCCCTGTGCAAGTTTTAACATGTTAGTAAAGACATGTTTATTCCCATTTCGTATCAGTTTGATGCAAGACATGAACGAAATGAGTATTCGTACAAAAAAAATCTGCTTCTAGCAGAAACATCGTTCCATGATGCTAATAATACAAGTAACAAAAACAATGAAGCATGTAGTACTCCATTAGAAATCTATAGGCAGTTTTTACAGATGATGCGCAGACTGCCCCAACCGCCCAAGCTTTTGTTTACCTTGTTTTAACAAAGTCCACATTTAAAGTCATAAATCTCTTATAATTAATATATTATGTATATTTTCTTTTGTAAGAAATGTATTTTATTTTATTATTTCATAAATAAATAATTTAGTTCATATTATATTCGTGCTGATTTTAAAAAAAAGTTACCCATATTATGATCTACGCTATATGCGATTAGGGACTAACAGTCCCATGGCGGGGCAAATGTAGAACAGATAGATGCCTGTTCAACACTTCCCAGCATTCAAACCATCATTTTAGTTTCTCTTGTTGCAGCGAGATGGAATTATATGAAACAAAAATTTAGGGTCGAAATGACCCCTTACCGCATATTAGAAAAGTCTTTATAGGGACCATTCTATCCCTAAACGCACTACAAGAAGTACCACAAAAAAAGCCTCCGCAGTGAACGTGTTAAGTTAAGGGCGTTCCGAAGTCAGGTAAAATTTTAGTTTTGTTGCATTTTTACGAAACTACCAATGGAACAGCTATGCGCCATAAATCAAGTAGTAATGGTTTCTTTATCTTTATACAGGTGTTAAAAAATAAGTGTCGCAAATTATGGGGTCATATAGTACTGACCAAAATGAGTAAAAAAAAGTTTAATCAACATCCGATCGTCAACTGTTTTTGAGAAAGAGGCCATTTTGTATTAGAATCGAAGAAAAACTGACTAAGATAGTGGCAGAACAAAATTATGTCTATGCCAGTAAATAGACTATGAAAAAACTATAACATTTTATTTGAAATACTTTTTTCATTTTCTAATAGTTACAAAGTTATTTGAAAACTAAATATTGGCTAAGGTCGCCACAACTATTGTCTTAGTACAATTATTCGTTTTTTTTTTTTTGAAAAACAAAAACACATCTAAGATGACCTCTGAAAGGTAAACAAAATGTCTCATTTAATCAAAGTAGTAACTCTTACGTTTTTCGAGATAGCAGAGGTAAACACCGAAAAAACTAATTTTTTATTGCCTTATATCTCGGAAACTATTGAAGATCGGACCTATGTTGATTAAGCTTTTTTTACTTATTTTGGTCAGTACTATATGCCCTCATAATTTGTGACACTTACAGGGTGTTAAAAAATATTGTTGCCTAAGCAAGGCTAAACATGTACCTATAAACAGCTATAAAAAAGTTGTACCTAAGTTCAATAGTGTTTCCAAAATTCAACCATAAAGTCAAAATGTAAGTTTCAACCTCGGTGTACCCTACCCAGAGTTTCATAGAATATGCAAAATAGTACTAAAGTTGTGTGCAATCGGTTTCAAAACGAGTATCTCCAACACTTGATCCCTAGTCCTACAAGGGCAATTGTACGCGATTAATATTCAAAGTGGGATCCTGTAACCCCAAAACTAGCCTTGATCTGCGAAGGGAACTATGGAGGTAACAATAACAAAATGCAAGTTCATAAAGTGAAGTGATACGGTCAGTGGCAGAACGCACAACGAACAAGAATTAAACTAACTGCTAGGGAGTTGTTTGTAACTGGCTGTCAATGAAAAGCTCCAAAGATCAAGGCATTTAGGTAAGGTTTCTGGTGATTTCCCCTGGGAACCTAGATGAAAGTTATACCCTCTTCTGCTTCTGACTGACTCCCGCTCACTGCCCTGGAAAATATCTCTGCTAGATGTAAGACTGCTAATCTCGTTTACTTCGACATTTGCTGTTGCCATAAACAGATTAATAATAGTGTAACGGCTTCGTTTAGTAGGCAACCCACTCTGCGTTCGAGAATGCTTGCAAACAGCTCTGCAAGGGTTCTAGAATCACGAATACGGTTCACTTGAATGATGAAGTTTTAAAAATATTAGTTTTTAAAATAGTCGAGTTTTAAGTACCCTACTCTACTTCAAATTCTTACTAGATTCAAGTCTTGTGCTATGGCCTTTCTAAAATCCGGAATCCATTTTCAAGTAAATGATTGTATAATTAAATTATAATATTATTGTTACCTCTACTGCTGAATCCCGAATGTAGATTTCCTTTACAGCTTCTGGTCCGCGATCTCTTGGTCGGTAAGAAATCCGGTATCCGAGAAACTCGCCGTGTATGGTTTCTTGATGAGGTGGACGCCAACTTATATGTAAGGCAGTCGCAGATGTGTTATGAGCTGTTGTGATTGTTGGTTTGCCCGCTGGAACTGCAAGACAAAGAGAATTATATTACTAGTTCGATAAACGTCCGGGTTCATATAATACAAAATTGGATTGAACAAAATAGAAACGAAAGCTATATACTTTTAAAAATACATTAACTAATACCATGAAATATTAGATATTTACCCACCAAGTGAGCTAAGGTAATGTTTATCCATGAGAAGGAAGTTTACGGGCTCGTGAGTTAATTTCTTCGATTGAATAAACATTCTTAGCACACGTGGTTTGTACAATATTTTATTCAATGTTGACGAAATAATAATAAAAACCATTATAATATTTAATTTTATCAAAATAAAAAACTGATCAGTTAGTGGGTTGAGCATGACAATTGTCGGTGATAGACGTCAAATCATCTATTTAAAAAGCTTTATTGTCTGTCATTTATGTCTTAAAAAATAATAAAAAGGGCTGATAATGTCTGATAAATAATGTGGTGAGTGTTATTTTTGTTCTTGATGTTATTTTTAAATGTATTTTTTGTTGCAGAGTGAGTTAAAATTTTGTGAGAGTGATTTAAATTTTTTTAATTCACATGTGAATAAAATGTTACTTGTAGTTGTTGCTATGGAATTAATAATGACAGTTTAAAACGTCAAAATTGAATAAAAATATTTATGTAAAAACATATAAATAATATTAATGTATAGTCGATGACACGAAAGAAAACCGATTTGGTAAGAGTGAGTATTCCACGTAATCGTGATTATCTAATACACAATACACCATGGGCCTTGCTTCTGTACGATCTACTACTCTTAGTTCATAGCTCAGTTGGTGGAACATCCTACTAGATATAAGACGGTCCTGGATTTAAATCCCGGTGAAATTTCTTTTATTTAAAAATTAAATCCTACGATCTTATTGGGACACATTTTATGTAAGGAGAATAATTACCACAATCATATAATTAACGATTTTAAAATGAGATTACTTTGTGAAAATATGAAAAAAGAAAAGACTGGTTAACGACCTGCACTGGCTGCTACCTTGGCATCATTAAATATAAACGCAGCAAGCAGCAAATAATGCATTCAGATGACAAATAAATATGTTTATACAAACAAGTTGTTTACAATAGCTGAAAGATTTCATTACTTGTACGTCTGTAGTGCATACAAAGAAATGAAATAATATTCTTTTTAGTTGAATTCAAGTACAGGACGGCTGAATGTGCCCCGTCCCCCATGCGTTGGTTGAAGTTGAGGATATGCGAGTGCGACATTTTAATCACAACGGTACGTCGTGTCATGAGGATTGAGGACGCCATGTCAAGCCAAGCCACCCTTACCCTTTACCCTTGCCTTGTTTCATTCGGCTCTGGTTTTAACTAGGCGGGCGGCGGCTACGTTTATGCGGGACGACATATTGCGGCGTTGTGTCAGAAACTGTACACAAATATATTAGTTAATCCAACCGCAAAACGTACAGACAACATAGTAGAGCCGGCAGTCGAGTCGGCAACCGAAGCACCAGCTACGTCCTCGTTTGCGTGAGTAGAAGCAAGCGTCCTGAGCCTCTTCTCTACATCATTCATTTGCACACACAACTCAACATCGACAAGAATATACATAGTATAGTAAAGCCTAAATATTACTCAGTACTCATCTTCAACATTCTAAATTTTTAGTGCTTATTTAATAATCTTCAAATTACTTAGAAAAAGAGTATTGCCCCCACATAGAGATGCATTCGGGCCGGGCCGAGCCGGGCTTTGAGGTTTGGATAGACTCGGCCCGAAAATAAAAATTGCCGGCCCGACTCGAAAATCGACTCGACAAAAAAATTAGCTAGCCCGGCTCGAAAATTGACTCGAAATCGGGCCGGGCCGGGCCAAAGCTCGAAATTGGGTGCATCCGGCATTCCTAATGTTGATTTTTATGTTAAAGCGAAATGTTTAACTTTTTTCGTGTCAAACTTATAAGAAACCTCTACATTCTTATAACTTTCAACATTAGTTAACATAAGTAGTTAAAAAAGAGACCCTTCTAGTGTAAGTTTGTTATAAAAATTACAGACCTACGTGTATTAACATAAGGATTTTTTATCTAACTTTGTTTCTGCTCAAAAATAGGACAAGAAATCATTATAGTAGGAACAAAAATCACTTTTATTTAAGTATACGAGTAATAACAATAATAATAGCAACATCACAATATAATTATTATGCTTTAATGAAATAACCTTGAATTTTTGAAGTAAAATAATACATTTTTATTTATTAATATGTGAAGTTTGTTGTTATTAAATCATTTTTATCCTTTTTAACTTCATCCATTTTCATTAAAATATGAAGGAAACTGTGCATTTGACTGAACTATAAGATCAAAAGTCCGACTCGCCTCGATTTTTGAAAATGATTAGCCCGATTCGGCCCGATAAAAAATATCTTCGGCCCGGCTCGATGATCTGCTCGAAATCGAGGCGGGCTTCGGGCCGGGCCGGGCCAAAGCTCGAAATCGAGTGCATCTCTACCCCCACACGTCTTGCAAGGTAGGTTTTACTGTACCCATTGGATTTTTGCTAAGTTGTTATTTATTGTGCTAAAAGCAGGGCATCGAACCCGCCAAAAACTGGGTTCGGTTTAGGTTCAAGTTAATTTGTTTTTTGAAAGATGGGTTCGGGTGCGGTTCTGGTTCAAGCATTAATAAAATTTGCGGTTTTGTTCGCGGTTCAGGTTCGAAATAATGTAAAATGAGAGCCGGAATTTACTCAAAACGCAACAAGAAATGAACACAATTTTCACGAAAAGTCAACCCAGACAGCAACGCAAACGCCTAAGACGTCGATTATCGGCTGTATTTTCTTTTGGAACTAAAAATTAACCTGAACCGGAGTTGAACCCCGAACCTGAATTTTAATACTCGGTTCGGTTTCGACTCAGGTTCAATTAAAAATATATCTGAGGTTCGGTTCTCGGTTTGGGTTCCCTAAAATGTTACGGTTTGGTTCCGGTTTTGGTTCGGTTCAGGTTCGGGTTCGATGCCCTGGCTAAAAGTAATGTATGTCTCATAAGTTTAGGCATAAATTTCAACAATTTTTTTTTTAGCAAAATGCATTTACTTAAAGTTTTGTACTACTTAAATACTTAGTAATTAACGTTAGGTTTTGGCCGACATTTACATCGATTTCTCGGATTTTCCTGTATATTCTGTGTCATGTTCCTCCCCATTTTATAGGTTTCCCATCCTCCATCGTAAACTTTTCGGGATAAAAGAGCCTACTAGAACATAAAATCGTCCTCAGCCTTTAGTCATAACATACATTAAAGGATCTCGGTAGAAGGTAAATCTAGATTAGAAGATGACCCTTTAAATGCGGGTCGAACTATTATTACCCGACATTTGGTCCACAGTTTTTGTTTTAATTCTTTATTTAAAGCAGCCGAAAGAATTCTGTAGAAATTTCTCACAGTGTGTGTAGGTTTTATTATTTGTTGAAAATGTAAACCGGTCGAACTATTATTCTCGTCTCGATATTTCGAGACGAGACGAGAGTAATGCCCTCGAGATTAGCTCGAGACGAGAGTAGGAATTTGACATCTCGATTGTACGATTTTTTTATATTATTTAAATATTTCAATTAAAATATACAAAATAAAATATTTGTCGGTATAAATAAATATTTTAATCGCCTCTTCATTTACATTCATGTTTATTTATTCATTTTAGATTTATTGGGTTTTAGTAAAAAGAAAATGCATAAAAGTGACACCTATGGTATACTCTTGACGGCATCTTCAAGTGCTCGCACTATAATATGTATATATATATATATATATATATATATATATATATATATATATATATATATATATATATATATATATTCATATTACCAATATTAGCGTACAAAGCAGATTGATATACCCAGCAATAGGTAATAAAGCCATGATATTATAGAGTACCTACTTTTACCTAACATTCAAACACCAGACTTAGTAAAATAATGTTTTAATCAGTGGTACTTGTTTAGTATATACATGTTGCTTGTAATGTTAATTTGTTGACTATTTTTAATCATAAATTCGAGAAATTCGAGACTCGAGCCGAGATCGAGAGAAAGTAAGGAAAAATAAGTCGAAACGAGATGCAGAGAAATAGTAGATTGTTTCTCGCCACTTCTCGTTTCGCGGCATCACTACGTATATGCGACTTCTAATTTCGGTGAAGTTTAGCATAAGAGCATAACAGTTGTTTGTATTGTAATTATAGTGGAATCTTCTTCTTAGGCGAATTCAACTATAGTGTAGTGTTATAAGTGACGCTTAGAGTAAAACTTGCGGATTCAAATTCCATTTGGAGTTGACTGTAGTGCATGGTCACGTATCATATCGAATTTCGCGTTCGCGATGAGATGAGATGAGATGAGATGAGGCTAACTAACTCCTGCCGCGTCGATTTCGGCTTTGTGTTACAATGTTAGCTGTTGGTTCCGTGTTCGGCTTATGCACACAAGTTTGCCATTTCGACGTTAATCGAATACACAGGACATAGCACAGTTATATAAAGCAGGGGGAAATACATACATATATATAATATTAAGACTCTTTCTGCTGTATAAAATAACTTAAATACGCCATGTTGATAATCATAATATTCAGATTCGGGAATAGCCACATTTATCATTGGTCTTTTCTATTTACATTTTCCGACACAGAGGATATATCTGTGAAATGCTAAGTAAATGTTTTCATAGTATGAAATGTACAAATTCCCGAGAGGGACGATAGTTTATGTGCCAATGCCAATATTACTGCTGGCCATATTTTAATATACATACCTACATATATCCCTATTATAGAGGGTATCAGGACTATTCTCAAAAAAATTAATGGCATATTCCTGAGATAATTTTGAGTAAAAATGTAATATGAACATGGGTCTTATTTGTTTTGGTTACGGAATTACAAGGGATCAAATTTACACAAATAGCAGCATTTAAAAAAATCAAGATACCTTCTTTTAAAACAAAAGAACAATCAATGAAACAACAATGTAAAATTAATCTGAAATTGACATTTTTTACATGAGTGTGTTAATTTGTTTTGAAAATGGGTTTAGTACTGGGAATACAATTTATAGAATTCATTATTCTCTTCCTTTTATTAATTATTATTACGTTATTTCCGTAACATTTTTTTATTAACCGAAAAGTCGTATTTATCCATAATGATGCACATATGATTTAGAGACCTATTACCCAAAAATGGGTAGAGATATACCTATCAGAAATTTATTGGTCTGAAAATATGAATTTTATTGCAAATTAATATTTAGATTTACTGTAAACTTAAAATAATTAACTGAATGTACTTTACTAAGTTTTATGAACTTATGAACAAAATCGTATAAATGCATCAATTTTAAAAATATTACTAAATCAATTTTTGAAAACAAATAAACATAAACTATATCAATTTCTTTATTCATATCATAGAAACATAAATTTAAAAAAAAGGGCCGCGCTAACTAGAGTTCCTTTTGAGAGTGGGGGGTAAAGGGTATGTGAATAAAGTGTCGGAGTTGAAATCCGGATTTAATATTTTAAATTTGGTTAGCTCTCTGGAGCCACTCATTTCTTAACTTTCGTCTCGGTTGAAGCGTTCTTATTTCGCTCGAGCAGTCTGGCTGTGGGACTCGTCGATTCTCCTTTACTTGATACACATTTACCTACTTGAGTACATTTCACGGTATGCCGGTTGATAAAGCCACATCTAAGCACAGCCGCAAAGCTTTTTATGTGTCCAACTAAATATTTCTTCATTTTTCGTCATTACTATTTAACGCTGTGAAAAGTACTTCTGGTGCGGGGTTTTATATCGAGCTCGTTCACTTCCTTTTATCGCAGATTTTAATTGCGAGACTTTAACAACGAAAACGAGTCTGGAATGTCGCGGTTGATTCGCTTGGCACTACAACCGTTCGCTATACCAGAAAATTAAATTCAAATGAATAACGGAGCAAAAGAACCATCACAACGTTTGTCATTTCAAATCTAATTGTAAATTTAGTTTCCCATTCGTTCTTTTAAAAATATGTGAACGGGAGATTACCTTCCAAACATATTTATCCATTTGCATTTATAGATCTTGCAACATTATTATTACTCGAATAAAATTATACTCAATCTTTTACAATATAGAATAACATTTTTAATAATTGGAATAATACCTACTACCTTTTTTATTATTAAAACCCAACGTTTCGGCACCATAAACTGGTGCCTGCTTCAAGGAAAATTGACATAAAAATGTGAAAAAACAAAAAAAAAAAAAAACAAGTCACCAAGGTGTCATGCAACGACTTAAAGAAAAAATACAGAACTTAAACTAAAAAAGGTAGTATTATTCCAATTATTAATATGAGTTCTGAAAGATATTTTAACATTTTTATTAATTTTTTAATAATGTTACGTTGAAATGATCCGTACAAGGAACAGTAAGCTGTGGCCAGTATGAAGTGGAGACGGGAGTGGGTATACGTATAATCCAGAGCGCCAGCTGCTCTAAATAATTTTAACATGGTTGTATCTTAATTTTCACTTCTCCCGTAGTCAGCAATTCCTTTTTATGGTTTCCTCAGCGTTTTTGTTTCTAGCGTCTACTACTGTTCTGATCCATCCTAAATTTTCACAAAAATGGATAGTATAACTTTTGAGCTTTAATTATTCGATGTGTTTTAGTAGAGAGTAAAAATATATTAAAAGGAAAGATATGCAATCAGTTAATAAAGTGGTGTGTGTGTACCTTGGGATTGGGAAAGATGTAGATCTGAAATGGAAATTAATTAGAGAAAACCTGCTGCATTAGCATTATTATAAAAGAGAAATAATGAAATTGGGAGTTGTTTTGGCAAAGTAGCACAAATGTTTCCACAGGGAGCAGTAAGTGAACTGAACAGTGAACATCTGAACGTATAGATTTTTTAACTTTTGCCGTGACCAGTGATGGTGACGGTACTTCCTAGCTGCCAGTCTCATCAATTTGCCTTCGTTTAAGGAAAATATTTACCTGTGGTTTGTTTAATAATGTAGAAGTAACTGAACTAACATACAATTCGAATTACCGAGCTGGATGCTTACTTAACAAATATCCCACGCGACTTTAGAGCAGACTGACCTAATCTTCGATCGGAAATGGGAACAGGAACGGGAACGAGAACTACCCAAGCTTTTCATTTCAAAATTCCAGTCTTCACGCCACTTCACATCCTATTCGCTCGATAAAAGTTAAGATTACAAAGTTAGAAATGATGTTTACAGTTCGCCAAGTATCAAATTTATATCGGCACGGCACCGGTTCATATCCTAACCAAAACCTGACGGGTCAGCAGTTTCATATAGTCACCGTAAACTATACATGGAAATTCACCTTTCGTTTGCATCTAACGCAAAAGATAACGAAAGAAATAATTTCGGTTTTCATAAGAAGATTCAGGCCAATGGCATAGGAATAGGAGTATAACCACTAATGAAAAGTGGTAATAATAATAAGTCCATCATTCATGGCGTTCTTAATTCGTAATTTGTATTTATTTATCTTGGACGAAGTTGTCGGGTTTCCCGTTGAAATACGGTAACTGCTTAAACGTTTCCTTGATAAAAACTAATTCGTTCATAATCTTCAAATCCAAGCAAAAATTATTTCACTAAACGGTGTGAAGTGAAAAATAACATAACACCATAATAATAAAGTAGACGGTAATATGATAATATCAGGCATTTCGTGCAACACCTAAAAGATACGTACACAAAAGAAAAATTCGTTAAGTTTTATGTTGCTACTTTATTCGTAGTGTAGTGCGCTTCGTAAGAATTCACTGCAGGGTGTAAACAAGAGAAAATGTAAGCATCGTATCACATACTCGTAGCAGATGCTATGCAGACTACTTGAGCATTCTATAATGATCGTGTGATTGGTTGTAAACGGAACATTTGCCGTACTTATCGCTGTACTAAACTTCTCTTCCGTGGATTCCATCATTTCATTATGACATTCTTCTCTCTAATCATGTTACATTACATTTTATTGACACCGTTCATTTATCTGAGTAACTCTTTGCTACACTACACTGTAGCAATTTGCTATTGAAACGTACATCCCCCAGAGTTCCTACTTACACAGGGCTCTCCAACAGCTTTATATGAATTTCAAACTGTCAGAATTCAATGCGTATTTATTTAAAAAACAAAGCAATACACCAAAATATGTAGTAGGATATACAGTCTGTAATACTTTACTGTTTTATGAGCTCCAGAGCGAGATTCGCTTAGTGATTACTGATATTCTTTAAAGGATGTTGGTCGACATAGCACATAACTTCAGGGAGCGCTTAGCTGCCTACAACGCTGGAAATTACCGCCATCTTTTGGATATTATTTAAAAACATAAAACAGTAGAGCATTACAAACTGAATATCCTACTACATATTTTGCTGTATTACTTTATTTTCTTAAATAAATACACATTGAGTTACGACAGTTTGAAATTCATATAAAGATGTTGACGGACGTATAAAGGTGTTTCAAAATTAACTTAAAATTTCAGTAAAGGACTTAAGTGGACAAATTCTTGTCAGCAAAGATGCCCTTGATAATGACCTTGAACACGTAAACATCGATTCGTTAATGATACATTTTTCCGGTGTTAAAATATTTTTTTTCACTATACATCATTTACTGGCGCTTCATACACTTTTTGTTTAATGATACCTCTCATATAAAAAAGTCCTGAGGTGTTAAATCAGGCGACGATTCAGGTCCTTTCCGATCAACCCAGCGTCTTTAATAATGATGGCTCAACCATTTTCTTGTATTTCTAGTGAATGAGCTGGGCAATCAATTGAAACCAAAATTTTGATCGTAGCTCTAAAGGTATTTTTACTGCCTGCAACGTTGGAAATTACCGCCATCTTTTGGATATTATTTAAAAACATAAAACAGTAGAGCATTACAAACTGAATATCCTACTACATATTTTGCTGTATTACTTTACTTTCTTAAATAAATACACATTGAGTTACGACAGTTTGAAATTCATATAAAGATGTTGACGGACGTATAAAGGTGTTTCAAAATTAACTTAAAATTTCAGTAAAGGACCTAAGTGGACAAATTCTTGTCAGCAAATTCTCAAAGATGCCCTTGATGATGATCTTGAACACGTAAACATCGATTCGTTAATGACACATTTTTCCGGTGTTAAAATAATTTTTCTCACTATACATCATTTACTGGCGCTTCATACACTTTTTGTTTAATGATACCTCTCATATAAAAAAGTCCAGGGGTGTTAAATCAGGCGACAATTCAGGTCCTTTCCGATCAACCCAGCGTCTTTAATAATGATGGCTCAACCATTTTCTTGTATTTCTAGTGAATGAGCTGGGCAATCAATTGAAACCAAAATTTTTATCGCAGCTCTAATGGTATTTTTCGTCAAAAGATATTATTTTTCAAAAAATTCATGAACACTTCATTGTTTAACAGAATTATTCCCTGAAACAATATCGGCAAGCTTGTTTACGTGTTCAAGGTCATCATTTTGATCAAATTTTACAAAATAAAAAATGTTAACATGAACACGAAGTTTTTGTTTAATTATAAAATAATTGTGTTAAAAATAATTTTGTTTGAAAGAAATTAATTTGGAAGAAAATAAAAAAAGAGAAATTTCTTGTAGAGATTTGTTTGAAATCAAAGTGAATCATTATCTTATAAATTTAAAAGTAAGAATTATTTTAGTTTCAATAATTGTTTTGCTCTAAACTTAAAGTTAAAATATCTGTTTGTGAAAGAAATTATGTAGAATAAAAGGATATATTGCTGACAATGTGTTCTTCCCATAAGGAGAGTAAATTGTGTTATAAAACAAATACGAAGTAAATTTAGCAAATTTCGTATTCTTCTCGTCGAGGCGAAATAACAATTTCTGTGGAAGAATTTTGATCTTTTCAAATGAAGTTTGCAGATTCATGTGAAAATTATCATTCTCAGCTGTTCCAAAATTAATTAAATTTCTTGCCTGTACTTTTAAAATTGATACTGATTAAGAATTTTAAAATACTTTTATTACCGCTTTCTACAAGAGAGGTAAAATTAATATCGAATCCAAATCGCATTTTTCATTTTAATTTAAAAAAGAAACACTTTTCCTGCAATAGAAATTCGTTTAAAAGAAATCTTTAATATGTTCGTGTTTTCAATTAGAATCAGAAAAACTGCAGTAGATGTTATCGTGTTTTAATATTGTTTTACGTTTATATTTATGTAAAGGAGCAGAAAAATAAAATGGAAAATGATGAAGATGGAGCAGTTGCTGGAAAAATAAATAGCAGAGGTTAGAGGAGCAAAAAACGTTTCGTCTCAAGAGAGCACGCCATAAATCAGATAAGTTATAAATTTTAGATTATGTGTGTAAAAATTTTGAAAAATTATTCATATCTAATGGTGGTTCTCCACTCGTACGTCCGGAGAGAATACAAAGTTGATATTTTTCCTTGTCATTTTGTAGATGATCAATTTTTATACTGTCATAAATGAGATCCTTTTAAATTTGTTTTTAATTTCAAACTTTTTTATCACATTGCGTACAGAGTTGAAATGATGACGTCTGCTCGAGATACTGACACCCTGATTTCATTATAATTAAATTTGCCAGCACTTTTTTCATGTACAACTGCTGTTGGTTTTATTTTTAGGAGTTGTAGTGAAGTTACTTAGCGAATAATAAATAGAATATACAGTAATTTTCTGCCACGCTATATCCATTGAATACAAATTAGACTATGTAATCTAATATTTTATTCATTTGGTGGCTTGTAATTTATTTCCGTGTGAAATAATCACAAAATGATATACAGTGCAAAAATTATACTTTTTTAAAATAATATTTTTGCTGAATGATTGGAAAACATACATTTTAGCAAAAATTTAGTTGTTAATTAGTCTAAACTAATAGTTTACAAACAAAATATAAATGGACATAAATTTATAAAATGAAAACATCAACTGCAATTTTGCTTGATTTACATGTTTCATTAATTGAGGATAATAATAAACTTGGTAGTATAAGAACCATATTATACACTATTTTAAATATTTATTTTTATAACATTTCTGATTTTCTTGGTCGTTCGGATGTAACGAATTCGGGAGATTGTTCGTAGAATATCGGTAGATTTCGATAATTTTCAGTAGATTATTTTTTTTTTGCATTATTTTAATATATAATATATTTGTTGTGTTTGTTTCATGGATTTTTTGTACAAAACACTAACATAAATGAATAATTTTATTTATCAAAAAATGTAAATTTATATAAAAACAAGAAAAAGTTCTTATGAAGATTGCTGGATGTATGTATCTTCGTAAGAATTTTTTCTTTTTAAATTAGAATCATCATTTTGGCAAAAAGATTAAGAAATCGGGAATTCCCCTAGTATTGTTTGTACAATTTGTCAATGGGAAGAGTGGTAAGGAAGTGTACGTTGACTATCTTTAATTTAAATTTTACTAAATAATAAATTATTGAAACAATATAATCAGAAATTTTGTCAATCAGCAAATTCGGTAGATATCAATGTCTTTCGGTAGATCGGTAAATTGAAGAGAAATTCGGTAGATCTACCGAAAAATCGGTAGAGGTGGCAACACTGGGACAAGTACAGTGTGTTAAAAAAATCCTAACTCGGAGAAGTATATGAACAGAGAAACATATGTTTGATCATTATTCAATTCAAACGTAAAGTTCTCAAAATTTCTAAAACAAAATTCAAGAAGAAAAGTTTTGTTTTCTTTAGATAATATTTTTGATAATATCTCGCGTCAAATTGACATTTAATTAAATAATTTCAAATTAAGACATACCTTCCTCTGTTCGTACCCTAATTCAAGTTAGATTTTTATTGAACACACTGTAGTACTATCTCTCTCATTTTGGGCCATTACGTCACAAGTAATTTTCAACATCTTTATTAATCAAGTGCAGTAGAATTTCTAAAAGATTGTTATTCATTTCTCGTATGTCAAGTAAAGAATTTTCATCAGCATATAAAAATGAATTTAAACTAAATGAAATGACAACAAATTCTTGATTAAATTATTTTCCGCAAAAGAGTGCACATCTCCTAAAAATTCATTGTCGAAATATCGACCCGTCGTATCATAATACCTTCCTTTATATATTAATCCAAAGCGAAACTCGTTTCGTATTTCGTAGATAACATAATCGTACCGTGCCCTATATTTTATACGAGATATGACGTAATTGTTTCGTATTTTATAATTAGATTAGAACGTAAATTTCGCTGTTTTCGCATCAATACAAATGTTATTTTAAGTTATTCAAACTTATTTACTTAACTCATTTACAGTGTTAAGCATAAATTGTAGACTAACTGTTTAATAGAGTTTGTATTTATTTGATTATCATTTTTACTTTCTTGTACGAAGTAAAGGAAGTATTGTTATCGCGAAAAATTTCGGTTTCCAGATTTCAACGAAAATATCTATTTTGACCATCTCTGAATCCATTTTGACCAATTTCGTCGTGACGTATGTACGTACGTATCTCGCATAATTGAAAAACGGCTAGAACGTATTTAGGACTGTTAATATCTAGTTGTGCACCTCCGTTTTTGGTCATTACACAACTTCCGGAAGTGGTACTTTACTTGAAGCCTATAATAGATTTTAATGAAAAACTATATTAAAATACAATCCAAAACTTTTCAAATTTGATACATAAGGCTTTTATATAAATGAGAATAACATAATAGATTTTGGTTAAAATGATCTAACCGGAAGTGGTACTTTACTTGACGCCTACAATAGATTTTAATGAGAAAATATATTAAAATATAGTCCAAAACTTTTCAAATTTGGTATGTAAGACTTTTATATCAATAGAAATAATTTAATTGATTTTGGTTAATATGCTCTAACCGGAAGTGATACTTTACTTGAAGCTGTTATCAGTTTTTCTTGAAAAAATGGTGTTATTTTGATTTTAGAAATAAATGTTTGAAATAAAAGTTTTAGAGAATTGAATTCTGCGTCTAATACATTAAATATGATTAAATTAGCTCTTTGTATAAGCGAGATATGTAAATTTAAAAATTATGTATTTTTTGGTAATTAAGTTTGCTATGGATTAGGACAAAAAATAACAAAAAAAAAAAAAATTAACGTCAATGTCAAATTATGTCAATTACATGCAATTTTATGATTGGGTCTGTTATAATACATATTTTAATTATTAACAAAATATGTATAGTTTAACAGGCGTACCTACAAGGAAGTCATGTGGTGTCCACATCAGATATTTTCATATTAATGTTCAATATTTTGAAATACCGGAAGTTTTTTTTATCAGTTAACATGAGTATGTCATTACCATAGTTACATTTAAAATGATTGACAGCAATATATTATCGGTTTCTTTTTTATAAGTGACCATAGAGGGTTGTAAAAGTCATCAAACTGTCATCTGTCAACTTCAAATTTTTTTTTTTGTAGAAAGGGTATTGTCATTTTCATTTACGGCCCGTTTCATAATAAATATAAAGCCACTTTACTTTTAAAGTTTGATCTAAAAGAGAAAAAAGCCTTTAATAATTTCACTTTAAGTTAAAGTTGTCAGTTTCAAATCCATTAAAATAAAGTCTTCCGACAGTTCCTTTAACTTAAAGTGAAATTATTAAACGCTTTTTTCACTTTTAGATCAAACTTTAAAAGTAAAGTGACTTTATATTTATTATGAAACCGGCCGTTAATTGTATAATTTAATGTTTATTCTTAATTACCTTACTTGTTCTGTTTTTTCTTTTAGTGCTGTCTATTGACGCATCTTTAGTTCTATAATTATTAGTTGCTGTAGGTACTGGGTCGCTTATTAAAAGTAGCAGCAAATGAATCGAAAACTTGCCTTAGTTAAGCTATAGTTAGGTTAGTTTAGATTAGTTTAGGTTAAATTAGATTTTAATTATAAGTTATTGATCATTTATTTAAATATTGATCCAATAAATAGCAGCCGTTTAATATCGTAAAATTGTATCTTCTTTCAATTCTTAAGATTTGAAATCTACTTCTATGTCACACGTTTCGCAGTTCATATTTTCTAAAATGTGAAAGAGAAGTAGAGCAGTCCAGAGTTATATCAGTTCATTCTATTTAGTTTTGTTCGCAATACTCGTACTGCACGTTGTGTAGAAATGTTTAAACTGTGTCGTTCTCTAAGTAGTAGTAAAGCAAGTGATTTAGTGAAAAAGGTGCTGTTGTATCCATAAACTATTTGTGTGTTTAGGTAATGGTCAACTTGGACTTGTTTTTCATACTTTCTGGTCTTGTTTGAAATATTGCCGTGGTTAGAAACTTTACAACCAAGTAGAATGGTTTTTAAGTTAAGTTCAAATGTCGCATTTCATCAAATCTTGCCGGGAAACTTTATACGAACGTGGTTTCTTATATCGAGTAGATATTACACAGAATTGATTATAATATTTGATTCAACAAAAAGGTTAAAAAATTTAACTCCAAAATATTGATATTGGTACTTGAAAATATCTTTAAATTGTAAGCGCTTAGACCTTTAGTATGAAATTCCGATTAAGGGTGATTATGGAACAATTGATTAGCATTTCTTTTTTCTCTGTCAATCGTTTATGGATTGTTTTAGAGAAAAATACTTGAAATAATAGTTACAGAAAAAATATTTTTACGCATCTTGCATTTAAATTTTTTTCTCTAAAATAATCGCCTCAAATTACAGGGCTGACCAACAAACCACGGAAAGGACGTAAAGTACAACTCTATTTGCGTGTTAAATACACACAACAATATTTGCGCTTAGCGCAATTCGCTAGTGGTTGGTATACAGTGCCGGTTTTACATAAATTTTGCCCCTAGGCTAAAACATTTATAGCGCCCCTTATAATTTTTAATAAAATAATTAGGGTATGTATATATGTATGTACCTAGGGGAACCGGGTTCGATCCCGACTGACGCCAAATATTTCGAATTTTAAATGACCCAAGAGTGACCCCTGTGGTGCACTCTCCACGCCAGGAATGAGTGCCCGTGAGGTGACGCCTGGTAAGCGCCCGCACGGTACAAATATGTCATCATCATTGCCGATATCTGCGATAAAGCAAATTGTGGCACACTCAGAAACAAAACGATGAAATCTGATGAAAAAAACTGTTATTCATAAAGTGTCTCCCAATTGCTTCAGAATGCGTTTTCTATACGAAATACGCGATTTTAGAGTGTTTTGCAGTAATTTCAATACTATAAAACGGTACTTCGACTGCATAGGCAAGGGCACCACGGAAGCCCTTCAAAAGCTTGTATACACTAAAATATAGTGTAATCTGTCATATTCAGTTATAAACAATCATATTCCATCAAAATATAAGAAAGAAACTGCGTCCCAAAGGTTTTACCTACTTAAAAATTTTGTTTTACACCGAGAATCATTGAAATATGACGAAAAAACTGTTTATCTTACAGTGTCTCTAAATCACTTCAGAATGTGTTTTCTAGGCGATATACGTGATTTTAGAGTGTTTTACACCGCAAAACAATGAAATCTGATGAAAAAACTGTTATTCATAAAGTGTCTCCAAATTGCTTCAGAATGCGTTTTCTATACGAATGCCAGCCATAAAGGTAAAAATGTTTTTTCCAAGTTTTTAATTTTTTTTTTCTTGACATCTCATTATTATATCAAATATTTTTTCTCGGCGCCCCCCAACGACTGGCGCCCCTAGGCTATAGCCTAGTTAGCCTATTATGTAAAACCGGCACTGTTGGTATATTTGTTTACTAATAAAAGAGGCAAAAAATGCAGTTTAGTCAATATGATTCAGAGGTCACTGTAAGCCGCTGATTCCATTTACACCATTAAATGCAAGTAAAATTTACAAGTCAGGAAACTGATGATGATAAATTCATTCATAACGAATTTTATTGGAACAAGTGAAAATGCTGGTCGATCCGCAAAAGAATTAAGCGAATTGATGTCCTCTTTGTTGGAGATTTTCATTTGATCCCTAAGCGTTGTCCGAGGTCCGAGCCTTCCTGATTTGTTCTTGTTTGCTGGCACGTAGCGCGATATTCTAATTTATTTGGTGCGAGTGAAATTTGAGTGTCCGAAACCGCCCTTCCATTGTACGCCTAATTCGATGCGTTTCGAAAACGCAGCTCACGTTTACTCGAAACAGCCAGCAAAGCAATCTGTTTAAAACGATTCAAAGCAAGAACGGATTGTTCTGCGTTCTGCTTGATTTTATAACACGGAGCTTAGCAGCGGAGACGAGAGAGAAGATATCAGCAGAGTAAATTAATGTATTCAATATATTCAGGGAATTCACTGCAAAGATCTTAACAACAAGGCGTTCTCGGTTCTTCCTTGCTGTTCTGCTAGCCATCAGTTGCTCGTTGTCTTCTTTCAAACTTAAAAATGCGAACATTATTTACATCAGTCATTCAGGAATAAAGACGGCTCACGTAAAAGCATTCTTAACGATGAAGTGTTCTTGACGTTAGTTTACCTATACCTCTAAATTATATCCATTGTGCGTCTATATTATATCTACAGAATTTTTGTTAAAAGGAAAACTTTACAACAAAAGATATACAGGGTGTCTCTTAAATAGAGGGACATGGCTTAACCACAGATTCCTGAGGCTAAAATAAGACGATTTAACCAAACTTGCTTCTATCGGCAAGTGTACCATTTAGCTAGAATTCTGCTTCAAAGTTCTTCAAAAAAAAAATTAATTTTGCTTATAATAATCGGACGCTTTATTCGATTTGGATGAAATTTGGTATGACAGTTTATATGGTTATAAGTCATCTTTTAAGGTGATACTTGTTATTATTAGTGAACCACTAGTGTATGAAACGTAGGTGTCCCAACATTAATTAGACCGTAACTTTTTAATGGCAATGCCGAAAACGTGAAATTATTTTTCTTCAGAAAGATACATTCAATAGTAAACTTTTCTCTCTCTGTGTAATTTGTGATATCTGTTACGGTTCACACAGAAAATAATAAAATCTGTGTGTCTGCACTGCTAAACTTTTAAAATAAATTTAATCTAGCAGTCTATCCAAATGTCAAACAAGTAATTTTTAATGACAGTAGCAATTGTTTTACGGGTTGTCAAAAATTGTATTCGCAATTTTCTAAAATTAGTAACATCCATCTATTCGGCCTAATAATGGTAGTAAAATATTATTAGGCCGAACAAACCGATGTTACTAATTTTCGAATATTAAGAAGAAAATTTTTGACAACTCGTAAAACAATTGTTACTGTCATTACAAATTACTTGTTTGACCTTAAAAGATGACTTATAGCCATATGAACTGTCATACCAAATTTCATCCAAATCGTATAAAGCGTTCTGTTGTTATAAGCAAAATTAATTTTTTTTCGAAGAACTTTGAAGCAGAATTCTGGCTAAATGGTGCACTTTCCGGTAGAAGCAAGTTTGGTTAAATCGTTTTATTTTAGCCTCAGGAATCTGTGGTTAAGCCATGTCCCTCTATTTAAGAGACACCCTGTATACATATTATCAGATGTCAATCAAATGAATCTGTTGTTTGCATTATTATTTCATAAATTTATTTCGTGTTCTAAGGGTGTTAGACTCCTTCGAATTTAAAAGCATAAATTTTTATTGATATTTATGGATAACTAATAATTCAATACCTAAAATGGGTTGAGATACAAAAATTATTGTTACGATTTTTTCCCTGTTAAAGAAAAGTTACATAAATCAAAAGAATGTAAACAGATCCAGAAAAGTCCAATATGTAGTAAACTATGGAAATATATTATAATGAAACATGAACAAAAATGTCAATATGTACATGAATAATCCAATCTATTGTAATATTCAGCGTCAATAAACGATAAATTACAATTTAGATAAGTATTAATATTCATCGGCAATATATTTTCATCTATTATATTGTATCCAGGATGTATACAGGGTTTTATGTAAGTAACGTGTCATACATTAAACATTATCACTTAATAAAGAAGGTTGCAATATATCGTAATCTGCAATAATTTCTTTTCTAATATACTTGTTGCATTTGTAAAAGCACTTCTAGATTTATTTTATTTATTTATTTATTCAACAGGGAAATCCCCAATTACAGAATAAATATATAATCAAAACAGATACAGAGTATAATGTAAAATTTACACCACAAATATATAAATATTTATAGATAAATATTCCCAAAATAGTAAAGCTAAATAATATATATATATATATATATATGAAAAAATTCAAAAATGATATAAAGGAGAGACTAACATGCAAGATAAAAAAAGAAAATATTAACAAAAACATAACCATTTACCTTATTGTTTCTAATAAATTCTTAAATGTACCCAAAGACACAGAAAAATCTAGATCCTCACTATTCTTATTATAAATGCAGCACATTGCATATATAGGCGAATTTAGTTGATAATTAGTTCTAGCAACACTGCAATTAAAAGTGAATTGACTCCTAGAGTGGTATAGCTGTACATAACAAATTAAGCATTGCTAGTATATCAGGGACAGTAACTATGTAATTTCCAACCTTATACAGAAATAAAATTTGCCGTACTCCAAGAGGATGTACCAATAACAATTATTTGTTTGGATAAAGAATCATTTAAAAAATTACAGTAGTTTGACTAAAAACAACAACACTTGTCAATTTTGAAGGTTTGAAGTCAGAGGTGGAACACGGATGAGACTTTTTATTAATGGAGACTATTTCGGCGCACTCCTCCATAAACCAAAATTACTACGCCAATTATTGCAAATTTAACGTCATTTGTGACAACCAACAAATATTGTTTTTTTTTTTTGGAATAACTTGATTTTCAGATTTTAATTTATCAAGGAGCTTGTTCATAATTAGTCAACTTTACAGTTCCACATCTTTTACAACTTAACAGATTGTGTATAAAATATTTCAGATTATAAATTCTTTCAGTTCTCTTTGCACATTACTTACATAACATCATGTATATTACATGTATTATGTATCCCATGATTTTTTCCAAAGAAATTTGTACTTTTGTACGATAAATTTAAAATATATTGAGTTCACTGAAAAATATAGACTTGAGGAGTACTTTAAAGAAAATACGAACTTCTAAGGTAACTATTTCTATTTTAACTAAGTTAAATACGTGTATTACAGTGTTTTATCTGGCAAATAAATTTTAATTGTTCTTTGACAGAAAATTTAATGATAATTAGCTAATAGCAGCAGTCTAATAAATCCTTTAGGATTACAGGTTGCCTGCTGTGCTTTGCGCTTTCATTCGCTAGTCGCACGATTATTCCTAAATCTCAAATTTCACTTCCCGTGGTTATCTTACATTACCTAATTAATACATATCAAACCAGCAGTTTTTTAAAAATTTTCATTTAAAAAATATAAAACATTATTATAATAATAGTATGTACGCTAAATTTTATCTAAATCGGTGAGTTCAAGGTCAGGACCTTTCCTTCGAATTCTTGTATTCCTACAGTAATGTTCCTTTTCCTTGTGTTCAACATATTTCCTTGACGAGTTCTTTTTTAATACGGATTTTAAACCGTCGACCTCTTGTAAGTGAGTCATCAAATGTGGCGGAGTAAGTTTAATATTGCGGCGCGATCATAAGAATGAATTGATGGGAACGAAAGATTTGAAGTTGTGACAGTTGACGATAATGAAGCAGGGTGAGAGATGAGTATTTGTGCATTTCTATGCGGGCTGCGCACGGCGCCTGTCCCCCTGGGTCAGGGCTGCGGTGGAGGGTGGGCCCCTTTCCGATAGACGGCACCCGGCACGTAGCGGCTCCCTACAGACTGCGACGTCAAGCCGCGACTCGTGATTTCATTAAATCGGAAATGCAAGTTACAATAAGTTTCCCGGTTCGCTAATAATCTACCGCACACATGGGCACACAAATGTCAAACATAAATACCAAGTTGCAGAGTTGTGTTTGTTGTTCCAATGGACTAAGCTTCTGCCTGCCGCCTCCAAGCCAAGCCAAGCCTTGTTACTGTTACTGTTTCTCTTCTAGCTCTTGTCTAATCGTCGCCAAACCCAAACTTCACTTTGCCTTCTACACCACCCACTCGAATTATTGACTGCGGATAATCGTCGCTTGCAAACCAGATAATTCAACTGAATTTATTCAGCATTCATTATAAAAAGTTGCCTTACCAATATAATTTTTTAATTTGCACTACTTCACTTTGTAGTAATAGCAGTTACAGTTACGCTTGTCATAGACTGATGCAAAAAGTGACACTAGATCCTACTTTTTAAAAATAATAAAAGTCAATCAGTACGATAGGGTGGCCACGCAAATATCAAAGTGCATGTTGTTAAGCAATGTAGAAAGCAGTAAACATTTGAATGGGTTATCGTTTTACGGCTTAGTGTGGTCTGACAAATATAAATATTATGTGCAAAGTCCGGAAGGCATTGAACTAACTCTTTTTATATTTATAACAGAATTGATTTGCATAGAAACTGTAAAGTAGGTGTTCAAACAATTGATAATAAAAACATCAAAAAGTAAACGATAGAAATTGGAAGAGAAGACGAAGATCTTAGCACGGAGTATTAAATTAGGCAGAGTGTTCCGGCGGAATCCATAAACGAGCGTTGTGCCGCTCCAAATATGAGGAAAGACATTACGCCTAGTCATTTCTTTAAATTTATACTCGCCATAATTCACTTCGCATTTAATATGTCACATTTGTAAATTTCCTTTATATCTCTGTGAACACGTGTTCGTTATCAATGAGCCGAGGCGTTGGAGAGGAACGATTCCCATAGCAAACGTCTTTCGCTTCTCTGCTGTTTTCAGTTTCCCGACTGCCTATAACACCCCAGCCATTCCCATTGCCATTTCTTGCCCGTTACTATTACCGACCGCGAGATAATGTTGTAAGATCCACTTGTTCTTTCGATCTGTTGGTGTAACAGTTATTCTGTCACCTTGCCGTTGTTTGTGACTCCGCGCTGACGCTTGGAAAACAACTTGCTTTGTTTTATTTTTTATTATGGAATGTTATGAACGTGCGAGGAATCTGAAGCCTGCGCGAGACACGTGCAGCACTTGTAGAAATAAGCACAAGCACAAGTTATTTCAATACAGTGTGGTAATGACTTGGCCGAAAGCCGACGATCGGCCAATCGGCGATCGTGCGGCATAAATCATGGCACTGGCAAATCTGACAAAAAACGTTCACTCCGAAAATGCATCGGCAACGGCATCGGCCAGAGAAATCGAATCAATCAGAAACCACCGGCGATGTCAATCATGATTAAATGATGATAGGTCGTTCGAGTGAAAAAGAGAAATGGTCTTCGTTAATATTAAGGCGCATACACATATGAAGGCGACTCAATACATGCGGATAAAGATACCTTTATAACAAAATTGATGTTTGCTTATAATTATAACCGGCCAAGGTATCGTTGGCAAACGTCTCAGTATCATTTCATCTCCATCAAAAAGAATTAATAAAAACAACGATTACAGTAAAAATTGTCTCATTTTCACCTATTACCGCTTTCAAGCAGGATTGGGTCACTGTGTAGTATAGAACTGAACCTTCTTCTTACGAGCGAAGAATGCCTGTGCCCACTTAAGCTAGTAGCAGAGCTGTGCATGTACTTAAGTACATGTACTTTAAACTGTACTTAAATACATTTTTCTTGTACTTACTACAATTTTTCAATGTGTAATTGTACTTGTACTTAAGTCCAATATTTTTGGAATTGTACTTGTGTGTTCACAAGTACATGGACAAGTACTTTTGCTTTGCACGTTTCAACCTGCAAAATTATGCAGTAGAAAATATATATCCAGTTTATCTCGTATTTTTAAACTAAGCAATACGCTGTATTATTTAAGTTATAAAATAATTTCATTTGCAGTTCAAACTGCGGATGTATTCCATGCTATTAGTTGTTGTTCTTAGCCTTTATTTTCTTCGTAAATTAAATAAAACGTTTTACTAAATGTGGTGTGTAATGTACTTGTACTGTCTATAAATATCTATAAAAATTAATTAACAATTTGTATTTAATGTTAGTTTTTTGTTTGAAACCCGCAGTTCCGTAGAAAAAATACTCATTTCGGTGAATGTATAGGCTATTAATATTCTGCAATGAATTATTAGATATACAGTCATACGAAAGTCTCCGTACTACAATAGTTTCAAAATATTTTAGGAAAAATAGCAGTCTAAAATATAATATATTGATTTTCTTTTAATCCAAAATGAAAAGCATTATATTACTTTATTATAAATAAAAAATAAATAAATAATGTACTTATTTTATTTATTTTATGGGGTAAACATTGAAAGTATTCATAATTTCATGACAAAAAAGTCTCCGAACGATAACAAAAACATTTAAATAATAAACCATTTATTTATGTTTAATACAGAAAGTCAAATAAAAATATACTAAATGTTTTTTTCAATATTCTTTTTTTTTAAATGTACTTGTACTTATACCTGAAATTGCAAATACAAGTACTGTACTTGTACTTGTACTTAAATACTTTTAAAATGAAAGTAATTGTACTTAAGTACATTTTGCAGCAAAGTACTTGTACTTGTACTTAAATCCTTTTTTCTTGTACTTGTGCACATCTCTGGCTAGTAGTATCCAAATTTACGCTTTCTTATCTTTATAAGTAGCGGATTCGAATTCCGATAGGATATGTGTGTCTTCCATATCCATGAAAAAGAATTAAGCAAAACTGATTACAAAAATTGTCTCATATTTAACTATCATCGTTTCATTGTTTGCAAGCCGGATTGGGTCACCGTAAAATTATAGACCTGCACCTTTCTCCTAAGAGCGAAGAGTGCCTGTGTCCAACTTATGGTAGCAGTACGGTACTAGTTAAACACTACGGCTCGGTATGTTTACAGCCAATATTAATAAGCCAATAATAATAATTATACGTTTGGAAATTGACATCATAAGGTGTTGTTTATAAAATTTGCTAAGCTATTTTTAGTAGCAAGTACAAATTATTTGCAGACTAAAAATGATAGAAAATTGTGGCCCGTATTCTGACATCTTTTTTATAATAAAAGCGGTAAATAAAAGCCTGTTGTTTTTAAAAAAGCGCATTCAACATGCGGACTCATATTTCAAGTTCACCGTTTAACGGAATATAAAAATGAATTCAGTAAGTAAATGTTACTTTAAAGTAACTGTAGTAGTAGCGCTGAACAGAGATCCTCATAAAAATCAACCAATAAAACCTGTCACGATTTATTACGTCATGGTCTTCTTTAAAATCTCCATCTTTCTTTCCATTATCTATCGCTCCCACGTTGGTGTTTTTATTATGAATTGTGTTTACTACCTGTAAGCACTTATTTACCTGCATATGTTCCCAAAGCTCCTTCCAGGATATTTTGTCACGATATTCTAGAAATACCTTCTACATCACGTAGATAAACAGGTGAAACAAACTTAGAATCTCTGTAATAATTATTGACAATAATGATAACTTAATGGCTAGAGCGCGTGCTTAATGAGGAAACTGAGTACGTAGTATGTTAAATTCTCCCATCCGGCACTATTAATAAGAAAATATAATTACGTTTGAGTGCTTCCAACCTATCAGATTATATCTGCATTATAGCACGTTTTGCAGAAAAGCGAAGTGAATTATTAGTGGACAACCTACGGCCAGCGAAAAAACTTTTGTGGCGACCCATAAAACTTCATATTTGAAAACTAAAATGGGGTATTCCACTCAATTTTTTTTTTTATTATTTTAAATAAAACTTCATTCAGTTTTGAAGTAATTCATAGTATTAAAAAATCTTAATTGATCCTAGTTTAACAGTATTTTATTTTCGAGAAATCATTGTAACGTCACATTTCCCCTATACTTGTCTTTCTCACACACACTGCTCTGAGTACTCTGCAAGAGAAAGATAACAATTGTATGACGTCAATTTTCCTTTTTAGCAAATGTGAAATATCTCGTAAAGTAATTATTTAAAAAATATTTTCATTATAAAATAAATAAATAAATATATCATCACGGCATATTACCCATTTCTGGGTGTGCCAGTATCTACAACAAATGTAGACATCGGTAATGATGACGATATATTTTACCGTGTGGGTTCTTACCAGGCGTCACCTCACGGGCACTCATAGATGGTGTGGAGAGTGCACCACAGGGGTCACTTTTGTGCCATTTAAAATTGGAAATATTTGGCGTCTGTCGGGATCGACTTTATGTTAAATTGATTTTTAAATTTTTTTTTTTTATGGTGGAATACCCCATTGTTTTATTTTACGCCCAAATAAACCATTTCTGTTTTTATTGTCTCATGCATTTGAATTTCATGTTGGACCTCTGGTAACTTTTAAAAATATCGTTTTTTGTAAATGTACAACAATACAAATTTTTGTCAAACAAGCGCCACCACCACCACTAAATGCAAGTAAAATTCGTCCAATGCACCAGTAAACCGTAAAAGCAAACAAACCTAATAACAGTAAGTCCCTGTCTGACTAAAATTGTCTAAAACTACAAACTGTGTGTGGGATTTGTAAATCACTGATCTAGCAACATTGCGAACTGTCTCTTTATACCGTGGTGACAACCAGATGTGATTTTGACACTGACAATGTTAACACCAGCAGTGGAAACTCTATCAGCTCGTGTTCCTCTGGTGCCTCAGGGTCGCGTCATTATGCTTTCATGATTTCAGTTTGTTTCATGTTACATTCTACAATCACCATGTACATTCTTGTTTTCGAAATATTTCAAAAACAACACTAAATTGCGGAATTGTGTGCGAAATAGTCCTTTTACAACTTCAAAATATTAACTGTTTATTCTGTGATAACACGAAATCTTGGCAAAGCTACAAAAACTGTTTGTTTTTAATTTTAAAATAAAGGAGCCTGGAATGAGATCTTTTCTTACATTCTTTCTCGAAAGGATAAAATCTGCTGAAAAGAGAAAGACTAGGATGACTTACATCGTGTAAGATGTAAAAGAGAAAATGGAACAAAAGTCGACACACTATTTGTCTTATTACTTATTTATTAATTGGTTTTTCTATACTGTTAGATATTGGTTGTTCTTGTATATAATATATGTTCTTGCTTTAAGTATGCTACAGATATGTCAGTAGATATAAGGACTTTAAAAAGGAATATGACTTACATCTGGGTCAAAACAACCCCAATATTACCATTCATATGAAGTCGCATATAATTGGTAGCACATTTAAATACATATTTTTTTTTGTATATATCGAGCAATATTTCTTGCGATTATAGTCCTTAAATTGATATGAAATTTGAATACTTCAAATTATACTACTATTCTCTAATAAAAATACCGCAAAAGAAAAGAGATATCTGTGTTTTAAAATGTTGGAAAACGCTGAAAGAATCTTTGTTGCAGACATATACACCCTCTGCAACGTTGAATGGGCTATCAGAATTTTATATAGCGTTGTTTACATTACTTTTCTTTCAGAGTTATCGAGTTTTTGCAATACATATGTGTTTATTTGCTACAGTAGTACCTACAAAACAACGTATCATGTGTTAAAAATGTGTCCATTTGTAGACCCCGCGAAAAATGTTTATTTAGGTATAGGATTGTTTGTGTAGGCGACCAGAAAATAAATATAAACTGACGGATTCTTGAGGGAACGATAAATTGTGAAAGTATAAGAAATAAAAGGTCATGTACGAAAATATTTACGGATGTGAATAAAGCGCAGGAGTATATCAGTATAGAAATGTTTGGGTTTGATACACATTTTTCAGCATGGAGCTTTGTATTTTTATGGTAAACATTTTTAATGTTTAGCAGTCTTCTTCTTTTTGTTAATACTGAACACATTTTCAAATTCATTATTATGAATTTGCACTCAAAAGCGAAGAAAAGAATCGACAATTTTAATTTTGAAACATCAGTCCATGCATGTCCCTATCTACTATCATTTCAATGGTAACTAGCACTAGTATCACTTCTGCTGCCATATATACTACTACCGTGTGGTAGGGACCATAGCACAACGAATTTGTCAAAGCCTGCGCTCTCTACAGTGTATGTATATCGTCATTACCGAAATATACTATACATATAAATTCCCTTACGTAGGGTGCTCAACCAAAATGTAAACAGTCGTCAAATGATGTGATCCATTATAAATTTGACGAGAAATGTGGGAATATATATAAATAATTTATGTAGATATCTCATTTGATGTTTATTTTAGAAATGATTCCAGTTAAGGAATATGAAATGAACTAATGAGATGGTACATAAGTTTGTTTTGGTTATGACCTTAAATTATTTGTTCATTGTCTGCCGGAGATGAAGTTAATGTTTAGAAATAATTTAAATTTGTTGATCTT
The DNA here is from genome assembly GCA_943142095.1 of Ophonus ardosiacus. Taxonomy (NCBI): domain Eukaryota; kingdom Metazoa; phylum Arthropoda; class Insecta; order Coleoptera; family Carabidae; genus Ophonus; species Ophonus ardosiacus. The sequence goes on along the minus strand of OW964833.1, from coordinate 13,771,403 downwards.
GTTTCAGAAATTATTTATTAAAGCGCCTGAATATAATTGCAGAGGACACCGTATGTGTTACAAATTGTTGTTCTATTAGGTTTATAGTGAAAAGTAATATATTTATGTAACAAGAAGATAATTACGCAAATGAACAGCTACTAGATGTAGAATAATTTAGTTTGTTGTGTTTACAAAGGTAGCAACATTTACAAATAGAATACAAGCGTCCTTTTAGAATTCAACAGATTATATATAACAGTCATATTGAAAGTTTTTATTTATTATATATACATATAAGAACTTTTATGCCCAGCAGACAGTGAAATTAAATTCAAAAGTTTCGTGACGGATTTGACATCGTAAAGTTGCAAGCTGATGTTTCCTGTATATCACGTTATTTGTTGACGAAATTGACTTCTGCATTTTAATAACGGTAGTCTTATTCTGTCCGTGGTAACTGATCCGCAGTTCGTTTTTCGTGCTATCTGAACCGCATCTACTTGTTATGTTTCATTTACTTTAGGGGGTCATTATTTTAATTCTATTTTAAAGACAAATTTATTAAATTTATCTTGAAGCAATTTTGAATTTTTCATTGGCTGCTTCTTAATAACAATACTGTGCTAAAGGGTTAAACGGACCAGTTGTCACGCATGAAACAGGAAAAAACCTTTAATAACAGCATTACGGATCAGGATAAATACCCATAAATAAAAATGACAAAGTATTGCATCAAACTAAAAGTAAACAGCACTAATGATTGTTTAGTGAATACACATATATATCTTGCATTAAGTACATAAAAATTGCCCCATAAATTGCATTTATGCATTAAGTATAAATGATTGTACATTACATTGTTCGGTACATTACTGTGTTCTAGAAAACGTATCTGTTTATATCCGCAGATATCAAAATCAAACAACACGGAAGCATTTATATTTTTTTATTCATAGCTTTTTTTCTATAATAAAGAAAATTTTATGATCACCTCTTCGTATAGATACTATTTTTTTAAATTTAATTATGCAGCTACAGAATCTCTTCACTGCAATTTATTGATATTTTATTAACAGTTTAATTAAAATGTATTAATTATGACATCTAAAGACTTTATTCGATGCTACGGTAATTAAAGGTAGTCGCATAGATGATAATTTTGATTACACTCTATCAAATCAATCATTAAGGTGAAACTTATTCATTGATTATAAACTACTAAAGTTCTACGATATCGGCTAAAAAAAATTATCGAATTGTAGAACAATATTAGTAATGAAAGTTGTCGCGAATGATCTTAATGCATTTAACTAGGCGATTCAATATAAATAAATATCACTTATTTCGTTTTGAAATTATATACTTATATTACGGAAGAATATACGAAGTTTTGATACGGTTCTAATAACATACAGGTAATTGCCTCGTCGATAAAGCAGTTCAATTAGATAGATTAGAAATTTGTAAAAAGATTGAAAGATAGCAACATTAATTTTATCATCGATTTCGGTTTTTTACGACAGCGTGAAATCGTAATTTACTGTCACAGTAAATGAAAAAAGCTATAATGATAAATCAATACTGATTACATGATTTTTCCCAATAATTCAAGAAACCTAATTACTCCACGAATAATTATTACAAATAAAAGACCTCACAACAATACCATTCTTATTCCTGTCAAATATGATAAATTTGTTTGATTATTTGAAATTGTTAAGTTAAATGCAGAAATGAGAAGGGTATTCACAAAATGCAGACAGCCGGATTCAGCATGAAAGATTTAGAATACTTTGTCAGTTGACCAGTGGACGGCTCATGTTGGCTTAACTATTCATTTAACTATGTTATTCGGACAATGTGGGCGTTTTCAACTGAAAAATTACTTTCTAAAGCTGGCAGACACGCAGATTACACATGGAGAAAATAGCAACAGTTAGGAAAATATTTTTATCGAGACGTAAATTCAGTTCACTTAGACAAAATGTATATTTTGCAGATTCAACTTATCCATATTATTTATTTTTAGAATTTTATTATAATGAAAGTGTTTGAAGTATGAGAGCTTCTTAAATATCGAAATTAATGAGGACTGATATTTTTTCAATTTAAAAAGTAAACATCGTTCAATAGTATAAAAGAGGAATAAAAAATATAGATAATTGCGAGTTCATAAACCATAGCGAAAAAGATTCGTTAGTAAAAATATTTAACGACAGTTTTGCGAATGAAAATATCAGAATTCTCCTGAATCAGAGAGCAGCTTTTCCGATTCATGACATAAAAACAGAAGTTATGAATAAAGTTGTAAATTCTTCCTTCACGAATTCAGCATGTAATAAAAAATGAAAATTACGTAATGAACAATGAAATAATCCGAAATCATTGAATTGTCCTAGAAGCAGTAATAAAAAGCTCGTTTGAAGTGAAGCCTGAGGTCATTTCTAGCTTTATCCCTATGGCCGCATCGTATTATTTTACGATACGGCTATAAATCTACGTTGATGTATAGGAGCATACCTTCTCGTAGCGTGAATATGTAGTAAGAGACGTTGCTGGGTACACTGGCTCCCATGGCGTTTACAGCTACCACTCGAAAGCTGTATACAGTGTATGGATGTAGCTTCGTCACCTGGTAGCTGGTTGAATTATTTGGGGTGAGAATGCCGTCTTGCACATTCCATTCACCGTCTTCCCCAACCCTGAAAAGAATGATATTAGTTAGTAAAAAGTATTAGGCAATAAGGACTCTTTTTTTTAAAGTAGTAACTAGTACACCTTTCTACATTTGTCTAAAATAGCGGCACCCCAAATTACTATCATTAAAAATTGTTGCGCATTAAAAGCTGCAATAAATGATTGATTTTTTGATTCCTTTATAACATTATTTATACAAAACAAATTTACAATTTCAATATGTAAAGGTACTATTGAAATGTTTTGTAATTAAATTAATTTAGTTACAAACACTAGCGAATGTTTTCCCGATTCAAATATAAATTCATAAATCAGCGTATAAAATTAAATCTAATTGTTATTATTATTAATTATCAGTTAATATATACAATTATTTCTGATTTATTTATCTACTTATTGTAATAAAATATTAATATTATATTTATGTTAAAGTCTCACTATACAAAAATAGTTATTTATGCAACAAGATTGTAAGCATAAGCTCTGTCACATGAGGTCAAATATTTCATGACGAGGCTTGTCGAATCACGAAGATTATTGAGCGAATGTCATAAATCTTATGTACTCTTGAGTTGCATACAAGATTTTTTATACGATCTTAAATAACATTGCCGAAACAAATTAGAAATTTGACAGACGAGCAGACGACAATTTGAACGCTCCAAATACCGAGTTCACATTTGACAGATAACAGATCTGAAGTCTAATACTGCAGTACTCGGTCAGTAGTACCAATATGAATGTACAGAAAAAACTATATTTATTTGTTGATGTTGGTAGTTCTGTACCGTGTAAAGTAAATAAAATACGAAAATCGTTTATTTTACACACTGTTTGCAGTGCGTAAAGTAATAAGTTTACACATCGGAGTATATAATAATATTTAGATATTGTTTAAGGTATATTTTTCAAGACACATACTTATAGTGAAAAATGCTTAAAAGACGTTGCTTTTAATTGATAAATAAATAACAACTGCTAGTTGTCAAAATTACAATGTAAATATATTTTGAAAATGATGATTCATTTATTTTATAAAACTTATTACAATAATTATTTTAGCTTTATTATCTGCTTCTCAAATTTTAATAATGTGACATCTTATACAAATTGGGATTTCAAGATGTTCTCATCAATTAATTACAATTTAAATAATGTTTCCTTTATGAAAATATTGAAAATGATAATCCGAAATTAATAAATCATTCAAAATAATATTTCATTATTTTTAAACTCTTGTTCTTTTTATAATTAAGTAAAAAGAAGGGATTATTTAAAATATTGATACTTTTGTTATTAAAATATACGTACATAAAAAATAAAAATTAAATATTGCAATGATATTGTAAATAACAATTTTGAAAAATAAATAGGTAGAACATAATTTGTCACTCTAATGTAATTTAACCGCACATAATCTAATCTAAACTAACTTCGACTAAGCTAACCATAACTTAACCTAACTTAATTTATCCTGGACAAAATATTCATATTTACTGATTATTTATTTTACAAAATACTAATCATTGATATAAAAATATATTGCTTAAATAAATATAAATTTGTATTTATTGGTTTAAGAACAAAAATTACACACTAGTAACAATATAAAATAATATTTTTTAAAATGTTTCTATTTTGGTAAATGAGCATTATCGCTTGCATAAATAGATTGAGTTACAAACACGTAGAGTAAATAATTTTATAGACGCAAAATTAGTTTTCCACTTCCTTTAATTCCTTTTAATTATGTCAAAATGGAAGCTAATAAAGTACCACAAATGAAACACTGGAAACTAATGAAACATAAAGCAAGGCCAATTATGACTTTTCAGGCTTGATTTTAATAACCCGAAATGGTAAATTATAACCGGAAAGAATTGGTGATTAATCTGCAACCAACAGCAATGTTCATGTGCGTATAGCCTGCAGCCGTAATGCCAGTGCAATTGGAAAGGCAATCGCAATATGCACTTGCAGTTGCAGATACTATATGTCAGAATTGCCACTGCTGATTATTTAACATATGCACGTTTAGAGCTCACCCAATCTGAACGAAGATTGTATCTTATAATGTGTGGTGGTAGCTCAATTATAATGGTCATGAGTTCGGTTCTCGCACGCAACATCTCTTAATCAGAGGTCTCACTTACTTTATTTTAAATTTTGTTTTTGTTGTCTGGTAAACTATAACATCGTCATGTTTTCTTTCTTCATTTTTAAATTATGAACTACATGCTTTACATTCTTTACAAACCATATTTAATAAATTAAATACCTTTCTATACAAAAATTAATATACTATACCGCTTGAAAATTACTTAATTAAAAGTTTAATAGTATTTGCTTTACATACTATAATATCTTCACATAAAATTTCATAATTTAATTCAATATATTATCGATTAATTTCTTTAAAATAGATAAATATAATAATTGGAATTTATTTAAACAATTTTGGATAATACGAACAGGGCCGTAACTAGGGTGGGGCGAGCGGGGCACTTGCCCCGGGCGCAGATGTTGCTAGGGCGCAGAAATGAATTCTTCATTTGTTAATTCTCCAGAAAAAAATGAAAATAATATATAAATATAAATCAAGCACACTCTTAGATTTCTTAATGTACACTTTGCGAATTAATATTGTATTTCTCGGCACTGTATTGCATTGACTTTCAAAATTCGCGCGTAAGGCGCCCCACCGCTTGACAATACGATTCTTCGACCATATAACTATAGACACGTAATACGGGCATTTGTTGTGAAGCGAGGAAAGGGACTTTGGACTTATAAGTTATATAGGTTGCAAACTTACGGTAAAATTGTAAGATACGACGAGTACTCAACCTTTTTGTTTATGTCATTTGAGAATAGTTCTGTGTATTTAATTGTAAATTTGTGTTTTGGACTATTTTAATGTTTGTTTATAGTTATTTAATAGTTTTCATAATTTTCGATATTATTTATTTGTGCTTTTTAGACTATTTTATAGTTTTTTAATTTATTATAAAATCAATTATAATAATGAAAATAAAAATCATTGGTCGCTCGTGGGCTCGTGTGTAGCTTCTCCAGAAAGAGTTAAAAAGGAATCATCTATTACTTTTCATTTGTGAATCATAAAATGTAAAATAAAAGGATATTTTTACCATACATATATACTTTTTCGAAATTTCTATTACAGAACTATACTTTTACATAATCCATTTTAAACTACTAATAATTTTCTCATATTTCGCTAAAAAAAATGTTTATCTATTTAATGATAAATTATAAATGTTGTCATTACATTAGATCTGATCAGAATTAATTTAAAAGGATATTAGTATTAAAAACTATGGCCGTTAGTATGAACATGTGATTCAGGGTGATTAGCAAGAATATGATTAGCATTGTTTTATCTCTCTCAATCGTTTATGGATTATTTTTATTTTAGGGAAAAATACTTCGAATAAAAATTAGAGAAAAATTAATTGCACGCGTTTTTCATTTGAAACATTTTTCTGTAAAATAATCCATAAACGACTGAAAAAGATAAAACAATGCTAATCAAATGCTCGCTAATCACACTTTATCATCGTTCATACTAACGGTCTTTATTTTTTGTTATTATTTATGAAATAGTTTAACAAAAATACAATAAAACTAGTAACAACATATATTTCATTTTTAAATGAATTGTAATTGAATAATATTTACATGTTACAAATAAATATTTTGTATTAAGCAACCAACATTACGACCTACATGGGCACAGTACCGTTTAGATACATGTATAAATAAATGTAATATTTAATATGTGGTTAATAAAAAACATTTTATTTAATTAAGTTTTTAAAAATAATTTCCAAAAAATGGGGGGGGGGGGGCGCAATTTTATATTCCGCCCCAGGCGCAAGAATAGCTAGTTACGGCCCTGAATACGAACAATATTGTATTTATTAAACCATTATAATACATATATTATTAATATTTAATTGAAAAATTATAGTACATAGCCATATTTTGAAAAAATACCAATATTTATTATTTGGTATTAGGCACCAGGGCGCCAGCGCCTTTCATATTTCACATTCCGCAAATAATTTGTTACTATCACACAGAACGTATTCAGGATATTTTGTGCTAGCCAATATTTCATTATATATTAAAAAAAACAAGTTTGATTAATTGGTTTGATTTTTTATCAACTATTGTCTTATCTTTGGTCAAATACATATAAATTTTAGCACAAAAAGCTGTTAAAAGTTTTTCAACTACATACATTTTTTATAAGGATTTCATGAAGGTTAAATTATGTGACGACATTATGTGTTAACAGTGGTTGCAAATATAACTAAGGTTAGTAAAATGATCAAGAAATGTTTATTTTACAATACAATAAACATTAAACAGTGTCTAAATCAATAGTAGAACAACTAATTTGTTTAAAATAAATAATTTAACAATTTTTTATAAATCAAATTCGAAATTCAAATTACATTTGTTTAAATCATTTTTCTTGTTGCGTAGATCACATTGACATTTATTGAAATCTGATTGGTCAATTGATCAGTCGACTTTCTCCCATTTACACGATACAACAACACAACATAAAATATAATTCACAAATTTCACCACAGAGTACAGCAGCAGTATCAAATTGGAATTAACAAAATTGAGAAAATCCAATTTTTGGCTAAACTAAAAAGATTTTGACTATGTTTATCAAAATATTTTTAATTAAAAGTAAAAATAAATAAATAAATATATCATCACGGCATATTACCCATTTCTGGGTGTGCCAGTATCTACAACACATGTAGACATCGATAATGATGACGATATATTTTACCGTGTGGGCGCTTACCAGGCGTCACCTCACGGGCACTCATAGCTGGCGTGGAGAGTGCACCAAAGGAAAGGAGAGTTTTATTGAAATTTTTTTATCTTCATTTAATTTCAGCAAAAGTCTATTTATTTTTCGAAATATTATTTTTTACAAAATAATTTTTGTAACAAACTAATCATTATTTAATTTTAAATGAATTTTAACAAATAATTTATTTTATTTAGGCATATTTCTTGAGAAAATGATTTATTTAAATAAAGATATATATATATATATATATATATATATATATATATATATATATAATACAATAATATTTACAATAGACTATTATGAGCAAATTATATTTGAACTTTCTCCGATATAACTGCCCTGTTTGATATAATAATTTCTGAAAATCAATAACGTAATATTTAATAGGTGGCTATACATACCTATATTATATTGGAATGATTGATTCTTAAATTATTAAATAACGGCTTTATTTTTCATTTTGAAAAAAGTTTATTTGTTAAAAGTTACTCAGATTTAGAAGTTACATAATATCATATTTTTGCCTCATACGAAATTCATTGGTTCAGCATAATGCAAAATTCATGGGATATATTTATAAAATATTTTAATTAATTTAGAACTTATAAAAATGTTAAATAAATAAAACATATCCCTTTTTATGAAAAATTTTGCGAGGAATCTAATGCTGTAATGTATTACTCGATATCTTATTTAGTTTTTGAGATATTAGATTTTTTTAAAATGCTGTTATAGTCGCCGTTATAGAAATATGGCCTATTTCCCTTCTCACCCTGGGGAGCATAATTTGAAATTCGCCTCAGTTATTTCAAAACCACCGTCCTGCTATATATAACACCGTCATATGCTTTTTTCTTTATTTTTAATTATGTGCTAAATCTATACATTCTTTTCGAACCATATTTAATAATTAAAATATGCCTTTCTATATAAAAATAAATATACTATTCCGTATGAATATTACTTATTTAAAAGTATAATAGTATTAATACTAATCATGTATACTATCACATCTTCACATTTTCGTCTTTCATTTTTAAATTCTGTATCGCATAATTTAAACATTTAAATATCTTTCTACCCTAAAATAAATATAAAATACGGCTTAACCGATTTCGCCGAAAAAGAAATTGTCTCAGTTTCATCTGTAAAAATCTTGAGAACTAAAATAAAGATATTGACATACACTTTGAAAATTTGGAATCTACTTATCAAAATTAACAAAAATTCAATTGTTTTGAAAAAAAAAAACGATTTTTGACCCAAAATTAGGTTTTGCATACCCAAAAATCGGCGTATTACAATTTCAACTATTTCACTATTAAATTCCTCGCAGCTAAGGACATAAGTTACTAATTTTTATCAAAATATTCCCACGGATATATTTTTAATTAATGATTAATAAAAATAATATTTCTTCATATGAAAAAATTACTATTTTGGTCATTTTCATGGTTTTTTAAACATTTGTTGGCCACTAATTTTGAAAATCGATTGGCGACATGCCAAGGTCGAATCAACATCCATTTCGGGTAATGGGTAGAAAAATATTTTATAAAAATTGAAAGTCAAATTTTGATAGTTAATATCTTGGGATTGAAAAAAGATATTAAATTGCGGTTTCAAAATTTGAAATCTACGCAAGAATGACTTATATACATGAAAAGTAGAATTTTTTTGGCAACCCCAAAATGATATATTTCAAGGTCAGGATTTTACCTTAAAATATATATTGTTTGTGGCATTTTCTTCAACGAATAGAAAATTATAATACGTTGTTATTATAAAATTAATATATAATAAAAATATTTTTGTACTGTAAAATTGTACTAGTATAACAATAAGGAATATGAAAACATACATTTTAATATGAAATTTTGCAGGGTGAAAACATTTGCATCATTATTCTATTAATAATAATTGGAATTAAAATGTTAAAAAGTAATTAATTTTTCAAGTTAGCGCTGCGTATGAATTATTATTTATTATTACAGTGTGCAGCGTTCGTGTCGTTGACCTTGTATATTTCAAACTGACAGGATTATTTTTGTTTACTTTTTTAGTGCATGTGTTATTGACATTTATCATTTGTGTTTATAGTGTAGTGATGTGTAATATGGCGATAAAACTATAAAATGATATTTATAAACATTTTTAATGCAGTACTTTTAATTTCTGGGGAGTCATCTAAAGGTTTGCAACATTTATTTTGTTAATTTAAAATATTCATGGTATTAAAATTTGAATGGCAGGATATGTAAGAATTCTAAGAATCCGAACATCTTATTTTAGAATATCAAGTAATAATAGAAAATCAAAATTATAATATTCAGTTCATTACGAAAATTGTGGTAAAATTGTTTAAATACTGGATTAGGTTTATAGTTCTGTTCTGTTTATTCATTATGTTCATGCGGGTTTAAATGTAATAACTCGAGTTCATAGAGTTTCATCATATTTACAGGGGTTAGCTTGAACTCATATAATCCATTTGTTTAGAATTATTATTCACTGAATATTCGCTAGCGTACTATTGTTTAAAATTTTCAAAATTGTTTATATTATTTATTCTTTATGCAAATTGTTCCACGTAACATATTGTTTCAAATTCATTTCTCTATTATAATGAACTATATTAATGATTTACAGATTTCTTAAATGATGATAATTATAAATCCCACTATCAGAATATAAAATGATCGTAATTTATTTTTTGATAAATTACTGATTAATTTGGAGCTAGCAGAAGTCCAGGGTTTACAAATCCGGCCCGTTGAGTTTTATTTGTTTTTTTTTTTTGTTTTATTTTCTTGTTCTTTTTTATAGTTTATTGTATAGTATTGAATTACATTGTTCAATTAAATTATTTTTAAATTTATTGGTTTATAATTACATTTTATTGCGATTATTTTGAAATAAGTAGGTTTTTTCTTTCGTGGGTTTAAATTGTTTGGCATTGTTGAAAGTAGATGCCGCTGTATGCAACTCATTTACAATATTTAGACTATGTTTTTGTCAAAAACTCCTGGAGTACCCATTTATTTTTTATATAATTACAAAATGAAAAATATTATGAATTGTGTGCATTTTTTATTTTATTCTATAATTCGTCCACTTGGACACTTTGGACAAGAAATCCATAAAATATGTAACTGTATTATTTTTTTTTCTTTTACGTTTGATAAATGTATGAAAATTACAGTTTATATTATATCAATTGACATTTTTTTTGTTAATATTTATTTTGGTATTTGCTATTTGAACATCGAGTATTGCGCTCATTGTAAAACTGTAAAATTGCAGAGGATTTAGAAGCTTAGGTATAATGCGATCAGAAGTGTATGTGCTGGTATGAATGCAGTTATAACGCATTGTATTTTGTGTTGAATCCATCGCGGAATTCTGTTCCATGTTTCATGGTCCGATTGAAAGCAAACACAAATGGTAGAAACGGTAAAGTGCGAAATGATAGCTAGTCGGTAATTATTCTAGCGGTTGATGCATGTATAGTATGACAGTGATCAGCAGCTGCTATAATTGCGGAAAATATTTGTTAGGTCTAATGACAACAGTTCGCTCATATTATTTCGTTACACCCGTGTTGAATTTAAACTCTGGGGTATGAAATATTTATTTCCATAATTACAAATATTCGAGCTTGTAATCATACTAATGAGAAGGATTGAATTTTTAACTCGGGGCAACATTACACAATTAGAATTAAAATTTGTGCATTGTTCTTGTTTTCAATGCCTGCTATAAATCTCAATATTTAACGGACACATTTTTATAATTTGCGAATAAATGTAAAACAATTATTTTTAACCTTACATCGTTTATAGTTCTAAAGGTAGCAATGATCACATTCTAATTTATAATATAAAATTAATTAATATAAAATTTATTAAGAATTAATAAACAAAGTGCTCTTTTGATAAGAATAAATGCAATAAATCGTGAAAAATTAATATTCATTTATTGTTTTTGCAGTTCATTGTCCTCAAAATTAAAATATAAAAAAACCCACAATTCACCGATGTATTGCAGATCCGAGTAAAATAAATCATTGTCAAATTCCATTGAAGTTTTTTAAAATATAAAACTTTATCAGTAATAGTTTCATTCGGAAGATGTGTCTTGAAAAAGATAAAATTGTTCTTTATTAACTGAAGAAGTTTAAAAATTCGATATTTTATGTTCACGTTCTTTCAATCACAGAACTACTTGAAAGTTGAAACAACTATGAAAATTGTAAAAAATGAAGCACTTGTAAAATCCCAATAAAATTGAATTTATGGTAAACAACGGTACTCGTTTATCTATGGTCTGGAAATAGAAATACGGTCATAATGAGCTATTAATATGTTGCACTAGCGTTATAGCTGTTTTTCTGATTCATGTAAGGATAAGAGATGTTATATATCCATTATCTTGATTCGTTTATTATATTGAATAGCATTTTAAAATACTTTAACACAATTTAAAGTAATATTAAAGCAAATAGAAAAATATTTCACTTTTGCATGCAGAATTCTTTGTTATGCAAGATTAATTGAAACAGATAAAAGGTTTGAAACAAAATAAGCTTAAAGGAAATATAGTAATAAAGTGAAAAAGGATTTCGTGTTACAAAGATTTGTTTCTGTTTGTCGACTGCAATCGAGTGTACACACACAAACAGAGAAAATAAGTATTAAAAACTGTTAAACCGCTACTTTTACTCTAGTTTAACAAATACTCTTTTATCCGCGTCTAGATTTATGTAGTTATTTGTTATAATGCGAGCACAAATGTCTCCTTTTTAAGGGCATGCAACATTCATAAAAGCATTCATTATTACTTTTAAAGTAGCAAACTTCAGGTTACATGATTAATATATCAGCAAAATACACTACTATTATACGACTTGCTTTAATCGTTAATGATACTATATCACCCTTGTTATACTTATAATAAATTATATGTTACATACACTTTACTTTAAAAATATATGGTGAATTATTATACATAAGTTCCTTTAGATTTCACGACAAGCATAATTTATGGTTTTCACGTATTTCATTGGTAAATTTTGTATTCATTTATGTAGGTTGTTATACGTATTAGCCTAGTACAAATTTATTGTTAAACAAAAATTTGGGATACTTGCAGTTTTGATGCTTTTACTGATGGTATAGTACTGATGATAATGATTTACGTAATATGCTTTGTTCCACAAGTGACGAAAAATTTGAAAAAAAAACATTTTAGCCATTTTTTTAATGTTATTCAACAAAAAGTGATTGCATGGAACAGTAACGATAGCTGCAACTTTTTTATCATTTTATTATATTTTATTTTTGTTTTTTTTTTTTAATTTTGTTCATAAATTTGCCAAAAAGTTTCAACTCTTTTTTGTTTAAGTCAAAATATTTAGTAATTGTACTTGTTTACGCATACAATCGTTTATTCTTTAAATTATTTCCATCTTCAGCTTTACAATTTAACCAAGTCTAAAATGTTATCAAATTCATAACATAAAATATTGTGATTGTATTTTTGGCATCTAGACTTTGATGAATAAATGTGCAAAAAAGAAAAACATTAGTTTATTCGATGTAACACAACATATAGAATAAATATATAAATCAATAGATACGGTTAACAAATATTTCAAAATAAAACTTTCGAAACATTTTGATAATAAAATATTTTCAAATAAAATAGATATACAATGCCATCATTAATGGATTGGTACCACTTATTAAAAGTATTGAAAATTTAATTTATTAAACTAGTTTGCAAACTACACAGCCCTTAATTTCCTGTTAATTATGCAGAATGGTTAAAAAACACTCCATTTATTGTTATTGTGAAATGTATTACGTTGGATTTTAAGTTTATTTGTTTTGTGACAAACTGCTAATAAAAATGAAATGGAAAATTTCAAAAACTGTATTTTTCAAATAAGCTACATTTTAATAGTGGAAAATATGTATCTCTGTTAATGGTAATATAGTGAAGCTTATTTTGTCAATTGAATTTCATTACTAAATAATTTAATTTAACGTCAATACAGCGCTATTATTAGATGAAGAGCGAATGATGAAAATTTTATTTGTATTTTTGTATTACACGTTATTACGGGTGAATATTTTTATACAAAGGATACTTAATATCTATTCAAAACAAGCATATTTTGTTTCTAAATATATATTACATTTGTTATTTTTTTAATGTAATTGAACTCATTTATTTCCGAATGTAATTGAAATGAGTTTATTTAAGCTTGCTCGTACACATGAAAGAAACAAACAAGATGAATAAATAAATGAACAAGCATTTTATAAAAAAATAATTAAAATGCAGTAATCCTTCATGTAACTTTAGTTTTAATATAAGATATTAACAGAATCAACAATATGTGAACGCCAGTTTTTCCGTGTATTAAATATTTCTTGTTTCGCATATATTAAAAAGGATTTTCGTAACAAAAACAAAATAAATCGATAACGAATTAGTATTGGAATACCGATATAAAACTCGTGATGGTTTTTGTAAAATCGAAACAATAAAATAAACAGAGCACAGTATATGGTTATGTAGTACTTTATTTTTTAAACATTCAGTGAAAAATGGACTACAATAGATCAGTTGTGCCCACTTACTACAATTGTATATCCAATTTAACCTTTTCAATCAGGGAACATATAATGAAAGTAGCAAAATTCGTTACAATTTTTCTTATATTATATTAACATTATTACAAGTATAAATTGTGTTAAAATAGTTAGTTGAATAATAATAACATGAAGTAAATTAAAATTCCATATTAATTAAATGTAGTTCATAGAATAATAAAGCAATATTGGTATTGTTAAAAAATTAGTAAATATTTTATCAATCAAAATAGTACAATTGATAACGACACCGAATTATATACCAAAGATTTTAGTTTGAATCTCATTATGATAATAATGTTGCGTTTTTCTTTTTTAGTCCTTACACGGTAAATAAAAACTTTGTTGTGATTATCAAAAATAAGTTCCAGTAGCAATTTTTTTTTTGTCAATATAGGACCAGCAAATATATTTGTTACAGTTACCAAAGTAAATTTGCTGGTAAAAAATTGTTGTGGCAACATATACAGTTTTGTTATATATAACAAAAGACATTTGTTATGCGAACAAATAAAATAAGTTACCATTAAGAAGTATAAATAAGTTATGCGAACAAATAAATTAAGTTACCATTGAGAAATATAAATTTGTTATGCGAACAAATAAAATACGTTACCATTATTACTGTAAATTTATTTTAGAAACTAATTAATTTTGTTAGATATATAAATGCATTAATGAAGTAGTAAGGTTAAAATTAAATACATGCGTATTATATTAATTTTATTTATTTATAATTATAATCTATATACATGTAACAAATATTATATAAATAATAACACGACACAATAGTAACTTAAATTATATACATTTATCAGTAATTGATGCATACCTTCAAATTTCTCAGTAAGACACTCTAATTGCCATTGTTTTAAAATATCTTTTACAAAATCATCCATTTTTATTGACGGGCACAAGAAACAAGCACTTTTAAAATACAATTTTCGACAGGCTAAACTTAACTGGGCACTCAAATGCGACCCCTGATCACATAACTAACTAGTTAGTTATGTGATCAGGGATAACACGAACAGTGAATTCACGAACAGTGAATTATGCTGTATACTAGGGAATGCCTTGTGTACACAAAAGTTTTAGTTACCTTTATAAAGTATATGGCGGGAAAAGAAATAATTTGTAATCTTTACAAAATATAATATATCACAGGAAAAAAAAAAAAATTTGTCCCAGTAACAGATGAAATATTTTTAATAATTGCAAAATGATTTTGTAATCGGAACAAAGTAACAAAATGACTGCTTAGTACTACTAATAATAATTGCTACCATGACTAATATTTTTCAGCAAATAATACTTGTTATATACAACAAAAATTGTTTAGTTTTGGAAACTTAAAATACAAAGTTCTTCGTATACACGGCAAAAAGTTATTGTTGAAATAACAAAAAAAATACAGCTAACTATATTTTGTCATTCGATTCAAATGAATTTAGCACTTGAATCTAATTGGTTTCCGTCAAAAATGGTAAATAATAACATTAAAAAGTAAAAGAAGAAGGTAACAATAAATGACGCAAAAAGCGATCGCAATTTCAGACTCACTGATAAATACTTAACTCGTTTGTTGTTATGGAAATGAGTAAAAAGGTTAATTTATCTGATTTAAATGACGGTTAATAGTAAATTTTTAAGTCAAGTAATATTCATTAAATTAATCATCGTTTTGATCTCTTGTACCAGAATATTTAAAATATGAATAAGTTGTTTTAAACTGGTCTACATTATTAATGACGTAGATTGAAATAATTATACCGGTGACATTTTTCATCGTGACAACTGATATTAAAACATAAAAAAATGGTTTTTTATATTTATATAGAGCTATATTAACCATGAAATAAATATTCTAAAGCAGATTTGTTGGCATGCATTAGCATAATAATATCGTATAGAGTTTACTCTGCAATGACAAGTACTGGAAAAGTTTAAAAGATGACTTTTATGGCTAAAGAAATTTTTCTTGATCCAATATTCTTGACGCGAAGTTATGACAAAGTACGAAGTTCATAATACAACAATGTTTGCTTCGAAACCGTGACTAGAAAATTAGATAAAACGTTTGAGAGCAAAGCCATCCACATGTAACAGGTTGCGAACACACTATCTTCCTATAGACATTGTGATACAACGATACTATACAAGTACTTTGATGTGAACGCCGATTTACATAATTAAACGTGGTTTTATCGCTAATTTCAGGGCAAAAAATATGCCACGATGTCGCTGATTTCTTCCTCGGCTTCGCTTGAAATTTTGATGAACCGGCTAAATCCACTAAAAGCACGAAATTTTAATAATGCAAATAATTTGATGTTATCTCAGCCTGGGCTTTTTCATTTTTTCACGTGAAGAATACGGTGATCAGATAAATTAACGTGGCGCAAGTTTCACTGGATTAAAAACCCACAATCTTTTCATTACTAAAAGAATGTGTTAACAGTTTATTTACTTTCATGCTTCATAAAATCGTAGAATTTATTTGTATATGTACACGGACAAATCTGTACTCCAGGATAAAGCAGTATTAAGTCAATATTTTTGGAAAATTAGTTTTCTCCACGAATAAAAAACCTTAACTCCTCTTTCGAATGAAATACCATATTAGGTTTTGTTTTAAGCAGTCATTCCAATATATATAAAAAATCTATTAAGTCAATTTAAAAAATTTGCAATATCTGGAGCACACAATTTTGAATAATATTTTACAAAAGAAATTAGGTTTAAAAGATTATATATTATTATAATTACAAAAAAATATAATAACATTCATTGATAAAATAATTCGAAATTGAAAACAAAAATCTATTTCAAAGGTAATTTAAATGCTTCCCTGAAAAATATTAATTTTGTGCCTTAATGAGGTATGGTCATTCATATATTTATGAATTTTTTATTCGAAATCAGTAGTTTTCTTCAAATCTTTATTCTACAAAGAAGATAAAACCAATATTCTTCTTTTCTTCTTCTTTTCCTTTTTCTTATCCCTTATACCCGTACTCGGGTGTAGGATATTCTTATTTTAATGCCTCACTTCTTTCTGTCCTTTGCATTTTTTGTTATTTCTTCTATTTTTTTTTTCTTTTTCAATAAACAATAAAATGATTTATATAGAGAATAAAAAAAGTGATAGGTTACTATTTATATGTAAAATCACAGCCGGTCGTTTAGTGTAATCGATCCTCTAGAAAATGTAAAAACTTGCTCTCTTCCTTTTCATTTTTTGAGATGAAAAATAGGGTGATTAGATAAATTTGCGTGCAGCAAGTTTCACATTTAGTTGGAGTGAATTAAGTTAGACTACAGTTGGTCGCTCTTATATCAAGTCATTTCCATTAATAATGTCACAAATAAAAGTTTTTCTCGATTACTTATGGTTTCTAGTTTGCTTCGTGTTGAAAATACTTGGCGTCGGTTTTGGGTAAAGCGGAGCATCGCGAAAAAGCAAAGATAAAACACAGAACATTAGCATTGAATTAAAATAATCAATACTCTCCATGAAACTTGAAGCATACGGCACAGCAAGAGCTTCTGCTCTACGACAAGAGGTTGAGGGTGACCACTAGTGAGCACTTGACGTCCAACGACTTGACAGCGACTTGCCATAAGAGCAAATTTTCCTGAAACATCGATATTGCAACAAAACACTTCATTATACCGCCCCAGGCCAAAATAGGACGAGAATAGACTCTAAAATCACGACACCGAAACTGCTGTCAAAAAGTAGATAATAGCAATAAATCGTGTGTGGTCGTTAATTTTTTCGGAACCCCGAATTAATCCATTTACGGAAAAATTAATAATTTATACATATTAATTTTTGTAATTTTTTAATTTGGAATTTATCTTCTATTATTTTTATGTGGTCTCGTGGCCGCTTGCCTGAGTGTCTGATCGCGAATCTGGGGGACCGCGTTCGATCCCGACCGACGCCAATTATTTCGAATTTTAAACGGCACAAAAGTGATCCCTGTTGTATACTCTCCACGTCAGCAATGAGTGCCCGTGAGGTAACGCCTGCTAAACGCCCTCACGGTACAAATATATCATCATCATTACCGAAATCGGTGTACGATGCAGATTGGCACACTCAGAAATGGGTAATATGCCGTGATCTTATATATATATATATATATATATATATATATATATATATATATATATATATATATATGTATATATACAGTATGTCCCCGGATTGAGTTTACAAGAGAAAAATTTTTTTTTTGATTTTACGAAAAAATGCCAAGGGAAGAAAAATTTTTGCTTGAATTTAAACGCATGTTTCAGTTATTAAAACTTTTAATTAATGTAAGGTTCTTTTATTATAACGTTTTTTCGTATTTTGTCCTCCTAATAATACAGTTATTACATTGAATCTAACATGATTTTAGTTAGCTTTGAAATATTGAGAAATGATTATTAATTCTAATTTGAGAAAAAAAAAAACCGCCAAAAACCAAAATACTTGTAGTTTATTCAATTAACTCTTTTTTCTTTGAAATTAGAATCATTTGTTAATATTTCAAAGCTAACTAAAATCATGTTAGATTCAATGTAATAACTGTAGTATTAGGAGGACAAAATACGAAAAAACGTTATAATAAAAGAACCTTACATTAATTAAAAGTTTTAATAACTGAAACATGCGTTTTAATTCAAGCAAAAATTTTTCTTCCCTTGGCATTTTTTCGTAAAATCAAAAATAAATTTTTTTTCCTCTTGTAAACTCAATCCGGGGACATACTGTATATATATATTACAGAATTTTTATTTCAATCAAAATGTTTAATTTAGTTGTAAAAAATTGTACAAAAGTATTTAGGTACTATGTATAGTTTCAATCACAACGGTAAAAAGCATTTATAATATAAATAAATATTAAACATTTATGTTAAACACATTACAAAAGATTAATCTTAAGATTTTGGTTTTATTATAAACAACAATATTTTTATTGGCTGATACTTATTCGTATTTCTCTGTGGCAGTATACAAAGTAGTTTTTCTACTCCCATGCGTGAAGTGAGTACTTCACGTATCAATTTTTATGTGTGAAGTTTGATTTTTGCACACTGTTCGTGAAGTGTTACTTCACGCATAGCGTGCGTGAAGTAGTATTTCACGCACCGTTCATTATTTTTGAATATTATAAACTGAATTGTATTTTTTTGTATAAAACAAAGCTGTTAAACACCCGTAACGTTGGTAACCATGGTTACACAAGTCGATAATACAGAGGCTTTACGTTAAAAGAATGACATTGTGAAGAAAAAATATATTTTATTGCAAGGTCGTAGAAAAAGTATAGTATGTAACACGTGTGTGAAGCCTATTTTACATTCGGGTGGTTTGCAGCACTCGCCTTCGGCTCGTGTCGCAATCTCCACCCTCATGTAAAAATTTCAGCTTCACACACTTGCCACATAATATACTATTTTTGCACTCTGAATAGTGTATGTTTTGTACTTCAAAAGTGAGTGACCAACCGTTATTTACCAAACGTGCGTTTATGCACTTTCATTTCTTTTGGAAATATTAAATAATTTTTTTAACACTAAAATTATCTTAATTAACATATTCCAAATAATTCTTGATAATGAGTTTATAAAAATTCTCATTTATTGATGCCTTGGCCAGAAATCGGTTCAAGTACCTAACCTAGCGCACAAAACTTACGTTTACAAATCTCGGCCCGGTATATATTAAAAGAAATATCCAAGCTAATTAAATCCAAAACACATCATTTTACAATTCACCTAGTCATTTTGAAAAAGCCTAGTATTATAAAAAAAACTGATTTTACGATCTGCCTATAACATTTATATTATTTTAAATATGTAATATTGAAATCATAATGATTTGTGATCGAATATAATTGTTTAAATTGTTCAATTATACCTGAAATGCAATAGATCAGAACTTTAACGGGCCTAGTTAAATATCCAGATTTAAAGTATAAGGAAACCGGAGACTAAAGAAGGAAATATATTATATATTATATTAGTTCTGAAAGATATTTTAATAATATTAATATATTTTAAAAGAAAAAGACAGAGGAAATGTAGATATTAATACAGGTAAAACTACAGAAAGATATTGCAGGAAAATAAATTTTTGATATTTTAGTAGTGTTTGAAATTGAACTTATGTCTCCGGGGTATATAACAGAAACTGGTATTTGAAATAAGAGCCAGAGAAAACTCCGCAATTTACTATTTACATCAAGCAGATGAGAAAATATTTTCAGTTTGTGAACAAATTGTTTAGCATTGGCTACAGTAAGAGATGTCATAAAAGCAACAATAGGTAATCATTCAGTAACGATGTTATTAGAGAGACAGAATAAACTACCAAGAAGGATTGCATTTCTCGAGCCAAGGAAAGAAGTGGTTCCTTGTGCAACAGATAAATAAATGTATAAAGTAAAGAATAGACATGAATACATCAGATACAGAAGCACGCCATTTACTAAATACGGGAAATAAACCAACAAATTTATTACTTGAAAATAAAATAAGTATATAAAAATAATTCTAGCAGATGGCACCATATTTACTCAGAACAAATTGTTACGGGAATAAATGGGCACGGGACTGTAAACAGTTTGAAAATGATTCGTAGCAAATTGAAATTCTTTCAAAGTAAGTGGATTCTATTCAGGGGTAATTCGGTGAAAACAAAATAATATGTGGAGTTTTTGAAGTGTTTGAGTTGTCAACCTGACTTGGAGGAAAGCGATGTGATTTATGCAATCTCAAACTTCTAAGAAAAAAAATCGTCGACAATTGTAACAATAATTGATGCATTTAAGTCCATTCTAATGTTTTAAAAATGGTACAAGTAGCATAATATTCTAGACATGGTTGAAATATAAAGCTAAACGTGGTTTAATTTCACAACCAAAAAGTTTTGCTGGTATGCGTTTCAAACCATCAGAGAGAAATTGGCAGAAATGTATATACAAAATAGCGCTTCATTCATAACGTTCAATTAAGTATATCAATATCACCATACTTTGCATTGGTTGCTTTGTATTATCTTTGTTGCTGCCTTTATTACAATCATAATCAAAAGGTAGTTACATGAATAGGAATTCTAATTACAATAATAAACTAATATCTGTGATATTTGTCAATTTATAGGCTCTAGTAGAGCCGTCGAACTATTGATAATGATGATTTGAAACGCGTATAATTCAGATATATAAGGACGACATCAAACATTATTGCTTTGCACAGAATTAAATTTTTTATTGGTTGCGGTTAGTCTAAACTAGAGACGGGAGTGGGTAGGTGTAATAATTGGGTGCAAGTTGATCTTCGGCAATTCTCAGGGCTGACCAGCAAATTGCGGAAAGGACATAATTTTAGGGAAACAAAACTCATTGAATTAAAATATGCTACAGTTTTATTGTGTGCTGAGGGTATAACAAAATAATAATTGCGCAAAATTTGAATATAATAAAATGATATGCATTTGAATCGTAGCGAACGATGTAAATAAACGTATAAGCTATAATAAGAAGTATCATAAATTTTAAAGGCGTTTTCAGGCGTCATCTCACAAGCTGTCGAGAAGAAAGCACCACAAGAAAATATAAAGTGTTTGTTAATCATATTTCAAATTTTCTTTACCAAGGTATTTGTAGTAGAAGGTCACCTCAGTAATATCATCTCGTATACATCATCCTTTCTTTTATTTTGGAATATTTTAATAATTTTACTCTTTATCCGAGATTCGCGTCTATCTTAGTTAAATCTTGGAGAAAAACGTAATGAAAATGAATTTCATTTATGAAACGTTTTCCGTTTTATCTTAAACGTAATGTGCGGTGTCATGTTGTCGTACATCATGATAATAAATATCTCATTACACCCTTGTACAAAACTAGCTTGAGAAAAGGAGAAAAAGAAGTGGAGGTACTGGTGGCTGAGAGTAGTTTCGTGAAGAGCTGAAAGGAATTAGAGTAATGTAAAATACCATTAAAGTTCAGACATAATAGTGGAGCCAACGGGCAAGGGAGCGGACATCAGAAAGGAAAGGAAGGAACAAGTGCGAAGCCGTGGTAGTGATGTGAAGTTTTAAGCGCAGATAGTTTCAATGAGAGGAAAGGTGGAGAAGTTTTAATCCCGAACTAGGTCCTCAGCTTGATTTAGAAATTTACTCTACGAGTAGTTAAAATCAGAACCGGGCTCTCCATAACTGTATAAAATTAAAGAGTAGACCACTGACTGGAATTTAGAAACAGAACTAGTTTCAGAATATGAGCCCAAAGTTATAACTTTTCGGGCGGTTTATATTTTCAACAAATTATAAAACTTGCATAAATGGTTAGAAATTTTCACAAAATTCTTTCGGCTACTTTAAGCGACTTAAATCTGAAAAAAAAATGGTACAAAAGGCGGACTGGTTTGACCGGCACTTTAAGGGTCATCTTCTAGTCCAGACTTATCTTCTACCGAGACCTTTTACTTTTGACACAATGAAAAACAACTTCGTAAAATTCCAATGAGTAGGTACAGTTAAACCTACCTTGCAAGACATGGGATAATACACAGAAAAATTTGCAGAGCTTAGGGATACAATGCCTAATAGAATTAAAGTTGGTATTACTAATAATAATAATAATAATAATAATAATAATATTAATAATAATAATAATAATAATAAAAATAATAATAATAAAATTTATTGCCCAACAGAATACCAATTACAGGACAAATTTACAATGAGATAAATAAGTTTAAGACTATTAATATAAATTAAATGAAAATATCGTTAAAAACATTATTTGCTGAATTACAAACTACGAAAATCGGTACGAAAATTTGGTAGCTGGAGCTGGAATGACTTTCTGTACTGGGACTTCAGACGAGGAACATGAAATTGCAATAATAAATGGGATGTACAGGCTTCTGATGTAACTTGTTTAATAAACAATATTGTAACGTAAGCAAGTGTCTTGACAAGTTACTTTACAATATTGTTTAATTTTGGTATTTTGATGGCTAACTTGATAAACTACTTGCTTAGCAAGTAATAAACAATTAAATAAGTAAGAATGCTGCTGTGCACATGCGCAGATTTATTCTAACTAGCAGCTAGCTGTATTATTGTTTCTTTATATCATATCTAATTATTTAAATGTGATTTTTTTAACCATATATCATATCTTTTATTTATTTATTTATTTATTTGTTAAGAGAACCAACAGTCAAATACCAATAACAGGTTCCCACGGAAAATTAACACACAGAAGTACAGTTATACATAAATAACAATAATACAAATACATAGTGTTTAACAAGTGACAAATTGAAAACCAATATGAATTAATTAAGAGAGTTCCTCAATAACATTTGTTTTAAACTTATTTAATGAAAGATGGAACATATCCAAATGCGAAAATCTTGAGTTATAAGTACTCATAATTCTGTATATGGGTGAATTTTTATTGTTATTAGTGTTACTTAGCGGAACAAAAAATAAGTAATTAGATCTAGTTTGTTTACTAGATACATAAAAATTAAAATGATTAGTTAAATTAATTGTATACAAAAAAATATTGAAAATTTTATATAAGAATAACATGTCCACAATAATCCTTCTATTTTGAAGAGATAACATGTGAAAATGTTCCAACTTGCACGAATAATTTTCGATACTAACATGAAATTTAAAACACAGAAATCTAACAATTTTTTTTTGAACATTTTCTATTAACATAATGTTTCTATTATAACAAGGATTCCAAATCACAGAGGCATATTCAAGTTTAGATCGAACACTTACTTACTTATTTTCATCGAAAATAGTTGCGTTTATTATAAAAATATCGCTCAAATTGTCCATCTTGTTTATCACAACAACAATACAGGTCTTCTTGTTAAAGAAAGAAATAAGTAAGTGCAATAAATAATACAGCTTTGAACAATAGAATCCGAAATTCATTTTTACTAAACAAGTATTGCTTAATATACAGGTGTTGCTTAGCATACAAGTACATCAGAATACCACCCATACTTTTTCTTGTTTAACGTACAATTATTGTTTCATAAGCAATAAGCAAGTGACATCAGAATAAACCCAGTAACCCAATATTGAATGGCGGAATACTTGAACATTTTCAGTTTTTGCGAGTTTAAAATCAATATTTTTTACTAGTCGAAAAAAAAAAAAAATTGTTTATGTGTTTGGACTTTGGTCCAGAATTCTCATGCGTGTCATACTACAATTATTGAAATTAAGATAATCAGGAAGGCCGCCAAAAACAATATTTTCAAGCACATAAAGATTATTGTGCACTCTCCAGTCCGTCAATAAATGCCTGAGAAATGTAAACGCCACTCAACACTCGGATTAAGCAATTCAATTTTGTTTTTGATCGGATTAGAATCCAAGTTTTCCTAACCGCAGTCGTCAATAAACTTGTTTTATTCTTTTAAATCTTTTATTGTTGATATAGAGCAGACTTCTTAATTTACTTAAGTTATAAGTAAGTTTTCATTATCATCTAACGTTTATTATAAGTTTGGTAAAATGTGAAGTTTGAGGTTCTAATGCTAATCTAGGTAGACGATACTTAGGAACTCATTGTCTCTAACGAGCAGAGCTTAGTGTAAAAATAATGGAAATGGCGATGTTGCCGTATCTCATGACAGTATAAACCACATGCATTTGCAAATATAAATTTTGCATGTGGAAAACTTAGTGAGCACACGTCATCTGAAGTTACATATTTAGCATGAATAATAATGTTCAAAAACTTGCGACATGGTCCAAATAAAACATTAACTATATCCTTGTAACGTAAATTTCTAAATTAAGCTTAGATCCCAGCAGGAGTAGCTTCTCTAACTTTCGTTAAAAACTATCCAATACTTTATCAGTGCTCTTTGAATCAGCAAGGCATCAAAATTTTTAAACAAGAAAACAATCAATAAATAAAAGATCAGTAAATATTTTTTTATAACTTCATTCAGGTAGAGACAGGAGTGGGTAATTATTATTATTATTATTATTATTATTCCTGTGGCCGCGTGCCTGAGTGTCTGGTCGCGAACCTGGGGGAACCGGGTTCGATCCCGACAGACGCCAAATATTTCCAATTTTAAATGGCACAAAAGTGACCCCTGTGGTGTACTCTCCACGCCAGCAATGAGTGCCCGTGAGATGACGCCTAGTAAGCGCCCACACGGTAAAATATATCGTCATCATTACCGATGTCTACATGTGTGTTGTAGATACTGGCACACCCAGAATTGGGTAATATGCCGTGATGATATATTTATTTATTTTATTTATATTATTATTATTATTATTATTATTATTATGGCACAAAAGTGATCCCTGTGGTGCACTCTCCACACCAGCTATGAGTGCCCGTGAGGTGACGCCTGGTAAGCACCCACACGGTAAAATATATCGTCATTATTACCGATGTCTACATGTGTTGTAGATACTGGCATACCCAGAAATGGGTAATATACCGTGATGCTATATTTTTTTTTTGTATATATTATTATTAAAATGCAATCCCCAACAGGCACCTGCCCAATTCTAGGGTAAGGAGAATAACACATTAATAAGAGGTAATATATTTCTTTATTTCCTGAACTGAATTGTGGAAAATATTAATCTCACTGTGAATGAAATTCTCCAGTTCAGAATGCATGTTTAATTGCAAGGTAAGAAAAATGTAAGCAGTCTGGTGTTTTTTATTTATTTAAAAAATCCTTAGAGGCGATCGATTTCGGCTTTTCAAAATGCCATCATCAGGCCACAGCTAAAATATAAATTACAATAGATAAATTACAATAAATAATTTTATAGTTATACAATGTATTAAGTTAATATATATTAAGTTAAAAGTTAAAAACTTAACCTTACTTTTAACTTAATATATATTAACTTAATACATTGTATAACTATAAAATTATTTATTGTAATTTATCTATTGTAATTTATATTTTAACTGTGGCCTGATGATGGCATTTTGAAAAGCCGAAATCGATCGCCTCTAAGGATTTTTGAAATAAATAAAAAACACCAGACTGCTTACATTTTTCTTACCTTGCAATTAATCTCACCTTCAATGACACTCTAAGATTTAACCATATGATGTATAGGGGATTTTGACGGCATATTTAATTTAGCTGTTTTTAAATAGGAAATGGTTTTAAATCTCTACGATAATCTGTTGACATGGATGGAAAGTCGATTTTTAACATACATACAGTTAATATCGTTGCTGATAATTTTATACAGTAGGATTACTGCAGAAACTTGTCGTCTTTGTTCGAGTGCGGCTAAATCAAATTTTTCTAAAAGTTCTGATTGCGGTGTACCTCTTTGGGGATAAACTTCTCCCAGAATGTAGGTGGCTTTGTGTCAGATTCCAGATCACCGAACAGTATTCAAGGTGTGGACGAACAAGTGCAACAAATAAAAGACGTAAAGTACTCAAACTGGAAAACATATCGCAATTACGGAATATGAATCCTGAACACTTTCATATGGACGATGTTTTATTTGCAATAGGTGAACAGAAAGAAAGTTTTGGATCGAAATATACCCTTAGGTCGCAAATAATTTCTGGTCTGTGCAATATGTTATTGTTTATAGAATAGTCAAAATTGACAGGATTTTGATTTTAAGTAAAAGACATACATTGACATTTTTCAATATTAAGAAAAGGCTTATTGTTATCTCACCATTGAAATATAATATCTAAATTATCCTATAATAATAAACAATCATTTATGGAAGATATACTGCATAAGAGTTTTAAATCGTCTGTATAAAGTAAGTAGTTAGTAGTAAGATATGTGGTAATGTAATTAATGAAAATATTAAACAAAATGGGCTTAAAACTGAGCCTTGAGACACACCTGATTTCTGAGGGAAATACTCTGATTGAAGTCCATTAATACACACAACTGAAGTCTATTAGTTAGATATGACGAAATGAGGTGTAAAAGACAGTCGGAGAAGCTATAAAGTTTAAGTTTTTGTAAAAGAATTCCGTGGTCTAATTTGCTAAATACCTTTGAAAAATCTAATTAAACAGCATCAATCTGACCTTGATCTTGCATATTTGTTGGGTTTTGCACATCAAAGTAGTAACTGTAGACCTGCCTT
The DNA here is from genome assembly GCA_943142095.1 of Ophonus ardosiacus. Taxonomy (NCBI): domain Eukaryota; kingdom Metazoa; phylum Arthropoda; class Insecta; order Coleoptera; family Carabidae; genus Ophonus; species Ophonus ardosiacus. The sequence goes on along the minus strand of OW964833.1, from coordinate 13,744,040 downwards.
TCATGAAGCCAAGCTGATTTGCGGAAATCGCGTTATGTACATGATTAAAAATTTTATTGTGTAAAACTGTTTCAAAAATTTTACTGAAATTACATAAAATAGCGACATAATCCTTGAGCGCCAGCAATTCGCTGGCAAGTGACAGGGTTGATTTTAGTAATTAAGAATAAGGAAATTATAAAGATTAATACAAGAATCCAAGCCCGAGCAGAATTTGAACCCGGGATCTTTGAATTATGAAAGAGTATTTGTTAATTTTAATTATTACCTAAGAGTTTAAAGTAGATGATCATAAGAACGTTGGTGGTGATATTATGCCTATTGACAGAAAAAATAATTATTAATATTAGTTTTATATTTATTAATTTGTGCTATAAAATGTTTATTTGATATATTTTATGGGTAGAAGTAATATTAATAAATAATATTAAATTCATGAATTATTAATAAGATAGAACGAATGGTGATATAGGATCAGTTAAATAAAATTATGTCATGAATATGTAAAACGTCGGTTTGAATTTTTTGTGTTCACATTTTTCTATTTTTATTTGTTCTCTCGTTTCCTTGCTATTTATAGGAAAAATAAGTAGAGAGTTAAATTTAATAAATTTGGAGATAAATCTATTAAGTTAAGGAAGCGTAAGAAGTATAAAAAGCTCGGTGGTGGCACTTAAAACGAAGTTAGCTATTTATTTCCTCATAGGGATTGTAGGAAATTTGTTTAAAGTTGGTATTGATTAAAATGTTTCCGCCTGGCTTTCCAGTTTGCAATGCGTGAAAGTAGCTTGAAATTTGTGCATTCAGCGAAACATAACCCACACATTTCTTAATTTACACGAGTCACAGGAAGTCACGCTAAATGGATAGGAGTAGATGAATAGAAAAAGTTTAAGTAACTTCTATTCGGAATATTGATGAAAGCCAGTATCGAAAAATATCGGGTGTTCAATAAGTCTGCGTTGTGTTTGGCTATGAGTTGTGAAACTCATGTCTGTATTTTATTCATACAATCAACTTTAAATGTTAGACGTCATTTAAAATATGGAAAGTGCATCTTTTAGAACAGAACTGATACTTAAATTTATATGGGTACATTTCAAGATCTTGTCGAAGAGAAGCATGAGCCGCTCGTATGTTTATATCTAATAGCTGAGATATTCGCCGTACTAAAATTGTCGGGTCTTCGTTAATTAAACGACGAGATCTCCCTGCTCTTGGTCTGTAATTTATAGATTCTGTTTCTTCAAAACATGCTACAATCTTTAAAATTTCAGAGGAAAAGTTGTTATTATATGAAATTTGGAAATCTGCCGAAATTCTCGTTTGCAAGCAGTTAGTGAATAAATTCAATTTTTGTTTTCATTTCGTTGACCATTGCAAAAATAAGACTTCATTATACATTTTTTTTTGTCCCTGAGTAAATATTTTACTGTAAAACAGTTTAAAAATAAATTTATATTTCGCTCTAAGTTGAATTTGATTAATATCAAATTATGACGTTTGAGTGACTAAAATGCAGACATGCGTTTCACACCTAAGACGTAAAGATTTATTGAACACCTCATGTAATCTATATACGTTTTGGCCCACAACAATATGGCCCATCTACTTCAGTTTTCATTAAGACTGTTATTACGTGGATTGTTCAGAAGAAACTGGTTTAGAATCTTTAACGCTCAATAGTTGAATAACTCAAATCATAACGTTTAGAAAAAAGCAAACTGCAAATATTTTTGACAGACGCGTCACTAGTTTTTAAACGATCGAATTCCGTCGTCATGTTCATGAAAGCGTGAACTATTGTCTATTATTAAGTGCAATCAATTATACAAAAAAGCATGAATAAAGAATTGTAATTTACGTATGTAGAGCGTTTCGGTATTTCGGCAGAAGTGTATTCGGTTGTTTATTTGGTGTATGGTTTAATTGCATTGAAGAATTCCGCCAGTTATGAAAAATGGCGTACAACGAAGCTTTTGGAGCACGGTTGGCAGCATCGCAATGCCAGCCACTTGCGTTGCTGGTCCTTCGCTTTGAATTCTCTCAGTTCACACCCCGTTACTCTCGCTTCTCAATGGCACTGCCCTACTTTTACAATTCCACACCCACGCTTTTTCCAAACAATACTACACTATAGACCACGATTCTCAGTTTGAATATAGCTCCCGGTAAAAAGATACAGTATCATGCATCTTTCTAACTGTACCTTGTCTGGATTCTATTGGCAAGCAATATACGGAATCCTTTTCTATACATTCGGACATTTAAAAATGATCACTTGTTCGTTTTAAATTATAAATCAAACTTGAATTATATAACATTGTACGAGGTATAAGTATTTTGGTGCTATAAATATAGTACATTAAATTCTGAAGGATTACTGTACGTTATATCAGTGTGTATTAATCTTCATCGAAAAATACAGTCCGACAAATTATTCTCTCATAAAGAAATTTTCTGGTATAGTTTCCTTATTTTGGTTAAAATGACAATCAGAACCCGTCGTTGAGATGAAGATAGACTGCACCAGGTTGAATCCATCTTGAAACGATTCCTTCGGTACTTAAGATATAAGCCATCGTCAACAATATCGAGCTATTGTTCCAAATACCTCAACTGTGCTCCTTAGATACTTTTGTTGCGCTATCAATAATGTACACCTGATTGACTCTACAAAAGAATTAACTGGAATTTTTATTAAGTGTCTCTAACGCCGCCAACTTTGTTGACGGTGTTTTATTCGAGAAATATGCTCTTGTTCGATGTTTTAATAAAACAAACAATATAGTTTTTGTTTTATAGATTTTCTTTCATCAATAGGTTGCAATTGAAATAATAAAATAGACATTCTATGGAAAATTGAAAGGATTAAAAATAATACTTTAAAAGGATACAATATATGCGATGAATTTCATAAATTAATTGGAAATTAATTAATTATAACAGATTTGCAAATAAAACATCATTGATTCTATTATAATCCTTGCAACAATTATTATCTGAAAATTCAAAGGTTATAAGTGCCAAATTAATTATTTTTTGTTTTTCTATTTATATTTATATTTATTTTAAGCTCTTCAACTGTTTAGCATTTAAACAAAGTGGATAAAAATATTAAAATATTGTAGCTATCGTTATTGTTTTTTATAATACGCTTATGTTTAATAACTTTAAAATACAAAAAAAAAATACGTGATCTGTTTGATTAAAACAATTTGGTGTATTAGACTTGAAAATGTTCCTTGTGGTAAACCACTACATCTTGGAGAGCCTTTATGATAACGTTCGGATATATCGCCTGAGAATTAAAAAAAGCACATAATGGTATATTTCTATTTAATTATTATTGAAGAACGCTTTTTATAAAAAAAATATAATCTTCATTAGTATTATATTAAATGCGGTTGTGAATTTTATTAAAATAACAATATAAAAACAGTTTTCAATATATTTATTAATTTGTTCATTTTGAAATGAATTGACAAAGTGGGTGTCTATGAAAAAATTAATTGGATTAAAAATAATATTTTAAAATGGATAAAATATGATTGACCAATTGAATAAATTAAATTGGGGATAAATAAGCAGAACAGATTTAAAAATACAAAGAGAAATATAATTTCCATCTAATTGTGTGTGTCTATATGACATCAAAGGATGGTATTACAATGACTTAATAAAAGTAATATCTATTGCATGTTCAACATTTAGGGTACAATTACAATTTGGAATGCAAATGAACATTTTATATCTATTTTCATAATAATGTTGACAACGATAAAATTTCAAATGAAACTGTAGCATCCACTATAGCTGAATAAATAAACTTATGTGCATAGACTAAGTCGATTTGCATACAAACAGTATGAAAATTAGGACATCACAATCTATTTCATGCGGTATTTGTACACTAGATTAAAATTTGTGTCTGAAACGTGCAACGATATCGAAATAAATGCTATTGCGTTATCACGTATTGAGTATAAAACATTTTATTGTTGCACAAGATAAAACGTTTTAAATTTATGTTGCAAATTTATAAGCCGCATGTAAATAACACCGGTTCTAATGTAAATACAACAAACGGATATGTAAATTTTGCAATGTGTGAATTTTACCTAAACTCCCTGCTATATAGTCACGATTATAATCAAGATTTTCAATAGTAATATTCGGAATTTTATCTAAATCATTTGAATTACTTTTATGGCACCTGCAAACATATCCTGAAGTATAACACTAATATAAGAACTAGAAGAACTATACCTTTAAAATAATTATACTGATATTTTAATGTTGCTTTATTATTATTATCATTTTGGACCCGTGCTGCATCATTGTTTAAATAAAAATACTTAATTTAAAGATGAAATAACAAGTCAAAATATTTAAGGATTATTATTATTATAAGTATTTTTTTAATATTTCTAAATCTTTTTTATAACGGCATATTGCCCATTGCTAGGTGTATCAATTCGCTTATACGCAGATATCGGTAAATATTATGACATTTTTACAGTGCGGGCGTTTACCAAACGTCACCACGCGGGAATTCATTGCTGACGTGGAGAATGCACCACGGGGGTCACTGTTGTGCTATTTAAAATTTGAAATAATTTTAGCGTCGATTGGGATCGAACACGGAACCCCTGATTTGCGACCAAACATTAAGGCGTACGGCCACGAAACAAAAAAACTATAAAGTTCTTCGGGATAGGTATTTGATATAATCTTTTGTCCCATGTTAAACGACAATGTTACATGTTTATCATCTTCATCTTGTAATAATGAAATTAGATGGAAAGACAGTCAGTACAACCTTGATGAATTTTCTAATAGATGAATATTTGTTATGTAATTAATAGATGTCAATTTGAAATGGAACTATTATTACAGCAGTTATAACAAATATATTCAACATATATTCATTATTAATTATTCGATAATGAGTATTTCATCCAGTGTGATTTGTATTGTGTTTCATAATACACAGTATTAAATGAATGAACAATAAAATTCAATTTTGAGGGAAAGCCGTTCAACTAAAACTATTAGGCGGAAAGAAAAGTTCCGCGAATATTTCCGCATTTGTGTATAAAGTTCCGAATCCTTTTAACAAGCTCGCTCAATCCTTCACTGTTAAGGAGACGTTTTCACGAAAAAATTAAATCAAGAAATATTGCTCCCATTTGTAAATGTACAAGTTAAAAATTAACGGCTACCTCTACAAATTAAAAGTGAAACACGATATCGTTGCTATGTTTATTTTGCTTTCGTGGAATTGTTTTTATTTTCACTTCGCATTCTTTGTTTTCACGCTAGCTAGTGTTCGAGCTTGACACCTGCTCTCAGACAGATCACCAAGAAGCTTCCAATTTGTAACACGCAGCTCAGATCATATTTACATTATTCCAAACACTGTCACCCACGAATTTTTTGCATATGGAATATATCACACCAGCTAGAACATTTTAACTTTGTAATTAATTTTAAATTGTTTTATAAAAAGAGTTTCTTGATGTATTTTTGATGCATGAGAAAGACAAGAGAAAAAAGGCACTAATTAATATTAAGTTCATTATTTTAAAAGTTAATGACATTATTTTGATGATGATTGAATGAGTGCAGAATACGGGTTTATTATTCAAGAACTTTCTTTAGAATTTTTCTGCCCAATTTCTGTTTTTTTTTGGTCCATTTCCTGTCTTGTTCTGTCCATTTTGATGAAAATGAGTACCAACATATATTATTTTGACTAGTATACAAATATGGAGATGTAAAACTAAGTCAGCACATAAATGAGATTGCGTATATTTCCAAATTAATTAAGTAACATGTATTGACTCATTTATAAGTAGGCAATTGCTGAATATATATTTGTACGATCTAACTTAATAATAAAGTTATATATTTTTTTAATCAACTGTGTGAATCCAACCCTTGGGCGACCCATTACAGAAACAACAGCAATCACCTCGCTAAGAAAAGTAAGTAATTAATATTCTTTATTACGTCACTAACTAATTTGATACGAAACGTAACTTCCAAATCTGGCAAGAACCCTTTCTTAAATTTTATTTGTTAATTCGCCTCATAAAGGCGGGTTACAAATTGGTGGCAGCGGTTTTGGGAAATTCTGCCAGATCAGGATGGCCAGTATATCTGGACCATCCACGGAGTACGAATTGTGTCAAAATAGTTCAGTCACATTATATAAATAATCATGCCGGGTGGTACTGCGGATAATTCTAACAGCTCTGATCTAATTAAAACAGAAACAGAATTATTGTCTTTAAAAAGTAGTGTTATTGCACAAATACCAGAATTTTTTGGTGAAAATGTAATAGAATTCTTTCGAAAAGTTTACGTAGTAACAAGTGTTAGACAGTTTTGCGACAGAGAAATAGTAGACCTCATTCGAACAAAATTAAATGGGGAAGCGTTACAGTTTTATTGTGAAACAAATGAATTACAGCTTGCTAAAATTACATATATGGAATTTAGAGAACTTTTTGTCAAAAGATTTGCTAAACGTAGATGTATAGAACAAATAAATAGAGAGTTCAGAAATTGCACACAAAATTTAGGAGAATCAGTACAAGAATATGCAAAAAGATTAAGGAATTTAAAATCAGAATTATTAAAATCACAAAATGGAATTGAAAATTTTGTTTACTTAGGTTTACAGAGATTCTAGAAGAAATATGAGTAGGTACCTAGTTTTGGTATTTTACGGAAATTTGAAACAAATAGAAAGTGTAGACAAGCTTTACAATTAATGATTGGTGCATACTATAACTGTAAACATAAACGAACATAAATTAAGTGTGTTTAGTAAAGTGAACATAAATATTGAGGTCAAATCGTAGTTATGGAGTTAATTATTAATTAGTTTATGTTAAGGGCCAGTTTCATTTCATTACGGAGTGTGATTAATTAAATAAATTTTGTCGCCATTTAAACGTAGTTTTAATTAACGAACTCGAGGTGTCAAAAACATGTTTTTAATATTTGCAAGGAAAAACGTTCAATCATTGGATGATGTTATTAACATTGGGGTGAGACTAGAATTCTAAAACCCAAACAAAAAAAGTCAATACTTTTTGAAATTGTATAAAAGCTTATTTAATTAACTAAACTGTGTTTTACATATATGAAAACAAAAAAGTTTTAAAATCTTAATTTTGTTTTTAATTCCGAATGATAGGCACAATGTATCAAAAGGAATTTTAATATGGTATAGGATTTGATTCTACGACTAGATGAAATAACATAAAATACAGAAGAAATTTTAAGAAGAATACATCTTGTTAAAAATTGTTACTAAAAAGAAAACTCGATACCGCGAATTCTAGTTCTGGTAAGGTAGTGATTAAAACTTGTGAACAGATTAGATTCAAATGTTGCGATTGCGGTAAGGTATAATTTAGAGTATTGGTGAAAAGAGATATTAAACTGACTGCAACGTCGGTTAAATTATTTACAGACTTTAGAATGAGAATAATTGTAACAAGTCTGAAACCAATCAGGCCCATGTTTGAGGCAATTTACGGAGTAGGTCGGTGAGATCCTATTACAGGTGATCGTTCATTATGCAGGAACCAATTAAACAATAGGTGAAGCTGTTCACATTCGCCTTACGCCTAAAGCGTAATTAAGACAAGAATCCTTCACTTTACTTATCGGCAGTCGTTCGCATCAGTCATCAGCTACCTTAAGTTAAATCAAGCGATTGGCGCAAATTGTTTAGCTACTGATTCAAGGAGGAAACGTTAATCCTCTATAGCTCATCGCTTTTGGGAAATACATACTACATTTTACTGAATTCTCTACGAGGATTGCTCAATAGAAACTATTTTGATTCAATAAATTTAAAAGATATCTTCATTACCATCATTGGTATGTGTGCTATAGTGAAAACAATATTCACTCGTTGAAGCCCTAAATTTTTATCGAAAAATATGAGAATACATTTTTTGGAACAATGTTAAGTTTAGTAAATTTAATGCAAAATCAATATGTAATCACATCAATAATGTACTCATTCAAATGTTAAATAAACCTAAGCTGATGTGCCCTTTACAAACTTCATTAATTTTTAACTTGGAGATCGCTGCGGGCAAAAAAATCTCAATTTTAATAAGCTTAAGTTAAAAACAAGAAGAGGCATTAGATGCGATTTCTGACCCTGTATTGATTTTCTGGTAGTTTAAATGACTTTAGGATTTTTAGAATTTTGAAAAGTTTTTGCTTTATGGTGAAATTTTCATTAAAGATTTAATTTAAATTCTTATGTAGGGTGTGCTACGAGTCTTTCCCAAAAAGATTAAACGTGATATGCATGTTTAACAGTACACGGGGACTGTATTTAATATATATTGCTCTGCAAGAACTACTTTATCACTTTTACGTTCATATTGGATAATTTACTCTATTAAATATTTTAGAAGCAAAATGATCATATTTGGTAAACGATTTTAAATTATTTGGAGACAGTCTTTACCAATGATATGATTTGAGAAAAACAAATTATTTTCAAGGTTCAAGTTTGATATTTGTTCGGAATTGAACCCGGATTCATAAATATCAAAATTGTATTTAGATTGCCAGTGTAGGGGTAATAAATATAGAAGTTTAGGATAGGTAGAAGAAAAAAACTTAGGGTTGTAAAATTACGTGCATCTGCAAGAACTGACTGGATTAATATGATGGAGGGTTCATTTTGGGAGCAAATAAATAAATCAACTAACCACATAACAGGGGTCGCTACATACACACTCATAATCATACACCTACACATTCCATAGGGTGAATTTCATGTTTGCTCCGAGTAAACAATTTAAAGAATTAAATGGTATTCTATATGTGATGTGAGGTCAGTCAATAAATACAAATACTCCACTCTGTGTTATTATTAAATGAGAAAAACTCATTCACTTAACTACACATATTGACTTTCTTTTCAAATAAACTCGATTACAATGTTATACTTAGCCACCAACTTTCTTTTATGTGTAAACTATACTTGTTTTAATAGGCGTATAATGAACAGGGAACAGTATTAAAAACTTTAAATTGAAACATTTTAATTTTGTATAATCTTAGCAACACAAAAACCGCAACTAGATACCATTTCAAACTTTGAAGTAAATACTTTTTATTACTTTTTCACAAATGATAATCTATAAAGACCACTTTACCTTCTTATTGTGAATTATCTTTACAATATTAAAAACATTTACAGAATTAGTTTCATATCATCTGGCTAAAACTAGTAGTACGTATTTACTGCTTCTAGCACAAGTTACTAGGCTAAGACTTCTCTACTGATAACGAGTAAAATAAAAGTATTTTAACATAGGTAATATATTTATTTATATTTTGGAAAATTTCATAGAAATATTTTTTATTTACAAAATTACGACTGATAATCTACATTGTGGCTGGTATGCAAAGACCATTTAAGCTTGTTACTCCATAATTATCGTTTCAATATTTAAATTTTAAATTCTGGTTTTTGTTTACATTGTTGTTATAAAGCAAAATAATGTTCATAGCTAATTCACTTCAAAGAGATATTTACATGAAAATATTTGTTGATCTGGCTTTGGCAGTCTTCTGAATACACCTTTGCTGTGTCTATGCCGCAATCATTATAATACGTTTATCTTTGTGTTGTATAAACAGACAAAGAGAAAGAACGCGCACAACAGCTTTGGTGAGACTTCTATCCTCCACTTTATTTCATGAGCTTTGGTAGCCATTTTTGCCTCTTCGACTGAAAATATATTTTGATTTCGGATAATTGAATAAATAATACTAACCACCAACAAATATTTATATAGTAAAATGTTGTTCGTAGGGTATCGCTCAATAGCAGCTGTAAACACGTGTTTCGCTCTATCTACAGCTGCTATTGAGCGATACCCTACGAACAACATTTTACTAGTTTTTGTAACTTTACGCTCGCGATAAATGTATATTTTCGTTTATATATATAAATAAATATTCAGCCCGATTCTGTAAAAAGTATCTAATATTGTTACTTGTTAGCAACGTTACTATGAAGTTACTCTGATAGCAACTATCTTAGTAACTGAACACATATTTCGTATTTTGTAATTACATGTTTAGGAACCTTACTACCAGAGTAACTAAGCAAACTTAGTTACTAAGATAGCAGTGAAATGAGGAACACGAATTGTGGTGCGCATGCGTATTTCTTCTTCTGCGTGTATTCTAATCTGACAAGTGACATTTCTTAGTGTTTACAAGTGAACAAGTGTAATATCTTTTTACATCCTAGGGCTTCAAGAACAACCAACGAACAGTTGGAAATACTAATAACTTATTTAGAAAACCACAAAATAATACTCGAAATGAAAACACATCCTCTGAAAACTAATGAGGTTAAATTATCATGGGAAGAACTTACAAATATTTTGAATAATACAAAGAAAGGAGACAAGAAAAATGTACAGCTTACTTTTAAATGAATAAGTACGCCTGATGATCTTATTGAAGGTTCCGCTAACGGAGTTACTTTTTCAATTAGATCTTGTACATCCGAAATTAAGAAAGGATTACTCTCGTCTCTTACCCTTCTATTTTCTAACCTATTTCTCCTTCTGTGAAATAATAATATAAATTTATCAAATAAATTTTCGAATTTCATAAATAAACGTTACCGAAAATTATTTACAGTTACTTATTTATACATACCGAATTTCCAAATCTGCCAGTGCTCTATGAAATTTAAAATTCATCCAAATTCCAGCCATTCTGAAAGGTTACTACACCTTAAATACTACGTTTGGCTAGTCTCTAGCGTAATAACTTGTTTAACAACTAAGTATCTAAAACTGTAATGACTCTGTGCTTAGAGAATACAAAAAATAACAAGTTACTGTAGTAGTAACTGACCTTCATTTTAAAGACTATATTAGTAACTTTATTCTAGCAACTCTTCTTACAGAATCGGGCCGATTTTATTAAAACAACCTAGTTTAGTAGTACCTACAGACAAATTCTGGTTCGTCCGGGAGGGTTAGAATTTTATTTACACAGCTTCCACCTGGTGAAAACGGTATTGACTTTTTTTGCAACTGGACAATTTGTTAAATAATGGAAAGGAATTCTCGCATGTTGACATGTAAACATTTAACAATCGACGTGGTTCGCTTGAAAGCAAACAAACTAATACAGAGAACAAAAGCGTGTAAGTGCCGGTTAAGGTATGTGGCATGTGGCATGCGGTATGTGGCATGCAGTCGAGCTATCTGTCGACTGTTCTTGCATTATTTCCACGTGAATCATTTAACACTTCACACGTGCACCAGGCAAACAGTTAGCCGGAGTTAAACTCGCACTGAATAAGTAATGTCGTTCTTTAATACCGCTATTAGCGAACCAGATTTGCTTAGTTGCAATAGGGGGTTGAAGCTTCCAACCAAACGTTCATCGGTGATCTCATAAAATTAGAAACATTATACAGCGTGTTATGTAAATAACCGTACAACGTTTAACTGATGGTAGATCTAACTCCATTTTTGAAACATGACGTAATTGGTCAGTTTTAAGGGGCTCCAATTCTTATCGAAAGCATGTCAAACAAAAATTATTGCCAGACTTACTATCTATGGGACTAGTTCTACAATCAGTTAAGCGTTGTATGCTTACTTAAATAACACGCTGTATAATGTTTGTAGTTTCTGAGACCATCGATGAACGTTTGGTTGGAAGCTTCAACCCCCTGTTGCAACTAAGCAAATCTGGTTCGCTAATAGCGGTATTAAAGAAGGACTTTACTTATTCAGTGCGAGTTTAACTCCGGCTAACTATTTGCCTAGTGCACGTGTGAAGTGTTAAATGATTCACGTGGAAATAATGCAAGAACAGTCGACAGATAGCTCGACTGCATGCCACATACCGCATGCCACATGCCACATACCTTCACCGGCACTTACACGGTTTTGTTCTCTGTATTAGTTTGTTTGCTTTCAAGCGAACCACGTCGATTGTTAAATGTTTACATGTCAACATGCGAGAATTCCTTCTCATTTATGAGACCACCGATGAACGTTTGGTTGGAAGCTTCAACCCCCTGTTGCAACTAAACAAATCTGGTTCGCTAATGGCAGTATTACAGAAGGACATTACTTATTCAGAGCATATACTAGCCAAAATAGTCCGGCCGGTTTACATTTTCAACAAACAAATTATAAAACCTACGCAAATGGTGACAAATTTCTCTTGACTTCTTTAAAATATAGATTTTGAGCATACGAAAATTGAATGTTACTGTTGAATGTTGGTGAAACAGTTTAAATAAAATATTAAAAAATAGCTCTTGAGTGTTTCACAAGATTCAGTCAAGTGTTATTTTTTAATATCTTATTATCTCATATGTCTTGCGAGGTACTGTACGCACTGGATTTTTACGAAGTTTTCCATGTTCTGCCAATGTAAAGAGTCTCGGTAGAAGATAAATCTATACTAGAAGATGTCCCTTTAACTGATCAGCCGGCATTAGGCCTACAGTTTTTGTAAGTTTTATAATTGATATAATTTGCAGCAGAACTGTAACAAGTTCATATTTTGATTGAAAAGGAAAGGTTTGAAAATTGGAAGCGCGTATAAACGTTTATGATTACGTAGGATAATGCATGATGAATGGTGTGCATAAAGAGAGAAAATATAGAATAAATGCAAATAGAACGAAATGAAATGAATGGTGTGTTATCAGCTTACCCATCTGTGTGAAACGAGCAAAGCCGACTCAGTATTTGTTATTGTTAATGCATGTCCGACTGTCTTTTTGATGAATAATACTGGACAAACGAACGACCATAACACTGCGCCACGTAACCTATATGCGATTAATTTAGAAATTAATTATCTCCTGTATAAAACAATGGTCATCCGTTTCAATGCGAATATAAATAAAATTATGAGGAGTATACATACCACATAATTTCATATTCGATAAAATAATTGCTATTTTGGCTTTCTAACTGCATTTTAATCAAGTTAATTAACACTGGAACGGAATACAGTGTCAAATGTCTCGTTCAATGGCAGCAAATTATTTGAAATTCTGGTCGCAAATGTGATTAAAATGGCAGTTTTCAATCAATAATACGAAGGCGGGTACCTTTTGATTAAAAGCTCATTTGCACTTAATTGTAAATATTGAGTTTGTAACAAAGAACTTTTACCAAATTTGAGACTTGCTCGCAGTCAAGAGCCAGCGATCAATTCTCACTCTGTTTGGAATTAATTATTAATTCGATTACGCTATCTGTCTAGCTTGTGCTTATGCGTGGTTGCTATCTTACCCTCCCTACAATATTATTATCATCATTACTGCCTTGCTACCCAATTATACTAAGCTAATTTACTTTTTTTGTTTCTGTTGGTAATATATGTTATTACGACGATTATACTTCAAATAAGAACAAAGAATAAGTTTTAAAAGTTAGCAAATTACATGTAATTTGAAATTTACTCCAAATTAATTCTTCATGAAATAATATTTATTATCATTTGAGATTCTTGACATTTATAAATTAAAATCTTTACGTGGAACGAGCTGCAAGAACTTACTTATCAAGTTGAATGCTTACAACCCACTAAGTTTTATAAATAATGAAAACTCAAACACAGAACTCTAAATAATACTTCAAGCTAATATAGAAACCATTGTTTGAATTGTCATAAAATTTTTGACATAATTAATTTTGAATTTTTTAAAAATAGTAGTACATATATGGGTTTTGCCATTAGCATTAGGGCTTAAATTATGTTATGTATGCTATTATAACATCTATTATTTGGGTTTGTTTATATTAAAAATCTAATTTACATTTGAAATTTTAATGAAAAAAAATTGTGATGATGGAGAAACTACGCTTTAAATAAAATTATGCTTTGTATACTTTCGAGTTAAATTTATTTTCTTAAAAATAGGGATGTTTTACAAAAAAGTAAATTAAAAATGTAACAAAATTATTGTGTACTTTGAAAAGAATCTGAAATATGCTTGTAAAGTGCTTTTCCAACAATTATATTTATACTTTTCTCCTAAATATTACACAGCTCTGCGTTTACAGCGATAAAAGTAATAAATTAGCCTCAACGTAAAAAAATTCGTGATAAGGAGTACCTAAACATTTTATTATATTCTCTGTGAACGGAGCAGTAAAAAATGAAGTTCGCAGAAATGTTTAAATTAGTTGAGTCATCATCATTATTATTCAGCTTTCCGGATTTCAGTGAGCGAAAGTCCATGCGGCTGTATTCGTTTCACGTTCCCAGTTTGCAATAATCTATACGTAAAAATCATTCGTTTGAAATAATCCCCCATTTAGCAAAAACCAATAGAACTGTATAGCTTAAATTTTTTGTCAGATTTAATGAAATAGTATTCGATCTTTTATATTTTTGATTTACCACAAGATTGCGGTAGCATAATGCGTATATCTTATGGCTGAAATTTAATCCAAATAATTAGAAATACAATGGATCACTAAATGCAGCCCGTCTATGGCAATTAATGACAAAGCCCGATGGCGGTAGGTTAAGTACATAATTGTGTATTGAGTACTCAAATTTCATTGCAATAATAATAGTATCAATTATGGACGTATTGATTGATTTCATAAATATTGAGATTTTTCGCGACTAACGAATGTTTTCAATTTTCAACATTATTATATTATTAATAAATATATTGAAAAAAGGTGGAACAATATGTGATCCTTGGGGAATTCCGGGGAAAAAATAAAATTACTAGTATTAAGAAAGAAAGAATATTATTTCAGAATGAGGATAAAATTTATAATCTATTATATTATTATAAATAATCTTTATTGTGAACAGCCCACAGTAAAATTGTTGCTATTTAATGCATTATTGTACATATTACTTATTCAAATTTATTGAGCATAAAGCGAACAATCCTACACAAGGGATACCAACACATCTAAATAACGTTCTTAATTTACATTATATTCGCCATTTTCACGGGCAGTTGGTTTTAGGTTAGGCCTGGTGCTAAAACTAATACAAAATGGACAATGACATTTAGGGACCGAACGGTGTAGTTACTGAAGATAATTATTATTTTAATTTAATTTCATTCATCCCACCATAGTTGCGAGCTGAAGTTTTAAGTGCTGCTGCAATCAGAGGAACTTTAATATGAAATTCATTATTCGAAAGTTTTATTCCTAAAATTAAACTCCGACTGGAATTAAATACATCTTTCATATTTGGTGTCATTCTTCTTCATCTTATGCCACTGTCATTTTAAATTTCTTAACATCGCCACTAACTGCAGAAGTTAATTGAAAGGAACCAAAAGAAAAAGATTGCTTAAATTTTTTATTATAAACAAAAATCAGTGTTTTAGCAATAGCATACGAGTGTTACCATAATACTTGAGATTTTTTATATTTTATTTTATTACTGTAATAACTATAGGATGAAACTAGTTAACCGGTATTTAAAATTCAAAAGCTTAATTAAAAAAAAAAAACTATAGTTATGTACTAAAAGCGATACCAATCCTACAAATAAATTAACCAAGTTTTTTAAACCTAATCTAAAAGGAAAGGGATTCGTTTAAATTATTTCCAATAAAGTGAAAAAAAAAATCATATACTTTGACAAGCATAGAAAAACTAAAAGATAAAAGATTTTGATTTGCACTTTTTTAGGACATTTTTTATGTTCTTTCGAATGACCAAACTCATTTTTTTGTCATTAATGAATTTCACACTACAATAAAATGTTAACTTACAATTTCATAAACAATTCTTTTTTCCTAGGGTTATCGCTCAAATGCAGCTGTAGACACGTGTTTGGCTCTTATTAGAGCTCATCAGTATAGCATAGCTAGTTAATAGGTGGACATTAACTAGAGGTAGTAATCAAAAAACACAGTGTAACAGCACTAGTAAGCAGCCAAATACACCCATGTTTTCTCGGTCAGCATTTCCACACACATTGTGGATAAATACAACGTCATAGCGGCGGTGATTTATAACCACCCACCAGACCCGTTACTTGGACCCCCAAACGTAAATATACGAAAACAATAATTTTTCTTGAGCGCAAAATTTGTAAACAATTCTTTTTTCCTAGGGTTATCGCTCAAATGCAGCTGTAGACACGTGTTTCGCTCTTATTAGAGCTCATCAGTACAGCATAGCTAGTTAATAGGTGGACGTTAACTAGAGGTCACAGCGGCGGTGACGTTGTATTTATCCACAATGTGTGTGGAAATACTGACCGAGACAACATGGGTGTATTTGGCTGCTTACTAGTGCTGTTACACTGTGTTTTTTGATTACTACCTCTAGTTAATGTCCACCTATTAACTAGCTATGCTGTACTGATGAGCTCTAATAAGAGCGAAACACGTGTCTACAGCTGCATTTGAGCGATAACCCTAGGAAAAAAGAATTCTTTACAAATTTTGCTCTCAAGAAAAATTATTGTTTTCGTATATTTACAATTTCATGTTTGATAATTATGATTGTCCATTAAATAAAGCGATAAGTACCATCTGTTACCTTTTTTGTACACTGTGCTGTAATAGTTTGTCTTTCATTGGACAAAATTAATAGTTTTGTATAAAATGTTTGCAGAAAGCTGTCAACAAAAAAGAAAATAAAAAGTGGCCTTTTTTTGCACCTAAGTGTATAAAGAATAAACCGGGTTTTTAACAAAAAGCGTTTTTAAAATTACATTTCCGATTTCGGTTAACCATTACCCGATATTTCATCGGGGACTTTTTCTGATAACTGATCGGTTTCAAACTCGGGTTGTGCACAACGCACTCCTTTGTATCGCTTTAAATGCATCTGTATCGAATAAATTCCGACCGAATGTATTGTGCTTGAAAGAGTTTTAGCAATTGATATTCTGAATAGTTTATTCGTGCGAAAAGGAGGTTATATTTGACCTGAAAAGTTAGCTATAATTTTAGTGAAAATAAAATTCAGAATTTTCTCTTAATTCACAGAATATAATGGTACAGTTGTTTCTTTTCAAACATTTTTGCTGTACATATAAATAATAAAACATAGCTGAGAACAATTCTCAACGCGAAATTAATACTGCTTTTAATACAATAACAAAATTCTATATGCATTTGCATAGTTTATTCTCTATTTTTATTTGATGTTCATTATTTATAAACGTTGCAGGATTTGTATATCGACTATTATGTTATTGTATTATTCGTTTTTAATAATGTATAAGTTGGTTTTACGTATGGTATATTTAGTCGAGTGTAATGTGCTTCGATATAAATATTTCAAAGCGTTATTTACATACATTTATGTTACCATGCGCCTAGCATACAAGTATACGTTTTCCCAGTCACATAGAGATTTCTGCAAGCGTTAGAACTACTATTACTTATTCACGATAAATATATCGGCTATCATGCAAATATCGCGTCAGAAATTTATAAAATTTCAAACCAAAATAGCCGGAACGTTTACACAACCTTATTTAGATACGTTATTTTTTACTTTATGAAAATAATCTAATAATAATATTGTTTCATACCTATCTGTCTCAATTATATCTTGTATATATAGATAAAATCATTCAAGTTAATTCAATGAATATGGGTCAAATGTAAATAATTCATTCAAAACGTAATTTTGAGTACGATATATTATACAAATTTGAACTACTCATTTCGTATTAGTATGCAATTATTTATGCTTCTTTTTAAATATTTACATATTTAAGAGGATTGAGGTCAAAATTTTGAGGAAATCATAGCAAAATAACATTATTATCTTGCTAAAATTTCCTCATAATTCTGGTAGTGCTTCATGACTAATATTTTGATTATTATTTGGTCTATATAATTTATCAATTTGCATATTATATTGTCGGTATTACGGGAGTATTAAATTATATATAAATCCTTAATTATTCAGATTATGGCAATCGAGGATTTGAAATTGCCAAATACGTGTTTTTGGTAATAATTATTGTAGGGCTAGTTGAGAGCTTTAAAAAGTGGCGACTGGTTACTATTTTTAGAAAATACTTAATTAGTAGGCTGTAAATTTTGTTTTGTTTTACTTTTATATAAAATAATTAGGTCTTTATAAATATTTAAATGTATTAATGGAAATAAGATAACTATTTAATGATTTAAAATTGTCTAGTGAATTATATCCCGCCGCGACGTAAAATAAAATCAACGTGATATTTGCATGATTGTTACCGTTAATGAGAGAGTTTTAATCTCTTAATGTTGGGAACAAAAACAGAGAAAATATTACACTATCTATTTTATGTAGAGTGATTATTTTAGAGTAAATTTCATTATCATTTCCGCATTTTACTTGAAGCAAATTTAATTTTCATTAAACCAGTACGTCATTCAAATTATCTTTGACATCATTCACAAATGATTTTCTGGATGAAATGACATGTTGTTTATAAAATCTGCATCAACGTGACATGAACGCGTTGTTGTCAATAGTTAATAATGTAATCTATTCTTATGTGCTAATATAGACCGTCCCTAGATACCGGATGATGTATGTATACGTTTGTTATGTACATCAATTCGTTGAGGGAATTGTGAAAAAGATCAATATTGTCCTAGTCTGGACCATATTCATTCATTCAAACTTACAGAGCACTCTGCGACGTGTTCATAATTAAAATATGAAACTTTGAAGAGATACGGAAATAGTCACGGAAATAAATAAATGACAGTACGAATTGAATTAGATTTTGACGAAGGAATAATCAGACGATATCTGGCGTTATATGAAAATATTATGTTTTGGAATCTGGCTGAACTACGAATACACCTAAAAAAGTTATGAACCTTCAAAACCAATCTCACAGGGAGATTGAGTTGAAAAACAATACAATGCTATACGATCGTAATTGTATCGTCATAAAAAAATTCGGATTCACTATTGAAGTTGAAATCAAATATATGAAGCCAAAACGTATATATTTATACATCGCAAATCAATCAAACATCAAAATGCTTATTTTAACGACAAAGAATAAAATTCGTTAAGCAAATTTTTTAACACTCATCCATTTTTTAAAGAAGTAAGACATTACTACCAAACAGCTGAGAGTGGTGCCATCAGTTGCTATGCACCTTTACTTTTATAGAACTATGTTCCATTCTATAGTATTTGATAGTGACATTCTGTAAAGAAAAACTTGTACTTTTTTGTAATTAGGGAACTGACCATATTGCTGTACATGTTGGACAATGACACAAAAATATAAAGAACTAAAAGAGGATGAAAAGAGCTTGGAAGAAGTTTTCCAGATTCAGGGACCTGGCTTGGTTGAATTATGGAAGTGAAGTAAAGAAAAAAAGTTACCATAAATTTATTATTTTTTTATTATGTGTACGTATAGCTAGTTGAAAAATAATTATGGTTGTTGAAGGCAAGCGACGCTTGTATTTATATAGATGTTGATCGTGTAATAATACATGTCCTTAATTTTAATTTATGGTGGTTTGGGCGGAGATAACAAAGCTTACACGTTGCACAGAGTAAATCATGCGCACGCACTTGGCAAGTTGTAAATCTCGGTACTCGTAGCGTCAGGAGCACAATTTCAAGTCGGGAGTAGCGCCTCGGCAACATAATTTGCAGAAAAATTAACCGTTCTCACATAAAATCAGGAAAACGAGCTTCGAGGATGTTCAAAAAACTTCGTAAATACAGCGGGCGAACGTGCATTGCAAGCTACGGATACGGGCGGGAACCCGACGCAGAATACGGAATACACAATACAGAAATATACGTACGTTTGCGAATAAACTTTGCTAAATGCACAAACGTACTTCCGTAGTCCATGCATTTTTACGTAGCCCGTCATAAAATTTCTACAAACCTTTTTTTATCTCTTGTTTTTTTTCGGGTTATATCTGCGTCAGCATGCGACAAATTAGCTACATACGTTGGGATACTCGCTACAATGTACGGGCACAATGTACAGGGTAGACCATTTTCCAATTTTGCATGACAACACAAAAAAAAAACTTTTTGGGGAAAGATATTTTATGTAATGTTAAGAGCAAAGACTTTAAATGGTCAGTAAGTAAAAATAAAAACTGCAGCTGTTGTAAATTTATCTAAACTTACAAAAACCAAAATTGTATCATTATTTTTTTAAACCGTAACATAACCTAACCTAACGCACAAATATTATGTGATTTCTGTCTTTGTTCATTTTAAATTAACCCACAATGTCTTGTGGCAGTGTTTTTTGCTTACTGACCGTTTTCGATCTTTGCTTTGGTGTAAAGTAAAAGATACCAGAAATATAGATATATCCAGTTTCGATATTCGAAGAAAATCTAGGAGGAATAGTATTTATCAACAAAAGGATCTGGAATACTGTTAAAATCCACTGAGGAACATGGATAAATTGCAGGACATACAAGAAAAGAGTTTTTCCACCCTGTATTCGCCGCGCAGAGAATATGAAGGACACTAGTTTACGACAATGTTTAAATTGCTCGCCCAGAATGAAACGTCCTCGGCGAGAAGCATTTTATTTTTATACTCGCTCCTTTATTTAAGGTGGAATTTAAATGGAATGAACGTAATTAGCGAGTTTTGATGAAAGGATATGTTAGGTGTAGGTTTTTCACCGACGGTGAGAAAATGGTGTCGCTCGTCACGTTATCTTGCTGGAGGATCGGACAGCTTTAGCGTTAGCGCTGGTGGAATAGTTAGCTGTCTTTCTTCATCTTCTTCTTCTTCGAGGCAACAGAAAACGCTCAAGTATGTATTAACGAAGATGATTTATTGGGGTGTTAAAATCGTTGTGGTTGTCTGTTAGGTGAAACCGCCACACGAAACGGAAACATATAATAAGACGAACATCAATAATTGTCCTTATGCACCGGAATTACATTCAGAACTTGAAAGCTGCTAAGTAGATGATTGCTTTAAATGGAAAATATTTCAATTCCATTAGCAAAGCGTCATTTATTATCCTGAATAATAGTTATTATTTAAAACGGAAGTGTGAATGTTTTTGCTGGTATTTAGAAGAACGTTAGCGGTGAGGGAGTTTTCTGACTTTCACATTTGCGCGCAGTGGTTTTGCCGGCCGTAGGTTGGCGTTCGCGTACGGTATCACGCTTAATCGCACGAGCCGAAAAAAACCAGCGAAAAACGCTTCGGGCACGGCCGTATTGTAAAATAGCTACGTGAGACGATAAAAAAGATGCAGTTTTAATCTGACCAAATCACATGAGCGACTGCAAACGCGCGAGCTCTTCACAGTAGAGTCACCGACAGTGAACCGGCCCGTTAATTAGCATAATGTACGTGAGTAATGGAACGTGTGCTCAGGAAAAAACCTACTTCATATATACACACACCATCAGCCCAACTTTACAATCTTTAAGCCTAAACTCACAAGCATACATAATTTCAATCTTCTTTGTCAATATTTATACGTTTCCCGGCCATGTTTTCTTTCCACGATTTTTCTAGGCGATACTATCCATGCAATTTTCAAACTTTAACCAACGACGAACTATTCATACAAAGACTGGAAGGACTTTCGATGAATTAAAAAAAAAAATGTACATTATCTTTAAGTTGAACAGCTGTCTTTTTAGCGATTGTTTCAACTTGTCGGAGAATTATATTTTCACTTTTTAATATTTATAGGACCATTCAACTACTGCCGAACGAAAATAATTATCGTCACCGTATACAGCTTTCATTCTGTTATAAAATTACATTGGCTGACGCCCGTCAGCGGTCAAAAATTGAATATCTTTGAATGGATATCCTACTATAAATACCATTTTCCAATTTAATCACAATGCTTAGACAGAAGAAAGTGCAAATATTTTTGACAGACGTGTTACTAGTACATAAACAATCAATATAAACAAATGAAATCCATTTTCATGTTGATGAAATTGCAGCAGTCTAAACGTGTATCTATTGAACAAACCTCGTACATTGAGTCCTTGAATTACAACCGAAGCTTTCCCACCTCGCGTCAGTGAGGATGAGTATTATACGGGATCCCTATGTTCACCCTTAACCGCCACCACCCTGTATATAATGAACATGTGCGATTTTTTGTCGATGCTACAAGCTATACATTTAAGATGAAGTAGGACATCCGGAGTAGTATGTAGGTAGGTTAGTTTGAGAGTGACGGTGATGGTGACTGAAGCGAATAGTGAAGAGAAGACAAGAGCATTGTAAGGCAACCTGGTATGGCCCCACACCGTTAATATCTCATTCTGTTCGTTGGACGAACGACTAAAGCGACCTCATCCGCGTCGTCCAGTGGCGTCCAGTGGCGTCCAGTGCTGACATCAGCATCAACCCATTTCCTAGCTTATGAAATATGAAACAGGTACGTCACTGAATCACGCTTGCGCGAAACTTCACCAATATTGGGTGTTGGTTAGCGCGTTGTTGGTGCTAATGTTTTCCGTAACACCACACGAACAATGAATGTTCGTTCAAGGAATTAAATATTTGCAATTCTAAAATGACCGGAACATGCGAGAAAGACCATGTAGCCCTTCGTGTAGGTATAATGCTATATCATCAGTGTAACACTGCTAGGAACACGGTACACGGTCAGGGCCTTAGCAGTAGAAGCGAATGATGAATTATATAGAGATAAGATAAAAATACGTGAACGGAAAGTGAATTTTGGTCGGCGCGTACAATCCCACCGCCAGGACCCAGGACCATTCGAGCAGGGACGGTTTAAGGGGCGATGCTTAAAATTTGAGACTAGTTATTAATGCCTACAAAAATTAAACATGTAGTTAAATATAAACCGTTTTAACTAAAATTTTACAGCTGTAGTTGTATTTCATTATGAGGAATAAACAAAATTATTGAACAATTTCAGTTCGCCGAACGAGGTCCAATTTTTCTGGTATGCCCTCAAATATATTTTGTACATTGCTAAGATCTACTTTTATGATAAAGTACTTAATGCGATTCTGAAGTTCGGTCTCAATTTTTCTTGCTAACCTTTTAGGTAAACTATTCCGTCAAGTATTGACCAAAGATTCTCAATTAGGCAGAATTTATTTGTTTATTTCTTTATTTATTTATTTATTTAGTATACATTACCCAACATGCTAATCCAATTCCAGGACAGACATGGTAGATTATCGTTCACAAAGAAAATGACAAATACACTTCACACAGATTTGACTTAATGCGATGAACTAAGCTCTGCAATTGTTGCTAGTATGATATCTTTTGTAAAAAAGATAAGCCTTTGCTTAATGCATTTATTTAAATACGCATATTGGTTAATTTGTAGTATTGAAGTACAAAAAAATGGTTCGGAAATCACTTAAAGTGAAATTGCCAACCATACGAGAATATCACTTGGTTTTTGTTTGAACTTCATCAAGAATAGTCTCTATGTAAAATCTTGCATTTGCATTTTTATCAGTGCTCTAAAAGGTCATCATTCAAAATAAAACATTTTCCGACAATCGCCAGCATCTTGAACATATTTTTTGCTTTTGATCTTCAATTCTCTCGAGTATGGCAATCTTTATGTATCTGATGTTGCATTTATTTCTTTTTGTTCTGAGAATATGAGATTGGGTACAGCTAAATTTTTTAACCAGCATTCTTGTTGAGATTCCAGATTTGTTGTTAGTTTGCTCATCTGGTCAACGCCTATTGACTTTTGTAATTTTTATGGCTTTTTTTAATCAAACCCTGGCTTGCGTTTTGAAAAAAATACTTTCTTTTCAACATTTATTGTAGCGATATATAGTAGCTTTTGGTATTTTTTCTTTTAAAAAATGATCTGTCATGAATTCGTTTCCTTTTGAAATATGTATACCCATGTTCAATTAGTAGTTCGCGATTCATGCTGATATACAGTTCTAATACAAACACATTGGAAAACTCAAATCATGAAAGATGAGAAGTAGCATTTCTGTGTTTCTAAATGTAAAATAAAAACCATTGTTTCTAACACTTAACAGATTTGGTTTTGAAAAATATCTAGTTTCAAATTTTAGGCATAACCCCTTACATGAACACCAGAGTAATAGATAATAATTATATCGCGAAAGTGGGGAGATACAGTATGGCAACGATTGCGAATATATTTCATACAACCATTCATGCTGGCCGCAACTCTTTTTTGACAGCAGCAGAGCGTTCAAGGGGAGTCGGACGTGCAGTCCTTTCAGAAAAACTGCAAGAACCATTAATCAAACGTGTTTGCAGTGGCCATGACTGGTCTAGTGCTATACGTGAGCCAAAGGGATCGCGTTAGGTGCTTTCCATCGTGTACCGTGCCGAATAGAAAATCAAGTAGCTATAGGTTAGGTGTTCCCACCGTGACATATTTAATTATACACTTGGGGAAATTTCCGCCAAAGTTCGTTCTTTAATAACCTAGAATATAGTGGAAATGACAAGAGAGAATTTTATAAAGGAGCACCTGGGTGGCGAGGCGGCACGTTGGCATTCGCAGTTTGCGCTGCTACTGCCTCTGCCGCTGCTGCCGTCAATAAAATAAACACTTGAGCGAAAGCCGCTAAGGTAGCACGGGGATGCGAATCGGCAAAATTACATTAAAGAGGAGAAAAGAAAGTAACTGCTTAATTGCGGAAAAATGCAAATATCCTTCTTGTAATTCCCTACAAACGACGGTTAAGCTCGGCAAATTATAATTCGAGAGTTCTGATTAGTGTACCCGTTCACTTATAATTAGAGAGCTTAAGGTTTTCGAGGGTCGTCGATTACTGACCGGGGACTCTAATTACGCTTGGACTCCACCTATATACAGATGATACCCCGTTAACTCTTCATAATGGAGTGTTTGTGCCAGTTTTCATCATGATAAGAGATTTTTTATGACTACGTTCTATCTACCGTATTCTATCCCTTTCAGATATTAGTTTCTAAATATTGCTGTCTTTTTTCGAGATAGTACATAAACAAAGTTCTATCTGCCAAAAATTTAATCAAACGTATAGTGACGAAGTTTTATCTGGAACATAGTACAGATAGAAATATTTTAAAAGAACTATTTCCTGAGACAAAGAAGTTAAAAGGACGGAAATTAATGTCGAGAAGCGGAATGACTAAATATATTATAAAACAATATTAGATTTTTTAAAAATGGAAAAATTTATTATTTCTTTAACTTATGTGTTCTATAAATGAATGTTGTTTTTTTTATTTTTATGTTGTATTGATAAAAATAATTAATAATTTTCTATGTCGTATTGAGTTTTTTTTTTTTTAAATATATGCAGGTCCCATAAAACTGCCTATTATTCTAATATTTGTTCGGTACTAAGTATATCGTTGTAATTTTTCTGCCATAATCTTATAACAGCATAAAATCCATTATTACAGTTAAAAATGTTAATTCGATAACAATGAATGTGTTTAATAATAGCTAAAATTTGTTATTTGTTTTCTCGCCATTTTACTTTTTTGTAGTTGCAACCTTGTTATTATAGACTCGTGAATTACCAACTTATTACTGAAAACATGAATCTATCTAAATGTAGCTTAAAATTTGGGTTCCTACTAATCCACACTGTCAAAGAAGTAGCCGCGACTTCGGAATCACCGATTTTAATAACCTAGTAGCCTATTCAAACTCCTGGACAATATTTTGTCTCCAACCTTGTGTCGATTAATTTGCTATTCTTTCTTTAAGATCCTTTTTAGGGTGAGGTCGCAACCTCTCTTTGGAGGTATGTATTAGACGATTGGAGTTTCTTTCGTGTGCTCAGACTCGACGCACTTCTCTATCGACCCATCCGGCATCTTCTGTTAGCGATCATTAATTAAGATTAATTAATGCAGAGCCGCACGCCATGTGTATCACATGTGCCACACACGTTCCAAGCGGTGAAGACGACACGGCATGGTATGGCTGCTTATGCCGCGTGCCTCGACGCTTGCGCTACACAGGTATCGAACGCGTACGACGTGCTATCAGGCATTTAATCTTATCCTTTTGAAGATAATACACTGACCCACATTACTATATTCAATATTCATTGGCGAACTTATTATTTGTCAATTAATCATTGGTTATCTATGGAGAACAAACGTATTGGTTTTTTTTTTTATTGTTTTGCCCATTGCTTTGGGTCTAAGACAACGTCAATACTTCAAATGTCAATATTTCGAAAGCAAGACACACAAGTTACGAGTTTTCCATGAAGGTAACGACATGTTTCTCGAAAGACGATACCTGCCTCTGATAAGGGCTGACTTTGATCATGGACGAAAAGTATGCCAATTCATTACGAAAAAGTGGTGCAAAATTAAGGAATACTCGTATAAAAAGAGGTCGCGAAGGAAATGATTTGATAAATATAGATAAGTGGGGTTTTTCACTTCAGATATGTGAAGCATGAAGGGTAAGATGTGATACCTTGGTCGGTGCGTTTTTATTAGGTCTGAATAATGAGGAGGGAGTTGATGGATGCTGGCGACGACGGACAGTGCGGTGGCTAGCTCCTCGCAACGCCCCTGTTTTCCCGGAGTCATTGGTGGCACACAAAGGATGTCGGGAGCTAAGGAGTGAAACCTAGGAGAGGAGAGCGAAGGCAACGAAGCATGCAGAGCACCACAAATTGACTTTGTCGCACACACCACGAAAAATGGATTAGGAGGTCCCAGAGCGCTCGAGGAGGTCTTAGCGTTTACGCCCTCGAGGCCTTAACTGCCACAGTCCTCATGCATACGCAATTGTCTTAACCTACTACTCCCCTTATATTAAGCCATTACGCAATGCCCTCATCGAGTCTGAGTCTGCCATTATATTAGCATACCGGCGTTCATATACCGTACTCTGGCCTCAGACGCTATCGGGTATTAGCTTAGCGACCAAGCGACACCGGCCCGACGCGTCTCCACTCAAATTAATTAACGATTAGAGCTTTACTACGCAACATGAGGAGTGAGCAACTGCACTTTCAAATCTGGAAAGATCTGTGTAACTTGGTTCGCAACGTACTAAAGTTTTTTATTCGTTGGCTGAGAGATAACGGCGTTCGAGCCTGGAGCTTTCGAAGTGTATAAATGCAGCTAGTATGTGAGTGTGTGGATGTGTACGTATATCAGACCCTATCCGACATCAGCGTATACGTAAACGCGTGCTGAAAGCCCCCAAATCGCACCTGCTGAAACATTCAGGAGTTGGATTGGCTAGAGGCTGAAGGCCCACGACTCTCATCGCATAGCATCGCATTCAACGATTTTCAGATTTCCCTATTTTATACTACATTTTCACGACCATGCATTGGCTAACATTAATTATAATTATAAACCGAATTTGCACCTTAATAAAAAATTCAGGTGACGAACATTGCCAAGTTTTTTTGCTCGGGTACAGGTATGTAATATCTCGCATCCAGCTTATGTTGGGCGAACGTGCGACGAATACAAAACAGCACGCGTGGCGAAATAATAAAACCGGAACTTTATATTAAACACCTAAAAATATACAGTGTACTTGTGTAGTTTATAATTCAGGCTCCCATTGGCTGACTGGAGACTGGAGATTCTATTAGCGAACAATTGTTCCGAACGCATTTGCATTTATAAACCAAGTCAAGCCCTCTCCGCTCCGGCTCCAGTAAAAATACACAAACAGAACGGAAATTACGCAGTGAATTATACCCGCGTCCTAACGTGATATCTTAATAAGAAGAATAAGTAGCAAGGAACAGTGTTACTGTTACTGCTCTGCTACATTAGAATCAGATACTCGTTTCGTTTCGTACCAACTGCGAGTCCGCCCTTCTGCCGAATCCGATTATAATATTTTGCCTGTGACACTGCAAAGTGATAAAAAATCTGAACAATGAAATTAGAGTCTCGGACGGTGTTATTAAATGCGCGATATTAGTATAAATTACCCACAATTTATTCTCGGTTTGTGAGCGCCGACTTAAAAATCAATATTTTACCATTTGCATATTTTAAAATTTAGAACTGTGATTTTTTGTTTCGCAGGTTTTCCTGTTATATTTGAAACTTAATTATGTTTACTTTTTCGCGCTCAACGTATATAACGTTAACAAACGCGCAGACTTATTCAATTAACTTTCATATAATAAACACTGTTCAGCCTGTATGCTCGAAATTTCCGCAACAAATATTTGTATCGTAGAATAAACAGAAACCGAACGACAATTTACAAACCGCATAAGAAAAACTATACGACCTCTCATAGCTCGCTAAAAGGCCTCTGTCCTCTCCAGCTTGTTAAAGACTCAAGGACGAAAATAAATACAGAAACAGTCGCTACATACGCAGAAATTATGCCATGTCCCGTAAGTGTGTCGCCACACAAAAAAACTAATTGGCAATTTTACTTTTCTGGGAGAGATTTACATAGGAGTTCATTTGGCATGTGCTGTGCTACCTGCTCCATTCTGTGGTCAATACGAGGAAAAGTTACAAGCAGCTGATATGTGTTTTCATTTAGTTTAGTGCGAGTTGAGCTTCATAAATTAAGGCTTGGCTTGGGCACTAGTGGAACAGCTTTTTAGGTTTAATTCCGGTGCGGGCCGTATGCTCCAGCCATTCGTTTTCTCTGACCGTTGTCGCCGAGGTCGGCTGGTGGATAGTGACCGACAAAATAAACGCGTGTCATTACCACTAGTTAAAACTAATTAAGAGAGTGGATGAAAGTTTGGCGTACAAGAAGTACGTCGACGCGTGTATATTTAAAAGTGAATTAAACGAAATACGACGGAGAATTTCCATCGAGAAATACGATAATGAGTGATCGTTAGCAAATGTTACAACGGGCGTGTACTCACCAAATGGCCAGCCGTTGACCAGCATTTAGGCCACCGGTTATTCACACTTGCATGCTGATTTTACACTTTTTCAAATAAAGATTTCATCCACCAAACTATACGTTACTTATCTTACCAATACTGATAAAAAATTATGGACTCACAATATTCAAAACGACAGAAAAATTTACCAAGAAAGTTGGCAACAAAATATTGTTTGGTAGATGTTGCGTTTGTATACAGTTTGATCATTTTTACTGTCTCGTTTTTGTCGCCTTGATTAGAATGGCAATCAACGATTATTCCCTCATTAAAAATCTAGCGTTACTATTAAAAATGGTCAATAAACAAGAGCAGTTGCGGCATCTATCTAATATATAAATAATGCTCGCTGGCTTATAAATTTCGACAAGCTTCGTGGTTCGCATATTTTGTGCAGATATTCTCATTCTTTGTTTTCAACTATTTTTTCTACATCTGTTGTACACAAGGAAAAACACAGTAGAAACCTAGAGTAGTCATTGACCCGAATCCATAAACTGTTTTTCTGGGAAGGCGGTCTCTGACCTCTTGAATTAAATAAGATGTTGAAATCAGTACAAACTGTAATTATATTTCCCTAACGTCAAAAGCAAGTGGTAAAGTAGTAACTGTGGTTCATGAAAAATAATAGAAATAATATGGTTTTCGTATTTGTTAGATCATTGTCCTTGTACTTCCTGTACTCACTAATTACATTAATGTGGATTTTCTGATTAGAAAAATACCTGCGAGGCAATAAAATTAAGTACTGTTTTTCAGCATTTATTTGGTAAATAACAATACGAAAATATTATGCCCTAATTACGTTATGACCTTGGTTTACAAGTGTACTCATAAGTTTAAAATACTCATTAGTACTACCAGAAATTTTAAAAAGAATTAGAACTTTTCATGTTAGACACTAAAGGGTTAAAACACAAAAATGTCATATAGATCCGTTTGAATTTAAATGCTTCAATTGTCGAAGGCTGACTGGAAAACAGATGGATTAGAAACTAAACTTGAATTGGTTGGGAATTTGATAGAAAGAAGATTTAGTAAGAATTCGTGTCCTTCTATTTGATGTAGGTATTCTAATAAAATGAAGATGACTGTTATATTCCCTTTTGTGTAATATGGCGCAGATCACAACACATATGTCAATGTAGACAATAGAGTTCCTAACAATGGAAAAGTAGGTCTAAGGTAAGGTATAGGCGTAATCTTGGCAAGTGGGAGCACCTCGATACCCAGCTACCCATCTACAACTACCCTGAACGTGAACGTGAACTGCTAATGTTAACTAAACTATTAACCTGATATCGCCGGAGTGGTAAATAGATGTTATCGGTGTCCTTTGTGAGTTAGCCTGCCAACTAATGAAACTATTAGATAGAAAACACGCCATGTTTATGTGTGCGATAGAGAAAATGGAATCGATAACGTCGCGTAATGCTTATTTAAAAACAGCGTTATTAGTTTTATCCGTAGACACCTGGGGCTGTATCATAATAAAACTCGCCATTACCGTAAAATATAACATATGTAAGCTCGACCAGTGGGTAACTTGGATACACTACGCTACGCCACGATTCTCGTTTGTAAATCATTCTTCGCACCAACAAATGTGCCCGTCTCTCACACTGCTATATTAAACATTACACTACCACATTCTTCTCTTACATTTTTTCTTTTTTATTTTATTGTTGCTACATTATTCCTGCAAAGAAACAACTACGGCAACTAATCAAATTCATATGCCTTTTCTCACGTCGTACATAAAGCACAGCATATTTTATGTCGAACTAAGCGTACCTTATCAACTAACCTCATTTAGTATACATTACATGTTACGGAAAAGAACCGAAATGAAGGATTGTCACAATTTTCTTGGACAAATTTGGGTTCATTGAGTTTAGCCTAGTCCTTTCTAGATTTGACCAGACAAATCAAAAAGGGACATTTGGAAATATTAGCTCTTCATTTTTCTAAACAAACCTTAACATAACGCACAAAACTCATACGCAAAACCTATGTCAATAACCAATATCCAGAAGAAAATAGTGATAAATGATTCCCTGTTTCATGACAGCGCTATCTTTGTTCATAAAATAAAAGTATTAAAATGCAGTGGATATAGGAAATCCCGAAGCAGTAACTGAAATCGTTTGTATTGAGCGATAGGAAAACAGCAAGGTACAAACGTGTAAATGTGTAAACGGACTTGCTAGTTGTGTTAAATGTAGCAAAGTGCCGAGAACCGATTTCTAGCCAACTAAACTAAAGTATAGAATGGACTAGGTAAGTCCAGATCAGGCTTCTGGAATTCGGGAAATTGGTTATTGCAAAGTCGTGCTCGTTCGAGGAATGGTTATTTTGAATTTCTGTTCAACAGGCTACGAAAAACGGAAACTTCGATTTCTCAACGTAATCTGCTATTACATTTGTAGTGTTTCATTGTTATTATAACGGTCGTCGACTAGCTACGCTACAAGGATGACAATTTCGACGATTTTGGAATAGTTCCTAAATTTTGTTTTATTTGCTCTACGTCATTTCATTACGAAGGGAAAATTGTGAAGGAAATATGGCGAACACACGAATATGCAGCAATAACAAAGAAATTTCAAGTAATAATAATAATAATAATAATAATATAATTATTAATAATATTTGAACGGTATGTCAGGTTTCATTCACATTTGACGGCTACATTTTGACAAGCTCGGCGATTATTTTAAGATGGTCTACGACTTTTAATTTTTTAATTCTGCTATTTTAGTTGAACATCAAGCAAGCTTTAGATTTTCCTCATACGTTTAGCATTTCGTTGTTGCGAAACCCACGTATAACTGGCAGTTGGTTATCAGGGAGTCATATACGCAAACATGCGTATTATCCGTATGGGAGATATACGAGTGTGTGTCCGACTAGAGTTGTGTACACATTTGATTAGTGGTAATGCAATAAACACGACGCCCGGGCATACAGAGATCAGACTGCGTGGGATCATTTGAAAGCGCAACGACAGCAACAGCAATAGCAAAGCCTGAGTCTCAAAGAGTTATGTCAATCAGTATTAGCAGCAGCAGCGTTGCTCAATTGGCATACAGTGACAGCATTCGGTGCGGTAAACATTTTGTTTTCTTGTTTTCTCTCTACAGGTTGCTCAAAAATGTAATGAATTAGCTTCGTTAAATTGTACCACTATTAGGGCTGAGTTTAATAAACTCTCTCAATTAGTTGTTTCAGAACAACTAATTAAATTATTGCACAAAGCAGAATATTGAATGTTTGTTTACACACAATATAAGCAATTTAATAGCACTGTAGCTTTATTCCACTGAATTCATTTTATCATTAAATTAGTACTCCATTTATTTCAAGAAATTTTATTAGAAAATTTCTCATCATTTCATTTATTTCCCTTCTGCAGTACGTACATAAAGGCATTACTTAAGTATAACACTTTCTTAAATGGTTCTTGAGTACTACTACTTTGCGTAATTAAATTTAAATGTTCTCGAGATCATTTTACTTTAATATACATTTCTATTCAATGATAAAAGACTATTGGGAGTTTATTGATATTTACTTTCCTGATTCTGAAACTTATGTGTTTTCTAAGGAACGCTTTACTGTCTTTTTATTTACTACGTGACAAACACGTGATGTTTTTCTTTTATTAAAGGCAATATCTTCATTTAAACGACCAATGTGGCTGTTCAATAGTGTTGCTACTTCGTACATCAAAAATCTTAGATTTGAACGCTACATTATGGGTACCAAAAAACTGTAATAAAATAACTGCTTTCTTTGTCAAGCTCCAAAAGATTATATTACTTTTGAAAGTTGTCAATATTAACGTCATAATTTTGCATAAATAGAGCCTTTATATAATTATATACAAAAACAATCAAGAGCTAACTGTTTAAATAACAAAATATTGTTTTCATGAAAAAGTTAACTCTTATAGATGAGTATTTAATTGAATCATGTGCGAATTGATGCGATTGCGAGGGGCTGTTCTGGCCCAAATATGACCTTGGACGACTAGAGCTTTCAGAAAGCTTTCGAAAGTCGAACTTTAAAAGGTCATATTACTTTCGAAAGGTATTATATTTAATGAAAGGTACCTGTGGCTTAATGCAAGAACAATCAAAATAAGGTTGAGTCTGATACAAGAACAAATAAAATCTAGCTCCATCTTATAATAAAACAAAACAAAAAAAACAAACAATATAGACATGTTAGTATATAGTGCTATAGACAGTTTAAATCATGGAATTAGTAACATTTGTAATTATCATTAATAGTGCAGAATGTCACATATACAGGCACACAAATTATTGAATATATAATCATGGTTATAATTGTATAAATGTTTCTTTTATGTCATCATCGCTGGTAATGGTATTTAATTCAAACGATGTCAACCGGATTAAGACTTGACTCCGTAATAAATTACAAATTAATTTGAAGAAAGCGTTTAAAACTATGGCTTTGACAAAAAATCAGAAATATTCGTTTATTTGTTTCATGTTGGTTTATTTTCAATTAGCAATGAATTATAGCCTGTTATTAGCAAATTTTGGTAAATTGGCATATTTTTACGCACGATATGTGATTATAAGCTACATATGTCACGATCCGCAGAGATGAAAGTGAATTGTGAATATGTATTTATCGTTTTTTAAAATGTACCTTTCATTTGACACATTACATTCGCCAGAGTTTCAAGTTTTGTAAAAGTGTTACTAGGTTTGAAATATTTTGCAATTCTGGAATAGCACAGTAGTAGAATGCTACCCTCCGATTAGAATACAGGTCAGGAATATTTCTCGACTGGTCTTGTTCGGTATCCAGTGCCATTACTTTTTTAAGTTGGGATAGGATTAATTTGGCAACCCTTAGCTATTGGGCACTTGTTCGGGGCTGTAACAAGGTCTTGCGCCGGGTTGGTTGACAAGGCAAAAAAATTAAAAATAAATAAGGATATAACTTTCAAATATTTCATGAAGATTTGAATGTTAATTGGACGTTGTAATTTTTTATGAAAAAAAAAAAATCACATTTAATGCCAGGTGAATGAATATTTAAATATAAAATGTTTAACTTTTGTAAATTAAAAAGTTCACAAACAGCTAGATGTAAAAGTAATAAAGGAATTGGTGAAATATAAATTATTTGAATGAATAGCCTTTTATGTTGGCATTCGTGAGGGGAAGAATTTATTCAAACCGTACAAAGTTAGGTAGATATTTGCGTAAAGTTTATTAAATTCCATAGTTATTGGTAAATAGCCATGTTTGTAAAAACAATGGGTCGGTAAATGTCATTAGTTGGTGATCGATTGAAGCTTTCTTTTTCACAACAGCGGGATAAGCTTCGTAACGAAGTTGCCGAGAGGTTACTTTAATGGCGCTTATTTAATATTTCGCGTCATACTTTACTCACTTTATTTCCGGTCGCGCTCGATGTTATAAATTAGTCTTTGAACGTACACTTCACACCAGCCAACACGTACCTGCAGTCAATGGAATATGATATACTTACGCTTACACAAGCAGATCACCGGCTACTTTCATTTTTCATATTTTATCCCTTAATTATGTTTACTTAGATTCTAGGAATTTTGTAAGCTGAAACTAATAGAGTATTAATACAATTTCTATGACAAGCATTTGTATAACTGAGTACTTTTCTAATATATATAATGTACCATAGTGACACACTAAAAATATATATAAAAAAAACTAAGAAAATGAAGTTTTTATTTACTAGTTATAATATACAAATGAATAAAAAAGATTTAAATACAAATGCATATTAGTGTATAGCAAAGAAACTAATGACAGTCCAACTGTTTTTAGTCTAAAACCCTATTATAAAACTGCATAAAATACAAATTTAAAGTTAATGCCAAATTCAAACAATAATAAAAATCAATAAACAAATTAAATACTTGAAAATAACAAAATAAATTATATACCGTACAATCTCGATAATCCGGCACTTCGATAGTTCGTCACGTCCCGTCCAGTAATTCAGCAGTTCAAGCAAAGGTAGGCAATCTATTTTGACGAAAAAAATGTTCACATTTAATTTTTTTAAATTAGGTATTGTGTTTCTTCTGTGTATTTGTTTTAAATTACACTTCTGTATTTTGATTGGACATACACACATACATATTTTTTGCTCAATAAATGTTAATTTTGTAATTTTTATAATTATTTTCTAGCCTGGAACATCCAGTAATCCGACATTTTCGACAATTCGGCACCCTTCTGGTCCCATAAGAGTCGGATTATCGACATTGTACTGTTCTTACAAAACCAGGAACGACATAAAATAAAAAATTACAATGATGCAATAAATTTCGGATCACTGATGTTGCGTTTAAAGTTTTTCAGATTTTCTGAACAAAAACGAGTCAAATTTGGGATGAGAAATTGATTTTTTAAAGTCTTTGTCCTGCAGGTATAAGTATAAATATTAAATTAAGGGAAATCAATGTTAAATTAAATATATACGAATAATTATTATGTGTTACTGAAGATAGAATTAATTCAGATTGTATAATTTTTTTCTGCATGATATTGCATGAATCAATTTTTCAGGTATAAAACTAAATTAATTTTTTTTTTTTGAAAAACCAGTGCACGAAAAAAATGTAATACATCATATACTTACACAACTTTTATCTTATTTTGATTAAATCAATGGATTTGCAATTGTTTATTGTTGAATTTACAAATATGCCTTCATTTCTTTTTTTTTTCAGGAAAAACAGCATTCTTACTTCCTCAGTCGCCGTATTATAATTCGCAAAAATGTACGTTATTTCCATTCCTTTCATTGAAAATAGACAGGAAGTCCTATTGTAAAAAACAGCTGGAGTATAATGTCCAAATTAATTTTGTTTTTTCTCGCAAATTCAGCGAATGAAAAATGAAATGTTGAAGTCCAGTGGCGTAAAGAAAATAAAACTTATTTAATGCTTTCCAGACTGTCTATTTTGCTAAAAAATAGATCAATGCAGAATGACTCTTGACGTGGAGACTTCCAGGGTATTGTTAGGTATTTGAATAGATTGGTGGACTTTTTACAGTATTTTCAGGATTACAATGACGTACATTTCATCTTAGCTTTTATAATTTATTCCTATATATTGCGTGGCATGTGGATCCATTTCCAACAATGAAAACATTGAAGTAATACAATTGAGAAGCTTTTAGCAAAAACTACTTTAGTCCATTATTTTTATTTATTTTTCCTTACTGCTAAAGATTTTTGAAATTCAATTTAAATTAATGATGAAATATTATAAAATAGATGTTAAAGAAGAAAAATTAAATAATGATGAGTAAATATATCGTTATTAGTGATTTTTGTAGGAAAATGGTTGTTTTTGTAAGAAAATGACAATTTACAAACAGGAAAATTAAGGAAAATTTCCCTATTTTAAAAGCAAAACACATTTATTATACAAAATTAGTCTACACTACTCAAAAACAACCACCTGGATTTAGGTTGTTTTTGCTGAATCTCTATAGGACTATGGTAGTTTTATGGAAACACTGAAATTTACAAGGTAAGAACTTGAGACTAAGATACTTTTTGAGAGAAATAGTAAATAAACTGTTAAACATTTTTGAAAGTAGATGTCGTATATAACTCAAATTTACAAAATTTGGACTACAGTTGTTTTTGCCAGAGGCCCCTGAATTTAAAAATAGTAACTATTTGTTAAATTAAATAATTATGTAAATATACCATTACTCTATTTTTTTTATCGATAGTTACGATTGGAACTAATGGTCACAGATGTATGTCCTTTTTCCGTGTGTGTACTGTAATAAAATAGTTTCACCTATAAAAAAATATATATATAACACACATTAGCCTCGTTAGTTTATTAATATTTAATAACAATTTATAATTACTTGAAGTTTTAAGTATGTATTTAGGTGTAATGAGCAAAATCATGAGTAAGTGTACTTAAAAAAGAACATTTAATGAACTTTTATGTTGACGTCCCAATTAAATTTTGCGTTGTTAAATTTAATAAAGATGTTATGATTTCAATTAATTCAGAATTTTTTTTTCAGGAACAGGAAAGCTTAAAGTACGCTTTTAGCAGGTAACAATTTCCCCATTAAATTTAAAAGTGCTTGGATTCTAAATCGAATTGTACGATTTCTAAAGAACCCTAAAACTTTTTCGTTTGTGGTTACTCTCAATTCGCAAAGTTAGCGGAGTTCGCTGATAATCATGTGTCAAAATAATGCCACTTAACAAACTTTCTGCCTCTTAATTGAGATATTGTGTCACACGGACTGAAAGTGACAGCAATATCATTCATATAATAATATTACAACTAGGATATATTCTGCAAATTGCAACAAATTGCATCAGATTTTGCAAAACTTTTCAGCTGTATCCGTATGGTTCAAGCTTACGACCATATACATAATTACATCAAATTCGACTAACTGCAAGTTTCGAAACAGCTGGTAGTGGTGTTTCATTAAAGTTTCGACTAATGTAGCTCGATGTTTATGTCTTAAATCGTTTCACGCATTCTTTAATAACTAAATTTACTGATGGCAGATGAAAGTCGGATTTATTTTTGTGAATAAACGTCTGAAGTTTTATAAACTTTTGTTTTAATCAATAGTCCATTTCACCATGGGCCAATTTTAACTTGAAATATAATAACTGTTTTTGTGTTTGAATTGATTACAGCTTTATAAATAAAATTATACTATCCCCTTCTGTTATTTGTAAAATCAATTACAATACACGATACACTAGTTTAAATACCTGTGTGCATTTAACTTTCCTTAAACTGTTTTATTCTACAACTTTCACGGTAACGATTACAAATGGCTTTTTAATATCAGACTAGTTTGTATTATACCCTTGGGTACCTATATCTATTGAACAAATATTCCTGTAAACATTTTAATTTGTTTTCATGTACTTTATTTCGTGCATTACCCGAATAAGTAGTTTCAATTTATTTTCAATGGTACAGTACTAATCAGTATAAAATAACATTAATTAATTATTTAAAAACAGTTTTCTATTTCGATGTTCTTATAAGTCTATAAAAGCACTACCAACGCGTTATTGCGAATATCTATAAGCGCACTGTTTGA
This sequence comes from Ophonus ardosiacus, assembly GCA_943142095.1. Lineage (NCBI taxonomy): Eukaryota > Metazoa > Arthropoda > Insecta > Coleoptera > Carabidae > Ophonus > Ophonus ardosiacus. Next base: position 13,706,024 of record OW964833.1, on the reverse strand, counting down.
TACAATGTAACAACGTATACAATCAGCCAAATTCATAACACACAATACAAACTGTCAAAATATGAAATTTCAATTGTTAGCGGGAAGCGCTACCAACATAATTGCCAAAGAACACCAAGTCATATTTTTGACAGGTCGATTTTTTAAAAATCTCATTGTAAAATTATCTCAATAGAAAAGATAGTATAAAAATATGTTTCATAAGGCCTTTTAACGCACTCGTCCTTTCCAAACTTGGACTCCTACGTTAATAGATTCCTTTATGATACTCGTTTTTAATGTACTATTACATATTAGTCTGGTTGTAAAAAAAGTAACTGCCGTCTCAAAAATCGGGAGTGATTAGAAAAAAGGATCTGGAAAAAATAAGTTTTATGCTTAATTTTAAATAAAAACATAAAAATTTAAAAAATGTATTTTTTGTTACTTCTCCAAATATATGGTAATAGAAAAAAAATCACACAAAAAAGAACAGAATATAATATTTGAAATGGAAGATAAAGTATACTGCTACGAAAAGGTAAACTCGTTTGAATATTTGGGAGTCACAATCAATAAATGAAATGATGAAGATGAAGAGATAAACTAGAGAACAGCTAGAGGAAGTAAAGCGTATGGAATGCTTTTGAGAACAATATACTCCAAAAACATATCAAGATCTATTAAAATAAGAATATATAGGACAGTTATACGACCGACAGTCCAGTATGGATGTGCGCTGTGGATGCTTAATAAAAACAATGAAACCAAACTAGACGTGTGGGGAAGGAAAATATTGAGATGAATTTTTGGAGGGGTTAAAGAAGAATACAGAACATGGAGAAGAAAATCCAACCGGGAAATACAAGAAATGTACGGTTTTCCATTTATCAGTTACTCGATTAGAGTACAAAGAGCGAAATGGGTAGGGCATGTTGCACGAATGCCAGAGAGTAGAAATATTAGGCGAGCAGTATTAGGAGCTGAGGGAGGAACGAAAAGAAGAGGGAGACCGAAGAAAAAATGGATAAACGCTATAAAAAAGATTTGGGGAACAGAACGTAACGAACTGGACAGAGACAGCTGAAGACAGGAAGAAATGGAAAGAAGTTGTGAAGAAAATAGAAGCCCAGGGCCTCGAAGGCCTGTAGCGCTAACATATATATATATATATATATATATATATATATATCAGTCTGGTTGTTAAAAAAGTCGCAGAAACGGTAGTAATTATTAGAAAGGGAATCTTGAAAAAAAGTTTTATGGTTAATTTTAATAATAATAATCTTTATTTGCTTTCAAAGTTTACACCTTATACCAATGGATTGGTAACATGTTAATATCTGTACGAAATAAAATAAATAAATAATAAATATATCATCACGGCATATTACCCATTTCTGGGTGTGCCAGTATCTACAACACATGTAGACCGTGTGGGCGCTTACCAGGCGTCACCTCACGGGCACTCATAGCTGGTGTGGAGAGTGCACCACAGGGATCACTTTGTGCCATTTAAAATTGGAAATATTTGGCATATCTGTACGAATGTCTCCATAATAATTTTCTAACAAATCCTTCAAAAAACAACAATCTTATGTTAACAAATGTATTTTGCGTTGTATCGGTAACTTCAAAAAACGATAATTATAGTTGTCTTACAATTAAGTTACACGTTACAATCTACATTCAGCGAAAAAGTGATGATCTTCCGCTCGGTGGAGGTTACGTATGGTGCAAATGTTCTCTGCGTCAAGAGTATATCTTATGTTCTTGTGTATTATTTTGAGTCCTTTATTAGATGATAGACGTATTTAAGAAATTATTTGTTGTTTTAAAAAAGATATATTCATATTAAGGTATTCAGATGTTGAAAAATCTAATTTCAATTGTGCGAAATGCTGATTATAAGAGCAAGCTGTACATCTATTCAAATCATCTTGTATTTTCCGGATAATCCCCCTGTGTTCTACCATTTAAAATATAGAATTCTAAGCTTTCCATTTTCTCCACTCCACTCACACTCCGCCCTTGGTATCTACTGTAATGTTTATACTTTTTTAGTTTCCCAGATTTTATTTGACAAAAAAGAGTCTTTAGGAGCCTGGTTTAATTCAGCTACTTGGCATTAAAGTCACCAAGAGCTATGAATTTATGATCATTATAAATTTTTATATAATTAGATAAAGTATCATATAGTAAATTTAAACAAGATATAAATTCAAGATCATGTTTGAAATACAAGATACTTCTATAAGATATATTTTTCCGCGGCTAGGGTAAATTTAATTATTATCCAGATATTTTATATTTATTTTTATTTCATGATATAATATAATAAGTCTTCCACTCGGGCTGCCTCTTACCTTGTTTTTTTTTTGTGGCTTTACTGATAGCTTCGAGAGCATAGTTACTTAAAAAATTTGGAAGAGAAGGATGTGCACTGCAAGACCACGTTTCCGCTAGACAAATAATATCTCCCTCTAGAATGACTAACCTTGCCTTAGTATCAAGCAGAGATAATGAATTTATACCACTTAAGTTCCCAAACAGGACACAGGAAAATACAGTTTATGAATTCGTTTATGTTAGAACATAAATTAGTATTTAATGTATCGTCACATTTACTATGTACATATATATCTTGAACATTATTAAACTTATCTTTAGAAGTGTAGAAGCTTATGTTGTTGATGATAAGCCCGTCGTGTTGTCGAAAGCAGTAGGACTTTTTTTCTCAGGAGTCGACATTGCTTCTAGTTGAGCCATGAGTGGATTTAGTTAACTTTAACGACTGAATGGTGTTAGTGGGTCTGTCCTCTGAAGACTGCCGAGGTTGTTTATTTATATTTATCTCCTTCCTGGTTATTCAAGGTATTAACCTTATTATTATATTATGTGTATTCCGCAATTTACGGTTACGGAGTTCATTGGCAGATAGATGCTCATTGATGAATAAGTTAGGGCCTTTTAACTTCAAACGGAGTGATAGTGCACTATTTCTTATCTTCAGTGAAGCAAAGGATATTAAAATAGGATGTTTCAAGGATGTGTTGTTTCCCAATCGAAAATTTTTTTTTAGTTTCACATGAATTCAGATTTATATTTAAATGTTAACTTATAAACTGAATTATGTTATATTCCAATTCGAGTGTGTCCTTTTCGACTTCATCCAGACCCATGAGGACTATATTTTTCTTTTTAGCTATTTTGTTTAGACGAATATTGTCGTTCTTTAGTACGCTGATTGTGTCATTTAATGCTTTTATTTTATTGCAATGCGAATTAATTGTGGTGAAAGCAGTATTCATAGCACCTTTAAATAAAGCGATGTCTCTTTTTATATCATCTAAAGCTTCTATCTTGAGTAAAATAGCGTCTTATTTTGTCATGTGCTCCATTCTGAAAAAAATTGTGGTTATGAGCTGCGATTCAATTTCTGGTTAAAAATTTGTCGCACAACTTCTGTTGAACCGATAAATTGCCTTTATATAAGTATTTTGTTTACTTCGTGTATAAATTTTTATATTGTTCTCCAACTTTTGATACTATTTTAATTAGAAGCTCGCTAAGATATAATTTGACTTTTCAAACAGTGTTACAAATTCTCAATTGTAAATAAAAACATACAATTAATAAAAAAATATATTTTTTGATATTTCTCCTTTCCATGAATCTAAATTTTGAAACCACATGTCGATATCTCTTTTCGTTCCCGAAATATTCAATTTTAAATTTGTACCTCGAAACACCTATTTTTAGCTACCAGCCATATTGGGTCAAAATACCAATCTGATAATACTGCTTATCGTTTCTAAGGTGAAAATTACATAAGTATACCAATTTTCATAATTTTTAAACAACTGGTTCGTTCTGTAGAAACAAAAATATGAAAATAGCTGAAAATTGAAAAATTATTTAGGATTTTTAATCATTTTTAGTTATTATGCTGAAATAATTAAACCAATTGTCCAAAATATTGGAAATTCTGTATGATTATGTAAATATTCCAAATTTTTGGAGTATTTTCAACAACTGATTTCGTTTTTGGAAAGAAAAATAATTTCTTTTAACACTAAAAATATATCATTTTTACTGTAATTTACCTTAAGCGATAGGCATAGGTTATATATTTATTTAAATTGAATCGATATCTTTACGTATTTATATCAATTTCGTGTTATAAATAAAAATCTAGACACGGATTGGAACTATATGGCAAACAGACAAAATGTCATTAATACGGCAATCTTTTAAAAGCAGATTGGTATACCTTTAAATAGTTGTAAAATCTATATTTATGTACGTTTGATGTACTGTATAATGAAATTAAAACGTTTGTTACATTTTACGCTTTTTTGTATTATTCGTTTTTATGATTTTAAATCCCCCTGTTTCAGCAACATGAGAATACATCTTTATGATCGCAAGCCATTGGCTTTTTTCTAAAACGATTTTCAGTAAATTGCAGTTTATTTTCCAATTGAATTTATTAATTTTCAGATTCGGTGTGACATTTAGGAAAAAGTTTCGATATTTCTCTTTGTATATTTTAGCATCGTTTTGTTAGTAATTGGATTTGAATGCGTTGAAATCTCAAATACGAAATTGGGGAGCAAAATACAAAATGTGAAATCGTAAAAGCTCCGAGCGCTAGCTACCTGCTGCTTGAAGACTGTTCTGTTTCATTGGCGGCGATGAGAGAGCATTTTCGAAGGAACAGGAACAATTTCATATCCTTAATAAAGGATCCAGCAATAACTGTATATATTTCGCATGGAACCCTTAATATAGTACACAATATCAACCATTACTTTCTTTTGCGCAACAGATGAGTTTCTGCAGCCGAAAAACTAAATCAATTTTATAAAATATTTTTTTTTTATATTTTGCGTTCATAATGAAGTCACTATTCGATTTGTTTTAGAAGGTTAGAACGTTATAAATGAGAATTGACATGAACTTCAAATAATTGAATAAATGTCAATCCAACATTACCAAGTATAATATTACACATACGAATTTCCCTAAATCAATTCGGTTTAGTACAACAGTTTTTTTTTTTTTTTTTTTTAATTAGTATATAAAAGATACAAAATATAAAAAAATAGTACATAGAACTCATTTTATAAGATTTGTCATTTAGAAAACTCGCAAGGGTTTGTTTTCTAAATTTTGACGCATACGAAAAAAGTATGTCTTATAAAATTCGTTCTTTAATATAGGTACCTACTGTTATAAGTAGGTGTTACTCACATTTTTTTCTGTAAAATATGGCAATCATTGAAGGTCTTTTATAGAACTAATACATGTCCCAAAAATGTGCCCAAAACTAGTTTTGAACACTTGAAAATTCGTAAACTTGAATTTTACCACTTCAATGGATATTTTTTAAACAATTCCCAAATTCGGATATGGAATGTAACGTACACATCAAATAGTAAAGCACCTGTATATGACCCTTGGGGTACACCAGAAGTCACGTTAATATTGCGAGATTATATGTGCATACGAGTACATATTTCCTGTAAATAAATAAATAAATAAATAACACACACTAATTAAGATTTTTTTGTGTACAAACCATAAATAATTTAACATGACACATTTAGTTATGCTAATCTGTACAAAAAATCCACAATATCGATGTGTTTATATATGTTTATGAGTAGTAGTATGTATGGGGTAATTTTATTCCAATTTCGACATTCCCTGGAGTGAAACCTAAGTATAATGAATCTCCGCCGCTGCCGTTGGTCTGTTGCTTCCTGCTCAGGGCAGAGTCCCGGAGCAATGCTGGAGCATCCAGCATCCAGCATTGGTAACGCACTGACAACGGATCACCGTGCGCCCTCGCGCGTTTACAAATGGGAGCTTAGGGAGCGTTTTTATTGTATCTACCTTACGGGATGCGCGTAACACAATGAGCTCTGCCAGCGGCGGATATTCCACCGAATCGCTGGGGGCAACATTCTAAAAATAACATTGTTACTAAACATTTTCGAATAATCTCGTTAAAATGGTGTTACATCCACCATTTAATCACTCACACCACACGCAATCAAATCCCACACACAAAAAACAATTTGTAATCAAAAATATTGCCATGTCGCGAAGCAGATTTTGATGTAAATTGTATTTTTTTTGCCATAATTCTACAAAAAAATTCAATTTATAACTTGGTGATTACCAACGTTGTGCCACTTATTGGAAATTAAATATATTTATATAGTTATCTACATAAAACATATAATTCAAAAGGCAAAGTTAATAATAACAAATGAAAAAGCAAACAAAGACAAATGAAATTTAAATTTATACATGGTGGTTCAGAATCCACAAAAAAAATGACAATGACAATAATATGCCTTTATCAAACAGAGTTTTTAATTTGGGCAATAAATATATCAGATAGTAATTAGAGCTACATTCTACCACAATTGAGTAAACTGGTGCAATATACTACTATTAAAAAAACTTGTCCGAATACTTTACGGTGGAGCACTTAATTAACATTTTTAACTAAATATTTAAAACTATAAATACGTTGTGGGACTAAGTGCACGCCCTACTGAAATTCAGATAGTTTTGCTTCGAAACAATCTGAAATTATTTTGAATTTGTAAATAACACAAAAGTTTCTGTGGTACTTTTTCCACAACAGCTTATCTTGTAAGGTGGCGCTTGACTTACAGTGATAAAACTAATAAAAATGAGATTATAATACAGGATGTTATATAAGTAAGTGTACAACGCCTAACCTATGGTAGAACTGATCGCATAGATAGTAAATCTGGCAATAATTTTTATTCCTACATGAATTGGAAGCCTCTAAAACTGACCAATCACGTCATAGTTCTAAATTTTGTAAAAATGTAAAAATCAGTGAGTTTTCTGGAAAAACTATTGATTGTCAAAACTGATGTTAAACGTTTTTTTGCATAGACGTACAATTTATTTTTCCAGAGATCACATTGATTTTTACTTTTTCCAAATTTTTGTACTATGACTTGATTGGTTTTAAAGGTCTCTAGTTCTTATAGAAGGCATGTTAAACACAAATTATTGCAAAATTTACTATCTATGGGGTCAGTTCTACCATGGGTTGCGTTGTACACTTACCTACATAACACCCTGTATATATTCTTTTATGGGAAACAAAATTTAAATATGTAGTGAAGTAGTCATCCACTCAAATTCTAATTGTGCTGTTTTTTACTTCACTCAAATGATATATTTTCTTTACTTTTTGTTAAAAAACTAATAGCAAGTAATAAGTAATTAATAAAAAGAAAATTACAAAAAAACTGTCTCTTGGTCTAATGATCACCCGTCGAGATTTTAACCGTGCTGGTTTTTTCTTGACTTTATTGATCTCATATCTAAGTTCATGATAATAAAGCTCTTGGCACATTATGAATAATTAGCAATGAAATGAGATCCGTATGTTTAAAACAATACGGAATAAAATTGGAAAACTTCGCTAACTTTTTTGCTTCCGTCTCTAACTTGGCGCTTGCTCAAACCAAATGATCCCGTGGTCTTAAATCTCAATTCTTCCATTCAGTTATTTTATATCAATTCATCTTGGCTGCTTTCACCTTCACGAGATGCAAGTTACTGTTTTCATTTTTTCTTCATTTAATTAAATTGTTGGCTTGAAATTTGCAGATGATGAAAAAGTATTTTTGAGCCATGACAGCAGTGTAGCGTTTTTTTGTAATTTTCTGTAGTTAGCAGAATTTTGTGAACATGAACATTTTGTTTGACAGTTCAGATGATGCTTTTTATTTATGTAAACATCAACTAAAGTGAAATATTATTTCTCATCATTTCATACTAATTCTTTTGTTATGATACTATTGGTTTGTTCTGTGAAAACTGACAAATGTGACATAAATTTTATTGTAAATATTATCATTACTATTTATATTTATGATCAATAAAGTACTATCAACACGAAGCAAATGCTATATAAAAAATGATAGCAAATTGAACAGATTTTATAAATATAAATAAATATGAATATCATCACAGTTTATTACCTATTTTATGGTGTACCTGTACCGTTGAAGGTTTTTATCAGGCGTCACATCACGGATTCTCCAAGCTATAATTAAAAATAACATTTTTGCGAAGTTAATGATATAAGTACATACGAGGCCATAAAAACTGGCCTACATCCTTTTTCTTAAATTAAAATGCAACTATACATTCATTAATAATAATAGTTCGTTTTATATAAACAATAAATTAATTTTAATAAATAAAAAGTAAGTTTAGGAATATTAATTGAATAAGTGTAAACAATAAATGATATAAATAAAATAAATAAATATATCATCACGGCATATTACCCATTACTGGGTGTGCCAGTATCTACAACACATGTAGACATCGGTAATAATGACGATATATTTTACCGTGTGGGCGCTTCACCACAGGGATTACTTTTGTGCGATTAAAAGTCTACACTGGCCAGGATCGAACCCGGGTCACTAAATTGGCAACCAGACGCTGTACGCACACAGCCACGCGACCCCATAAAAATGATCACGGTATATTACCTATTACTGGGTGTGCCAATTTGCTTCGTACCGTGCGGGCGGTTACCAGACGTCACCTCACGGGCATTCATTACTAGCGTGGAGAGTGAATCACAGGGGTCACTTTCGTGCCAATTAAAATTCGAAATAGTTTTGGCATCGGTCGAGATCGAAGCTGGGCCACCAGATTCGCGACCAGACATTCAAACACACGGCCATGCGACCAGATTAAATAGCCGATAGAAACTAATTCATGTATTAAATTTAGTAATTTCACAAGAAAAATTATAATAAATAGATTTAGGCCAATTCTTTTGGCGTAGGGCTCGTATATTGTTCTTACCAAATTTTGCGAATAAAAATAAAGCGGTACACCCTAAAATAAGTAAAAAGCCCCATTTATCTTTAGTTAGAAACTATTGATTTGTGATGAGAAACCTGTCAAAAAAGTGATAAAATTTTATTTTAACCATTTTCTTAATCATATTTATTGGTCAATAAAACTCTAACAATAAAAACTTTGTCCTATTTACGTCAAAGTATAAATAGATATATGACCATAATATTTAATCAATGGCTCTTTCTGAACACCTAAGTTGATATATCTATTCAATTTGTCATTTTTCATAAATGATTGCACTTTAAACCTGTCACACTCACACTGAACGACAATAACAATAACATTTCCTTTAGAGAAATTAAATATCTCTTCGTTTATTTTTAATCTGCTAACGCATTTGGGGTGGAATTGTGTTTCTTTCTCTGCAAATGAGTAATAAATTATAATGTCTATGTGAATGAGATAGGTATAGGACAGTTCAATTAAACTTTGCTGTGGTACAACAATAAGTGTTAGGTTTCCTTTGCATACAAATGTATTTAACATAAAAATCATACAAATGGCATTACCCAAATGGAACACGTACAGATTGTTTCATTTTCTTCAACTGTAATGAGAATGGAATAGAATAGAATGAAACTTCCAACTTAAATTTTCATCTATTATTGTTTCTTTAATATCTTCCTGTTACTATTAAAACCTTTGTTTACATTTATTTTGCTAAATATTAAAATTTTTATTACCAGTCATTTAATTAAATTTTTATGTTCTATTTAATTTTTTTAGTGGTGTGTATAGAGGTACACCAAAACAAAAATCTAGTTAATGTCCATATTATCTACATATAATGAAAATTGAAAATTAAATGTCTTATAAATGTTAATTAGTGTTGATATTTTTGGATAACAATAATCTCACCTCAATTTTAAAATTACGTATTATTTTTATTAATAGATATTATCACATTTGCCAAACATATTAAATTTAATATTTAATATTAAAACCGCATCTATTTATAAATATCTCATTTATCATTGTTCATTAATTTTAATATAATAAAAATAATAAAATCGTATTTTCATCAAAATAAAAATAAATTTTATTAATAACCAGGCAATAATTTTGTCTTATTCACAATTAATAAAAAGCAAACGTTTGTAATAACTATTAAAGTGTAATAGATTATTTTCTGAAAAATGATGGTATCAAAAACTGTGACCTTGGTTACAACATTCACAATAAAATAAAACTCAAGCATAGTTAATTGGAAATATGAAATATTTCAAAGATCAGTCAGTTTGATGCACATATTTAGATTGAATTCATTTTTTTACACAGAATTTTAGGGAAATAAAATTTAAAATGTTCATGTTCATTTAAATTTTTTTTTTTGTAAGGGTGCATTTAAGATTATGTAATACTAGTTTAATAAGTGCAACGTGAGTGAATGAAATCAATATAATGAGGAAGTTTAGCATGGTACAAATTCTACATATCATACTATTTTCTCACAAATATAACACAAATGACTGCTGAAATTGAAATTAAAATTTAAAATTATTGTTCCATTTATTTATAATTAATATTTTTTGGGTAAACTTTAAGTACGTCACAAGTCAGTTATGCGCAAACTCAGACAGAACGGTAAAATCGAACCACTTGAACGTAGGTCGTAACAATACGTAAAAGCGCTTCACTGGTAACCGCAACCGCGTGCGTCAGTGTATAAGCCGACATACGTTGCGCCAAGCCTCTACCGACGTCATCACAGCTTAAAATCGGCTTTTCCGGAAAATCTGGGCATTTTTGAAAAAAACAAAACATGTTACATCATTTTTCAAGTCATTTCCCATAGAATAAAAAAAAAAAAAAATCGCTAAACTTCCCCATTGTACCTACTATAGTATTCTGTCAAGTTGCTCATAAACGTCTTACCTAAAATTCAACAAGTAAAGGGTAGTTGTAAATGTCAAAAATTTAATTAGGTTTAAATTAAGCAGTCTTATTTTATGTTAAGTCTAATATAATAGTTATTTTTTTTTCATAATTTTAACTGTTCAAAATTTCAATTTTTGAAAAAAAAAAAACGCTAGAGGATCGAGCGTGTGTCTGGTTTATAAAAATGCGGTGTTAAGAACTTAATTCGCCGGGTGAAATTTATGTTAGTTGTTATTGCTTTTGCAGCGTCATCTCTAAATGCAACAATGAAATGAATTCTGTTTTAATGCGTTCAGCACATGGGGGCTAATATTTTACATTTCAACACGTATGTATGATGTCTGTCAGCACGGTTATCTTGTCATGTTTAATCAAATAGCTGGGGTCCGACTGTATTTATGATTTGCATTATACTGCGAGCTAAGCGCATTTTCCTGTTTTTGATACGATATTTCTCTCTTATTTACATTATAAATGTTTCAATATCTAACCTAATAACTAGTTTCATAACAGCCATTCATTAAACCCATTATCCAATTTACCTACTGCACTTTGTATTTGTATTTATAGGTGACATTATACAGTTTCATTCATTACATGTAGATCGCACTTTAATTATTTATTGCCCATGTTTTTTTCGCCATGGATATGGTTTAATGTAAGAACATCCAATGCCAACGTTTAGTAATTATGGAGAAACTTTCAGTGTAAATAATATTGATATACTTCACTATTAATGTTCCTCACAAATATTACTAATTCTGTTGTTTAAACTGCCTTTAACTAAAGCCCTTGACGATATTATTGACACTACATTGATTATTATTGCAATAAGTATTTTTTTTTGACATAATATTGATTGACCTTGTAAATAAAACGCAATATCATTGATATCACAGATATCAATAAATGTAAAAACTTTTGAAAGTTATGTGACTTTTTGGAGCCTGATCCTCGAAAGCTTCCTGAAAGCTTTAGTTACTCAAGGTCAAATCTGGACCAGGACATCCCTGTATTATTACGTACTTATAACAAAAAATTACATTGGTTGTTTTTGTATTATTTTAGCGATATAATTGAATTATGCTGGTTATATCAGTTATTTCTTGTATTTTGAAAATAGCTAAGAATGTCTTGTATTTATAACAAAAGTACTAAATAAATACAAAATACAAAAAGCACATTGCTGTGACAAAAATATTAAGTAGGTAATATAAAAAATGCATTTTTTATGTACCTAAGTAATCCGAACAAAAATAACATTTCTGCTTTTATTTATAATATTTTGTAAATCTTTTTAATACATTTTTCAATATTAAGAGGTTTTGGGATTGAAATTAGCACTGGCTAGTTTTACCTTTCGAATATCGACGGGTCTTTAAATGCCATGCACTGTTATGTCAACTTGCTATTATTACTGTAGATTTATTATTTATAATTGTAAACTTTGGCTGATGTTGGAAGTGATTGCTACTTCCGAAACGTTTCATTTTGAATATGACATTATGAAAAAATATAGCTGTTTATTCATTTCCCCACTTCGAGAAGGCCGTACACATAGTGATATTGAAATTTATTTATAATATGCACTTAAATCATATACCTTATTGTTTAAATTGAACATTTATTATTTATAAAATTACATGATTATTTTTTATGAATACTTTTCTGAATATTTTATTTGATTGTAAATAATTTATGGTAGATGGAAATTCAGTTATAAATAAGGAATAAAATAAAATATTCAGGTGCAGTAATAAAGTCTTACTTTTATGTCAAAGTTAATGGAATTTTACGTTTTTAGTTCATGCACTGAGAATCGTGATAAATACAAAAAGCATTTAATTCTGTGAATGAGAGAAAATGAATTTTTTGCGAAGCTGTGAAGGTAAGCTAATCGATATGCATGTACTGTTCATATCGAAGTAAAAATTGAACGATTTTTACCTGTACATGTACAGAGAGAAAATTAGTTCCAGAAGACATTTTCACGATTTCATTGATGATGTGCGACAAGAATTTAATATTAAATGTAACTTTTCGAACGCCGAGAAATTATTAAAATAAAAATTCTCTGCGAATAGCTATTCGTACATGAATAAATATAGCGTAAATCCAATAAAATTTGCTGAATTATTTTGTTTATAAATTATGCATGAAAATTTGAAATTTTATACAGTTAATCAAATATATTTCACAATCAACATGAACAACTGTACACGAAAACAAATTACATTTTGTAAGAATCGATGATGTCACTAAGATTCTAAAAATTAATGATAAAAAACTGTAAGATTTGGAATCAAATTTGGACTATCCAAATCGCAACCGGTCACTTAATCCACAAAAAATATAATGTTTGTCACAATATTACATGATATTAATTAAAATAGTGAAAGTGTTACTTTTTTTCTTTTTTTTGTGAAAATGGTGTTGTGTGTATCCCTAGTGTATTTACATTCTCCTCTAGAAATTAATTATGTATTTGAAGCTTTTATGAAAAAGGTTGAAATCAGATTTAATATGAAAATTTAATGAGTCCCAAATATATTACGCGAGGTAATTCCACGTGTTTCTGTTTCAATTAAAACCAGTATATTCAATGAAATTTCTAAATATACTCATACCTTCTTTGGGAAATGCTCCAAAATGACCAATTTAATTTACACAGAATATTGTCGAAATTCAAAGCACGTTCCGTACATATGATCAGGCCGCTTTCAAACTTTATTACAGAAAAAATCTCGTCATTAAAGTTTACGTGCAAATTTTTTGTTGCCGTGAAAGGTTTAAATTAGTAATTAATTATTTACGGATGGAAAAAAGCACTAACCCCATGCGTCAACAAGGAGCAATGGTGTTTTTTATTCAGCAATCGTCATAAATTTGTCGCTCGGTTTGAGAGCTTTCAATTAATGAGACCTATTCAGACTGTAAAGCAATGTAGCGAGATTGCAACCAGCAGTAAATGTCTATTGACATTTTTAACCGTTTCTCAGTCGCTTAACCGTTTATTCATAGCTATCACTTTTGTGCCGTATTAACAGACAAGAAAAACCTATATATCGTATTATTTTCGCGTACTTAAAATATTAAATAAACTTTTAACTTCATTCTAAAGAACTTGTTTTACAAAATTCTATATTTTTATACACAAGAACAACTAAAGTCAAAATGTAAAAAAAACATGTCCAGTGTCATGTTACAAAACAAAATTATTAATACCTTCCTGAAAATAGCTCAAATATTTACTATTTCCTTGAGTTTTCAAAATCATATTAATAAAATAAGTAGACAGGTCTTTCAATATTATATTTTTGCATTATTACAGCTTTTTATACTTGGATTAATAGTGTAATGCATACATGCTAATGTAATTATTTGCGTTCAACCTCATTTCGATTTACGACATATGCACTATTTCTGTATTTTTATTTTTAAATTATAATTGAAATTAAATGATACGTGAATTATACAGGGTGTTATGTAAGTAAGTGTTCAACGCTTAACGCATGGTCGAACTGATCCCATAGATAGTAAATCTGGCAATAATTTTTGTTTAACATACTTTCTACAAGAACTAGAGGCCTTTAAAACTGACCAATTACGTCATAGTTCAAAACTTCATAAAAAAGTAAAAATCAATGTGTTATCTGGAAAAAATGTGATACCTGATACAAATGACATATAACAACATTGGCGTCGCAACAAATTTCAGATTTTCATAATGAAAAACTACGTGTTTATGAGCACTGATTATAATTAGACTAACAAATAAATAAAATAGATGAGTAAAAAATAATTCAAAATAATTTTTATTGTTGAAATGTCTAGAAAACATACATGCATAGGTATATAACGTATATTCAACTTTGTGGATTAGAGTATACGGTATATTTGGAAATAACTCTGTACCGTCTTACAGCAGCACGACTATTTTGTAATGTCTCGCTATAAACCATAAGAATGTCTGCATACTCTTGTTTGGTGAAGGTAAATCGCATTTTGAAAATATCAAAAAAACAGAATATAAATTGTACGTCTATGCAAAAAAACATTTAAGTCAGATTGACAATCAATATTTTTTCCAGAAAACACATTGATTTTCACTTTTTTATAAAGTTTTGAACTATGACGTGATTGGTCAGTTTTAAAGGTCTTTAGTTCTTGTAGAAAGTATGTTAAACAAAAATTATTGCCAGACTTACTACCTTTGGGGTTAGATCTACCATGGGTTAAGCGTTGAACACTTACTTACATAACACCCTGTATATGCATTATCTTTGGTTGGCATTCTAAAGCTTTGGTCATTCAACGTTAAATATGGTTCAGGACTACTCAGAATTTACTACTGACAACAAAATATTGACATTAGTTGTTCTTGCATTGAGCCAAAGATATAATTGTAATGCATTGTGCTGGCCATTTCAGTTTTTTTTTTTTTTTTTTACAAAAATTGTTATATTCATATTTTTTTGTCAGTAGTAATTGGTGCTACTTTTTATTCTTGTCTGTTAAAATGGTGCCCTAAATTACTATAAAAATTATGGCATCATTTTAATATTAGTGAATTCGTAGTCATTTGGAATGAGTTGATGGGAAATTGTAGCTGCTGTGTTGATTTATTTATTTTTGCAGAAAAGGGAGAGTGTAAAACCTCGCAGCTGGAGTCTGGCTAGGAGCTGAGTTGTAATTCAACACTCGTACTTTGGTCTTAATTAACTATTGTATAATCACCGAAGTGCATAATACGATACTCACTTTCGCTATCAGGAGTTTCATCTTTGAACGTAGTGGTAGTTTCCAGTACAGGCTACATCTTGGTTGCGTGAAACTGGAACGATGATACGAAATTAAGTAGCTTATTAACCGCGCAGATTGTACGAACAACGGTTATGTTATACGTGAGTAGAGTTCCGTAAAGTCGTTACGCACGAGCGTGTTTTCAAACGGCGGCGAAGCGCTTAGTGCTTAGTCGAACCCCAGTCGCTTCTGTCTTTGCATAAACTAGCACAAGTTTAAGGATGCGCGACCAAGGAGCAACTCCCTAGCCTCGAGCAGAAACTTTTTACAAACTTATGTTTAATAAAGCGATTGTACTCGTTTGACTTCAAACTGCTTTTCGTTTAAAGGCGAATATTTTGAATAAGTTATCTGCATAAGACAATATATAAAGATGATCGAAAAATGCTCCATACTTAACCTACAAATCTTGTGACCATGAAGGAATAAAACTTCAAAAATTTGACAATTCTAGAGTAAATCATTTACAAGACTTCTTAAGGTGTCAGCAAAATGGGCACCCCGAATGTTGACATCCAAATAAAAGCGAGAGAGAGCCACCTATTCAGAAGCAAATTTGGCTTTGTTTAATCAAAATCCAAACAGTTTTTTGGCTCGCTTTGATGTTGGTGAGACGTGGGTCACTACTTCGGCCCCGAAGCGAAATTTCAAAGTAAGGAATGGCGATATCAAGGATCTATCCACCTCGCAAATTAGGGTCCAGTTAGATTATGGCTATTGTATTTTGGAATGCTGAGGAAATTTTATTGATTGATTATCTGGAGCATTAAATACTAAAATTCGTAATTGCATTAAAGAAAAGAGAAAAGGGAACGTGTAGCGTGGAATTCTGTTACATTAATTCAACGCTCCAGTACCATAAAAGCCTTATTTCGATGAACACAATTCACGATGTCATCAAACTGATATCACATCCACAATATTCACCTGACCTAACGCCCAATGATCTTTGTTTATGTCCCCAAGCTAAATGAAATTATATGAGCAAAAATTTTTGAAACCGACGAAGCTGTTATGGCAGCAGTTCAGGACTTCTTCTGCGATAAAGTCTCCGTGGTTTTACTATGTTAGAACATAGGTGAAAAATGTGTCTTCAAGTACATGGTGATTTGGTTGAAAAATAAATTTGTTTTATGCATTAGGGACAATAGAAACTGGTACAACCCTCGTACCAAATAACTGACAGCAAAAGGCTACAATAATTATTATTAAAAATAGTACTTCAATAGGACGCAAAACGAAAACAAAAGATCTGGGAATTTTATTTGTTTTAAAACTTATATTCAATAACCATGTCTATGATACTGTATCAACTGCATACAAGTTGCTTGCTTTGGTTAGGAACAGCTTCATAATTTACTAATTGTACATCATACAATGCACTTTAACGACCACTGATTGAATATTTAATTTTTATTTCGAATCCATTTTATTATCAAAATGTTAAACAAAAAGAATCAATAAAAAAATGTTTTTATTAGGTAAAAAAATTGGAAAAGAATATGACAATTACAGTTCTACTCTTGTAAATCTTAAAATGATCAGCTTATAACAACGTAGACTAGTTAATGATATAATAATTTTGTAAAAAATTTTGAATAATACTATAGATAGTCAACAATTCTTTCATTTCATAAATTTATACATTCCTGCGAAAGTCACAAGGCTTCAATAACTATTTATTGTACCACGTTGTAATAAAAATAAAAATTCACCAATCAATAGAGCGATGTATTAAGTATTACTACACTTTCTTTCAAGATGTTGACAATTTCACTTGAAGTACTACATAAATACGTAATTTTCAAATTGGCGGCCAAATAAACCAAAATATTTTATAATATTTTTTAAATTCTGTGTTGTAAAGGCGTAAACCTATTATTGGTTGTATACTGTTGGTTTCCCACAAAATGGTAAAGGGCTCCACGATTTGGATAAAATGACAAGAAATACTAATAAAAGAAGCAAGTTTATGTCCTTAAAGTTTGTTTCCGGGTAGAAGTGATACGATGTGAAATATATCTGGGAAGACTTTAAAGAGAAAGTGTAAATTCTGTTTAATTTGTTGAGAATGACAGTGATTGGATTGTGACGATCATCAACAGGGCATCGAGCAGCAAATCCTTGGAGTAATCTATTGAGGAAAGCAGTGGAGTAGACGGACCGACTCTGGTACGGGTTTGGGGATGGAGTATCCTTGTAGAGAATGTTGAGAAGGACGCTAATAAATTTGCTCTAAAAACGTACCGAAGTGAACAAACTGGCTGGGTTCTCTGCCTTGCTCTGGCTTAGGCTGTTGTGCTCTTGGAGTATTTGTGGTTTTTACGTGTCTCTCTCGTGCGCGCTTTGTCTCCGTAGCACACGCACGCCCGCACCAACCAAATAGAAAACACACAGCCTTACATAAACATCGACTGCGTGAGTTTTTGCTTAAGGGCGGTTTCGCTTCGTCTTCGTTTTTGTTTCGAATTAGGTTCCGAATGGAAAAGTTGTGCACAGAACACAACGCAGCGATTCATCCTTCGCCCAGCGAAAACAAACGCGAAACGCTTCTGGGATCTAAAGGAAAGCACTGCAAATGTTATTGTGGTAAGTACGGAATGATCGCTGATTGCCACTTTCACCAATATTGCACACATATTACAGAAATAAATGAAATCATCATTGCTTATAACATTTCTGTATTTCGTCATTATCAGGGGGCAGCTGTGTTTTAGTAAATTACCAAAATAATAAACCGATTTAAATTACCGTTAAAATTATCTAATAACTTAAAATTTACACCGGAATTTTTTTTATCATGCGTGTCATTACATATTTACATTTAAAATAGTTGACTCCAATGTAAAATTGAGTTTTTTTTTTTCTAAACTGGTCGTATGGAGTTGTCATTGTCATAAAACTGTCATCTGTTAATTTCAAAAATTCCTTTTATCGAAAGGGTATTCTCATTTTCATTTCATTGTATAATATACATATACATATATATATATATATATATATATATATATATATATATATATATATATAGGTGATAGGTAATTGCGACTGTTATTAGTTAAGGAAACTGGATAGTGGGTTTGACAGTCAATTTGTAGGCTTAAGTGTAATACACTCTTTTTTGTAGAATATACAGCATTTACAAACATGTAATTTTGAACATGCACACGCGCATGGTTTAGTAAAATAATGAGTCGAAATAACTGAATTACATATTAAAATTTTTGGCCAAAATAGTTATCACAGTAAAATTGATAAATTACAAACTAATAAAGCAAACAATTTTGTTAAAATAATGTTAAACTTTTATAATTGTGCACAAGTTGTCGACGTAAACACGTGTACAACACCATTTTGGGTATAACCGAAAGCTTGACAAATTAAAAAGAGTGTATTACACTTAAGCCTACAAATTGACTGTCAAACCCACTATTCAGTTTCCCTATATATATATATATATATATATATATATATATATATATAAATAAAATAAATAAATATATCATCACGGCATATTACCCATTTCTGGGTGTGCCAGAATCTACAACACATGTACACATCGGTAATGATGACGATATATTTTACCGTGTGGGCGCTTACCAGGCGCTTATATACAGGGATTTAAACGGCATAACTTGAACCATAGATTAAACACGTAAAAATAAGGTGACAAGTTCATTTGAGCAAATGTCCGTAAATGCTTTGTTTCAGAGATATTCATGTTTTTCTTATTGGAGCAGCGCTACTTTAAAAAATCAACTTTATAAATGTTATCTTATATTGTAAAATAATAATTAAATTAATTATAGATAAATGATTTGTTTATTACCTAATTTCAATACAAAATTTAGTTTGCTTGCACTGAGATCAAGACAAAAATGAAAATTATCCATGAATTCAAACAAGTTTATTATGTACGAGTAGGTACAATAAAATAATTATTATTTTTTATAACTTTTGTTCTAAATGTTCACTTGTAGCAATCAAACAGGCACGACAACGATCTGCCACTGCATTGGCCGCTGCGTGACATTGCTCGAGAGATATGGTTTTGAATCAAAGAAATTCTCATCTTTAGTTACATGAAAATCCTCATGCAATTAAAGAGAAAAATTTCCACTATGAATTTCAGTGTATTACTCGCAGAAGACCTGTACCATGGCCAGCCTGTTCGCCCGATCTAACACCTTTAGATTTTTTGCTTGGGGTGTAAATAAAAGAAAGAGTTTATGATGAACCGATAGATAATTTGGACACTCTACGCAGAAAAATTATTCAAGTTTGCGAAACCATATCTCCCGAGCAATGTCACGCAGCGACCAATGCAGTGACAGATCGTTGTCGTGCCTGTTTGATTGCTACAGGTGAACATTTTGAACAAATGTTATAAAAATAGTTATTATTTTATTGTACATAAATAATAAATTTGTTTGAATTTATCGATAATTTTCATTTTTGTCCTG
The DNA here is from genome assembly GCA_943142095.1 of Ophonus ardosiacus. NCBI lineage: Eukaryota > Metazoa > Arthropoda > Insecta > Coleoptera > Carabidae > Ophonus > Ophonus ardosiacus. Next base: position 13,685,955 of record OW964833.1, on the reverse strand, counting down.
ACCTCAGTGAAAGCAAACGAAATTTTGTATTGAAATTAGGTAATAGCCAAATCATTTACCTATAATAAATTTAATTATTATTTCATAACTTAATAATATTTGACATCTCGTTATAAAGTTGATTTTTTAAAGTAGCGCTGCTCCAACAAGAAAAACATGAATATCTCTGAAACAAAGCATTTACGGACATTTGCTCAAATGAACTTGTTACGTGTTTAATCCATGGTTCAAGTTATGCCGTTTAAATCTGGGACACCTGTATAATTATTGTACATTTTCCTAATAGTTGCAGGACTGGATCTCTTATTAAAAGTAGCAGCAAATACATACATAAATCGGAAACTTGTCTTACTCATATTGGATTTATACGTCATGATTTGTACTTTTTCTTGAATTATTGTATATATCATTTTGAAAGATGACGATTTGATGAATTCAACAACTTGCTATGTTCAGTTAAAAAAAAAAAAACGCGATAATGAATTGCTGTAATCATTTTAAATAAAACTATGGTAATGACATACGCTTATGTTCACTGACAAAAAACTCTCGATATATAGGATGCAACAGAATAAGTACCTTGGATTTTCATCAGTGACGTAACTCGTTGACAGCAACAATTTTTTTAATATTTTTTTCCTGAATCTATATATTTTATTTAGCATTTTTAACCCTTGACAAGATTTTAAACATTACGTATTAAATTTAATTGCTTTTTATATCCAAAATATATACTCGTGTAAGTAGAGCAAATATGAATTTATTATTACAAATGTACAAACATATTTTACATAATATTAATATTACTTACATTTATCTACGATTAAAGAATAATTAATTAAAAATTATAATTTAATTGTTTATTTCTGTTTGCAGCGCAAGCCTTTTATCGGTTGCTACGTCAGTAACAAGTATTAGATAACTAATTGTGTTCAGTGGCGGATCTAGAAATAAAATTTCGAGGGGGGCCAACAAAAATTGAAAACATAAATTTTAATATATATATACTTACCTGTACATGTACATATAAAATAAAAATATAATTTTAGTTTGTAACAGTGAGAATATGCATTTTAATATCTTCTTCAATTTCGACTTCAATCTCGCGATTTACTTGAGGCATGGCTAAACCAAACAAATAAATTTTTATGCGTTTTAAAGCACTAATGCCCGTATTCATAGTCGATGCTCAATCTCGTACTTGAGTATTACTTCGCCAAGCATTACTCTGGTCGTTCTCGACCTCAAGCACATCGTATGTTTCATAGTCGAAACTTCGTGAATTCTCGGTTTTCTAGGGAGGATTTTGGAGAATTTGTAACAATTATGTTGGTATATTTGTAAATTTTAATAATTTTCTCTCAAATCGTATATTTGACATCTACATATATGTCACAGGTTAGGTTATTATTTAAGGCTTCTTGTACTATGTCTACAAATTCTAAAAATTCTAGATTATCTTCATGATTCATTATTTAACTTAAATGTCATATGTGATGAAATGACAGTTTGACATTTTTTTATATATTGATGAAGTCTACCTAAATTTATAAAAAAAAAGCATCAAGCATTACTTGAGTATTACTCAAGGTTGCTTGAAGTTCGCCTCAATTGAACCTTCGATCGAAGTACGAGTGAAGAAACAAGTAGCGACTATGAGACGAAATCTAGTACTCTCCGTAGTTCAAGTAGTAATGGATAAATTTAGTAAAATTTTTAATAAATATTGTATGTTTGGGAATGATGATGCAAAGTTATAAGCAACAATAAGAGTTTCTGGTTTGTCATGTCTATTAATCCAGAACTCCTTCCATAAATTTAACTCTCCACGAAGAGATTCTACTGACGATGGCAAATCAGCTTCATATTTACGCGCTACTTCTAAAATATTAATATCTGGAAAATTATAATCAAAATAATATTTTGGTGAAATTTGAAATAAAATAGTCTGTATCAGTTAAGAACTTTGACTTTAATCTGATTATTCTGAAATAATCCTGTGGCTCTGATTTTGATAAATTGTTCCTATAGGTTTTGTGTAGTAATTATTTTGGAAATTTTTATTTCGATATCTAACTCTTCGGCGAATTGTTGAGTTTCATGAAATATAATTTTAAATTCATTTTCCGTTTCATTTCCGATTTTAACAAAAAATTCTTTTACCTGGGGAACCGGGTTTGATCCCGACCGACGCCAAATATTTCGAATTTTAAATGGCACAAAAGTGATTTCTGTGGTGCACTCTCCACGCCAGCAAAGAGTGCCCGTGAGGTGACGCCTGGTAAACGGGTAATATGCCGTGATGATATATTTATATATTTATTTTAAAATAAATTGAGGTGCCTTTGCATAATCTAAATTTTTATTTTGCAGCTGAACAGAAAGATATAGTGTTATTGATAAACATTTTGCCAAATTTTTTAAACTAATTAAAAATTGAAATTTGCAAATAACATTAGACAAAGTATGAGCTTTACTTACTGCTTGATGATTAGTGATGTTATTGTTGCTTATTTTGTCCAACATATAAATTATTGCCGGCAAAATATCATCATAATTTAATTTCGGATTTATTTATAAACCATTTAGGGGGAGGGCGAGCCCCCTTTGCCACCCCACTGAATCCGCCATTGATTGTGTTTAAAAATATAAATATTTCCCCATAAGGTACCAGATGGTCATTTGTAATTTGTATTTGCTTAGTGAAAGGATGGTTAAATTCTTCTGGTCTCCTGGACCGTGCTAGACCATTCTTGTATTTTTGTTTATATTTCATGGTATTCAAATCTGTGGTAGTCGCCTCTACCCTAAATTATTTAATTTTCAGAGCCTTAATAAAACTTTAGTAAAATTTCTAGGTTTATCCTGAGACAAGGTACATGAAAATAAACTTCCCAGCAAATTAAAAATTTATCAGTTTTTGATTTAAAATTAGCTTTTTACAGTTTTTTTTTGTCAAAAATCTGAAATATATGATTGAAATTCAAATTCATTATTATGCAATAGACTTTCCAGCAAATTAAAGTCAAAAATCTGAAATATACAATTGAAATTCAAATTCATTATTATATGTACTTATTTGTTGCTTCAATTTAAATTTTTCGTTTCTACAATAATTTATAAATAAATGTAAGGATTTATGAAAGTAATATATCACGAGCGCAAAGTTATATAACTAGAAAAATTATTGACAGGGAATCGCTCAAAACAGCTGTAGACACGTGTTTCGCTCTTATTAGAGCTCATCAGTACAGCATAGTTAGTTAACAGGTGAACATTAACTATGCTGTACTGATGAGCTCTAATAAGAGCAAAACACGTGTCTACAGCTGTTTTGAGCGATTCCCTGTGAACAATTTTTCTAGTTATGTAAGGATTTATGTTTTACAAAGTTAATTTTATATAAATTTTCAATTTTTCTAGGTTAATAACTTAATATTTTCTTCTATCTAATAAATGTGCTGTATCCATAATTTGGGTATAAGGCTTAATGCGATACAATACAATGAATTATATAACAATTCAAATTTTAATATTTTAAAATAGAGTATCTACATATTACTTAATACGTAAAATATGAATATTTTATTTTTTAACTAAAATACTTTTTTTTAGTAAATATTTTCCTCATCCGTCGCCAAGGAGAAATAATAATTTAATTATTAATGCACACTATTTCAAATTTACAATTTCAACATTTCTATGTTATATCTCATAGATTGTTGACATGGATAAAATAAAAAAATGATCTAACAAACTTAACAATGGGTTATAAGCCGTGATGTTATATTTATTTAATGTGAAACAGGCTTGTATAAAATAAATTTTTATTTTAACTCTAAATAAATATGAAACTGAGTACAATGTCTTATATATAGGAATGATTGGGTAAGTAAAATCTTAAATAAATAAATAAATAAATAAATATATCATCACGGCATATTACCCATTTCTGAGTGTGCCACAATCTGCTTTTTATTTTAGCAAAATCTTGCTTTATAAAAATGCCCGGGAAATTTTTATATTGTGACACTTGCTTAAATTAAGTTAGAAATAAGTAGCTTAAGATAAGTTAGATATAAGATAGGGCGCCTTACTTGTAAACATAAATAAACAAATAGACATACATATATCTATTCATAATAACTTGGGAAAATCATGTCTTGCAAGATATGTTTCATTAGCAATTGTTTAGCTTTAATTTTTAATATTTATCAATTTGAATTCATTCATTTGGTTGAAATATTTTACTCCATTTTTTTTACTTCTATTGTATGCCAAATAGATTTGGGTTCAAATCGCGCACTCGACGATTATGAAATAGAGTAAATGTTAAATATGTGATTCAAATTTCTAATAATGCTTGTTTTTTATAAATTCAAAATAATATAAATTGTTAATATTTAAAAAATATATTATAGTATAACATATTAAAATATAAAGTACAATAAATACAATTTTGCTGGGAAGTAGCTGTACATTGCAATGAGTGTTCAATAAATGAAAAGAAATACAAAAGTAATTAAGAATGAAACGTGTGAGTGCATGTGGAGCGTATGCGTGGGTAAAACATAAAACAAAGAAAAAAAAAATACGAATAATATGAAAACGAAAATCCATATTTATTTATGAATGATCCCCTGAATATCCTGTGTGATTAAGGTTTCTTTAGGTAAAATATGCAACTCCTAACAATTGGTAAAAACATACTTTTATTCGGACAATATTTTGCAAATTATATTTGTTAATTTGAAATAAAATTATTTTTTTTTAATTAAATGAGAGCATGATAATATATTTATTTTATTGTACAGTAAATACAAAATTTTAATTTATATATCACATTAGTGAATATAGAACGCTTGCAAATATGCAAGACATCAACGACAAAGTACGGTCTGCTTACCTTAATTTAACTCATAAAGTTAAAATAACAGGTACTCCGTCATACCTTTATCAGAAATTAATGTTAAAAACTTATAATTATGGTCTTAGAGGTAAGGATTTATATGAAATACCAACCTACAACAAATCAAAATATAAATCTTCTTTCTCGTATTTGGCACCGTTTTATTACAATTCTATTCCACATGAATTAAAATCTCTATCAATAAATTCATTTAAAAACAAGATTAAGATGTTCTAGAGACTATTATTATTAAGTTTCAATACTTCTGTTTGTATATATTATTTGTGTTATTCACTATGAATATTGGCTAGAAATAATTTTTATTGTATTTTGGTTATATTTTTCTTTGTTTGTATTGGCATTGTAATTTGGTAAATTATTTGTAAATTTAAATGTATTGGTTGGGTGGAAGAACAGCCTATGGCTGAACCCCGCCATTGACATATCAGTCAATAAAGTATTATTATTATTATTATTATTATTATTATTATTATTATTATTATTATTATTATCTTTAAAAGAAATTTCGAAATTATTTTATTAAGTTGAAATATACCAAAATATTTGCAATATACAGACCTTAAAATAATGCTTAATAAATCAAGTAAAAAACTTCATTACATTACAGCCTAGTTAAGTTTAGTGTAAGTCTAGTTAAGGGTCGCGTCATCATCCTAAAGTTAACATGTAAGTGTAACTTAAATAATAGCTTTCGTTCCGGCTGAATCTGCATGAGCAACCCGGCATGAGGTCCGGATCGTTCCGTTCCGTTTACTTTAGATCGTATGATTCGGTATGAGGACCGAATCGATTACGCCAGGTCCGTAGGATCTGGGCAACGGATGATATCGTGGGACAGAGTCGTCATCCCAACTAACTGTTAAACTTAACTATAGCTTAACCCGGGATGAGGTCTAGATTGTTTGTTTTGATTGTATTAGCTCGTGTAATCCGGCATGAGGCCGGAATCGATTAGGTCAGGAACCCAGGACCTGGACAACGGGGGACAAAGAGGGATTGGGAAATGAACAAGTCTTCAGGCCATTTAAATTCGCAATTTGTTGCGTATAACCGGGCACGCGAAATTTTGATCATATTTTGATAGTTTGATTTTATTTTTTGTTTTGTGTCGCGAATATATTTTAAGTTTATGTTATATAAAGTAACATAGTAGTTTGGGGTTTGTAGAGTTAATTTTTGCCACAAGTTCGTTCGAGGAAATCGATTTATGATACGTATGGTTTGGGATTTTTCTTTGTATTGTATTATGTTATATTATATATGCTTGCATGTAATTTTAATATAATATATTTATTTTGTATGTATGCTTTTTTTCAGCGCACTGGGTATTTTGCGTGCCAGTATTTAATATTGTGCAATGAATACTCACCAGATTCCGCCGCGGGTATGAAAATACTCGATTGACTTTACATATGGTAAAAAAAGCTTTGTTGTGGATTACTAAAATTAGTACCAGCAGCTAATTACGTAATCACAATGAAGATGCTTTTTATCGTGAGGTGAGCAATCCTCAGCCAAGAAAACTTACCCTCCAATATGGGTTGCACGGGGTAGGTTTTCGCGGAATGGGGAGGGAACGGTCGTAGATCCAAACAATGTATGGAATATGATTATGAGCATTAGTTTATCGGCGTATGCATATCAGTGATTGGAACACGCTTAGCCCCAGCAGGCCGCGTCCATGAATAAGCCACAAATAGGTTCATTTCATCTCATTATCATTTTTGTTAGGGTTTCAGGCGCGGGCGTTTCAGTTTAGTTAATATGAGATCGTTAGAGTTTTGTAGGATACCCCAGTCGTGGTGTAGACTCGGGTGGCTCTGCCCTTAACTGCAGGAGGTTTGGATAGGGTTCCCTGCCCAAGTGGAGCGAATTTGTCGTGGTGGCAGAGCTTAATCATCTTCCAAATGGATGAGACCAACGTCTCCACACGACAAAACATCTTTTTCAGGTTCTCCAATTGCTTGCAGATAAGTATTGTTTCATATATTGTAAAATATATTTAAATGATAATAAATATTGTATCGTTTTCAATAAATATTAGTATATAATGTAATATGAAAGTTTTAATTATTTTATTTTGCTTCTTTCTTGTCCTTAGTGCTCCATTTCTTACAGGGTTTCCACTGTTTCATATATCTAGATAATACTTGACGTATGACGTGCATCAGAAGACTACACTTGAGGTACAACAAAAAAAATCGTAAAATTACTTTATTAACTTATATTACTCGTTAACGTCCGGTGCGTAATTTATAAAATATCCTATGCATATTACGGTGCAATATTTTAAATTGATACTGTGACTTACCAACGAATTACAATATAAAAATGGCCATGCAGAAATGTAAAAGTATGTATTTTTTATTTAAAGAATTACAAAATTAAAAACAATTTATTATATAGGTACGCATACATATTAATGATGCAGAATTATAATTCTTTAGAAAATATGCAAATGTTATGCCATACATATAACAGAAAAATGTTTAGTATAATAAAAAATTCCTGGGTGTTTGGTCGCGAATCTGGGGAACTGATTTCGATCCCGACCGATGCTAAAAATAAATATTTCGAATTTTAATGGCACGAATATGACCCCTGTGGTGCATTCGTTACGCCAGCAATGAGTGCTCGTGATGCGCGGTACAAATATATCATTATTACCCAAATCTGCGTACTTAGCAGATTAATACACCCAGCAGTGGGTGCCATTATGATATGTTCCTTTATTTTATTTTGCATTTTGGTCGTAAATAATGGTTTGTAATCCAAACGACTTATAGGTATATTGAAAAAGCTTTCCGCACTTGGTAAAACTTTTTAAATATTAAAGCAAATAATGCTTCCGAAAACTGTATAAGCCGAAATAAATATAAAGCATTTTAAAAAATTATTTATCAGACTAAGAGTAGTAAGAAGTAAATATTTTAAAAAACGGATTTAGTTTTGCAAATAAATAAATAAAATTGAAGGGCATTTTGAGAAAGATAACATTTCCACTTATTTCAATTTTCTTTAAGTTTACATTTTTTTACGTTTTATTTAAGTATTTTAAAATCAACTGGCTTTTTGATAATGGTCCTTAAATGATCGAAACTAGTTAGTGATTGTAAATAAATTATAGAAAAATGTGAATAAGACATTTTAGAATTTTTATTTAAAACACTCTTGCAGTGATTTTTAATTTATTTTAACTGCGTCCGTGTTTCTATTAAGTAATTAAACTTAAAGTTTTGGTGAGTAAATAGCGTAGAATAATTTGGCAACGTTTGGCAAAATAATGTTGAGTTACACAAAGATGGCGCATTGTGTAGGTGTTGGTGATAATAGAGCAGGATTATGTCATTCTAGGAACGTGCAACTTGCAACCTAGACTCTACACTTTACAACATGATTATGTCTAAAACATTTACGTACATATTTTCAACTTTACTTCCCTAACTTCTAACCCGACTACCCACAACATGGAGACTTGCTACCGCACTCTGTTGCTCACTAACCGAAACTTATGTATCAAAAAAATATGCTACATTAACAAACTTTCCAACCCTCAAAATTGAGGAAAATACGTGCGGAAAACATTGCAAACTGCGCGAACCAATTTTTTTCTCAAATGCGTTACACCTTGCATACCAACTACCGCAAATAAATAATAGATTTTGCTGCCCAATACGTTAACATTTCGAAGGTTCTGCTGACATTGCCACAGCGTTTCTTTGCGCTCAAAATATCCAATAGCGCACGCTAAGTAAATGAGATTATGGTTGGGTGTTAAAAAGGAGTTTTGTGTGTTAGATGATTGTTATATTTAGAGAAATATACTATTCTAGCCTATAAATTAACGTGCATAGTATAAATCGTGTACGCAATTACAAAGAGACACGTTAAATATCTACGTCTACGCCATAAGCGGTTATAACGTTTTAGCGTGTACCTACATACATTGCATATTATGTATACATTGCTCACATCAGCGCTAGCCTAGCAAAAATTAGCGATGTTTGTTTGCGCTAGATACGTACTGAATGGTATTTATTTTGTTGAACATAGAGAGCGAAGCAAATTAACTTGAAACATATCAAATGACTATTAACTGACACTTCTATCTAGTCTACTCAAAACTCAGACTTCATGTTTAAATGAATATAATATTGTTACTTTGAACTGTTAAGAGGAGGTACTTTCTTTTTTTTTTAAAGAGCTTTCATCCCTTTTCTTATTATTTTCGGGTTTTTGCTAACCCACTAAGTGGGAAACGCGTGATTTTATGTATGTATGTATATATGTATGTACTGTACAAAGAGTACTTAACCTCGAAATTAAAAATACCTATACACAACATAATAATACGTTGACGGGTGCAGCTCCATACTATTTCGTTTGATGTCTTAGCGAAATATTTTTTCTAGCGCTATTCGCTAGTGAAATAGAGCAATATGACGTCTAGCGGCGAAAATATGAACTAGTGCATGGTAAGTCCTAGCCGAGGTAGCGGCGAACGCATCGTTTCTGTCACTTATTTAACAAATAAATCACGAGTAGAGTGAAATTTGTAGGCTATACTTCATTTTACGTAATAGTAGATTGCTCTTAAGAGCCGACCGTTTTTACATGAATTAAATAAATAATTTAAATTTGTGAAACCAAGCTTTGTCAATAATAAATATATTTATCTGTAAAAATGTCAAAATCTAAAATTGCAACAAAAAACAAAATATGGATAAACATCATTTAATTCTGTAGATTTTATTTGACAACTGACAGGTGATATTTGTTTCGTTTCTGTGAAATAGGTTTATATTCTGACCAATCAAAGGGTAGAATTTATATATCGCTAACTAAACCAACGCTATTCTTACGTGAAATAAAATATAATAACAAAATCTAAAACTGCAACATGTTTTTGTTGTGTTTAATCCAGAAATAATTAATTTCCATAATTTCCCGAAAACAAGAACCTAAATTCTATAGAAAAATTTATTAGAAAAATTTGCCAATTTGAAATAGTTGGTAGACGAAAGTTATGCATTCATCTTTAAAAAATGGGAAAGGAACAGAATAAAAATATGCGTGTTCCTTGCATTTTGTAAAGCAAGATTATATTTTGCCGGAAGGTAGTAATTACTTAGTGTCTATTAAAATACTTCGTAATGAAATCTAAACTTGTAGACCTGCCTGCACAAAGATGACAATAAAATAATAATACTTATCTCTCCATTAATCTACCAAAGACTGTAATAATGCAGTACTATGTAGATTCAAGAAAACAAAGACTCGAATCATGTAAATTCAAAATTCGAGGGAATGCTGAACGTAATTTTTATATGAAGCGGACTAGTTCGCAAAATTCAAAATGTTATTTATACTAGAAACATTATTTTTATTTAATATTAACTATAATTAATATTACTTTGTATTTCAAACGCCGCAGTGTATAAGAATATAGTTGCGGGAAACGAAGCATCTACCTTAAACCGGCCATATTGTTACGTCACGCGCTAAGCTCCTCCTCTTCTTCACTCGCGAATACTCTGTTTTGTAATCAGGAGGAGTAAATGTGCATAGTTGTAGCGCTGTCAGTTGAGAGAAAAAACTTCAAATAACAATTATAAAAAAAATTATTGTATGCAACTTTTATTTGAAATAATTTACTCTGAAATAATCCCTAAATGATTGACAGAGTTAAAACACTACACATTTACTCCTCTTGGTTAAAAAGCAGAGTATAGATGAGCTAGATTCTAGTAAATAGGTCTATCAATTTGCTAGTGCTAGTCCGGCTGAACGCGAGAAGTAATGGGTCGTTAGACACAGCGTAAGTAAAACAAGAATAAAAAAATAAAAAATAAAAATAGCAATACCACCTCTTAACTGCTTCAATTGAGTGTATGCGTATGCGTATCTTCATTAGTTTTGTAAGGCTGGTGTGAAAATGCGTTTAATCTGGAACGAATTTCAGTGCTTAAATGACATGCTCTATTGATCTGTTAACTAAATATCCTATGAAATTACACACTTAATTGCACTCTCGCATATGTAACAAATAGACCCTATGAATGTCCTTCCTTCTATTTTGTAGATGTTTGTTTACTACAATGAATACTTGTGTTTAGCTAATTAAATTAAAGTGCAAACAAACCGTTCATTTTTAATAACTTCATAACCGGAAAATGAACAGCCATTTTGTTATTATTTCATGTTGACATGATCATGAACGTAGATATAATATGCATGTTTACTCTGAACTCTGTCTCATCGAAACCCATAGGATCGCAATAAACATCTTAAACGTCCGTATACTATAAAAATACAAATGTACATTTTAGTGCTGTTTACCGCAAATTGCCTTATACATAAATAAATATGAATATATCATCACGGCATATTACCCATTACCTACTGGGTGTGCCCGTATCTACAACACATGTAGACATCGGTAATGATGACGATATATGTTTACCGTGTGGGCGCTTACCAGGCGTCACCTCACGGGTACTCATAGCTGGTGTGGAGAGTGCACCACAGGGATCAAATAGGTCCATAAACCATAACAAAAAATAATAAAATGTACACTTTATCCTTAAAGTACTACTCAATAAATAACGATTAAGATAAAAATTACTTTGCGAGATATTTCAATTTACTTCCAGGACATAGATGACGTCACAGTATTGGTATCTTTCTCGCGCAGCCTACTACAGAAACTAGTGTGAGAAAGATAGCTATAGGTTTCTTTAAAAATCAAATGCAGCTATACAAAAAACAATTATGATTTTTTGATACCACGAATTGCTTCAAAATTAAACGAACTTTCATTTAAAAATATTTTAAAAAATTGGTTTATGGGCCCATTGCCTTAGGTTAGTCATAATACTTGACTAAATTTGCAAAACCCGGATTAAATTTTCCCCTACTATTTCATACTTACCCCAAATAAAATACATTATAAGAAAAATTTAGTTTTGATACTTCTTTACTAGTAAAGCTGGTGCTAGTGATAATATTAATGACGTTTCTGTGAGAAAATTCAATGTTTGAAAATTAACCAAAATAAGATACGACTGAAGTGGGACATCACAATGAAGTCGACGAAATTAATTTGAAAAAAAAATTTTTTTTCACGAACATGTGCAGTAGATTATGTTAAATATTTGTAATAAGTGCGTAGATCCATTATATTTTAGTTATGAGTCCAGCTCAGTGTATAGCAGTGACAGCATTCAGTCTTATTTATGACGGGTGGAAATTTGGTTTTATTTGTCATTATGTGAGAAGCGTTCCAAAGGTTTATAGAGATCTTTTGAGTTTCGATGAGACAGAGTATATGTATGTATGAATTTATGTATGTAAATAAAATTACTAAAGCAATCAGTACAATATGGGATTACAGCGTACTAAACAGACTTGACAAGGGCCTAAGGTTTCGTCTTATTAGCTCCAAGCGGTAACGGTGCTAATCCAAATCAAAACATAATGATATCAAAGTTTATCTGATTAAATATCCATCATAATATTTCCCTTCCTTGTTGCTTTTATGTAACCAAACACGTTTTGTTACTTTATTATTTATTTGGTATCTTCCCATAATACAGTTATTAAATTTATACTCCCTAATAGATATTTTATCTTCTCGTACTCGAATGATTACTGTAAGCAATTACCACAATTTACCACAAACTAAATTGCATAGTTATGGATTAAAATGACCTGTTATTATATAACTAGTTTCCAGTTTATAATTTATCGAACAAACTAGGTGGAATCAATTGTGCTGTGATATTTAATTGCCATGCACGTGTTCAATCTTTTGATTTACCAGCAAGTTGGTTCATTTAATGTTAACGTCTAAATGCATTACATGCCATTTAGTTATGCTCAAGTTGATGCAAGTCAATTAAAACTCATCATTTGTTACAATAAAGAACAACAATATTACCGTGACGTAAAGTTCCAAAAAGCAAAAAAAAAATACTTAAAGTGCACAGTTTTTCAGAAAAAAAAAAACATCTTTTCAGGAAGGGTTGTCAATGCATAACCAAATTCATTGTCAAAAAAAAAAAATGATCAGAACTACTTTTGAATATTTGAAAATACCCAAACACGAAATTTCCATTTCAACGGATATTACTTAATCAAAATAAAAAATAGTATTGGATAAGTTAGGTTATATTTTTTTACCCCCCTGGCCTTCGGTGCGGTGCCGATTGGCTAATTGCAATTTAATTTTGAGTGTTATAATTTAGGACACAAACATCCAAGCCCCTGGTGGGAATCGAACCCACGACCCCGGAGCCGAGCGGTGAGGGTCAATTGAGCGCTGCCTTTAACCGCACAACCACCGGGGCGGCTACTTAGGTTATATTAGTTTACAATACTAACAAATAAATGTTAGCATAATGGTCGGTTTTTTTTTTTTTGCTTAATGGCCCGTACTAGTTTTATTCAATTCTGATTAGGCAATATCCGTTGAAGTTGTAAATTTCGGGTTTCGGGGGTTCAAAACTAGTTCTGAGCTAATTTTTCTTATAATTCTCGAATTCGGGTATAGAGTATAACATACACATTTTAATCCAATTATTATTAATCTGTGGTCGATGGTACTTAGGACACAAATAATTTAGGTAAAATCGCATAATTCGACGAAGAATAGCACGAAGCTAGGTAAATTACTCAGGAATCGATAATTCAGGAAAAGAATCTCATAAATGATGCAAAGAGCGTAGCCTCACGCTCACGCCCACGCTCACGCGTTTTCATTACTTCGACCTATGTTTGCAATCGCGGCTTGGTGGCGTCGCCCTACAATTCCATTTATAGTGCGTTGCGCTGTGTTACACACACTCCATAACGAATTGTGTTTGATGTGGGATCCGTACGCGTATACATATCCCTTTACAATGACCAAGCAGATAGCCTTTGTTTTATATACAACTCTCATTTTAAAACTACTCTTTACTACTAGTTTTATTATCGTGTTGATACGTTTAAAGCAATATGTTTTTCAACTAGTAAAAAATTCTAGAGTTGACCAGCACTTTTTTTTCTACTGCTGAGGAGTGTGCTACGCTTAACTCAGATTTCGTTAAAAATGGTAGAGAGAGTTAAGGGCTATTAGATGAGAAGAGCTCTAGGCCTAACAATGTAAGGGGTTTTTATTTTTAAACTAAGATTTAAAATTGCATATTTTCTTTTTCAGTTTTCAATTTTGCTCTAAAATACAGGTTGTCCCATGCTTTTTAGATATCCTTGAGTGTCGAGGTGGTTATTTTTGTCTGTATATCTTTTTTTAAAAAATGTTCCTCTCAATTTTATTTTGGGTAGAATCTGTATCTGCTTTCTTATAATGTTTTGCTTTTGAAGTATTTCATTTATATATTTGTTCTTTTTTGTTATTTTCCGTCATTAAAGTTTTCCAGGTGATCTTCATTAATCAGAATCCGTAGACTTTTAGTTTTTTCTAGACATTTTGACCTGGTATTTTCAAATCTGGTTAAACTGTCCGTTAACTGTCAGTTAAAATGAAAAATGTCGCACCGAAAAATTGACAAGTGTAATTTTTGAAACTTATAATACCGATGTTATGTTTCGTTTTACCAGAGATGAAAACACAAAGCCTTAAAGTTGCCCCTTTTGTAAAAAAATGTATCTTCTTTTCATAGACGCCGGCTGTAATTGTTATATTTTCACAATCTCTGAGATGTAAAATGCAAAATCGATAACTGTTCTAGATTATACTTAACGTATTTGAATAATTTCATAAAAGAGAAATACAAAGCGTGTATGTCACGATCTATAGACAGAATTTTGTAGAAGGTCGCACAGAGAAAATTTTATCAGCGATTTTTTCTGTTCACACATTTCTGCATTCTGCATAGTTTTTAATTTAATAAAATATTATTAAATTATCTTGGATTCGTTAACAAGAGCAAGTAAGCAATGCTCATATATAGTCGGATTATAGATTCCATAGTTATGTGTCATACATGATACCCTGTCGATGATTTACATGAATTTAATGCACTTATGCCTGCGTGGTGTTCGGCTAAATGGATACGTCTGTTTTGGATATTTAAATAAAAGTACACGTACCGTAAATAATTTGATTGACAGTTGTAATACTTCTTTTAGAAATATGTTTTTTAGACAAACTGTACGTAACATGTAGAATACTTTTATAAACGTAGTATATTCGAAGCATCAAGCCAGTGCAGATGAATCAAGAAACGAAACACGTTCGCTTTTTTGTATCGTTCAACGATACAGATTAAACGTATGTGAATGTTAAAAATTTATTATACATGATTCATAGCTTTGGAATCCTCTTTGAATAAAAATCCGAGTATAATGTTATAAAGAACATCCATGTTTATAGCCAGAATTATGTAGCAACACAGTGGCATAGAGAATATTTGTGTACATACAATAGGGTGTTATCTGCTTATTTTTTTTTCTTATAGGTATATCTAAGAGTACCTGTGAAAACCCGAGTTAAAAATTCCATTTAATAAGCGAGATATTAATTTTTAAAGTTTGATTTTGTTGTGTCACGTGATAGTGACGTACTAGTTATCAGTACCAGTGGTGTACAATCAGTGGTTCATAACTTTTTGAGAAGGTGTTGACCAAGTATTGAAAAAGGCGGGAAATAAAATATATTTCATTACAATCTAGGAATACTAGGAAAACATTTTGACATTCTCAAACTACTACTGGCGCTTGGCTTGTATCGTACCACATTTAAACATGGGGTAGGGATTTCAACTGATCTTCCATTGATAGTACAACTAGTCCGTCATCAAAATTTCAATGCTTTATTTCTTTTGCAACAATCAATTTATGTGTTTTTTTTTGCTTTATTCCTCTTGTTTACCTACCAACTTTAATACTTTTAATAAATTTTTAATATTTGCAATCATGAGAGAATACCCTATTCTGTCCACAATTTTGTTCATAAAAACTCTGGCCAGAATCCCGTCCATAATTCTGTCCAAAACTATAGATCGTGACAAACGGGCTCAAAGCAATTATTTTACGAAGTATTCGTTTATTGCAAAATAAAATCCTACAAAATAACATCAAATAGAATAACAAAAAATGGTAAGTTGATTTTGAAATGTATTGTTTGACAACGAAGGGCTACTCGGGAAACGTTAAACGTCAAAGTGTCCATATTATTTGGAAGCAATTATATTTACCTAGTCGATTATCTGATCGGTAATCTGATTTCCAGTCTCGTGACTGAGGTTGAGTGTTTTTACCCGACCCTAGGCGGGCTGGCCTAGACATCATCTTCCGGCTGGCAGAGAACATGAGGACTCGAGAATAACCTAATTTAATAATGAAATTGCACATTTGGGGACATTGAAATATTGGCGTCGCTTATGTCAACGGTTCACGACGGGCCGACGGCCGGCGGGCACGGTTTAATTCCATTGGGAACACCGAACACCCGCCCAAGCCATAGAATGTTCAGTTAGCATTTTTTTTTATTCATGAAATGTCTCCAGCAATCCTGAACATCGTCATAAATTGTGTGTATGTTTCCTTTCTGTATTTTTTCTGCCAACATCCGATTCCCTGTTTCGAGAGGAGAACACTGGTAAACATATCATATTCGGATTTGCTGTTTGCTTGCATAACGTCCTCGTGCCTCGTGCGAACCGTCATTAATTACAACTTGTTTTAAAATTCATTACTACGGCAACCCGGCTTCTAGATTTGCTCCACGCAATTTCTTCGACATTAAAGAGCAATTGTGCCATGTCGCATATAGAGTTACATATTGTCATGTCATTAACTGGAACTGGACAAACGCAACTGCTGTTTTTCTACTAAAATATTCAATTTATTTTGCGTGTTTCTTTGTTTTGTTTTATCTGGCTAATTTAACGGTGGTATTAATATTTCATTTCCACTCGGCAAAGATTCTAATGGGCGCGTAAAAAGTTAACGAGCTCGGTGCAGTGTATTACTTAAAGAAATTACCTATAGTGAAGCTGGGGTTTGGAGAGTTTGTTTGCAAGTGTGAAGCGCCAAGCATCACGTGCTTTGTGTTTGTGCTGTATTAACATCGACGCCTCGCCTGCACCGTGCCATGTGCAATGAAACCGATCCTCGTCATGGTGGCGATGTCTCGGCTCCATTGTATATTTACGGTGTCAAGGAGATGGCCGATGGGGAAATTTTCAAATGTGATTTGGATTTAGACGTTTTGAGATATGATTCCCATTTATTTTTATCTAGAACGAACATAATGTCAAAGAAGTACTTTGAGCCACAGGCGGTCGAACAGATAGATGGACCGCATAAAGTGAAACGGTAACTCGCGACATAAAATAAAGGCAAATCGGCCGCGCAGAACTTCCATCGTGTTCGATGATTTCTTCACGGCGTGAATCAATTCGTGCGTTTCGGTCTTTGTCTCCTTTGCTGAGACGAGCAAACCTTCAAGCCGTCTCGACTCCCTACACCCCGGTCTGGCGTTCGCTTTAATAGGGGGTGGCTTACGCTTAAAGTGACGAACTTGCTACATCGAGCGCCAACGAACAGACGGGTATACAGGCGCTACGTTGCTCGTTTCGTTTCTATTTCCTACTGTTAACGCAAACTGTGACAAGTGCGTGAGGCTTTGCTGTTTGGAATTATGTATTGCGTTGCGATGACAAAAGAGCAGTTTTTGCAGACAACGTGACACATTTACACATTCATATCGGTATTTCGGTTGAGTGTTGACGGTGTCATGTTTAAAATGAAACGGTCACAATAATTGCTTTGTTTCCATTCTATTCCATCCGTCGTTTCTGAATTGAAACTTGCTACGTCTGTACAGTTACTGTTTGTACGCAATGTGCGAATACTGGAAACTGGAATAGTTACCTGCTGACGGATGGAAACTTCCGAAATCTAGCAACGCCTCTAAACGAGGCAAATAAGATTTGCCCGTCTGTTTCATCAGTGTTTGACTTGCAGCTATGCTGACGGCTCAGCGACTATAACGCTAAAGACTGAGGAGAAAGGGAAACGCACATATATTCGTATACAGGCACAGGCATAAGCAGAATCTATCTGCATGCATGTATTCATGCTGGGGTAGGTAGTTGACGAACATGATGGAATGCGAAAGGAAGGCGTTGGATCTGATGGAAAGATGCGGACTATTGTCATGCTCGTGTTCGTGTTCATGTGCTATGTGTTGGTGTAGATGTGTGCATAGCACAGCAGCGCGATTTACGCGGTTTACACGA
Organism: Ophonus ardosiacus; assembly: GCA_943142095.1. Classification (NCBI taxonomy): domain Eukaryota; kingdom Metazoa; phylum Arthropoda; class Insecta; order Coleoptera; family Carabidae; genus Ophonus; species Ophonus ardosiacus. The sequence continues at coordinate 13,667,778 of OW964833.1, read as the reverse complement.
TTTACGAGAACGACACGTGACATCGGTCGACTTTAAACTATTGAAAATATACACAAAGGAATATGAGAATCTGATCACGCATCACATAAAGGCGAACAGATTTGAAATATGCTCTGATCACATTGATTGTAGCCTAGGGATGCTTGGTACGAGGGTTGTACAGTATATATTGTAATATATAAAACAAATTTATTTTTCAACATCATCACCGTGTACTTGAAGATATTTATTTCACCTATGTTGTAACATAGTAATACCTTTTAAAAAAAAAACTCCGAGTTTTTAAAAATTCTTTTATAACAGTTTTAAAAATGAATGAAAATTACTAGGCGCTAGGTCAGGTGAATACAAAAGATGCGACATCAGTCTGAAACCGACATTGTGAATTACGTCCATGGAAATAAGGCTTTTGTGAATAGGAGCGTTGTCATGAAGAAACATAATTCCAAGCGACAATTTTTTTTTCTTTAATGCAATTACGAATATTAGAAATTAACGTTGAGTAACACTGAGCAGTGATTGTGTAACCACGTTATAGGTCAATCATTAAATTCCCTCAGCATGCCAAAATACAGTAGCCATAACCTAACTGGACCTTAAATTTGCAAGCTGGAGGAATCCTCGATGTTGTCATTTCATACTTTGAAATTTCGACATGAGGTCGAAATGGTGAACTCACGTTTCATCAATCATAACAAAGCTAGCTAAAGAACTGTTTGAATTTTAGTTAAACAACGTCAAATTAGCTTCTGAAGAGGTGATTCTTTCGCTTCTTTTCGGACGTCAACATTCGATATGCATCTTGCTGACAGATTAGGAAGTCTTGTAAATTATTAACACTAAAATAATCAAATTTGGTACTTCGATTGATAGATAAACAATAAACAATTGCTGTTGTTATGAAAACAATATTTAAAAGGTTACTATATTAGAGACAATACATACTATACAACCCTCGTATGAAAGTTTTATTGGGTATTGCCAAAAGTTCGTTGCTTCTCCAAGTCAAGACGTCATCGTAGCGAAATAGCGACTATAATGATACAATACACCCATACGATACAATCTGGAGTAGTGGATAAAAACATAGGAGGCGCCAAATGAATGAGTATACTTGGAACTGGCATCGGAGCCACGAGCCATTTCATTAGGCGAAATGTCTATCTCTGTCTTCGCCACGCTTAACATGTGATGTCGCCAGCCTCGGCCACGTCTCAGAATATTAGAAAAGAAACTTGACAAATCAATCATTCTCAAAGTTTCACCGGAATAAAAGCAACAAGGTTATTCATCACAATTAGGAGTCTTAGAAATACGAACATACGAAACCGAACAAATACAAAGGGAGTTCTCAGTCAGCCAGCGTTGAATGTACGAATTGGGTGTTTCGCTCGGTTCATTCATCACGACCACGACTCGAAGCACTAGCATAGCACAGGCGCAACCATAGTGGCTACGATATAATTGAAATGCACGATAGGTGCGGTACTCTGCCACACACGCACACCGTTCGCCTTTCAGCGCCGCCAAAAACAACGGACAAATCACCGAACAAACAAGAGCACGAACGTAGCCATGAAACACCAGGCACGCAGAGATATGAGCACGAGATCACTTTACAATCAATTCCTCCAACACCTATACGTCCATTATGCCATGAATTTTAATCAACTTTTCCCCGACAAATTTGTAAAGAGTTTGTCAGACAACAATGTGCTATCGGGGAGGCATTTATTCACGTACATGTAGATGGTTCACGCTGCTGGTGCTATCGCGGTTTCAACCCACTTTTTGCTCTTTCTGAATTTACCATATCGTTTTAAATGTATCAACTGGATCATAAAAGCTGTAGTAAACCTAACTGCTTGTGCTTCTGGCTGCATTAGACTTTCGTCTTGATAACACAAGTAATCAAAAGTTGTTGCACCAACTAGGGACTGCAATTACACTAGGATCAAGTATTTAACCCTTAACTGCTCTGCTAGGGTTCCGAAAATGTTACCTTTTGTAAATAATATGGATACTGTTTTGACATGGGCAACATAATAGAAACCGTGACTAATGCTGTGATTCTGTGTTTTTCTAGTCGTAAAATTATAAATTTGTAAATCTGTAACTTACAAAAACCTGTAAGGTCAAGACTTACAGAATTAGAGAATTCTGTACAAACATCTGTAGTGCACGGGGTTACAGTTTTTCTGTTACAGAAATCTGTAGTCATGACATGCGCAACAACTACATTCTGTGTTAGACGTTACTTGGCCGGTTAAAATCAGAAAATAAATTTAAAATAATCATTTTTGTGGGCACTATGAGGTATGTACATATTTAAAGTTATTAATACATATTGATTAATGTTGTTTTATTAGAAATTCTAGATTAAAAAATAATATTTACCAATTCTAACCTATAAATTACTGTCAGTGAACTATTGTAACTGTATACAAATGTTTTTATCTTTTACAGTAATGAAATAAACCCGAAAAAAAGAAAAAGAACAAAAAATACTATTCCCGAACAATATGAAATCTTTTTACAATGTATGGAAAATGACTACGTATTTAGAAGTGGCACCATAAATCCAACTATGGAAGCAAATTATTTTGAAAAAAAATGGGAAAATTTGGTTAATCAGTATTTAAATATTTACTAATTACTTGAATATGCATAGGAAAACTTGTATTCGTGTGATATTGTTGCAAATTATCTATGATATTTCTTGTACTAATTTTATCCAACCTGAACATCTGTTTAAACCGGTTGTCTGGTATTTCAAATGCATTCATTTCATCTCGAAGATTTATTCGAGCAATTCTCATCATATTTCTAAAAAAAAAATAGGTTATGTACCTGTGTACTATTTTCATTTGTATTTAAATTACCTGTCCTCATCTTCATCCAATAAAACACCTATGAATATTAATAATGGTTGATTATTCATTTTTACCTTCCGTCAAAAGGAAGGTATTGTTTTTGGTCAAAAAATTCGGTGGTGAGTTTTTAATGAATAAGCACGTTTTAGGGTCCCTACAATACGAATGTACTATTTTTAAGATGATGTCTGTATGTATGTGTGTGTGTGTGTGTGTGTGTGTGTGTGTGTGTCCGTGTGTGTGTCTGTGTGTATGTGTGTGTGTGTGACAAATTTTTCTCCGACGATAACTCCAAAACTACAATTCTAAAAATTATGATTCTTTCATATTCCTCTTCTTTACAACCATATGAAGAGCTGATTAGATTTTGGTTATAATTGGTAAACCGGAAGTACCCTTATTTGAAGTTCTTAACAGTTTTTCTTGAAAAATCGCAGTTAAATATCATTTTCGACATTTTATGTGATTATCAATAGAAAGAATATCTTATTCTCTATACGGTTCGATTATACATTTTCCTTCATATTCAATAAATATAGAGTTATAAAGAGATTAAGAGATATTAACTTTCGAAAATCAGTCAGCATTGCAAAAATTATGAAAACAATAGATATATTCTAAAAAATCTAATTGACAGATGTCAGTGGCAAGTGCAAAACCAAAGTGGAAAGTATATGATCTGAAAGTGATATAAGTGACAGAGTGTCCCTCGCCAGTGACTTGCATTTGCGGCCTCGCCTCAAGATAGGAACTTATAATGCCAGAAGTACGAGAAAGGCAAAAGAGAAGATGGAAGGACTGTACAGCAGAAGATTTGAGAGAGGAAGAACTGTGTCACGAAGGTGCTTTGGACAGGAATGAGTAGAAGAGAAGAGTAAGAAACAGCGACTTCTAATAAAATAGAGCAAAGTTGAAGCAGGAGGAAGTGTTAAGTGCAATACATAATGTACGTTCGTATTAGTATTAAAATTTTATTAGATTTTAGAATCTTTTCAAAGGAACTTTCAGTATGGATATGTAAAAAATAGTGTGTTCTTGTTACAATTATACAGGATATATAGAATCTTTTTCAAGGAACTTTTGGTATAGGATATGTACAAAATACATCGAATTGACGGAAGGTTTTGTGCTGGCCACAACATATTTTTAAGTAATATTACAGTTGTATTGCAGAAAAATCAAAAGTTATATGAATCTATAAATCACTACAGTCAGAGTTTTGCTAGCTGTAAGATTTACAAGAATCCATAAGAATTTATAGAAATCTGTATGCAACAGATATGTTCAGAATTGCAAATGACCTTCATATCTGTAAAACTCTTACAGACCGAGTTACAGGTCTTACAGATATGCACAGAATCGCAGCATAAAGTCTAGAATATTGGTTATTGCAATCAATAAAGTATATTATTATTATTATTATTATATCCACCCCACAAAAAATTTATTTCGATGAATATATATATAGTTGCAAAACCATTAAAAACACCAAATTCCACAAAAAATAGAACACGGAAAGCAATATTAATAGTGATTTTATCATATTTTCTAAAAAGTGTTAAATTCCTGTAAAATGAATGTAACGAACCGAGTTTCGTCAATTTGTATTCTATGCTTTAAGTTACCGTTACATTAAAGTCTTTTTTAAAAATTTGCAAGCGAAAAAGTTACATTTTTTTTACAAATACAGCCTAAACAACTAATAATCATTTTGCCGCGAAATACATGCAACCACCCGAATAGAGATAACATATCTATTCATATAGGATTGTGTAGAAAAAACGGACGATTTTTAAAACGTCACAAAATTTATTCTTATTATTGATATTTATTTATTGACAGCTTTGAGTTCGTAATGACATAGCATTTGACAAAATCAAGTGTAGAAAAATCTTGCATATGTGTCCGTTATCATTAATGCATTTCTGGAAGGGTTTTACTTGGAGTGCTATATCGAGATGATACACAACTACTTTTTGCCTGAATTACGAAGAAACCGGTCCTTCCTATCCGACGTATGTGGTCAGCAAGAGCATCAAAGGACGTTATTCGCCCTCTCTTTCCCGATAACCTCATTTCCAGGTTTGGTAACATTCATTGGCCTCCTCGATATCCTGATTTGTTCATATGCGATTTTCTTTGTGGGATCACCGCAAGATACGTACATACGGACACAAAACCCGCACATTGGAATAACTGAAAGAAGCTATTTGCGTAGAAGTCGCCCAAATTAACAGAGCGATGTTGGAAAGCGTGTTTGCAAACTTCGTAGAACCCCTCCAGAAATGCTATAATGATAACGGACACCACATACAAGATGTTGTTTTTGTCAAATATTATATCATTACGAACTCAATACACAAATTTCGTCAGACTTAGTTCTGTGCGTTAGGTTACTGTTACATTAAAGTATTATTTGAAAATTTGCAAGCGAAGAAGTTATAATTTTCAAAAGTATAGCCTTTAGAATAGATAAAATCTGGCTTAATTTTTGCAAAAGAAAAACAAAAATACCTGCTTCGGCCTCTTAATTTTTTGTTTCGTTATTATATTTTGGCTGGAAGAAGATATTGCAATAAAAAATTGGAATATCAAGAATATCTAGCCGAAACTGTTGTTGAACAGCCTATTAACTTATATATTTCTTTAAATTCCAAGCGTAACTTTTGTGCTTTAAGTTAGGTAATGTTCAAGTGTATTTGGAAAAATTGCGTAAACTACGCCTAATTGTGATTTAAAATGTTTTGTTAACGACCCCGCGTTCGGGACTGTAGTCACTTTCTAATGTATAATACTGTTCGTTAAGTAATTGAATTGGTTTTCTTTTAAATATCAAAGGAAAACGCGAATGTCACTAACATCAGTATCACAAAGAAGAAGGATGGAAGTAATTCATTGGAATTTCCGTGAGTTGAGTGCATAGTTTGTCTATAAAGTGCGGAACTTTTCTTCGGCTGTTCGCTGAATTTCGCATCGGTAATTTGACACAAAATAATACAAGGAAAGCTGAGTCCAGGACCGGCGTGAGACTGAGAGAATGAAAGACGTGCCCATTGAAATGCTAATTCTGTTGTATATTTAGATAGTGTTTTATACATGTCCTCATTTAACTTTGTATAGATTCACAATTACCGTGGTATACCCAGACTTAATTTATTCAGGATAGCATATTTCCAAGCAGACTGACTCTCTGTGTCTGACTAACATGAGATGAGACAGACCGAACGTTTTGCTTTTGCAGCGTCATTTCAGAATTGCTGCTAGTGCTCGGTCCACTGGCCACTCTGTTGTATTATCATGTACAACAACATCTACCGATGCCTTTCAGCTATTTCCCATTTACGTCAATATATCTTCATGTGCCCATTGTTTTCTCTGCAAACTTTTACGCGTTTGTCTGGTCCAACTTTATTAAAACTCATAACAAAATGAGCAATAGTGTATTACATACGGAGCCGGGATGTGCTCCATTACAGCCGAGCGCTGAGTTAGATGACCGAGTATATTGAAAAACGAAAACTAGAAAATTAGCAATGAAAATATATATATATATATATATATATATATATATATATATATAACATAGAAAAATAGGTTTTTAGACGCCAAAAGTTTCTATATTAATTTATTGAAAAAGGAATTAGTGCATCATATAAAGAAAAAAATTACGAATTTTTTAATACCAAACAAATTATATTTCTGTTTCATATATAGCCAGAAAATAAATTTTAAAATTTGTACAATTACGAAAGAATATCATTAGCCATGAAACTGACAATAACAAAACATTGTCATTTTTTACTAACATGACAGAGGACAATTAAATATTAAAGTTATTAATTTATTAACTAATAAAAAATTGCACCAAAATAAAAAAAAAAAAACACTAGGATATTTATTTAAGAAACAATAATTATTTATTGTAATAGGTATTTACAAATTAAAAATGATCAACATGGAAATAAGTTATAAGAAACGAAAAAACAGCAAACTATAAGGAAACAATTAAAACCATTTAATAATTTGTAATTTTTCTTCATGAGACAAATTATCCATGATTTCTCCTGCATAAGACGGAAATAATAATAATTTAACAAATAATGTGCAAAAAACGCTTATTAATGACAGTCTTAAGTCAACAATTGTTTTGTTTTGTTTTTGTCAGTTTCACGGCTATTGGTATTTTTTCTTAATTGTGCAAATTTTAAATTTATTTCTGGCTTTATATGAAACAGAAATGTAATGTGTTTGGTATCAAAAAATTCGTAATTTTTTTCTTTATAATATGCACTAATTCTTTTTTCAATAAATAAATATAGAAACTTTTGGCGTCTAAAAACTGTTTTTCTATGTTATAGCCCTATGACCCGTTTTAAAATTTACACCCTGTATATATATATATATATATATATATATATATATATATATATATATAATCTATAATTATGTTTTAATGGAGTGTAAACCAAAATTCTATATTATTTTATATTTAGAAGTTTTTTTGTAAAAATAAAAATCTGCAAAATTTGAATTTTTGCATTTTATAGTGGCCTGTGAATTTTTCTGGAAAAAAATTTGTTTTCAAAATAGTCTACTAATGGGGCAACTTTGGCTTCATTTAACTGACTTCGTATTTTTTATAGTTTCAGAGATCCCAATGGCGAGCCTTTAAAAACGGACATGTTGTTCAAAATAAATTCAAATTCTTATGTTCATTTGTTGCGATGGAAGTGATGCAATTTATTTTGTCACGTGAAGAAGACCAAAACCAAATAAATTTCCGCACAGTGTATGTTGCAGCATTAGTTAATTATCACCAACATGTAAATGAAAATAAAATCAACAATATAATTTATTTTATCCTGACACATATTTGCAATTTGAATGATTTGTAATAAATAATGAACCGGTATTGTATAATAAATTATTATTTCATCTCTGTTTACATAAAAAGTGAGTGTAGACTATTTATGGCTTCAGGTAAAATGGGAAATTGTAACAGACACTAATTTAATCAGATCTTGATAAAAGCGTTAGCAGCCAATCGATACTGTTTTGTTAATGTTATGATTCAACGCTAAATTAAAAATTATTACCATTTTTCAGCAACCGACGAAGCGTTCCATTTACTGAATGGGATCATATACAATCTAAAAAGATGTGGCGTGTTTTCAATAGAATATCCCGAGCAAAATAAAACGAAACTCTTCTTAAATTTGAGTTGATGGTATCGTTTGTCAAACTCCGAAGGTGCTATCGGAATCAAATAACCAGTTCCGCGGCAAAACTCTGAGAAGAAACATTTAGAATTATGAGTTTATGAAGCAAACAAAATCATATGACACATTTAGAAATGTTTATAGTGTTTATAAGTTGAAGTTGAGCTATCAGCATTAAGTTTTTGTAGTTTTTACGACCCGCAGTATCAGGGAAAAGTTTAAGAAATGACATAGCTGTGGCCATCTTATAAATTGTAAACTCGGAAACCGCAACCATGAATTTTGGATCGTCTTTGCAGTAATATCAATTATTTAAATTGTTTGAATAACAATCCTAACCTGATTTAATGACGTTTATTTGACCTGATATCTGCACTATGCATACACATTACACATTGAGCCAAAGGTAAATATGCTTTATCCTAATTCTACTCTAACTCGAATTTACGTTTACAGTTTTACCAACATCATTTTGATATTTAAAAATTTTCTTAAAAATTATTTAGAATCTTCTGAAGGCTATATAAATTTTTATTCATTAATTCAGTTTTTTTAAATAAATCTTGTCCAAAAATTAACAATTTTAGGAAACAAAAAAACTTCTCATTTCATAATCGTTCATTGTATAACAGTGGCAGTTTTCTTTACGCATACAAGGTATTAGAAGGACGGTATTTTTTTTGAGATTCTTACTACTATGGTAGTTGTAGAATTACAATCATACACCCTTATATTTATTTTGTTATAGAATTTTGAAAAGATACTAGAATATTACTAAAAGGAAGATACTAAGAAATTCTTGTGTTGAAGATAAAATTATTTGAATAAATTCTGAGAAAGTATTTATATTTTTCTTCAATAGAAAAGATGCATTGAATGAACAACTGCACCTGCATCAGACTTTATGATTATAAAAAACTGCACAATTTCTAAAATATTTCTTGGAAGAAAAAATAGATAAATATGATATTCCTTTGCAAAATTGTTATTTTGAAACTAAAATTATTTTAACAGACTCCTGCAACATGTTTACTGATATTGCATTTTTCATATTCTGTTATAAAGTATTCTTGTAAAAAATCTCATTTCATCAGCAACCAAACGATATTTATTGACGCAAGGTGGAAGCTGGTGCTCAGGTACTCTACTTTCAATTTAGCATTCGATCCTGATATCGTGAATAAGCATATATAAACACTTTTTGTCCTTGGCTGCACCATATTATTTAAGATTAGTGAAGATTCTCAATTTCTTATTAATTTTGCATTAGCTCGTGCTCTGTTTGGAATAGATAAAATTATTTGTAACACGAAAAGCATTATTAGAAGTAAAAGTTTAAATAAATTTCACGTATTTATACAGTTTATTATACTTATAGTTTATTACACTAATTAATAACCGGTTGCTCCTTTTATTTAATTTACAATTATTGTCTTTTGTGTGAATTTGTTCAAAATAGCAGAAAGATTGAAAATCACAGGTAATATAATGTATACATATATAATATTGAATCTCTTTGATAAATTTCGATGGCATATTATGATTTATATTGAACAAAGCAAAGCAAATTGGAATACATTTATATTTATTTATTGGCATTACTGAATACAAAACACATAATTTGGTAAATAGTGTTTATAAACTATAATGAAAACATGGCATAGTGGTAATACACATTTTAACGCCAAATACATTCAGCATGAATAATTTATTACAGAATTATTATTATTAAATACATTTTACACAAATTCACAATTGTCGTCATTAGTATTTGAAAAATAAATTTTTATTACCCTATTCCATTTTATCCTGTTTGGCAATATATCCAATTTTATTGTTCACATGAATATTTAGTTAAACAAGTTATGTTTAAACTTGGAATTGTTGTCAGGGTCGTTTCCTAAATAATTTCTCGGGTGGAGATGTTCGCTACAGCAAACGAATTAGCTGATATACATTGGTACTTCAGTGAGATTGCTTGGACAGCAAAAAGTAAATAGAATGATGTTATTAAAGGTTTATTAAAGGAAAAAATCGAAGAAAGAAAACGCGAGTTGGAATGCTTCTGGCAAAGATATTTCGGCCAGACTCATTTTCTTACTAATGTCCTGCTTTTCATTTCAAGGAATTTTTTGAACATTCTACTAAATTAAGCACTGAAGAGTTATCTAGAATTAGCATAATTTGATATGTTTACATTCACCGTGAAAATTTTTTGACGAAAATGCGATTGCTGATAATGTCACAATGAAAAGTTCATAATTTAAATGAATAAACATTATATTGTTATCTTTTTAAACTGACCAGTCATATTAAAGTTGTAAGCAAATTTTGTTTCAGTTTCTTCATAAATTTGCATTTTGTAAAAGAAAAATTATTGTATAACTGCATTTTTATTAAATAAAAGTTAATTTATTATTTTTAAAAATTTCTGAGATTGCTTCAACTTCTGCTATTATTTTTGTGTGTAATTTTGGTAAAATTGTTTGTATAGCGTAAAAGTAACTTCATGATTTCAAATAAAAAATAATAACTGCATATTTATTTTGAAAATCTTAACATACAATATATTTCTTTTACTCAGTCGCAGCAGTTACATTTAAAATTTAAACATGGTTTTACTCAGACAATTACTCAATTCAATTTTACAATGCAATAGAAAATATTCACTTGGAATTAACATCGATTTATTTGGTTAACTTAATAAAACCTAATTTCAATTTAAGTGCCGGTGGTGCAACCGGACATTAAATTCCAAGAAGTATGCTTTGTTCTTACTTTGCGCCACCCATATTATGAAACACTCGTTAGCAGAATTTTGTGATAAAATAAATAAAATGATATAATGCATTTTAATTATTAAAAATATATATTATTTTTGTAATTTTAGATATGTTATATGAAATTGTACTGAAAGTTAATTAAAATTTAAAATTAAAATATTTCGGAATAAATAATTTTGTTGCATTATAAATATGATCATGATATTTATGAAATTGCTATGAATGTTAAGAACACATCTGTTTTATAAAGTTAGAAAGCTTCACATCAATGTTTAGAATTATAATTGAAAATTAATTTAGTTCTTATTCTTTCAGAAAGTTAAATAAATTAACGTCACTCGTATTATTTGTTGGACTTAATAGTTTGTAACACTTTGCAACTAACGTTGGAAACACCTTACCCTTTTCAGTTGTACTATTAAATTCAGTCTAATTAAGTTTTGCAGCATATATTTTAAACAAAGTGGCAGACATTCACCAACCACGAGATTCTATTTGTGTTTCCACTCTTACGTGAAAGCCCAGAAAAACTAAACTAAAATATCCACTTTATTTTATAAGTGAGCCATTTTTAAAACAAAAAATGTGTAGAGAAGGATGTCAACGAAGACCGAAACTGTCGAGATGACACGGCTCTCATACTATATCTTTTCCAGTGTAAACGAAGCTTAAAACATATGCATTATCTCCTTCTACACACACAAATATATATATATTTGTGTATATACTGTCCACGTTTCGCTGTAGGAATTCACATAGACTGAAGATCAATCCACTGAGCAGGAACTCGTTATTAAAAATTCTTTCCGAATTTTAATTTACCTACAAAGTTTCAAACGACAGCGCATAAAGAGTAACCTTTCTACTTTATACACATTTCAAAAGACCAAAAAATAATAAAGTATGTCAGAGTATTTAGATGCAGTCAAAAGCAGAACTCACTAACACTGCATTGTCCTCATAATTAAATTTATTCTAAATAACCTTGGTGTATGCTTTTTCATTATGCTATATTTATACATCAGTCCTTCACACTTGTCAAGGAAAATTTGTTCCCTTTGTTACATTACCAGCAATTATTTCTCTACTCATAACAATTTTCTTTTATTATAATGCAAGTATTAAAATATGCTTTGAGTGGTAACTCGCATAGGAAACATGTTGCACACTATTGTAATAGGAATTCCATGAGTTAATAGAGAAATTTATTTATTACAACGGATTTGCACGTGGAAATACATGAAAATCCTTTTTATGTCTGAATACAGAAAGACTACATTGAAAAACAATATATTTTAATTTTAGCGGTAGTATATTTTTATAAATAATTTTCTGTTCAAATCCAAATGCACCCACTGAAAACAAAAATGTTTTTATAGACACGATATGCAGCTATTAAATAAAAGGTGCATTTATATTTTTTAATGTGACAGAAAAACATAAAAGCAGTGAATATTGAAATGGAAACACCATTAGTAGATATTTTATCCAGGTTCGAAAATACATGAAAGCAATTTATTAATGTAAAATTACAGAAGTTCATAAAATACTGAATTATTTATTCATTCAGTATAAAAACTATGAAAGCCTAAATTTTATCACTATTTTTTTTACAAAATTAATATAAAAATCTGTGAAATATTATTGTAAAATTGGTAGAGAACCTGAAAATAGTTTTAATTGGTTTATATTTCACAAAATGATTCTGGAATTTATATCAAGATCTAGTTTTTGGTCTAGTTTATAAATTGAATTAATTAGTCCGCAGTCTAAAAATTGGTTTTGGAATTTAGGTTAAATCTACTTCATAAATCTATGTAATGTTAGATTAATTTTCAATTAATTAATTTTGCTACGAAAATAGGTTATAAAATTAATGTCACAATCTAGTTTAAGATCTGGATTAAATGGTCCGCATTCCGGAAATATATTTCTTAAATTTAGTCCAAAATTGAGAACATGATCTAGTTTATGAACTAAAAAAATTGTAAAAATCCTGTATGCCAAATTTAAATTTAATCCATACTACGTATCTATCACTTTGTATAACAAGTTACCCGAAAATATAAAAAACGGATTAGATTTTAAATTGTTTAGAAAAATATTAAAATTATTTTTAATGGAAAATATATTCTATTCCGTAAATTAATATCTTAATATGTGATTTAGTTACGATATATTATATTGTTTTTTTTTTCTTATTGCACACATTTCTTGTAATGACTTTTCCTATGCTGTATAGTCCAAAGGAACAATAAATTATTATTGTTATTATTATTATTATTATTATTATTATTATGTTACCCTCGAAATTATATACTTTAGTATCCATGATCCCCCGTATTTGTTGGTGAATATAATGGATTCAATTCCATTGCTGATCATTTGCAAATCGTTTTACAACATTACAGCTCTGCTTTATATTCATTGCATTAACTGGAATTGCAATAAGATCGCGGGCTTAGACTGCAATAATCTATGCACAAACTTACAGTCATATTCGGCAATCCCTTTAAGATGTATTTACCAAGAATCTAAGTAAATCTTACTCCAAATTTAATCCAGTTATACTAGAAATCTTGAAACATGAGAAATTCCTATATTATAGTTTAAAGTTCCTCTAACTAAAGACATGTACAATGACAAGGAAACTTTTGTTTTCCCGTGATAGTTAAAAATACATGAAAATCTTGTTGTAGGAAAAGATATACATACAAAGTGAACAATGTTTCTGTACGTACATACATATGTAATCCAAGTAACTTTTAATTAGCGATCTTGACAATTGAGACTCCTGTTAAGGTGGAATAATGCACTGAAATACATTCGGAAGTAAAGTAAATAGACTGGAAGTATTTCTACACTAGGTTGAGATAAGATTTGCTGACAGTAAAATAGCCAGATAGTCGACACGGCTCTTGAAACTAAGGACTTGCTACTATATAGCAGAGATTCTCAACATTTGCACTTATATCGGCCGTATTTATTTGGGAACTTCAGGTTCAATCTTGAGCTGATCTCTAACCAACCTGGGTTACTTCCAAATAAATGATACATTTCTGAAATTTGGCGGTTAATCCGAATTCACGTATTCCCATTATTGGTACTAAATTGGCTATTTCATTAATTTGTAGCTTTCTTGTTTAGTCCTACGACAAAATATTCTGTCATAGATTATTTTCAGGTTTCAAGTGTTTACAAGTAATTTTCATGTATTTACAAAATAAGGCGACAATATTTGGATAAAATTTTGTAGATGTAAGGTACTGTTTATATTTCTATAGTTATGGATGAAACTTTAATGACATATAGCACTGACCAAAATGAGTAAAAAAGTTGAATCAACATATCTCTGATTTTCAAGATGTCATTTTGTATTAGAATCAAAGAAAAACTGGAAAAGATTGTGATCGAACAAAATTTTGTCTGTGTCAGTAGATAGACTATAAAAAGACAATAAAATTTTATATGAAACATTTTTCTCAATTTCTAATAGTTACGAAGTTATTTGAAAATTAGATATTAGCCAAGGTCACCACAACATTTAACTTAGTACAATTATTTGAATCTTTTTTGATAAACAAAAGTAGGTTAATGATGATTTCTGAAACGTAAACAAAAAGTCTTATATTATCGAAGTTGTAACATAGTTTTCAATATAGGAGAGGTATATCCTAAAAGAACTCATTTTCACTGCTTCATAAATACTTAAGTAACCTAAATACTGAATGGCGTGTCACTAATAAATTGACACTAAATATCAGTAAATGCCAGGTTATGACATATACGCGAAAAAGTCTCTCATAGTTTTGTATATAAAATTGACTTTATCCCGTTCTGTACTCACGAAAGACTTAGGAGTTTACTTTGACCCGGACTTGTCTTTTTCTTTTCACATAGACCATTTTATAACATCAGCTAGTAAAATGTTCGGATTTATTGTTAGAAACCGTAAACATTTCTCAAATAGTGTTACTTTAAGATCGTTATACTTTGTTTTTATACAATCAAAATTGGATTTTTCAATAATTATATAGTTTCCCACATTTGAAAACATATATTAAAACTCGAAAGGCTGCAGAGGAAAATTCTGAAGTACGTTTGGTTTAACCATTTTCACGTGTTCCCAGATGAATATACACGTACTGATAGATTACTTGACATTTAATATTGATTCCATTAGAACCAGACATAGGAATATTTCTGAAATTTCTTAATTAGTATTTTTCTTAATAAAATTGGCTGTCAAACGTAACTTACGCATACCTAGATTTTTGTCGCGATATAATCAAAGCTTTTACCTTCCCACTTATAACTTTTACCTTACGTGCTGTATAAATCACCTATTTATGTAATGTATTATTTCTACAATAATCTGTCTTCTGAAATTGACATATTCCGCATTTTATATTTTTTTTTATCTTTGCCTTGGGTTGTATACCTGTTGAAGTAATAAATTATTATTATTCAACCATAGTAACCTGTAATTAGTATATTTGTATGCTGTTGGTGTCTTTCTTATGTAAATAAATAAATAAATAAATAAATAAATATATAAATTATTATATCTCGGAAACTATTAAAAATCGGGACTTATGATTTTTACTCACTTTGGTCAGTAATATATGCCTTTAAAGTTTAATCTATAAGTATAGAAACACCCTATATATGGAATATATGCCAAAAGACTGTCCACGAAGTTTTGTATATTGCAAGCAATGATTTGATATACCTTTCATTTATTAAAAATACTGCATATTCACATTTTATCTAAATTGGTGATATGATCACGACCTGTCGTTTCTTAATAGTATTCTTTCTAACAGCCATAAATGTCTATGAAATATTTTCTGAAAGTCAGTCATTTCTTAACGTTTTGCTTTAAGTATTCTTACATAAGATATATGAATCCATTTACCAAGAAAAATTAACGTCCTCTTTTCGTGGATAATTCTGTGCATTGTCTGTCGGCCTGTGTAGTAGTTTGGCGTTCCCCCGGTTGAAATGTTGAGAATCACAGAGATAGTATACTTCGGGTACTATACAAACATGTAGGTACTTCTTGCAAGTGCCGTGTACGATATAACTTAATTCACGAGGTCTGTTTTGCGAAAGAACACTAGTGCTAGATGTAGTTATTCCACTGTAGATTACGAGCTCAGAACACGCTCTCGCTTTGGTTGCAGACTGAATTAATAGTTCGACGACGGAGGATGTATTGTGTTTATTATTTATAATTAATACTGCTTCTAATTTTCGCCAAAAGTTACCTAACAAGCGACAGGTGCAATACGTCAGCGCAGCCCTACAAATGGGAGATACTTGAGTTTGTAATTTAGCAAAAGCGTTTCTGAATAGCTGGATTGTGCCAACTTCCATATCGACTACAATACCAACACAAAACACAGTTGGGATTTTGCATTTTTAATTAGACTTTCCTTAGCCACGAATCTATTAAATATTTATTAGGTTCACAAGCCATTCTGTTTTCCGATACTCCGTTACTCTCTTATTATTTCTTGCTATTCCATGGATTTTCGAGACTGCCTCTTTAAAATACACACAATACCGTAATTTTTATTTGTAACATAGTTTAAAAGTTTATTAGTTTAATATCTGAATTATAATTTCAAAACAAGCACTGTGACTTGACGTAATATACGCAATTGCTGATAGCACAAGACTTGTTTTAACTAAAACGCAGTTTTAAAAAATGTCAAATTCAAATTTCAATATTTAATTTTATCCTTATGTTTAAAGAACAATTTTTTAAAAAAATATTTATTTAATAAAATGTTCTGTTTTAAAATCATATTTTGATAAATTTGATATTATCCATCATTGTTTTAAATAATGAAAATTGACATTTTTTAGAACAGCATTTTAGTTAAAACAAGGCTTGTGCTACCAATTAATTTAATTAGATTAATAAAGCTATAAACATCGGTTTATCTTTATTAATTATTTGATTAGCATCTATTTTGTCATCAAAACCTATGTCTTTTGGTAACATCTTCGGAATATTATTAATTCGCTTTATTTTTTTTTTACCTCTCCAGCAATGCTCAACTTAAATTTTATAGAAGGAGAATTGAAGGAAGAAATTATTCAAAAAACAAGGTTCTGTCTGCAGTGTTAAAACTCGAGACTTACTTAACAAAAGACAAGACAGTAGGAATAAAATAATTGTTGAATATACGAGTACTTCACAAAAAAAATAGGTGGAAACATGTTACTGCAGCTCAACTAACCAGCTTGCTAACATCAGATTTAATGGTAGATCGTTGTCTCCTGAAATCAAAATTTTTTTCAGTCTATTCCTATAGGTATTTGTTTTTCGTATGAACTAGTGCAGAAGAAGCCTTTTCGCACAAGTACCTAATTAAAAATGGGATCAGTATTTGCAATACCTTCTTCGCTAAACCAGGATAGTCAGCAAGCTAAGTAAAAATTATATTCGGCTGTACTGCTGAAGCAACACGGCCGCATGGCTTGTTACGTGCATAGATAGTATGGCTGCAAAATATTCGCCAAATGAACCGTGTGCGGCCGTGGTGTTGCCGCGTATAATTTTTTTTCAGTTTTATTCGGGCAGTAAAGGAACCTAAAAATTCGCAAGACATTTTTCCTTGAACATTTGTTTTACAGCTCCATATGCACCATTTAGGCAGCGGTCACATTGAACAAGTGAGATCAATTGTCGTCGATTGATTGCAATAGACTAAAAATTAAATTAACACTAGCTTATGGGAATGGTCACACTGCATGCATCGACTATGAACGAACCATATCGAACATTGGCCAGTGGTTTGATATATCAAACACGTTTGATTTTCATAATCGACAGTGATCGTTCTGTTTACGCATGCTCAGTTGGTCATCTTAGTCATACCAATTTAGCTGTAACCTATAACCAAAAACGAAATTTATTTAATTTGTTTTGCTTAACATTTGTGTCCACGTATAGGTTAGAAATTATTATAATAACATGACAGAAAAGTGGACCGTTGAAGAAATAGATCAATTGATAAAAATGTAAGAAAACAACGAAGAATTATACTATTAAAGTTACATTTGTGTGACAACAGACGTTGGTATTATTTTTATGGAAATATTTACGGCGATTCATGCAGTGTGACATATCTCCTAAAATTTCGGTCGATCGCTGTTGATTTGCGACATTTGATCTTGGTCGATCGATTACAATCGAGTTAGTGTGACCGCTGCCTTATACGGTGGTATTCTAGGTACATTATTTTTCGGTGCAGTTGCGGACCCTTAAAGATGTCTTATGGACCCTCTGGTGTCCGCGGACCATAAGTTAAGAAACGCTGTCCTACAAATTCCTAAATATCAAATCTTTTAAATAATATTTCTGAACTTCTTTAGTTAAGTATAGTTGTACGAAGCGACCTAAGGGACTGACTTTTGCAGGGTGTACAACCTTTTGTAGAGGGTAAATACTAAATTTTAGTATATTTACCATGAAAAAATATTTACGCATTACAAGAGAATAACACATTTTAAGAAAAAAAAGAGACTTAGAGCTGAGTACAGTGGAGTTAGATTTAGAAAATATACTTACATATAACAACAAAAAACAACACATAATAAAATAGAGATTTAGTACGGAGTACATAATATAGTGCAGAAAGTTTTGAAAAAAAATATTTATTAAAATTGTACATTTAAAACACATTGAGCCGAATTCAGCCATCTTCGCTAGTGTAGGATCGTCTTTAGTAACCATGGAAACAACTTATATCTTTCCCTTATTAATGCAGCGATGCATATGTCTCTCTTTATTTTATTATTTTTAGGTTAAGCTTCTTTAGTTAAAGAAGAGTGCTGAATTCGACCCATTATTTTTATATAATAACAGTTTGTATTTAAATATACGATGAATGTATTGGAATCCCTATAAAATTTTAATCTCTTTTCAATGTTAGAAGAGGTACATTTAAAACGCATTATTTTTGGAATACTATAATCCATATTTAAAAGAAACATAAATAGGCAATACCTTGAACGCAAATTTCGGGTACGGACCATGACAGAAGAAATTACCTATGTTAAGAAACCTTTACCGCAAGTCCCATAAAACTTTAGAACGGGCAATTGGCAGATTCTATAATGAGTTCTTTAGATTGCTTCATACAACTATGTCGTACTTCCTTAGCAAATCATCCCTTTTTTTATTAATGAAAAAGTTGTATTTTGTATTTAAATTTGAGTAAGTCTATTATTATTGTGATTTTGATGGTTCGGATTTAATCAGACAGATATCAAATTATTTCCAACTTTCAAAAAGCATAAAAATGATCATCATAAAAGTGGTTAACAATGCTCAGAAATGGGTAATAAGACGTGATGATATTATTGTGACGTAAAATATCTTATTTGAGAAAAGTGCTAATAAAGCGTGCTCAGAATATGTGCCTTACTTTTACTATGTTCTGTGTGTTTATTTCGTTAAGCAAATAAATATATATTGCAAAGATTAACGTATGAATATATGTGAGAATTGTGGAAACTTTCATAGTACATTTCTCGTATGAATAAATCTATTGTGACTGTTCTATTTTCAGCGGATTTTCATACGCAATTTGTTTTAATTTCAGGGTGAGTTGCAAGTCAAGTTACATTTGTTGAAAACAAGACGTAGACTACGGACGACATATGCTGAAACTTTCTATCTGGCAGAGAACATTCCCGGTTTACAATAAAATAAAACGATGGCAGCAGTGGGATAGAAACAATTGAATTATGCCACGATATTTTGGAGAGTTTTTTCTCTTTGCTGCGTAGGCGTTGACGGAGTGAAGACTGAAAACACCCTTACATTAATTTACATTTTGGCGTATGAATACAATTGTGCGTATTTCCACAATATCAGTTACTTAATCCCAACCTTGATTCGTAACAGACGCGAGGGGAAGTAAAATTAATTTCACTTGTTTTCCCCGTCAGTTATTTGAGGTGTGCGAATGACAAGCTGTGAGCTTAACTTGTTTCATGTCTTCGGTAGCATACCCTACGTATAATTAATATTAATATGAAAACAGAATTAATTTTAAATTCATTTTGGTGGCACCCTTTATAAATTATATTTCAAATGTAAAGACAAAAATAAGTTTCAATATCAATCATTTCCAGTCAACAGGAAACGTAAGTTGCATTCTTTTTGGACTATTTATGTTCAGTTTAGTTCATAAATGAGTTGAGATGAACTGAGCTGCAATGCGTATGAAAAGAAGAAAGAACAACGTTCACATAAGGAAAGAATAATTCTTAATTTATTACCGTATATGACACAGATCATTTCTATTTTATTTCACGGGTGATGCAGTAACCGTAAGGGGGGGATGTGAGTATAGTCACTACTGCTCAAAGGACAAAAAGAGCAATTAATTGAATTTTTCTGAAGTTAGTTGAGACGAACTGATATTTTGAGCACCTGGGAGCTGAATGAAGTAATTTTTTATGCGTAGAATTAAGAGTAATACATACAACATTCACAGAATCCTGCTTTGCTTAGTCCAGCTTAGCAATTGACGTCAGAAAAGGTCATGCGCATCGAAATAGTTAGGTTATGACTTTCATCAACGCCATGAGCAGCGAAATTTTTTAATTCTCAATCATATTGAGCTTGAAAATAAAAGATTCGGTTAAAGTTTAGGTTGATGAAGATACAATTAATTTGAGTTTTTGGTTGAGGTCAGGTAAAATGAAAGTTTTAACTCCCAACTTGGTTCGTTGCTGAACGTACGGGTATGCAGAATGCAGGTAACTTTGAATAATTGAATTGTATGTGCAAGGTAGTAACTAATGCATTGTGCATCAGTTGGAGGAAGGCTTATAATAATAAGTAGAGCAACAACTCCAGAAGTTTGAAATTACTTCGATGTAGGTACTCATGCGTACAGCATTGTTATGCCTAAACAACGCATGTAGGAAGTTCCTATTACAATTGGGGGTTGTTTGTGTGGTGCGGACGTCAGTGTATTATAAGCTTGCTTTAACAATCATATGCGAGGACAAACAAATTCACAACAGTTATGTTTCTGCCGCGAAAAAAATATTTCTTTTTCACTCAATTTCGTCAGAAAAGTAAATTTCAAACGTCAATATCAAATACATAAATCTTTCTCTTCTTTTCTTTGCAAATTGTGTTAGGAAAATTTACGTCTCAAACGCAGTTTAAAAAAATGTTAACAAAAATTCAATACTACTTCAGTTTTTATACTACTATTAATTATAATTTGAATACTTCAACATTAAACTAATTATATCAAAATCAAAATTTCGTTAACCAATCACCATTAATTTCTCACATTCTTTTCAAGTTTGTATCAAGAAAACAATAATGCCACAATTAGAAAAAAAAAATGGATGAGCAGAAGACTAACCGAAATGTTATTATTAACTTTAATTATACCTCAAATTAAAAGTGAACCTATAGTTGTCCTCATATCAATATTCAAGAAAATATTTTGTATCCTATTCATTTTTTACATTTACTTATGCGGGAAAAATAGTCAAACTATAATTAACGGGGAAAATATAAAATGTGACGGCCTCGCTTACCTAATACGTTAATATTATCTAAAAATATAAGGTTTTTCTTTTTATAAACCAGTAAGTGGCTTAGTGGATTTTATTGTCATTTCTTGCTTTTTTTTTTGATTGGGGAAAATTTAACCAGCCCTGGTTTGATTATTACGCAGAATTTTATCTCTTGAATTCAATCCGAATTAATCAAAATCACAAATAATTGTATAGTTTTCAACATAACCTAAACTAAATCATGCTGAATAAACCCAAATTCAAGCCTAATTTTCGTGAGTTTGTTACAGTAGTATGCCGATTTATTCCGTCTTCTTCAAAACTGAATTTATGATAAATTGCAGATTTCTCCATCAAAAAGTTTCTTCTCCAGGCAAAATTAAATGTTGAAGTCATGAAATAAGGTTCGTGATATTAAATGCCGATGAAACTTGAACGGCAACAAATGGTTTACGTTTACATATTGTGTCGAGATATAATTTATTTCCTCAGAAATTTAATTACTAAAATATTTTTATTAAACTACTAGTAAACCAGCAATCAATCTGGTATTATACTTCAGGCCTGGCGGTCGCATGACGTAAATATGACGTCACTCTAACATTTCGGTAGTGT
Source organism: Ophonus ardosiacus (assembly GCA_943142095.1). NCBI lineage: Eukaryota > Metazoa > Arthropoda > Insecta > Coleoptera > Carabidae > Ophonus > Ophonus ardosiacus. The sequence continues at coordinate 13,645,722 of OW964833.1, read as the reverse complement.
TTGCCATATTGCCTGGCGATCACGAGACGTCATTTTTATGTCATGTGATCCCCAGCCGATACGGCAGAGTCCCAGCGCAGAATCATAAATTGTCGAAATATTTTCATCAAAATCATATATTGTAGAAAAATAATTCCAACTTCTTGAAAAGAATTCTTATAGTTTTTACGTGGATTCCAATAGCGTTTGTAATTACTTTTCAGAAAGACGTATTGGAATTTGACAAGACTTCAGTTTTCATAAAAGAAGACATTTTTTCATTATTCAACTGTACCTACGTGAAAATTATAATGTTTTTATAAATTAGTTTAATTTGATAAAAAATTTAGTAATTAATAATAATCCAGAATGCAGTATTCGTATGATAATCGAATATTTTAAAGCAAATTCAGTGATTCGTAATTATCATAGCTAATTGGAAATTTGATGCTGTTGCTCTGTAAAATTTAAATGAGCTGCAATGAAATCATGTTTTTACATTCCAAATCTAAAAATACCATTACGTCAGATGAAAATATTATTATTGTTGATTCGTGAAAATATTCTACGATACATTAACATGTAGACTATTTCAACTCTCCATAAAAATGATTGAAAATGCCTTTAACTATTGGCAATTTGTTGCAGAAATGTTAGTATTCATAACCTAAAAGTCGTGATCTTAATGTACCTCTCGATGAAAGTGCTAATGGTAAGGAAAAACTCTTGCGAAAATAGAAAACGCTCGTCGCAAACAAACTGCTCGCATAGCTGTGCATATTTCAATTTTATTCCCGTCATTATCACCACTTGCTCCAATGAATTATCAATAACTTTATCAATAAAGTAATTCGGAGTGGAACAGCACAGTCGGGAGCCGTTACAGCGGATAACCATAAAAAATACGCTTGAAAATCGAGTGCCCGGGTCGGCCGAGAGCATCTGAAGAGTATGACGTTGGCATACCATTGGGACGAGGACTACAACAGTCCAACTTGAAAATGGACTCTTCACAAAAGCAGGGGAATTGTTAGTGAAACAGGTGGAATTTCTGCCCCTCTCACTCCACAAAGGAGCTGGAAAAATCTTATAATCGGATACATACGTGATATATATATATATATATATATATATATATATATATATATATAACATACATACATATAAATCACGAGTGTCCCACTTAGTGGGTTAGCATAAATCCGGAATCAATAATAATAAGAGCTCAGCGGACTCATTCCACCCTTTTAACAACATTCTTACTAACCGTACATCATACACCAAATATTCCTCACTCTTAACATATTAAAGTTACCAAGATTCGGTAGCGAAATACCGCATCTGGACCACAATAATAGTTACTCAAGCAAAAATCATCTTTCGCTACACGTTCCTTTCTAAACATACTTCTTTCGCCTCGTCCATATTCATCATCGCATTCATACATGAGCTCATCTGAGTCACTCCACTCTCCTAATAACATTCTTACTAACCATATGGCTTCATACCACAATAGTTACGAAACAATCATCCTTCGCCACACATTCCTGTCTAAGCCACGACCACATACATAATCGTATTTATAGATTCTCTTTTTCTCTTCCCACTCGGAAACTTCCTCTCCTTTAGCACACTACCAACCACATCCATCCATTTACACACTGGTCGGCAGAGGCGCCGAGAGGTAGACCGGGGTCCGGGGCATAAATTTTATAGGGCCCCTTCTATTTATACATATGTAGGTGTGAAGAAGAAATGAATATTTATAGGATTAAATATATTTAAATGTTCATTCAAATATTACATAATATAAAACAAAAATTAAATTTAACATTTATCTTCACTCACTGCAGCTTGTAGCTACAATTTTTACTAGAAGATAGTTTAAGAAAATTCGTTTTAAGTTGCAACAATAGACTCATGTAACTCCGTCATATGATATAATACAAAGTGGCATAAATGTTTTAAAGAATAAAAGTTAAAATATAATAATATTTGACCATTTGATAAAAAATAAGTCTAGTTCCGGGGCCCCTTAATATTACAGGGCCACGGGGATTTTGCCCCCCCCTGCCCCCCCCCTCTCATCGGGCTTGCTGGTCGGTCACGAAATCGAACGCCCTCAACTTTACCATCATACATATATACGCTTTACAAGTCATTCTTTCCACATGACCAAACCATCTTTACTGACTCACTTCAACTGTCTTAACAGCATTCTTCCTAGCTATACATTCTTTATACACCAAATTATTTCTTACGTGATCCTGTTTTGTATACCCACAAACATCACGTAAATACCTCATTTCCATGGCAGTCATTTTCCTTTTATGCTTTCCCTTCCATGCCCAACATTTTCTTCCATACATTAAAGCAGGCACTAGCACTTCATTATATATACTTAATCGAACATCTCTAGATACGTTTACGTTTCGAGCAAACGTACCCAGAGCACATCCCACCCTCACTCTGCTTTCAATTTCTCGATCAATTCGTCCATCCCTCGATATCATGCTACCCAAATATACAAACTCATTCACCTGCTCCAGTTTCATACCATCCACTAACACATAGCACTCAGTCACCAATTCACTCCTTTCTAATGCTAAATCCTTGGATTTACCACCTTTCAACAACATATTCATACTTCTGACAATTAATGAATTTCATTTCATAAATGTATTCCCTTATAGATGCTGCAGCCGTTCGATAGAGAGACGTCTACTGAAAGTCATGATCCAGGTATAGTTGATCCAGTGCTCATACGCTTGCTTAACAACCTGCCATTGATAAATTACGTTGTGTTTGAAGGACAGCAGTGATGGTGATGTGATTCCATCTCTGCACATTGGTGACAACACTACAGCGACAGGTGAACGCAATCCAACAATATGAACTGATATCGTCGGTGGTTATCGGTTTTCATCGTTGCTATTGTGCTTCCTCGCTAAGTAAGCTCTCTCTAAGCTCTAAGCTCTGCCCATTTCATGCCGATGGAGGATAGCATGGGGATGTAGATACTTCTCAAATGTCTCACACTACGTCCAATGGATTTATTATTGTTGTTTACTGGACAATTGTTTGCCATTCTTCTTCACACCACTGTCGCGTCGTTTTATGTGTTTACTACATTGTTTCAAATCAACACTTGCACTGTATTTTATGTTGTTTTTTATCTACTAACATTTGCTTTGATTGCGAAAATGGGTTTCAATCAATACAATTTTCCCTCATTTCTACTCAATATGGAGAACGATAATAATTGCAATCAGCGGTAAACTCTTCATTGGCTTTTTACATTACATTACTCAATAGAAATTTGCTAAATTTTTCTAAATACAAATTTTATCAAAACAAGCTTATAGTCTAGGGAAACTCATTTGTCCATATTATTATTGTGCTTCAGACAATGCATTGGAAAATAATGAAACATTTTCAGAATAACCTGCATCTATAGCTTCGCGCTTTGTAGATTTCCCTCAACGTTTGTGTTTGATCTTTTTCCGGAGATTATTACGACTGTCATGTTTTTAGATCAATGTAAATGTCTTTGAAAGAAGGAACTTGCAAGAAGAATGTAAAAAGTCTTGAAGGTAGAACGATTAAGTTTAGTTATACTAGTTATACTATTTATACTAGTATTCATGTCAATTATATAACAATACATTGCAATTTGTTAAAATTAAAATTTTAGTGTTGAAAATAATTAAAATAGCGTTAACTTATTATTGCAAGGCTGCGACATCTATGTGCCAATTTTGTATTAGAATTACATATTAGTATTTCTTTACTAAAAAAATACATAAGATATTTTAAAAAATGAAACAGAAATAGATTTCATAAATACATATTTATCCCGCTACAAGCTTACTTTTTTTAAAAATAAAAAATGCCAAATATTGTCGTTATTATATTTTTTTTTTGTATTTGGCATAATTTTTGTAAAAAAAAAATAGATTTGTAGCGAGTTGAACTAGTTCTTTATGATTCTAAATTTAAAATTTCAATTGTTAATTTGTAATATTACAGTCAGAATCGTGGAAATACGAAGCGTTGTTTTTGACGCCGGCGGCAAGTGTATCGCCTTAATGATCCATGTGTTGTTAAAAAAAATATTTAAGGATGTTTCGGACCATAATGGTTAATCTTCAGATTTTTAAAACAATAATGTGAAGAAAATTATATGATATGGGATCGCGTGATCGTCTGCGTTTAGTGTCTGGTTGCCAATCTGGTGACCCGGGTTCTATCCCGGCTAGTGCAGACTTTTAATCGTACAAAACTGATCCCTGTAGTGTACTCTCCACACCAGCTATGAGTGCCCGAGAGGTGACGCCTGGTAAGCGCCCACACGGTAAAATATTTTCATTACCGATATCTACATGTGTTGTAGATACTGGCACACCCAGTAATGGGTAATATGCCGTGATGATTTATTTTTTTAATTTTTATATAATTATATGATATATTTAAGTTCATTTTATATTGAATAATTAGCAATGAATAATGTATTTTTTTTTGATAATACCACTTTTTGTAGTGGGAATCAAAAAATATATGTACACTTTAACTTATTACGTGTTAAATAAGGACGTGTGGGTAAACTGCGAACAAAATTTTAAAAGGAAGAAATAAATTCTTTCGCTGTACACCCACACGTTCTTATAGAACATGTAATAAGTTAAAGTGTACTATATATTTAACTCCCACTACAACATGTGGTTTTATAAAAAAAAAAATGCATTTTTCATTGCTAATTATTTAATATAAAAATAAACTTGAATATATTATGTAAATTTCTTCACATTATTGTTTCAAAAAGCTAAAGATGAACTACTATTAAATATTTTTTTAACAACACATGGATCATTAAGGACTTAATCCTTTATACCTTTAAGACATATTTCAACTTGATCCTTCAAGAATCCATCATATAAGAAAGTAAAAAATTAACCGATATTTTTCGAATTGTGTTTCATTGGTATATAAACAGAATCCAAAAGATAGTAATTTAATAGGCAATTAAAAATATGAAAAGCATATCTTCTAAGAAATGAAAATTAAATAATATAATTTAATTCATAAAAATGTAAAACTAGATGCTGATGTAAACAATGTCAATGTTAAATCACACTAAATTTGGCTAATAAATATAATATAATAATATATAATAATCGGTGTTTTTTTTTATTTCTTTATACTAATTGAAACACGTTTGAAGTCGCGCGGTTACATACCTACCACAACATATATTAGTTTCTTGTGGTATATTGTTGCAAATGAACGTATATTTCTGTGCATTAAATGATACGCAAACTAATATTTAAAGTGTAATACGAACACTTGTGTTTATGTAGACGATGGCTTCAGGAATGAACATCTCTATTAACCGGTCAGTGGCATAATTTACTTTACGTCAAATGCTTTATACAAATGAGGTATTCTCTTCATATTATTCCTGAAATTGTCTTTTTTATTTATAAGAAGTATATTAGTATATTATATAATATAATTGCATTAAAATGTATACCTGCTTTAGATAAAAAAGATTTAACTTTTTTTATCCTGTACCATTAATGTGACAAAATGTCCACTACTTTTTAGACATGTGTTTCTCCCATTTCATGTGTTTACTACATAGTTTCAAATCAACACTTTTACTATCCTTTATGTTGTTTTTTATCTACTAGGATTCACGTTAATTGCACAAATGCATTTCGATCAATCCAATTTTTCCTGATTTCCGCCCAATTGTGTGCAGTTACTTGTTATTTGGCAATTCAAATTCGAACGGTATTTTCATTATTTGAAAGATATTGCAGTTATGCAGTTATAAAATAGTGATTAATTTCCAATATATATTTCATTATCATTGAGAATGCAAAATTATTAAATTTCAACATTGTAATGAAGTTATTTTCAACATCGCGGTTTAAACTAAAATTTAATTATCCACGAGTACGAACTTTTATCAACAATAAATATTCGCTTACGAGTTTTATAATTAAAACCTTAAAAAGCATCTCCTAGCCTCGCTAAATATTTCATTCATACCCGTATCTACAAAGCATAATCTGTTAAAATTTTGTGCAAAATTTTCTTCGGGAATTTACAATAGGCACAATATTTAAGTTGACAGTTATCAATCCTGGGAAAAAAACATAAGAATTCTAAAAGTTTTAAATAAATAATATGACTGGCGGACAAACAAGTTTCGGTAGACAATGTGTCATATTAAAACGTATTAATTTCAACGTTCAAATATAAAATAAAATATTGCAAACTTCTGGAAAACTATCTGATGTTGATGATGGAAGCGTTATATCACCGAAACGTACAATATATATATTTTTTTATTAATAAATGAGATATACATTGCCAACTCGTATTTTATATTTAAACATTATATAATTTTTTCTTAATCTAAAAATTTTGTTAAAAAAATAATGCTAATATTTTGACAAAACATTAGAACTTTTGAAATAATTTAACCTTTTTTCGAGCTGACCTTCGGTTATTCAAGGTCAAATCTAGGCCAAACTTCCCCTATATTACCACTCGCGTCAAATTGCAAGTGATCTGTTTCGCTTAATGTGCAAATTTGATAACTGTCAACTTAGCGTCCCTCGTTTAACTACTTTGTAAAGCCATATAGGAAAATTACGTTACATGACGTAATGATATATGTGTTTGCATTTAAAAACGTGTCATAAAATGTAAAGTTTGCGTATAAAAATCAAGTGTAGAGGAAATATGGCATGTGTTGGATATTAGTTGATAGAGTTTGATACTCTTGTACGATGTACGCTACTTCAATAAGCACTCTAGAAGCTGGAAAGCAGTATGTGAACCAAGTAATTCATCAATTTAACCATAGTACTCGGAAAGTTCCTCGACAGCTTTTAAACTGTACAATGTTGCATAGTAATAGCATAACTGACACTGCTACTATGCGTTATCATTGTTCGTGATCAATATTCGCTTGGGTAAATGGTACAAATAAGTCGTACACATGCGAGCACAGCGGCCACTTGAGCGCTAAATTAAAATGTTTACCCATTCACAACCTGGTACGCTAATTTGTTTTTGATTCGCTGTTCTCTGCTCTCCACCAGTTTCTCTAAAACACCTTTACTTATTTATTTTTATTATGTGCAGTCATTTGTTTTCAGAGACAGTCAAATATTTCATCTGTAGTATGTGCGGTTCTCACACAATAATTGTTCATCACGTTTTAAGTTAATTAAATATGATTTTCATTATGTCTCTTAGGATATTTAACTATTTTCAAATTGCTCTTTTAACTAGCTAATTAAAAAGACTTATTATAGCTTTACATGCTCTCCTATACAAAACTTATTTTCTATAATATGGGGCACGTCCAGAAAGTAAGAGTGCTGAGCCTCTGATGCTCAAAGGGATTTTTTTTTAAAATAAAGTTGGCAGCACTGCGTTCAAGGGTAAGGTCTTGGGAGTAGAATGCGCGCTTGTTTGTCTCAGTAGGTTGAAAACTGTTGTAGTGCCTTTTTGAAATGAGGGTCTCGATTCCGAATCCCGCCACCTGCGAAGTGAGGAGTATAATCCGGTACAGTATATCACCAGAAGTTGGGGATCATAATAAACCGTGTATACACCCCTCAATTACCTTCAAAAAGAAACCTTAAATTCTATCTGCCATAAATAAAAATGTAAACAATATAATTGGTTTCTCAAGATTTGCACAGAGATGGACTCTGTTACAACAGTGTTACAACAAAAATAGGAAATAAAATAGAAATTAAATTAAACAGCTTTCCAACTTATTACAACAATATTTATTTATAGTGTTGCTGTCAATTTTTATTATATTTATATACATTCAGTTTTTAAATACAGATATTTAACATTACCAATAATGTTATAGTCATACGTACATAATTTATTTATTGGAAGTATTTTGACAAACATACAGAAATTTTCGGTATCAACGTTGAAAGAATCTTTTTTATTTTTATATTTGAGAGGCGTTTAAGTTGTTTATGGCGATCCCTCGACTTCTGGTATACTATACCTTCTCGTGAAGGGAAAAGCGCCGTTTCAGATTTTTGAGGAAATAAAAACTGATTGTGGTGATGGTGTCATGAACCGTACCAATGTGTACAAGTCGTGCCTTGAGATTATAGCCGACAGAACGAAAAATCATGGTCTCTGTCTTTTGGGACCGTAAAGGGATTCTCCTCATTGAATTTTTGCCTCAGGAGAAAACAATCAATTCCGCACGGTACTGTAAAACCTTAAAAAATCTACGGAGGGAAATACAGAACAAAAGAAGAGGAATGCAGGGGGTGTGTTTGCCACAAAGCAACTATTGGACTCATTCTGTTGAGGAATTATTAACCACCCCGCTCGCAGCCTTGATCTGGCACCCTCAGATTTTCATATTTTCATTTTTCTGAAGTTTATGGGTGGAAAAAGGCTTTCGACCGACGATGAGGCTCAGAGTGCCGTCAAACAATGGCCCAAAGAGGTGGCGAGAAACTTTGTTGACGAAGCTTAAGAAAACTCGTTCCTTGGCTCACGAAATGTATTAAGAAGGGAGGCGACTACATCGAAAAATAGTATTTAATATATTTATAAATATTTCTAAATTTTTCAAAAAATATATAGCTTTTTGATTTTTGAAAATTTGAATACTTTTGCTTTCTGGACTTGCTTCGTATTATTTAATTTATTTTAAAAAGCGCAAAAGGGTCTTTTCACTCCAGCAAAGAGTGCCTGTGAGATAACGCCTAGTAAACGCATGCAGAGTACGAATATATCATCATTATTACAGATATTTATGTACAATGCATATTTGCACACCCTGTAACGAGTAATTTGCCGTGATTCTATATTTATTTGGAAATATTTAATAGGATTTTCTTATTAATGTTATAGATCATATACATATAATTTGATATTGATTAGATTTTGTCCGTTATAAAAATTGGTTTTACAAACTGGTTTTTTGAATAAATATTTAAAATCGAAACACCGGTTTTCAATTAAAAAAAAGCAATTGTTCTAAATAAAAAAAACGCTTATTATCCGAAATACGTACATAGTTTTTTAAACATTATTGTTTAATTTTTTAATATAGTTATTTCATCTTATTTTTTTATATTAGCGAAAATATTCAATACCGCAAATCACAATGCTGTTTTAATTATTTTTAATATTAGTGAAAACATTAAAATAATTTATAGGTATATTATCCAGTGTTAAGTGTGATATTAGTATTATAAAGGGACAATAATTTACAACTAAATTTGAATTTGAACAATTTTACATTTGTTTGAAGTACAATTCAATTCAATGCTAAGTTTACTGATTGAATTTTTCCTGTGAATAGATTTAATAAAAAGTACAAACAATATCAAAATAAAATAAAAATAAAAGAGAGCCATACTGTCAACTTCTGAGTCGTTTGTAAGTAAAATAAAATAACACAAAGAAACTTTGTGTATCTATGTATAAAAGTCAATGCAAAATAAGTTAAATCGGTGTTTTATTCCAGTAAAATGAATGTGCGTAGGAAATGAAGTACAGGCTTTGGGAGATTTTTATTTATTGGCAGTAGAATTGCGGATTTCGCAACATAAACAAAGTAGTTGATAGCTTTAGGTGCAATAAAGTCATCGGCGTTAAAAGAAAAAAATCTTGTTGGGAGAATGGGCAGCCAACCAGTCAGAGAGTTAGAGTCCACCCGTAACTGTGGCCAAATACCAAATTACTTTTTCATGTTATTGAGACCATAAAAATAATTCACAATCCATTGTATTGCCCTGTTGGCAGCAGGTAAAGGTTAAGGAAGGTGCGAATGGCTCGTTTCTAAATCAACAGTCTTCCCCGAGGGGGATTTAGCCAGAAGACGTGTAAATTTTTAAATTTTACTCTCTGGCTATATGGCCGCTTTTGTTTACTGTTATTTCTAAATAATATCAGCATTCTCAATGTCACCATACACGTACACAAAAAATAGTGATAATCTTTGTTTGAATTCAGATTGTCATTGAAACGCGTTGAAGTTTATATAAGATTACAGAATTATTGTTATTGTTCGAAATATGAGTTTTTTCTGCTTGGTTTCCTCATTTTCAGTAGTTCAATAAATCTTGTGACACTACCAAATTTGATCGATTGACAGTCCACCTCTGTTTAGTCTTTTCGTTCGTATCCATCTAACCGTAGACTCTGAAAATACGGATAGTAGAAGCGACTTAGCTTCCTTTCATTGTATTAAACTATTACATTTTTTTTTATACAAATTTTTGTATGTCAAGTTTCAATGTAATATCTTTTATTCTCCACATAAGGATGGCATTGCGCAAATTTTATATTGTTGTAGATAAACTCTTTTACCGTTAGGTTTAGGCTTTGATTCTTCTATCGAACACAATCGTTATTTGTTTTTGTTTCCCATACCAGTCTTTTCTTGGTTTTATTGATTATTAATTGATTAAAAATTAATAAAAATTGTAAAAATGGTATTAAAATGCTGTGCCAATATGCAGAAGCAATTACGAGTTGTATGTATTTATAAATCACATTTTACAAGTGTATTTGTTAAAAATTCCGTATATTTCCTATACTTATAATGCAGTTGTTCGCTTTTCGCTGACGTCACGAAATAAGCATGTAGGCTTGTTCTCGCCCGTGATCTCGTATTGCGCAATAATATTTTGATTATAGGTAGTTCAGAAGTATTTGAGTTCCTTCTATAATGATACTTACTAGGAAACTAAAATTTAATATTTATAATTTAAGATCGTTTCAGAAAAAAATTAGAAAATTAGTAGAATACCCGTTCATGTAGAATATAATTTCTGTGATATGTGCCTGGTCTCTTGCAGAACGACAATGCTGAGTCCAGTAGAAGCACAGAAAGAGCAGCAATAGTAAGGAGAAATAAGGTTGCTACTTCTTTATTTACTCCTCTGCGTCGCCAGTACTGCTATAGCTATTGTTGTCATTGTTATTATAACCAGTGCGCGTGGCTCGCACAGTAAAACATTGTTCCTTGCTTGTAGCTTCAGCTTGTACTGGGAATATCTCCCTCATTCCACATCTACACCTCAAGAGTCCCATTTGCACAAGTTGAAAGTCAATAATTTCCCTTGTTGTTTGTAAATGCCATTAAGCGCTGGATATTATCAAAATGATTTTCTGTTATTTGGGAATCTGAACATGTTGCTGCCAAATGCCATTCCCTTGTCTCAATTCCGTACTAATTTGTTACCATATCATCTTAACACAAAACAGAATTATCATTCGTCGAAATACTAACTTTTATTTTCATGTACTCATGTTTATTAAGTATTTTAAAGTATTTTTGTACTAACCTAGGAACTCACCAATGTTTACCTTTTTTTGACTTGGGAAATTTTTGTTTTCCATTATCACTCACTTGGTAACTATGCGGTAACCTAGGTCAATAATAATTTATTATTGACCTATTTCAAAAATACGAACTGTCACTTGTTAAAGAAATTCAAGCCAACAAATCCAAATATTATTTGATTCATTAACCTGGGGGAACCGGGTTCAATCCCGACCGGCGCCAAATATTTCGAATTTTAAATGGCACAAAAATGACCCCTGTGGTGCACTCTCCACACCAGCAATGAGTGCCCGTGAGGTGACGCCTGGTAAACGCCCGCACGGTACAAATATGTCATCATCATTACCGATATCTGCGACAATGCAGATTGGCACACCTAGAAATAGGTAATATGCCGTGATGATATACTTATTATTTATTTTTATTAAATTGAAGAAAAATGTTAACTAAGAATTCACAATTTATATTTACCACGTAATTTTAAATTGACCTACGCTGCTTCGGATGCAATATGTCAAACATGTAAATGTTCTCATAGAAATGAATAAATTACAATTAACGCTCTTTAATATTACGAGGGGAGTTTTTTATGTTATCTACCTAGCTATGAAAACAATATGCTATCGCGACAATTTTCTTATGTAAAGTTACTGTGACTTTTTTATGTCTACAAAGACACAATTAAGAACTTGAAAGCGGCTATACGCGAAAAAAATACCCCACAATTATGCTCAGAAAATGCTGCTTCTGCACAACAACTGCAGGGTGCATAAAGCACGAATTGTTCAAGCAGTAGTCAATGAATGCGGCTTTGACGAATTATAACATCCGTCTTATAGTCCTGACCAAGTCCGACTATTATTTCTTCCCAAAACTCAAAAAACATTTGAGAGAGAGTCGCTTTTTATCGAATGATGACTTGGAAAACGCATTGGAGTCGTATTTTGCAGAATTACCAAAAGATTTTTTTTGCAGGCGTAGCTTTATTAGAAAAACGTTGGAATAAGTGTGTTAATGTTAACGGTTCTTACGTTGAAAAATAAAATTTTATTTGTTCTCTAACTCGTTGTTTTCATGGATAGGTAGATAACATAAAAAACTCCCCTCGTAATTTATGCTATTTTTTATCATAATATTTATCGTTCAAAATTCGAAGAGGTAAATATTAAATTCAATATTATTTGAATATGTTAATATAATTTAGTTTGTGGGTTAAATATAATTGCGTTTCAATATATGTATTTATATAAACCACGGTTGAGAAGACCCTTACAATCTTGGCGCTGATAATGATTGTTTTCTCAACCGTGGTCGATAATAAACTATTTTGTTATTGTATGCTCGTAAATTTTTGGAACGATTTACCTTGTATCACAATAAAGTCCGCCTGCAAAATTTTGTTCAATTTTATTTAATGGGATCAGTTTAAGGTTTTAATGCATTCATTTCTATGGCTTCCACTCTAGTCATAAAACTAAAAGTAGAACAACTACATTTTCTCTTGAAAATTAAATAATATAAATAATAAAAAAAGAGAGAAGTAAACTGTATTGTTTAATAACAATCGTTTGTTCACAAAGAAATTACAAAGTTTCATAAAACAGAAAAAAATTGCATAACATAATAAAAACTTTAAAATAAAGTACAAAAGAACTTTTTATTACTTCTATATAAGGCAAAATCTTTTATATAAATATATGCGAACTTGAACTATATTCTAAATAAATTTTTAATATACATTTTATGGCAATCAGCAAAAATTGTTTATGTAATATCAGAGATTTCTATTGTTTAGCAAAATATAGATTTTTGAATGGTGCGTTTATCAACGTTACATAAAAATATAAACACGAAGGTTTACCATGGAAAAGTAAACTAAATTCAAGTACCCTAAAAACACGAGTTTGTTGCTCTTTTTATAACGATCACATTTTCCGATAATTAAAAATAAAAAGAAACAACCGCCCGGAAGCAAAATACACACTTTTCAGTGGAGTAATTAGTAACAGATTAAGTTTCTCAATTATATTTAACTTTGTAAAGTTTTTAATTCCCCAACATCATATTGCACACAATTCACGGAATTACACTAGCGAAAAAAAACTGCGAGTGTTATTGAATTTGTCGGAGTATATTTCACATTCACGAGCTGTCTTAAATATTACATCAAGCTTTATGTACTTCTGACAAGCCGGGTATCTAAGGACCATGTCGACATATGGCGCACATTTACCAAATTTCGGTAATAACATGGGATACTGAGGGCGGGCTATGCAATATATCCACCGCATGGCTCTAAATTATTTCTGCCCCAAGTTCACGCCTACTATGGCCTTCATATTTTAAAAAGGATCCTACCCAAAATTATAATCTGTAACTCTTTGTAATAGGTATATCTTTATGTCAGAGTTGTGTATAATACATTATATTTTATGAGGTATTGTTTTAGATAATATTTTTATAAAATGTAAAATTCATTTATATTTTACTCTTAATAAATTGTTTAATGAAATTTCATACAGTACAGAAGTTACTTCTCATAATTAACTTCGCGTTCCTGTTTACATTTACTTAAAAGTTACACCCTTAAAACTAAATTATGATATTGAAGATGGAAAGTTTGGAGCAAATATAATCAATACCTGTTATTTTGTTCAATAAATGTAAGATGCATTATGTTTGAAACAGGAATATTATTACATTTGTTAAATACATAAAATTCTAAAAAAAAAAAAAACAAACCGAATCTGTATCTAAGTTTAAAGGCAACCAGTATGAAATGTTGTTTGATATTGACGTGTGTCTTTCCTGACTATTACTGGACAATTGACCCGTCAATTTACTAACGGGTGTTAACCATGATGACATGAGAAAATCTCTGATCCCAGAAGTGATTTTTAGTGAGTAAGCATCTTTGAGAATCCCGAGAACACATTTTTCATATTTTCCTGTGCGTAAGAATTCAATGAGGTAGGATTTCGCGAATACTTGTCAGAATATTTTAATATTTTAGATTTGTTTACCTTGAGGATGAGATTAGATTTGGTAGCATTCTGTAAATTGGTATTTTACCTGAAGATTCGGCCTCTCAAGGTTTAATTTGAATATTTAGCGAAATTATTTATATTTTGAGGGGAGGAAATAAATTGCATCTCTTCCAGATTTTTCATTTCGGATGCAAGACGGCTGCCAAGCACGAATTATTTCTGCTTAATGAAAATGTCTCGTGACTTTGTCCTGTGTAATAACATGACATTAATTATCGTAATTTAATGAGGAAAATCTTTTGGAAGCCATCTTTTCAACGGAATGAACATCAAGCATGTTAGCTTTACAAAAAACTATGACGCTTATTTTAACACAGCAATGTAAGGTTACATTTATTACATTGCTGTAGTTATTGCGCTGTAAGGAGCACACCGATGGAATATCGCCAACGTAGTAACATGCTTTTGTAATGACAATCTGTTAGTTTGACGTCTAGAAGCAAACGGTGATATTAAAAATATTCAATGTAGACTGGAAGATAGAAATTAAAAATTGTCCAAGGTTGATAGCCCTCATTAAAAGAAAGTCTGTCGGTCAGATGTCAAAGAAATAATCATTTTTTCTCATTGAAATTCCTAATACATAAACTTATTATTGAAACTATTTAGAATGAACTATACCCTTCGGCTTTCACCAATTAAAACTGCAAGATTTTTTATTGGTTACTTAATAGAAGATGTACAAGGCAGACTATGGGAATTAATATAATTTCTGAAAAATCAGAAAAATTTCATTTTTCTTAAATTCTGCCACATTATTTGGGCTGATATATTCTCGAGCGTCATGGAAATTGGAAGTCTGATAGCGTTGCTAAATTCGACATTGAAAATTATAATATTTTCAAAAACTCTAGTAGTAAAGCAACTGTGTTTGTACATAATACAATGCTATTATAAAGAAGTCTGTTTTAAATAATTAATATCATTGCGTATTTTAAAATCGTTCTTATTTTGTAGTTTATATAAAAAAATTAATTTTCTATTGTTTTTTATTAATTTTGTTAGATTTATTTTCTACAAATTTGTTTAACAAATAATATACCTACGATAATCTTTATGCAATAGCATGCACATAAATGAGCAATGTTGTTACTGCTTATTTTAATATATTCTGAAACTTAAATACCAAGTTGCTACAGTCAGATTTCGTAGCGCCCTTATTTTAGTCAACCTGGTCGACGTTCCAGTAATTCTGGTCGTTTTGCATTTTGTTCCACCGCGTTCTTTCGTTTGAACCGCTAGCACGGGCTTGAAGATCTGAGCGTTGCAACAAAGTATATTTCTTCCACAATCTTACGATGTAAGATATACACCACCATATTAGATCGACGGAAATTTTACATCGGGGATGTAACGCTACTAGTGGTGTCAAAAGTATTCGGTTAATCGGTTAACCGGTTAGCCGGTTTATGCGGTTTTTAAGAAAATAAAAACCGGTTAACTGCGGTTAGCTGTTAAACCGGTTAACCGCGGTTAGCCGTGAAACAGGTTAACCGCGATTAGCCGCAAAACCGGTTAACCGCGATTAGCCACAAAACCGGTTAACCGTGGTCAGCTGCAAAACCGGTTAGCCGCGGATAGCCATAAAACCGGTTAACCTCAAATAGCCGACATAAATGGTAATCCGCGAATAGTCGACAACAATCGGTTAACCGGCTAGTTTTGAAAAACTGGTTGAACGTTATTCGGCAATAAACCATGAATCAATGAAAATGTAAATCGATATTGATATATTTTGTCACCTGCGTTTGAGGCACATTCTGTATGGAATATTTGATGCACAGAGTTCAATATTATAAACGTTTTATAACTACTTTACTAAATAAAATGTTTTTTCTTTATTTATGACAAGAAACTGTAGTAGCAAAACACACATACATATGTATTTTGCAATTTAACCGTGATAATTTTATTAAATATTTATTAATTTTAAACAAAATAATTTTTAAAAAATAAGACAATGAAATCTTTTAAAAAACACACAATTGATTCTGATTAGTTTATATGATAATTTTGCTTTGAATGGGGGATTACACCATTTTTTTTTATAATTTCATCTGAAAATATTAGGAAAACTAAGACTATTGATGAAAATCCGGTGAAAAATATCTTATTAATAAGTGAGTTATGGTCTCCCGAATTTTGAAAAGATTGACGTGACGTCACATTTATGTGTTTTTATATCAAACTGTTTTTATCATGGACCTAAATGTTCTTGAAATATATGCTATTTTAAGTTATATTTACATAAAAATAAATGAATATTATAACACTGTATAAGTCTACATACTTTATAATTACAGGCGTATTTAAATTATTAAGTTTAATGCAAGAAATTTATGTTAAAATAAAAACTGTTTGAAAACTGCTGTACAGGAATGTTAGCTCCTCCTTCCGAATTTGAATTTCTTAACTTCCATTGGTAGTAATCCCCACCTCGTAACACGCTATTTGTAATGCATGTATAGGTGGTCTCTCGGTCGCCAATCAGAATATTTTCATATTAGTGTCGAAGCGCTATAATCAAAAACCCTTTATTTCCGAAATATCTCAATTACACCATTTCATTTTTTTTTATTAATATTCGTTATTCAGCATATACATTCGTATTTTTTTACTATTTTCCTTTAATTCGATTGAGCCGTAATCCCCCATTATTATTTTTGTATTGTATTTTTGTAAATAATGGTATACTATTCTACTAGCGTCCAGCGGTTGTCGGATCATTGACGAGCATGTCCGAATGTACTCCGTAACTTCACTGCTATGGAAAATGAGAATAACGGGTCAAAAATGAATAAGTATAACAACAAAAACCTCAGCCAAAGCACAAAAATCACTTTTAGAAACCGGTTACCCGTTAGTTGCAATTAGCCGATTAACCGAGGTTAGCCGGTTAACCGTGGTATGTTATCACGGTTTACCAGTTACCATTTTCGACGGTTTTTGACAGCACTAAACGCTACATATATTGTCATTTTGTTCAGAATAGCATTAAAGTAAAATTCTGCAAAATGATAAGTTTCAGTGCGTACATCGATGTAAAATGCGTTCAGAATTGAGCCATTAATTAAAGAACAACAAATGTCAACGATTTGATTAAGATATACTGGCTTGTATTATGAGCGCACTTTTATAGTAAAAACGCTTTTATGGAGCACACTTTTCATAAGCATACAGAGTGTTATGTAAGTAATGTGCCATAGTTCATGGTATGATAGAGAGAACTAAAAGAAGTTATAATCTGACATATATTTTCTGCACAATCTGTTAAGTTCTAAAATATACGTGAGACTGTAAAGTTGACCAATTACGAATTAATTAATTTAAAATCTAAAAATAAAGTTGTTCCAAAAAACAATATTGGTTGGTTGTCATAAATGACGTTAAATTTTTTGCAATAAGTGGCGAAGTACTTAGATATTTAGAAATGCCTTTTACTTGCACTAGTCAAGACTTCACCGACAAGCATGAATAAAATAAATAAATATATCATCATGGCATATTACCCATTTCTGAGTGTACCACAATCTGCTTTATCGCAGATATCGGTAATGATGTACCTTATCCATGTTCTGCTTCTAACTTTAAACCGTTTAAACTTTCAAAATTAACAAGAGTTGTTGTTTTTAATCAAACTATTGTGATTCTTATATAATTCTTTATTCAAATAAATAATTGTTATTGGTTCACTTCGAAGTACTTTCACAAGTGCAATAAGCACATTAGAAGGGAAATTATTACAGATTACGATACACTGCAACCTTCTTTACTGTGTAATGTATGGCAGATTACTTACATGACACTTGTATAATATAAAAACGCGCTCCATAAAAGCGATTTTATTATAAATTTTCTACATCTCCAAAGATTGTCCCATGTTAGTGGAAAGGTCAATGTGCGACCGATTTCTGCTTTGGTCGCACTAATCTCAATCTTGATTTCGTTGTTGAATGTTGTGTTAGTTGAGGTGTTTTTGTCAGTTTGAAGTGAATTTATGTTGTTGAAGTAGATTAGGGTGGGATGTAAGGTTTGGTGTATAAGTATCGCATCAGTCTCACTCACCTAACGTGGATGATGTAATGCGTGATGGGGCTGTGGTGTGTATCCTTGGACTGCGCCCAAGACAGGTTGACGGATCGAGAAGTGAAGCCCATTATCAGCGGACGTCCTGGAGGATCGGGAACATCTGCAAGCAAGCGGGCTATACTCAATAACATGACGATTTGCGAAATTTAACATGTATTTTTTAAGTCAAGCATATGGACAACTGACAATTTTATATCTCGCGGATCTAGATCTAGAATAACATATAAATAAGTTTTTGGTAAAATGAGATTTTTGAATTGCTAGTTTCTATCAGCCATATTCTATATTTTCCTAATATTAGTTTTTATTGTTGTCTATTTTCGAGATAGTACGGAATTAAAATTCTTTCTGCCAAAAATTGAATCAAACGTGTGGGGACGAAGTTCTGTCTGCGACATAGTACAGATAGAAGTACTTAAAAACAAGTATTTCCCGAGTCAAAGAATCTATAAAGAGGTTCAGAAATTAGCATCGAGATGCAGAATGCTTTGAAAACAATGATAACTGTAATGCCTATACTGTAAAACAATATTAAAATTAAATTAGGGTTTTTTTTAATGGTAAATTTTTTCATTTTTTTTGTTCTTTTGTTATTATTATTTGTAGCGCATAGATGTATTATTTTCATGTTTTATTAATAAAAATAAATAATAATTTTCTATGCCGTATTGAGTTTCTATTTAAATATGCTCAGATAGAATTTTGGTCCTATTTTTGTAATATTTTTTTCGTTATCTGAGCATGTCATTGTAATTTTCTTCCAAACTTTTATAATATAATTAAATCCCTTATTAGAGTTATTAAATATTAATTCGATAATAATAATAGCTCTGTTCGATGAAAAGTGCTTGAAGTGCAGAGCAGAATAGTGCAGTGCAGTGTAGTGTACACTAGTACAGTCTAATTCTTGTGGTTTCATAAAACACACTAGTGTATATTTGGACAAGTTTGCTCAGCTGTGAGTAATCAAGCCAAGCGTAGCCAAAGGTGTAAAAGGTTAGGTTGTTTATTATAAACACAGTCATATCATAAAGCTGCAAAGAAGTGACTGCAGAAATGTCTGTTTTAAAGAGCATAGTGTTTGAACTAATAAACGATTCTGACGAAGATCAATCATCACTTGATTCTTCATCAAATTCAGAGACAGATATATTAATTAATTCTTTATATAACAAAATAAAGAGAACGTGCATTAAAAATTTTAGGTTAATAAACAGATGTGTAGATAGGATAGAATTAAAATTGTGTACCGAACAACATTTAGTTACCCCCACTCCTAGTCTGCACTTCTACACCACCTCGCGAGTCAGGTCAGAAACGTGAGCACTAGTTCTTAAAATTTTTGTCATCGAACAGCCTGCCAGAAGCTGCCCGTTTCTCATAAAACATGTTAGTGTAAGAAAGTTAACACTAGGGCGGCCTAGTACATGTCATCGAACAAAGCTAATGTGTTCAAATAATAGCGAGTTAAAATTTCAAATCAGTTTTCTCGCCATATTACATTCTTGCAGTTAGAATCTTGTTATTACCCGCAACCTAACTCCGCAGTCAGTGATCAGTTTTAATAAGAAGTAGAAACGTGATATTAGAAATTAAAAATCATCAAACACTATAAAAAGTCTTTCTAACCGAGGACTCCAAAAAAATCATTAATACAATGGTGTATTACTTTTGGATGAAATAAATTTCGTATGTGAGACACAAACTCCTGTCGAACTGTATTGTACCTGCAACAAGATTGACATCCAATGCTGCTAGAATACTAATACAGTTACGAAACAAATACTCTATTTATATATTCTAAGTGATTTCCTGATGGATTAAATACCTCGTCACTATATCTCTTTGTTGGAGTTCTGAAATAAAAAGCCACGAATGATGTGGTCTCTTTCGTGTTGCAATACGTGTGGAAGTGGAACTACGGCAGGGATGAAACCATTTAGTTAGAACGTGGGAGATTTAGCGTGGCTGGAATGATGAGTAGTCACACGTCCCCCGTTTTACATGTTTTATTTAATTTTTCATCGGAGTTGCATGTCTTGTGGCGTGTGAGATAACACGCCATTGTTACAGCGGAAACAATTTGTATTTCGCATTCACCCGGACACAAGTAATTATCAATGTAGGTGTGACTGGGTGGGTACATTGCATTCACAAAGGTTAACTATTATTTTTATTCTACGGCAATTTTAATAGTAAATGCTTGACACTGAAGAAGAATTATGCTTGAAAGAAATATTCAGTCCACCTCTTTCACAGCCGCTAATCAATTATAAAAGACGGCTCCAGCACAGAACGGTAAGACTTTTGAGCTCGCCTCTTTATAGTGTACAAGCTACTCCGCTCCGATTTTCTGCAATGCCATTGTCGGCATAGCTTCGCCAAAAATTAGACGATCGATGGTCAGTATAGTCGCGTGCTCCATACAGTTGCATAATCCTCGAAGCCCAATCTTCGTCTAAAAATCTGTTGGATTTCGTCTCAAATCCACACACAGACACATTTTCTCAACCCAATGCATCCTCTAATAGTAACTAGGAATGCGGCAAGATTCAGAAAACAGATCAATAAGTATCCTTTTTGACGAAAATCTACCACCAGAAAATGATCAAAAATGGTTCTTCAGAAAAATTGCGAATTGCGCTACCAATTTTATGTCATTAAGGACAAGAACAAATAATAGCCCACTTGCTTACTTGCACCGGTTTAGAAAAAGAATCCACGCAACAAAACTTGACTAAAGGAACATCGAATTTGCCTGGTTTTTACAGGTGGTTTTCCGCTGGTTCAAAAAGAAATTTCCAGAGAAGGTGAGTCCTGGGCGTCTTAATTGTGACAACCATTCCCCATGTATTTATGGTGAAGAAAAATAGCCAAACGTTAGAAAACTTACTGGAAGTAAAGAAGGCAGGTCCCCAAAAAGCACTGGGACTCAACAATCTTGTCATCATAAGCTATAGGAAACTCCGGGTTAAGTAAATTAGAAAAGTATTAATTATAGGGGAGTGTCTATTGCACTGTTCAGACAGTGCCTCAAAAAACATTAGAAAGCGTAGTAAGGTATATTGCAGCACTGTCTAGGCAGGCAGTGCAGCATAAACTATTGCACGGGCGAAATCTAGCTGCCAATTATAACGGCCACTTCTAAAACAGAACCTAAAAACCATTCTCTACCAATTATGAATTGTCAGTTAGATATTGTTACAATTTTTTTTTTTAAGTGACCTAACTGACAATTTTTAATTGGTCGACAGTGGTTTCACGTATTATATTTTATTAATTTCATTGTATAATCTGCATACAAATAATAATAACTCCCGAAAATATGGATAACATTTTAATAGAATAAGGGTTATATTATTTTTAATCGAGTAGCGAAACCTTGGTAGTCACGTTCCATGCGCTGATGAAAGTGTTTTCTAATAGAAGCGTAGAGAAGTAGGTCGATGTGAAGCTCTAGGCAACGTAGTGTACGTATACGTACCCGCACTGTACGCACGTATGGTATGTGGCGGTCGCACTCCATGTGAATTATGTA
Organism: Ophonus ardosiacus; assembly: GCA_943142095.1. NCBI lineage: Eukaryota > Metazoa > Arthropoda > Insecta > Coleoptera > Carabidae > Ophonus > Ophonus ardosiacus. The sequence goes on along the minus strand of OW964833.1, from coordinate 13,623,710 downwards.
TAACATCCACAGTGTTTTGTGCGAATGTGACTGCGTTAGTGTTCGTATTAATACCGCGCATGAAATATGTGCGTCGTCGTCTCGGTCTCGTTAGACACCTGGCCTCAGAAGCATCTCATCGCCTCTCACACGTCTGCCTCCCTGATTCTCCCACAACCTTCATTTTCACAATCCCCACATGACATACGTGAATATTTATTACTGGTATTGCCGTCAGCTTTCATATAAATTCTCACTGATCAACATAATATTATATCCCGCAAAATATTGTGCTAATTAATTACAAGTCCGGAAAATATGTACAGCAAAACAGTGATCATGTATCTATATATTGATTATGTTGTTTATACATATAACAACACTTATGAAACTCCAAGCAGCAATAAAGCAATACTTTTTTTTTACGTGGAATATCTTATATTTTCTGATTGAATGAACAATGAAATACCAGTTTATAGGCTCGCTTTTATAGACTACAGTGAAAAGTGGCACTAGTGACTACTATTGGAAAGTAATGTATTCAAGTACTGGAAATTTACTCTAAATTTCTTTCATTTCAATTTATCTCACTTAAACGGTGATCTGACCAAAATTTTTACAGAGTACCATTTGTGTATGACAAAACAGCAAATTCAAATAGTCATGTTGTAATAATTATTAAAACATTATGATATATGTCATCTCACAACTCAGGTAGTAAATTTTTGCTATTGCTCATAGTACTCCTTAAATAGCTAAAATTATTACTTTAATTTTGCCTCTCTTTTGCAAACAAAACATACTGTAAACAATATTTTTGGACTTGTTAGATGTAGTTTGAATTCTGAATGTTTTTGTATTAACACTTTTGTACTAAAATTAATAGAGCAGAATTTACAGCAATATGAGCATTTTACCGTTTATTTCCTATGGTCCTCAAAAAAGAAGGCACCCGGTATGTTTTCTTTTTTTTAAAAATAAATAAATAAAACAAGCATTACGTTTCCGGTTTATAGCACCATGTTGTTCAATTTTAGTTGTCTCATATTGTGAGCAACAAGCTTTGTCCAAAAACCAAGTTAAACATGAAAAGCTTAAGGTTGTCCATTTTTTAATTTAAATAAATAATAAAACTTGGCGTTACAGATCTCGTTTATTGATAAAATTTATTAAAAATTATTGTGGACGTTTTGGTGGTTCAAAGCCACCATCATCAGCATCAAATTGTTGTTACAATATTTTACATTTGGTTGTTGAAATTAATACGTTTCAATTAGCCACGGGGTGGCAAATAAGTTTTGAAAGACAATGTGTCAAATTGAAACGTTTTAATTTCAACAACAAAGTACAAATTACTGTAACAACAATTTGATGCTAATGATGGTGGCGTGGAACTACCGAAACGTCTAAAATAATTCTTAACAAATTTTGTCAATAAACGAGATCTACTTATTCCTCGAAATTTGTTATTCGACAAAAACCAAATTAGTCTTTTTCTGTATTTGGAAATTAGGTTATGTAACAATGGGATTCAATTTCGATTGCTAGCGTTATTAGCTTGTTGATATTATGTTACAATAATCGAATGAGTAGCTAGTCAGAAGATCAGAATGCGGAATTAATATTTCTAATATTTGTTGTGCACGCAGAAGATATTATATTACTAATAAGGGAATTTAAGTTGAACTTTCCATTGCTCTGAGGGACATTACAAATCAATTGATCGCGGTGGAAACGATATCATCTGCAACATGATAACCGAATAGTAAATCAGCAGATAGACAGTCTGTTAGTGAAAGATGATCTAGGGGTTTTCAGTCCGTATCTAATCCCCATCTCCAGGGAAACTAACCAAAACAAACTCTATTCATTCGCGTGGAAAGTATACATGCTGCTATTTTAAATATGTGTTTTTAACAGTTTTTGTTATGATCCAATTGCACATACGCACACCCTATACCTGCGTGGTTATTTTCATTTGTTGAGCAAATAGCGATACATTGGTTTTTTCATTTAGTAAACATGAATTTCACCGGTTTACTGTAATCCTAATCAACTGAACGGTACACATTTCAATCAAGAATGAATCTTCCAGTGATTCTGTGATCGTAATGGTTGAATCCAGCAATAAATTAGAACGATATATATTAGATACAGAATTTACGGATTTAAAAATCATATGTAGTCATTTCGAGAAGATAAATTTGACTTTTTTGTGGTTTAACTCAAGAACAATCAATGTCAATTTTTCACAATTATGAAATATATAAAATAAACATTGTGCTTTTTTCTCCATTTTATATATTATGTTGTAAGATTAACTGTAAGTATGTAACATAGAATATTTTATGTAAAAAAAACTGATATGGTCAACATAATAAAATTATGTCTGTGACTTAATACAAGAGCAACCAATGTCAATTTTTTCGGTGCTACAGATCACATGCGATTTGATGTGAGTAATAATACAAGGTTTGTGTTGGGTCAAACTTTGACCTTGAGTGAACAGTTTTCAAGAAGCTTTCGAAGGTCAAGCTACAAAAAGACTGATAAGTATAAAACAAAAAATACTACAATAATAATCTATGTAGACATATCAGTCAAATATTGAAGAGCTTTATGAAAAATAAATAAATGAATAAATAAATATATCTTTACGGCATATTACCTATTTTTGGATGTGCCAATCTTCTTTGTCACAGATATCGGTAATGATGCTTGTATTTGTACTGTGCGGGCGTTCACAAGACGTCACCTCACAGGCACTCATTGCTGGCGTAGGGAGTGCACCACAGAGGTCACTTTTGTGCTGTTTAAAATTCGAAATATGTGCCGTCGGTCGGGATTAAACCCGGTTCACCAGGTTCGGGGCCAGACACTAAGACACGCGGCCACGAGACCAAATATGAGAAATAGCGATATTTTAATTAACATAAATAGTGCAGAATGTTAAGTTTCATAGAAATATACTATTGGTATTTTTATTAACACTGAAAGTTTCTTCTTAATTTTAGCAAATTTTCCAAAGATTATGAATGTTGACATTGTTTGTTCTTGCATGAAACCACAGAAATATAAGTGTATAATTATCCTTTCAAATATTGTCAATGGTATAGGTTTATCTTTATTACTGAAATCTGTGAATAGTATTAGATTGGCTCACCCAGAAATGGGTAACAATGATAAAGCGTGATTTTAGAACCAATTTTGTTATTACTGCAATGTACAGCGTACTGCATTTTTACAACGTCATCTCTTTGTTAGAAGATTGAGAAAAAGACTAGGAAAAATAGTTGAAAGGAAAAATTTTTGGAATTGGATTGTGAAAACGTTGGCTGTCACTTTCTGTTCACTTCTTCGTCTGTCGTTGTGAATACTAGGAGAATAGTATTGCGATGATAGAGGGTGTTAGGCGCTAAGCTTATAGGGTGAGGAAGTTGTCGGCATTACCTCACCACGTACCTCGTACCTCGTACAACGTACAGCGGTTCGTATTCGCATTCGCACCTTGTGGTGGAGACTGATCCTCGGCTGACCCTTCCGGTTTGCGCAGACCGTTGTTCGCACGCCTAGCAAATAGGAATCCAATGTTCATAGCCCAACACCAGCACGTAAAGGAATTTCGTTTAAAAACCCTGCCATCCGCTACAACGCTGCCAACAGTTAACGTAAATTGATTATTCTCTGTTGTGTTAAAAGGTACAGGTATAGGTATGCCCCGCGAGGATTATTTCACATCGTACTCCATGACGAAAATTCAAATTTTCTGTCTGCATAAAATATAAAGGTTTTCTTCTCCTAACGGACAATCATAGCTGTAGTATGGAGTACATAATAAGAGTTTTTTTTTTAATGTATATTAGATTTCCAATATGTATATTTAATCCTTCGGAATTGGCGCCCTCTTCTATGACCTGAGAGGTGGCGCCGGTTCTGAGAGACCCGGAGAGACGCGAGTACAATAAATACTATCGGGTTATTTTTGTTACAAAATAATGGTATGAGTTGAATTGAAACTTTTTTTGCTATGAAAATGAACAATTTACATAAAAAGAAAAACAAATAAAAATTTATCTCTCAAAATATAATCCAACAAAAAACTTTTACCTCCTAAGGGTTAAATTAGCGAGCATTCCGCATTTAGTGCGTTGAATAATAATATCAATAAATTATAAATATTTTTATATTATAAATTTATAAGGGCCTCTAAAAATCAGGAGCATTAGAAAATGATAAAAACACCTCTATAATTACAGTCCCAAATACACAGTTTTCTTCAAAATATAGGTGACCCCAGTGGTGCACTCTCCACACCAGTTATGAGTGCCCGTGAGGTGACGTCTGGTAAGCGCCCACACGGTAAAATATATCGTCATCATTACCGATGTTTACATGTGTTGTAGATACTGGCACACCCAGAAATGGGTAATATGCCGTGATGATATATTTATTTATTTATTTATTTATGGACACACCTGGGCTGATTTCATATTTTCTAATACAGGGCATATCTATGTTCGTTTTCGAGATATTTACATTTAAAACCTTACCCTTCTTTCGTCGTAACATACCGTAAAAATGAATAGAAGCCAGCGACTTTGCTATTCGACTCTACGAGCAAAATTATACAAAACTTTTCAAATTTTTTAAACAATGAATTTAATGTTTAAAGCAAAATAATTAAAAATGCCAAAATCTCAAAAAATAGATTTTTGGGATTTTTAGCCATTTTCAATTATTTTGCTCCAGAAATTATTGAATTCAATGTTCAAAAAATTTGAAAATTTGTATTCTTATGTGATTTTGTGCGTAGAATCGATTGGTCGCTAGTGATGTATCTCTACCCATTATATCTCAGGCACTAAGAGATATTAATCTGCGATTAGAAAATTTGGAATCAGCGTAAAGTATATAAAATCATAAAACGTAGATTAAAAAAAAATTTGAGAATTTTATCTAGAGGTGGGTGTATATATCTTGGGCGACATAACTCAAAAATAGGTAGAAATACAGACTTATGGGTATCAGAAATTAATTTTTTTAAAGAGGGGGCCCCATTATCTCACCGCCCGATACATTTTTCCGTATTGTCATAATGTTATGGATGAAAAAGTTTTGATTTATAATTTGTTTCCACAGTATCGGAGAAATTACTCCTAATCATAGTTATATCAAATTTCCTTTTTTTATGCTATTTGTTTTTGTACGTTCCTTTGCTAGTGAGAATACGGAATACGAAACTCTAAATCTATTCCTGTTCTGTATGTCTCTATACCCACTTCTGCAAAAAAAAAATATAATTATAACTTTTGTGCCCTTTGATATCGTGAACAACATTTCAAAATAAAAACTGGCTACATATATGATTTTCCACACTGTAGACTGCCCACGACAGCTTACGGTATATCGGTTCTGCTTGAGAAGTCGTAATTTGGGTACATAATTGCTGACTCTTTGAAAAAATTGTATGTTTACTGAAATTTAATAATATTTTTTTGATTCCGCTCTTTAAATTCCTTGCACCTTCAAGTCATCTTCATTTACAAATGATATTTTAAAGCAATTTCAGTTTTACAACTCCGGAGAACAATTAACAGAATAACTTGGAAAATTTGGGCGACAGTAGCAGTCAAATTGTTTTATAAGTTTGCCAGGTTAACAAATGAACGTTATTTAAATGCATGTGACAATTTTAAACGAAGACTTTACTGCAATTCTCTTTAGGATTGTTTAGAATAAATCAATTTATGTAGAGTATAGACTATCAAATCTGAAGATTGAATAATTATGGCATAATACAGTAAACTATCAAATGTAGTAATTTGTTATTTGAGTTACCGACTAAATTTAATGGGTTGCTGTACAGAGTAAACGACACACTTATAGTTTTCAAATGAAATCAATGACAGAATCACTGTAATATCATTCTGCAATAAAATTTAGATGATATATAACTTGCACTCGAACTATAAATCTAAACTTGACTGCGTTTTAACTACAGTGGCGTGCAAAAGTATTGAGCCAAACAGGTTTTTAAACCATATCATATATTATAAAGATGATACAACAATCAAATAGTTACATTAATAAACATAAGCATTTGTGTATAAAATATTTTCATATTATAGACCAGAAACTATGTAAATAAAATAATGTAGTTACAAAATAATTTACCGTGCTGTGCAAAAATATTGCGCCAAAGATACACATATTTCAAAACTACTAAAAAATCGGTTCAATCTTTATTTGATTTGTAATTTTGTACTCCATATTTAATAGTTTATCATCATTTGTTTTAAAGAACTTAAATAAGTTCACTCCCTTAACATTAGTATATTGAACTAGACAGCGAAATATCGTTTTACTTGTACCTAGACATAGAACATAAGCTTTTGAACAAACATGTGAACATGTTGGTATAAAAATATACAATTCCCTACCTGCTAATTTAAAAAATGGAACTCACAAAACAATCATTTATACCCTAAAACGTATTCTGATACAAGAAGAATATTACAATTTAGGTGATTTCTATTGGGACTGGGCAAATAACTCCCTATTTCAATTAATATAAATGTAAACAATTTCTTCCATCATTTTTCTTTGCAAGTATGAAGTTGCGCAGCTAAACAAGTGTGCGTTTGTTTTAGTTTTAAGTGTTTAATAGTTACCTACGTTTTTGCACTTAAAAGATTGTAGCATCTTCTTTCAGAATATTAATGTAACTATGATTTCTCTTTAACATGTACATTTTCTTACTTTTTACATTTTGTTTTTATACATTATTTATTTAGGGACATTATATATTAATATATACATACTTGTATTTTTTTTTTGTGTGTAGCACTTCATGTTGTTACTAGTAATTCGAAATTTGGTTTTGTATTTGTTATAGTGATATTCCTATTTGTTTTTATATTAATGTAAGTACTTGTTAAATTTTATTTATATTTCATTGTTTCTCTGGTATGTATATTTGTCATAACATTATTGAATGGTTAAGTGGAAGAACAGCCACGACTGAATCTTGCCTATTGATTATGTTTAATAGTAATATTGAAATTAAAATAAATTTAAATTCATCAACGAGAAGAAGAAGAACTGCCAGTTAGGGACTTTAAGTAACTGTCAATTGGCAACATTGTGTGAAGAAGTGTGAGTCAGGCAGTAAGAGAGTGAAGACGTGTGTATCAGTCATTCATTGTATCAATCTGTGTTATTTCGAGAGAAATAAAACGTAATTGTAAACGCAAGTTCAAGTATCATTATTCATAAAAGTTTGGTCCATTCGAGACGGATTTGCGTAGCAAGAAACAGTGAAAACGTTGAAACAAAGCGTAAATTGTGTGAACGACGGTTGGGCGAGTCCATTTCAACAACGCACACAGCCAAGCTGAGGGGTGGCCGCATACCGTGCAAGTTTACGACGCATCAGCCGACAGAGAGCGACGATCACTGCAGTAAATGCAAACGGCGTGCGAAAGAGAGAGAGAGAGATAGCGTTCAAGATAACTGCACATTCCTTCCGTAAGTCCTATCTATATTTTTATATATTTTTACACTTAAAATTGCTTCGACACAATTACAACAATGGAATTAAGTACTTTAAAACAAAAAAGGGGTACTATTAGACAGCAATTAACATTGTTCAAAAAATATTTAGACGGGATTGGGGATAATATTGACGATTCAATTGTTATAAACATTGAAGAGCGGTTGTCAAAAATTGAACCATTATACGAACAGTTCGACTACGTTCAAACACAAATAGAGGCCCTCGAAAATAAAGCTGAAGATGAAATTAGCGAGGATCGCGAAAATGTTCAAAACATTTATTTTACTCTTTTAGCCCGGGCAAAATACATTCGCAATAAAAATGTAGAAGGGTCAGATATCGCTTCTAATCATTCAGGTAATTCTTTAGTTAGCAACAAAACTCAAGAAAAGTTAGTGCAAAATTCAATTTATAATGATGAGCTAAATGCCAGGCCAGTGCTGAACACCACGCGTTCTACAGACATGTCAAACGTAAAGCTTCCACGCATAACATTGCCAACATTCGATGGTAGTTTCACATTGTGGCGGGAATTTTTCGATACGTTCAAAGCATTAGTAGACTCAAATGACAATATTAGTAATGCTCAAAAGCTATGCTATTTAAAAGCTTCTGTAAAGGGTGAAGCTGCTAACCTACTCACATCATTCGAAACAATTGATGCAAACTATGACATCGCATTTGATTTATTAAAAGAACGCTACAACAATACTAGGCGCATTGTTCACACGCATGTTAGGGCATTATTAGAAATAGATAACATAACAAAAGAATCGCATCTTAGTCTTAGAAATTTAATAGATAGCTCGGAAAAGCACATGCGTTGTTTAAAAACTTTAAATCAACCCACAGAACAATGGGACGCGTTGATAGTTCCAATACTCTCAATAAAATTAGACAACGCTACAAATCGCGAATGGGAGACAAAAATAAATGCAGAAAATGTCTCAAAGGATAATATACCGACTTATAAAGAATTCATATCGTTTCTTAATCAAAAACAGAGTGCACTTGAAGCAATCGCGGTCAAAAAACCAATTATTGATACATCAAAAGGGTTCAATTCGAATAAAAGGGTATCGACATATGCATCAAATATACGAAAAGCGTGCTTACATTGCGATAAAGATGGTCATTTGATATACGGTTGCGAAACATTTTTGAAATTAACTACAGATTCGAAAATTAATCGTGTAAAGGAACTTAAAGCATGTGTAAATTGTCTGCGGAAAGGACATTTCGCTGTACAATGTAAATCAAGCGGTTGTAAAACTTGCGCGAAAAAACATAATACATTGTTGCATTTAAACAAAGCCGAACCCGAAAACAAACAAAACATAGTTGAGGAAGACATTGAGGTGAGCAAAGGAGGTTCGTATTTATCGTATCGAACACAAGCTCAAACATTATTGTCAACGGCTATATTGCAATTTAAAGCTAGTAATGGGACAATATATTCAGCTCGCGCATTGTTAGATTCAGGATCACAGTCGTGCTTCATGACTGATGAATTTGCTCGAAAACTAGCATTACCAAAAATGTCATTAAAATACTCGATTTCGGGAGTAGGCAAAAATGAATTCAAAATAAACAATCAAGTTTATGCAGAGGCTCAATCAACGGATCTGCGCTATAAATTCAAAACGAACTATTTAGTTATACCATGTATAACTGAAGAATTACCGCTGGTAACGTTTAACAAAAATGATTTAAAAATACCGCCAAATTTGAAACTTGCTGATCCCAATTTCAACGTAAGAAGCAAAATTGACATTCTAATCGGCGCATCAATATTTTGGGATATCCTGAAGAACAATCATATGAAACTTGGCACATGTGGTCCCATTTTACAAGACACAAATTTAGGATGGATTGTATGTGGTAACATGCCTTATAATCCATCAACAAACAAATTAATAACAGGTTTAACGTTAGATAAATTAAATGAACAAATGCAGCGTTTTTGGCAAATAGAAGAATTCAATAATACAAAATTATTGACACAAGAAGAACTCTTCTGTGAAAAACATTTTGAAGAAACTTTCACACGAAATTCAGAAGGCCGTTTCGTAGTACGAATGCCCTTGAAAGAAAATCATAATGAGTTAGGTGACTCACAAACCATAGCAGAACAAAGATTCCAATTGTTGGAAAGGAAATTAAACAAAAACTGCAAGTTAAAGGAAGCATATACAAACTTCATAGACGAATATAAAGCATTAGATCACATGACAAAGGTAGAGCCTACGCCAAACGAAGTAGCCGTATACCTACCTCATCACGGCGTATTCAAGGAGAGCAGTTTAACCACAAAGCTAAGAGTGGTCTTCGACGCATCATGTAAGACTACGTCAGGACTATCATTAAATGATATACAGTGCGTAGGTCCAACATTACAAAGTGATCTGTTTACAATTTTAATAAATTTCAGAATGTCACCACATGTTGCAATAGGTGATATTGAAAAAATGTATCGCCAGGTGTTGATACACCCAGAAGACAGAAGATACCAACGAATATTGTGGAGAAAGGAAGACAACGAACCAATACAAATATATGAGCTGAATACCGTTACATATGGTACCGCTTCAGCGCCATACCTAGCTATAAAGTGTTTGATGAAGTTAGCTGAACAGAATAAAATTGATTATCCAATAGAATCCAATATAATCATGAAAAATTTTTATGTAGATGATTTATTAATGGGTGCTGACTCAATAGAAGAATTAACAAAAAGGCGTGATAACATAGTAAAAATATTGGAAACAGCACAATTCAATCTAAGAAAATGGAATAGCAACGTACCAGAATTATCGGACACAGATAATTCAGTAAGTGAATTCAAAGATACACCCATAAAAACACTGGGCGTTTTATGGAATTCAAAGGAAGATATTCTGTTGTATAATTGGAATACAACAGCTATACGAGCACCAGAAGCTACTAAACGCACAATTTTAGGTGCAACAGCTCAACTATTCGACCCAATGGGTTTAGTATCACCGATAACGATTGTGCCTAAGTTAATTATTCAAGAGCTGTGGCATGAAAAATTAGAATGGGATGAGCCTATTTCTAAAGCGCATCAAGAAAAATGGAGTGAGTTTAAGAATACGATTCACGATATACAAATTATTAAAATACCAAGATATGCTGTCAACTCAAGTATACATGCTTATCTTATGGGTTTTGCTGATTCATCAGAACGCGCGTATGGTGCATGCGTATACATCAAAACTATTTCAAACAACGAAGCAACTGTTAACCTATTAGCAGCAAAGTCAAGGGTAGCACCACTGAGGACAACTACAATTCCCAGATTAGAATTGTGTGCCGCAGTACTTTTAGCAACACTCGTCACAAAGGTTAAAGAATCATTAAACATTAACATCCAAGAACAATATCACTGGAGTGAATATCGTTTTACTTGTACCTAGACATAGAACATAAGCTTTTGAACAAACATGTGAACATGTTGGTATAAAAATATACAATTCCCTACCTGCTAATTTAAAAAATGGAACTCACAAAACAATCATTTATACCCTAAAACGTATTCTGATACAAGAAGAATATTACAATTTAGGTGATTTCTATTGGGACTGGGCAAATAACTCCCTATTTCAATTAATATAAATGTAAACAATTTCTTCCATCATTTTTCTTTGCAAGTATGAAGTTGCGCAGCTAAACAAGTGTGCGTTTGTTTTAGTTTTAAGTGTTTAATAGTTACCTACGTTTTTGCACTTAAAAGATTGTAGCATCTTCTTTCAGAATATTAATGTAACTATGATTTCTCTTTAACATGTACATTTTCTTACTTTTTGTTTTTATACATTATTTATTTAGGGACATTATATATTAATATATACATACTTGTATTTTTTTTTTGTGTGTAGCACTTCATGTTGTTACTAGTAATTCGAAATTTGGTTTTGTATTTGTTATAGTGATATTCCTATTTGTTTTTATATTAATGTAAGTACTTGTTAAATTTTATTTATATTTCATTGTTTCTCTGGTATGTATATTTGTCATAACATTATTGAATGGTTAAGTGGAAGAACAGCCACGACTGAATCTTGCCTATTGATTATGTTTAATAGTAATATTGAAATTAAAATAAATTTAAATTCATCAACGAGAAGAAGAAGAACTGCCAGTTAGGGACTTTAAGTAACTGTCAATTGGCAACATTGTGTGAAGAAGTGTGAGTCAGGCAGTAAGAGAGTGAAGACGTGTGTATCAGTCATTCATTGTATCAATCTGTGTTATTTCGAGAGAAATAAAACGTAATTGTAAACGCAAGTTCAAGTATCATTATTCATAAAAGTTTGGTCCATTCGAGACGGATTTGCGTAGCAAGAAACAGTGAAAACGTTGAAACAAAGCGTAAATTGTGTGAACGACGGTTGGGCGAGTCCATTTCAACAACGCACACAGCCAAGCTGAGGGGTGGCCGCATACCGTGCAAGTTTACGACGCATCAGCCGACAGAGAGCGACGATCACTGCAGTAAATGCAAACGGCGTGCGAAAGAGAGAGAGAGAGATAGCGTTCAAGATAACTGCACATTCCTTCCGTAAGTCCTATCTATATTTTTATATATTTTTACACTTAAAATTGCTTCGACACAATTACAACAATGGAATTAAGTACTTTAAAACAAAAAAGGGGTACTATTAGACAGCAATTAACATTGTTCAAAAAATATTTAGACGGGATTGGGGATAATATTGACGATTCAATTGTTATAAACATTGAAGAGCGGTTGTCAAAAATTGAACCATTATACGAACAGTTCGACTACGTTCAAACACAAATAGAGGCCCTCGAAAATAAAGCTGAAGATGAAATTAGCGAGGATCGCGAAAATGTTCAAAACATTTATTTTACTCTTTTAGCCCGGGCAAAATACATTCGCAATAAAAATGTAGAAGGGTCAGATATCGCTTCTAATCATTCAGGTAATTCTTTAGTTAGCAACAAAACTCAAGAAAAGTTAGTGCAAAATTCAATTTATAATGATGAGCTAAATGCCAGGCCAGTGCTGAACACCACGCGTTCTACAGACATGTCAAACGTAAAGCTTCCACGCATAACATTGCCAACATTCGATGGTAGTTTCACATTGTGGCGGGAATTTTTCGATACGTTCAAAGCATTAGTAGACTCAAATGACAATATTAGTAATGCTCAAAAGCTATGCTATTTAAAAGCTTCTGTAAAGGGTGAAGCTGCTAACCTACTCACATCATTCGAAACAATTGATGCAAACTATGACATCGCATTTGATTTATTAAAAGAACGCTACAACAATACTAGGCGCATTGTTCACACGCATGTTAGGGCATTATTAGAAATAGATAACATAACAAAAGAATCGCATCTTAGTCTTAGAAATTTAATAGATAGCTCGGAAAAGCACATGCGTTGTTTAAAAACTTTAAATCAACCCACAGAACAATGGGACGCGTTGATAGTTCCAATACTCTCAATAAAATTAGACAACGCTACAAATCGCGAATGGGAGACAAAAATAAATGCAGAAAATGTCTCAAAGGATAATATACCGACTTATAAAGAATTCATATCGTTTCTTAATCAAAAACAGAGTGCACTTGAAGCAATCGCGGTCAAAAAACCAATTATTGATACATCAAAAGGGTTCAATTCGAATAAAAGGGTATCGACATATGCATCAAATATACGAAAAGCGTGCTTACATTGCGATAAAGATGGTCATTTGATATACGGTTGCGAAACATTTTTGAAATTAACTACAGATTCGAAAATTAATCGTGTAAAGGAACTTAAAGCATGTGTAAATTGTCTGCGGAAAGGACATTTCGCTGTACAATGTAAATCAAGCGGTTGTAAAACTTGCGCGAAAAAACATAATACATTGTTGCATTTAAACAAAGCCGAACCCGAAAACAAACAAAACATAGTTGAGGAAGACATTGAGGTGAGCAAAGGAGGTTCGTATTTATCGTATCGAACACAAGCTCAAACATTATTGTCAACGGCTATATTGCAATTTAAAGCTAGTAATGGGACAATATATTCAGCTCGCGCATTGTTAGATTCAGGATCACAGTCGTGCTTCATGACTGATGAATTTGCTCGAAAACTAGCATTACCAAAAATGTCATTAAAATACTCGATTTCGGGAGTAGGCAAAAATGAATTCAAAATAAACAATCAAGTTTATGCAGAGGCTCAATCAACGGATCTGCGCTATAAATTCAAAACGAACTATTTAGTTATACCATGTATAACTGAAGAATTACCGCTGGTAACGTTTAACAAAAATGATTTAAAAATACCGCCAAATTTGAAACTTGCTGATCCCAATTTCAACGTAAGAAGCAAAATTGACATTCTAATCGGCGCATCAATATTTTGGGATATCCTGAAGAACAATCATATGAAACTTGGCACATGTGGTCCCATTTTACAAGACACAAATTTAGGATGGATTGTATGTGGTAACATGCCTTATAATCCATCAACAAACAAATTAATAACAGGTTTAACGTTAGATAAATTAAATGAACAAATGCAGCGTTTTTGGCAAATAGAAGAATTCAATAATACAAAATTATTGACACAAGAAGAACTCTTCTGTGAAAAACATTTTGAAGAAACTTTCACACGAAATTCAGAAGGCCGTTTCGTAGTACGAATGCCCTTGAAAGAAAATCATAATGAGTTAGGTGACTCACAAACCATAGCAGAACAAAGATTCCAATTGTTGGAAAGGAAATTAAACAAAAACTGCAAGTTAAAGGAAGCATATACAAACTTCATAGACGAATATAAAGCATTAGATCACATGACAAAGGTAGAGCCTACGCCAAACGAAGTAGCCGTATACCTACCTCATCACGGCGTATTCAAGGAGAGCAGTTTAACCACAAAGCTAAGAGTGGTCTTCGACGCATCATGTAAGACTACGTCAGGACTATCATTAAATGATATACAGTGCGTAGGTCCAACATTACAAAGTGATCTGTTTACAATTTTAATAAATTTCAGAATGTCACCACATGTTGCAATAGGTGATATTGAAAAAATGTATCGCCAGGTGTTGATACACCCAGAAGACAGAAGATACCAACGAATATTGTGGAGAAAGGAAGACAACGAACCAATACAAATATATGAGCTGAATACCGTTACATATGGTACCGCTTCAGCGCCATACCTAGCTATAAAGTGTTTGATGAAGTTAGCTGAACAGAATAAAATTGATTATCCAATAGAATCCAATATAATCATGAAAAATTTTTATGTAGATGATTTATTAATGGGTGCTGACTCAATAGAAGAATTAACAAAAAGGCGTGATAACATAGTAAAAATATTGGAAACAGCACAATTCAATCTAAGAAAATGGAATAGCAACGTACCAGAATTATCGGACACAGATAATTCAGTAAGTGAATTCAAAGATACACCCATAAAAACACTGGGCGTTTTATGGAATTCAAAGGAAGATATTCTGTTGTATAATTGGAATACAACAGCTATACGAGCACCAGAAGCTACTAAACGCACAATTTTAGGTGCAACAGCTCAACTATTCGACCCAATGGGTTTAGTATCACCGATAACGATTGTGCCTAAGTTAATTATTCAAGAGCTGTGGCATGAAAAATTAGAATGGGATGAGCCTATTTCTAAAGCGCATCAAGAAAAATGGAGTGAGTTTAAGAATACGATTCACGATATACAAATTATTAAAATACCAAGATATGCTGTCAACTCAAGTATACATGCTTATCTTATGGGTTTTGCTGATTCATCAGAACGCGCGTATGGTGCATGCGTATACATCAAAACTATTTCAAACAACGAAGCAACTGTTAACCTATTAGCAGCAAAGTCAAGGGTAGCACCACTGAGGACAACTACAATTCCCAGATTAGAATTGTGTGCCGCAGTACTTTTAGCAACACTCGTCACAAAGGTTAAAGAATCATTAAACATTAACATCCAAGAACAATATCACTGGAGTGAATATCGTTTTACTTGTACCTAGACATAGAACATAAGCTTTTGAACAAACATGTGAACATGTTGGTATAAAAATATACAATTCCCTACCTGCTAATTTAAAAAATGGAACTCACAAAACAATCATTTATACCCTAAAACGTATTCTGATACAAGAAGAATATTACAATTTAGGTGATTTCTATTGGGACTGGGCAAATAACTCCCTATTTCAATTAATATAAATGTAAACAATTTCTTCCATCATTTTTCTTTGCAAGTATGAAGTTGCGCAGCTAAACAAGTGTGCGTTTGTTTTAGTTTTAAGTGTTTAATAGTTACCTACGTTTTTGCACTTAAAAGATTGTAGCATCTTCTTTCAGAATATTAATGTAACTATGATTTCTCTTTAACATGTACATTTTCTTACTTTTTGTTTTTATACATTATTTATTTAGGGACATTATATATTAATATATACATACTTGTATTTTTTTTTTGTGTGTAGCACTTCATGTTGTTACTAGTAATTCGAAATTTGGTTTTGTATTTGTTATAGTGATATTCCTATTTGTTTTTATATTAATGTAAGTACTTGTTAAATTTTATTTATATTTC
Organism: Ophonus ardosiacus; assembly: GCA_943142095.1. Classification (NCBI taxonomy): domain Eukaryota; kingdom Metazoa; phylum Arthropoda; class Insecta; order Coleoptera; family Carabidae; genus Ophonus; species Ophonus ardosiacus. The sequence goes on along the minus strand of OW964833.1, from coordinate 13,607,557 downwards.
ATTGTTTCTCTGGTATGTATATTTGTCATAACATTATTGAATGGTTAAGTGGAAGAACAGCCACGACTGAATCTTGCCTATTGATTATGTTTAATAGTAATATTGAAATTAAAATAAATTTAAATTCATCAACGAGAAGAAGAAGAACTGCCAGTTAGGGACTTTAAGTAACTGTCAATTGGCAACATTGTGTGAAGAAGTGTGAGTCAGGCAGTAAGAGAGTGAAGACGTGTGTATCAGTCATTCATTGTATCAATCTGTGTTATTTCGAGAGAAATAAAACGTAATTGTAAACGCAAGTTCAAGTATCATTATTCATAAAAGTTTGGTCCATTCGAGACGGATTTGCGTAGCAAGAAACAGTGAAAACGTTGAAACAAAGCGTAAATTGTGTGAACGACGGTTGGGCGAGTCCATTTCAACAACGCACACAGCCAAGCTGAGGGGTGGCCGCATACCGTGCAAGTTTACGACGCATCAGCCGACAGAGAGCGACGATCACTGCAGTAAATGCAAACGGCGTGCGAAAGAGAGAGAGAGAGATAGCGTTCAAGATAACTGCACATTCCTTCCGTAAGTCCTATCTATATTTTTATATATTTTTACACTTAAAATTGCTTCGACACAATTACAACAATGGAATTAAGTACTTTAAAACAAAAAAGGGGTACTATTAGACAGCAATTAACATTGTTCAAAAAATATTTAGACGGGATTGGGGATAATATTGACGATTCAATTGTTATAAACATTGAAGAGCGGTTGTCAAAAATTGAACCATTATACGAACAGTTCGACTACGTTCAAACACAAATAGAGGCCCTCGAAAATAAAGCTGAAGATGAAATTAGCGAGGATCGCGAAAATGTTCAAAACATTTATTTTACTCTTTTAGCCCGGGCAAAATACATTCGCAATAAAAATGTAGAAGGGTCAGATATCGCTTCTAATCATTCAGGTAATTCTTTAGTTAGCAACAAAACTCAAGAAAAGTTAGTGCAAAATTCAATTTATAATGATGAGCTAAATGCCAGGCCAGTGCTGAACACCACGCGTTCTACAGACATGTCAAACGTAAAGCTTCCACGCATAACATTGCCAACATTCGATGGTAGTTTCACATTGTGGCGGGAATTTTTCGATACGTTCAAAGCATTAGTAGACTCAAATGACAATATTAGTAATGCTCAAAAGCTATGCTATTTAAAAGCTTCTGTAAAGGGTGAAGCTGCTAACCTACTCACATCATTCGAAACAATTGATGCAAACTATGACATCGCATTTGATTTATTAAAAGAACGCTACAACAATACTAGGCGCATTGTTCACACGCATGTTAGGGCATTATTAGAAATAGATAACATAACAAAAGAATCGCATCTTAGTCTTAGAAATTTAATAGATAGCTCGGAAAAGCACATGCGTTGTTTAAAAACTTTAAATCAACCCACAGAACAATGGGACGCGTTGATAGTTCCAATACTCTCAATAAAATTAGACAACGCTACAAATCGCGAATGGGAGACAAAAATAAATGCAGAAAATGTCTCAAAGGATAATATACCGACTTATAAAGAATTCATATCGTTTCTTAATCAAAAACAGAGTGCACTTGAAGCAATCGCGGTCAAAAAACCAATTATTGATACATCAAAAGGGTTCAATTCGAATAAAAGGGTATCGACATATGCATCAAATATACGAAAAGCGTGCTTACATTGCGATAAAGATGGTCATTTGATATACGGTTGCGAAACATTTTTGAAATTAACTACAGATTCGAAAATTAATCGTGTAAAGGAACTTAAAGCATGTGTAAATTGTCTGCGGAAAGGACATTTCGCTGTACAATGTAAATCAAGCGGTTGTAAAACTTGCGCGAAAAAACATAATACATTGTTGCATTTAAACAAAGCCGAACCCGAAAACAAACAAAACATAGTTGAGGAAGACATTGAGGAGAGCAAAGGAGGTTCGTATTTATCGTATCGAACACAAGCTCAAACATTATTGTCAACGGCTATATTGCAATTTAAAGCTAGTAATGGGACAATATATTCAGCTCGCGCATTGTTAGATTCAGGATCACAGTCGTGCTTCATGACTGATGAATTTGCTCGAAAACTAGCATTACCAAAAATGTCATTAAAATACTCGATTTCGGGAGTAGGCAAAAATGAATTCAAAATAAACAATCAAGTTTATGCAGAGGCTCAATCAACGGATCTGCGCTATAAATTCAAAACGAACTATTTAGTTATACCATGTATAACTGAAGAATTACCGCTGGTAACGTTTAACAAAAATGATTTAAAAATACCGCCAAATTTGAAACTTGCTGATCCCAATTTCAACGTAAGAAGCAAAATTGACATTCTAATCGGCGCATCAATATTTTGGGATATCCTGAAGAACAATCATATGAAACTTGGCACATGTGGTCCCATTTTACAAGACACAAATTTAGGATGGATTGTATGTGGTAACATGCCTTATAATCCATCAACAAACAAATTAATAACAGGTTTAACGTTATATAAATTAAATGAACAAATGCAGCGTTTTTGGCAAATAGAAGAATTCAATAATACAAAATTATTGACACAAGAAGAACTCTTCTGTGAAAAACATTTTGAAGAAACTTTCACACGAAATTCAGAAGGCCGTTTCGTAGTACGAATGCCCTTGAAAGAAAATCATAATGAGTTAGGTGACTCACAAACCATAGCAGAACAAAGATTCCAATTGTTGGAAAGGAAATTAAACAAAAACTGCAAGTTAAAGGAAGCATATACAAACTTCATAGACGAATATAAAGCATTAGATCACATGACAAAGGTAGAGCCTACGCCAAACGAAGTAGCCGTATACCTACCTCATCACGGCGTATTCAAGGAGAGCAGTTTAACCACAAAGCTAAGAGTGGTCTTCGACGCATCATGTAAGACTACGTCAGGACTATCATTAAATGATATACAGTGCGTAGGTCCAACATTACAAAGTGATCTGTTTACAATTTTAATAAATTTCAGAATGTCACCACATGTTGCAATAGGTGATATTGAAAAAATGTATCGCCAGGTGTTGATACACCCAGAAGACAGAAGATACCAACGAATATTGTGGAGAAAGGAAGACAACGAACCAATACAAATATATGAGCTGAATACCGTTACATATGGTACCGCTTCAGCGCCATACCTAGCTATAAAGTGTTTGATGAAGTTAGCTGAACAGAATAAAATTGATTATCCAATAGAATCCAATATAATCATGAAAAATTTTTATGTAGATGATTTATTAATGGGTGCTGACTCAATAGAAGAATTAACAAAAAGGCGTGATAACATAGTAAAAATATTGGAAACAGCACAATTCAATCTAAGAAAATGGAATAGCAACGTACCAGAATTATCGGACACAGATAATTCAGTAAGTGAATTCAAAGATACACCCATAAAAACACTGGGCGTTTTATGGAATTCAAAGGAAGATATTCTGTTGTATAATTGGAATACAACAGCTATACGAGCACCAGAAGCTACTAAACGCACAATTTTAGGTGCAACAGCTCAACTATTCGACCCAATGGGTTTAGTATCACCGATAACGATTGTGCCTAAGTTAATTATTCAAGAGCTGTGGCATGAAAAATTAGAATGGGATGAGCCTATTTCTAAAGCGCATCAAGAAAAATGGAGTGAGTTTAAGAATACGATTCACGATATACAAATTATTAAAATACCAAGATATGCTGTCAACTCAAGTATACATGCTTATCTTATGGGTTTTGCTGATTCATCAGAACGCGCGTATGGTGCATGCGTATACATCAAAACTATTTCAAACAACGAAGCAACTGTTAACCTATTAGCAGCAAAGTCAAGGGTAGCACCACTGAGGACAACTACAATTCCCAGATTAGAATTGTGTGCCGCAGTACTTTTAGCAACACTCGTCACAAAGGTTAAAGAATCATTAAACATTAACATCCAAGAACAATATCACTGGAGTGATTCCGAAATTGTACTATGTTGGATAAAGTCAGAGCCAGCTACATGGTCAACTTATGTTGGCAATAGAGTTGCAACAATTCGCAACTTAACAGATCCGAATTCATGGCATCATATTAAATCAGAAGAAAACCCTGCGGATTTAATATCACGTGGTACAACGGCAAATCAATTAAGAGATAATAAGTTATGGTGGAAAGGCCCCCATTGGCTAACAGAAGATCTAAGTGAAGTACAAATCAATGATATAGAATATCCAGATGAAATACCAGAATTGCGAGCATGTTCAAATATAGTTACGAAGACAGAGTATGATATGACTATATTCCAGAGATATTCTAAACTTCACAAGTTATTAAATGTAATATCTTATTGCTATCGTTTTCGCAATATAAAGACTAACAAAGAGAAAGGTCCTATCACAATAGAAGAGAAACAAAACACATTGAACAAATTAATCATGGTTGTTCAAAATCACTATTTCGGTGAAGAAATTCAATCTCTTAAAAGGACAAAGACGATATCACGTAATTCAAAACTATTAGTTCTTAATCCGTTCCTAGATGACACCGGTCTTCTTCGAGTGGGCGGTAGATTAAAAAATGCGAACATAGGTTTCAATCAGCAGCATCAGATCTTATTACCTGCATATGACAATCTTACTAAAATGATAGCACAACATGAACATGAAATTGGATTGCATAGTGGTCCACAAAATTTGTTAAATAATTTGCGTCAAACCTATTGGCCGTTGAACGGTAAAAATTTAGCGAAACACGTTTTCACGAGTCAATCCTAAAAGTTCGAAATTTCTTATGGGAGACCTACCTAATAATAGAGTTAACCCAGCTCCAACTTTCTCAATAACTGGTGTAGATTATGCCGGTCCTTTTATGGTCAAGGAGCGTAAAATGAGAAATCCAAAAAGGTATAAATCTTATATAGCTATTTTCATATGTTTTGTAACTAGGGCAATTCATATTGAGTTGGTTAGCGACTTGACCACTGAATGTTTTTTGGGCGCGTTAAGACGATTTTGTGCGAGACGTGGTAAACCTTTTATCATTTATAGCGATAATGCGACCAATTTTACGGGCGCTAACAGAGAATTACACAATGTAATAAAATCATCGAATGTTGAAAAAACTTTGTCAGAAGATTTTATTCAGTGGAAATTCATTCCACCTAGAAGCCCACACATGGGTGGTTTGTGGGAAGCTGGTGTTCGGTCAGTTAAAACACACATAAAACGCGTTGTTGGTAACACGGTACTTACTTTAGAACAAATGAATACATTGTTGTTACAAATCGAAGCAATTTTGAATTCCCGACCTATATCCTCACTTAGTGACAATCCAAACGATTTAAACCCTCTTACACCTGGTCATTTCCTCATTGGCAGACCATTGACCACAATTTTCCAATCACAAATACCTGACCGAATTAGTAACAAATCTCTCTTTGCACATGTACAAACCATGACCAAGCATTTCTGGCAAAGATGGCAGAAGGAATACCTTCATCAACTCCAAATGCGTTACAAATGGAACAACAAGGGAAACAATCCAGAGAAGGGTGACTTGGTAGTCATCATCGAGGACAATCTTCCACCGTTATCCTGGAAGCTGGGCCGAATCACAGAACTGCATCCTGGGCAAGACGGTGAAGTGCGATTGGTTACAATAAAAACATCAAACAGTCTTGTGAAACGTGCTTTAAGTAAAGTGTGTTTTCTCCCTCCAGATATTGAAAGTGCCTTGCCCTTTCAAGGTGGGCGGGATGTTTAATAGTAATATTGAAATTAAAATAAATTTAAATTCATCAACGAGAAGAAGAAGAACTGCCAGTTAGGGACTTTAAGTAACTGTCAATTGGCAACATTGTGTGAAGAAGTGTGAGTCAGGCAGTAAGAGAGTGAAGACGTGTGTATCAGTCATTCATTGTATCAATCTGTGTTATTTCGAGAGAAATAAAACGTAATTGTAAACGCAAGTTCAAGTATCATTATTCAGATTATTATCAGTAAAGTTTATTATTATTATTATTATTATTATTATTATTATTATTGTATTTCTTTTGATACAATCACTGGAGAAGACCGTTAAGGCATTGATTGAATTAAATTTGTAATACTATCTTTTGATACATTTTGCTATTGATTTTCTAAATGGTTTCATAATTCAGGCTTGCTTTTTTTTCCGACGTACATTTTTAACTTCTGCCATAATTTTTTTATTGGATTTCAATTCGGAGATGGGGGTGGTCTTGTGAACATGTAGGTATTTGGTATCTAGAATTCTATATTAAACTTGTTGGTCGTCGAAAATATTTCGTACCATCATTTCCAAAACAATAAAATGTTAATTCATCCGAAAATAGCACTTTTCACTAGCCGACTAGTCTTATTTTGGACCCAGGAATCTGTGATTATGTAATATCCCCCTATTTCAGAGACACCTGTATAATATGTTCCAAATATTGTTTCATACTACTATAATTTATATAATGACGTTACATCTGTACCATTGAGAGTGGTTACCAAGAGTTTTGTGACGAGCTCTCAAACCAGGAAATAATGCGTAAATGTTTGTTTTGTGAAGTATGACAAACCGTGGCAGCCTGTAGATGTTTGAAATGAATAGTTTGACATTTGTTTTGAAGTAGAGTCGGACGTATAGAGCAGTATTTCATGAATTCTATAGCACTTGTTAGTTGGTTCTTGAAAAGCGGGTTATTCTGCGCGATACCAAGCGCGATATGCCATGCTCGAGCTGTGTACGTGCATGTGTATGTTTAGTGTAGTGTAGAGTGTAGTGTACCTCCTTTCTATTCATAAGTGTAGTTCGTGCCCACAAGGGATAAGTGAAGCCAAAGTGAACAAAGTTCAAATTAAAATAGTGCGGGAATAAGATATTACTGTTTACATTATATCTAACTTCCAGATAGAGATGTAAATTGTTAAAGTAAGAAGATTCTGCCAAGTCAGAGTGTGTTTAGAGGAATTAATCATGTATTTTATGCTTCGATTGCCCCGGAATGGAAATTTTTGTTTTACTTCATGTTTTACTCCTTTATAGATCAAATAGTAAAAGTTGACACATTCAAAGTTTGTGTACTTTCTTTTAATATTCAGAGTTAATTTACATAGCGATGCAACCATGAAAATCTTTTCATTGTTCACTCATACAAAAAACCTCTTCCATTTATATATATTATCTTCCATTAATTGCAGTATTTGTTAACGTTACGAACGTTTTTAAAATGATAAAGACAACTTAAATTGAAGAGTGTGTCCACTTTAAGAACAAACCGTCTTCTCTATCCCTCGGTTCAACTAACCACGCCTCCAAGGAAGGAATATTCATTTTTTTCTACTAATATTTTTTTGTTAATATCACCATTTATGAATCACCATTAAATACAATGTAAATTCCTACAAAATAATATTATTAAAATTACGACCAGAATTATATGCTACCAAACATAAGTTGCCATAATCATTAGCTGACAAGCCAAGATGAGATAGACCACGTAAATCTACAAAGTGAACATATCAAATAATTAAACTAAAATTTATAGGAGATCCCAGAAAACTACTATGGATATTTCTAGAGAAAATCGAATAAAAGATCTTGCCAATGTCAGCCGAAGTACTGTGTTTTGACGTTCTAAAAAAGTAGGACGTATTGGACGCGTCAGTGTTGAAAAAACCTTTAGTTAGTAAAACATAAAAAGGCGAAACAAAAATTTGCAAAACGTATCAACATTGGATATGCTACTGACAGTTAGCCACTAAGCTACCCAATCCCCAATAAAAGGTTATAATACCTGCAGCATAATCAGTTTCATATATCGTTGCGTACAACTATACTGTCCTATTCAGAGCATTGAGTACTATTAGACATACGATTAAGGAATGTTCAAATCCCGGTGAAGTCCATAAATATATTTCTATTTAAATATTTGACAGTAAAAATAAGGTAAAGTTTTTTGTTAGATTGTTGGTAAAATAGCATGGAGAAAAGTTATTAAAAATAATGGCAACATAAGTGAAAAACTCCCCTATGTTTAAATCTCCACAGTTGTTCGCTTGTAATGGTTCGAGAAAAAATGTCGCCTCTAAATCAACAAGCATATTTTCTTTATGTTCTTTTTTAAGTATCTGCAACAGTTCAGATATATGACACTATTTTTAATAACACCTCCTATCAACAAGATAAATGGTCGTGCCGCGTTTTATATTACACCCAATGTCAAATAAAGGAAATATCAATGCCTCTGACAAAAAATATTAAAATTATTACATCTGGGAAAAGCTTGCAACCGGAACACATTGAGCTGTTCACATCGACAGCTTCAAAAAAATTAATAATATAGATTCGAACTGAGTGAAAATTTAAATCCCGATTGACGAATGTGAAACCAGCGAACGAAACGAGAACGTGAAATTCATTATTTTGTTTCTAATAGATATAATTCCAGAAGACTTGAGCGAGGTTTGAAAGCATTGGAGATTGGTTCGGATTCGATATTAACGCTGGTACATTTGATCGCTGGGGACAACAAAAATGTGTGGCCTGGAACGACTTTTTGAGCTCGGGGGTCAGCTAGCCGGTGTATAAAACGTCCATCACAACGTTTCGATTTACCGGACGAACGACACGGGTGATATATTTCACGCAGGAAGGATTAGTGACCCTCATTCTTAAAAATCGCCGAACCGAACATCTGCCCCACTTATTCAATTGGCGCACGCATTGTATTTGATATAAAACATGTACTTTAAGAAGCTACGAATTTGCTATTTTGACAAAATTAATACGCGACCTGTTTTGTAATAGTAGTATAAAGTGCCGCTTTTAAACCAGTAGTAGAAATGGGTAATAGTTACTACTTTTTAATATGTATAATAAAAGTAGCGGATTTATGTAAGACGAACTAATATTATCATCTTGTACATTAATGATTTAAAATCAACAAGAAACTTTCAATTTTCAGCTAGCCTTAGACGAGTATACCCTCTTATTCGGAGCAATGACTACTACTAGGCAGAAAGGTACATGAATTTTTTGTAAAAATCTTTCTTCGTAATAAAAATTAGTGTTATAAAATATCAGACATAGTTGAAATATGAGTCCGAAGATGAATTCAAATTTATAAATGAAGAGTACAAATGTTCTGACCTATATGTGGAACGTTTAGTTGTTTAATTTTAAAGTAGATACATGACGCTAAGATCCCTTTAAATTTAAATGCTTCAACTGCGAAAATTAAAAATACTTGTGGTACTTCTTCATGACAGTTTTGTGTTTTCAATTTGAATTTACTGGACTCTGGTATTTCATAGCATTATACAATTTCATTGGCAGTCTACTTAGGAATATTGACCTAAGAAAACACAACATGCAGTGATTGGGTGCGTTATTAATGATAATGCATCTCATCCATCGGAATATTGTCACATAATCATATTTAACTTTTTATGATATCTCCTGTCATGCTTGGAATATAATTTATTGTTATGTTTGCAGCTTTGTCAATGATATATTTTTAATATGCTAATTTTTGGTGTATGGTAATCCCAGTATTATCATTGGGATTAATTTAAACGAATTGTTTTGTTGTTTTAGCGATAGATATTAGATTAATAAAACATCAACATGGTAAAACGTTTTTAAATTGTAAAATGTTGACAAGTGGAAATAAAAAAGATATGTTTTCATTGGTTGTCTGTCACTAGTTATTTTTAATTTGTATTTTTTTAGCCATCCATAGCGCAACGATATGTAACAATATATTTCAATAGTAGTCACTTGTAATTTTAATGTGGAAACTTAGTTTTATAATTATGGCTACGATTGTTACAAAATGAGACAGGGAAAAAAATGAAATCATAACGATCACAACAAATCAAGAAATAGATATAATAACTAGGATAGAATAGAATCAAGAAGCTGGTACGAACACGTAATGCGAATGGATAAGAACAGCCTAAAATTAATAAAATTATCCCTTAACCTTAAAATTAATTTTAATTAAAGCTAAATATGTGTTTCGAGAACTAAATTCTCATCATCAGTAGTACAAAATTAGTAAAAGTTAAACAGAGTAGTCAAGATTACTCAACATGTCAACCATGCCAAAGGTCCTGATAACTCTTTGACTCCTATTATTAATTAAGAACAGCCTAGAAAAAAAGCAGTCGAAGTTGGAAGTATGAACAAAAAAAGAGAAGGAGAAGACCTAGGAAAACATAGGGAAGAAGAACAGAAAAAATTAAAAAAGAAAAGTAAAAATATCAAAAGACAGAAATATGTTTAAAAATGGATTAAAGCTAGCCTTGGAAAAATAAAATTCCACACCCAACTATGGGCATCAGTAATATGAAAAAGGAATTGTTTACTCGATTTATTTGATGTAACGCTTCTATTTTATCGTCTTCTTTGGTAGATGTTACTTTCGTAATAAGTTTTTTTTTTATTTCCTAGTGTAGTTATTTCATTGTTTCCTCTGTAAAAATGAATTTATAGTACTGAATCCGAAAATGATTCACTAAGTCATAATTATTTTGATTTGTAACATTTCATTCGGGTTAAAAATCCAAAAGACATTTATTTATTTTGTTCGAAAAAGCTGTATGTAGATCATTGTGCAAAGCCGCTGGATGTGCTAAGTTGTTTTTAAATGATACACAAAGAAAATAAATTGAGTGAACGTGGTAGAAACTTATGTTAAAGCAATGTGCAGACAATTTTTTATATAAATAAAAAGGATAAAAGCTCAAGTTCCGTTGAAGTTACAGAACATTTGTTATGATAATTTGTAAAAAGTTTTGCATCGTTTAGTATTCTTACGAGAAGTTATTGGAAATTTAAAGTACAGAGCGGGAACGAATTTGCAGATTTAAAAGTTATAATTAAAAACAAAAAGGTAGAATCGATGTGAACGCTTGAAATGAATGTTTACCAAGAGAAAAATCTTCGTTTTCCTTGTCGCGTAATTATCGGAAAAGTATTAGTCCCCATCCCTAAATATAAATTCATTGAAGGTAGAAGTAGAAGTCGAAACTGTTTACACTTCGTATTAATATTTCAAGTAAAAAATTGATTGTGTAGGTAAAGTGTATAGGAAATTCCTATTTTGCAACGTAATCCTTTATACGTGCATTAATAGCAATTGGGTTTGTTCAGTGAAAAAATAAACAGAAACTGAAGAAAAAAGAATAATAGTACAGCTCGCTTTCAGACCGAGACAAAACTACGTGCATTAAATACGTGCCATCGGTGTTCACGGGAGAATCGATTTTTAAAATTGCACCGCAACCAAAACAAGCCGGCCCGGCTCCGGTTCGACATTACTGCGTACAGCCCAGTGTTTTCCAAACATATCTATTTCCCTTTTTGCCTATATTTACTCTATAGCTCTGTGGTAAATATTTTACCAAAACTAAAACACTGTAGTTAACATGTTCATTTCACCTTTGTTTGCGATTATCTAATGCTGTTTGCTTTATTTTTCCTTCACATTACACTTCGCTTTCCAATCAATAACAACTGTTGACCAAAATTATCACTCATTGCAAACAGAATCATTTACCAAGTAACACTCTAATTTAATACAATTCAATACCTTTGGAACAGTCTAGAGGTGGACATTTTGGCTGACAGTTGAACAACTGATTCCGTGTGATTAGCAAGCAGTGGACTAGTATTGTTTTTTCTCTGTCAATCTTTTATGAATTGTTTTGGAGTAAAATACTCCAATAAAAAATAAGTACAATTAGTTAGTCTATAACTGTTATTTGAAGTATTTTTCTATAAAATATTCATAAACGATTGACAGAGAAAAACAATGCTAGTCAACTGCAGGCTAATTTCCCTTAATAAGTTATTAATATTAACGATCATTATAATTCATAGCTCTGTTTTTATAAATATCATTTTATAGTTTTCTACTGACTATGAATACTAGGATTTTGATATATGGGTTTATTACACAATATTATTAATTTAAAGTTAATGATAATCGATTAAATTACCGTTTAAATTACCGGGTAATTTCAAATTACATATTACTTGAATCGCTGAAAATTAGTGTGGTGTAAATCAATTTGATATAAAAAATGTGTTTGTAGCACACAATGTTGATTTTATTTATTGAAACAGTGAAGCAAGTCAATATTTTACATTAACTAATCATGCAAGTATATTTAAATCCACTGCTTTCTTTAACGGGTATACAGGGTGTTAATGAATACATGTTACAAATTTATAGGGTATGCAAAATAGACTAATTTTTACTAATAAACTCATATCCGGAAACGCAGCTTTTAAAGGTAATATTCTCGTGCCAGAAACACACATGCGAATATATACAGCTGTCTCTTAAATAGGGGGACATGGCTTAACCACAGATTCCTGAGGCTAAAATAAGACGATTTAACCAAACTTGCTTCTACCGGAAAGTGTACCATTTAGCCGGTATTCTGCTTCAAAGTTCTTCGAAAAAAAAAAAATTTTGTTTATAATAAGAGAACGCTTTATTCGATTTGGATGAAATTTGGTATGATAGTTCGTATGGATATGTCATCTTTTAAGATGAAACTTGTTATTATTAGTGAACCACTAGTGTATGAAACTTAGGTGTCCCACCTTGATTAGACCGTAACTTTTTAATAGTCACGCCGATAACATCAAATTATTTTTTTTCAAAAAGATACATTCAATAGTAAACTTTTCCCTCTCTGTTTAATTTGTGATATCTGTTACGGTGCCGACAGAAAAAAATAAAACCTGAGTGACTGCATCGTGAATTTTTTTTAAAATAAATTTAATTTAGCAGTCTGGCCATATTCCAAACATCTAATGTCAATCTTCTCAACTTGTTTAGGAGTAAGCTAAGATATTTATTCGTGTAATTTATAATAATGGTAGTAATATACTATTAGGCCGAATAAAAGGATGTTACTAGTTTCTGAATATTGCGAAGGAATTTTTTGACAACCCATTGTTACTGTCATTAGAAATTAGGTGTTTGACATTTGGATAGACGGCTAGATTAAATTTATTTTAAATTGAACCGTAACAGATATCACAAATTAAACAGAGATAGAAAAGTTTATTATTGAAAAAAAAATAATTTTGTGTTATTGGCGTGACCATTAAAAAGTTACGGTCTAATCAATGTTGGGACACCTAAGTTTCATACACTAGTGGTTCACTAATAATAACAAGTATCATCTTAAAACATGACTTATAACCATACGAACTGTCATACCAATTTTCATCCAAATCGAATAAAGCGTTCTCTTATTATAAACTAAATTAATTTTTTTTCGAAGAACTTTGAAGCAGAATACTGGCTAAATGGTACACCCCCTATTTGAGAGACACCCTATATATATATACAAAATAAATAAAATTTCTATAAACTTAAGAGTAATTATCTACCTTATTTTCAATAGGCTGACCCATCACTTCAGATACTAATTTTGTTTTTTTAATTTTTTTAAATCATTTTATTTATTTTTGTAATTTTATAATAATTGCTCAAAATGACGACTAGAAACTTCAATGCAATCAATGCGCGTTCGCAGCATATTTTAATACATTCGTTAAAAAACTCAAGGATTTGTTCGAATATCTTGTGCTGGCGTACACTTGACTTCACATTAGTACTATATTAGCGAAATCGCGAACATTATGCTCATTCATAATGCATCTGCAATTTAATACGGAAGGTTAAAATAATCTAAATAATAACTGAAGTTCCCCATACAGAGCACATTACCTTAGTAATTATATAAACTCAATCGATGAAGAAAACTTTCACACTCTTTTTACTAAATTAAACAAAGACAAAATTAACAATATCTTTTTTTACACGATCAGTTCGTTAAAATTAAGAAGTTTTATCATAAACGAATAAAACAAATAATATCTCCCTTAACTTAATTTAACTTAATTTAACTTAGGTATAATACACTATAAATATTGGTTTAAACTTATATTTTGTAATAATTAATAATCTTTTTGTACATTTCCTTAGTATAGACTTCTACTTAGTTATATTTAGTTAATAATTAGTCCCTTTTTTATTATTAATATATTATGTGTTAATTTATAAGATTGTTTTGCATTTATACTTGGAAGGTTTATAGTGTGTTACCAACTTGTGCAAGGAATTGTATGAGTATTTGCTCGTGACAATAAATGTATCCATCTATCTATCTATCTATCTAATAACTGAAGTGACTACTTTTAAAGAGACTGCAGCTCGAGAACGGTGTGTTTACGGTTATGAGTTTATTAGTAAAGTTAATCTATTTTGCATCCCCTGAATACCTTATAAATTTGTTACACGTACATATTAACATCTTAAAAATAGTGGCACCGTATCAATAACCATCTTGTACTATTATGCAATTCTCTTAGATCAGTTAAGGGAACTTAGTTAACATATTAATTTAATTTATGTATATGAAGGTGTATTACTATTTTTCTTTTACATTATTATTATCAGAAACAGAAGCGCTCTGGTATTGAGATCAAACAATCACTATCCATGCTCAAAGATATTCCCTATGGCGTTTGATCAACTAACAATGTCGATTTCTGTCTTTGCTGTGCGTTAATTATAAAGCTTATTAAGTCAGCTGTACTGGAGTCAAATTCCAGATCCAATAATTACTAATCATATTATAGATCTATTTTATACGAGTATACAGGGTGTCTTTCAAATTGAGGGACATGGCTTAACCACAGATTTCTGAGGCTAAAATAAGACGATTTAACCAAACTTGCTTCTACCGGAAAGTGTACCATTTAGCCAGTATTCTGCTTAAACGTTCTTTGAAAAAATAATTAGTTTTGCTTCTAATAACAGGACGTTTTATTCGATTTGGATGAAATTTAGTATGACAGTTTATATGGTTATAAGTCATCTTTTTAGATGATAATTGTTATTATTAGTGCACCACTAGTGTATGAAACTTAGATGTCCCAACATTGATAATGGCCACGCCGATAACGTGAAATTATTTTATTTTTTTTCAGAAAGATACATTCAATAGTAAACTTTTCTCTCTCTGTGTGTAATTTGTGATATCTGTTACTGTTCACCTAGAAAAAAATAAAATCTGAGTGTCTGCACCGCTAAATTTTTCAAATAATTTTTATGTAGCAGTTTGTCCAAATGCCAAACATTTAATATTTAATGACAGTAACGAATTGTCAATCTTCACAACTTATTTAGGAGTAAGCTAAGAAATGTAATCGTCTTGTTTACAATAATGGTAGTAAAATAGTGTTAGGCCGAACAAACAGATGTTACTAATTTTAGAATATTGCGCAGAAAATTTTTGACAACCCATAAACAATTGTTACTGCCATTAAAAATTAGCTGTTTGACATTTGGATAGACTGCTAGATTAAATTTATTTTAAAAATTCACAGTGCAGTCACTCAGATTTTATTATTTTCTGTGTGAACCGTAACAGATATCACAAATTACACACAGAGAGAAAAGTATTGAATGTATCTTTTTTAAAAAAAAATAATGATTTCATGTTATCGGCGTGGCCAATAAAAAGTTACGGTCTAATCATGGTTCGGACACCTAAGTTTCATACACTAGTGGTTCACTAATAATAAAAAGCATCATTTTAAAAGATGACTTTTATAACCATATAAACTGTCATACTAAATTTTATCCAAATCGAATAAAACGTCCTGTTATTATAAGTAAAATTAAATTATTTTTTTTCGAAGAACTTTGAAGCAGAATACTGGCTAAATGGTACACTTTCCGGGAAAAGCAAGTTTGGTTAAATCGCCTTATTTTAGCCTCAGGAATCTGTGGTTAAGCCATATCCCTCTATTTGAGAGATACTCTGTATGTTGGTATCCGTCCTAAATATTAGTTTCTTAAAGTTTATTTTTATTTATATATTTTTCTTCACAATTCTATTCTTCTAGTTGTAGTTAATAAAAATTTAAAATTCATTTCTATAATATGATATTCAAGTGCATTTAGATATTGTTTCGCTTACACACATTAATAATTCATGGTAGAATTTTTCAAGTTGCAGCTTTGGATACAAACATTTAGATTTAATATAAAGTTAGGAAGAAAATGAACGTTACCGTAGAAGTTGATGTCTTTGATATACAATACTTAAAGTAGATAGTGTGTTTTTTTTTGTCGAATTACTATACTTCACATAACAAAAGAATTGTTTTCAGATATTGACTTTTAAATAATTTAAAAGTATTCGAGATTGAATAAGCTTTTCAATACGTATTTTTATAGATAAATCGTAATATTTTCAACAAAAGGATTGACATAAATTTATACTTTATTAGTCTAAATTGCTATAGTATTTAATAATATTATATACAGGTCTTATTTTTTTAGTAACCAGAATACAAGTAACTTTTTTTAAATAAAGTGTGTTATCATTGTGATAAATCACTCTGTATATTATGTAGTGGTGAAAATAAATAAACGCTTTAGAAATTATAATGGGCGATATAAAATTATTGGAATTGTGTATATATGTACTAACATAAGTAAAATAATTGATTTTCATGTCACCAACTGTAAGAAAATATTATTAAAATAAGTATTTACTTCAAGTTATTGATGTAGTTGAATTATTTTTTATTTTTTACACAAATAGTGTAGAAATTTATGAATTAATGAAATGCTTCTGAAAAGTATACATCATTAATATTATTGCGCTAAGGTAAGTAATGTTTATTTTTTAATAGTAACTCTCACCGACTACTCTGGTGGTGTAGTGAGCAACATAGCTGACACACGACCCTAGGGTCGCGGGTTCGAATCTCAGGTAAAGTATGGTTGTTCGTATATTTTTATCATCTCATCTTCATCAACGTAATGAGAATGTCGCAAAGACGTAGGAATAAATAGACTTATCGCCATATATCAATTATAGTAAGTTAATGTAACTTAAATGCAAGTAATTTATTATCATTATATTAATAAAAACTCTCAACCGTTTCTTTATAGAAGTAATTAAGCTAAAATTAAAAAGTAAACAAATGTTTCTGCAAATAAACTGTGAGAAATAAACACCTGAACAAACAAATACATTTCTCAAATTTTAACATCAAACAAAATTGATAATGTAATATTCACAAAAGGTTTTTGTTTTCGCATACAACAGTATGCAGATGAGTGAACTTCAGAGATAACGTATGCGAACCAAATAGATGATATTGGATTAAAATAAATCATCAAAGTTAAATATAATTATCGAGCGTATGAAAATCCGAAATAAAAACGAACAAGAGAATCTTTGAGATAAATATGCAAATGTGCGAACTTGATTGATTTAGGGATAAATATAATCGCGTAATAATCATTTCATAATTGCGAAATGATCAATGCGTAATCGACATGCTATCATTATACGCGTATTACATATCCATTTTCCAATTCTTACATTTCAACTGAAATTAATACATAATTAATAATAAGCCATGTTTTATAAAATTAATTATTGTTTAAAACATGAAATCTAGTGAAATATATTATAATTGTAAGACTAACTAATGTCATGCGACTTAATATAAGTTGTAATATAGAAGTTTTTTTGGCCCAAATTTGACTTGGAAAGACCAAAGTTTTCAGAAAGCTTTCGGATTTAAAGTATTTTTCCCAGATATCTTACGATTTCGCATAAGCATTTGGCAAAATTTATTGTTCAAAATATATGCATTGTTATTATCTGATGTCTCAATTGTTTTGTATACTGATATATTCTCTTCCTGTCCATATTTGTATGCAAGCTTTTAAATTTTTTCTTGTCAAGTTGAATTTTAAATCAAAGACGATATTATACCAGCGAACAAAACAGAAAATCAGAAATTGCCGTTTCCTAAGCAAGTATTTTAGATTGTCATGCAAATATTCATATGGTGATTTAAAGTTTGCATTTAAAGGAAGATAAGAGATTCAAGATACGTTCATGCATTTTTTTCTTTGATCTTTATTCCTTTTACCGTCTTGTTTTATAATGATAGCGACTCCAATAAAGGGTTCTTACTTATTGAAAATAAGTATTCATATTTCGAAAGTATTCACAACATGAAAAATAGTAGGTTTTATCAATCAGGGTTACGACATACGTCGCTTTATAAACAGATTCTATAACTTGTGTGGCAAAAACAAACAATTACGTATGTCGTCAAGAATTATATACTTTTTATTACGCAATCCCATTCTTACATGGTAAATATTTATATCACAGTTACATTTCAAGAACATGTAAACGGTAGTTGTAAATATCATAAATTTAGAAGAGGTTTAATTTACATTTCAAAAGCAAATAAAGCTGGATGTACAATAATTATGAATTAGGAATATATATATATATATATATATATATATATATATATATATATATATATATATATATATATATATATATATTATATCTATCAAATTCGATCTGAACATGTGGAATTATTTTGTTTTTCGAGAAATCGTCATAACTCCATTATTTTAAAGACTATTGAAATTTTTTTTTCTCTCAAATTTACCTTTGGGCTCTCTAAAACATTTGACATTTACAATAATTTTTTATTTTCTCAAATGACAAAATGGCGATCGATCAAAAATTTCCATACATGATTTATTGATAACCACTCCATCGATTTTCAACAGTAAAACATTTATAAAATCCTTAAACTATCTACTACAATATTTGTCATACACATTTTTTTCAATCTATCCAAAAAAAAGTATTTATTCATTTACTTGATTTATAAGTGCAGTGTGTTCAGAAAAAAAACCTAATTCGGAGTAGGCTATGAACACTGATCATTATTCAATTCAAAAATCAAGTTGTCACAATTGATCGTGAAATGTAATTTTAAGGAGAAAAGATAGTAAAGGAGGATATAGATTATTGCCATTCACCGTTTTCTAATTTATTTCTATTTGTAAAATAAGGATACAAGAATATTAATTTGCATAACATTTTTGACAATACCTCGTGTCAAATTGACATTTAATTAAATACTTTGAAATTGATATTACGTTTTTTTGTTCACAGCCTACTCCGAGTTAGGATTATTTTTGAACACACTGTACTTACAAGTCAATTAAATGAATTTTTGGGATAGATTGAAAAAAATGTTTAGGACAAATGTTGTAGTAGATAGTTTAAGGATTTTATAAATGTTTTACTTTCGAAAATCGATGGAGTGGTTATCAAAAAATCATGTTTTGAAATTTTTGATCGATCGCCATTTTGTCATTTGAAAAAATAAAAAAATAATTGTACATGGCAAATGTTTTAAAGGGCCGAAAGGTATTTTTGGAAGAAAAAAAAAATTCTGTAAGCCTTAAGATAAGGGAGTTCTGACGAGTTTTTGAAAAATAAAAGAACTCCAATAACTACGAACCGGGGCTCCAAATCAAAAATTGGAACTAAGAAAAGTTGTTTGTTTTAATGAGTTATAACTATCATTTTCGGGTGTAACGACTTAGTATTAACACCCTGTATATATATACAGATGTTATAAATTTCGTTATTGTTGTGAACAGCTTTATACAACTTTAAAATATAAAATGGTATTTAGATCCATGGATTATAATACTCATCTGATAAATAATTGTGCTAGTTGCGAGTATTATGGAAATGATCTCGTAGTAATGCAGAGGATATAATAGAAAATAATTGAAAGTGATAACAATGAGTGAGGTTTTGTTGATAAATTGATGTATTATGAAATAACTAGAGCAGTAAGGTAATGATGTCCGCTATTGCATCATACCCATTCAACAGTAACAGTAATGTCAAGTTATTCAGTAGATTGCGACTGTAATGCTATATCGGTTAATCGCATCGTGTTCCATTTTATTGCACAAAAGCAAAATAATACAAAGATAGTCGTTACCATAAATTTTAATACCAGCAAAATAATAATGTACCGTTTTTAACGATACGGCAAACGTGTTTGTGAACAAATATTTATTAGTTTTTTAACCGCATATGTCGACTTAATGGTGTGGCGTTCGCAGATCATTTCAAAACGTACAAAACGAAAATAATAGATCCTAAGGGGAATGCACAGCAATGTCATACCGAATTGAGCAAATATCGTTGATGACATTTCCACGCTGCTGCATCTCGTTGATAGGATAGTAGTTTAGGGCCTGTTTTTCATAGACACCACTATGATTATAGGCTTTTTTTATGTTACTTTATTGTAATTCTTAGTAATATTGATAATACTAATATATAAAAATAAAATAAAGTCACCACTGGACAGAGATGGATAATCAACAGGAGAAAGTATTGAGAAAGAAATAAAATTTCTCCGGTCATACGAAAGAGTGATGAAAATTTGAATATTAATGCAAATATAATTAATAAAGACTAAGTAATCAAAAGTAAGAACAAGAAGAGAAGATACAAAAATCCATTTAGAATAAATTAATAACGACTTAGATGCGGAAAAAAATATGAACAAATACGGGCAGAAAGAAGATCGTATTTGCGAAGTAAGGTAAAATCTGGTAATGGGGTCCCGTGGCCGCGTGCCTGGGTGTCTGGTCGCGAACCCGACAGACGCCAAATATTTCCAATTTTAAATGGCACAAAAGTGACCCCTGTGGTGCACTCTCCACACCAGCTATGAGTGCCCGTGAGGTGACCCTTGGTAAGCGCCCACACGGTAAAATATATCGTCATCATACCGATGTCTACATGTGTTGTAGATACTGGCACACCCAGAAATGGGTAATATGCCGTGATGATATATTTATTTAGGTAAAATCTGCTATGTACACAGATTTCGGTAATGATTATGGAATAATTCGTACTGTACGAGCGTTTACCAGACGTCACCTCACTGGCACTCGTTTCTGGCGTAGAAAGTGCGTCACATAGATCACTTTTTGCTATTTGAAATTCGAAATATTTCTTTTTGGTGTCCGTTGGGATCGTACCCGGTTACTCAGATATTGGTAAAAATAGAGAATATTAATTATATCAGTCAAATGAACTGATTGGTATTTTCTAGCACAATATAATTTATAAACTTTTGAAACAGCACATTAACGCAGTATCAAGGATTAATAATATAGTACCATCGTTTGTGGAAACAAATGTTTATGAGTTTTTTAACACCGTTTGCAGCATTGACGGCGTAGCGTTCTGCAGATCATTGGAAAACGTACAAAACAAAAATAATAGATCCTAAGGGGAATACACCGCATTGTCATACCGAATTGAGCAAATATCGCTGATGATATTTTCACATTGCAGTTTCCCGTCCAATTAATAATGCCGCTGATTGGTGCGCGCTTATGGCTCTATACTGACGGTTGTGGGTCCCTATGGCCTGACAACAATGTCACTCGAACTGGAAGAGTAAAAGAGACCGTAGCAGTACATTGAAACCCGAGCACGATCACGACCACGAGCAAACCTCATTAAGCTGGAGAACGTATTTATAAATCGGTTACGTTTCCCGTTCAAACGTTCTTCGTTATTGTCCCATGGAATAAGTCCAATCGATGCACTGCAATGTGCCCGCCACATTTTCTCAATGCAATTACCTTTACAATTTCTAGATAACCTGAGACACACATTAGCCCACTTTGTTTTGCTTTTTACTGTCGTATTTCACTTTTAACTCACTGCAAATTCAACTCGAAGTTCTACTAAATTCATGCAATATTTTCAATGCCTGTTCAATTACCCTGCTAATTTTCTCTATAAATACAGAAAACAAATCATTTATACTACGTAATTAGATTCTTAATAAAATATATTTCATCAGATAATAGGCCACGTTTAGTCATTACAAGTTTGTAATTAGCATCATGTCAACAGTATTCAATAAACTGATAAGTATTTCTTTAATAAAAAAATCTGATGTGGCACAATATGGCCCGCCATTTAATTTTTAGTTTAAATACAAATCTGAACTGTGTAGCCAAGGAATTGTGTTTATCTTTATAACATAAGCTCCGGAATTAATAAAATAGATTATTTTTAAATTTATTTATAAAATATATAGAAAAAGTATTCATGCATATCTGTAGTTTAATAATATTTAATTTTCATAATAGGGCACCTGCACGTGACGTTTCAACATGGCGGCCACCAGCTGATCTTGGTCAACCAAACCTTCAGTTTGCATTGTGTCTTACGGAGAAATATCGTGCCGTAACCTTTAATTGTGTTTTTATGGCACTTATTGTTTTATTTGGGAAAAACTGATTAGAGTGTGTAAAAGTGAGTATATGAGGAGTGTTTTCCGTAAAAAATAAGTCAGGACATTCTTACTATTTAATGAGTTCCAGGTTATTAAATTAATACTAACCCAATCCTATTTTTTTGTGTATACTTTTATTGCATATAAAATAATTTAAACATAATCGGATAGGAACATTTATTGTATGAATGTTTAAATATATGTAATTTTCTTTAATAATATATATAAAAAACATGAAAAAATATTTTTTAAATGACAGAATTACAAATTTTTAATGAAGTTTTTTTTAGTAACAGAATATATATATATATATATATATATATATATATATATATATGTATGTATATATATATATATACTTTTTTTTCTGTTATTGGGACCTGGTCCTGTTGAGTGGCCAAATCATAAATAAATAAATAAATAAATAAATAAATAAATAAATAAATAAATAAATAAATATATATATATATATATATATAAATATATATTTGTGTCTGTTTCTCACAAAGGTTTAAAAATTAGATAGGTAATCAATTATTGATTTCATATTGATTTTTAAAAGGCATTTATAATCCTCGTCAAAAAAATGTCAATGTATAAGGATCCACATTATGTATCCACTTAAATTTATCGATTTAACGTACTTTGGCTTCCAAAGATTAATTTTTGACGTATAAACTCAATAAACTCATTTATATACAATAAAAATACACAATATGACAATAAGAAAAATGAACTCGAAGATAAATATATATATATTTCAATTTTCTTTATAAATTAAAAAAATCTAATAATTCAATTTATTTTAATTTCAATATTCATGTTTTCATTCAACAATACACATAAAAAAAACTTATACAAACTCAAATGAATGTAATACAACCTGATGCTACATGCTACTTATTTCAATTTAATATTTTTAAAAATATATTTATAAATACGACTGCTTTGTTTTACTAGTAAATAACTCATATACTTATCTTTAATTATGGCTAATTACATTTTAAAATAGCATGTACAAATTTAGGAAAAACTGAATTTCTTGTACAGAAAACACATTCGCTGCATAAGACGCAATGTTAAACTGAAGCTTGGTTGCCCGAGATCAGCTGATCATCCGCCATGTTGTGACGTAGGTGCAGGTGCCCTATAACGTAAATCGCGAAAAAATAACATTTAGAGGTATTTTCTAGGAAAAACTATTTTGAGCTTTAGGTAATGTGCCACCTCCACTTATCTAATCTACACAGAAATCTAATGGCTTCTTTCTGATGATTGTATTTGAGTTAGAGCGTTAGCAAAATCTGTACACACACACACACACACACACACACACACATACATACATACAGACATTGGATTTTAGGGACCTCAAAACATTTACCAAAATGTCGATATGTGGTTTTTAGCACGATCCCCATACCTCTCTTACCAAGGGTAGAGGGAGATGACAACTGAAATGACCGACTCAATATATTATAATTATATCTATGATTTAATGTAGAAACAACCTATGTATTTTTTTTTGTGTGCTACATACAGATCACAAGGAATTTGACGTGAGTAATAATACAAGGGCTGTTCTGGCCTTGGATACTAGAGCTTTAAGAAAACTTTCGAGTTAAAGCTCCAGAGGTCATATTACTATCAAAAGTTCCTGTATCTCTTGACATATGTAAGGCTTAATTTGAGAACAACCAATGTCAATTTTAATTCATAATTTGAAAATTACCCCTGGATTACTTGAATATTAAAAGTTTCTCGCTGATATTAAATCAACTATTTCCAAAATTATAAAATGTTAACATTTGTCTGATTAATGCACAAAATTATATCATCAACATATTAGCAAAACAATATTAATGAAATTCAGACTATAACTAGTATAGTAGTACTTGTAGTCTTGATCCCGATGAATAAGCTATTGGATAAAATCTCTCTGCGAAAATGGTTGGTAATTAAAATTCATTCATAATAATTCCTGTAATACAGCATATCGAAACTCTACAACTAAGCAAAGAGAGTAGAATGATAATATTGAGTGTATTTTTGGATACTAGGTTTGTGTGAATGAAAATAAAGCTCAGGACGAAATTTGCGTCAGATTGTTCGACGCATAAAATCAGTCGTCCAAACCAATGATTCGATTTGCCTAATTCGTATTCACGCTCAATTGCGTATATAGTTATATTATACATATATACATTTAACATTCATTCATCACAAAATGTATCTTTTATGGCCTTTGTTTTTCCCTCAAATATTTGCTTTAATGGTAAAGATTTACAAATCTCAAACTCGTAACATTAAATTATTTTCAATTTAGAAATGAGTAAATGTAATCTCTTTAGATTAACAGAAAGTTTAACCAGAAATGAAAATACCTAATATACTTAGTATTAGGCTTGTAAACATAAAAATTAAACAATAATAAGTATATACAAAGAAAATACCGAATTATGATGTTTTTGCTTTATGAAAATGAAGCCAAATATATTCTTCCAAGATGGAATTATAAAGCTTCCAAATACATAAAAATAATTTTGTTGGATAATGTTATTTGATAAAAAAATTCAGATTAAATTAGAATGATTCTTATATCTTTGACATTTCTTTATTTATGACAGTCACTTTTTTTCACATTAATATTTGTTTACTTTTCTTTAATATTAATGCATTCAAAATATCAGAATTTTTCAGCGTATCATTAATATTAATTTATGAATATTTAAAAATCTCCTATTAAAAAATGAATAAATGTTTACATTTACAGCGACTTCCGGGAATTTTTAATTGCACTGATAGTAATTTTAAAAAATAAAATATATTTCCTACAGCTAATAGTGTCTGGAAGACAATACACAAGTAATATTTAGACAATAAAAGCAATTTAATACAGATTGAGTCTATTATTAAATCCATTGTTCTAGCTTCAGTTATGGAGTCAATTTAAATAGTATTAACCTCCAAATCTGTGTTCAACGAAAAGTTATTAATGGTGAGGTGCTTGTGTACATTACAGTAATTACGAATTAAATATTGATGCGTACTTTTACTCTTGTTAAACAACCTCTACCATTATTATATCTGCATTAAATCGAGATCTAAAGTAAAATTTATAATCGGTAACGATTCACTCTTGTTTAAACCAATTTTGTGTTAAATTCAACAGGCTTTTATCTTAGTTTAAACATAAATAAATACTTCCCCTTTAAAGTACTCGTGTATCCCAATTTTAGAAATTGGTAAAAGTAGAATTGTAAGATGATTCTCCGTAAATATTAAAATGAGAAAATGAGGGTGTAAATAAATATGGAGAAAGTCACAGAAATATCAGGAAGTCAAACATCATAAGCTTGTTTTCAGACCAAAAAATATAAATGTTTAACTTTGCAGGGAAAACGTACACTTGTTTAAAAAGTAGATGAATATTTACCCAAATTTTAATTAAACTTTTTTGGCGGAAAATTAAATAAATTTTTAAATTATTTATTTGTGTAACTAGAAGTAAATTTACACAATTTTAAATTAATTTTTAGTGTATGTGTGCATGGATGAGCCAAACTTAATAATGATTGATACGGCGTATAAACTTTATAATTGTAAACACATATTTTAATAAAAACCAATAAATGGAAATTAATTTCCAATTTATGAAACCAACAAGTGAAATTAATATTTCGCATTATTGGATTATTAATTTTTAATTTATCACCAAATATGTAAAATTGAACCCCCAATGGAATTCGAAAAGTTAAAATTCATATATTTGTCGATGGACGGGTACGGGTATGTTTTTGCAAAATCCGCAACTAAATTATCGGGAAAAAAGTTTCTAGTGTCAAACCATGGCGTCAGGAAGCGATACATTAATTTTCGCTGTCGTGGTTTTGAAGTATCGTAATTTTTTAATAACATCAAGAGATTCCAGTTGGAATTGGGTCGCGCTTTAACGGGCTTGCGTAAAAATTCATTTGAAATAAATTAAGGAACAATATCAATTTAACCTCAAAATCTATAAATCAATAATTCCCTTGCTATGTAATTAATGATGGAATATTAACGGGTTGCTCCAACTCAACGCTTTTCTCGTTTATTAAGCTGAATGTCTGAGTTCAAACCTTCTCTCTTTGTTATTTACAAAAAAAAGTTCAACTAATTACCATGCGGACGGAATTTGCCAGGAAATGTTTCATTTTTTTTTATCTCGCATACAAATTGTAAAAGCAAGTCATATATATTGTTAGTACTAGTTATCAATCATGAAACATACTACCAGAATTGACATGAAATTTAGGAAGAAAATTACATGTTTTTCCGTAATGCTGATTTTGGTCTTAGATCATTTTTTGTGACTTATTTTCTACAAGATTTTCAAATATAACTGGGCAAATTCGGGTTCAAGGAATAGCCAGGTTTACCAGATTACCAGATAATAAGAGAAATATTATTAAGTATTAGGAAAGAAAAATTGAGTATCACTGAAAACATATTAAATTATAAAATACATATTCCTGAAGAATTATTCCAAGATAATATAAGATTTTGCTAGAAAAATACAGAATATGAAAGAAATAAAAAACAAACACTTTATTGACAAAATATATAATGTACTAAAAAATAACCCCAATAGTTCAAGGCTTACCTACAATAATTATATTCATTAATCTATGAAAGAAATGAAATAGATGAACAAGTGAACAAAAATATATAAAAAATAGTTATCTTACTAAGTTTGTATATATATATATATATATATATATATATATATATTAAAAAAATTAATCTTGTTTTATATATATATATATATATATATATATATATATATATATATATATATATATATATATATAGAAAAATAAGTGATTAACGATTTTCTAAATTTGCCATCCAAATTTACTATTACACGTTGGTAATTTTACAATCAGCTTAACACGAATTAGGCTATCTTTGATATAAATGTAATTGTCAGTGACATTTAGAGTTTGTTGTAACATTGTCTCAAATTTGCTTTAAATTGTCTTATTACTTTGAGATTTCTTCAAATAATGGCGTAAGTATGACTTAGCGATCTATTGTATCAAGTAAAAAATTGGTGTGGCGTAAAAATTTCGGAAGAATTACTAAGGAAGAGATAGCCACTTTCTAACATAAATGTTCAGAAAATCTGGGAATGGAAAGTCAGTAACTGTTACAAATGATGAAAATTCAGAATTAGTAGGTACATGAATTGTCCAAGATTTTCTGAAAATTGATTCAGCTTATTTCAGTTATTTAGTAGCACGATTTATGCCAGAAAGTGGCTATCTCTTTCGAGTAAATTCTTCCGCATTTTTCTGCCACGCCAATTTTTGCCTTGAAAACAGGTTGCAATGACCTCTAAGTTAAATTTATTTAGTGAGCTGTGGGTATTAGAAAAAATCTCTGGCCAATCGGACAAAAAATTTTATTACATACAACTAACTCTAAATGTCACTGAAAGTTTTATTTGTTTTAATAATAGCCTAATTTGTTTTAGGCTGATAATAAAATTATCAACGTGTAATAGTAGATTTGAATGTCAAATTTAGAAAATCGCTATTCATTTGTTTTTCTATATAAATGTTTGCAATTTGGTAGGAATATTTCCAACCCTTTGTCTACAAGAGATATCTCAATTTACTCCGGAGATATGGAGTTTCAAACAGGATTCGTTTGTTAATAGCCAGCCGGTATATAAATTTGATGACTGCCAATACATATATGCAGTGGCGGCTCGTGCTATAGGGCACAAGGGCGCAGCCCTACCAAATAAAAAGACCAGAAAAAAAGAAATAAGCGAGTACATATACATTTTAAAAATACATTAATTATTATTTATTTACTTTCATTATTATGCAATTCTTACTACACCGCCGATAGGTAGATAGTCTATATACTGACGTGTGCACGTACCGATATGCTGCTAGAAGCTAGGGCACAAATGTTTCTGCCCCGGTCTCCCACTATTTTTACTCGAATTTTGACCAATAGCAGCGAAGCGCGCGAAGCTGCATATGACTGCATTAAGCCTGTTCCGGGCACAGCCCAATTTAAACGAAGATGCCCGAGTATGTCCGGCATTTTCCGAGGTAATCTGTTATTGTTGAATTGTAATCGTCTAGTACTCATTTAATTACGAAGATGGCTTCTGTATCTTAAAGATTAAATAATTTAATATACTCTTTTTACTTTTTTAATTTTTTGTGCCCTATCATACAAAGATATCACCAGCCGCCACTGCATATATGGATATAGTGACTCGAGTGTATATAGCCATTTTGTAAAAGTTGATTTTGTACGGCATACAGTGTATAAATTTCCGTACACAATTTGCGGATATTGATATAAATACGCGAACAATTGTGCCAATATTTATATACTATTATGACAGACATTTATCGTATTACAATACATTGTTTTTTATGTTTAATTAATTTTTGATACAATGTTATGAATTATTAATCGACGTTAATTAGATGACTGCTGGCAAAATGATGCTGTTCATAATTTCATTTCGCTCACGATGTACATGGATTAATATACATATTATTGTTATTATTGTACCGTACATAATTTATTTAAAATTTTTCTCTCATATACAAAATTTAAAAGCTTGTTATTAAATCCAAAAGATTATTTGCATTCATTATTACATAATTTAATTATAATTTTTATTTTATACTGCATAATTCAAATCACAGTGTAAAAAAACTATCTCGAATAATGGTGGCAGCAATTTAAATAAAGTTTGGCATAAATAAAATTAATAAATATCTTTTGGATCAAGCAAAATTTCATGTCAGGTGCCAGTTCGTGTTTTTGACTGGTGGCTTATACAAAGCACATAATAGAGGTCAGTGATATTTGCCTTTGAAAATTTGAAGTTCCGCTTGTGTTAATTCTTGCCGAGTAATACTGGGCCTAGCAAAACTGCCGCTGTAAAGGAGCTTTGTCACGAAACTCGCTTAAAACCCGGATCAAAGAAATTTCAAGCACGTTCTGAAACAGAATACATGAACTAGATAATTTGAATAAATAGGAAAAACTTATCAATGCCCAATTTGCAATTCCATGGAAGCCAATATTTCACAAGAATAATTAATGCTCATAGAATTCTATTTTTCATAGTTATAAAAAAAAGTATGATTCAACTGACTTATGACGAACATCAATAACAACACATTATCAGAGAGAAAATGATAATTGTTCTTTTAATTGTCTAACAAAGAAAGGTAGCGACTTCTGCTTTTGTAAAAGAAATTTATTTGGTCAGCATATTACACTACAATGATCTCTGTGGCTTAATTCAAGAACAACTAATATCAAAGCGACATACAGTGAGTAGTACTAGGGGCTGTTCTGTCTCGGTGTAACCAATAAAAGTATGTTAAGTATTGCGTACTTTCCATAAATATGAAAATTTTATCGAAATTGGTAAATTTGAGGTCGTTGTATTATTGTATTGCGCATATATTAGGTCGAAGTATACGATTCAAATCCAAGAATAACATGCAAGACTAATGTTAACATGGTCTGTCATTATAACAGTTTACTTATTAAATTATTACTTGAGCATTTAAATTCCCTGTTCTATTTTCATATTTTAATGAAGTTAATCGCTTCGAACAAAAACTCCCGTGAAAAACAAAGAAACGATGTATAATTTATTAGATATTGACAGAGTGATTAAAATTGTAAATATTTATAAAAGGCAAAGATTTTCGTAATAAAAACGTCGTGGTTAGTTTGGTATTGTGAATTTCGCACCATTCACCATTTCATATACAAACAATCACTAAAAAATTGTTGCGTGACGGTTGAAGAAAGAATTACTGTCATTTTGTCTGCGTCACTAGACATATGAAAGCTGAGAGTAATTTTGAACAACTAATATTGATCTAGGGACACAGAACTAACATCAATGATATTAAAAATATCCACGCTATAATATCGAATCCATAAACTGCTTCATGGAGTCGGGGCAAATATTCTCCATTAAATATGAATATAATGTTGCGGCGACTTATGTATTACCTTCTTATAATTGACATAAAGTATAACTGGGTTATAATAAATATAAAAAATCAATGCGCAATTTTTGAATTTTAGTATTAACAAATCAGTAAACAACAGCCATAATCATCACAATTAGTTAATGATTTAATTGTTGTTTCTCGATGTTAAATAGAATAACAATATCTTTCCCGATGATTTTGATTCGAAAGTCGCTAATTTTATATGTAAATGGGAACTTGGTTTTCTTGTACTGCTGTTTGCTGTTAAACATGGAAGAGAATATTGTGGTTTAAGCCAGCGCGATTCTCGATACGTATTTACAAAGCTGCTAAATATTTCATAAGCTTTAATATGGTGGTGAAGAAGATTTGGAAAAATGTTTAAAAGGCGGCAGATCCTGGCGGATTATAAGGTTTCATCACAATATCGAGATAATACCTTCTCTCGTAAATCTTTATAAATATCTTACTTTTTGTACAACTAAATGGCAACTTTGTACTCTACAGTTTTTGTCGTAAAGCAGACAGAAAAGCAGGAAATTACATATCACATGTTAAATCCTTATGTTCACTCCTAACCAATCTGCCCAGTATATTCTTCAAAAAATATTGATAAATTTAGTGCGTTTTATTAGTATTATTATTTAATTTGGCAGCGAATATGTTACGAAAAACTGTGATTAAGCATAGGGCAAAAGAGGCGGATTAGAAATCATCTTTCGGATCAGTTGCCACAAAGCAAATAAGTCCGCACCCTCTTTTGCTTGGTTCGTATCTTGAGGAAGGTGTACGGTGGAATGTGTTCTCTTCCGCTTGACGCGTAGACCTTTAGAAAGCGATTCCGGTATTGCGGATGTGCCATCAAACGGAGACTGATTAACATGGAGAATAACACATCATTCAGGAAATTTGATAAAATCAAAGGTTATTAAGATAACGTTGTTCTAACACTGAAAACTTTTTCTTTGTCTGTGTAGGTTTTACTGTGCCCTGTGTTTTAATTGATTATACCTAGTGTTAATTTTGACACTAGTTTGATTTATTACCTGACATGATAAGGTAATATGCTTTATTAATATTATTCAAGGTTGAAAATAGGCACCGTCAAATAAACGTGCATAAACGTAAATAAAATTTTATGTGTCACTATATTTTTCTTCATTATCATATATATTTTTGCACATAAATCAATTTTTAAGAATAAAAGAAGTATTTCGAACTTTCATTGTCTTTATTTTTTTTGAGTTACACAAAGTTTCGATTGATAAAATCTCCAATTGTTATCAAGTGAATCAATTTTTGGTAATATAATGCAAATTATTTTAATGTAAATTAAACTAGGTTCAAGACACTAATACTGCAGTAATTTATTTCTGAAATCCCAGTTTTTACATTAGAGCAATTGAATTTTTTTAAGTTGCTATCTTTATGACCAATACTGTATATATATATATATATATATATATATATATATATATATATATATATATATATATATATATATATACATAAACAATTTTGTCATATATTAAGGATATATGAAAGACCTATGTATATGAAATAAAGAGAATATTAGATGAAGATCCTGGCAAATATATAATGAAATCTATAATTTTTGTCAATACTTGACCTCATGTCAAATTTTTTAATGGGAATGAGGCCTAATATTCTATTTTAATAAGACAAACATTGTTTCATAATCTAAAGCATACATTTTGTAATAATACGACTGTAAAATTTGCAGTTTGAAAGACAAATAAAAAATATTTTGAATGATGGAAAAATGTAATGTAACAGATTCCATTCCGAAATTAGAATACTCGCATGTTTTGTGATCAGTTTTAGATGGACTCACTGAAATATTAAGTTCATGGATCAAATCAATTAATTTTATTTTAAAAGTTAAAGTTGAATTCAATAAAAAGTAACGATTGAGGGAATGGTTCAGTTGCAAAACGGTTTTTTCACTTCTGGTGAAATTGACTTCACAGCAAGTTTGTAAATAGACTATTCAAATCTCTGCAGTTAAATTCATGTTTATATATTTTTTCATACGCCTTCACGTTGAAACTTTTTCAGTTACAAATCCCTTGTGGGTATAACATCATGTTTCAAGATTTTTCCCTATCTAACTCCACCCCCTAGCATAAAATTTTTGGATTAACATTGCAATAAGCTGTTAACTTGCGCTTTAACATTTATGACTTCATTTAATTTAAGTAATTTCGTTCCATACACGCAACTTCTTTCGGGCCAACTTCTTATTGATATTTAATAGTGCAGAGTTTGCAAGAAACTTTCATTGTAGAGAAAATTTGCCCTTTTCGACACGATAGTAAATTTTGGAAGAGAACTGATGGTCATCACGAATATCCAGAAAACTCTGAAAGAAGCCTTCCTACAAAAACATTCGCAAATGGCTTTTTAAAATATCGTTGTAGTAAATTTTTCAACTTTTTAGTTTTAGAAAAAGTTTTAATTTAGAAAAGCAAACAATACAGTCGCTTCTCTAAGTATGAATGATTCGGTTCTTGACGTTAATATGTCGTTAGTTAGGAATGAACATATTAAAGGTTGTTTTCAATTGAAATAAACAGTGATTAGCAGCAGAATACAAGGTAGCTCTTATCACGCCATATTATTAGCAAAGATAAACAATTCAGTTTAATGAATAGTGTGTCTAAATTACCCCACAAGACTTAAATCGGGCGGTTCTCTTTTTCTATTCGTGAGAACTCTATTGTAATACTTTTCTATAGAAATCAACTCTTAAACTTTGTTATTGTTTTGTTAATTTCGAGAAATAATTAACCAACAATACGGAAAATTAATTATACGGCGTTGCTAAATGTCTGCCGGCGGTAATATGTACACAAACCGAGAATTCCGCTATACGGCGGAATTATCATAATTATAATAACATATCCGCCGATAAACCTAATATATTCTGTAGATTTCTGCCGGCCGGCGGTATGTCTTGATAACTTACAAATTCCGCCGTAAAAATAACCAAGTTATAATTGTTTACCATGGCTACAGGCAAGCTAACGTGTAGCCGTGTAGCGCTTTAACACACAAGAGGTACGTGAATGCGTCATCATATCTACACAACAATCTGGGCGAGCAACTTTTATATTCATGAATTTGCGACCAATGTTACTTTTCATAAGTGAGTTAGTTTTTAAAATTTTGTTTTGCTGTGATTATTCCATTTAAAATACTAATATTTTCAGTGAAATGTATTTGGTGTTGTCTATTCTTAAACTTTTAGGCGAGAACAGATAAAATGGATACCCTGTAGTGGGTTTATCGGCGGACATTTAGGCACTTTGTTAATTATATTGCATACATATCTTCAGACTTCAGAGCACGTTTGGTAAAATGGTTAAACAGTTTAATATAACTTATATGATCACATAGGCTTTAGTATTTTATTAACTATATTTATGATTATACCGGGTGGTAGCAATTAGGGCGAACATAGGGATTTGACATATGATATTAAGTTTATGCAATTTTCTGCTCTCATGTTTGCTTTTAAGGCAAAAATTCTAAAAGTTGGTAGCAAAACTGTTTTTACCTTTTATTTTTTTGGTTCCTTCAAAATTTTAAAAAGATATTTGTAAATTTTGGTTAATTATATATGACTAAATATCCAATACTCTAATTTGATTTCAAACAAATATTTGCGTTTGTATTAGTGTGTGTTAAATATTGAATTTAATATAAAATATTTTTTATACATTAAATGTATCTATTATAGTAGTATAATAAATACAAAAGTAATTTCACATTTTAAATATCACGTCTGGCATAATGATGCAACGTTTACATGTAATTTATTATATTCTCATGGACTTGTGCATTAATTTTTGATGTTATTTATTTTATATACTCATTTGGAACACATTAATAAAGACTAAATAATGCCCATTGTCATTGTCACATAAATTATTATTTATTTCTCGGTTCGGTAATTAAATTATTTTCTCAAATGATGCGCAGAATATAAAATAATAGGTACTACATAAATACAAAAATACGCAGTCACGCTATAAATATGAGATAAAACACTTTAAAAAAGGTTTTAAGTTGCAACCATAGTCACATTTTAAATAGAGATTGTAGGCAAGTGAAAGTCATTCCTTAAATAGGGATCGTAGATGCAGTCATCACACCTTAAATGGCGCATGTAAATCTAGTCAAGGTGACACCTTAAATAGAAATCTTAGATGTAGTCAAGATTACACCTTAAGTAAAATTCGTAGGTGCAATTAGTCACACCTTAAAAAGGGTTTGCAGATCTAGTCCAGGCCACACCTAGAAGAGATATAGACAGTAAATATACTAGATACTATCGGGCTCGATCCCGACAGACGCCAAATAATTCCAATTTTAAATAGCACAAAAGTGACCCCTGTGGTGCACTTTCCACACCAGCTATGAGTGCCCGTGACGCCTGGTAAACGCCCACACGGTAAA
This sequence comes from Ophonus ardosiacus, assembly GCA_943142095.1. Classification (NCBI taxonomy): domain Eukaryota; kingdom Metazoa; phylum Arthropoda; class Insecta; order Coleoptera; family Carabidae; genus Ophonus; species Ophonus ardosiacus. The sequence continues at coordinate 13,572,769 of OW964833.1, read as the reverse complement.
ATATATCGTCATCATTACCGATGTCTACATGTATTCTAGATACTGGCACACCCAGAAATGGGTAATATGCCGTGTTGATATATTTATTTATTTTTTATATACTAGATAGGTCGGTTTATTTAAAAAATGAAACAAAAGCAAAATGCGCCAAGAACAGTAGGAATAAAGTTGTGGAATCTATTATAATTTCATCAGGAGTTTTTTGTTTTCATTTGCATGAAAAAATGCAGCATTTTGCGGTTGTGAAACACACTTTGTCACGTAACATAAGCTTTGCGTAACGTATCTGTCACTGCTCTGTTACAGTTTCAAAGGTTATTTGCAATTTTTTGCGTGAAATTTTCGAAAGAAATATGTCACTATGTGGGTATTAGGTGTTTCACATTTTTATTTAAGGCTGCTGGAAAATCGTCTTTCTTTTATACGAAATTTAAATAAAATATAGTGACATTTTTATTCAATTTGGGGTGTCGCAACAGGATGTTAAATTAGATGAATTTTTTCGTGAAACATTTGATGTGAGGCGAGGCAAATAAATTCAAGTATTCTTCTTCTGCAATTGGACAGCTAGATAAACGTTGATTATTTTCTCGGGAATACAATTGATGCCGAGTGAAAAATTAACGACGCCAGATGCGCTGACGCTAAGAAATTTCCTACTTTTATTTCTTTTTTGCTGCATTTTCTGTACGACATTCCGATGCAAAATTTACGCCAGGGAAAAGCAAACGACGGTTTCTTTAGCTTTAGTTATAATTTATAACTAGATGAAGTTTGATTATTATATCAAGAGGTAAACCTTGTTCCATCCAACATAAAAGTTTGTTATTTTAACTTTTAATTTTCCATATTTTTCTCGACTTTTCCTATCAAAGATCAAAACTTTGATAGAAAATATTACATATTATTTTTCGTGAAGATACTTTTTATAATTGGAAAAATTATTTTAAAGCAAGAATAACCAATGCCAACATTTGCTGTGCTGCAGAATACATGCGACTGGAATTGAATGCACGGGCTATTTTGGCCTATTTGACCTTATATGATTTAAGTTTTCAGGAAACTTTCCAAGGTCAAGCTCTAAAAGGTTATAATTATTTTCGATAGAAATTATATCATTTTTTTGTGGCTTAATTCAAGAACAACCAATGTCAATGTTTGACAAAATAAGATTGGTTATGGAATCGATTACAAAAATTTTACCAGAAAAACACGTATTTTATACATAATACACAGGTTTCTAAAATGGGTAAAATACTTTGAGAATGTACATTTTAGTGCAACTGGTAAACACAAAATTAATTAATTAGTTAACTAATTAAAGTACTTGTTATTTAACCTTAGTTATGTGATTAAACAATTCATTAATAAGTAGTCAAAAGTTACGTATGAATTTAAAAAAATATATTTTTAAGTCAGCACAATGTACACATCCTTGTTATCCTTTTTCTAACATCCTGCATAATATTTTTTTGAAGTTACATAAAGTAACCGAACCAAACCTAACAGCCAATCCACATTAAGTTCGCAAACAAGTAATAAAATAATGCTCTCAAGAACTAATTGAAATTTAACAAATGAAGTCTATATTTGTAGCTATTAATTAGCTCTGTTCATCCTAGGTGGAAAATTTATGGTACTACATATAATAATAATAATAATAATAATGTTTACGAGGCCTCGCATAAATGGAATGGATATTGCAACTCTTCATGGAATGGTTTTCATTCGATGTAATGTGAATCAAAAGACAAGATGTCGAGGGATTACAATAATTAAAAATATTAGGGAGGGATGCGTAATTCCGTTGTTATCAAATGGATTAGAACATTCCTACACATCATAAAATATAATATCTACGCTCTAAATCCCATATAAATTGATAATAGACATAACGAAATTTCCCTCATAATTTTAATGTCCATTTTAAATCCTTCATCTTGATAAATATCCCACGTAGACGAACTATTCATCACATCACCTCCGGACTTTGAACTTTTCATTTTCTGCTAAACTTATTAATAAAATTTTATTAGAAAATCCTCCGTTCACGAGAAGGATTATGTGCCATGTGTCTTCAATATTCCTTTAGCAAATGAGGCATTTCGACACGAAATCAAAGCGGACTGCCATTGAAAAATCGCATGAGTAATCAAGAATTGATTATCGAGATGCGCTCAAGCATCCAACGGTTCTTGTGGATATAATAAAATATTCGTATGGGATGAAGTTATTGTAACCGGAGAGAAAACATGGGTAACGCATCACTGGTTTTTTGATGGAGTGAAAGGCAAAATAGTATGCATATGTATGCGTATTAGCCAAAACACCAAAAAATATTCTAAAATTACCTATTTTCCAAATTGTAGTATACGTTGTAACAGAGCCGGAACTAGGGCGGTGCCGGTGGTACCCCCGCACCGAGCACAATCTCCAAGGAGGAACAAATACGCAAATAAATTTTAGTATAATTTAGAATAAGTGATTCTTTAGATTTTCTCCAGATACTACACGAATTTTCTTTAGCAGAGACTTGCTCAAATGTTGATGTATCCTTAAATATTTTTCTTATGTTACCTGAAACTGTAGCTTCGTGTGAAAAAAGTTTCAGTAAATAATAAAAAAAATATTACTTAAGATCAACTATGCCTCATCAGAGGCTGACAAGTTTAGGCATTTTATAAATTGAAAATTTACGAGCAAGAAATCTTGACTATGATGTTATCATTAATAATTTTGCGTTACGCAAAGCTCGAAGAGTTCCGTTATAAGTGAAGAAATGCAATATTTAATATCTAAAATAAATATAAAATAAATATATCATGGCATATTACCCATTACTGGGTGTGCCAGTATCTACAACACTTGTAGACATCGGTAATGATGACGATATATTTTACCGTGGGTGCTTACCAGGCGTCACTTCACGGGCACTCATAGCTGGTGTGGAGAGTGCACCACAGGGGTCACTTTTGTGCCATTTAAAATTGGAAATATTTGGCGCCTGTCGGGATCGAACCCGGTTCCCCAGGTTTGCGACCAGACACTCAAGCACATGGCCACGGGACGCCTTATTTAATATCTATCTTTTTAATTAAATAATTAAAATTAGCTTTGATGTCTAGTTCATATTTCTTTATTTTTTACGTGCAATATGTTAATAAATGTGTTATATAGTAATTAAGTAATGGTTATGTATGTATCAACGTCGGTACTGGAGTTTTACTTTTTATCACGAATGTGGAATATAGTCACCGAGACCCTATGGCCGAGGAACATAAACCATATGAGTGATAAAAAGGATGTGCATATTAAATTTTATTTAAAATAAAGGAATATTTATTTTTATACGTTATGTCGACAAACTCTCAGTTGCTTTCAGTCAAACGAACGAACTTACGTTCAGTGTTGCGAACCTCCGGACATTAAAATTATCGTAATGAATGTTCAAAATTATGTGTTATCTCCAACTTCTTCATCGGAATATTTTAATTCGTTCTTCTTGCACCTATTTTTTGTCATTTTACTTACAAATTTACTATTGTATATCGTACACCTAACCTACCCAAATGATCTTATATGTACAAAATTTATCATAAGATTGGCTACATTGCATTTGCGTGAAATCATGATAATGGATTACTTTCGTGCCTATTTTTCAACTTTTTTCAACAAAAGTGTTACCATTACATAAAAATTCAGATACAAAATATATTTCAAACTGTAGACCTTTAGCACTCGTAACTCCATTTCATAAAATTTTTGAAAAAATTATATACAAAAATATATATTCATTTCTACATAAATATAATGTATTTATAAAGGAACAACATGGTTTCCAAAAAGGTTCAGATTGCATATCGGCTTTAGCCGAATATACTAAAATTATTTATTCGCAAGTAGATAAGAGTCAAGCAGTTATAGGCACATTTCTTGACTTAACTAAAGCTTTCGATTGTGTAGATCATAAATTACTTTTGAAGAAATGTGAAAATTATGGACTACGAGGTGTATGCTTACAGTGGCTTACAAGTTATTTACAAAATCGGAAGCAAGTTGTTGTTATAAATGCAAAACATTCTGAAATATGCAATGTTAACACCGTAGTACCACAGGGATCAATTCTGGGTCCATTATTACTTTTGATCCACGTAAACGATATTAAAGGCTGCATTGATAACGGAACTTTTATTGCATATGCTGATGATCTGTCACTATTTAGTTATTCATCATCTTTTTCAACCACGATACAGTTATGTAATAAAAATCTTGATAATTTAAAATATTGGTTTCAAGAAAATAAACTTGTCTTAAACTGTAAAAAGTCAAATGTTATACGTTTCACAACTAGGCCAGAAAATAATGAAAGTGCTTTAATCAGATACAATGGAAAATCTTTAGAACAAGTAAAGTCAACAAAAATATTAGGTTTTCATATTGATGAAAAAATTAACGGTGAATATCACATAGCGTATGTTTGTAATAAACTCACAACTTTATGCTATGCAATACGCCGTTTAACACAGATTAATACCTCAAACACTATTAAGATATTTTACCAAGCAAAATTTCACTCTGTTATGTCTTACGGTGTAATTTTCTGGGGTTTGTCTAAAGATGCGAATAGAGTGTTTTTATTACAAAAACGAGCAGTTCGTTATATGACTGGTTTGAAGTGGTGCGATAGTTGTAGAAATGCTTTTGTAAAATTACAATTACTTACTTTCACCAGTACGCATATATATAATTTTCTTTTATTTGTTAAAAAATATTAAAATAATTTCCAAAAAGGTTATGATATTCACTCTTTTGATACCAGAAATAAAAGTAAATTAATATTAGAGAAACAAAGATTAGCATTATTCGAAAAAAATGTATATTACGTAGGAGCAGTTTTATATAATAAACTTCCACAAAGAATAAAAATATTAAACAACTTTGTAATGTTTAAAAAGGAACTTCTTATCATAAATTGTTTCTATTCTATAGATGAAAATTTAAACATGTAAAACAGTGTATTACTCTATTGTTTTATTTTTCTGACAATATCTATATCATGTACATGGTCTTTGATAAATAAATATTATTATTATTATTATTATTATTATTGACAAAGCCTTGTATACAAAGCAGTTTGCCACACACAGCAATGGGTAATATAACGTGACGATATATTTGTTTATTTATTATATTTATATGTATGTATATTTATATGTATAGTTTGCTACTGCAGAATACTACATTGTAATCTTCCCCTTTTAAAGATTGTATGCGTAGAGCAATATGATCAATGTATAAGCTAAAATTTCCAGAGAACTTGAAGTCTACGCCGCAATCGACAAAAAAGAGAACTAATTATTATAATACATGATTCATTATACTGAACAAATATAGCGAACGCACCACGGAATCAATTTATTAAAATGAAAATATTACCGTAATGATATTAGCGATGCGATATTTAATCGGGTTATATTTGGTGCTTTTTATTGGTATAATTAATTATGCTATTATTTATAAAATAATGGCTGCAGCATTTTTCTTTCCAGCTTTTATTAAACTTTATCTCTATTTACTAGCCCTGCGCCTTATTTTACTTTTTAGAAAACTCCAGTCTTCCTAATTGAATTCAATATTTTTCTGATTGGAAAATAAATAATCTTTTCTAAGAAATTAATTGAATTGCATAACGTAAATAATCTCTAGTATACATATTGTTTATTTTCGGAAATATCGTTCATTAAATTTGTTATAATAATACCATTAATAAATACGACACAATTACTGATTGTATGTTCGTTTACTAATCAGCTTTTGCTGGTATATTATTTCCTCTTTAAGTTGATATTCCATGTAGTACCATTAATTAATTATTTCTGTATAATTACAATTTTAGCGTAGACTGAAAAGGATCGTAATTCTAGAAACTAACTATTCTCAGAATCTGTTACATGATTTCATAAATGATAATAACAATTGTAAAATTAGTACAATTTTCGCCGAATTAATGATTAAAAGGATGAACATATATATTAAGCTGTATTGGATGGTTTGGATTAGCATCGACTTGTATTCAATAGCTTTTATAAATAAATATGTCATCACGGCATATTATCTATTGCTGGGTGTACCAATCAGCTTCTTGCACCGATATCGGTAATAATGATTACATTCGTACCGTGCTTCGTAGATTTGATCCTGTATGTTGAAGAATAATTCTAGATTTGGTTAGAAATACAATAGTGCCTATAAATAAGTTTTCTTCTTAATAATTACAATATTTCTTTTTTGAAATTTAATCACTTCCTAGTGTGTAGTGAAGGAAGTTACCACAGGGCTCGCTTTTTTGGACGTATGACTGTGTGCGTTGGATAACCGGTGTCAATTCGGACGTTTAATTTGCTAATTGGAAATTATTTCTAATTTTTAAATAGCACAAAAATGCGTCCTGTGATGTTCCTTTAACGACAACTTTCAGGCGACGGTTAGTAAACGTCCTCAGCACTACAATCATATTGTCCTTGCCAATATCTGTGAATATAAAGCAGATTGGTATACCCAGAAATGGTTAGTAAGCGATGATAAATGGGAAATAATTTTGTTTGGGTTCTAGTTTTAAACGAACTGAACCTTGAGTAATTCATAATAAAGTTATCATGTTCATAATTCGTAATTTAATAACAAATGTTAGGACTGCGGCAAGGGCATCTCGAGTTCGTTTCCGGCGGTGGTCAAATCACATAAACACCTACATATATCACAAAGTTCCCCGGTAGCCATAGCCGTAGCCCGGCCTGTAGTCCGTAGCCAGTAGGGTTTCATAAATAAAATGAGTCCAAGTCCGATGTAATGTGGTAGGACGTCGACGTCAAGCACTCGGAACTCGATATAGACATGGCGAATAATAGGCACCTCTATGCATGATATTAATACATGTGACATTTAAATGGGTCGTGAACAAACGGCTGTAAATGTAATTTGGTAAGAGATTGACAGGGATGGAACAAAGTCCTTGTGGAATTGAAAACCGCTGGAATAGCCTGTAAGGCCTTCTAAATACGGTGATTTCCTAACAAAGCAATGTTCAGTAACATCTCGTTTGTAGTTACCTCCACTGATCTTTCTCCTCCTGGTTAGTATGAATGGTCAGTGGCGTTACTAGAATAACTGGCATTTAGTGCCTCACTCCATGGTTTAGTTCATTTTTATTCTAATAGAACGCACGTCATCACTGAATGTACATATGAAACAAACCAGTAGTAGTGGGAGAAATTTTTAACGTCGTACATACGTCATAGATATATCTGGAATTGGTAGTGATATGAAAAAATCTGCCTCTATTCGCTATATTGATATCGTTATATTTTTTTTATGTCTTTTTGCCACTTTAGTTGGAAATAAATGCGTTGATTAAATAAACCAAACGCCTTTATTTTAGTAAATGTTGCAAATGCATCTAGGTGAAAGACAGAAGGCATGGTACTTTTTATATCATAGTTTGACAGATAATGACGTGCGTTTTACCAGAAGAAAAATGAACTATATCAACTACCCTAAATGGCGATATATTTGTACCGTTTAGGCTGTTTACCAGGCGTCACCTCCCAGGTTTTTAAAACTGTCAAAAAGGAGTCACTTTCGTGCGATTTCAAAATCATGTGAATAATATTTTACTGCGTTGCATATATTTACAGCCAAATCCAGATTATAACTCTCTCTTAGACTCTATAATTACAAGGGTTAAAACCTGGACAAGAAACTAAAAAAATAACGGTTAATTGTTAACCGAAATCAAGAATAAAATCCGTTTTAAACTTTATTAAATTAGTTTTTTAAATTATTCAGTTAATGAACAGGTTAGTGAAATCATTCAGGAAACAAAAATGGAACTAATTTGTACAAACTGTGTTTTCTACGTCCGTTAAAAAAGTTTATTCGATTCATTTTAGTTTAAAAAGTAGCAAATAAACAATATTGAATCTGATTATTTACTTTTTGTTACTATTGTATACTTCACGTAAGAATGGCATTGCGCAATAAAAAGCGTACCATTCTTGACGACATACGTAATTGAAGTAGTTTCTTTTTGTTACACAGGTTGTAGAATCTGTTCATAATGCGACGTATGTCGTAACGCTGTTCTGAAAGTAGCTTGGAACTGCCAATATAGTTGGCGTATATTGGCGTGTATTTTAACATTTTTGTCTCGGGTTCATTTACGTGATTTATGAATAATGCCATAAGACACTATCGAAAAGGTCTAAAATATTCTTCTTGTTTGCATGTGCGTTTCTTGATGCAGAAATAGATAGTTTCCTAGTAGGTGTCAGCACAGATTACAAATTGTATTGAACTATCTATAAACGAAATATTATTGCGCAATGACATTCTTACGTGAAGAATACCTACTATAGGTAGTTTTGTTTATTCAACTGGCAGTTAAAATTTTAACCTGAGATTGTAAGATTGCCCCTAAGTAATTTTTCTTTGTTACATTTTTATAACAATAATTGGTTTCATTTTGTTTCTTAATTATACCATATTATTCGGTGGTGCTTTGTACACATACACGAAAATTTCTATGATGTGACGCCACTGTTGTTAGTTAGTGTTACCGTATATATCGCATTACACTTCCTATCCCATTTGGTGAAACAAATTCTCAGGAACAGTGTGGACACGGGCCACGACATTTCGCAAACAAGATAAGCCCGAACCTAGCCACGAGCCCTCGACATTTTACCCTGAATAAAAATGCTTAGAATCATGACGCGCCGTAATTACACCGACGACTAGCGCCTCAGCCTCTCATACCTCGAGACCTTCTTCTAAATTAAACTGAATTCGGGGAAAAATACGGTCCGGGCTTACACCGGTTTTCCTTAAGCTTTCTACCAGGCCCAACGGTAAAAAATAAACATGGCTCATGCTTCATGTTACTCTAAAGCCTCTTCTTGACATGGGATGGGTTCAGAATGGTGAATAGTCAACTTGCTATATTTCGTAGAATTCTCGCGTGGAGCATCTACACTGAAAAGGAAGGACCGATATCAACATGGAATTTTCTTTAACAATTTTTCATTTTCACCTAAACAGTTAGTTGTGGCCAACCCTTATTATAGGCAATAAAAAATCATTCATCATAACTGTTGCCGAGAGAGGCTATTTTGTATTAGAATCGAAGAAAAACTGTCAAAGATAGTGATCAAACAAAACTATAAAAGGAAAACAATAAAATTTTATATGAAACATTTTTCCCAATAAGTAGTTAAGAAATTATTTGAAAATTAAATATTGGCCAAGGTCACCACAATATTTAACTCAGAAATGGGTAATATGCCGTGATGATATATTTATTATTTTTATGAAAAACAAAAGCACATATAAGATAACCTCTCAAAGGTAAACAGAAGGTCTCATTTAAACGAAGTCGTAACTCTTACAGCTAGTGATGGGAAATTCCCGGGAATTTATTTTTAGGAAATATTTCGTGGGAATATTCCATATTGGGAATTTTTATGGAAAATTTAATTTCTTTTATATTTTAATTTTATATAGTAACTAGGTAGGTATCTATTAAAATATTTCATTGCATATCTTATTACTTTACTTTTAAATAATAACATGAATGTATTTTGAATTATACGAGTACGTATATGTCTGCAATATTTGCATACGGCAGATTTTCCTTGACTTTTGAAATGTTTCCATACTGCAGCTTTTTTCCTTCCCATTTTTCTAAATTATAGTATAGTATAGCACGTCGCACGTCCACTTTACACGAGTAACACACTGACTCAAAAATACATGTTGGATGCTTGTTGCAGCATGTTTGTACAGTTGTAAAATTACAACCAAAAATAAATTCCCAAGAAATGGGAATTTATATTGTTACAGGGAATATTCCCACATAAATTTCCTTTTAAGGAAATATTCCCGTTGGGAATTTTCCCACCTCCCATCACTACTTACAGCTAAAAGTCTTCGAGATAACAGAGGTAAACCCCGTAAAAACTAATTCTTCACTGCCTTATATCTCGGAAACTATTGAAGATCGAATCCATATTGGTTATGCTTTTTCACTTATTTTGGTAAGTACCATATGCCTTTAAAGTTTGATACATAAATTGTGATACAACCTGTATGTAATACATAAAAACATTCTTTCTAACTGTACAGCAAATATTTCTCACTTCTTACATACTAAACTGATCGATTTTCGGTAGCTAAATACCGCATCCGGATGACAATAATGAGGGGGGAGTGAGTTGTTGGTTTCATGATTAATTTCTGGTTTATGTTAGTTATGTTATGTATGTGTGCATAATACATACCAAATAAACTCATGTATACATCTTCAAATTTGGTAATTATACAATTTAATAGGCCTGATGCATCCCCGATATTAACTAGGACGGCGAGGATACATCTTTTTCGGAGATTCTCTCCTTAACGCCAGTAGAAAAATCGTCCGCAGAAACAAGCACTGCCAGAGAACTGGCCTAGCTAAACTGTATTCATCGAGAAAATTGCATAGTTTAGAGCAGCTAGTATTGCTTTAGACAGATCTTCTCTCGTGCATTCCTCTTTTAAGTTGACGCACATTCCTCTTTTAAGTTGACGCACGTGAGCAGGTGACATAAAGTGGATTCTACTTGGTATTCTCGTTTACTCCACATTTTCCTACTTGACTTGATTTAAAGTTTTCCAAATGGGCTATTTCTGGACATTAACTAATGGTAGTTTCTCATCTGGAGGGATGCCCATTGTTTTATCTTCTGACTGCAACGTCTCATCCAACATTAAGAATAAATAAATAAATATATCATCACGGCATATTACCCATTTCTGGGTGTGCCAGTATCTACAACACATGTAGACATCGGTAATGATGTCCAACATTAAGCCAAGATAATATTTATTTATTTATTTATAGAATTTGAGTGATAAACAGGGATGTGCATTTACGCGTAAAAAAATATTTTTTACGTTTACATGTAAAAAATGCATAAAAAATGTTAAATAAGTAAAAAACGTAGATAATGTATAATTTTAGTTCTTCATAACGGCACTAGATGACTTGTTGCTTACAAATGTCACATTACAGTAACTTTCCTTAATCCTATCTTAAATATATTCTAAAACTACTGAAACTATAATAAGTTTATAAGAAAGAGACTGAAATTATTGCAAAATATTAAAAAAAAAACATTCTGAAACTATAGATTAATTAACATAAAATTCTTAAAATTTGTATAAAATTTATTTTCAATAAGTTTGGAACTAATGATTTAAATCTATTTCAAATTATTTGAAACTATGTGTTATTAATAATTAATAAATAGAAAATGAAATTTTAGTTTTGTAATTTTTTATTCGCCGTCTATTTTTAAATGTCTTCAAATTTTATTTCTTTACAAAATTGCCTAAAATTTACATAAAACATAAAACATTTTAAAAGTATAATAATATAATATGCTTCAAATTTACGTATTTAGTCTAATTTTGAAATAAAATGTGTTTAAAGTTTGACGTTTGAAGTTATGTCTCAGGAATATATTTCCCTACTAATCTGATTGTTGACAGTTTGAAGGTACCTAATTGTTTGTCTGAATCAAAGAAACATATTGATGTCACGTGGACTGCTTGTTCTGGAATATTCATTACAGTATAAAAGAAAATATCTTTATAAAATAAATATACTCATGGTAATCATATTTTACATTATCTACGTAAAAAATTCTCAAATATTGTTAATGTAAAAAATATTTTTTTACGCGTAAAAAATAACGTATAATACGTGACGTATTTTACGTGCCCATCCCTGGTGATAAACTTTCTGTGGTATTGTAGAAAAGTTGTAAGTAACTCATACAGTAAGTGTACACGTAGACTCTTCTTGATTCGCACTTGCAACAAAGCATTTGAAAACTGCTTAAGAAATGGAAATTGTTCAAGCAGCGATAAATACAGTTTAAAACGAAGATTGTGTAATGCGAATGCGCCGGAGCTGAAATTATTAACAGAATTAGAACGCGCCAACGCGTTTTTCAGCACTCAGTTATTGTCAATGAATAGTGAAAGTATTTTCTAAACAAGTAAAAAACACTTTGGTTGTTAATGGAATTGTGCATTTACATACAAAAAGATTAAAATCAAATACAAACGCTTTGTATCAGACAGGATTGTTTCGTTTTTTCTACGTTGAAATAAAAAATACGCAACAATTTACCTACGACAGTTATATACTGCCATGGAACATTTATTGTCAAAAAGTTACCATTATCATTTAATAGCTAATGAGGTGACGCCTGGTAAAAGCTCTCAACTGGTTAGAAACATTGTTATTAACGAACTTGCAAATACATTAGTTGTGCTAGAATTATTGAGTATAATAATAAACTACTTTGAATAACAAAAAATGCTATATGTCAATCTGAATTATGTATTAAGGATGGATATCAAATAAAACAGTATAAGGTTATTATAGTAATATATAGTAAAAAAAATAGTTATAGGTAAGTTTTCTTGTGGACAACTCGTCAAACTTATTTTTATATGTTTTGAAATAAATTGTAGTGCTCGTATGTAGGAGTAATATACAAACAGCATGTAAAATTGTCTATTCCGAAGAAAAATAATATTAAAATCTTGAAACTGACTTATATTAGATGCCATGAAAGAGGACTGACAGTATTTTTAAAGTAAATACAACGTAGGAAGTTCTTTTATACTTTTTCAATTTCATTTGTAGGAGAAACAGATGAAGGATTCTATACAATGGACGTATATCCTAACTTTAATGTATTGAGTCGGGACTTCGATTTAAAAAAAATATCAAAAATGACATACCTAAACCATAAATTCAATTTCAAATGTAGAATTGTATTCTTGGAAAGAAAAAACATATTTTTATTGCATACTTTCTTCAATAATTCTTTATGTAACGGTTTAATAAATTATGATCTGTAGATATATCAGATATTGAGAAATTGCAATGGATTCTCAGAAAAATTCCATGAAATTGAAGGGTAAGGGAAATTTCTCTTGCATATTAAGTAATTTTCTTGTAAGTTATTAGACACTAGTTACATAATCAATCACAATATGAACAGGCAAAATTTGATAGCCTATTTTAGGTTATGTAAGTTGGCAGTTTGTTATCAGATTGAAATATTTTGGGAAATATTTAAGAATCGAAGTTATTGATTTGCTACAGATTACATGCGACTTGACGTGAGTAATATATACAGGGCCTGTTCTGGCCGAGATTTGACCTTGAATGATCTGAGCTTTTAGGAAGCTTTTGAAAGTAAGATCCAAAAGGTCATTTTTTAAAAAAATGAAAAATATTTAATTTAAAAATTTTACTGAAATAATATGGTTAATTAAAACTTTATAATTGGACTCACAAAACAAAACATTTTCAATGGCGTACGAGTAAAGAGCTTTTTACAAGTTATATTGCAAGCATATTGTAGAAGAAAAAAAAATGTCGCCCGAATGTTATGAAATATACGAAGTTTCGACATTAACAGTTTACATAATAGCCAGTTAGTATAACTATCATATATTCTAAATAAATAGCATTGAAAAAATGTATTTTTGTGTGAAAAACTTTTAATTTGCAATTTTCCTGAAATAATTTTGATTAATTAAAAGTTAGTTACGTGCTGCAATTAGATACATGAAATAAAACATTTTCATTTAGTGAGTAAAATAATAGATCTTTTTACAAGAATCGTGCAATGCGAAACACAGAATAGGAAGATAAAATTCAAAGGCTGTATTTAAGAGTTCAAAAGCGATAGTATCAAATTTAATTAGTCACATCAAAGAACCGAATTTGTGCGTTGAATAGACTACGTTAAAGAGAGCTTAGCGGTTTTAAAGATCCGAGTACAAATTCTTACTAAAATATCGAATTAGCAAAATATGATATCCTTAACAAGGTGAGTTTAACTTTTCAAAATAAGTAGGTCAAATAAGTCAAGTTTATCTCTTTAATATTTAATGAACTTATCTTAATACACGCAATATTAAATGAATAAATAAAAATATCACCAATATTTATTCTATTTTGTGTTTTGCTACATATATCTATCTAATGTATAACAGATCACATTTGATAACAGGAAATTTGTATAAAATATGTGTAATTTCATTTATTTGGTATATATATTTCAAAGTTAACAGTTTGATGCACAATTTTTTTTAAACACATTGTAACGCTAATCTCAGGATAATGTTTTATTACTATATGGGTAATCGCATTTTTGTATCTCTTTTATGAATGTTTAAAGAACCGTTCAAAAATGTGGGCTATTTTTACCAATATTGGCAATTCACATTTTAGTGTCACAGCATGTTCGACGTGAACCCACATCATGTGTCAAAACTGTAAAAATACTATCTGCTATCACTTGGGACCACGAAATATGACATTGCTCTTGTTTTATTAATATATCGGAGTTGTTATTTGTAAAGCAAAATATTCAAAATAGAGAGAACAAGAATAGAATGTTTTCGTGCAGTAAATAAAACACTATTTTATATTTTAAAATCTTCTTAATATAAGAATAAGATTTGTTTAGCTATTCTGTTTAGAAATAATTAAGTGTTTTATCTAAGTTCGTGTCGCCCGAAGAAGTTCTATGGAGCTAATGAAAAATACATTAAAGGAAAATTTAAAGAATAAGATCTGCATTTTCCTTAATATATCTGAATGTCTTCTGCAATACCTGATATATATTATTCATTTATAGATTTTAACTTTCTTTACCAGCTGTCTCGTAAATATTTCAACACCAACAGAAAATCACAGACTTATATCTAACGGAAAATCCGAATATATAATCCGGAACAGACGCCATACTTGCACGATAACTTTGAGATTGGTACGCCCAGAAGTGGGCACCTAATAAGCCGAGAAGATATACAGACTGTTATTATGTAAGCGTACAACACTTAACCGATGGTAGAATTAACCCCATAGATATTAAAACTGGCAATAATTTTTGTTTTACATGTTTTCTATAAGAACTGGAACTTCTTAAAACTGACCAATTACGTCATAGTTCAAGATTTTGTAAAAAAAAAAAAAAATCAATGTTTTTTTTTTAAATGGCGTACAATTCAAATTTAGTTTATTACTTATAGGCAGGTATAAGCAGTGCCGGATTACCCATTAGGCAGAGTAGGCAATTGCCTATGGGTCCCGAGCTTTTTAGGGGCCCCGCTACATTGAATTAAAATAATATTGATTTGGTTTTGATTTTTTTTATTACAAACAAAGAAATCCTTACATAAAGAAATTTTGATTTCAACAAACAAATGCTTATTTACAATAATGGAAATTTGATTACAATAATAAAAAATCAATACAACAGGACCCCAATTGAATGGAAGTTGTTGCGATGGATATGGCTATGGCAACAAAAGTGTCAAATGCTTTAACTTCACAAATATCACTTATTTCTTCGGACATTCCAATTTACCACTTCAAAATGATTAGTTAGACGTAGTCTTCATCGAGTTAATTAGTATGTGAATTTAGAATATCCAGTGAAAGAAAGTTTGCAATTTTTTATAGAAGTTAGAAGGTTAATTCAAATTTGACAGATGAGTACGTAAAGTTAAATTTTGAAATACGGGTCTGTAAAGTATTACTTTAGCTGTAACTACTATTTTGGCTAACCTCGGGGATTGTTATCGTGTTCTTAAATGCCGACTTCGGAAAAAAATAAAATTGTTAATATTCATTCTCTGCAACAAAAATGATTTATTAAAAAAAAATCATCAAAGATTTCACTATATAGGTACTTTAAAATTGAGAAAAATGAATGTTATTTTTTTTAAATGTTTATATATACATATTTTGTATAATAAAATTATTTTATTAAAATTATTGGGTGGTAAATTCGTAAATTCAGTGGGGGCCCGAGATTTCGATTGCCTCAGGGCCTCCACATGGTTTAATCCGGCACTGGGTATAAGTAATGTAGTGTTTCATTGTGAAAGTCTCAAATATCTATTATCTACCGCGATGACAATGATCATATACATAGGTATGTCATTTGTGATAGGTGTGACATTTTTTCCGAAGAACACGTTGATTTTATAATTTTTTTTACAAAATTTTGAACAATGACGTAATTGGTGAGTTTTAACTGGAGCAGTTCTTGTAAAATGCATAAAACAAAATTATTGCCAGATTTATTACTATCGACGGGGTTATTTCTACCATGGGTTAAACGTTGTACGCTTACTTAAATAACAGTCTGTATTTATTTTAGATGCTATAAAGAATGACTGTGTATATTGTGTTTGAAAAGTATAAAAGTTATCATTAAACAATCGAGTAACAGAGCAAAACAAATGACAATTTTATTGTTTCTGATGTTTCCCTCCCTCGTTGGCGAATTTGCATGTGAATAAATAATTGAAAAAAGCAACAAAATTTGCGGAAAATCAGTGGCGCTGGGAAGAAAAATCTCATGGCTCGGTCTGAATTCAAATGACCTAGGCATTGCAGGGTAGAGCAACCTGCAGCACGAGGGTTGGCAAGCACAAAGCACGCATTTCTTTCATTAGCAGATCCCTGTGCATGCGATGCGGTGCGGACAGCGAATCAAGCGAATATGAACGAGAAACGAGAATATGAAATTCATTTATCACCCTCTCACATTTATCGCGTATCGTACGAGTGTAAGGCTTAATTGGCCCCAGTATTGAAAGAGTTGCGTTACAAAGCTACTGGATTTAGATGAACATCAGCCTGTTATCAATTTCTCTTTGTATCCTAGATGCTGCAGGGGCGGACAAAGCTTCGGTTGCCCAGCTCAAGGCTATTGTTCTCCGCATACTTCACTTACACCAATATTACATTCCATTCACGCTTATAATTATTATTATATTATATGCACTTATTTTTTCCTTTTATTTTTACTTTTTAAATCCTCGTTAATGCATTTTCCATTTTCTTCAGACCATAAGACAACCAGATAAAATATAATCAATTGTTTATATACAGAATAATATGAATTTATTTGTTATTCAATTTCCTGCTGTCCTGTTCATTTTAAAATTATACAGAATTAAAAGTTATATACAATTTTTTTATATTTTTGATTTCTTCACAATTTTAATTTGGAAATTAACTGTTATTTACTAAAATTTGACTTATATACCATAAATCACCTTGTATGACTATAATAATTTCGCTATTAAAACGGGTAGGACAATCTCATGCAACGTCAAGCTTATGGTGTTGATGACCATAGAGGCTTTAACTTTTAATTTTAGCTGTGGCTATACTATTTTTATTTGAAATGACGGTATGTGTTTTTATATAAACAAAAGTGACCCCTGTGGTTCACTCTCAACGCCAGCAATGAGTGCCCACGAGGTGACGACTAGTAAACACCCGTAGTAGTTTCGGTTCCAGAACCGAGAACCGGGTTGTTTCGGTTCCAGAACCGAGAACCGGATAGTTTCGGTTCCAGAGCCGAGAACCGGGTAGTTTCGGTTCCAGAACCGAGAACCGGGTAGTTTCGGTTCTAGAACCGAGAACCAGGTAGTTTCGGTTCCAGAACTGGGTAATTTCGGTACCAGAACCGAGAACCGGGTAGTCTTGGAATCGGAATCGAAAACCGGGTAGTTACATATTCAAATAACCGGGTACCCGGGTAATTTTGGAACCGGAACCGAACCGAACCGGAACCGGTTCCCACCACTAATTATTACCTACATCTGTATACAAAGCAGATTGGCACACTTAGCAATGAGTGATATGCCGTGATGATATACAGGGTGTTAAAAAATAAGTGTCACAAATTATGAGGGCATTATAGTACTGACCAAAGTGAGTAAAAAAAGCTTAATCTATATGGGTCCGATCTTCAATAGTTTCCGAGATAAAAGGAAACGAAAAATGAGTTCTTTTTGGTTTTTATCTCTGCTATCTCGAAAACTGTAAGAATTACGACTTTGATTAAATGAGACATTTTGTTTACCTTTCAGAGGCCATTTTAGATTTGTTTTTGTTTTTCAAAAAAAATCGAATAATTACACTAAGACAAAAGTTGTGGCGACCTTTACCAATATTTAGTTTTCGAATAACTTCGTAACTATTAGAAAGTGAAAAAAATGTTTCATATAAAATGTTATTGTTTTTATATAGTCTATTTAGTCGCATAGACAAAATTTTGTTCGACCACTATCTTAATCAGTTTTTCTTCGATTCTAATACAAAATGACCTCTTTCTCAAAAACAGTTGAAGATCGGACCCATGTTAATTGAACAGTTTTTACTCATTTTGGTCAGTATTATATGCCCTCATAACACTTATTTTTTAACACCCTGTATTTATTTATTTAAATAATATAGTAAAAATGATGTTCTTGTTTTATTAATCATAATTAAATTATATATACATTTAATATAAATAAAATTAATATCCATTATGACAAAAAAAATTCAGGGTTGAGCAGAAAGAACGGATGTTTTTTAAAACGTCCAAAATTCATACTTTTTGCTAAGAAAAAATTATTAACAGATTTGAGTTCGTAATGACAGCATTTGACAAAATCAAGTGCGGAAAACATCTTGCATTTGGTGTCCGTTATCATAAACGGGACTGCTGTTATCGTGAACACGGAGCGTTATATCGAGATGATACACGACTTCTTTTTGCCTGCATTACCGTGTTCCAATCCGACGTGTGTGGAGGATGGGACGACAGTCCACACAGCCAGAACATTAATGGACGTTATTCTCCCTCTCTTTCCGGATTGCTTCATTTTAAGGTTTGGTGATATTCATTGGCCTCCTCGGTCCCCTGATTTGTCCATATGCGATTTTTATCTTGTGGGGTCACCTCAAGATACGTACATATACGAACACAATCCCCGCACATTGGAAGAACTGAAAGAAGCTTTTCGCGTAATCGCTCAAATTAACAGAGCGATGTTGGAAAGAGTGGTTGTAAACTTCATAGAACAAGTCTAGAAATGCATTAATTGTAACGGATACCACATGCAAGATGTTGTTTTCCACACTTGATTTGGTCAATTGCTGTCATTACGAATTAAAATCTGTCAATTTTTTTCTTAAGCAAAAATAACTGATTTTGTCCTTGTACTTTAACATGTAAATTAATACTTTCGTAATTTCCTGCTTCCTTAATTAATAGATAAAAAAAAGCTTCAAATAATAGCATAAAATAAAATTAATTTTGTATGCTTTATTTTATACATTTTTAATTGACCGACATATTATTACAATCTATGAAATAAAATTAAAATATTGCGGGAAAATTACAGTGAATGTACAGGCGTTTATGCACCCACGTAGTTTGATTGATGATATAAAAAAATAATTGGAAAACGTATAATTAAAATATTTCTGTATAATAAACAAAGGTGTTAAATTTTTATATGTGTGTTTATACATAATCCGTTTCATCAAAAAATATTAATATAGCCAATACTAGCAGCCTTTAAATAACTAAGTAGGTGTGTCACAAAAGGTTTATTCTACTTTGTCCTTTGATTTTAAATATAAATTCTACCTACAGATATTTTCAGTTATTTTCAAACGATCATAATAGGTATTATATCAAAGCAAATCCTACGTAGAAACTGTTCATATTTATTTTATGTCATACGCAGTATACAATTTCTCTTTATAGCACGTCAGTTTTTATTAAAATAAATATTGAACAACTGCATAAAAACTGCAGTAGAGTGCAAATACTATTTGCAAATATTAATATTATCCTCACAGAAAAGATATTTTTTTTATTTCGTATTTTTCTCGCACATTGACGTGTGATACTCAAATGAAGAACATAATGAAACACATTAAAATATACATCAAAAATTTTTCATTTTATTGAATTTAATCGGCTTCATTTCTTTATGCACTTACCGAAGCATATGAAAAGGTTTCTTTACAAATGCACTTATTATATTAATATTTTCTGCATGACTGAAAGTCTTCAATAACTTTGTGGAGTAGAATAAAATTGGGTTCATAATACAGAAGAATTCTTTTCAAGCACACGTAAACAATTAATTTAAAATAATTATCTTCAAATAAGAAATTAGTCTTGTTACGGATTAGCAAAACGATGGAATTTTTTCATCAATCAACAAAAATACGAGTCACTCTAGAATTGAAAATAATAAAATTAGGTATATCCTTAAAATTTTAAACAGTTATTTATCATTTGAAATTTAGTAGCGACAGTTATGTTATAGATGCTCTATCTGTTTTACGATGGAAGAACATCGCACTGTTATTAAATTTTTTATTTAAAAAGTCTAAAATATGTTGGCTGAAAATGCTCCATCATATGCGACAGTAAAAAATTGGGTAGCTGTGTTAGAAGGGCCGTACAAACATCCAAAATAAACATCGCTCTGGACGCCCAAAAAATGTTATAACACCATAAGTGATTACCAAATTAACGATATGGTGTTAAAAGACAAGGAAATTAATTGAAGTAGTAATAGTGTAAAATCACAAAAGAGTGCGTGCACCATAATTTAACTAAAATATTGGGTATGAGAAAAACTGCCGGGAAGATGGGTTTCGCGGTTGCTCATAGAAACGTTTTCGAATGCCAATCTCCCAAGAGTGTCTTGAGCGTTTGAAAAAACCCAACCGATTTTTTTCGTCGATTTGTAACCACAGACGAGAGTTGGATTCCTTACTACACCTCAGAGATTAAATTATAATCAAAACAATGGACAGAACATAGCTGATTAGTTTTTAAATATATATACTTAGTTTCAAAAATAATATTTTATTTAAAAATATTGTACAATGTACATTTCGAGGTATTATAATAATAATAATAATAATAATAATAATAATAATAATAATAATAATAATAATAATAATAATAATAATAATAATAATAATAATAATAGATTTATTTTCTAAAGACACAAGAAGTGTATAGAAGACGTCAATAAATTACCTCATCATCAGATAGAAAAATAAATTATATAAATATAAATATAAATATAAACAAATAATACCTCGAAATGTACATTGTACAATATTTTTAAATAAAATATGATTTTTGAAACTAAGTATATATATATTTAAAAAATAACAAAATGTTTCAAATGTATCCACAAATCCACAAATAAAAGTATAGCTGATTAGCTTCAAAATCAGTAAAACCAGCTGAAAATGTGATAGCATCTGCGTTCTGGGATAATAGAAAGATTCTGAACATAAATTATCTTCCTAATAGTCAAAATGTAATTAGTGAATATTAGGCTAATCTTCTAGAACATATACACAAAAATATTCAAGAAAAATAGCAGATTTAGATTGATAAAATCAATTTCACCGAGATAATGCACGGCCGTACACTAGTCTTACAGAAAAGCTAACATAAAGGAACTAAATTACGATTTGCTTCCACACTCAGCTTATTCGTCGGATTTGACTCCTTCTGATTTTCATTTATTCCATAAAAAAAGTTTTCAGGTCATGAGGAAGTCAAGCCCGGCGGAGACGCTTATTTTGCAGACTATGAGAAAAGCTTCTTTCGTGATAGGATTAATACATTGGATCATAGTTGAACTAAATGCTTTACACTGTTCGGAGACTATATTGAAAAATAAATGTCATATTAAACACATTTCAACTTTATTACTATTAGGCTATATACTTATCATCCCGCCATCATACGTTGAACATATGTAAAATAAAATACATATTCCTATACAAATATACCTTTCGAATAATTTCACATTTACAGGAATAAATTTATATTGTTCAGAACATGGAATTTTAGAAGAATTCATAAAAATTTTGTTTCTCTGCGAATATTATTCCAGCCTTTCGTAGTTAAAAATGTTTAGATTTTTTTTAACTAATTTAAATTTGTCATTAAAAAAGGGCCATATTTTTGGAAGGATTACCCGAACGTCGCGGAAGAATTTATGAATAGCAAAATTTTGTTGACAACGGTTTTACGGAATTTCAAGTTGGAATATATCTCCCAAATCTCTGGTATAAATAACATAAAGTATGATTTTTCCTGCTAGATTTATGAATGTATCATCATTTTAAATTACAGTTTGATTAAATTAATGGGATTATAAACTTGACATTAATAATGAAGCACCTCCAATAAAAATTTATCATGGTATTAAAATACTTCCAATAAATTTGGATCGTTTTTGAATCATGATTGCTCTTAAATTTACAACTCGCACGCAGTTTAAAGTGTTAATAAGTTCTTTATAAAAATAGTATTATATTCAAAACACACACACACACACACACACACACACACACATATATATATATATATATATATATATATATATATATATATATATATATATATACATATATATATACAGGCTGTTCATTTTAAATGGGCCACCATTGCTATCTCGACGTCTCGAGAACTATAAGTGCTACAAAGACGATTAAATGGGCAAGCAATTTCTATTTCACAAGACAAATTTAATGAAAAGTGAAAATATTTTTTTCGACCAGTGGTTCTCAAAATATGGATCCCAACTTTTGTATTTTAAATTAGAAATTTTTTCCTCATTCATTAGAGAATTTAATTTTGAATCCAATGATACATTACATTTTGACCCTTTCATTACGATTTTTTTGAGAAAAATGCTTGTAAAGTTTTATACAAATTTGATTAAAATATTGCTATAAAAAGAGTGTCATGAATGTAAAAAATGAATACGTGTCATTTTTTTTACATAGAATTAGAATTCCATGAAAAAAATACGTGCATGTTTTGTTTGCTTCAATATTTATGATTAATTAAAAGAACAAAGTATTCACTTCTTTCTGTCAGGGCAGTCTAATTTTATGTAAAAATAATTAACACGTATTCTTGTTTACCATTCATGACACTCTTATTATAGCCATATTTTAATTAAATTAGTATAAAACTTTATATTCATTTTTCTCAAAAAATCTTTATATACGGATTTAAAAGTATTGAAGTATTGCTGAATTCAGAATTAAATTCTCTGTCGAATGAGGAAATAAAAAATATATGTTCTTATTTAAAATAAGAAAGTAGTGCCCCATATTTTGAGAATCACTGGCTGAAAAAAATATTTTTTACTTTTCTGTAATTTTGTCTTGTAAAAAAAAATTGTTTGCCCATTTAACCGTCTTTGTAGTATACTTATAGTTCTCGAGATAGCAATGGTGGCCCATTTTAAAATGAACAATATATATATACACTGTAAAAAATAATAGCGATTTTGTCGAAAAGTTATAGTAATTTTTTACTATAATATGTATGCAATAACAAATTTTACATAAACTATGTAGACTTACATTTACACAGCAAATAATTCTATAAATTTGCTAATTCACCCTTACAAATATAAAAAAATTACTAGAACTACTGTGTCATATTCATATTACAATAAATATATGAAATTTTACAGTGATATGTTAATATTTCTATAACAATTTTGTCAAATTTTGTAAGAACTATGTAAAAACTCAATTCTTTTTATTTTAGTTTCTATTTTTACAGGATCTATGGACAAATTCTAAATTTATTATAGTAAATTTAAAATACTATTTGTATTTATTACAAGATTAGAGGTAATTACTACAAATATTTGTGTTTTTACAATGATATATTTATATTTGTATAACAATTTTGTCAAATTTTATAAGTACTATGTAAAAACTCAATGTTTTTATTCTAGTATGTATTTTTACATGAAATAGGAGTAAATTCTAAATTTATTACAGTAAATTTAAAATACTGTATGTTATTTATTACAAAGTTAGAGTTAATTACTAATATTTTTGGATTTTTCATGATTTTAGGTAGGCTTAGGGATTGGACTTGGGCAGAGTAGAAAATTAGACTCTAGGCCCGGGGAAAATAAAACATGAACATAATCTATTACTACGTGAAATTTATTTAAAATATAATGAAAAACATGTACTTTTACTAAATTATGTTTTAAAAAGATTATGTATATTATTAATATGTAAATTTACTTAAAGCATGTATCAAAATTTTTATGGAATTTATGTTTATGTAATTTTAAAAATGGTAGACAAAATTACATTTAACTGTAAATTTACTATAATTCACTTAGGCAATTTGGACGCCAATAACAATTATAGTAATTTTACAGAGAAATTTTTTACAGTGTATATATATATACAGTGTGTTAATTAAAAATCTGGCCATAGGCGTTTAACATGCGCAAAAGTCCCCAATTAATTTTAGACAAAAATGTTTCAAATAAATGTTGTAGATAATTATATTTTACGCCTAAATAATAATAAACAGTTTTAATTTGCACGTTTGGTAACTATTAAAATCTAATTTGAAATTGTATAGATATTACTCATTTGTAGCGATACCCATGGAATTGAAACAAAGTTACAAAAAAATGCGTATCGTTTGAACTGTCAGAAATTCAGTTTTCAGTTAAAAGTTGCAGATAATTCAATTCTGTACCTAAATCACTACACAGGTATTACTTTTAAAATCTAACAGTTAAATAACTTACATTATTATTATTTTTTTCACATTTTGTAACCTTTAAATTTACATTTCTGACAGTTTAAACGATATGAATTTCTTTGTAAATTTGTTTTAATTCCATGGGCATCGCTACAAATGAGCAATATTTGTACAATTTCAAATTAGATTTTACAAGTTACCAAACGTACAAAATTAAAACTGTTTACTGATTTAGGCGTAGAATATAATTATCTACAACATTTATTTAAAACATTTTTGTCTAAAAGTAATTAGGGACTTTTGCGCAAAGAAAAACTGTTTTTAAACGCCGATGGCCAGGTTTTTAATTAACACACTGTATATATATAAGATGTATTATACTGATTTCTAAATATTCCTTACAATGAATATGTGACTCAGATAACTGCCAATATTTACCTAATCCAATATTAGCTTTAAATGCTTCAATGAAATACGTGTCAATTAAAAATAGCTTTTTATAAAGTACACGTGTATTAATAAATTTGAAAATTTCAGGCAGTGGAACTTTGTATTACCTGTGACATCTATAGGTTATCCACAGTACGATATTGATTACAAACGTTGTCCTGTGCAGTCGAACATTTAATTTGTTTGTTGTTACAGAAATTAGTTATTAATGCATGATTATTTTATTTTATTATTTTCCAATTATGTTTAATCATTGATAATAACACATACTACAGTTTCATCACTATATTATTACATTTTAATCAGTATTATGGCAAATAATATAAAGCATGTGCTCTAGGATAAAATATTGAATGGCGAATTTACTACCTTCGCTAGATATATCACAAATATAATAATCCATGAATATCGTTCACTAACTGCGCGTATATAACGATGACGGACATTATTTCATTTGTAGCATTATTTATCCATATGATTTGCAAATTGTTGAATCACTTTTGGAAAATCAAAAGATATTCAAAATTTAAGAGCTACAAAGCAATGTAGCAACCATCTGCAAAAATGAAAAGTATGCATTGTGCAAAACCTTGTTAGAAGTTAGAACCAGATTTTGTTAAAAGCTGTACTAAGAAAATCAGCAAAATTTTAGTTCTCATTACCATATATTATATTATTATCCCACAATGTAGTAATATCTTTAATTTCAAATTTGAAGAACTCAAAAATGAGTATTTTTTGTTTAAATATATATAAAAAAATTTAATGCGTGAATTTCATATGTCGGTCGACATCTCTTTTAGTTTTTGGGATATTTGCATTTAAAGACAATGGACCTCTTAAATTAAGCTTAACTTATTATGTAATTCAACTTTACCTTTTCAACGTTGTATCAATAATTCATAAAAACAACAATGTGCAATTATAATTTGAAACTATTACTGGAAACTAGACTTTGACTGAAAGTTGATTGAGATCGACTGGTCGATCTCAATATTATTTGAGGTAGATCACCAAATTTTAATCAAATCAATTACTAATTTGTATTGCTATTAATTAATTACTATTATTATTTATCTTATGATACGAAAATTCTGCTGTAAATCTGGTATTTTAGTGCCTAGTTAAACAAATAACTATTTACTAATTATAAGTGAGTGGATTCATTTAAAGTTAAAATTTTCGATACTAATAAAATATTATTGTGGATATTAAACTTTGCATTGGGTACATAAGCTTCCAAATGTATTCATGTTATAGGAAATTCATTATTAATTTTAATTTATAGCTATGTTATTTTTTTTTCAAAAAAATTATTCTATACATCTTGATATTAATGGGGTATGTGAATGCTATAGAATTTATATACATGAATTATCCAGTATAGGTTCTTATTATAATAATAAAAATTAAACATTATTACGTAAATATTTGCATTTGAATGTTTTGGTGAAGAGATATGGTGACGTCAGTATGGCCCGAGTTTATATTTTTGGAGTTATCAATCGCTGTGGTATATTTTTTGTCTTTGTCTTCCACGTTCGAGCCATAGTGACGTCACTACACCCCTTTTTAAAATTTTTAATATTTTTTTCCCGTAGACAATATATGTAAAAATCAATATTTAGTCGCATACCCCATTGTAACAGTTATTTCGTAAATGAAATATTTGAAATTGGAATAATTTATCTTTTTTCAGTGTAAATTCAAATAATTGACAACAATATTAAATAAAATATGAAAACAAAATGATGAATATGATGTATTGTATATTATGTACCAAAATAATTTTAATTTCAAAATATTTTGTATATCATAATTTTATTCAACTTTAAAAGAAGACAGTATCTCTGCAAAAGCATTTTTCTTATAGTAATTTTTAATTCGCAAGTTTATAGATTGGCGGTAGCAAACTTGTTCCTGCTTTTACGTTGTTGTGAAATGTCAGTTTCAGTTTAGTTCTTGTTTCACGTAGCATAGTGTGTAGTGGAATATAATATTTTGCGGTACATTATTACAGTAAGGTAAGGTTCTGCTGTTTAAAATATTACATTTTGTGTACATAAGAATTATCTGTA
This sequence comes from Ophonus ardosiacus, assembly GCA_943142095.1. Lineage (NCBI taxonomy): Eukaryota > Metazoa > Arthropoda > Insecta > Coleoptera > Carabidae > Ophonus > Ophonus ardosiacus. The sequence goes on along the minus strand of OW964833.1, from coordinate 13,545,735 downwards.
GTTTGCAAAGAAATTTGTTTTAAATAATAATGACTACATTGCATGCATTTTGACAGGTGACTTAGACATTGTAGAGTTCATAGTTTTGCAGTTGGTTGATTATTCTTGTGTTTAGTAATGTTAAAATCGAATATGATGAATTGCGTTATAACAGTTTATGCATTTACAAACCAGAATAGTTTTTACAATAAACTAAAACATTAACTTCTGCTTCTTGTTCAGCATAGTCGATACTTTTTCTTGTGAATATTACCCAAGCGTACTGTTTGAACTACATAATTTCAACTAATAAAGCTATTTTGGACATAGTCGGTCTTATCACCATGCATTTAATGTTCGCAGCAATTAGATAGTTCCAGATAATTGTATTGAAACTTGTCCTTGATTTAAGATGGCTTCTGTGCAGAAACTTAGACAATTTTAGTAAGGTAGTCATATGAACGAAATAAAATTCAGCAACAATGGATTTGATGGTTTTTATTAAATTACCTGGTAATTTAAACGTTAATTTAAATTATTAAATTACTGTGGTATTCACCAAAGAGAATAAATTACGGTAATTCTACTTCCCTTTACCTACGAGGTGGTATTGATAAGTTTTTAGCAAGTATTTTCGGTCAAATTCCGTTTTATTTTTCAACATGGACCCCATTTAAGTCTATACACATTTTCCATCCATACTCCAACATCTTTAACCCATCCAAAAAGTAATTGGTGTCTTGCTCTGCAAAATAAAGTTCAGCAGATTCGCTCTTCGCAGTCATTATCAAAAGTTAAAAATCAATGTAAAAAATCCAGCTTTTTTTTTTATCTTAAATTGATTATTGAAGGAGTCCAAATATAGTAAAATAGTTTTCTTTATTTAGTGATTGGGAACTGGTTTCGGAGTAATGTTCGTCATCAGCCCTCGTCAAATTATAAAAGGAAGAAAGACATACATTAAATATGAAACTTAGTTGAATTAAAGCTGCATTACGAAAAATAAAGTATTTGTTTAATTTTAGTAAACATATCGAAAGTCAAAGTAGAAATGCAAAAAACACGTAGTCACGAGAACAAAATGGAGAACTGTAGTCGTTTTTATTGAAATCGTTCCAATAGAGTCTCGAAAATGTTCGTTTGCCTGCATTTTTTGTTCAAAGTAAGCAACCGCAGCATCCAACACCAAGTCACCTATCTTATGCTCAATTCTTTCTGTAATATATGATAAACGCGTACTCACAGTCTCTGCTATCTCCAACTTCGATTCGACAGTCATCCTGTATCATTTGGTATACTCTTTGGATGCTATCAGTGATGGTCGCAGTTGTTGACCGTCCTGAATTCTCATCATTAACCAAGTTGGTACGACCAGTGGCAATGATGGAACATTTATCCAATTTCTTATTAATATGGATAGCCGTGACATTTGAAGAAAAAGACAAACAAATGTTTGACATTTTATCTAAGATTTTTTTATTTTAGTTTCTTTTTAATATTAAAAATTACTTGAAAAAATAAAAAGTTGCACAAGTTATAGGTTACAACGAATTCTGACAGATAAAATGTCAAACATTTGTTTGTCTTTTTGTTTAAATTGAATAAAATTAATAATTAGTTTATGAGAATAAAATATGACATGACATAATTTAGATGTATTTGGGGTCATTTCATACAGAAATATTTTATTTTTCTGTTAATAACACAACCATTGTCGTCAGTTGAAACCGGGAGCAATAGTCTGCGTAAGACGATTTTCCCGTATTTACAGGTTATGTTCGGGTTTAAAGTATGCACCTGTATATGTCGCAAATGACGGAGTAAATGTCCGTCAATTTTTTTTTCTTCGTATAAAAGCTTTGTTACTTTATTCGTTGTACGTAGTAGGAAAAACTTTGTATCAGTTCGGAAACGTGTGCATAATCCACTTATATTGACAAGAAAATCCACGTAAAACTAGGGAGGTGCTAGGAATTTTTCAGCTTGTCCAAGAGCCGTACATTGTTAGACAGTTTGACCGTGTAACGCTAACATAAATATAAATTTACTAAGTGACAAGGTAGGATTAAGAGAGATTGCTACATTCAAACTAATACACGGACGCGCGTCCGCGTTCTAATGGATGTGCAGTACAATGTTGGTACGGTTAGACTGTCATAGTGTCGTATCGTAACTAATATCGACGAAGCACAAGAGGGTAGTTATGCTTATGAATAATCGAACCTGCATACAGATCAATCTTGGATTACACCGTGCTTAGTGTTAGTGTCTGAAATCCGCTTGATAACTAATTTCTATACATGTCCTACATACACTTCAGCGGATCGCATCACATTGTAACCATAACCCCGCCCAAGACGTACGCTTTTGTTTATATAGGTTCCAACAGATGGAGCTTGACTTAGACTAGCTTTGGATTCAATGAAAATAAATAATACTTGCTTCTACACAATGTATTATTAGACATTTTTATAGGAAGTTTTTGTAGAAACGCTCAAACTTTAAAACGTAATAACTTGTGACTAAGATACTTTTTCCAAGAAACAGTTGTTCTATATTGTTTGGCATCCTTGACAGTACATGTCGCTGTATGTAACTCATATTTACAATATTTGGACCATAGTAGTTTTTCCCAAAAGCTCCCCAATTGCTTCAAGATGTTTTGTATACATGCCTTAGTATAATGTACAAAATGAGGTATTGCATTTCTGTAGATATTTTAAGTATTAGATTATATTTAGTACAGGAATACCCAAGGTACTACCAAATTATATTTAAAAAATGTGTACTACTAAGTATTACATTATTGCAGAATTCCATAATTACTATAAAAATTCAGCTGTTCAGGGAAATACAGGAATTTCATATGTATTACCTAGTAATATCACTTGGGGAAAATTTGATAGTATGAAGAAATAAATGCTTCTAAGATATACGGAAGAAATGTGGTATTCAATTGGAAATATATTTTCAAATAAACTCCACGTATTATTGCTGAAATTCAGGTGTTATTTAGGGCCATACAGGAATTTTCAAAATATTACACGTAATAGCAGAAACCCATGGATATTCTTATGAAAAAATTTGGTACAACGAAAAAATTATTTGAAAAAATTGATATTCCTAAAGTACAAATAGGAAATATGGAAAGACGTATTACAATACTGTACGAATTCGAAATAATATCGTAGTTATTTACGTGTTACCGAAAGTATTACTTAATAATATCAAGTTGGGAATCATTGGTATTATAACAGAAATATTATGTGGAAAAATATTACAATATTGTGTAATATATATCTTGGGAAATATTATGTCGAAAAATTATTATTAATAATAATATTTTGTCGGCTTTTCTACTCCTATAAGTTATAGCCCCCAAATACTTTATTTATAACACTTACTATTTACATTTCTTTGTACATATATTATAAAGTATTTTAAGACGCATACAACCATCCAAGCCCCTGGTGGGAATCGAACCCACGAACCCAGGGTCCGAGCGGTAAAGGTCGCTTTGAACGCTGACGGAGACATGTTGCCTCAAATCACTCGGTCATCGAGGTGGCTTTAAAAATTATTATTTTTAGCGCTTATAATTACGTCAGTATAAATGTGTAATAACAAATTAAAATCGGTCGGTTTGATATACTTTATTTACAAGTTTTTAAGCTTAATGACCCCGTTAAATGAAATGTAAAAATATTTCCTTTTGTAAGATTTGAATCCTAAGTGGCAAGTTGCGTGAGATTCCATTAAATCGTTTTTAATGACTAATAAACACATTACAATGATTTTTTTTTTGTTTAAGGAAACCAGCATATTGACCATAAAAACTTAAGTTGGTTTATTCATTGCCTGGTCGCTCATTAAGAAACGAATTTATTTATAAACTTCACTTTTCATATTTAGATCCTCCAAGTAAAGTGCCCCGTAAACTTTTAATGGTTGGCTGGAAATCAGAATTTGCATAGTTATTTACTACCACATATTGTGCGGCATAAACTCTATTTTTTCAAATTGTTTTGGATATATCGGAGAGTTTTCACATAACGGCAAAATAAATAGTGTGAACGCTATAGTTCATTTTGATTTCATTGCGCACGCGTAGTACGTAATTTTTTACGGTATATATTTAGCGTTTAACCTAATTTATCCAGAAACTACTTTATATTTGACGTTAAAGCAGATATAACATAACTAAACTTTTAGAGAAAGATAGCTGCAACGTTTTAGTTACATTGCAAAACTGTAAGTAATGTTTCTTTTTTAAATGTTGTTTGCCTGACAATTTATTCAGGCATCGTTGAAATCTTTCTCATTAAAATTTGCAAACTAAGCAAACAAAATAAGCTTTTTTAATTCATCTTTTCCGTGTACGACAGATAAAATAACGTGTACCGTATGTGAAAACATATTTTGATGTACAGATTAAGGTGTAAGTTACTTGGAATTTTAGCGTTCACGCTATCTGTATTGACGTTATGTGAAAACTCACTATTATTCAATATGCAAATTTTTAAACGCCCAGCTTTCGATATTAAAATCTCCATTTGTGGTGTTACGTTTTTATAATTAATTTCTTTTCAAAATTGTGAAATATTTTAGTTATTTTACGTTCTTTTATACACATTTACATATCAATCATAATGTCTAAAGTGTATAAAGCTGAACTGTGTTGTGTAACCGAAGGCGCATTTATCTTTTTATAAATTCTAAACCTGTTTAAATAAAAAAGAATATATATATATATATATATATATATATATATATATATATATATATATATATATGCGTCAGTAAGCCAGAAAATGAGTGGGGGCTAACTTTGCTTTACATCTACAAAAACAGTTTAAAATCTCATTTTACGTAAACATGATGTAAATAAAAAAATAATTACATTCCTTTTATTCCAATGAAACATTTATTATTTCATTTTAGCTGATGAATCCATATAAATAAAAATAAAATTTTCCTGTACCCCTATTAAAATACTAGGTATCTGCTTACCGCTATAAATTTCGAGTTTGTGTTTACATTTAAACATTTATACGAAATAAATATGGTATTACATTACTGAACTAATTCCAAGTATTACTGCAGATATTCAGATGTTCGGATAATACAGAAATTCTCAAAGTATTGCCATATAATATCAGGAAATATGATATACAAAAAGTACTACATTATCATTAAAATCCAGGTGTTATCTAGGGTAATACGCGAATTTTCTAGGTATTACCCGGTAATATCAGAGAGATGTTGGTATTCATGAGAAAATTAAAACAGTAACATTTATAAAATGATGAAAACAATTCATTCTAGCTTTATAAAAAGAAATATAAAATGTAGAAATGGTACGCTTTTGAAAGGTGTCAACCATATTTGTAGATAAAAGTGAAAAAAAGCGAGTAGTTCTCACAGCATAATGTAAATTATGCAAAAAATTCTAACATTATTTAAAAGCACTGTAGATAGATAAGTAGTGATTAAATATTTATAGACCTTTTATTCTTTTTTGAAGAAAATTTTTCTGTCAAGTTTAATTAAGTTAGAAATTTTTCCGCGACCGGAATGTGTGTGACAATGATAAAACTTTTTCTACATAAAGTTTTTCATTTTTAACTTCAAACAAGGTTAAATCGAATCTTTTAAATTTTTGCCATCTTGCAAATTAGGATGATGGCAGAAAAGGGCACTCGTGTATATCTTGTCCTTTCTTTATCATTTTTGTTAAAATTTGTTTCATTTTGAAGAAAAAAAGGCTGTGGTTTAATGCAAGAACAAACAATATCAAAGCAATTTGACATGAGTAGTACTATAAGGATTGCTCTATCCCGGTATTCGTGGCTGTAATAACTTTGGGAATAAGTGACATTTTAATAATGTTGATTACATATATAACTAATTTTGTAATTTAAATAAACCGCAAAGGTAGATTGGTTTAATTGAAAATTAAATAAAGTTCATTTGATAAATCGCTTAAGTTTGTAAATTTCTACAGGCAGTTAATACCCATTTGCATATCTGAAAATTTTAAATTGTAATCTATTGAATATTTGATTCAGTCTCCGCACTATTAACTAATTAATTTTCTACAGGTTGCCTCTTAATTATTTTTATTTTTAATTAAGCAAATGTGTAATTAAACAGTGAACCTTTATCTCCATGTCTTTGATGGTATGTGCTTTTTTAATTTTTCCATTAAAATTATTTTCATCTAACGTTTGATATGAGTTGGAAAACTAATTACTAACTTGTCGCCAACAATATATTTAGAAAAAAATGTTTTTTAAATTTTATGTATATGACATATTTGGCATTTTAGAAATTTCGTGACACGCATTATATTGGATTATGTTTTATTTTTTCTCAAAACATGTAACATTTTAATGGATAAATATCTTTAAATTTAAATAATTACAATATATAAAACAGTCTGAAACAAACAATTTTGCAAAATTTTATTTTTTATTTAGAATTATTGAATGCTTTTGACAAAGTATTTTCAGAATGAGAGCATAACTTTTTTCTTATTTTAATTGAAAAAACAAGAAAACAAATAACAATGTATTTATTTTTGATCGGATCGTTGTTCAAAATAACATCGTTTGCACTGCGGTTAAATTTCACCACCTACCACATAGTTTAGTTCAATATATTATATATCAGCTAGTTCTATTCTTAGCCAATCAGCAGTCTCATTAGAAAGTTTTAAGTGTGCGCTGCTTAGGTCAAATGACGTCACAACGTCGTTGAATTTTCGCGCATTTAAAAAATATTAAATTATGTAACTTTTACTTTTTATTCATATTAATTTTCATGTTACAAGTTTGACTTCGGTCACCTTCTGTAAAAATTTGAATGTTTTGTAATACATGAATTCCAAAGGTATTACTAGATAATATTACTTAGGTATTACGAATAAAGTATTGTTTCGAAGATATACGTGATATTCAAAAGAAAGTATTACATTAACGAATTGCAAATTTTACTGTAGAAATTTAGATATGGTTTTGGATAATATCGGAATTCCCAAAGTATTACTGTGTGATATCAAGGATATATAAATATTTCTTTGATAAATCTGGGGTATTATTAAAAATAATTTTGTATCGATGTCACAACGTGGTTGAAGTTCAGCGGCGATTTAAACATATTAAACTATGAAACTTGTTTCTCTCTATTGATAATTTGGATAAGTTGGAATCGAACATGAGCCGTCTGAATCACAACCGGTAACCTAACACACACGCGCCCCAATAATAAAACTTTAGAAGTACTTTGAAAAATAGAAATTCCAATTAAAGTTAATAGCCTCTACATGGAATGTAATAGGTAGGCAGTAACAGAGCATCGAAAACAAGGAGATCATTAAAGTTCCAAGTTCATTACATTGAAACAGACTTAGCAAACTATTAATTTATATGCCGCAATATTACGGTCCGGTAGCGCGTTTAATACTACTACCCAAAAGCTATCGCCTTGCCTTGTACTAGATAAACCTATGTATGACACCCTGATTATGCCATAGTTTAGGAATACATTTAATCCTACTGTTCCCTTATATTTCCCAACTAAATCAGCAAAAAAATAATCACAAATTACTCAAATATAAGTTATAAATGCCGGTATTGTAAACGTCTACTTAAATTTAGTTCCAAAGTAAATTTAATTACATAACGTGAATTTTTGATAGAAATAATTTAATAAATTTACTGCAGTACTAAATAACGTTTATAATACCGGCCCTGAGTATGTAAACTTATTTTTGCAAATTTCGAAAAAAATATTTTTGTAATACCATTAGTATTATCGACAGTATTATATTAAAGTTATATTACCCGTTAATGTGTGATGTATAATTAGTAAAGTATTATCCGTGTCAGTATCATAATTATTAACAATTGTTAAATTTTGTTTTAGAAAAAGAATATTATTATGAGTGTTTCGGTGTTCAATGACTATATTCTATTGTGTTTCGTTGCTGTTCTATAGTAGATGCAGTTCTTCTAAGGGTGAGTACCTATTTCTTAATTTAAACACAAAAAATAATAAATACTAGTATCGTTTTTTAATAATACCTACTCAAAATTAAAATATATTTTCAATAATAATAAAGCGGTATTACTACGTGGGTAACTCGCGAAAGAAATATGACATAGATAAGAAGGTATTATATTACTGCAAAAAGTCCAAGTATTACAGGAGAAATTGTTTTGGGAATAAAGTAATTACTTAAAAAATCGTATTACAATGGATATTAGACGAAAATATAAAATATCCATTGAAACTATTAAAAAATTCGGAAACGAAAAGTTTGGAGCATTACCATACTGTCGTATTCTAGCTACAATAGAAAAGAATTACTTCCATGTTTCTGCAAAAGAAAAGAAGCTCATGTTTTTTATTTACAAATTCTTTACGCAAAATGAATTGCAATAATAAAAAAATAGAATCTACTAAATTAGAAATCGCAATCAAGATGACAATAATACATTGCGTTCTACTATAATTCCTGCGTAGAGATTATGTTCAAAAGCGGATGCATTTGCGTGAAACAAATTACGAGAAAAGCTCGCATGATACGAGTAAGATAATGTGGAAATTAGAACTACCTTTTGTTAGGACCGTTGACCTATCCTCTTTACCGTCTTTCATACGCGAATTGTCCTTAACAAGGTGTTAATATTGTGATCTTGCACCATTCATCTACGTATAGGTGGGCGACCAATAATAGAGACAAAGTTTTTTTTTTTTGGGTTGGAGTAAATGTGATCAGTCTTAATGAATATGTAAATATTCCTCATAATTCCATTGTTAATTGACAACTAATGTCTTTCTCATGATACGAGCCCAAACTCATAATAATTCGCCCGGTTTACATTTTCAAAAAATTATAAAATTTACACAAATGGTTAGAAATTTCTACGAAATTCTTTCGGCTACTCTAAATATAGACTTAAAACTTTAAAAAAGAGTGGGCCAAATGACTGGTGATAATAGTTCGTCCAGTATTTTCTCCTTCGAGTCCAGATATTGCTTCTACCAAGACTCTTTACAGTGCGTGTAGTAAAACCTGCATTGCAAAACATATGAGTAATACCCGTGTTGTAAACGTAAACCAGCCGAACTATTATGAGCTTGGGATTGTAATTTTATTCTTTGTTGGTACTTTTCTGAAGCAAAGAAGAATATGTAAACGTTCAATTCTGAATAATATATTCTCGTCGGATTCTTCTTTATGGAAAAATGAAAAATATCTATATTTGAAGCGAATTATGATTTGTATTTACTATAGCCTCCAATATCCTCCATATTAAGGGAATATTTGTGTGCACAGACCGTGAATAGAAATTTTTTTGATATTCCGACGTAGTTTTCGATCCATATTGCGTTTGCATTAAATCAATGAAAGCTCTTGACGGTTGCTGACGTTCTGTCGGAGCCGAAAATGACACTGAGCGATTGGTGCTGTTTTTATTTTTAAAGGTTTTCAAAAACACATTGAATTTTCTACTAAATGAAAGCCGTTAAGTAAAAAGCAAACAGTTTTGTTAAAATGTTCTCTCGGAACTGATAAAATATTGATAGGCCTCTGTGTCTCAACAAGTCGACAAAAACTGATTGGTTTTAATGAAATGAAAATATTATTATTGATTGCCGAACATCCGCTTTAAATTAAGGGTTTCATTATTATTACATCACAATCAAAATTGAATTATAGGTATTGTTTCAATTCTATGTCATTTTGTGTAGGTATTCGCTTTTTCAACTATTCTCTTTATTTATTAACAAATTAATATATACAGGGTGATGGGCGAATTTTGTATCACTTCCGGATTTTAGTGAAAATAGGTGCAACTTTAAATCTAGTTTAGGGAATCGGTGTTTTTACTTATAATATTTTTTTCAAAAGGTACATAAAATTACTTTCACGATGATACCAAAATATCATTTTTACTTCAACCATTTAGAAATGGCGACCATTTATTTTTAAAAGGTGTATTAATAAAATTCCATACAAAATAGAACATAGCAAGCTATGAATACAATTTTATTTATTAAAACAAAAGAAAAGTAAGGATACCCCTCTCCATAATGTTGAAGGACTCAAATAGAATTTCTTTGACATTCTCCGGATATTAAAACCTCGATTAAAACCATATCAACCATTTCTTCATTTGTGTAATGCACTTGGGCCATAATTATTATATTCTGATGTGCCCAGCACATTACTTTCTTTCAGTTCTATGTATTTTTGTACACATTGCACACAGAAAGGTTTTTGCAAAAGATTTGGGCGGAGTTTAAAATAAGGTGCAGCTTTAAAAAGCATTTTTTCTTAAATGACACTATTCTTTTATGCAATTATATTAGATTTCTAGTAAAATTATAACACAAAAAACTGATATTTAACTGCGTTCTTTCAAGAAAAACTGTTTAAAGTTGCAAATAAGGGTACTTCCGGTTGACCAATTACAGTAGACTCCCGATTATCCGAAACCGGATTATCCGAACTCCGTTTTATCCGAAATAAATGCGAAATTTCAATTCTCCGGTTTATCCGAAACGCGGTTTAAAAAATCTCCCCATTATCCGAAGTGAACGCATTGAGTTGTGAAATCAGATATAGGAAAAATATCGCATAGAGAAGGAGTGGAATGCTTGAGTAAGGCACTATTATATGTTGAACAACAACGTAAGCTAGTGCGACAGAAGTACTTCTTATTAAAAGATGGAAGGATATTGCAGCTAAAAAACTATACCAACTTAGGTCAAAACAATTGACATTGGATTCGTTTATATATTAACTAAATATGTACATATGTAAGTACATACGAACTAATATATGTATGTGTATGCATGTATGTTGTAAAATAAAGTTTTGTTCATCAAATACACTGACTTGTCCAGTTCTTACAAACTCCCCTTTAACCGAAATTTCGATTATCCGAAACGGGTTCGGTCCCGAGCATTTCGGATAATCGGGAGTCTACTGTATAACCAAAATTTCATCAGGTCGTCGTTTGGATGTATACTCGAGGAATACAAAAAAAATGTAATTTTTGGAATTGGTGTATTGCAGTTATCGCGGCCGAAATTATCGTCACACACACATAAGTACACACGCATACACACAGACATCATCGTAAAATAGTAAAATCGTATTCTCGGGCCCCAAAACGTGCTTATTCATTAAAAACTCACCATCGAATTTTTTGATCAAAGACAGTACCTTCCTTACTTAGAGATGACGGAAGGAAAATAATAATTGTTACTGTTATATTAAACAACAAAATTAATGTAGGTAGTACTTTTCTTTTGTTTTAACATAACTTAGAATTTTAGCCTGTATAATATTTGTAAAACACCCTGTATTCGACTATTATTTATTGCTTTTAATATATTTTTTAATAATAAAACGACAATAGTATTTAATATACAATTAATTTGTTATAATTGAAATGTGCGGTAAAAGCTGTGACCACGCTTACCACACTCGAATATAATACATACGTACCTATTTATATATCAGGTAATTTCGCTAGTCTTTTATTTGGTATAATGCATAATTTTGCAAATTACGCATATTGTATGCATGCGTAAAGGATAAAAGTCCAAACAAGGATTAGTTAATGGAACAGTAACAAATGGAGGCGAGAATAAATAATTAGGATACTGGTAATGGCAATGGATTATTTGGTTTGCATAAATGCAAGAATCCTATGTTGTTTCCTCAGCCTAAAAGCAATACTAAATCAGCTGGTAAACCCATGTATTTACACTTGTGTCTTCATTATGTAATGAACAGGTACCTTCATCTGCATTGCAGATGGAAGACTTGATGGCTCAGTCGAAAAATAGCAACAGATAGCTCGAGACAGTCCTTTGAACCAACATAATTAAGGATCGCTTTCTTACAATCTATTTAAATAACCTTGATGCGACATCAAAGACCGTGATCTTGTGTGTTGCTATCCAGTATTAACTAAATCAAAATGAACCAAGTTACTTTCCTTCAGCATTTGAATTTGAATGAGGAAAAAAGTCTTCTAGCTTTGTTACCATTACTGTGTTTTTAAATCAGGACATTAAATTTAAAATAACAATAATAGTATATATTTTGCAAAAAATATACCATTAACTCGACGTTAGTCGCGCGGTCTACGTAATGTAGACCACGCGTTTTTGAACTGTAATAATTCAAACAACATATTAATTACGCAGGTGTGGTTCTGAGTAGTTGATGACTATACCGCCTTCTTTAACTTTAGCATGCTAAATACATTTTGTAGGGGTAGTACTTTGATGTACGTGCAATTTAAATACTAACGGTATACGCTTGTAGACCGCGCGTCTGACTGTTATATTTGGTATCTGTTCTTTGTTACTATGATTAATTAATTTACTTTAGGCATTTACTATTGTTGTTAATTTTAGATGTAGACATAAAAAACTTCAAATCGAGAATATTATTGATAGGCCAAATGTTGTATTTACGACCCTATTAAAATCGTAAAAAATCTTTACATATGTACAGAGTGAAATACATGACATATGCTTGCAAAAATTGTTTGAGAAATATGTTCGAATAAATAAAGAAATGTAATTTGGCATTAATTTTTCCTTAGTATTTGTTATAAATTTTCTTTTTATATATTTTTTATTTTTTATGTTTATATGTTATATATAAATAGCATACTTTATATACATTTTGTATATTTATAAAAAACGTATATTACCCAAAATTTACATATACTTATATTGCTGTTTTATATTCCAGCCATTTAAAATGCAAATATTACTATATAAATTATATTTCATGTAAAATAAAAACTTCAATCAATATAACTATTAATGTCTCATTAAATATTTTTTATTAAAACAAATATTATAGGCAATATTCAAACAGTCTACATTTGTACACCGCGCAACTAAACTTGTGACAAGAATCCACACGCGCGACTAACGAAGGGTTAAAAAAAATCCTGGTATTATTTGTGTGTTTTAAATCAAGACATTAATTTCCTCCACACGATATTATGAAACATTATTTAAAATTCGCGTGATCCAGACTTATTTCATTGGCAATTTCAGTTTTTTTTACGAATGTAGTTATTAAAAAAATATTTAACATCGTTTAAGGTGGCCAAGAAAGGCTTTTCCTCAACTGATTACTACAATCTCGTCTCGACTCGTATTTGATTAATCTCGAGACAAGATCAGTAGTTAACTGTGAAATTGGACCATAGGAATAATGGCTGATATGTAGATGATGTATGGGGGTATTCAACAATAATCATACTTGAATGGGTTATCATTAGTGGGACATTTTGGACAAAAAAGATGTATGGTGCACTACACAATACGTAAAATATTGTATTTTAATTTATGTTAAAATAATTATAATAGTAATAATATTTTTTATGCGTTATGTGGTGTAACACATAGTTAAATATAAAAAGAAAAATAAAGTGAAAATAATGTTTGGTCAAATATTTATTCAAAACATAAATTGTAAATAAAATATCGAACAATACTTGAAACAATTGAAACAATTCAAAATCAAATACAAATAGAATAGGTTTAAACATACAATTTTATTTGTACTTTACAATAATGTTCAAAATTTACCCCCTCAACACAAATACAAATTTCACAATGTCCATTAAAGAAATTTTAATACAATGAATAACATTATCAAGTTCGTATTACATTGAAGTTTCCAACGAAAACTTTATTTAAAAATAAAACCTGTAAATTTTTACATTTTATGAGAACAATTGTTATTACTATTGGATTTCAAGTCAATACCAAAGTTACCTTACAATGTCATGTTTGATAATTATTATTGTCCATTAAATAAATCGATAAATACTATCTGTAACTTTTAATACATTGTAATAGACTGTCTTTCATTGAACAAACTTAAAAGTTATATTTAAAATGTTTCAAAAACAATAATTAAGTGGCCCGTTTCTTTTGCACCTGAGTGTAGTTAAATCTCTTAGTAAATAAAAATTAAAATCCTGTTTTCAATTATTGTTTAAGTTATCGACGTAACTATTACCAGTATACACTGTCACTGAAAGGAGCATTTATTATCGAATCCCTACCTTGCACGATGAGTCGTACGACGGCGTCGGGCTTGGGCCGACTGTTGACGAGGCAAACGTAGTCCCCGCTGTCTTCAGCTCTGACGGGGTGGAAGTGCAGGGCGAACGAATCCGGCAAGAGAGAGACGCGCTGTCGATTCTTCCATACCGTCGTGGTTTCCCCCATGTATTCTACAAGCTTTCCTCGGGAGCTCCACTCTAGAGCTTGCACAAGCGAGTGCTCGTTCACGCCGGGACATGCCAGGGTCACGTTGGAACCAGCGTCTGCGGTGAACCTCTGCAGCGGTACCGCGCTCGCGTCTAGAAAGGAAACAAACGCAACTTTACCACCAATGCTAACCATTCATTAAGCTTAATTAAATCCAACGGTTACGGCAATTCCCAGAAGAAAAAGAAACATTCAAGCAACTTAAAAGAATTATGATGTTCCATGATTATTTTTGCAACCAATATTACCTACAATTTTCCTTTAAATTCGATGGACCTTGAATGGTTTATAATTAATTTCACGTTAGGCTCCAACAAAGTCCATAAATTTTTCAAAAATATTTTTTCGGTGTTTAATTCTTTAATGCCGGGTTTTTCAATCGGTAGTTAACTGTATGACATTCGTTAACTAATAGTCAAAAACAGAAACTCGTTTTTCAAACTATAGTTAACTCTTTAATACAAGTCAACTAGAAGTTATCTCGTCTAGCAGAGAATGTAATAGTCAAGTGTTAGTTTTCTAATCTAGCAAATAAAAATAATACTGGATTTTATATTGAGTGACATTTTAAGCATTTTCTTAAATATCCATTAAAATGCATATATATCTAGCTTATAGAAAATCTATAAATTATTGTCACGTAAAGTTCAAGGAAATAATATTGTAGGCAACTATAAGAAAGATTTTTGTAATAAATTCATATTATTTGAAGAAATACTCCGGAAGATAATTAAATTCTGTAAAATATTGTAATTATAACAGTGCGTAATATTTTAGTTGTCATTACTTTCTGTCAAAATTGACTTTTAACATCCACGAATTTTGATAAGATCCATATGAACATATGACTTGCAGTAAGTAAAATATGTTATGAATAATACCAGAGTTATTTAAAAAGTCAAGTATCTACTAGGAAACAATATAATATATTCATAATTTTGATATTCCCATAAAATATTTCAAACGTTAATTTTTACTTCAATGACATACATATCATACATATATAAAATATAGCTAACCATATAAAAAAATTTATTGGAAAAACCTGTCTGTAGTTTACTTTTAGTTAAACTTCTGATTAAGTTAACTAATAGTTAGTAAACCAAAAAGTTAACAATGTATTTAAATACCGGCCCTTATTGGTTAAACATTAAACGAATCTTGTTGTAAAAGCACGGTGTTATACGAGTACCTGTATATTCAATTTTTGTAAATAAACATGCTGTCCAAAGTTGAATAAGGAATATTTATGTATATAAATACAAATTGACAGAAATCAATGTTAGGGGTACAGAATCGAATTTATGGAGCAGAGAGAGAGAGAGGGCGAGTGAGAGAAAGAGAGAGAGATGGGGGAGACAAAAAGAGAGAGCAATCTCTCCTGACTGTGGTATTTAGGGGAGAGAGCGCTCGTGGTTATGAATAATCGGAAGATCCCTCTAACGATGGCTACACAATTTAAAAGGGGACCGAGTCGTACCAGCGGCTGACACAGTATATAAAACAGAGACACAGGGCTGCAAGTCACCTTCGTGTGAACGCGAACGAACGCAAATAACACATGATCACGTATGACGATAATTTGATTTCCCAATAGAGTTTTTCACGTGGTCGATTATCATTAAGTTGCAGGTGCGTGTGAATTCATGGGCGCTGGAGCGATGAGAATGAAGCCCCACGTGGAAAGAACAAAAGGGGAGTAAATCTAATTTGATGTATAAATGGTGCACGGTACAAGCAGCACAGCGATAATAATGACCCAAACAAGTTGGACGTTTGTCGCCCGGACTATGGATATGCCAAGTCAGGAAATACGGGTACGGGGACGGATTCCGTCTCGATCGCTCAGCGAATTGTGTTTATAAATTATGCAAATGCATCCACGTCACTCTTACAAACAAATTAATTTTTGAGACGAGTTGTGGCTGGACGTTACAATGGGGTCCTTCACCATAAAAAAATAATAAAAAGAACACGTTGTAATACTCAAAAAATAACGATTAACCCTTCGGAAGTGGCGCCCTTTTCTATAACACGGGAACCCTTTTTCTATTAAATCGAACATTTTACATAAAAAATAAAACAAGTAAGAATATCATTCTCAAAATAAAGTAATACTCAATAAATAAGGGTTAACATAAAAAAACATTTTTTTAATA
This sequence comes from Ophonus ardosiacus, assembly GCA_943142095.1. NCBI lineage: Eukaryota > Metazoa > Arthropoda > Insecta > Coleoptera > Carabidae > Ophonus > Ophonus ardosiacus. The sequence goes on along the minus strand of OW964833.1, from coordinate 13,529,269 downwards.
ATTACTTTGCGAGATATTTGAACTTTGTTGTCAGTGTCACTGTGACGCCACGCCATTACTATCGTTTTCTCGTAACAATAAGTGTCGCCTGGACGTCATATTAATTAAAAATCAAATGCAGTTAAACTAAAAACAATTAAAACACATTTAAAATAATTAAAAAATAAGAGCGGAGGACCCCATTGAGGTTTGTGCATCGTTTTAATATCCATTTATAAATACGAAAGTATGCAATGCATGGTTTTTAATATCCGAGTAGTGACATAAAATGACCAAGTTTGTCTTTCTGCGTTGTTGCAACTGCATTTGGTTCATTAGCATTGTTGACATTTTGTTTTACCGATGATATGGCTTTTTATTTCTTGTTTGTTAGCATGAATCAATAATAATATGACACTGACGAACATTATAAACAAAATATTTCTGTAAATCACATACAGGCACAAAAATTAATGAAAAGAGGCGTCGATAAATGAAGAAATAATATGTCCACAAAATGTTATCCAAATTAGTCGCCACCTCTTTTTAATAGTAAAAATGAAAACCTCGGTTATATATATATATAGTTTAAACCGCTGTCTTCAACCGCATAGGAGTGATAGATAAAAATATGAAATAAAAGCAGTCACTAATGTAAACTTTTTAATATAATTTGAAAAATCAATATTCGACTGTGTTAGGACGGAGGTAGATACAGGAAAGTAAGAATTCTTCGGACTTTCAGTCAATTAATAAAATTTATTCATGCCGACGTTTCGACTATACTATAGTCTTCTTCAGGGCTAGAATGGTCAGTTGAAAAAATGAAACCACATGTGGATAAAATAACATACAGCACGGACAATTAAAAAAAATAAATAAATATGAATAAATAAATAAATAAATAGTTAAAACCAACATATCACAGAGAGAAATTCGTCTAACAATTAAAAACTTGTTTTTGATGAGTGCAATATTTATGATAAATATTGCACTCATCAAAAACAAGTTTTTAATTGTTAGACGAATTTCTCTCTGTGATATGTTGGTTTTAACTATTTATTTATTTATTTATTCATATTTATTTATTTTTTTTAATTGTCCGTGCTGTATGTTATTTTATCCACATGTGGTTTCATTTTTTCAACTGACCATTCTAGCCCTGAAGAAGACTATAGTATAGTCGAAACGTCGGCATGAATAAATTTTATTAATTGACTGAAAGTCCGAAGAATTCTTACTTTCCTGTATCTACCTCCTTTTTAATATAATATATATTGTTTTAATGCTTTTTAATTTCTGAACCATTTGACCGAAAAAAATTGAATACTATATTCATGAACTTCAGGGGGACATTGTAACTTAATTGAGAGAGCATCCTATTACAATCGATGCTATGAAAGTAAACCGGTTTGAGTAATATTAAGGGTTAGCAGGATTTCTGTAAAATCTCGCTATGATAGAAATATTTTACTTATACATAATACGTGAACCGCTTCAACCAAGAGTAGTAGATTTCACCGAAGTAACGCTAATAGTTTATTAGATAATCATGATTGCGTGGAATACTCTCCCATACCAAATCGGTTTTCTTTCGTGTCATCGACTGTAGATATAGGAAAGTCCCAGTAAATCCCATAAATTTTTCAGAAGAATTTTTCCTCAGTGTTTTTACTGGGTTATATTCCATAACCCTCAATTATTTATTGATTCTTAGTCTCGCAAAAAAAGAAATTTTCTAAGACTATATTTACTTTGTTATTCAAGGGATTTCTGTACTAACATATTATGATTAAAATAAAACTTGAATTAAGTGTGGTTGCACAGAAATACAAATAATTTCTGTCTCGTGTTTCACAGAAGTTACGCGAAGTAATAAAACAATAAATTGTGTTTGAGTGTGGTCAGATGCCTATACATATACGCGGCTATATAGATGCATACAGATGTTTTTGCTGTGTTGGGAAAATATTGGTTTTCTTGTGGAAATCTCTGTCAGTCGTTCCACCTGACGTGACATTCCAGGAGAAAGAAAAAAACACAACCCGCCGGATTCATTTCGGTTTTTCAGGCCGTGGTACGACCGGCGACCGGCGTTCTCCTTGCGATCTCCTAATGCCAGGATACGACCTTCTTGCTTTCGTCTTCGTCTTCGATTACATCAATTTGCTCTTGATCATCTAGCTCTTGCTCCTTGCTCACCTTCTTGCTCTGCGTGCACGCAGCCCAAAGCTCCTGCGACATAACTTTCCGAAATAATTACACGGCTATAAATCGCAACTTTGAACAACTAAATTTTTTATTCAAAAGTTGGATAGAAGAGCGTAAATCTTGGCTAAAGTGTGGAGCAGGACGGCGGAAACTTCATGCGCGGGACGACGAAGGATTCGTTTTAAGCGCTTCAACTTTTTAAATCTTAAAACACCCTTCCGTATATGTATTGTCCGTGTATCAATACAGACTCGCATTCTACCTCTCACCCAAGTTACAGTCGTAGACATGCTTTCAGAAAAGTGGAAAACATTCATAAAAAAAATTCTTAGAATCGACTATAGTACTTATAAAATTCTGTCTATAGATACGTATATAGATGTCCAGGATCCAACATGAGAATCTCGAGAACTATAAGACTTACGAGGTCGGTTAAAATAGACAAAAGGTAGCCCAATGGGAGCCTATTTTAAATTTTTTTTTTTATTTGAGAAAAAATATATAGGTTACTAAATGTAGAGGAAAATGTACATTTTACAATTTTGACCTCTCGCTAAGAGAGGAGAGGTATGGAATTCATAATAAAAATAATATATCCAGATTTTAGTGAATAACCACGGTTTAAGGTCCCTAGTATCCGATTTTAACATTTTTACGATGATGTCTGTATGCATATTTGTATATATATATATATATATATGTGTGTGTGTGTTGGAGGGAAGATATCTCAAAAACTATAAGACCTAAGACCTGTGTAACAACGTATTCTTCAATCTGACATTAAAGAAAGAGTTGAAAAGATTTTGGTCACAATGGGACAACCGGAAATAGTAGTCTTAAAAAAAATTTTCTAAATATTTTTTGAAAATTTATGTCATTACAAATATTAAAGAATATATTTAATAATATTTAAAAGTATCATTATATGTTCTATAGAACAAAATATAAAATGTAGAATAATCTGCTGTTATAAACCGCACAGTCCAGACTACACCAAGGAAACCAGTTGTCAAAATCAAATATGTATTTGTAATTGGCAGATGTCAGTGTCAAAAATCAACGGTTTTAGTGATATTGAAAGCTTTCTCTTGGCTGTGCATTTAATATTTCTTGTTGTTTTATTAATTAAATATTTAATATTGTAAGTAAAACACATAGGTATATCTGTAAGAAATACCGCAAGTGAATTTAGAGAATCTCTAACATTTAGAAATTTCGTCAATAATTAATTGTGATACACTTATGAATATTTCACAAATTCTTTCTTCGTATATTTAATTTCTCCTTGGCCCAGTAACGCCATTTATTTGAATTAAACATTTAATAACTTCCTCACGGAATGAATGAATAGAATGAATAGATGTAATTAGAATTTTTTGCATGTTCAAGAAGGCGAGAGGTATTGTGCTGGCCACAACAGATTTTTCTTATTTTTGCGAATATCTTCCAAGTGTAAAATAAAGCTGGATTTTGGTTTGCACATATTTAGGGCAATTTTTGCTCTTTCAAATGGCGATGCTCAAATTTTTTATCAATATTGGATTTCGAGTTATGATGTTAAAGTTTTAATTTTTATTTGGATGCCATATTAGAAAGTTAAACCATTGTATTTGTTTATGTTCATGAATTCATCACTTAGGAATTATCTTTTATTTAATTTTAAGTTTATTTTATTCATTTAGCAATAAAACCTTTTTCCAAATTTTGTTGTATATACCGGGTGTAACATGAAAACCGGACCATAGGCGTTTAACATGGGAAAACAGTTTTTCCTTGGCCAAAAGTGGCCTATTAATTTTAAATAAAAATGCTTCAAATAAATGTTGTAGGGAATTAAATTCTGCATCATATTTTCTTTTGCATCTTTGACCGAGAAAATTGAATTTAAAATTTTATAAAACTTTCTATTTTATAGTGTTAGCCATGGCATTAAAATAAAATTTCAAACAAATTTTATGACATTTTACTTGTCAGAAATTATAAAATATAGTTTTCATAAAAATAATACTACTACCTTTTCTTCATGTGAATAATTCTCCATTTTCAGTTATGATAATAACTCCAAGCAGAGCGTTTCTAATACGTAAAATTACAAACAAATATAATGACATTTTACTTTGTCAGAAACTATCTGGTAGATTGTGATATAATTTACCTGTTAGAAAAACTCTATTTGGTTATCATTATTGAAAATGGAGAATTATGCACAGGAAGAGAACATACAAATTATTGACTGGTATTATTTTGATGATAACTATATTTTACAATTTCTGACAGACAAAATGTCATAAAATTTGTTTGAGATTTTATTTCAATACCATAACACTATAAAGAAGTAAGTTTTATAAAATTTCAAATTCAATATCTTTGGTTACGAAACATATAAAAGAAAATGTGGTTATTGACTTAGATGCAGAATTTAATTCTCTACAACATTTATTTGAAGCATTTTTTGCTAAAATTAATAGGCCACTTTTGCGCAAGGAAAAACTGTTTTCCCATTTCACAACTTTATTTTAAATACTAAATAAGGAAATTATTTATGAAAATAACCAAATATTATTTTTAGCTGTTTGTTGTCAATTGTTTCATTGCAACAACCATTATTTTTAACCTATAAATTTAAAAATTGGTGCATTTTTGTTGTTTGAATCAAATGAGCATAGACAGATTATACATCGTTGGAAAGTTTAACAAACTTTAGTGTTAACTGATAACAAATTATATTACCCATTAAAAATAAAAACGGAAAAACATGTTTAAAATTAATTATTAGTTAGATTCCTGTTCATTTGAAACTGAGGTTTGATTATAACATTTATGCCCATTTGCACCAACAAGTCTTAAATTTTAATTTACGTTTAAACAAAAAAATTAAAATCGAAATTTTGACAGCAATATATTATCTCATTTGACATTTCATTTCAATGCAATATTGTCAATTTAGACCATGTTTAATATTTAATTTACGATGGTGTCATCGGTCAGTAGACCTTAACACAAGTGTCGAAGTTGCCACTTTGATGAAAATGGTAATCAAATATTGTCCGCCGTGTTAAAGTTTGAAACTATTCTAGCAGAAATCTGTCAATAGTGCAGGAATAATTTGTAGCTTATAAATAGTGATACATCCTTGGGTATTGAAGGACCAGAGGCGAACACTGAGCAGTGATTACTTCTTATAAATAAATAGTGATAAGCGATTGAGAATGATAAGTGATCTGTGCGTGCGTAGAGGCTATGTAATGGTCTTCTCTAGGAGGATCAGATGGCTTCGGGCTGCTGTGGTTCTTCTGCACCGACGGCCAAGACACGGCCATTAGTCCTGACCGTACATCAAGTGGTTTATCGGACAGTTCACAGATAGAAACGCTATTTCATTTTCAACTTGCGAAATGCTTTATTACTTGTGAAAACTACCGGCTACGTATTTATTGCGTACGCTTGAGTTCACTCGCTATGCCAAGCGATGAAAACAGTGGCGGTGGCCATCGCATCATGCATGTAGCGATGGAGTTAGCGCCTTAGACTCCACCAGCAACAGATAACATCGACACTGTAACAACAACTGTTTCGTGCTGAGATTGAATTGTCCGAAATGGCAATCACAGGCGAAATTAAATTCAGCATTCTTTGTAACATATTTTCATGGGTTACTATTTTGTCAAACTTTTAGTGTCAAAAAGGGGCGTTACGCTCTTTGAACGAGTTTGGGTCAAACGAAAAAAGTTACGAGATTCGTTTAAACGTCAAAGAAAAACGAAACCATTTCCATTTCGAACAAAGTTACGCACCGATTTAAAATTTAAATTGTATCCAAACAATGAAATACTTGGTAATAGTTGAAGTTGTCTGGCTAAGTTAAAGAACGCGTAGAAGTTCTCACAGATGTTTTGTCACGATTTGCCGTTTCTTAGGGAACAGATAATTTCAGACACAATCATTTGTAAGTATTACAGCGAAAGTTACAAGCGAGCTGTCACTTTTAATTTGAGCACACAAGGGCAGCATAACGAAGCGTCAATACTACGGGCACTCTTCGAGTCGAATGAGAAAACTACTTGGCAGAAACGAACGAACGGAAAGCCAGGTAATGTGTTTTATAATTGAAGTAAAAAGAAAAACAGCTGATACCATATTTTTTATTGGAAACTTGGGCCACTCACTTAAGACACATGGGAGAGAAAAGTTTTATTTCCGAATTCACTGGAGACTGCAAAGTCGCGAGGTTTTCGCTCAAAGTTTTTAATAAAGAATAGGAAGCGAAACGGTCGGATAAATAGGTAGGAATACGAAAAGCGCGAAAGCAAATGAGTGTTGACAACGAACAATGAATGTGATTCTCGCTTGTATACCGGAGGTATCTGGTATCTAGCATCTGGCATCTGGCACGCCGTATTTCACATGGATATAAACAAAACGGGCGTCGTACTACCACAATTCTGTTAAATAGTGCAAACGGTCGTCTATTACGCTATTAACTGATGGCTTCGTGAAATCAGTCGGATCAGCGCAAAACTGGACAGTACACACAGAATTACAAATGACAGGGGTTAACCGTGGCTACAGAATACCAATGCAGATTTATATGACCGAATTCTTCTACTGCTTGATGTGTTGTGCATGCGGGTCAAATCGCACAGATACCCAAATGCCTAACCGGTTTCGTTTTCTCCAAAGCTCAACTCCATCCCTGACAAATGACCGCCAGTCTCTTCAAATTACAAATTTTAAAAGGTACTTCCGGACTAATTATTACTAATTGGCGTTCATACTGAAAACGAAATCACAATTTCCCGTTTCGTTTACATTCACTGCATAAAACCTTCTTGGATTTTTTGTGCATATTTATTTAAGTAAAGCCATTAAAAGTTAAGTACAAAAAAGGGTGTTTTATTTAATGGCAACAAAACTCTTAGTTTAATTTCTAGTATCATGACCCGGCCTTTTATAAATGTAATATTTTAAAAGCTGAAATTCAACTCTTCGGCCTTCCGGCTACATTCGTTTAACTTACATAAGCCCTTCGCTCCCTCGTTTTGCCACAGCTTTCATAACAATTTTTTTTTTAAAATAAATGGAACTCTAACACCCGTATTTTGTGCGGAAATTTTTCCTCAATACTACAACAATTCTAGTGACATTTTTGAAAATAAATAGACACATGATTTTACACACAAAAAAAAACATCTAAATTGTAGTTAAATTAACTAAATAAATTCCATAGTTTTCAGCCTACTAATATGTTTCATTAAATTATCTAAGTTGATTTAGTTAAATTTTCTAAATTTATAATAACAAATTATAGTAAAATTAAATACAAAATTAGATGAAATGACTACATTTATATCAGAATAAGTATTGAACTAAATATAAATAAAGAAATTAACTAAATATGTATTTATATTTTTTATTTAATTACCTAATTCACTTGATAAATTATCAAAAATTGTAGGACAAAAATAATGAAGCCAAAATATAGTAAAATTAAAGTAACCAGTCGCATATTTAATTTATGTTTTTTACAAAATATTTGTTACCTATTTCGGATTAGTTAAAATGTTAAAGTAAGATTTGTAAATTATACTATATTATTAGACATATTGACTAATAAAATAATATCTCAATATTATTAGATAATATTTCAATTCTTTTTTTTCTGGGTATGTTTAGGAATGTATAACATCTAACGCACCTTGAAGAAAGTTTAGTGTATAGGGTTTTCTCGGATACGGGACACCTCAATTATTTTATTTATTATTGGGAATAGAAGATAATTATTTAAATAAAAGGTATAGCAGATCGAGGGGGACATTCATTAATTGAAAAAAAAAAATAACCAGTGGTTCTCAAGTTATCACAGTTATATTTTAACCCCCAGACATATCTCCAGACATACCGTATGTTTTTTTAATGAGGAACTATATTGAAATATAATGCAAAACTGTTCAATTTTAGTACTTAAGACTTTTATGTCAATGGAAGCAATAAATTAGATTTTGGCTAAAATAACTTTTGAAATTTAGTATTTAAGGCGTTTGTATTAATAAGAACAACATATTAGAATTTTTTCAAATTAATAAATCGAAAGTGCCACTTTACTGGAAACTCGAAACAGATTTTCTTGATAAAATTATTAAAATATTAAGCAAAACTTCTCAAATTTGGTATTTACTTCTTATATATAATTTGACTATATATGAAAAACCGAAAGTGGTACTTAACTTGGAGCTTTTAAGAGATTTTCGAGGAAAAACATAATAAAATATGACCCAAAATTTCGTATTACAGACTTTTCTATCTATTGGAACAACAAATTATATTTATTTTCACAAACGATTAACCGGAAATGATACTTTACTAAAAGCTCATTACTATTTTAAACATGGAATTGGCAGAAGGTCATGTGCTAGCCACATTAGATTTTTTTAAATGGGATCGTATATAATATTTAGGGTCATTCGGTAGAGAATTATTTCTGAATTCAACCATGCATTTTTATCCTTACATTACAAAAATATTGAGAAGAATTCAATTTAAATTTGAATAATTTTATTTTTATAATTATTTTTTATTGGGCTATGTATGAAAAACTAAAACTGCTACCTCTCAATTTGACCTCTGGCATGGTTTACATGCTGAGTAATCTTAACTTCTTTTTCTTATTATTTTGTAGTTCCTACTGAAGATGAGAACTTAGTTCTCGAAATACGTATATAATTTTTTAAAAATTATTGTCAAGGTTAAAGGATTTTCCTTTTTAGTTATAATTTATCCTTATGACTCCATTGTAGTTTTTAATTTTAATACTTACTCTTACTTTTGACAACGAAAGGTATTAGAAAATAATTGTGTAGTGTCATTCATATCACTATTGATATAATATAGAACTACTTCTGGAAGGATCGTGACTTTTCACTCACTTGACATAAACTCATTTGAATCGAAATATCAGTAACGTCATCCAATATCAATAGTGACTTGTGAGAAAAGTAGGTAACCAGTCGAGAATTTACCCACTTCTACAATTATTGAGAAATCACACACTAACGAAACAGTGTAGGTTGTGTAGGACTTTTAGGTGTTACTAATAATTTTATATCTTGGGAGCATTTTCTACATTAAGATATTTATAAAACAGGTAGGATAAGAAAATACCACATAGAAAAGGAAAGGAGAGTTGTTATTCGAGTGCATATCCTGGTCGCAGTTAACAGTGCTCGAACTCGAATTCCATGAATTGTAGGTTGCGCGAGGCATCAGAACGTAATCTACGCTATTTATTATAGATTACGTTTGACGTGGGCGTTCATATTTAACAGGCAAATGTGCCGGGTCGTCTTCATGAGCGCGAGAACGAGCATCTGGGGATTCGAGGAACGCATCGTATGCGTAGTGAGCGTTATGGTCGCTGAGATCGTGAATTGCAGGTGTTCGAAACCCAGGTAATCCGACCGGACATCCTACTAGCATCACAGGATGCTAGAAGACTCTACAAGGGAATCACTGCTCGCTTAAGCTCCTTACGCTCAAGAGAGACAAGCAGAGCTGACCGACATATCAACACCATATTCACCGCCCACACAAAATTGGGAGTTTTCAAAGTTATTCCCATAGAAATGTCCACCACGTCGTCGTCGAGTGTTGACGAAGTCAAGATTTAGAATAATAGAAAGTAATTACTGTAATATCCAAAGTAATTATAAAAATGTGTTGCGGTTTTGAATTAGAATTAAAAGCTATGTCAGTGGCCAAGACAAGTTCACTTGTTCAATTATAAGTCGGTTAATTATTCAGTAAACAGTGGTGAAATGAGAACAACACGTCCCAAACGTCATGCGGCAACGGCAAGTAGCTGAGTCGACGACGCCTGACCTGTGCTTTGAGCGTCAGGGCGTCGGGGCTCAGCGCCATAACATCAACCCAACCAGGCCGGATTCCGTTCTTCCGGTTGTTTGTTCGAAATAATAAGGCCATAAAGCACAGATTACTTCCATCCTCCTCTCTCCAACCAACACCAATTTCAGCCATCAAGGTATCCCATTTCATTTAGTCTACCCATCAATCTATATACACATTCATCTAGCGTCCATACAGTACGGGCCGTAGAGATCGTGCGGGTCATCAGCGCTACACTTTATAAAATATAGACACATCAGAAGGTTCCATTCTATATTAGATTCTTCACCTTAGATATAGACATCATGCTCCCGTAATATAAAATGTAGATACACAAGCGCTGTACAGAAATAAATGATCAAGTGCTCTTAATTAAAAGTAAACTGTCCCCGTTTCGTCATCGACCGCTACCGAATCGTAGGCTATACGTGTTCTCCGTACTCTATTAAACGTAGGTACGAGACAATTAAACGACTCACGTGCACGACGCCAGGCGTCGGCTGTGGAACGTGGACGTGTGCGTCCGAAGCGACAGGACCCTAACGATTTTTAATGAGCAAATACGCGCCGTGTAACAACACTACACATTCGGAAAGTAAGCCGGCAATGAGAATAAGTATGACGCTACACAGGGTTGTAGTGGCATCGTCAGCAACAACTTTACTCTCGCATCCTGTGTTGTTTCAACGGCCGGTTCGCACAATTAACATTGAAATACATGGCGTACAGCGTAGTAAGCTCCCTTTTCTTACTGTCTCCAGCAATATTGTGCAGTTTACAATTGATTAAAAGTGGAGGCTATGCAGAGCGATGTGATGAAGACTGACTCAAAACACGACAAGGCAACACAAGACTTTCTTGTCAGTGTGAATAAATGAATAAAAACGTAAAATTTACAAGCAATTACAGCACAGTGGAATAATTATGTTAATAATATTGATATAGGAGTAACGAGGTAGTTTGTTAGGTTCCGCGAGATTTGTGTTGAGCACAAGCCTGACCGCAATACAGTTAAGTTGTTCGCTTTATTATTCATGTACTTAGACAAAAGACCACGCCCTCTTACAGCTTTAATTTCTGTTTACATCTTCCACACACGGGATTCGTCTAGGCTGAATAAGTAATGCCAATGATTTATTTATTCGGCACGTTATCTAGACCCTGTGCAAATGTAAAATAATACGGGTACGTTTGAGATTTTGGCGCGTGCAATTTGTTTGTTTCTAGATATTTAACCACATATCGTACACGTTCAATTACGCTGGTGAAAGCCTTTATTTGAAACGTTCATTTCTGTATAAATAATAAAACAAATTCGATTTGTTAGATCCCCAGGCATTGGCTTACAACACATGAGAAATAAATGTGCCGATTTATAGCCCGCGACAAGTGACCAATGAGTGGCAATCGGTAGTCACTACGGCAGGTGTGCCTCTCCAACACGCTGCATGTTACTTTACTGTGTCTGTGTTCGGCATTTTAATTTATTCCTCATTAAATTAGATGAAAAATGCAGGGCGACAACCACACATTATTAATTCTCCTATGTTTCATTAAAATTTATCGCCGACGGGGGACCTGTTATGACGGTCAAGTTACATAGTCTTGGAACGCCACCGTCGCGACGCTCATCGCGCTCAGCTAACACGAAAATCATATTTTTTAAAAAACGGGCAGATCACGAGGGGCACATTTACTTCCTGTATATCGTGGTCTCTTTTACTCAACTTGAGCAACAGCCTAGAATCAACAGTTTAAAACATTAAAGAATTAAAAATTTCTGAAAGTAAATTGAAATTTATGCGAGTTCAGCAATTTATTCTTTCTTTCTTTTATTTTGATGCGGAACAGTAAAGCAAAAGAAAAGACGGAGAATAAGAACGACACTAGTATTGAGATGGCATGCAAAGCGTAAGAAACGAGAGGATAATAATACTGAAGAATCAGACAAGCTCTAGCAGGACGCATATCGATTGAAGTGACAGGATCTAAACGTTGCCGTCGGCAAAACGCTGGTCAGCAAAACCGCGCCGAGCCGCCGAGCGTTTCCCGACGGCTAGCTACGGCCACCCAAATTAGAAGTAGTCGTCGACCCTACGTGCCTGCTTCTATTTCTGCTATGAAGTATCATCCGACCGACGGAACGTGCCACAGAGGTACCACAGGTTCATCTCCCGTCTCGAGTACACCACATATCGTACGCTCATTGTATACAGCCACGGCTTGTCTTGCCAACTGTGTCAACACATAAATCCTAATTACGGGGATCCACTAGATGAACTCTCATATACAGTCGGGTGCAGTATATATTTAACCACATATAGTAAGACAACGTGGTCAGACAGTCTATCGCACTCTGACGCGAGAAATTGTCATCTCCCTTCTATTTTCTCCAACCATTGTTATTTCCCCCTGGTTAAGATTAAACGCCGATAATGCATACAGGAAGATAACTATACACAGAGCAAAGGGATGCTTTAAAACATGCTGGCAATGCGATTTAACTAACGATGAACACAAACAATGCGAATGTGAGTCAGGTTAGAATTAAGATCTCATGCCGCCTGCACCATGGAACACCGATATTTACCAAATGCACGTTTCTCATAGCAGTAGGCTGGTTGCGGCGGGAACACCAAACTGAGCCAGCAGCAGAGAAGGAGTAAAATCAGCCGGGACATTACGGCACGAAGGGCCTTCACCACACCGGCACGCATTCCTGAAGTAGCAATTGACACATCAGTAGTCACATCGCGGCACACGCACACGACACTGCATCACGCGGACCCCGAACAACCGAACAATAACAAAACAATAACAATCCAAAGCCAAAACACCGCGTGAAACAAACAAACCAAGTAAACAACTAACTGTGTTAGAAGAACAAGTAGCGATAGCGAGAGGACAATTCAGCGTGGTGTCCTAGCTCGGAGCGAAAGCTGCGGATCGCGTGTGCACGTATACTGACGTTTGCCAATAACTCCGGTAGATACCAGGCGTACGGACATCGCGCGGCGAGTGCAGAAACTAAATCACATACCCTTAGGTCTTTGCCGCCCCCGAATGTTGTCGGTCTCCCCACCGCGCCCCTCCCCACCATCGGCGTCGACTCGCAGGCGTGCGCTATAGGAGAAGCGAAGCACTTCGCGCGCACCCCAGCGCCGTCGTTCTCCCCGCTCCGGGGACGGCGTCCGCGTCCCTCGCTCAAGACTCTTGATCTCGACGCGCGGACCACCCGGTGCATCTTCTCCTTAGGAAACGAAACGGCCCCGTTCCCTTCTCTTGCAGTCCAAGCTATTCATTAATCGCTTCCAACGATATTATCTGTACTAGTATCTGAAGGACAACACTATAATACATGTGTAGGTGTTTGTTTTTACTTTAGTGACCATGCGATGCAAGTGAATTGTTTCCATCGATCGGCAAGAATTCTTTGTGGCGGTCGGCACCGTCGTCGCTGCTACTGCTACGGCCCCACACGATTGCATCAGAATGATTTATGTTAACGATGTGTCCAATTTAATAGCTCCCAGCATGCTCATCTATGTTTCTCAAGCGCTTTGCCTAGAGTGGGCGACTGAGGACGCGCCCGAGGGAAAGAAGGGACGGGAAACATTTTTATTCCAACCCTCTTGGGTAAAATTGAATCAATTGAGGGTGTTTTAACATTATGGTTTAGTTAGGTCGGCACAAGGAAGTGTGTGCGTCACTCGTCGTATTTTCGAAACCCGAACCGCTATGCATCGAATAGAAAGAGCGAATATTCCAAGAGCTAATGAGCTTTCAATGGTTAATCCACATGCACTATCGCTGTATTCAATCTTGCAGGAGTTCGCGTCTCTGCCAACATGACTGCTGAGGTATCATTTTAAACATATTAGGAGAGAAGAATCAGATGTCAGAGGCTGAAAGACCGGCAGCAAACAGCTACTTTTCCTGAGCTCTGTGCTGTGTTCGTCTCACTGAAAATCACTTACGGGAACACGCGGAGACATATTAGCGCTGCCTAATCTCAGGTTACCGACTCGCTTTGTTCGTCGTTTATCGAAGCCCAATGTTCCCCCTGCGGGCACCCGGTACCCTGGCGGAGAAGGAAGAGTGGATGTGAAGAGAGAAGCGGTGCGAGTGCTCGAATAATTACGGAGAAGCGTCGTTCGCCGATGGATCCTTGCAGCACTGAGTCCACCGATTCACTCTCCCGTGCTTCAACAATGCTTTCTTCTTTCTAACTTTTTTCCGGGCGGGGGTTGGTGCGATTTAAACGAGCGCTCGCACCAAGTACAGCGAACAGCGCACGGCGCAGCGTGACTCGTGGGTTCCGTTCCCGTTCTCATCCCCCAAACCCCACCAGGCCATCCGACATCCTAATAGGCAACGGATTTTTAACAAGAACCATCATTCAAAAGATAAGCTTGTCCTCTCATACCTGGCGTGAATAAATCATGCTTTCTGTCGCTCTCCGTCTCACATACATAATACCATTACAGGATATTAAGTAGCGGCACATCCGCGAACATTTGCACGCGGAATACAATGTATTTTGTTTTGCAAATGAAAGTCAATTACCATAACTATTTTCTTTGAGTGTTGTATCATCAAAGAAAACGCTCGGAAATCGGGCACGTTGAGAGATCGAACAATGGCAAGTCGAACAGTGAACAGCTATGGCTCTGGATCTTGCTTCGGCCGACAGGAAACGGTATTGGTGCCGTTTTATAATTTAACGAGTCTCTTGGTTTTATGAGATTGACTATGCTACCGAACTATATACAGGCTGTCTACTTGAAATCCGTTATATATAGAATAAAATGTTATTTTTTTTTTGCTGCAGTTAGTTTCAAACAAAGGTTGTAGATAATAAAATTCGACACCTAAATCACTAATCATATTTTATTTTGCACTTTCTGTAAGCTGTAGAATTGAATTTGAAATTTTATAAACCTTGCTCATTTGTAGTGGTACCCGCAGAATTGACTTAAAATTAGAAATAAATGCATAATATTTGAACTGTCAGAAAAATTAGTTAGTTGGGTTAAATATTAATTTGTTTTAACTATGTTGTAAAACGAGATTTCTTAATGATTTTGTAAACTATTTCTTGTGATTTTTATCAAGTATAAAATTATTTTAACGGTTCAAACATGCATTTATTTGTAATGTCAGTTCCATAGGTACCTATCACAATAAATGAGCAAGATTAATAAAATATCGATTTCGATTCAGAGCTTACAAAACGTGCAACATGAAATCTGATTAGTGATTTATTTGCATTTTTTTTTGTCTAAATTAATTCAATTCAAATATGTATTTCTAATTTTAATTTTTGACACTTTCAACAATTTAATAACAAAAGTTTGCACTGTTGTTGGTTAGTTCAATTGTATTAATTTTTGTATATTTAACATTGTTAATTCTGTAGTCTTGAAAATGGTCGTAATCACCACCGAAACTTCGTCTTTAAATTAACAATAAACAATTACTCATCGTTCGAATCCTTATTACTTCATTACCAACCACAGCTTCAGAAAATTTCAACCAACTCTAAACATTAATACGCAATTAGCTACAGCAAAATAAAGAATTAACATTGTTTTTCCTATATAACGGATTTCAAGTAACACCCGATATATGCTCGTCCTCGTAGACGTAAGACGATGGAATAAAATCTAGACTCTAGACCCATCATACTCGTACGAGGAGTGCAGTTAATTTGTGCGTGCTGCACAGAGGAGCTTTTTACGGCATCATAAGCCACGATTATCGGGTCTCGTGCGTTGAACCATGAAGGACTTTCGCGAATCCGATGCGACCTCGAGCAATCTCCGTCGCTCGATGCTCGCGTCGCGCGCCGCTCAAATTGAAACTTGTACATCGCGACATCCTTGCTCTTGCTGCCGGTGCCACTGAATTATGCATTTTTTATTAGAAATAGAAACCGACGGTGCAGATGATAGGGAGTGTGAAGGTGCAGAGTGCGTGCACAAGTGGCAAATGGGCGATAGCACGCACAAACACAAGTATAAGGCTTCGCCTCTTATTTCAACAAGTTGGGCCAAAGCAGAAGTCTGTGTTTGTGCCAATGCGGCATGGCGTGACCATGTGTCATTGTGTACGTTCTCTGCTCTGGATTATGTGAAATTTTCTTTTCATTATCCACAAATTTCTATAAATCATGGCAGAAACATTAATAATGTTGCTTCGCTAAATTGAGACATTACGGAACAGTGTGGCGCTTTCGTCGAGGATTTTTCCTGGTGCTGAATAATAGACAAAAACCGTTGGATGTCCAGCAAGCTGCTGGCAGTAGACAAGTAACCCCTGAAATAAATATAATGCATGTGGCATACCACACCTGTGAGCTTTTGTTTCGTGGTTAGTTTATTACTATTGCGTTGCAGAAATTTTAATATACGAGTACAGCGATGCGTGGACGAATGCCTTCGATCATAAAAAGATAACATTGGTGCGGGATCGAATCCCGCGCATAGTTTAAAAACCATTGAATTCTGTGACAATATCATTTATTTGCGAAGTGCAATTTCCCTCCGTTTAAATCTATAGCACGTCACACTGGCCGGCCTTCGATCAGCCCGGTTGCTCACCATACCAGTTACCAGGCACCAGTCACTCTAGCTTTCGCGCATATCCTATTAACTATTTAATAAAATTTCAACATGTTAATGCATTTTTACTGCACATTCGAAACTGGACACACAGTTAGACACATCCACCTATGCTTTCCAATGCGCACATTTTCCTAGCTTCTACAAAGCTTTATACTAGTCACAAAATACCGGATCGCGCTGTAGGATTGGATGAATGCTACAAACTCTCTGACGTAGAACATAGAAATGTAAATCCATTATTTTACATATTAAGATCCTGTAACCTGTAACTCAATAACGCTAGCTACTCAATACTTTGCTGAAATAGGGCCGATGGCACTAAAGTAACATGCCAGTAAACTAGAAAATTTGTCACAAATACATAGCTGTAAACACATTGGCCCGTAGTACGAACGCACTTTTATAATAAACGCGCTTTGGAGTACACTTGTCATAAGAATGTAATGTAAAACCGCGCTCCATACAGCGCTTTTATTATAAAAGTGCGTTCGTTATAAATAGCATTTTTTTTTGTTTTGTCGACTGTGTTTGAAAAACGTGACAGCCTAAACTATAATTTAAAGAAAGTAAAATAAAGCATACATTCCCGATATTTCTAGTATTTATGCTTGTTTATGTGTATTATGTAACGCGATATTCAAACTAGATTTTTTGCATATAGTTTATAATTATATTAATTTCCAAAATCAATTGTTGAGAGTCGGCTCAGACGAGTGTCAGAAAACACCAACTATCGTCGTTTTTAAGTTGTAATAGTTTCTCAGATAAATGATATATTGTATTTTATATATTTTCAACATCTTTGTTAACCGAAAATATTTATATTATTTAGTGTTTTAAACTCAGATCGTAATTGTTATACTTACGTTAATAAATATATATGTTTGTACTTCATTTTGCTATACATATAATAATGCAATGTCATTAGTCAAAAGTAATATTGGAGTAACTTATTTTACTTTATTTTGTAACATTTTGAAAAAAAAAAAAACACTAGAAATTACAAAGTACTGTAACTGGGTATTCTTTAAAAAATCTGTTATTTTACTTAATATTCCGATTTTCTAATTAACCTTCCAATGCTCAAATTGACATTAGGTGATTGTAGTACCTACTTTAGATAAAAAGTGCACGAGTATATCTGATCATACGTCGACCGATTAATAATGATAAAATTTCAAATTGTCGTGTTGTTAAATCTCCCTTAATTAGTATTTTTCCTTTGCATCAAACTTGACCGACAATTGCAAAATGATAAAAAGAATTTCACATTAAAATGTCCCGTCTTTGAAATAAGAAGTAAGAGAAAAGAAGTCTGAAGTTCGATTAAGAATATCCCTTTAATATTTTTTTCCTTTTAGTTCGTATTGGACAGAAGCAAACAAAAACGTTTTACATTTGTACCCATGCCCTGGACATAATATGAGTACACGTTGTTCACTAAAGCACTTGTCGTTCGTCCATTTGTCTAACATTAATCATCGCACCTGGTTTGTCATTAAATCGACGTTCGTGTTAAAAATGTGTCAAGTATCAGCATTCACTGTAACCAGTTGCGATGTTTTTCCCCTTGAAACAGATGCCAGAGCCGAGATCCAATCAACTGTCAATAGATGTCATATTTTTGTTCCTTTTAATCACAACAGTCCCTTGTTATTTAATTACATATAAGTGTATTCATTTATTATGCATTCCAACAGCATTTGATATGTTTCATTTGACATCTCCTTGTCATGTGTGAAATATAACGACGGATCTTTATTGACATAAAACAAATGACTCTGAGGTTGGTGATCCCAATACTGATGATATTTGTTCTGACAACGCACACATTAAAAAATGTTATGCCTGGGGTTTTACAAATAAAGAAAAGCAATGCTATACTATGTAAAATATCGGATTCACACACAAAAGTAATAGAATTTAATTTTGGAGACAAATGGTTGGTCAATATTTTTAGAGTTATAATAGTTTTATTTAATTATAGCTAAAATAAGTGTGCAATGAACGATACAAGTGAATATGGATTCAAAACACAATTATAAATTAACTAAAATGGAGGACAAATTGAGCAGAATTTGTTAATTTGTTTGTTGTTTCTTGTTTCAAATTGTTTTCACATTCACTTGTATTCTCCATGGCACACTTATTTTAGCTATAATTAAATAAAACTAATATAAAACTAAACATGCATTTTTCTCAAAAAAAAAGTGATCTAATGGTATGCAAATATTATATCACTGAACAGGCTGTTCTATCGTAATCAAAAATAGTAAAAGTTTATTGGAAATATGAAAGATAACTGTTAAAGAATTCGGAAAATTTCATTATTTTTATTACAAATTACTGCTTCTAAATATACGGGGTGGTTTGTTTTTGATGGCGCAGGGCGTGTACAAGTATGAAGCCCTAGTTTGTGAAACCTGTTTGGATGCTGTTCGGGTGACTTTATTTTTCTTTGATTTTGTGAAATGAGAAAATATTTGAAATTAATTAAGTGCAATAATTTATTTTATTTCTCTAATAATGAAATATGATATTACTGTTTATATACTTTCACTTGATTTTGTGATTTGCTCAACATATTTTTCATAAGCCTGTGAACAGTGTGAACCGCTGCTTGTTTAGTTCTGGTATACCCACATTATTTACGTCACAAAGCAAATTTAAAATTCGGACCTTAATATCTCGATTTTTACATCTGGTTTCATCATTTTATGTACTTCAAGAAAAAAAAATTAAAAAATGTTATGGTATAGCCTATTCGGAATAAATTTCTCTGTTGAGTAAGCAAATAAAAAATATATAGTACCATTTAAAATAATCAAGTTGGTACCTACAGTTTGAAAACCACTTGTTTAAAATTTTACACTCATGAAAATGGGCTAGTAAAATAGAAATTGTTTGCTAATTTATCCGACTTTTTAACTATATTTATATTTTCGAGACAGCAATAGTAGACAACATAAAATGAACATGCTGTATATGTAAAAAATGTGTAGGATTTAGAAAAAATAATGACAAAAATTCTTCCGCACATCGAAAATTAAAAAAAATTATTAATTTCCGTGTGTAAAATCTATTTTTATCAAAATTTTGGGTATAACGTAACAAAATGAGTAAAATTGAAAAATCGTATTGATTTGTTGATCAAGCTTTATAAAATTTGATGTCTTTTTAACTTTAATGAAAAAGTCTGTGTTTTCCCTTTCTCTTTGTAATTATTCCTACACATTTCCGAATTTTAAAACCAGTAGCACTTCCTGAAAATTGAAAATATACGGGAAACTATGAAATAGATTCGCAGAACGAAATGGAATAAACATGATATGCATCATATTTTTATATGTATATTTGAAATGATATTGAAAATACAAAGGAAAACAACCGTGAAAATAAAAAATTCTTCTCAGCTTTGAACGAAAATTGCAATCGATTTAATTCAGACACGAAATTCATTAATAGATAGGTTGAGAGTCTTGAGTAATGGCGGAGGTGCCGTGAATTATTTGAAATCTTTAAAAGAATTATTTAATTACTAGTGAGGTCTGCCACTGTTTGAAGAAAATCAATAGGGTAGAATTTTATTGAATGCTCATTCATTATTTAAGAATTTTAAATGAAAACAGATTGGCTAAAATTGTGCACAACAATTCGTTTATTTGTTTTTTTTTTTCAAATACAATTCCTCTGAGTTTTAAATTAAGCCAACAAATAATCTATTGTTATATTCCGCTGGTTTTAATTTGCTGTTAATCTACAGATCGTTGTTATTTGGGCTTCTTTGTAAAATTATGTTAATAAATACAAGCATCACAAAGGTATCAAGTTGCTAATTGGAAAATGAAAGATATAAATAGCATGTTTACAAGAATTTCTCTACAGGCAGTCAGTTCACATTAACATTAAAATGTTTTAATATCCAAACAAATTAATACCATTTGATCAGTGTCGTGAAATACGTCGCTCCGATATTGTTTGTTGTTTATGAAGGAGCACTGTGAATCGAACATGTGGAAGTATTTACGCTTTTCTTGGATCGATCACGTACAAACTATTGCACATTGAGATGTTGCTCCAACTTCTCAAATAAAGTTCATGCATTTTCTTTATCTCCTCATCCGCTATGATTTGAAATTCGAGATTTGTCTTTACACCTGAGCTCTGTTTGACTTCAAACAATGGGAATTCATGTCAGCTTCAAAAAAATAAATCTTATCTAAGTCCAGAAATACGAGACAAATTGATCACTTCTCAGCCTTTTGTGCTGTTTTGTTTTATTCGATGCATATCGCCCATAAAGTTAATTCACATACACTATAGCGCTGTTATTGTATGTGACGGGTATATTACAGCATTATGGATAAAATATGTGCTGTAGAAATAGAATACCTTATAAACCTGCTAAGATAATATTATGAAAACAAATTTCGAAGACAGGTAAATACGAGTATGTTACTAGGTACATAGTTTATTGATACTTTTTTTGATATTCTTCTGCATTTAATATAATATTGTTAATGGAAACGACAAATAAAAAATACATTTAATAAATTAATTTTTCCATGAAATAGATTCATTTAACCAGTTATTTCTTAGAACATAGAAATTTTCAAATGAAATCACTTTGAAAGCATAAAAGAAGATTCGATTAAAAAAATGTTATTCATTTGATATTACTTCTCAAAATAGCTTTTCCAATTAACTGAAAAATTTGTGTCAAACACAGAAAACGTATCAAAGTCAATTATTTATCGTATAAAAAACCGAATACCATATTTCATTATCGACATCAACATTAAGATCAATCAATTTTTTTATACATCACAATATCTACACCCAATATTTTCAAATATTTCCACAATACTATATTAAAGAACGAGTTTTATAAGGTATGTTTTTTCTCACGCGTCAAAAAGTCTCATAAAATGTGTTCTTTATACTATTTCTTATATTTTGCGAATTTAATATATTATAATAATAAACAGCTAAATTAAACCGAGTTGATTTAGAAAAATTTACATTTGTAATGTACTACTAATATTTGATTGACACATTCAATTATTTGACAGTTCATGTCAATTCTGATTTGTGCTGTTTGAAAATTTAAGTAAACGTCGTCTAGTACCAACCTTTTAAAACAAAAAGTGCATATCGAAAGATATGCAATTGGGTTTCATAATGACTTCATTATGAACGCAAGATATAAAAAATGCATTTTAAGGTGTAGAACGTATTTGTTTAATGCTCATGCTTTCGTTTTGTAAAAAATGAGTTAGTACCAAACGATGCCATTTTTTTTACCAGAATACTAGGTAGTTAACAATACAAAAGAACTGTTTCGAAATGAAACAGGTAATGTCACTAATTGAATACAAAGAAAACACTGACTTGCTGTACCGTTTTAATAATTTCTTATTACAATAACTTGACTTACGCTATACAAGTTTTAAACGGCTTAAATATCGTAGTATTCTGGGTGCACCCCTGGCCATATAACTTTACTGAGCACTAATGATTACCACGGTTCATTATTATCCAATAGTAGATGGACAGTATATCAAAAGATTCGGTAGGGAATACTTTATTTATGGAAATACTGACAGCATGTGAAATTATTGTATAATTTAACCGATTTGTTCATAATAATTTTTCATTGAAATAATTCTGTTACATTAACAGTGGCATTAAAGTGTTCTATACTAATAAATAATTGCAAAAACAATGCGATGAAATGTATATAAATCACGTATTGATAGATAGGATGGCATGACGTGTGTGTGAATGATTATGTCGTGCATTTAGCTTATTTCAGAGCGATCATATACATATACATTGAAGGAATAGGACAGATAGGATAGGAAGGAAGACAAAGCGTGGTAACGGATGTGATTAAATACGCAGTGCATGGTGGACGTTGGTTGCGCTACTTGAACGATGATGGACATTGCAGAGTAATTCTACGTCATGTAACAACGGCCCGTTCGACCATATTGACGAGTGCCGCACCGAAACTGTCACATTCCATTAATTTATGCGTCGTTAATATTAATTACACGCCGCTGATGTTCAATGCAGTTTCTTGCACGCTTCGTGGCTTACACAATAGCCTAGTGGTTTCGTACCAGCTCTGCGCTTTCAAATCCCTTACGATTATAACAGCTTTCACCCTAAATACTTGCTACTTGTTCATATTACCACAAAAAGCCAACACAGAACCCGACATTTTTCATGTTGTTTCTAGTTTCATTTCCATTGATCAGAGTCTAAGTACATCATTTCCTGCAAAACAATTTACTATAATGTGGTTAAATTATTCTGGTAATTGATCTAATTACTCTATTTATATGCTCTAAATGACAGTAATATCTCCAAAAGATTCTTATTCTGAGCGATCAATAAATTTGTTGCTTACTCTAAATTTGTTTCAATTTTTGGTTGATGATCTAGTTGCTCTAATTTTAGGCTTTTAGTTAATATGTTGCTTACTATTAGTTTTAGTTTCATTTTCTGGTTGATCTAGTTGCTCTAGTTTCAAACTCTAAATACGTGCTACAATATTCTAACAGTACATTACAACACATGTAACCGTAAATCATAAAATATTTATCTGAACTTTTAATAAATTTGTTGCTTACTCTATTTTTATATTTGAATTTCTTGTTTCTTATAGATAATCTAGTAGCTCTAATTTCTGAACCAGACGTAAGAATCTGGGCAAATTGCATTACAAAAAAAATTAAATTTAAAAACTAACCAAAAATTATTAAAATTACTAGAAAAATTTATATATTTAATTTATATTCCCGTTAAAAATTTAATTGGAAAATTCGCCTTTTATCCGGTATTTAATTTCCTTCAAAAAAGGTTTTTTCCAACAAAATGAAAATATGAAAAAATGTATATGATAATTAATAATTAAAATTTTGAAAAAATACTCGAAAAGTTACTATTTATTACTTTGATAGTATTCTATCATTGATCCTTCATGTTTATTATTTATTTAAAGTTTAGTTAACAATCCAAGTTCCTAATATTTCCTATTAACTTTACGCGTAAATGGAATTCCGGAAACCAGACTTTAATGTAACAATGCTATCCTCTGAGATTTGTTTCATACTGCAATACAAATTTAAATTAAAACAAAGTTTAGTAATAGCAAATTTAAATTGAACCATTTTCTGTTCATTACAGGAAATTATAGATTAAATCGTAGTCTTCTATAAGGACTATTTAAAAAAATCGTTGCGAAATCTTCGCTTGACGTAAATTGAATTTTTCAACTGTTAGGATTTAATTCAATTATTCTCTATTTTACAAATGTCGTCTACTGTAATTACTTTATTGAAAAATCGAACAAGAGAGCTAAACTATATATATTTGATTATATTTAATAATTTTAAAGGCTAAAATTTAATTATTTGTTAAAACTATGTACATTGAATATAATATTAATTGCTATTTTTTTTATAGATACCCATAATTTTGGACGAGAGAGGAGGACCTATATTCATTCGGTGAGTTTTATTTTTCCAGTTACTACTTTAAATTTTCAGTCTGATGTAGATTGTCATTATGATACAGATTTTCTTTTAATTTCGATACAGATTATCATTATGATACAGATGAATTCTATTACTAATTTATTGCTTTATAGCTTATTTATTTTTTTAATTATCATGAATAGTCGTAGAAAAAATAATGTATGCAACTCATGTATAATAACTAGTAATAAACGGGCATGATTCGCCGTGACTCATATCGTAAACTATATGCTTTTCTTTTTTCAAAAATAAATATATTTGTAAATAAATTTTATTTTTAATAATTTAAATACTGTACAAATATATTTTCGTGGCTTAACAACAGTTTTAGACTGATATAAAATTGGTTGTGATTTGACGTGAGTAGTATTACAGAGACGGTTTTGATCCAACGTTCAGAGCTTTCAGAAAGCAGTTCAAGGTCAAACTTCAAAATATACAATTTTTGAATCTTTTTACTACTGACATTTGTAGCTTAATACAGGAATGTCAATTTTTGACTAAGGTGAGATTAAACAATCAAAGTCTAACTGTAATAATAAAAATAGTATTAATGTTATGAATAGTTTAAATTGCAAAACTAGTGACATTAGTTTCGTAATCAATTTTATCACGTTCACTGCCGATCATCTGCCCTGTTACTGCCTGTTATGCCGGGTCTTAGTTGTGGAAACTAACTATATCACAATTATTTTTACTTATGCCATATGACAGAATACTTGTGTCATTACAATTTTGGTAATGGGACTCTAGAAATTAGTGATGTGAGATGTATTATGAGTTTTTTATACCAGCTCATGGTTTTCCTTTCACTGGCATGTCAGCATCTAGTCCTGACAATTTACTCCCGACATATACTGATTATATTATATTATCGCTTTTGGGTTTCTAATACTTCTCCAAATTTTTTGTTCTGTAATTCTGCATCTGATATAATCTTTTTGTTACGACAAGAACATACTTTCTTTTGCACCGATGGTCCCGGCAATTGATTGTCATTGTAGAACTCAGAGTGCCCAAAATCCAAAACCAACTATGTACCTGTATAAAGTGTACCTGAGGTGCCTATAAGAGCGCAACTGTACGTTCCTAATGCATGTGAGATACAGAAGCATAGAAGAATGTATATAATGATGACACAAACGTTGTGTCATCGGCATAGTACGCAAAATACCAGATGACACAACGTATGTGTCATAGGCAGTGAACGTGTTAATAGTAGAAAATTCCAATTTTGACGGAAAGATGGTCACTGAAAGTTTCTTCTTCGTTTTAAATCACTCATTCCCAAAAGTATAAAGAGTTAATATTGGTTATTCCTGCATAAAAACTCAGATTAAAATTTGAATATAAATAATGGAAAATGTAACTAAATACTGGCTGTCAGCTCAATGAAATCTGTTAAATCCGAATCGATACATCGTTTATAAAGCATGCTGGCTTTTCAATACATCTCCATGTCTTGAAGAGCGGTAATAAAAGTTGAAGTGAAGCAATAAAACAAATAAAAAAATCCATGATGCAAAACTTCGCAACCGCGAGTAAATTTATTGCATGCTAATTAACAGTTTAGAGCAGCATTATACAGCACTAAAGACAAGATCGACTTGTCATTATTTTCGCAACAGGGCATCGATCTAATGTGCTCCGTTTTCTACTAATGGAACACGCTCTTGTCGTTTTTATTACAAGTCGACGGGGGGTTGAAAACGTCCGCGAACGCGAACTATCGCAGCCGTTGCGACGCTCTATGAAGGATCAAACTGCACAGAACGGGAAACATAACGGCTACAGGACGGATATAATACAAGCGCTGACACTCATGAATTGTAACGTTCAGCAGCAACAGCAACCTTATTACGCGAAAAAAGTGACCAACATTTCAGAAACCAATAATAACTGCGATCAGAAAATGAAATTTCGATTATCTTTTTTTAGCTTTCCGAAAAGACAAGTAGTGTATTTTAGGCTTTCTGCATGATAGTTTTGAGAGGCTGTAATATGGCTACTAAATAAATCATAGCTGACTCGGAGCCTATTTCAATCATTCAATATCATTGTTACAGCATTATTAATAATAGAAATTAGGATGTATTCACAATGACGAGTTGGTTTGCTTCAAATTGTGCAAATCATTCAAGAAATGGTTATAAATATCACAAGTAAATATTTTAATTTATTTATTAACTTCAAAAGTCTTAACAAACTGTCTTATTTCTGTTTTTTTTTTTTTTTGAATATTTTAGTTCCTACGTTAAATTATAATCATCATAAATTAATAATATTTTTCATAAATTTCCCGCAAATCCGATGAAATTAAAAAGGGAAGTGTCTACTAGTGAACTGTCGTCTAGACCAGACGGAATCTAGCGGACAATTCTAGCGGCCACTTCTCGAATCTACCTAAAAAACATTGTCTATCAATTAAAAATTGTCAGTTAGGTATTGTTTTAGTTGTTTTTTATTTTAAGACAAACTAAACAATACCTAATTGACAATTCATAATTGGTAGACAGCGGTTTTTTAGGTTCTGTTCGAGAAGTGGCCGCTCTGCGCATGTGCGACAGTTCACTAAAATTATTTGCGGCTCTGTCTGGACAGTGCAGTAGACACTCCCTTAAAACAATGCTTAGTAAATTGTTGAAGAAAAGTTTGGAGCCCTATTCAAAAAGATTAATATAACTTTGAACTATTTTATAATCATTAACCGAACACAAAATGAAACAACTAAATTTTACAGCTATCACAACTAAACTCACCTAAAAATGCAGCGCCGCGAATACTATCCGTAAAATTTGTATTGATTTGTAATTAATTTAAATAAACATAACATGACATGTATGTAATTTTTTAAATTTGAAAAAATAGTTACTACTAAATTTTGAAGTCCACTTTTATTTCATAATTCACAACGCTTATTTGGGCTCCATTATGGCGGACGAATCAGCTAGGTATTACCTAGTAGCTGTAGTTCGTAAAGTGACGGTAGGTATAATTGTCATTACCGAAATTTGCTAATAGGAGCAGATTATATATATATATATATATATATATATATATATATATATATATATATATATTGTAATATTTACGTCAAAAATGTTGGATTAGAGCTTGGCTTATTGACCATATCTAACTGAAAAACATAAATGGAAAGGACATTCAACATCGCAAAATAAATTTTTAGATTTGTTCTGCAAATACAACAGGAAAATTAATGAAGAAAATATGACATGTTTTATGACCGTGAAACAAAATTATGAATGGCTACTGTCTACTAATAAACAATAAATGTCAAATTCATTATATTTTGTATTGTATTTGTGAACTGTATAAAGCGGGCCCGAAATTGTTGTTAAACACTAGATTTGAAATATAATGATTGTTTAGACAGAGTATTAAATTAAAAATATTACATTTCCTGTGAAGAAAAAATGAGAAAAAATGTAAGGTATAACTTCATTACATTTATTGAAAACTGCAAATACATCGTTAATTTGTTGAACAATACAAGAAAAAATAAAAGTATTGTAATAAAACAGTTGTATCTTGAGCGAGTCGTAATTGAAAATGTGATGAGACGTCTACAGATTCAAGTGTAATGTATCTTGAAAAATAGAGTTGCATCTTATATTTAATAAAAAATATAGTTTTCTGCTTGAGATGTTTTCAAGATACGATTCTTCTTAAACGAAGCATTATTAATACATAGGAAATAAAGGTAGGGTAAAAAGCAAAGCAGGAAATATGTGATTTTCCAAAATGAAAGCTCCGTAGGGTGCGTAGAATAGAATGAAAACGACAACGTGCGTAACGAAATCACGACACATAACAGATACAGTTTTAATTAACAACGGATAGGCCTGGCTTGAGCGGTATGACTATAGCACTGTGTTACATCTGCTGGCCATAATTACACCCAGCTAGGGGACATTCATCGTTCTCTACGCTCTACCCCATATCACACATGGTGGCGGGACGGACAGGCTGTATATTTCCCTTGTTTTACCTACAGAACACCTACAAGCACAAGGCACATCTAGGAAATGCCTTAAAGCCCGCCGCACACCTTATGCTAAATGTATCACGACAGAATAGCTATCTGAATAATTCGTTACTAATTTCATATAGTTTGTTTTAGCGTTTTCCATTTACGTATTTAGTGCAAACTATTTTTGCACTAAGATTTTAACTTATTTTTCATTTGCATATTCAGTGCGCACTAGCTGAGTTTTGCATGTTTCATTAATACTTTTCGCGTGAAGTGAACCTCGAGTGCGCACTTTCTTGCGCTTACTACGATCGTCAGTTCTTGCCAGTGCAGTGTGTCGAATTCATATATTTTCAGTTGTAAAAAATATCTGTGTGTAATGATGTTTTGTAAAATGGCACTAAACATATAAACAAAGCTGACTGTGTTATGCAATAATTAAATATGTAAAATATTTTCCAAATTGATAATTGTGATACAATATTATGGAAATTGTCGTATTTTTAAATGTAACAATTGTTATTGTTTTCATTTTATAAAACACTTTTTAAAATTTATTGTTTGAAACACCGCGAAAATCCAACCATATTGTAACGTCAGAGGACCATCTGCGGCTACTCCAAAATAAAATGTAGCTGTCTCGTCCGCCATATTGGAGACAGGATGCACGTTAAATTTTAAAGTTTATGTAGTAAATATCTTTTAATAATTAAAAATAATTTCCATATTATATTTATTTAAAATAATTACAAATCAATACAAACATTACGAATGGTATTCGCAGTGCTCTGGTGCACAATTTGGAGCGTTATGACAAACAAGTCAGCTGTGATTTATCTAGTAGCTATAGAACAAACTATAAAACTAGCTTTCATACATCATTGGATAAGGGAACATGGGTTATATTTTTCCTAACAATAATGATAAATAATACACCATTTTATTATTTAATAAATGTTGATATATTGGATGCGTTATGGCTAATTCCTGTATAACTGTTGTTTCAATATATTTAGGGGTGTAAAAGAAGGCTTGTAACAAATGTGTGGTTGAAGGGCTAGGCTATGCTAACTAGATATTCTGTTTTCAGTTGAAATTTCCCTGAGTAAGCGTGTGTGTCAGGCTTTAGCGTAACTCGTACTGTAAGTACGGTAAGTTTCTCCCCGTGTCGTGCTGAGATGCGCCAGATTGAGGTTATAGCGTAGTCTACCCTTCCCACCCACACGCGTGAACCTTACTTCACGCTAGACATACCCCTGCATTACTTAATTTTCTAAAACTGACAACGTTTATTATTTATTACATTATACATCACCCAAATTATTGTCGTACATCAATGCCACCGCTAGCACAGCTACACTCTACCCTGGTGTTAGTTGTGCTGTGCTATCTGTTGCTTGCGTTGGTTTTCATTATCTCTGTGTATTCTCTTACAGTATATGTAACAATATTAATTCACCAAGTGTGTGGAAATATTCGGTAATTACTTACAAACTGTTATGCTTCACTTAACTCGAGTCTAAGGGAATGCTACTTAAATACACTTATATACAATTGCTTAGACTAGGAGGTAGGAGCTTACAATTTACAAAACATATATACAATAAGCTAGTTTACTAAATTATTAAGCTAACGATTTAATCTTCGTAGGACTCGTCGTCGTCCATGTCTACCATTGGTTGCATCGCTGACAAGGCTTCATCTTCATTGAAGTCCTGAAATAGAAAAAATAAAGAAATTAGCAGTTTCACAAAAAAAAAATGGAAGAAACAAATGAATTATCTCTCGACGCAAATCAGAGAAATCGTTATTACTCTGCACATTAACAAGTTATACATAGTTAAAAAGCTAAAAATATTCTATATTTTGAAATATGCTTTCAGAACTCATTATTAATAAAATTAAACAATATTTGGGTATAGTTCTGTATAAATTTATTAAAAACAACAACGTTTCGACAGCAAGGTGCTGTCTTCTTCAGGTTTTTATAATAATAACACAAATAAATATGTAGTCAAGACTACAAGTATATAAAATCATAGATACATTGATAAATGGTAAAACATTAAACATACAAATGAATAAGAAGCGGTAGCTGAACATGCCATAAAGGAACTACACGGAGTTGATTTTGAAAATACAAAAATTTTAGCTAAGTAAAACCACTGGATTAGAAGATTGATAAGAGAAGCTATTGAAATCCAGAAGACGCCTAATAATATCAATCTTAACACAGGCTATGAACTAAATAAATCATGGTACCCTGTTATTCGTTCGTAATTTTTTTTTATTCATTTGTATGTTTAATGTTTTACCATTTATCAATGTATCTATGATTTTATATACTTGTAGTCTTGACTACATATTTATTTATGTTATTATTATAAAAACCTGAAGAAGACAGCACCTTGCTGTCGAAACGTTGTTGTTTTTAATAAATTTATACAGACCTATACCCAAATATTGTTTAATTTTATTAAAAATATTCTGTTTCATTTGGGTATTGATGCTAGAGAAGAGAGTGCATTTATTGTTGATGGTTTGTGTTTGATCGATTTGGTCTCGCAGATGAGTCTATGCTCTAGGCAGGCGGTCATTCCATTCATTCGGTCTCTGTATGATTCAGGGGTTCGTCACGCATTGATCGCGCTGCTCGCAGTCTTGGTACTTAGAGCAGTGTCTACCGCGACTGTCTTCTGTCTCGTGACTCGACGGCTTTTGTTCTAGGAGTAAGTTACCACAGCCTGCCATTACTGATCCTGGATAAATAGTTCGTTCCACTTTTGCATCGTGCAGTAGTTAAATTAAGAAAACTCTTCCCAGTATTCGGGTGGCAGATAACGCTGACAACGACAAACGATCATGAAAGAACTCATTTGTGTTCATCACGTAATCAGGTTCAGATCGAGCGTTTTCTACACTGCACATATCGTACAGTTATAATCCACTATTTTTTTTTTTAATACAATATTTAATAATTTAAATAACTTTATTCTCAAAAATAAATATAATTTACAATATAAACCATTTCGTAAAAAAGTGTCATATCTGAACTTTAATCGTAAATATTTTGAGAACTTATAAAAATATCGACATGCGGTTTGAAAATTTTGAATCAAAAAATTTTGTAGATTATACTGGATGTTAAAAAATAAGGGTAACCAATTTTTAGAATACATAGTACTGACCAATATGAATAAAAAGCTTAATCAACATGGGCCTGATCTTCAATTGTTTCCGAGAAAGAGACCATATTGTATTAGAATCAAAGTAAAACTGACAAATAAATTGTGATCGAATAAAATTTTATCTGTCAGTCATTTTCTAATAATTTCGAAGTTATTTGAAAATTAAATATTGGCCAAGGTCGCTACAACATTTGCCTTAGTACAATTATTTGATTTTTTTTTGAAAAACGAAGCACATCTATGATGATCTCTGAAAGGTAAACAAGGAATCTCATTTAATTCAAGATGTAACTCTTATAGATTTCGAGATAGCAAAGGTACACCACGTAAAAACTAATTTTTCACTGCCTTATATCTCGAAAACTATTGAAGATTTGACCCATGTTGTTTAAGCTTTTATTACTCATATTGGTTAGTTAGTAGTTATAGTCAAGTTACTAGTTATAGTTACGTCATGAAAATTTGTTACCCTTGTTTTTTAACACCCTGTATAAGCGTAAAAATCTGTTTTACATTGTTTTACCCCAAAACGATTTTTTGGAGATATTGAACAATGGATGATTTATCAGCCTGCTCTTCTTTAAATTTGTTATTATAAATCTCAGAGTAAAATTCTTCAAATAAAATCTATTTAATATATCATTATCTATCTCCGTATATCTGCCGCGGATTATGTTATCACTGACCTTGTGTACGCAGAACCTAAAATTCGTACATGGACGAGTCGAAATGTAATAGGAGGGTTACGTATATTGATGTGTAGTGAATGTTCACAATAACTGAAACCTATTTGTTGGTAATTATTATATGCTATTATAACAACGAAGAAAGCACTCCAATAACATACAATAAGGGGAATGCGATTTATTCACAAGCCGAAGAAATTCTAGCGACGTTTTCAGGTTGGCTAGGATGCGCAGGTCTAATGTCAACTTAACCCGCGGCTACTATATCATATACATATATTTATATACAGGATGCTCTAAGTATATGTTTTAAAATAAAAGAGTTAAAAGAAGTAGATCGGTGGATCAGCCTGTATAGGTATATTCAGATTCATATAAAATTCTTATTCCCTTTTTAAATTTTGCAAACAATAAAATATTGTAACTTTCTTAAATTTGGGTTAAATTAATTTATGCATAGCAGCTAGACTTTCTGATTCTCATCATTTAAGTTAAAAGCGATGAATCACTCCATGACGCCTGTGTTTATATACAATAGAGAGGGTAACTTACGAATTCATTGTAGGCTGTAGAAGGGTACTGGCAAGGGAAACACTCCATGAAAGCCACCCCGTTGTCTTGAGCATTGCACTCGCAGATCTGGCACGGGCTAGGGGATGCAGTCTTCGCTACCCTCTTCGCGAAAACCGATGCGAATTTCTTCACTGCGTTGCGCTTGTCACCCTCCAGTTTCTTTCCGGTGAACACGGTTCCTAGAAAACGTTAAACAATAGTTGCTATAGATGCTACATCGTTATATTTTTTGACGTTGATGTGTGGCGCAAAAGACCAAACTAATAATGTCCACCTTCACTAGACGTTCATTGTATTTATTTTTTCTTGGAACAATAAATGTCGAACAATAAACAATAACTGAAAGGAAATTGAACAGTTTCCCTAAATGCATTGGAGGCTGTCTCTAAAATAGGGGGACGACATGGCTTAACCATTATATGGAATATATATTCCTGAGTCTAAAATATGACAACTTAACTAAACTTACCTTTACCGGAAATTTGGATTTGGATTAAATTTAATATGACACTTCATATGAGTATGTAATCTTTTCAGGTGATACTTGTTATTATTAGTGAACCACTAGTGTATGAAACTTGGGTGTCCCGACATTGATTAGACAGTAACTTTTTCATTGCCACACCTATAACGTAATTTTTTTTTCAGAAAAATGCATATCCTTGTACACTTTTCTCACTCTGTGTAATTTGTGATATCTGTTACGGTTCATACAGGAAAAATAAAACGAGTGACTGCACAGTGAGATTTTTAAAATAAATTTTATCTAAAAGTCTATCCAAATGTCAAACAACTAATTATTAATTAGTAACAATTGTTTATGGGTTGTCAAAAATTTCTTTCGTAATATTCTAATACTGTTAACATAGGTATCCGTTTGCTCGGCCTAGTAGTATTTTACTACCATTATTATAATAAAACGATTAAATAATGTTATCTTACTCCTAAACAAGTTGAGAAAATTGATTACTCATTACTGTCATTAAAAATTAGATGTTTGGCATTTGGGCAGACTACTAGATAAAATTTGTTTTAAAAATTTCACGATGCAGTCACTCAGGTTTTATTTTTTCTGTGTGAACCGTAATAGATATCACAAATTACACAGAGAGAGAAAAGTTTACTCTTAAATGTACCTTCCTGAAAAATAAAAAAATACGTTATCGGTGTGGCCATTAAAAAGTTACTGTCTGATAATTGTCGGAACACCCAAGTTTCATTCACTAGTGGTTCAAAAATAATAAGTATCATCTGAAAAGATGACATATGCATATGAAGTGGTATATTAAATTTAATCCAAATCGAATAAAGTGTTCTGTTATTATAAGCAATTTTTTTTCCAAGAACTCTGAAGACGAATACTGGCTAAACGGTACACTTTACGGTAAAGGTAGGTTTAGTTAAATCGTCTTATTTTAGCCCCAGGAAACGCTAAACCTCAAATTACCCCTTAACTTCTGCTTAATAAAAAACTCTCATTTTTTTGTAAGTTCTGAGGCATGTTATAAATATGTTTAAACATATTTCCTTAGCAACGGTCATAATTTATTGTGACCGTAATAAATTGGAATTTATTCTGACTTTTTGAAATACATATATAGTTCTTGTTTTAATAAAGAATAGTTATAAAACTATAATAAATTAGTCGATATGCTTTTAATGTACGGACGAGCATTATGATAATGCACTGGCAGCTAAACGTCTCTAGGCATAATTATTTCTCAATCCAAGGCAACCAGATACAAAATTATTCACTTCTATTAAAAGAATGTGTCATTCGTGTTGGAGAAAATAAATAAGGGTAGGTTTAGAACTATTTTAATACCTGATGTTAAGGAAGAAATTCAAAATTAAAAGTAGTGAAATTTGACCCGGTTTGTGTTCGGTCATGGATATATTAATATTTTTTTACTATCTTGATATGACATACATTTTCTAAATATTTCACCGTATTTGTCTTTACGAAAATCATCATATGAAGTGTGGAATAATCTTTTTCCATTATAGTCTTTAAAATATTCAACACTATTTATGTTCTTGAAAATTTCATAACATTACTTGAATAATTTGCAGCAGACAGTATTGAAAAATTTCTCCTCATGTTTACTTTGAAGTTAAAAAGATTTCTGAAGTTATTGTGCGTACTTCCTAGAAATACCTGCAAATATCTATAATAAAATATAAAATGTAACTTTGAAGTAAAGACGGAAATAATACCGTAAAGTCACAGCGTGCTTTCGATGTCATGCATTTTGAAAACAACAATTGCAGTTCCCTTTGTCATGTTGCTACTCAAAGTACCTACTCTTTAGTATTTCAAGTTCACCCTCATCATAGACTGACCCCTGGTAAATTAACCTTTCATTTAAATTCCTTAGTCGTTCTGTGATCGCACAATATAACAGTTTCCACTTGTTTCGGGGACCGGTCTGTCATGTAAATTGATTGGCATGCATAGCTGCGTTGAAATTAGTAGCGAAGCTCCGCTGACAGTACTGGGCGTAAAAACATGACAACGCGATAACATTGCATTGCGAGTTACCATTGTTGAAACCTGTGCCACTTCTCTTAAATGCATTTCAACCACTTCTCTCCGCGACTGCAGCGATTGTTTCGTAATGCATTGTTTGCACATGAGACACAGATTCTAAATGCTTAGTGCTCCCGTTTTCACAGCGAATTATGAGACTTATGTTTATCAAACATTACAACTTGAATCCTCCCTTTGACATAGTAAAACAGTTCATTTATTTACCTAATCCTTATAAAAACCTTCATATTTAATATATTATCAAACTTAACTAGAATGGAATCACACTGCATTTCCTTGTAATTCCTAATGATACACATTCTATTCCAATAATATAACCTCCGGTTAAAATTTTATCTAGCAGTTAAATAAACAAAACAAACGAAATGGTCAAATAACAAATTTATTATTGCTGTCAATAATCCAATATAATATTGTTTATTTAACCACTCTGATCCCAATATGCGGACGTAAGTCCCCGGGTCCGGTCTCAGTGACCGATATCAGTTTCACACAATACTATGTGATTCAATCTGAATAATATGTTAACAAGGATTGTTTTAAATATTAAAACCATGTACAGCTGATTTAGAAGTATTTTATTCAAAAAATAAAAATAATATTTCGCAAACATGATATTGGTTATCATAATATTTCCAAATCTATTCTAAAAACAAAATAAAAATTATGGTTTTCTAAAGCAAAAATATTGCAAATAACTGTTACTAAAGTTACAAACATATAATCAATTTTTTTTTGATTCAGTGGTTGTGCACTCTAAACATACTTATTTCTCGCAGTAATGATACAAATAATAAGTAAATGTAAAAATAAATGTATTTATTATAATTTCCATGCTTATTATTATTTATTATTCTCACTATGTTTGCTATTTTCAATAAATAGTAATAGAAAATGAACCGTATTCATATGCTATCTGATCATTTTCGTAGACTTGAATCGTCAGCAATTTCTACATTTTCGTACCATAACTGTACTTTCAAAATCTTTATCGATAAATATCACTCTTTTTCGCCATTTCATAACCACTCGGGTCCGCTCAAATTATTTTTATTATATATTATACACACCTCCTACTGAATAACTTATACCAAACAGTAAACCAGCATGGTCTACAGAACATTTAGTAATACTTTGAAGATACTGGGAGTTAACAGTGATTGAGGTCTGGAGACCAGACCCGGGTGGTTAATGGTTAACTGGCGGTTAAAATTTTAACCGGAGATTGTAAGATTGGCCCTAATTTTTTTCTTGTCTTAGTATGACTGACACATTCCCTAAATATTGCTCCTATTTCTCGAATACCTTGTATGTATTTCTATCTGAAAAAGTTGTCGTCGTCTAGTCTGAAAGTTCCCTTACCATTTGTTTCCAAGGCGAGCGGCACGCAGAATCCCAGAACGGATTTGGGCGGCCGGACTTGTTTTCTCAAATCTGCGTCCCCTTTCAACACTCTGCTGTCCTTGTTGGTGTACGCCAGCTTGCTATCCATACCTGCAACAGTAACACGACAAGACGTAAACATAAGAAGAACCACGACAAGTTGAAATTATTTGCGGTCGTCGGTGTGGGAAGTGAATTATCGCGCGCAAATTGCAATTGTCAGCCAAGCCAAGCCAACTAACAATTTCAAACTAAACAGGGGCCTGTACCTCGTGATAATGAATTTGCGTTTTGCAACAGCAACAAGCATAAGTGGTTATAATTGTTAATTTACGTAGTGCAGAGTAGAGAATTTCGCGGCGATAGGTAATTTACTAGCGGCGTTAGCGATGTACGTAACAATTAGTCGGATGGGGCCACCATATACCGTGGTTTCCTACTGCTACTGCGTTGCGTGCGTATACAGTGCTAAGCTAACACTAACTTGAGGCACCGGGAACAACGATTAAGGCTATAATCATACCACAGCTTCCTTGCCAGGAGCTAGGCTGAAGTAGAAACATAGACAAAGGACAGAGCCGCTAACCACTAGAGTAGCCAGCATGTTTCTTAAGAAACAAAACGTATTTTGCGGTCATATTACAATGAGTATTTCATAATTTCCACTAGCACATGATGAGGGATAGATTAGTTCTACCATGCGGGACACCAGTCTTGGGCTGAGGAGAGAAGGAAATGCTTATGTCGCAATATTCCATAGGCACTGTGAAAAAATAATTGTTATAATAATTTTGTGCTTTTAACTTATTTGGGGACGCCTATGTTCCAAATGTAAACAAAACAGGAACTGATAAAAACGATCAGTTGCACAGATCAATTGCCAATATAAGACTGCGTAGTTTTAACACTTATTTGGGCAACTGTTGTATGTTATATTAGATAAATGAAAAGTAATTTAATTTGTAGTCGGCACTTGGTGGAACATTTCTATTAAATTAAAATAAAATCAAAATTTATTCTTGATTATCTATTTTGTTAATTTCTGTGTGACGATCGTTTCGTTCTTTCGGACTTCTTCAGGCAACTGGCTTACAATGAATAAAAACCTGGTATTTATAAGTTTAACAAAGGTGAATCTATTATATCTAGTTGTTCATTGGTTTTTCCTGGTATTGACGACATTTTTAGTTTCAAAATTTTATAAGAAATTCAGCCTTATCCCTTCTGGCTTGGGTGGAGAATGGCCGGCAAAATCCGTATTTTAAGTCTATTTATTGATGGCATTTATGCGTTCCTTCAACCAAATCTTTCAAGATCTGCCACTTTAACCAATGTATTGCATCACAGTCTTTACATCGAATCACATATACCTGTCAAGACGCCTTTTATGTTTTTTTTTTATTATTATTGATTAGTAATTTACCAAACTAGTTATTTTTACCGACATGATGTTAAATTCAAGTTTAAACTTTTACTGATTTCGTCAGAAATATTCAGTATGTAATTTAAAAAAAGACAACGGGGATTAAGGCTAATTTGTTCAGATTTAGAACATACTTGTTTCATTATCAGCTTTCTGCTGTTCTTCTTAACCATATTATTAATTAGTCCAAAGTTATATGTAACGGACCTCTGTCTCTGCTACCGCAACTGCGGAAATTCCGCTAGGTTTTAGAGCTTCGTTTCTGGTTCCGATTCTGCTATATTTACAACAGATTTTTAACAGAACTGACAGGTGGAAACTTCAGTTGATAGACACAGCACATCGTACAGCTCGCCCAGTATACGAACTCATCTGGGTTTTCTCAAAAGATATCATGTGATAGCACGACGAAAGTCTAGGTAAATGATTATTTGTACAGTCCGTGCGTTAATTTGAATGACCGCTCGGCAACCTCCGGTCCTCTTCGGATTTGTGATTACGAAAGATATTGGTAGGTCCTATGCTTTATGTTTAGGACTGTATAATATAATTTCCCTTTCACTTAGCCACTGCGCATGCAACCTTGAAATGAGTTCCAATGTTGGGACTACTGTATGTGCGCGCTTAAGATAGAAAGGCGATGCGCGCGTCCTTCAAGGTGGTGGCACATGAATGCTTACAAATACTTGCCTTTGTTGCCCATAGTTTGCAGTTTTTTTTACCAGCTCCGGCTAGTAGTGTTGTAAGCGAGCAACTTTTCAGTGGAGCAGGCTTAATATATAACGAAAAAAGAAACAAGTTACAGGGAGAAAACGCTGCTGAACTTCTTTTTTCAAAATATAATTTACCATTATTAAATTTTGATTTTTGATTTAATATTATAATATAATTTCATGTTTTAGTTTCGTTGTAAGAATTTTACTTAAATTTCATATTGTTGTACTCTAAAAAGTAATAGAATGTTTTTACTTTTCATTAACTTCCACTTCTTTTTCTGTTTCCGCGCATATATTAGACAGTGATTCGTGCTAACATTCTTTCTGTAGCTCATCATTCGTGTCCCAGACTGTAGGTAATCATTGTAGTGTACAAAATGTATTGTTTTATAAAGTACATAGTCGTACAAAACTTTGACTTGTAAAATATTTTCACTCATACAAAATCCACACATCGCCAAGTTCGAATAAGATTAACTCATGGATATATCGGCATTTTTCGATTACACACTTAGCCGTTCGACAGATTAAAGCCGGGATATTTCAGATTGGATCAGAACATGCAATAAGCCAGCACTCTAATGCATCAGCAATTGTTTGTATAGATGATTGAATTCTCCTTAAGTAGGTCTTACAAGATTAACATCATGTACTGAATACAATCGATAAAGTTGTTAACGTACATACTGAACAATAGAATATTCTATAAGCAGCAATCTACAAACTGGAGTGAATATTAACGGGGATGTAAGTATGGAACATGTATCTGAGACAAAATGTGAAAATATAGAAAGCATATAGTGCAGGTCGATTAGCATTGAGTAAACTAAACCCATGTGGTCAAAGGTGAGCCGTGAGCGTCTATGGCCACAAAGCGCTGGAGGCAGCCACGGTGGCCGACGCCGACTGTCAGCGTTGTAGCGTAGTCCATTAAGTAACTGAGAGGCTGATACACATGCAAATGTATCTCGCTGCGGCTGTGTTGCGGTGCAACGTGGACGTTCGACACCCGACGCAAGCCCGCGTAACGCAATGGAATTTTAATACGCCCGTATACCATCGATTCCTCCAAATAGTCGAATTAACATGCGATATTAATTCGTCACAAGTTCGTTATTCAAGAACCGGTTGCATATCATTTGCTAATCAGTGCTATGCCTATTGCTCGTCCTATCTGCTGCATTATTCTGTTGATCACTTTAATGAAGTGTTCCATAATATGTTTGAATTCATATGCGCCACTAATTTGTAACGCGTCAGCTATGAATTCCAATGTGCTTACTCAAAACGTGATGGCATCCCAAATATACAGCACCATCATTTCATGATTTAGAATTAAATAATAAGAGTAATGAGTTGGTCTTGTGAAAAAACAAGTAAATTGAGCCGAATAGGCTATTCCACGATATTTTTTTATTTTTTTTATCTTGAACTACATAAGTATGTAAGACAATATGTGAAAATCCGAGTTTAAAATTCCTCCAAATAAGCGAGATATTGAGGTATGAATTATAAATTTCATTTGTGACGTAGGTAATGTGGGTATAACAGAAGTAAACAAACAGTGGTTCAGAGACTTACGAAAATCTGTTGAGCAAATTATAAAATAATGTATATTTGAATTGTAATATTATATTTTATTATTAGGGAAAGAAAATATATTATTGCAATTAATTTATTTTACTTTTTTTCTTATTTTACAAAAACATTTTGACATTCTCGAAGTTGGTAGCGCACAGCGCATGGTTGGTGACTCACGATTTCAAACAAATTTCAAAGGAGTGCGGTAGATAGATCAACGAACATGCAAAAACAAGAAAATCACCCGAACAGCATCCGAACATATCCGACACACCCGAATAATTATATTCTTAGTTGTAGCGAAGTGAGAGCAGAGCTCCATACAGTCGGTGTTCAAACTTAAATCCTATTTGCTTAAACGCCCGTCCACATGTCTTACGTCATCAAAAGTAGAACTCCCCGTATTTTTTAGAGAGAGTAATTAAAAAGAAAATAGTTGGTATTTTTCTTGTCGTTTAACTGTTATCTTCGATATTTTTGATAAACTTTTACTCTTTTCGATTACAGTGGAATAGCCTATTTGACGCGGAAACATTAGTTAATGACAAAGAAAGGGGAAGCTTTGAGTCCTCTACAACATCCTAGATCTCAATAGAAGGTTTCTAGGGCTGCGTATAGAAGTATCCAGTAATTATTACATTATGTTCCTTTGTCTGTATAATTCTGTTATAAAATTGGTGTCCAACGTGGGGCACTAATTACTGTAGGTTTTAAGAAAAAGCAAAAAAAATCAAAAATTTGGAAATTCCAGGTTCGAACTTCATGTGTATTTCACTAATAATACAAAAATGAACTATTTCAAGCAAGGAGACTTATTGTGTCTAACGTAAAAAATCAAAACATAAAAATAAAAAGTTCAGCGTATGGTTTGTGTACTTGGCCGCTAAAAACATGTGTACATGTTGTAATAGCAGATAAAACTACAGTGTTTTTGATATTAATAATCTTCTCATTCGTGTGCATAGTGGGAATTTAATAGGTCTGTAAAACAGTTTTTAATATCAGCTAGTATAATTATGCGTTGAAATGAAAACATATATGCTAATATAAAGCGCACAGTTCCGTTGAATTTGTAAAAGAGTGCATCTAGCTCTAGGTAGGTAGTAGAGTAGCAAGTGCTCACACATGAGAACATGTGCTCTTTTCACCGCACGATAACGCTGGACAATCCAATTTACTAAATTGTCATTGTTTATTTACTCCATTGAGTAGAAGAGCTTCCCTGATTTATTAACACATGCAGTAGCACTGGCACTCCTTATCAGAGCGGTGAACATGCTGCTAACAATTGTCCGTGGTTGTTGTTAGGGTGACCGTCGGTAACAAGCGCGTTATTTATGAAATTAGCAAACGCGTATTTACATAAGAAGACAAACAAGAGGTCCAGCTTTTACTTTTTCCATAAGGAGAGATTTTGTCACGCTTCTGACATGGACAAATACAAAATGTTTTAATTTGATTGATTGAATCCGTCGTTGGCACTAGGTGAAACATTTTAATAAGGTAATATAATTAACACTTGGCTAAGTTTCACAAAATAAAGTTTATTATCTTTACCGCGATTTCGGCTTTTACGCCATCTTCAGAAGACTGAGAAATGTACAAGAGAACTACATGAATATATATACAAAGACGCAGGTATAAGATTATAAACTAATTTGTTGGAGTCTTGGGAATACCATCTTAAGGGATCAACAAAAATTCCCTTTCGATAATATTTCCAAAATATCCGAATGGAGAACATCTGTTTGGTCATTCATCAGTTTCTCATTGCGTTTAATGGCTTTGTCTATTTCAAATGTTTCCAAGAAATTTAATTTCGAATCTTTCTTTTCTAAATGTAAAATTTTTAAGTTTTTTATTGTTATTAAAGTTAAGAATTCGATAAAATAACTGAACTGATTATTATTATTAAATAAAAATAAATTGATGGCCCTTTCGTGGAACCTGTTCACCTCGTGAGCAGAAAACCCTATACATCTTTTCTAGAGACGCCCAATGTACGGTCCAATGCATTCACTTCCCTTTCTTGGTTCATTTGCTAGATCGCGCAGATACAAAAACAACTCGTGATTCAATGCGGAAAGTACACTAGTGACGTTTAAACTTCGGTAACTCCCATCCGGCCAAACGGACTCTTTTAAATGGTCATCCCACTCTACCGGATTCTTTTCTTCCTAGCAAGATTTAAAGAATCACACATCCAAAGGCATACCAGACAAGGTGGATTAAATGATGTCTTTATATCATCGCCATTAACCCTTGGTTAGTCCTGCGGTCTACCAATGTAGACCGTCTAAACATTGCTTTATAACATTTGTTTTAATAAAAAATATTTCCTGACACATTAGTATTAAGTAAAATTCCGAAGTTTTTCTTTCGCGTAAAATAAAATTTACACTGTAATATTTACATTTTGTATGGCTGCGAAATAAAACAGCACTACACGACTACACGTGTGTGGAAACCTTTGGTAAGATACTTTTTTTTTATAAATATATAAAATAAATGCTATTCAATAAAAAAAATGTATTATGCATAACAGTTAAACATAAAACAAAATAAAAAATTATTGAACGAAAAACTATAACAAATTCTAACAAAATTTTAATGCCAAACTAGATATATTTTTATGTATTCAAACAAGCGGTGCACATATTTCTCAAACGATCTTTGCATGAATATGTGTCGTATTTCATGCTGTAGGTATGTATATGTAAAGATTTTATTTTACGATTTTAATAGGGCAAATATAACAACATTCAGCTTTTGTGGTTGAGGTAGAAAGAGTACGACTTTCTCAATTCTTCAAACCATCATTACTACTCTAGATTCGAGATTTTTTGTATGTAGTTACGTAGACACATGTCTACATGTATAATTAACATTAATAACAAACGCATAAAGAAAATGAATAAATAATAGTAAGAAAAATAAAAAAATCTCGGTATGGAAATGAAACATGGTTAGTCGCGCGGTCTACAATGGTAGACCACTAGTACTTAAATTGCAAAAACTTAAAGCATTGTCCTTATAAAATGCATTTAGCATGTTAAAGTTGTAGATGGTCGTATAGTTAACAGCTACTCAGAACAACATCTGTCCATTTCATATTTTGTTTGAATTATTATAGCTAGTCCAGCAATCATTTGAACAAATGACTTTTAAATCATCCGTAATGTGGTCCCGTGGCCGCGTGCCTGAGTGTCTGGTCGCGAACCTGGAGAACCGGGTTCGATCCCGACCGACGCCAATTATTTCTCCACACCAGCAATGAGTGCCCGTGAGGTGACGCCTGGTAAACGCCCGCACGATACAAATATGTCATCGTCATTACCGATATCTGTGACAAAGCAGATTGCCACACTCAGAAATGGGTAACAAGCCGTGATGATATATTTATATATTAATGCTTATCGTTGCT
Organism: Ophonus ardosiacus; assembly: GCA_943142095.1. Classification (NCBI taxonomy): domain Eukaryota; kingdom Metazoa; phylum Arthropoda; class Insecta; order Coleoptera; family Carabidae; genus Ophonus; species Ophonus ardosiacus. The sequence continues at coordinate 13,485,494 of OW964833.1, read as the reverse complement.
GCTGTTAAAATTTTGGCGTTTCACGCAATAGTTTATTTTTAGTGTACATTATATGTCTATGAATATTGAAAACTGCTCGAAAATATTTATATAGGCAAAAGTTTTATTGGGTTCCGAAGGACCGTAGTTGCACAGTAAAATTCCTATCCAAGATGTTATGATTGTTTTAACAATGAACTGAGTACATGGTAATGCCAAAATGTATATATACACGAGTTACGGGATGGTATTGAATGATATTTTTCAAAAATTTAAGTACCTATATAAATTTACAATATTATAGTAAATATCCTTGAGCACCCATGAGATACTACTATCAGCCCGTTAACTTTTTTTTGCTATGGCGGTTTTCCCCTGGAGGCCTATTTCAGTATGTCAAAAATCTTAGATTTTAACCAGAATGATCGCTGTGAGTTTCAGAATCTGAAGAACTTAATAAATAAGTCCAGAAGTTAGGAATAATTGCAAGTATTATATTACGAACGTAGAAAATTCATACTGCATACATTTTGCTTCTGTTCAGCCATGTACACATTATAACTTCAATTTTTCAGACTCTGAAACTTACAGCGAAGATTCTGATAAAAAAATTGACATACGGTCCATGAAATCTTCTACAATATTACTATAATTTATAAATTTATATAGGTACTTAAAATTTTAAAAAATATCATTCAATACAATCTTGTATCTCGCGTATATATACATTTTGGCATTACCAGGTGCTCAGTTCAGTAATAAGCGTTCATTGTTAAAGCAAGCATAACATCTTGGATAAGAATTTTACTATGCAACTATGGTCTTTCGGAACCTCAATAAAACTTTTGCCTATTTAAATAGTTACATACAGGTTAGTTAAAAGTATGGAGACGGCGATTTATTGTCGTTAATATTCATTTTAGGAAATTATGTTCAATACAAAAGTTTTTTAAGACATTTTGATCTACATTTGAGAATACTTGAATTTTATTTTTCTTCAATTGTTTTTTAGTTACGCTTGTCCGCGTAATTTTTTTAAATGGGAACCTATTAATTTTACTCTACCATTCGATGGAGTGTTTTTTTCTCTTTACAACAGTATGTTTGTTTTTTTGTTTTCCAATTTATTTTAATAACATTTTTACAAGGAAAAACACCGGTTCAAGTATTTACGAATAGTAGGTACATCTAAGATAGACAAAAGCGAAACGATAAACAAACTCGAGCGATGTAATTTACTTAGTTCTTAATTTGTTTTTAATGATAAGAATGTGACCGACAACTTTATTGGAAATAATTTTGTCTATCTTAGATGATTTTATTCGTAAATACTTGAACCGGTGTTTTTCCTTGTAAAAATGTTATTAAAATAAATTGAAAAACAAAAAACAAACATACTGTTGTAAAGAGAAAAAACACTCTATCGAATGGTAGAGTAAAATTAATTCGTTCCCATTTAAAAAAATTACGCGGACAAGCGTAACTAAAAAACAATTGAAGAAAAATAAAATTCAAGTATTCTCAAATGTAGATCAAAATGTCTTAAAAAACTTTTGTATTGAACATAATTTCCTAAAATGAATATTAACGACAATAAATCGCCATCTCCATACTTTTAACTAACACTGTATAATGTACATTGAAAAGAAACAAAATTTTCGCAGAAACAACGATTAGTATTAAAAGTAATTTATTTAAATGATTTGTGGACGAACTATACTGTTTATAGATGCGTGGTCAACATAATATGTAGACCGCGCGACCAACGTAGGGTTAAAATTGAAAATAATTTAAAGTTTGATATCTGGGGCAAATAAATAAATAAATGTATCATTAATTTAAGAATGTTTGTATCTGTGTGAAAGCAAATGCAATAGACCGTAATATGATAGTATGGGGTAAAGGGTAGGGTCGTTAGCTTGGTCCCGCGGAAATGAGGTCTGGCACAGCGCCACGCCTGTCACAACGTCATCGCCAGAGCACAGGTACCCCCCATCTCATACCCCAACTTGCCATGGCCACGTTATGTTAACACGACGAGCCGAGGTGCAAAGCAGCGGCCGCGTGCCGATCGCTACCTCAAACCACACGGCATTAATTAATATGTTCCCGCCGCCGCCACTACCGGCACCGCGTCGCCACGAGATGCGTACGCGTACGAGGAGGATCCAGACCCAATCCCAAATTCTCGATTCGTTCCGTTTAATTACGTTACCATTTTTAACCAATTATGCACCGTACCCTCATTATTACCTTAGCTTTGTTATGAGGACCGACAGAATTTAACCGCCAAGAGGGACCACGGATTCGTAACATCAAATTATCCAAATACTTATCAACATCTAGAAGATTCCTAACCAGTTTTAGATACTATGGACATGTTACATTAAATGAACATAATGGGATGATGTGCACATTGCTCGGCAAATGTAGAGATCCGGTTACAATTGTTTTCGCTTGCAATTCAATTAAATATAACAACAATAACCTCACTTAACTCACAAAACGTACCACGAGTTTTCCAAAAAAACTTTTGTGCGTTAGCTGTTATTGTTGTTGTGTTTGATTGAAAAGTAGTTTTGGCCAGGTTTCTAAATTTACCGATAATATGCACATCATTGTCGGATGTACTTTCACTGTAACAAATATACAAATTTCATTCTTTGTACGAGTGTTGTGCCTTAATACAAGACCAACCAATGTCAATTTTTAACCAATATGAAATTAGCATTGGACAATGTCATATCATAAACAAAAAATACTTATTGTAGTAATAACTAATAAAAACGATGTCAGTAAAACGGCTTTAGTGCTGTAGACAGTTTAAAGCACAAAATTAGTGACATTTCTAATAAAAATGCATAGTACAGAAAATTAAGTTTTGTAGAAATACTCTCCGCATTATTAAAACTAAAAATTTCTTGTTTAATTTTTATCATTTCCAAAATTACGAAATGTTGACATTAGTTGCGTTTGCATTAATCCAAAGATTCCGGGACTTTTTTATCAGTGAACCTGGGCGTATTTCATTATAATAGTTAAAATGATTGACAGCGATGTATTATTGCATTTCTTTTTTTAAAAGTAACTGAACATAGGGAGCTGACTTTATACCATATTATGATTTGTACTTTTCTTTAATATTGTATACATTATTTTGAAAGATGACAGTTTGACAACTGCTCATTTAAAAACAATTCGATAATACAATGCTGTCAATCATTTAAAATGTAATTATGGTAATAACATATGCCAATGTTCACTAATAAAAAAAAAAACTCGCAGTTTATTAGTCCGGGGTTCTCAACCTTATTTCTCATAATGAATGAAAGAATAGCTATTTTTAGTACAATTGAGCAAAGTATGTCTTCTTTTCTCGCCTCCGGAAATTGGCAGCACGAGCGGGAGCGCTGCGCTAACTGGACAAGTGAGAAAAAGACATGCTCACGTGTACTAAACATGATTTTTTCCACAATCTTGAAATATAATTATTCTAAAAAACGAAACATTGTACTTTTTTATTAATGAAAAACTGAACAGTACATATGTTTAACTGAATTTAATGTAAAGTTAAACTACAAAAAAATATTGTTCCTTCTTGTAGAATGGTAGATATTATTTATTCTGCAATTTGTAACTCCATCAAAATTTATGACCCCTGACGTAGATTATTAAAGGCTTGTATATTTTGCTCACTTGTGATTCAATATGCTACTTTGCTCACTATTTTAAGTTGTATAATAATGAATTTTGCTCGATTGTGGAAAAACACTTTTGTTGCTCTCCTGAAAAATGTGAAAAAACTCTTTTGTAGCACGATCTTCAATTTCCGAGGACCAGTAATTATATCTCATTTAAATGGCACCCGTAATTAACTGCACTAACGTCAGTAAGTCTAATATATATGTTTCTGCGGAGAGGTGATTTTTTTTCGTGGACCGGCGGTTGAGATATGCTGTATTAGTTCATTGTTCAATAGCAGAACTGCAGATATCTAAATGATTTCTGAACGAATGATTCGGACCTTTAGAAATTTTAATCATCGGTATTAAAATGAAAGTGAATTCAAACAAATAACTAGTTAAATCATCATCACACCCGAGTGTGATGATACAAGTATCGCCAGATGTTCGATAATAATATGCAGAATATCATCGTTTTACTGCACAAAGCAGCTCGAGCGACTATTTTGAGATCTATATTTTTTCGCGGAGGATGTTGTATATTTTTTTAATGTGATTGCGTTGAATGGAAAGGCCGGAGTAATTGTAAATAGATAGTAATAATAATAATAAGGTGGTATAAATAAAGCCGTTTCTCTTATAAAACGGGTCGTTTTGTTAGCGGAATTATGGAATTTTTAATTCATAACTGCACACACAGGAAACCGTATAATTTCCTCTTGGTATGCACGGTGCTTGCTTTGTTATTTAGTGCTGTCGCAGGGACCGCAAGCAATATATTCTAGCAGTTTTTTAAACATTTCGTTGTAATTGAATTTGGCTGCTTAACAAGGCGTAAAAATAACACGGTTTCAGTGCAGGGGCTCTGTGACACCACACTGACCGGCTACCGGCATTCGCGCAGCTAACCGGGCTCAATTATGCGAGCGCGCACCGTTTCGTTTCCGTCCCGCAAACTTCATTTCGGTCCAGAGATTGCGTTACTGTTACTGCCGTTACTGGTTAGAATAACCGCTAATGTTATCTTCTTTACTCTATATGTTCAACGATTCTCTTCTCCATTTACAAAAACTCACAACAATTCGGACAATTGGATGCGGATTCATTTTTATCCAGAAGAAGGAATTACATTAATACCTATGAATATTATTCTATTTATTTTTCGATTGGTGGACTCTCCACGCTAGCAATAAGAGCCCGCACGTAATCATGTCATCATCATTACCGATATCTATGTAAAGAGCAGATTGGCACACCCAGTAATGGGTCATTTTTCGTGATTATATATTTATTTAATTACTTATTTATTCTACAATCTTCGATCACCGTCGAAGATGAGACAAATTTATACTATACTGGGTAAACACTAAGTCGAAATAGCAACGTAGTGAAATAGAATAGTTAGTATCTTATATTATATTAGATCCCTAAATAAAATTAAATTACAATATCATTTTTATATTTTCCACTCTCTTCTTAAAAAGCTAATAATACTTCCGATAGTCGCTTTATCTGGATTTGTCTATTAGATTTAATAACACAGGAACAAATAACTTCGGTTACTCGGCTGAAGTCTGTAATATGGTTTCATCCCTGAATCGATTAAAATTACAATATCAGTACGTCCCCTTTAATATTGAGAAGTAAAAATTATTTCCAGTTGTATTATTTGAAATGAATGCATTTATTGATCGGTTCCAAGTAAATAATGTTTTAGAGGGAGTAATTTACTTGATCTTACCTCTAGCGATTTCGTGCTTCTGTCTACTAATTCGAAATTCCTTCTCTACAATACCGCAATTGAAGATAATAGCGTCCTACTGTTGGTGTGACTTGAAGTTAAACATAGCACTGATTCGAGATTATATCAAATTTAGCCTTTTTGGGTCCACTGAATTCCAATGAAATAATGAATTTGTATCTGTTATATAAAATAATCAACGATTTCATTCTCTTTGAAATTCGCGAACCTTTTTGCGGAGTATAATAATTTTGTTAAATGAATATTGATTGTGAAATTGATACCAATAACAAATTTCGTTGAAGTGTTTCGAATGGTTTCATTGTCACAAAAGGTAAAACCATTTATACGATTATTGACAATCTCCGAGAACTTTTTTGAAGCATCTACGTATTCGGAATTGGTACCAATGAAATTTAATTGGATCTAATACGATTCTCGTGTCAAATGATCATTATCGTAAGTTCTAATGTAATGACAATAACCTTATCAACCTACATACCACATGAGCAAGAAAATGTAGATACTTGTCTTGAAGACATAATTGATTTCAACTTGGATTATCAACTCTATTGCAAAATACGTGTGTTTAATAATTAAAAAGTTGAGAAGAAAAAACGGTGGAATTATGCTGAAAACATATTTTAAAGCAAACGATACGATAATAGTATTTCCCGTCAGATATCCACAGTAAAGAGTTGAAATCTGAAAAAGTGCGCTATATATTTCGGCTGGAAAGCAAGATCCTAGGAAGAATGCAAACGATTTTTTGCTCAGTAATATTTGACACGGCATCGCTGAGCGCTCGATGTTCAGGTTGGGCCCGCTTGCGTCGAACGTTCAATATAATACGAATCGGCCTTTCACGATTCATATTACTTGAGCGTTCTGGCTATTCAAGCAAAACTTTCGGTGATGTATATGCTTGTTCAACTGACAAGTGATATTCGAAAACCAAACCCGGCAGAATTGGCCGGATACTGGGTGTGGGTGAGCAAACAATCAGAGGGTTCTCAAACAACACGGTGTCGCTTAACGCTTCTTTTAATGTACTTATTCGCTTCTGTTTATTTTATCTCAGGTTCTGAATTACCTCGTATACACTCAATGTAGCGTATTTTGCAAATTTATTATGTTGACTGTAGATGGATTTTGTTAGGGGAATTATTAATGAAGAACGTTATAGTCACTTTTGTCACTGCGTCTTATGAGACCTATTGTAAACATGGTCGTAATTTAGTTTTCTGGAAATAGTTTCAGGATTTAGTTTCTCGTTCTCATTTGTCGTGAAATACTTTTTACCTAGATGGTTCAGTCTTTTACGAATACAACTAGATATTAACATCTATGCGCCGAAGTTTCTTCGGCCTCTTCGCAGAGTCGACAAAATTTACACCTATACTAATCTTACATACATGATCCTTTTTGTTGAGAGCCGCTTGCAATTTATAGACAAGGTTAAATGTATTTCTTCGTCTGATTGAGGCCCGGGATATTTCTCCAATATGAGGCTATGACTGATTCCTAGCAATTTTTGACTTTTTCTTTATATTCCGAAATGTCATCGTCCTATTCGCAGAATCTAAACATACTGGTTTTAGTTATACTAGTTTTACGAAGATGGTATTGGACGGGACAATAACCAATAAGGACACCTGTCATTGTTTTGAGACCATTTTTGCTAAGAGCTAATACCTGTTTGGTGTTTGTCGACAATGGTGAAATTAACTGAGGGCCGGAATGTCTCTCCAGTATGAGGTTATGGCTGACTTCATGAATCTACAAAAAGATTCAAGCCCGTAAAATTTGGCTTCATTTTTAGCTAGCTCATCTGCGTTTTCATTCCCTAAAAGTTCCTCATACCCCAAAATTAATTACAACGTGGCATGGTTGTGTTTGGCCAGCTGTTGAAATATATCTTTGCAATTCCAGAATAACTTTGACTTACAAGTAAGGGCACCCAATGCCTTTAAAGCAGCCTAGCTGTCTGATATTGTATGATTGTTGCTCCTTCATAAGATAATCTGGACCAAATACACCTATTCCAAATTCGCCTCCATGACACAGAGTACAGAGTGATAAAGAGTAGAAACAAATTCGCACACTCGATCATTTCAGAAAATTGTAGAGTCTGAAGTACAAAGTGTATGGCACATATAACGCGCTGATCACTTAACGTAGCTAATCTTAAACTAACACAGCATGGCTTTCAGAGTTAGGATGGAGGGTGAACGTTGAACGCTAGCCATCCGTAGCGGATGTTGTTACAGAATTCGCCAGCCACTGCTGGTGACGGTATTTCAGAGCTCAAGTTATGTGGAAACGGCTAGAACTGGCGTTATTAACGCTTTAGTTTGCTTTGTCAACACTGTTACAAATGAACAATTTTTCTCTCTCATCTTGTTTACGATGTTATTTGCCGACTGGTAGAAAATCACGCGCATACTAAAGAATTATTTTGCCCCGTCTCGGATATTGTCTACGACTACGATACAGAAGCAGTAGCAAACATACTACAGCTACTAGCTTGGTATAATATTAAAGGCACGGAATCTGAAAGTCAAGTGCTCTGTTATGGATGCAGACAAAATAATTACAGTTCATATCTCTGGAAGGATAAGCCTGTACAATTTAATTACAACATTTTTGTTATTGTTTGCAATTAATGATGACAAAAGAACAAAATAAATAAAATAAAATATTGTAGGTAGGAGGTGCCTAGTGCAGATGACATTTTCGAGTTTTGTTTATTTATCTTTTGTTAACTCTCAACGCAATGCCGATTAACCATTTGTTCATTTTTAAATTTTCATTAATGAAAAATAAATATTTGCAGAATAAATGAAGCAAAAACAAAATTTAATTTAATTTTTCGTATGCACTGCAGTAATGTTAATAAAAACTACAAGAAACATTACAACATTATTATTCCCGGATGTAGGAAAGTAATAACGTACAAAATATATTAAACGCAACTTGAAAATTAATTAAAATAGAGCGATTTCAATCAGAGTAATAAATAATTATAAAAAAAACAAAACTAGGGAAATGAGGTTTGTTAATGAATTTTCCATCTGAGTAACACCACGAATAAGAGTAGTGATGTGGATGTGAAACGGAAGTGATATGAATTTATTTACATTATTTATCTGGACGAATTCATTCTCGACGTATTGGAGAATGTGATATAGGACTGATATTTTTTGTTACTTTTATATTATCCTTTGCACTAATATTTTAACCAACAAAGCATAATTTTATAAATTACAATCAAAAAGAGTAGACAAGTGGATAATTTACTCATTATGCTACTATGAGAAACAAATAGAACTCCATTTTAAAAATTTTAATACTAAAATTCCCAACTATTTTAGTTGAGTCTAAGGTACGGTTTTGCTGTACTGCCAGGAAGTTTTCTTTGAACGCGCTAGCTAGTTGCAAAATTAGCTTCACTGAAATAATTTTTAATAAAAATATAAACCAAATTTTATGGTTGGTGTTCACAGCTTCGAAAATAAAACATCAACAATAATAACAATTACATAGCTTTTAAAGCACTGTACGCAATCATATACGCAAACCTTAGTCTTAAGACAGCTTTTTATAATTATATTTCAATTGAAATCCTTTTGGTAGAGCGTAAATTGATAGCTCAAATGATAGTTGGTATGTATGTGCCAATTTTTTGTGTAAAATATTCAACATTTGCAAATTCTTGTGTTTTATGTTTAATTTAATATAATATAATATAAATAATAAGAATCTATTGCTTATATCGTTATTTTTATTTTTATATATAATTTCATTTTTATTTTCGGAGCTGTGAATGAGGCTTTATAGTATTCTTCACGTAAGAATGGTATTTCACAATAATAATTCGTTTATAGGTAATTCAATTCGCTCTACAATCTGTGCTACACCTATTAGGAAATTACATTCTTCTGCATCAAAAAACGCATATGCATTTTTCTAGCCTTTTTCGGTAGTCTTTTTACGGCATTATTGATAAATCACGTAAATCAACACGTGACACAAAAATACACTATGTTGATAGTTCCAAATTATTTCCTGAACAGAGTTACGATGTACGTCACCTTATGAACTCATTTTGTCAGTGTAGCAAAAAGAAACTACTTCAATTATGTATGTCTTCAACAATCATACATTTTTTATTGAGCAATGCCATTCTTATGTGAAGAATACTATAGAAATTTATTGGCTTCACCCAAAGAAGAAGTAAAAAATTAAATTGAGGAAACCGACAACCTTCAATTTTGTTTATCATTTTCTAATTAATAATATGCCGTCAGTGAGTAGTCAACCCAGAGAACCATTTATAGTGACCTCTGAATCACTCAGTTGAGCTGTATTTTGTGGCAACTATAGTCCGATTTTAAACTGTAGATGGTGTTTCAAATGGTGGCGCTGAAATCATCGCTTGTGAGTGGCTGTTCCGCAGATGGTTTCACTCCTAACAAAATTTAAATTTCTACCTTCGTTCAACCATGTAAGACCAATCTGCAGTACAATCACTCGCGTTGATTTCAGGGCTCTAAGACAGGCAGAATGCAATGCCTGTATTATGAAACAGATACGCTAGCCACCAGACTGTAATTCTGAATAATATTAAAAAATAGGTTTTTTTTTATATAAAATTGTGGAGTTGTGTAGCGTATGTGATGCATTGTCGAGGTGTAATGGTGTACGATGGAAATGTCGCGAGAGTGAGTGTGTGAGGGTAGCACATGCGTGAGACGCAGGCGAGTATCGAATCGAATCAGCATAAATCACGTCGTGGCCAGTTTAGCAGGGAACAATCGTTGGCCAGCAGCCCGGCGGTGAAACGCGAATTCCCCTCGGCGTTTTAATCCTGACCTGGTCGTTGGTTGTTGGTCGTTGCTGCTGCTGGACCTCTAATGGATCTCAATGCTCAATGCTCTATGCTCAACAACGTGTTTAAATAATATGCGAGCGGTTGGCGGACGAGCAGATGAACAGACGATCGCATCGCATCGCGGAGTTTAATTGTCGGGCAAAGTTGCCGTTCAGAGGATGGGCATATTTAAACAAGTAATGGCAGCGGCGTACGTTTACATTGTTCCCGCGCGGAACCGGCCGTAAATCATGCGATTTGAGCCGACGGAGAACGTGCATAATCCGGGAAATGCTTTCACGGTTTGCATTCTTCGTGTAATTGTCTTTTTAATGAGAACGTAATTTATTTGTTGGCCTAAGACTGGCTGTTTTTGCTCCCACCGTATTAGATTCTCCGACCATCTGCCCACTGACTCGTTGTCGCCCGGATTGACATTTCTGCAGCCAATTTCATTACAGATCGCGCGCACACTAATTAGAGGGGCGAATATATAAGCTTTGATTGAATACTTCAGAATGCACCAATGAGCAATTGGGCTCATCGCTACAATCACTTTTTTTAAAGACATTTAAAAGTTAAATGACAAGATTAATCGATCAAGTTAAAAGTTGTTGTTTATGCACCTTTAAAAATGAAGTTAAAGTATGGTGTGCATAACTCGAGGGGTTCGTAATCCGCAGTGTATTAGCGAATGGGACGGTAGGAGCATCTCCCAGCAGTGCTTGCCTGTGTAATAATTCGAGGAATGCTATATACGCACACGGGAATTATTGCCCCGGCTATTTTGACTAAATATGCGTTCACGAGTATTTCAATCAGTGCTTATATATTTGCACCCTTAATTACAGGGTGTGTTGACAGGGAACCAGCTATTTGCAATGAAACTGACTGTGGTTTTAAGGATGGCATGACAATCCCATTGCAAAGAGAAAGAGTCAGTAGACTGATGGTCAAACAGTACAGAACAGCCATGAGGTAGATCAGTTTGCTCCTAGGAAGAAGAAGATCCAATCCGGAGATGAGACAAACATTCACACCCACTGAAGCTTCGGACCCAAAATTTTTGGTGTACAAAGTGGCACTGATACTACAATATTGTCTAATAATATCCGCAGTAGATACACCGAGCTATAGTGTTCGACGACTACCATACTGCTAGCTTAAGATGGACACAGGCACCTCTTTGCTCCTAGGAGGAAGGTCCAGGTCAGGTGATTAATAAAAATGAGAGTTTTTTTTCTGTGATTATTGTTAGCTGTGATTGTAACCCGAACTTTCGGAAACAGTTATATTATCACCGCTTTATCTCGGTGGGTAAATATGTATATAAGCAAGAGCATCAACTTCCAACTGGATCGATTAATCACGTCATTTGACTTCCAAAGTGCTACACAAAAAAGTAATACGTTTCGGCAATTTTACTACCTACATAATCCAAAAAAAACTTCCTTGGGGTCGCAGCACGGCGATGTGTTGGTACGACTGGGGCCGCCGGCCCGAACGATAATTAAAGCAAGTCCGTAGCCGAAACATGAAATATTACCACCGAGCGATATTTATGTACTCTTTGTGTTGGCTGAACTGATTGGTTCTTGGGGAACGAACGCCCGAGACTCACGCAAATGAATTTCACTTTTATGCCTTCCACTTAGGCCACGTACGTAACGGGCTGGTAAAGTTGCCGATGGGAGATGAGAAGCCTTGCTCTTATTCGTATTCGTATTCGCGTATCGATCTCGTCGCCTCTCAGACGCAGTGGGAGCAGATAGGCCGCGAGGCGAAAACGCGCCGCGACTAAGGTGGTTACAGTGGAACATTTCATTACTATTGTTGACCTAGGTCATTGATTCTCAAACCCTTATCCTCCAAATACTCATGGTAAATTTGTAAACATCTTTCCTACATTCCACTTTGGAAACAAATTAGTAATATTTCATCGACGGGGAACCATGTCAAAAATGCAAGAATAATTTTAAAATAAAATGCATACCTTGCTTCATGTATACACTTAATTACATCAGACAAAAACTCCAGAATTGAAAAGGTCATCGAAAATATGGAATTCAAGTAGATTTATTTAAAATTCACCTACACTCTGCAGTAGAGAATCTAAGTAAAAGCATGTAGTAGAATTCCACGTTAAAAAACTTATCCAGCGTAAATATTTAGGGCCCAATTCTCAATTTTCACCTTTGCAATGTGACATTTACATCATATCACTTGTCAGTGTTATGTTACTATTTGTCAAATGTAAATAAACACATGTATTTGTATTTTCTTGTTATGGCACAGGGGTTACTTTTGTGCCAGTAAAAATAAAAAATTCAAAAAAAATGTTGGCGTAGCTTGGGATCAAACCCGGGTCCCCAGAGTCGCGACCAGACACTTAGGCACACAGCCATGTTTTATGTTTATTATTAATGACTAGTGTGCCCACATTTCGACGTCTGTATAGTGCACTTTTAAACTGTAGACAGTGTTTTATAATTTTGGCGATGAAATAAACGCTTGTGAATGAATGATCCGCAGACGGTTGAACGTAGGTTAAAATTGATATTTTGTTGGGCGTAAGACCGTCTTCGGAACAGCCACTCACAAGCGTTGATTTCAGCTCCAAACTTTTAAAACACTGTCTATAGTTCAAAAAGAGACTATAATTGGCGCCGTGTCCAGTTGCTAGGCTGGTTATTATTATTTTTCCTGTTATACTCTTGCAGGGAAGGCTTGGCGTATTCAGAATTGTAGAGTCCGATTTTTTTTTAACATTTACATCCTTCGAAATAATACTAGGAATTTCTATACCGCTCGTGTAGAGATATTTTCAAGTAAGCCCTCCAAATCTATAACTACTGCTTTAGATTATAAATTTGAAATAGGTTATATTGTCCTGTCGCAGATCTTTGAAAGTTAGGGAACCACCGCGCTGCTTGCCTAAACGCGTTGTGCAGTAGAGTTACACCTCCGGCGCGTCGTGACGGTAGCATCTATTGGGTTTAGGGTAAGCGAAAAGCTAAGAAAAAGAAAGACTCACCGAAGAAAACTTTGTTCATCCTGGACTTCTCGAAACGGAACTCTTCATTCATTAATATGTGCAGTGTGATGTCGTACTCCAGAAGCAACTGGTGCAGCACTGTGTAGTCGAGCTGAAAAAGTAATTACAACAAAATAACGTTCCGTATTCGCACAGATTCAGGTCAGCTGTGGTCCCGGGAGATTTACGTTATACCGGCTATATCTTACAAATGTACATACAATCTATTATCTTACGTGAGCGCAATGCACAAACATCTGACAAGTGTTAAACCGTTTTCAAATTACTCCAAGATCGGAAAGTTGTTGGTAGAAGCAGGTGCGTCGCGTCGCGCCCATTGCCCGCCTTCCGAAAACTTGCAAGTTCCTCCTCCGGGCTACACACACCGGAAGTGCGTACTCGTACCGCGCACTCGTCGATCCTTCCTTCCTGTTCGTCACGTGCGAGGAAACTCATTTCGACAGCTTTAATAACCGCTCACCAGCTCACCCTCGCCCAGTTCTCCCGATAGATTATAAATTAATTTAATATTGCGCGCTCCCGCTCATGCAGTTTGAAGTCTGCACCAGCACCTGCTTCGGGCTGTGCATTTGAATCACGCACTTACACAATTAAGCTAAAAGCTACTCGAGAGCTGACGAAAAACAACTACACTCGTGCTATCCGCGAACATTAAGATAAATCACTCACAGTCACAGAATGAATGATGCATTTGTCTATTGCCTACCATCGTTTACGTTATCACGATTTTTGTGAAAAATTCATGTACATCCAACACCTCCCTATGTATAGTAGAGTAGTCTCCTTGAAGTCAATAAATCGTACTCTCTTATTCAGAGTGTTGAGCACTAAACTATATAGTCCTGTCATAAGTACTGTCACATGGTTTATAGGCCGCTAGATATTTATAAAAATAATAATACATCTTGTATTGCAAGTAATTTACTGACTCAAGTATTTACAGTAGTATAATAGTAATAGTAAATATATCTATTTAAAATGGCCGCCTTTGTCTTAACGCAAGCTTTAAGATGGTGTGGCCATTCTGCTGTGGCAGCAGGGACCGTATCTATCGGAAGTTCTCTCAGTGCCTTCTTTAAATTTCTCTTTAGTTGGTCCAAATTTTGATGAGGTTTAGCGCATACTTTATCTTTTGATCACAAATTTGTAGTCCTAAGGATTCAGGTCTGGACTGCCAGAGGACTAGTCCGCGAATAGGCCTTCGTTGTTCTGGCTTTGTGTGCCGGGGCTGAATTCTGCTGGAAAACCCAGTGTTTTCCAGGAATGGTCAGATCGTCTTATGGCTTGCGTTAAAGCCAAAGGCGACCATTTTGAATTGATACATATTTTACTACTGTAAATATTCAAGTCAATAAATTTCTTGCAATACAAAATGTATTACTATTTTTACAAATTTTTAGCAGCCTATAAACCATGTCACAGTATTTATGGCAAGACTGTGTACATAGTTATTAAAGTGTGCTTCCTTAAACCACGTATGTCGCGCTGTCAGTTGAGTATTTATTACACTGAATAAGAGAGTGTAAACGTCGGCTAGCAAAAGACAGATACGGAATTCACTGACTTCATGGGGACATAGGGAGGTCCTGGGTTCAAATCCAATTTCCCACAAAAATCTTTCTTCATGTTTACGGATCAATTTTTTCAAGATCTTATTTATGTTTTACGATCCATCACTGCCCGTAGTCTAGTAAGTTTGTCATTTTTATTGTGACTAGTCACACAATGTGTGATATTCTTAAAAATCTGAACTTACCTTCATAACTGAGATGTCACAATCTGAGCACGGTAATAGAATAAAAGTCCTAGAAGCACCTGGGCGGAACACCAGGGTAGTCGCGAAATCAATTGCTTCGAATATATCCGAATTGTTTTGCTTTCCTAAAAAAAAATCGTGTAAAATGAGTGTTATGAATATAATTATGTCTGCGAATAAACCGTAACCGTCGTGTCGGCACGGGAACGACAACGCGACTCATCACGTCTCGGCATTTTAATTTACTCGAGGTATTTTCCCGGTGCGAATTTAACATAGTTGTTGGTAAAGAAACAAACAAAGCGACAAGACACAAAAGAGCGATTCGCGGATTGTTGATCAAGAAACAGGACCGGATAGAACGAGAAAACACCAACACTTTAAGAAATCACAAATAAAGAAATAATGGAAGCACATAAATTCAAAAGGATCTAACAAGGCATTGCTTCAAGCTCGAACTCATCGATTTGGATAAAATTTTGTTGACGTAAAGTTATTTTTTGTATATGGAATCATTGATGTAATGCTCAAAAACGACAACGATTTTTTTTAGAAAACAGCAAGAAATAATAGGACACGGTCATATTGTCGACGACGGCTGGGCGATGAGCCATAAATAGAGATGCATTCGGGCCGGGCCGGGCCGAGCTTTGAGGTTTGGATCGACTCGGCCCGAAAATAAAAAATACCGGCCCGACTCGAAGATCGACTCGACAAAAAAATTTGCTAGCCCGGCACGAAAATTGACTCGAAATCGGGCCGGGCTTCGGGCCGGGCCGGGCCGGGCCGGGCCAAAGGGGTGCATCCGGCATTCCTAGTGTTGATTTTTATGTTAAAGCGAAATGTTTAACTTATAAAAAACCTCTACATTCTTATAACTTTCAACAATAGTTAACATAAGTAGTTAAAAAAGAGACCCTTCTAGTGTAAGTTTGTTATAAAAATTACAGACCTACGTGTATTTAACACTTTGTTTACCAAAGCCGTTCGAAAATTTAAACAACTTTTTCACAAATCTTATATAAAAAAATTTAATTTACATTTTTTTCTAACTTTGTTTCTGCTCAAAAATAGGACAAGATATCATTATGGTATAATAAAAATAATAATAGTAACATCACAATATAATTATTATGCTTTAATGAATAACCTTGAATTCTTGAAGTAAAATAATACATTTTTATTTATTAATATGTGAAGTGTGTTGCTATTAAATCATTTTGATCCTTTTTAACTTCATCCATTTTCATTAAAATATTAAGGAAAGTATGCATTTGATTGACCTATAAGATTTTTCGGGCCGGCCGAAAAGCTCGAATTTTCGGGCCGGGCCAAAATCAAAAGTCCGACTCTCCTCGATTTTTGAAAATGATTAGCCCAATTCGGCCCGATAAAAAATATCTTCGGCCCGGCTCGATGATCGACTCGAAATCGAGGCGGGCTTCGTGCCGGGCCGGGCCAAAGCTCGAAATCGAGTGCAACTCTAGCCATAAAATAATAAACGTGTAGTATTGTACGGTAATGTTAAAGTTTGTTGTATGCCTGCTAAGTGTGCAAAATTTTGTTTATGTTGCCTAGTTGACCATCGCCCACTGTGACTCGTCCAGTAGTCCGTCGCCCAGTTGTCGACGACAGATAAAATGTAGATAATATTATTGTTTGTTGCACTTTTATTTGCATAGATTTAAAACCTAAAATTCATTCAATTAAAATTCGGAAAGATATGCAGTAAATATTTGAAATATCTTCTTATTTGCGTTCTCGTTTGTATTTCGCTTTTCTCTGGGCCAACCCTGTCATAGATCCAGGATCGTGGATTTAGATTCTACAAGAAGAATTTCTTTTCGAAGGAATTCGCTTGAGATGCGCGCATTTCGTCTTATTTCGTTGCAACTTCGCGAAATCTGTGTCGCGCTAATTATTATTCCATGCATATGCATGAACAATTTAATATATACATTAAGACATAGTTTTCAAAATTATATAAATCTACATCAAAGGGAACTAGCATTGCAATCATCGCAAATATAATTAATATTTGCATTCATTTACATAAAATATTGATCCGAATATGTTCAACCTGTTCATTTGAATTTAATATTTGTTTCTTATCAAACGTAAATAGTGGAATCATTTAAAATAGATTTTTTTTGAAATTGAAATTGTATAACCATTTATATGTATTTTCCGAGGGCAACTATTTTTATAAATCTCTTTTAACAACTTTTTCAAATAAATTTTGATAACATATAAATCGATTAATAATTATTGATTGAGACTCCTTTGATCTAAAAGGCGTAATAACATAGTGTTTTAAAAAGGCATGTCGATTGTCATTATTTGTATCGTAAAGTGACAGATTGTGATTAGTTTGACGTTTGAGTTTTTAATAATGACTGATAAGAAAATTCGTGGTTCAAGATGTTCCGCGGAATAATATTCTCTAATTCTAGATAGCATTTGTGAATATAAAAAGATGATTTTGGGAAAATTAAATGACGTAAAGCTAGTTTTGCATTTCATTTCTGCTAGTTGGAAATTTTACAAATCGTTGATTGACTTCACGGAAAATTGAAATTTTGTCGTGTAATCCCTTTATAAGTCAGGCGTTGAAATTAAGTTGTTCAATATCACGAATTAAAACGTTTAGGTTTAAAATTTATTACTCACTTTAAAACGA
Organism: Ophonus ardosiacus; assembly: GCA_943142095.1. Lineage (NCBI taxonomy): Eukaryota > Metazoa > Arthropoda > Insecta > Coleoptera > Carabidae > Ophonus > Ophonus ardosiacus. Next base: position 13,467,727 of record OW964833.1, on the reverse strand, counting down.
TTTGGAATAAATGTACATCTTTGATCCTGTGACATAAGACCACCCAGTACACGAATTGAAACATGAACTAGCATCTTGCTAAGTTTGAATTTGAATATCTTTGTAAATATTTTTTTCCTATATTGAGAATGAATTACTATACTCGCTGTCAAATTAATATGGACTGATATTCAACTTTGTTCCTTCTCCCCACCCTGTCCCTTGCCATGCGGTGTTACCACTTTTTCATATCGCAGCATTTTCAACATTGCCGATAAATTGTAAACAGTGTAGAAATCTCTAGTCCATACTTATTTGACGGCAAGTATATCATCTCGCAAATTTCTTTGCATAATTCTAAAATATTGTATAAACATATGTATAATGGGGTCATTTCAAAAAAAATAACTGTCGATTTTTTTATAAAATCATGAAATCCATCTCATTTAATAAATATAGTAATATAAAATAATTTGAAAGATGCGACTTTTCATTCATAAATTCACTAATAAACTTTCGCGGTTGTAAACACGGACTAAATTTGTGACGTCACTGTTTCATACTCACACAAAGACAATTCTCTCTTACACACACATATATATTTATGCTCCACAATCTGAAACAGCAATCTAACCCAAAATTGTGACAGCTGACACCAAAATATACAAGAGAGAAGTTTATTATTACCTTCTATTTCTCTAAAAGTACTAGTGCAGTATAAAGTATGTAAATAAAACATTTATTTAAATAAATACCAAACCAAACAATCATAGTTCCAAATTAAACCGGTAGAGCTCGACTGACGTATCCGAGAAACTGTGTCGTCAGTCGTTGAAATATTTGAAATTAAAAGCAACTTTTAAAAATCATATCTCTGATTCTAAAGACTTGTAACGTGTAAAACATACACCTACATGTTTAATTTGACCTATTCTTTCAAGAAAAAAATAAATCGGAAAATGTGAAATGACCCCATGACCCAACTTTGATTAATAAAATTATATTAACAAAATAGAAATTATGCATTTGTTAGTCGGCTATGGATTCCATAGGGAGGTAATGACATTTATAACACAACTTTAAAGATATTTACACAATATCCAGAAGGTTTACAAAAAAAAAATTACTAAAAGAAATATTGACTAGTTCTGTCAGTCAAAGCGTAAAAATGGTTCAATTATTGATAGCATATGTTACTCTAGTGCAAAACACGTTGTATTGCTTACCGCTGGGTATGTCATCAAAGTAGTGCGGTATCTGCTGATGTGTGGTGAAGATTTCATTATTGATGACTACACTGCGAGGTTTGGCGAACACTCCATCACCTCCAAACATCACAACAGAATACCTAGGCACACAAAACCCTGGTCAGCTATATCGAGATAACACCATTCATCCCCTACCTGTTCTTAGTAATGCCTGCATCAGTTAGCTCTTTGTCTAGTAGAGAGACCAATGAGTCGATGTTGCGTCTTTGACGGAGATTTCCATTGCAGGATTTGGCTTCCACAATAAATATCACGTCGGAGGTTTTGGAGATGTCTTCAGCGTGGATTTCTACGAACTCGCCTTCGCCGGTAATGGTTCCGTTTGGCAAAAGACATCTATTAAAAAAAAATAGTAATCAATACACAGCATATACATATTTTTTTTTTTAACTAAAATCGTAACATTTCATCGCGCAATTAAGTTCTCAACATTTAAGCGAAGAGTATTGTGCTGTACAGATGAGAAATATGTATCTTGAGAAATTAAAAGAATAAATATTTAGGAAATTTTGAAATATGGTTGTGGCGACGGCTGAAGAAAATTAAATGGAAAGAAAAAAATTACGAATGGAGAGGTGTTGAGAAAGATTGAAAAAGTGAGAAGTTACAAAGAGGAAGAGCAACTAGATTGGACATATTTTAAGGAGAAATTTTCTTCAGAAAATTATAATTGAAGGACATATACATGGGAGGAAAAGAAGACGAAGACGAAGAAATGTTAACATATATCAAGGAGAAAGTGTATTACAAGGGGCTGAAGAGAGAGGCGCAATGATTTTCTAAATTAGAAATTAATTTGGTAATAAAGAAAACCGGTTGTAAAATATATCAACGTGACCAATATAAATGAAATAATAATAAACAGGAACTAAGTGCATAATCCTCTTTTTAAAAATTAGTGCCAAGTAGGTATACGTAATATATTTTTAACTGCAGAATTATCAAGCTTTGCCTGCTTTTGACATAAAAGGTTGTAATCATGTTTTAATCTTAAGAGTCGTGAAAACTTTTCTCTCGAGATTCTATCTTACACAGAGATAAGTAGTTTCTGCTTTTCAAGTAGTTCTAAAAGTGGTCTTGCATTAGTACTGCGCTAGCGCTACAGACAGTATATATTTTAAATTATGTTTTATGAAATGTTCCTATTTTTATTTAACCCTAAAACAATAAAAAAAAAAATATGGAATTTTGTGCTCAACTATATGATAATTATTTATGTTGCGAGAGAAACAATTATTTAACCTAATTTTTGTATTTTGGAGCTCGAATATTGAAAATATAAATACCATCATAGTTTATCGGTTTAATATTATTACAAAACATTATTTTACAGTGGCTACAATTTATTAGATTAGTATTTTAAATTAATGATCAGTAACTTATAATAAAAATATAATGTAACCTAATATAACTTGATTTATGTAACAATGCAGCTAAACTAATCTCAACATAACTTAAACTAATTTGATCAATCTAACCAAAATACTTATCATTAATACAAAAAAATACTGATCAAATAAATATAAACTTTTTACATTTACTTGTACAGGGCGTTATTTAAGAAATCCCATAGATAGTACATCTGGCAATAATTTTTGTTTTACATGCCTTCTATAAGAACTGGAGCCCTTTAAAACTGATCAATTACGTCATAGTTCAAAATTTTGTAAAAAAAAAAAAAATCAGTGTGTTTGGAAAAAATATTGATTGTTAAAACTGACATATAAGATCATTGGTGTCGCGGGGTATTTCCGATTTTTATAATGAAAAATTGCAATTATCAACACTGATTTATGGATAAATATACCTACCTATAAGAAACTGAATATAAATTGTACGCCAATATAAAAAATATTTTGTCAGTTTTGATAATCAACATTTTTTCCTGAAAAAAATATTGATTTTAATTTTTTTACAGAATATTGAAGCATGATGTAATTGGTCAGTTTTAAGAGGCCCCAGTTCTTATAGACAGTTCTATCAATGATTAAGCGTTGTACGCTTACGTAAATAATAATACCATGTATTTATAGTAGCGTAGTTTTTCTATCACCTAATATAACACAAGATATGTACTACGACCATTTTTTTTAATTTACGCGTCTAGTGTTAAACTTAATTTAAAGACTTACTAAAATAGCCAATATTTCAAAAAATAAATATCAAATGCTTAATATGAGACACTTTCTGCAGAAAATTCAATCCAAAGCATCCCCTTTGCATTATCATTTCAATCTATTGTTACAGAACATAATTTTGCTTTTACGTTTATTTATGCCAGCAAAGTTTTTCTTTGGTACAGTATATATATTCTGAATGGTAGAAGCTCTAGTTACCTGTCTGCATAGGTAATTACACAACGACGGTAATTTAGCGAAGTTGAGCGCATTGACAGGTAAAATATAGACGTTTAAAGTTCATTTAAGTAGTTGAGGTATTTCTCGTGTGCAGGAACTTTTGCAAAAATGATTTCTATCTTAAAGTAAATACAGGAGGGCGTAGTTTCAAAACTGTACTTTAGATGTATACTAAACATAATTCATTTGAAAGTTTATTATTTTTATTTTGTTTCCCTACAGAAGAAAAATTAAAAAAGAAATCGTTTAGCATGATGAGTTGGCCGCCATTTTGTTTCATTTTAAATATTGTGAATTCTGATAAATCTACCAAATGACGCTTTGAAACAATAGTTAATTCTGCTTTGTCATATTGCGATTCAAAGCTTGTCAATAGCCAATACGATGAAAGCTCCAGGATTATAAAACTAACTAAAATACAGGACAGGAATTTAAAGCTCAAGCATTTCTTTAACTGTAGTTAAAACAGTAAACGCTATCTGTTTTCATTTCGCTTACTGATTTCAATGTATTTGATGGAGATTCAACTTTATTGGATTCTATTTTTGCGATTCTTTCTCCATTGAAAAGTGATCATGTATTTGGAGTGTAATTTAACAGTTGAGTTGTGGTTCACTTTGAAAACATCAATGGAATCTTTTCTGCTTCAGTTCGTCTCAGATTTGCAACCTGCTACAGTATCGCTATAGCTAATGATACAACTTTTCCCTTCCTGGTTCATTTTTAAATTTCTGTACTTGTTAGCTTTCAACATCTTTGCGGAATTAAATGCACGGAAAGACAAATGTTTGAAATTAACCAAATATGTACGAAAATAATCGTGAATATGGTATGAATGTGTTACATTCTTATTAGAATTGTAGTAGATGCCGTAACAAAATATACCATTCTTATTAACATTTAACTGAAAAAAATTAATTACCGAATTTAAATTTTCGATTCTTCAAAAAAAACCTTTGTTTTGTTTTCTTACATTTCTCTGTTATTCATTTATGTATTATTTTGGAAGAAAATAATTTGAATAAAGTATGCGAACAATTATGTCAGCTCCGGTGGTTCAATGGTTAAAACAACGTCTCTTAGTCATGAGTGTGCTCGGGGTTCTGGGTTCGAATCCCACTAAGGCATGGATGTTTGTGTATGTGAACCTACTCAATAATTGGGATTGTTGAGCGGTTTAAATAAAATAAAATGAAACAAAAAAATACTTATTGCAATAATAACCATTGTAGACACGTCAGTAAAATCTTGAAGGGCTTTATTGCTATAAGACAGTTTAAATCACAGATCTAATGACATTTGTAATGAACATTAATAGTGCCGAATGTCAAGTTTCACAAACATATTCTTGGTATTATTAACTTTTTCCAAGAATTGTGTCAATAAATTGTTTGTCTTACGTTTTCAGTATTTTCCTATCGGGTATTCTACGGGATTGACTCAGAAAGCCGGGACATATACAAAAGCTCATTATATGTTGAATATATTGTTTTCGTTTTTCGATTGTCATAATTTCCTATATTTTTCTTAGAATCATTTCATATTATATCCTCTTAAAATATGAAACTCTGTACAGTCTGTATCAACGTTCTAGAGAAATTTTCTTATAATATTCAACATCTATGTATATTTGATTTCAGGATACAAAAAAGGTATATATTTAAAGTTTTATGCAGATATTCGCGGAATTATATACGCCCTTTCTATATTATTTAAAACATAAAACTTATATTTGATCTTGTTTTTCTTTTATGCCTTACACTTATTCTAACTAAATAAACATAACCTATAATTATTTTGTAAGTGACGACAATCTTGCAACAGGTAATTTTGATTTAAAAAATGTTTAGAACACTCAAAAAGTGACAGCACGATGAACAGTTATGTCAACTTATAATCATAAAAAGTCTTTACTTTTTGACGGTGACAAAGTGTTTTGCGATTCTTCAGTAAAGTTCCCGTTAGTTATCATGACAAAATAATTATATTTCTGTATCCTAGCATGCAGATCTTGTGTTTCCTTGTACTGTATTTGTCTCTAAGTATGAAAAAACTCATTTGTGTTTGGAAACAATTAAATATGACTGCATTATATTCGCGTTCCCATTTCAGCTGAGGAGTAACAGTAATTATCCTTCCCCGAAGTAGCGCCTAGTGTAAGGGAGCGTATACCGCGTCAAGACTACTTGTGTTCATAAGAATTTGCGCACTTCTAACTGACACGGGGATTTGAATCCCTTGGAAAGGTGTCAGCGTGCGATAAAGCAGAAGCCCCCCGGCCTCTACAAGAAAGCTCCTCTCATCCGCAACACAAATAAATATTTAAGCCCACGACGACTTTCATTATCAAAAACATGTTTCGTTACGAAGGAGTTAACGGTAATCATGTATGATGGAGGGTTATTAAATGCTAAAGCCTATACTTGTAAGAAAACGGACGAGAACTCCCAACACATTTTTAAATGAAGAGGCAATTATTTTCTCTGCGAATTTATTTCAAGCTCGACGTGTTGCTTTCATCAGTTAATTTCTTTGTTCTTTTTATGAATAAGTACAGATTTTTTTCGCAAATTAATTATTTTAATCCTTAATATATAACAAGCATCTTCACCATTTTTTCATTTAGACGCTTTTTAATGTTCGTTTCATCTCGTCCTACAATTTACAGTAGTTATTCAAAGCAAATTGTTTACCGAAAATAGTTTACTTTAATATGTAAGCAGTGTAGAATATTTGCTGTATGAAGATGTACCGTTAATAAGAATGTCAAGAGAGTAGAGTGAGTCAGCTCTTATTGTTATTATTATTATTATTATTATTATTATTATTATTATTAATTTCGGGTTTAAGCCCACTAAGTGACAGTGATGTTAACAGATAGTAACGAGAGATGAAATTAACGGGCTCTAGACTTTGGTAAATATTCCGATTCAGTACGTGAAATTGTGATTTTAGTGAAAAATGTTGTGTGAAAAAGAGTAATTTTTCCATTTTAAATATTGGAATTCAGACTTTTAGATGTGATTGGTGGATGTGCGTACAAATAACGCCCATTGATTTACTGTTTGTACATTCGGTATTAGAAACTATAACTGAGTTACATGAATTATGTTTTTTTTTCGTTGTCACTTTGTGTACACATGAGCAAATTGCATATTTGCAGCTGTAATGCCAGTGGAATGCACAGATACAAACGAGGATGCATGTGACATATTTGTACATTTTCGTGTTTATCATTTTATACACAAGGTGTAATTAGGATTGTTTGTTGTTTCATAAACAGATATTCACACGGCGAAATCATTTAATATTGGTGTTGTTTTGTTCAGTCTTCTTTGACCAGGGACGGTCTCGTTCATATTCACTAACTACGAGAACAATCAAATCTGGTTTTCATGAACAAACAATGCACACCAACACAAAATATTTTACGTCCTGTTTCAATAACATATTATACTCTGGTCAGATCAAACAGTAACAATCAAAACTATCTGCATGCCGAAAATACCATCATGCATACATAACATAGTGCAATAGATTACGAAAATGCTTCACATAATCTGCAATTCTATGACAAAAGCATATCTGTCACTTCTCACATAAAAATCACGCACATCCCACGTGGTGGGTTAACATAAACATAAATAATAATAACAATAAGAGCTCAGCTGACTCATTCCACTCTCTTAACAACATTCTTATAGAAGTATAACTAAAGAAAAAAAACCCTTAATCTTCACAATAATTTTAAAAAATATATACGTATTTCGAGAACTATGTTCTCATCATCAGTAGAAACTATCAAAGTACAGAGCTGTTTTGACCTCTGGCATGGTTTACATGCTGAGTAATCTTAACTTCTCTGTTTTCACTTTGTAGTTTCTACTGATGATGAAAACATAGTTCTCGAAGTACGTATGTAGTTTTTAAAATTATTGTTAAGGTTAAGGGGTTTTTTCTTTAGTTATAACTTTACCTCAAGACTCCATTTTAGTGTTTAATAATTCTTATTGAAAATTTCACGGCCTTCAAGCGTATCTTATAGCTCAATTGGTAGAATGTCCGACTAGATATCGGAAGGCCCTGGGTTCAAATCCCAGTGAGATCTATGAATTTTTCACAAATCTGTCTTCGTAATTTATACACTTTAATTTGAACTCTTAACACGGTTCATGGTAACTAAGTTACAGAAATTCATTGTTGAATAACATCAAAACATTCTTACTAACCATACATTATAATACAGCATGTATTCCTCACTCCTTACATATTAAAGTGACTGATTTTCGGTAGCGAAATACCGAATCCGGGCCACAACAATAGTTACGAAAAAATCATCCTTCGCAACACATTCCTGTGTATGCATACTTTTTTTGCCTCGGTCACATTCATAATCGCTTTCATACATGCTCTTCTTGTCTTCCGGTTTGGAAACTTTCTCTTAGCATACTACCAACCACATCCCTTCACCTACACATTGGATAGCCACGCAATTAAATACATTCAACATATATTCGTTTACAAGCACCACCAGCCAATTATTCCTCACACGTTCCTACCTTACATATACCACATACACCACGTAAATATCGCATTTCTATGGCAGTCACTCTCCTTTTATGCTTCCATACATCGAAGCAGGCACACGCACTCCATTATATACACTTAACCGAGGATCTCTAGATACTTTTACGTTTCGAGCAAATGCATCTATTTTCAATTAATATAGTCAAAATTGTAAAATTTAATTTGTATGAAATACGTTCAGAGAAAATTGGTATCCCATTCTAACGTTAAAAAGTCTTTTATTTTCCTGTGGTTATTTTTTGTAATGTGTTGGAAACAGATTATTATTAACTACTAAGCTGATTAATTATTCTTTTGGCTGTCAAGTTTGAATAAAATATTGGAATGGAATGGCAGACAATTCAAACAATTTTAGGAATACTTTCTGAAGGCATTTTGTTTAACTTTCATAACAAGCTAGATAAATTTCTACCCCAGCACTGAGAGAATTTGTAAAATAGCGTTCAACCCTTCTAAATCAAATCTCGCTGGAGGCATCTGAGGTATGTCGTTCGTTCATGTAAACTGTGTCTACGGAAACATACAGCTGCTGTGCTCTGCGCCCCTTCAGATAAAAAACAAATTTTATAGACACTTCCGTTGAATTATTTTGCCTCCCTTAATAGAAATATGTTTACGTCGTAACTCAATGAACTACAACCCTTACGCCCTGCCTTGCAGCAGCTCCTAAACCAATTAGTTTTTTTTAGAGTTGAATAAATGGCAACCCTTTTTAAAGAGCAATTTATTTTTTTGGTTTTTAAATTTAAAAAGTAGCAGAAACTTTGTAGGCAAAGAATAGAATTAAATTTAGCATTTTCTCTGAGTACAATAGCTAGACCGTTATATTTTTGTACAATGTATGATTTTTTTGTGTAAAACATTAACTTTTATGTGATTTTTTGCTGCTGCACATATATTATAATGTTTTTTATACTTTTATCGCGTATGGAAGCATAAAAGTGTTAATGATTATATGTCACTCTATTTTTAATAAATTTAATTCGTTGTTCAACTATATCAAATTGTGAAAGAGGAGATGAAATAATTGGTATTTATTCTTTCTGGATTATAGATAATGAACAGGTAGGTACGAGTACATCTAACAAATAAACGAGTAATGAAAGCAAATATCAAAATCGACTGACGATAAAATGAATGATATGATATTATGGAGATATATTTTGTTAAGTGGTAAATATTTTGAACAGAAATATTTGTTTTGTAATGTCCACGATATTTTAGAACAAAGAAAAAATTACAAAACGTATCCTTCTGTAATGAAAATAAAGTCCTTCTATCTATCATGCATTTTTTTAAATTATACATTAAATTAAAAAGTTTTTCATAAAAAGCGAATATGTCCAGTTATTAAAGTTGTTAAATATCAAGCAAATCAAGAACAATTTCTTTCATATTTGGAAAATATACCTAACTGTATATTAAACATCATTTTCTTTTTCGTTTTCCTAGTGTAAATTCAAAATTCCTACAAAAATCTAGTAAGTTCAAATTTCTTTTTTTAGTTTTAATAACTGATGAATTCATACAATAAAACTTTAAACTGAACACTTTTATTAAACGCTTTTGTTAAAAATTACGATTAATCTCATAAGAATATAATTTAAAAACGTGCTTCATAATAGCAATATTATAAAGAAAAAGTGTAACAATCATACATTGAACGGTTTAGAAATGATTTTTTTTTGTTTCCCGGATAATAAAAAGTCTGACATTAATAAATATAATTTAAAAATGTATATGAATGATTTATTTATAAATTCCAATTAAATATCAGATTATAAATAAAATACAAATGACATTTTGTATTTTTTGCAATGATTATTTCAATGGGGTCCCGTGGCTGCGTTCCAAAGTGTCTGGTCGCGAACCTGGGGAATCGGGTTCGATCCCGACCGACGCCAAATAATTCGAATTTTAAATGGCATAAAACTGACCCCTGTGGCGCACTCTCCACGCCAACAATGAGTGCCCGTGAAGTGACGCCTGGTAATCGCCCGCACGGTACAAATATGTCATCATCATTACCGATATCTGCGGTAATCTGCACACTCAGAAATGGGTAATATGCCGTGACGATATATTTATTATTTATTTATTTATTTATTTATTATTTCAATGATATTTAAATGGTTTAAATGTTTTACGGTTATTAAATATCATATCTGCGCCACGGTTGTTAATTTGTGAATTAAAACAAAAAATTGCGACGTGTGTTGTTGACGCCTGCGCATTTCCAGATAAAATGTCAAACATGGTTTTGTGATGTGATGTGCAAATATATTTAATAAAGTGCTTTCAAACTAATTGCATTTTAGTAGTAATGTATATATTTCATTACCATTTTGTTGACAAAATGTTATTTAAGAAAAAATTTCAAGGCTGGCGGTTTGTTGGCGTCATTTAAGGTAAGAGTAGATTCGTGTTATTAAAAAAAGGTTTTGTAGTTATAGTAATTTAATAATGTGCATTCGTTGATATTAATACGTCTTAAAGTTTATGAAATAACCATGGATAAGTGAGGCTCCATATTTTAAATTTATGATTATCGATAAACTAGTCAGAAAAACTAGCTCTCTGTTCGTGTGTCCTGGCGCTGAATATGGAGAGTGGGTATATGATTTCCCCATAGTTTTAGTGGTCGATGATAGCAGTTAGTTCATTCGCCCTCCCGACTCGCTAGGGTGAAACAGCCTGTAGTCAGCAGATGTAAGAGTTAGGGTGGAAAATAATAATTCTCACCGCCAGTGGCACTCGCTACCCTGCATGTAGCATGTAGATGTAGAGGAATATTGCAGACGTCAATATTATATTGCGCTGGAGGATTAAACACAGAGAAAGGTATTTATGAACGAGAAATCAACGAATCTCAACACATATAGGATTATTAATAGTTATTATTAATTAGCTTTACAAGTTATGATTTGCATTATCTGCAAAAGCAAACTTTGTGATTGGATCAAATTGTTTTGATAATCAAAACGTTTATTTTTAAATACCATATTTACACTATACCCTATTCTTATAGTTATTTATATTAAACTGTTGTATGCATAACACGTAGTAACTCGGTTAACAAGGGTGAAAAAACTGTTTTTTTAATCTAAATTTGTTTTTATCTATGCCTTAATATAGGAACAACCAACGTAAATTTTTCAAAATGAGATTTATTGTGCAATCGACTAAAAACACTCTATTTTTTATACAGTGAGTTTTTTTTTTATCAGTGGACATGGGCGCATGTCATTTCTATAGTTATATTTAAAATGATTGACAGCATTCGCGTTTTTTTAACTGGACATAAACTCCTTATGTCAAAGTCATCAAACTGTCATCTGTCAATTTCAGAAATTATTTTTGTCGCAAGGGTATTGTTATTTTCATTTAATTGTATAATGCATAATTTAATGTTTCATATTATTAATTACCTTACTTGCTCTGAGTTTTTTAATGCTGTCCAGTGACGCATCGTGTAGTTCTATAAGTATTATAGATTTTTCTAATGGTTGCTAGACTGGATCGCTTATTAAAAGTAACAGCAAATAAATCTTAAACTAGTCTTGTTGGATTCATACCATGTCATGATTTATACTTTTTCTTCAATTGTTGTATTAGATTATCTAGGTCCTACAATAATTTATTGTCACATATTTATGAAATAGATATATTTTCTTGCAATTTATTTAAATTTAAGAGGATTGTTAATAACCATGTTTTAACAATCAATTCATAAATTTGTATATTATATATTATTATACCTTTAGTTACAATAAATTAAATTCTTAGGTACTTTCTATTATAAAATTTGTTTAAAATTGTACACTACAACTTTTATTATTGTTTATTTTCTGTAAATTCGTGCTGTGCTATAATTAGGACTTGTTCCTATAGCACGGCCTTTTTTATAAATACATCATTTTGAAAGATGACTTTGACAACTCCCTATGTTCAGTTTCTTTTTTTTTAAAAAAAAAGACGCGACATTACATTGCTGTCAATCATTTTAAATGTAACTATGGTAATGAGATACGTTTATGTTCACTGACAAAAAAACTCTCGGTATAACCAAAGTCTAACTTTAAAAGAACTTATAGGAATCGGCATCCATTGAAACAATATCAGGTCATAAAAAATACTTATTGCAATTGCTAAAGTATGTCAGCAAAATCTTGAAGAATTTTAGTGTTATAAACAGACTAAATCATTAAATTAGTGATATTTATGATCAACATTAATACTGCAGAATGTTTGAGAAAAAAATTAGTTTTTCGCTACCCCGTAACAAATCTGTTATAATCCAACAATTACGTTTTTGGCATTCGGTTTTTGTATGTAAATTCGGATAAATAATTGAAAAACAAACGTGTTTCGAATTTGTCCATCCTACTTTTAAAAACCTGCAATTTACCAATTGTTGAATAGATTTGAATTATTACCATCCTCGTTAATATCATTTAATAGCAATTTCCGTGTAACTCATCGAAATTTATCTCAACTACCAAGTCATCAACATCGATACGGAATGTACGAAAACTTTACTGAGTTTGGGAACTATGTACACTGAGACCTATTAACATGTACAAGTATATTACGAGGTATCATATTCTTGGGATTTACAAAATAAAACAGGTTTACAGCGTTTACAATAACAAAGAAAAATTTATGTATATTTACAATAAAACGGTGCTATTTTTGTTGCCAGCTTTGTGTAACTACAATGAATACAAAGAATAAAATTATTTATTAGTTTTCAGGATTAAAGACTTGATTTAATAATGATTATGTGTATTTTTACTCATTTTAAACCCATTTTACTGCTCTTTAAATATATTAATAATTTTTGTTATTCACGAAATATGAAATATGAAAAATTTAATAAATATTAAACGGTCACCCATCCTACAGCCATGCTACAGGGTGTTAATGAATACGTGTCACAAATTTATAAGGTATGTAGAAGAAGCTAAATAGACTAACTTTTACCAATAAACTTATATTTGGATATGTACCGTTTTCGAGTTACAGGCTCATAAAAGAATAATTATATACCTAAATTTTAGTTGGCTGTGATTTGTCACTTCAGTTATTATTTTGTTTATTTTAACTTTTAGCTGCGAATATCAGACGCATTATTAATGAACATACTATTCGCGATTACGCTAACATGGTAATAATGTTTCGTATAAATGACTCCATTTTCAGACTTTAATTATATATAATGTAAAACAAGATTTAGTAAAAAATCTGATGGTTTTATGTAATAAGGATTACTTTATTTTCATATAAGAGTTTTATTATTGGCAATCGATTTCGTCGCAACGGACATCAAATGTTAGAAAGTTTTAATCATCTCATAAACCTGCCTTCTAATTTCCAACATTTTATTATTCATTATAATTAATAATCATATATTTATCTACATATATATTTTTGTAAAACAAACTAAAATATGTTATTTTTCTAAATTTATCTTAACCCTTTAAATAATTTTGTATAACACTACATTTCATATGTATAAACTTTTATATGTTTTTCTTCAATTTATAATTATAAATATATTGTATTACAGCTGTGGCCTGATGATGTCCGTTGCGACGAAATCGATTGCCAATAATAAAACTCTTTTATGAAAATAAACTAATCCTTATTACATAAAACCATCAGATTTTTTACTAAATCTTATTTTACATTATATGGTAATAATGTATTGTCGAGTGTACAACAATAAATAAAATGTCCATCCACTTACTTGACACAAACATCTGGAATCCTAAGTGGGGTGTTCTCCACCTGGCATGCTTGAATATATGCCACTGCACTGGTGCACGCTTCATCTTCTGTGCGTGCATTGTTGCACATTTTGTGGAAAGGCGTCAACGCAACCCTCTCGAAGCAGGCATGGAGTGGAGACACTTTACTCGCAAAGAGCGAAGCACAGAGCTCAGCGACTTCGGGCTCGGCTTCTGGCTGAACGGCGAGATTCTTCATTCCACGACACGATTTGGGCCGCAGAGCCCAGCTTGCCGCGAAAGGGCCCACCTCCTCCACAACCTGGTTGCTGGATGCGAGGAAATCGTCACTGGGTTCGTTGTTTATCGTTCCCCAAAGCCCGGCCGTTTTTCCGAAGTAGTACCCTGGAACGTAACGCATTGATATACTAGATAAACGTGGCTTCGAGGGAGATTCGGACCCTCTTTGTTCGCTCCTACAAGATCAATTCCGGAGGAGCATTTAGACAAATTTCAAATGTATTGCAAGGATAAGGAATTTCTTGACCGAAACAGGAGAAAAATGCATTTCTATGATAAATAAATAAATAAATAATAACCCGGAGGAACCGGGTTCGATCCCGACAGACGCCTAATATTTCCAATTTTAAATGGCACAAAAGTGACCCCTGTGGTGCACTCTTCACACCAGCTATGAGTGCCCGTGAGGTGACGCCTGGTAATCGCCCACACGGTAAAATATATCGTCATCATTACCGATGTCTACATATGTTGTAGATACTGGCACACCCAGAAATGGGTAATATGCCGTGATGATATATTTATTTATTTATTTTATGTATAATCAAGATATTTTAGCCTTTTCTGGGTGTGCCATCTGCACTTATGAGGGATCACCGTTGGCTTTGTGCTGTTTGAAAATTGGAAATAATGACAACCGATAACTTAGTGCACTTAAGCTGGATTGTAAAAAATATATTTTATAATTTTGCTATAATAACATTTAATTTTTATTTTGATTTAAGTGCAAAACATTGATTTAAATATAGGACTGTTTTAAATATAGTGAAAATGAAATATATAATTGCGTTTTTAAATAAAGATAAAGATGAAGCATGAGGCAAAATTAGGATTCAAAGATGTGATCAGTGCTTGATTCATGAAATATAACGAATCAGTTGATCGTTGATTTTAATTAGTAGATTGGCTTGATGTTTAATGGTGAATTGGAATGATTCAGAAACAGCGTTGATCTGCGGATCAACTCATGATTAATAAATAGTGAATTTGGCCGTTAGCCACGCAACTTTATACATTTCTATAATTAAGATTGAAAATTTAGAGACTCTATAAGAACATATAATTTATATTGAAGTTATGAATGTTTCAGGCGCTACTGTACTATTTTTGGTTGAATAACATTTTGCTATTATTATTATTATTATTATTATTATTAAATTATTATTATTCTTAGTCAAATTTTGTTTCAGGTACAATGTGTCCTTCTTCTTTTACAACCGGTGAGTAATTGTTTCACGTATTTATTTAAATCACAGAGAAATAAACCTAATAGAGGGATTTATCACAAAAATTGAATAAATCCATTTACTGAAGTTTCATATTTATAGCGTCATATCTGGTTGCATTACATTAAGAACAACAAGGTTATGATAATATCTAAGCAAATCACAAAAAATATGAGTCTTCCTAGGTAAATACACGGTGTGTCAGGACTAGAGTAAAAAATTAATAGCGTATTCTTGACATCATTTTAAGTAAAAAATATCGTATGTACATAGGTCTTATTCCTTTTGGTCAAAATTTTATAAATAGCAGCAATTAAAAAGAAATTCAGATGCCTACTTTTAAAATAAAAGAATACAATCCAAAAATTACCGGAAAAAAATAATCATTATTTGGATAATAATAATAATAACTGTAATTCCTAACGTATGACCTTCAGATGATAATATAAGGGAAATGTGGGTATAACAAAAAACAAATATTTCCATATATCCAGAAAATATTAGTACATATGTAAAATTTGAATTATGAAAAATCTGTCGTTTCTAATTAATTATTAATCTCATCAGATTATCGCACAACATTCTGATAGTGTAACAGTCTAAGGTAGGGTATACTATTCGTTGCGTAGTGATTTAATACAGGTCCAGGACGAGCAGGAAAGGGCCGTACGCGTAAGAAGCCTATAGCTAGCATCAGCTTTTACGCACAAACTGATATAGTGATCTCCCCGTTTGCGTTTGCATACCTCTATCTTATCCAACCTAACAGTATTTCTCTTACAGCCTGCCGGCTTCGGCTTTAAGGCTTCGCCTTTAAATTTAGCACATGCTATGCTGATACAATCAATTGAGAAATTTCATTCAAATAATTACTAAATTCCATTAGTTAATATTTAGAAAATCATATTTCATTTAGTAATAAATAATAACATTTGTTCAATTTAGTTCAGTTAGACTATTGCTCAAATATACCATATAAACTCTTTGATAATATACTGTGAGTTTTGTCATTAATTTATTACTTTGGTTCTACATGTCAAATGAACTTATCATCACGCTTTAAAAATATTTACTAAAGAAGAAAAAATCGAATGGTTACTTGGTATACTGCTGGTATAAGTTAAGAGTTAAGATACTGCTGTTATTACTTTCTTACGTTATTTACAAATCAGTAAATCATGACGATAAGTTCATTTAACATTGAAAAACCTAGGTTGCATTTTATGTGGAATGAGAGTATTTGTAACTAGTATCCATACCCATACATTAATGACAGAATAGTATATGTTCCATATTTGCCCAAACTCACGGTGTATTTCAATATACTTGTAGAATAATATAATTATTATTGCAAATAAACCGGATAAAAAAAATATGTAAACATTTTCTAATTGAGTTATTATTGATTTAAAATATTTCGTAATTTTTTTATCTGTGGTTAGTGTTTGGAAATATAAAAATAATTTTTTTATTTCATTGCGTAACAAATAAAAACACACAAGCTAAATATAAAATATGCCCACTCTATTTGGTATATCATGTATACATTATACATATGTGCATGTATTTCATTTGTTATATTTCTGTTTATGAGGTATTATTTTATGAAATATTGAAAGCTTTTCCATCTTTTTTATTGTAAATAGAATGAAGCTGATGAAAAACATTGGTTCATATATTATAATTAAAATATTAATAAAAATAAATATTTAATAACGTTTTATATGAAATTAACCAACACAGTTTCATGTATAGTAAAAAATAACTAATAAAAATTTAAAATTTTGTAAATCAGATAAAATAACGAGCAGATGTAATTTGTTATTTTAATGAAAATGTCGACATTGACGTAATTAATAAATATGATTAAATTTTTCATTTTCATATAATGCATATACAACAAATGGATGTTAAATCATTCAGTGAAAGGAAATTTATTTTTTGTTTATAATGTTTTTTAAAATGGTTTGTCATATTTTTTTTGCAAATTCAAGGTCATGAACTTGATAGTATTAAGTATATACCAATCGTACAAAAATTTAAAAGTAACAAAAAGAAAGAATCAAAGTCGGAGCCTTGAGGGTCACCATTCTGAACGTTCTATTCATTTAGATTAGGAATGCACACAATATATCGATATTTGTCTTTCGATATTCGAAGTTTTGCATCAATGTTGGCATTTCAATATATCGATCAACAATAAACTACGCCCCTACGAACTTATGCATCAACCTGATAAATCATAGAGTTCAAAGTAACAAATACTTTTTTTAGTAATAAGTCTACCGCTACCCCTGTCATACAAAAAAATTAAATTAATTTAAAAACACAAATAAGTTATTTTTGTATTAAATGTAATACTCTGTAAAATTTGTTTGGTTTGTGCTGGCGAAATTTACCCGAACTCGAAGAAAAAATAGAACTGGTGAAGTGTATTAATGAAGTAATAGAGAGTGTCAAATAATGTTGACCTACCTGAGACGTCAAACATGCACACGTCGAATTTCATGTTACATCTGAGAACGAAGCCAAGCATGCTCTCCACTGTGAGGATGTCCGCGTCCCTGTATACGAATGTGTCGTTTTCAACAGTGGTGGGCAACCGGCCAACGGTCGAATTTCCGACGGCAACAGTCTGGAAAACAAAGACAAGAACGTGTATCACCACCAGTAATGTAAATGGAAAAATTTCAATCGAATTTATTTCTCAGAACGTACAAATGGAAATAACTACATATTGAACTTTTCCGAACTTCAAATAGAAATATTTAAAACAATGACTATAGTGTTACGGGATCGTATCGATATCATTTTATTGTCCACTTTATCAAGAATCAAATATTTCAATATTTAAAGGAAGAAATGCACCATGAAGGAAGTATTCACTTTGTATCTACTGACGATAATAAAGATAGTGACGTCACAAACAGTACTCGACTATTTTAGAAGTAGACAATCATTATTTTACTAATTACAAAAACAGTTCATTTAATATTTTGCTACAAGAATTTTTTAAAAAATCTTAATATCATATGTATTTGTTTAGAGGGTGAAGCTTATTTTTGTAAGCATACATTTCTACAGGAATGGGGTATTCCACCATAACAAAAAAATAAGAAAATTTTCAATTTAACTTAAAGTATGGCTCAATAAATAATAGTTAAAACAATGAAAACATTTTTTAAATAATTACTTTACGAGATATTTCAAATTTGCTAAAAGGGAAAATTGACGTCATACAATTGTTATCTTTCTCTCGCAGCGTACTCAGAGCAGTGTGTGTGAGAAAGACAAATATAGGGGAAATGTGACGTTACACTGATTTCTCAAAAATAAAATACTGTTAAACTAGGAACAATTAAGATTTTTTAATATCATGAATTGCTTCAAAACTGAATGAAGTTTTATTTAAAATAATAAAAAAAATTGAGTGGAATACCCCATTGCAAATACGACTGGGAAAATTCAGAAAATTAAGGAATAATTTTACTGTATCATAATATGTAGTTGGGAAATAAAAATCCATGAACTTTAAAATCTCTTTTAAAAGGTTTCCACTCGTACGTTTTAATTTGTGTCGATATATTGACTTACGTTAGCGAAAACATCAATGTGAATAACTTGGTCCCGTAGTAGTAAGTGCAGTTGGTGAGTAAGCCCTTTGTTCGTTGGATCGTACGTAATGGCAAGCGAGAAGTTCTTGTCCAGGAAATCGTGTGCGAGTAGATACGTACAATCGCCGCTAAACTCGTAAAATTGTTTGTCAAACGTCATGTAATGCTGTGAGCCGGCAATTAACGCGTGAGCCGTAAAGGGTGGGAACCAATCTTTCGGGTTCGTGTAAGGTTTGTATTGATAGTACAGTGCCCAGAATGTCGTATTCGAACTCGCTAGCATATTTTGGAGATTCACCAATGTCTTATACTCCGGCAATTCCTAGAAGAAATAGTTGTTATCAGACTTAAAATTATAAATGTCAATAAATTCCCAATTCATTTTAACAAGTTGATAGAAATTACAAAAAATTTAATCATCCGTGTTAATTTTTTTTGTTACGATTTGTTATAATTCTTCGTTTTATAGTTTTTTTACTTTTATTTATTATACATTACCGTTTTTTACCTGAATATTTATTTTCTATATTTATAAACAAACGTATATAACCAAATGTTTACACATATGTACATATAGTACTGTTTTATTTTTCAGCCATTCAAAATATAAATATTGCAGTATAAATTTTATTTTACGTGAATGGAAAAACTTATTATTAATGTCTTATTAATTATCTATTTTATTAAAACAAATGTTATAAGTAATGTTAAAACGGTCTACAATTGTGAACCGCGCGACTAAATTCATCACAAAAGTCCGTGCGACTAACGAAGGGTTAAAATAAATAAAAATTGCAAGTGTAGTTTTAAGAGCGCAAAATCCTAGTTGGGAAACAATATCACCAGTTTTACAATACGCGCTACATAGATAACTTATCATTGCTGATATTTATAGGACAAAACAACAGCTGAATTTTGTTTAATCTAATTTTGTATTCCGCGAGCTTACGAGCTTTTATTCTAGTTATTTAATAAATGTCACAAACTTTCATAATTTCTATCCACTATATAAAAATAGCGTGGGATTTCATAGACATTCACACAATATATGTTTGCATCCTCACTTCGAAGATAGGCGTCTCGTTGAATGCATGCCATGGCACGGGTAGTTTTTGTTCCAAATACATAATACCGTCCTTCGGTTCGAATATAAAGTTTGTTTTCGCTTCTCGGTACCTGTCATAGAAAAGTAATGATGAATTTGGAATCAAATAACAAAAACAAGAATGCTCTACCTGTTTTCAGCTTGAAGAGCGGTCATTGTCATGTCAGTTAATTTTTGGTGCAAGACTTTAATAAAATAACGGGCCCGATTTCCAATATCGAAGTAATCGTAGAACCATTTAAGTTTACTGTACCACTCATCTATTTTTGTGGTAATATACTGAATGGATGACAACTTTTTCAGTACTTTTAATTCGTTGATTATTTCGGTTGCAATATCGTTCAATTCCTTGCCGAATGGGATCATAGCTGCGTACTTTTCTTTAATAAATTTAGCTATTAAAGACGTATATTTGCAGATAAGTGTATAAATGTCATTATCTATAAAGTCCCTGTATAATCGATCCAAGTCTTGAGTGAACAATGAGATCCTAGTGAAGTAAGGCGATTCAACAATTTCACTCGTGTGTTTATAAAAGAAATCTGTAAGGTATATAATATTGAAAGATTGCCAGCTCAGCTTCAGAATATTGAACAATGTAGTACAAACCTAATAACTCCTTGCTGGCTTGATAAGCGATCGTCTCGACATAGTGAAAGAGGCTAATAAAAGTGGGCTCAATAGTTTGTAACATCTTTCTCCAATTATCAGCGAGGGTAATGGATACCTGTTCCCATAAGCTTTCCATGTATTGGATAAACCACACGTTCAGGTCTTTGATGAACTTGTCGTACTTTTCCACGAATTGCCCCATGAGTACGGATAGCTGTTCGAGAGAGTCGCCTCTAACAAGACTGTTTATGAATTCTGCTGCTTTTTTGTAAGACTCTTTGATCTGAAAAAGAAGTAAGCTGCTTGCTACGGTTCCAGAAAAATTGATCGCGAGGAATTGATCGCACAGAATTATCTCGACGAGAATTTATCGCGCAGAAAACTTATCGCCAGTAAATTGATAAGGGAAGAAAATTGATCGCAAAAATAAATAAAAAGTAGATCGTTTAAAAATTGGTCTCAAGATAATTTGTTGCCGAGAAATTCGCTCCTGTCAGAACAAAATATCATAAGTCGATTTTTTCAATTATTGTATTTGGATTAAATTTGGAGTCCTAACATACATAATTTGCCCGAGAACAAGGTTATATGTCTATCTTGGTAGTTTATGGGCATGCGTAAATACAGTGGAAAGAATCTAGTTGTACGTTTTAGGTAAAGCCAATATTGCATTAGTCAACTTTGGTTGATGGAAATTGGCAACCTTGGTTGAAGCAACTTAGGTTTCTTCAAACAAAGTTGCAAAAATTAATTACAATTGTCATCTTATACCTACAACCAGATTAGTTCAGGTATTTGACCACGAATGATATATTTATGTAATTGCATTATTGACATAACTGAAAAAATTCTTCAGATTGGTATGTGTGTAGTAAGTGCTAGTTTAATCCATATATATTGAAAAATTTACTTATGTTGTCCGAGTTCCACTTTGTCATATTTAATTTTAAATGTTAAACCGTCTAAAGAAGTTAATAACTATAATTAAAAACAGACAAAATACTGCAGTTTCAATACGAATGGTTGCAAAAAGCGGGAATTTTCTATACTGCAATCCCGAATTGAGGGCAACTTGCAACTAAAGTTGACTGTTGTTTAACTTTGATTGAGATGATTTCCGATTTCCTATCAACTTTGGTTAACACAACCGAAGTTGTCGGTTGCCATCAACCAAAGTTGACTAATGTAATACCGGCCTAACACGTTGACTGCCAACTAAGAGATAACTAGGAGTTTACGTTCTCGGCTGCGATACCGACTACGAGTTATCGCGTAGTTGTGTTTGATCTGCCATATTCGAGCAACTACGGGTAAATTCTTAGTACATAAGTGTAACAAAAAAGGTTGGCTCATACAATTACTATGGACTACAATTAGTGTTTTGAATAATATAATATGATTAAATTAAATTGACGCTTGAGACCGGAAACTTGAAAATTGCTGTGACAGTCAACGTATTAATGTTCTTGAGACCAATTTTCCGCGATGAACTTTTTGAACACGTCTTGCTTTGCTACTTACTGTTTGTACTATCCAGAGGATGCTCTTGCGAATAGCCTCGCCTGATTCGCCCATCACCTCCCATATCTCGTTAACGATAGCCGGCAGTGATTCTATGTGCGACCGTATCGACAGCTCGTCGATCACGTACATCCCGGCGTTGACGATGTCGCGGATGTAAAATTCATTCGCATGATACGACTCATTCAAGAAAGTCTTCAGCACTTCTATGTCATCCATGAGTACCTTCATGTGTCTGCAAAAATGTGTCAACGCACTTAGCATATTACGTCGTCATCGGCATACATCTACATTTATGGAGTGCGCCAGAATTCATTATGGATTAGCTCTCTCAACTCCTTTGTGCAATCTCAAACAGAAATTCCACTTGTTCCGCAGATAGTTTTACTTGCATTTTGATGCTGCGGATTGTTAGTCTACAGTATCTCCAAAGGACCAAGAGTTTGTAGTGCGTTCTTTGTTAATCAATAGCACGAATCAAACTCCGTCCTCTTAATTATTATTTCATTTTAATTTGTCATATCATAACTAAGGCTGCAGTCGATCTCTCATTTGGCCCGACCCGATTTCGTCCTCAAACGAACAACGAAATCCCGAGTCTGGACAAATCCGACATAGTCGTGAGAATAGGGGGCCGGACCGTGCTTTGAGGTTTGGATCGACTCGGCCAGAAAAAAAAAAAAAATACAGACTCGAAAATTGACTCTACCAAAAATTTGTCGGCCCGGCTCGAAAATTGGCACGAAATCGGGCCTGGCTTCTATGACCGAGCTGGACCAAAGCTCAAAATTGAATGCATGCGATATTCCTAAATTTGATTTTAATATGAGGCGAAATGTTTAACTTTTTTCTTGCCAAACTTAAAAAATTCTAATTCCTTAGATCGTTCAACATTGGTTAACATAAGTTGTTGAAAATGAAACGCTTCGTGTGTAAGCTTGTTGTAAAAATAACAGACCTACGAGTTTTTAACACTGTTTACCGAAGGCATTCGAAATTTTACACAACTTTTAAAAAAAAATCTTGTACGATCATTTACATAAGGATTTATTAACCCTTTAATTTTGCGATTTCATTACCTGCGGGGATGCACTATAAAAAAGAAAAAAAATGTTTTTTTTATAGGTACTGCATATATTAAATAATAAATACCCCAATTACAGAAGGCAATCTATTTTAGCACGAGTTAGAAATTTGGACGAACGGCCGAGTGCTTAAATAGCTTTCTGTAACGTTTTGTACAATTTTCTCTATTTCGGCTTTCATTTACATCGTTTATAACAATAGTTAACAATTTTATTATAAGATATTTTATAGTGATGCGTCAAATACAATTTTGGCTGAACAACCGAACACCGAACTTAACTGAATATTCGAATATTCAACATTCAAGTTTGAACATGTCTAATTACTCTGCTAGACTCGACGTCGCACGTCGTACATAATTAGAACACGGCATACTTCATTTAAAAAAAATTACCTGTACTTTTAAATGTTGCACTCTTATTGGACCACCCGTTATAATCATTTTAAAATAAATAAAAACTACCTATATGAAAAAATATTTTTGCTTTGAAAGAATTATTAATTCCAGAAATAAACAAGAAAATCCCGCATTTTCTTAATTCCAGAAATAAACAAGAAAATCCCGCATTTTCGGTACGTATAACTGAATAATTCGGCTATCATCGAATAAACAAAAAGTGGCCGAATTTGCCGAATACCACATAATGACCGAATATCCGGCGCATATCTAATATTTTTGGTAGAATAGTTAGATTGGTGACAGTAATTATTTTGTCTTTTGATTAGATATTTTATGTATTTAATGCACTTACACCAATTTCAATAAATATCGCCAAAAATCGTTTAAAAATGAAGCTCATTCTACCATCAATAAGCTTGGTAGAATGTGTTATTCTCAGTCCGGAACAGGGAAAAACATTTTAATGTAGTTTTTTTGCACATGCAACAGCCCCCCCCCCCCCCCCCCACCCCTGGGTGCGCCATTGACCTGCGTTTAACATAACAATAGCTTATTATGCTTAATGAATAACATTGAATTCTTGAAGTAAAATAACTTATTAACTTCTTTATTTAAGAAGATATGAAGGATGTAGTTATTAAGTCATTTTGATTCTTTTTAAATCCTTCCATTTTCATTAAATTAGTAAGGAAACTGTGCAGTTGATTTAATTATAAGATTTTTCGGGCCCGCCCAAAAAGTTTGATTTTTCGGGTCAGGCCAACATCAAAAGTCCGCCTCGTCTCAACTTTTGTAAATGCACACAAATATATATATATATATATATATATATATATATATATATATATATATATATATATATATGTATCTTCGGTCCGAAATCGAGCCGGGCCAAAGCTCGAGATCGAGTGCATCCCTACATACGAATATGCTTCAGCACAGTGTTCCAACGTTAGCCCAAGCAAAGAAAACATTATTTAAGTGAACTAGATATACAAGTTTAAAGCGAGCATTTAGAATACTTAAATCTTTTCCAAGCAAAGTACTTAAAGTACGATAATAAAAAGTGTAGATATTACAAAGGACATAAACAAACATCTCACTCTGTAACAAAACACTCGCGTACCTACTGGTAATGAATTCTTCCGTACTCTGTTATACCTGCTTTTATATTTTAACAAAGCGTTATTCTTTAATCTATAAATCAACATGTACTCTATATCTTTCAGTAAGTTATCAGAAACTAAACGAAAGCTGTTATTGTAATATTTTATGGAACAAATCAATTTGTTAAAAAAATATAAATGGGAGCGTGTAGGATTCCTACACGATATGTCGCTTGTCATATGTTATATTTTAGTTAAAAATAAATGCAGATAGTTTATCGCTCCGTTGGGAGCATATGGTTGAAGGGAAAAGAACAAAAGTTAAAAGTTTTAAGACGCAAAGTGTACGTACTCCATGTCGTTGAGGAATTCTTGAATGATGGGTTTAGCGTCTTCCCAAATATCTTTGACAGCTTCGGTAGTTTCGGCGCGAATGTACTGCTTCCAGTAGAACACATCAGTGGTAAAGTTGTTGTAGAGATCTATGCTTGCTGCCCTTACTCCTGCCTA
The DNA here is from genome assembly GCA_943142095.1 of Ophonus ardosiacus. Taxonomy (NCBI): domain Eukaryota; kingdom Metazoa; phylum Arthropoda; class Insecta; order Coleoptera; family Carabidae; genus Ophonus; species Ophonus ardosiacus. The sequence continues at coordinate 13,442,327 of OW964833.1, read as the reverse complement.
TATTTCAAACAATAACAATACAAGAATACAATGTGATCAGGTCGGCAAAATTATCTATAACTGTTTTTATAAAATTTTAAAAAACCGTACTTGGCATGTTTCAAAAAGTTTCAGTCTCTGAATCAACCTCTCGATCATTTATCAGAGACTGGTCCACTCAACCAGGTCCACAGACGCGTTTCGATAATATAGGAGCTTATCAGTGTAGTGCACTGAGGCCTCTAGGAGGCAATGACTAGGTTGACTGGACAAATGTTAAACCATCTATCTCTACCTGTGATTAGTTAAGAGCGAAAAGCGCCTGTGGTTCTGATTGAGTAGGGCAGTCTCTGATAAATGACCAAGAGGTTGATTCACCAGAGACTAAAACCTTGTGAAATATGTCAAATATGATTTTTTTAATTCTATATTAGAACAGTAGTTTCACTAAATATGCAGTTGTAATTTGTACATTTATTGCATTTTTTTAATTCCATTCTAACTATTGTTTATAAATTTGTTTCCCTGACATTCGTTCACCAGCCAATTGTCAAATTTTGAGTTGTTAGTACAGTATTCTATACAATGTTATCGTGATATTTAAGTTAGAAAGCGGCCAAATTTCTTTGTGTTCCTGATCGCGAAGCACCTGTAATGATGGCCGTGTGATAACGAACCCCCAACCGCACGCTCGCTGATAAAGAAGAACAAACGGGGACATGGGACAGAGAAGAGTCTTGCCTCTTGCCAGACCAAACCACAAACTACCACATATGTCCCTCCGTTTCCTTTGATATTTAATCGGTTGAAAATATCGCAGATTCGCAAACAGCAATCATGTAAATAGAACGAGTCGGTTTAGTATTCGACTTGCGTTCCGGTGAACAATGACAACGGGGGACCGGACTGAATTGCTTCGTCCTCCTCTCCTGCGATACGTTCCATACCATGCTAGCATTGCGGAGCATACCATGTAATTCACTCACACTCGCGCATAGCTGCATGTATGATTCGTAATACCTAAATAGCAGTCATGGTGTCACGTCAGTCAATGCAAGACACACGACTCGGCACAATAGCCATGGATCACCGCCTCATTTCAAAGTAAATTATACCAGATATTAAACTACAATTAGAATATCTTGGTGAGGTCTGTTTCTTTATTTAGTTATAGGACGTCGTTAAAGTTCCGACCGTGGGATCGTTTAAAAAAAATGAAATCCCAATAAAGCTTGGTTTAATACTAGAAACGTTCGGGATTTGTGTAAAATAATAGGAAACACGAACGCGGGACCATTGTTGAACAGCTTACTTGACTTGTGTATTTCTCTAAATATAATAAAAATAACTTATCCTAACGTACAAAACTCGGCTTGAGTTTTCCAAGCGTGAGTTTTGTTCGTTAGGTTAGGTACATTGTACTGTATCTACAAAAATCGTATAAACTACACCTCATCAGAATTTAATTAAAAAAAAATAATAATAACGATTCTGCTCTCGAGACTACTACAAACGCTTTATTAGTTTAGTAAGCATAATTAAATAGTCCTTAATTTTTTTCTGTCGAAGTATAACATTACTTTTACGTCGAAATTTTGCTTTGTAAACAATGTAGAATAAAGTCTACCTAGAGAAAGAAAAGACATCGATCATTTTAAAGCAGTGTCCTGACACGTAAAATGAGATGTTTTAAATAAAAATTTCTGTGTCTATAAAGAAATTTGTAAGGCAAGATGAAAATGTTTCCAATAATGAGGACAGTAAAATAGCATTTAATAACGAAGGTGGTTGAATGTGTTTTTAATTTTTGTTTTTGGCTCTAAATGTATTTAGTATATGTACAAATTAGTGCTCTTTAAACCTGTTGCATTTTTTTATATATGAATATTTTTTTATTTAAAAATTCAGTTAATATTATTTACATAATTTTTCTTCTAAAAATTAAATCGAATGTTTAGTAAATCAAAAACTCAAATCCTGGAGCAATCTCGTAACATTTATTGAACTAATATGCCCATTTTACATTAATTTTATATTCAAATCATTTTTAAGTCCCGCTGTATTTCGTTTTTTCGCCTAAAAATTAAATAAACATATTTTGTAAACCGAATAAAGCAAATTTACTTCGATTTGAAACAACATTCAGCATTCTAAAAATAGAACGTTGGTTTGTAAAAGTCTGCTAGACCCTAGTTTTGAAGCTTACTGACAAACGGAATTGCACGATTTTGAAGATATTTAATTTTATTAATAAAAGTTATCGAATGAGAGTACTGCTGTGTCTAGTGACAAAAAATATACACATTTTGTTTATAGAGAATAGTGAGAACAATATAACCTAATATTTTGGATATTTAAGTTTATAAAATTAATAGTTGTTTTAATTTCATTGTTATTTTTAATATTTGAATATATGGGTTCGCGTGACTGTGTGCGCTTAGTGGTTAAATAACTGGTTGTGATTTATACTTGAAAATGTCCAATTTGCAAATAGCTCAAAAGTGACAGATGTGTTGACAATTGTTAAAAATCTGCGAATAAAAGCATATTGTCACATTGAAAAATGGATAGAATCTTTAATGGTATGTTTATATTTATTTATATAATATTTAAGTTTATAAAATGAACGTAGTTATTATAATATTGTTAAAATAATGTTTTTATAACCTAAAAAACGTCATTTACTAATAGTCATATTTATGCAAAAACTGTGGTGGACTCTCCGTGCCAGGAATTAGTGTCCATGAGGTGTACAAAGCAGATTGGCACATCCAGTAATCAGTAATCGCTAATATGTCGTGACGCTATACATACATATATTTTCATTTTACTTTAGCTCTAATTTTTGTTTTTAACATGTGTCAAGTTATACGTTTTATTGCTCTCCTGATAATAATAGTAATAGCACGTAGAATTTGAAAATTCCACTTCTCAAATATAAAAATGATTAATTATCATCACCACGCGACTCTTTAAATTTATTTCGCAAAGAAGCGGTAGACTAATCTACAATTTTATTTGAAAAACAACAACATATTCAAGTTTCTTTGTGTATAGATCTAGATATTAGGTTTAGTTTTTTGCGTGACTGTGTACATATGTTGGTTGTAATGTTAGACGTTAACTTCCTGTCCTTTTCTCGTTATCGAACCGGCTTGTCTGCTGTCCGTTTGATACATATATCTGTGTAGCACATTAATTGTCCAATAAACATGCATGGTACTAATCACGAAGCTTATGTATCGTACGTTAGTTAATACGTCAAAGGTATTAGAGTCACAAATGAAATTGTTAGATGTTAGATGTGTGTACCTTGATGTCGGATTTAAGGTCCGGCCGCCACCAAAGACTGGACACAAGGAGACGGGAGTGATTGAGTCGGAGGAAGTATGCGATGTCAGTCTCTCGAGTGTCCACATAGTCACGCCATACGTTGAATGTCGCGCTACGGGCGTCCGGGATCACGCCAAACATATGGAAACATTGGCTGCCGTCTGTAAATCAATGAAACAAAAAATGACAGGGTATTTTTCCAAATTTAAATCTCATCTGTAGAACTGCAGGGCAGGATTTCAAAATTTAACAAACTCCATGATTTCTGGATTAATTAGATCATTAAAATTGTAAAGCCAAAAATGGAACAACAAATTCACAAATTTCTAAATTTTTAGACACATAGGTCGGCATATGATAATATTAATAAAATAAGATACTGTTGTTGTTATTATTTCATTCAGAACACTATTTCAAGAAATTTGATGATCCCTATAATGGTTGATCAGTAATGTTTTACCAATGAAATTGAAATTTTACACTATACAAGAAAGTAGAGGACATTAAAGAAAGACAAACTTCAAAAAGAAGCATGGTCATTCCAATATTAAAACGATTGACCACCTTATTTCAGAACATAAAAATGATAATTGAAGAAATGTATCCATCTTCAGTCGCTAAAATTTATAAAATTTCATACCTTACGGACAATATCTACTCGGGTAAATCGTAAAAAGACCAACAGTACTGAATAAATTTGGAATATTAGTTTAAGATTTCGATTTTACCCAGGCATTTTACAAAGTACTCGTACTAGTTTCAAAAAATTCATGATAATTTAATTACAGTACTTTTGTAAACATACTTTAACATAATGGTAAAGTATGTTTGGAAAATTTGCATGCTAAAAATGTTCAAATATTGAGAAAAATGAATCTTTGCATAATATTTACTTATGTTTGGTGGACCTTTACGATTTAATCGGGCATATTTAGGAACAACCATTCTAACCCCATAAGATCAAATTTGATAGTCTTTCCCAAACACATTACAATATTCCCTCGGTTTAGCTTTCGCCCGTAACATATACATTGACTAGTTTGATAGGACATTTATCATTAGATTGTATGAAAACAAAAGAAAATTATGAAAATCATCTGTTGTTCGATAGATTTTAAAAACGTTTCATAAAATTCAAGAATCATAAATTATTGTTAATTTTTTTATTCTGACAGAGTTCGACTGATGAGAAAATCTTCGGAGATTTAGAATAAAAAAACAATTTCATCTGGAATACTGGCTTAAATTTTAGCATACTATGGCATAAATTTTGTTACTGTTACTATGTTTTTATTCTTTGTCTTTTTTCTAAAGACGCAACTATAGTGCTTCATAACATTAATTTAAATAAAAAATCTCTAGAAATGTTATTTTAATTGATTGATTTTTGCGGAGATCTGTCAGGGGTCTAAAATCCAGGCCTACTCATCTGAATCCTACAAGAGTGACATTTATACCTTCAGTCATGTTCATATCGCATCGTAGCACTTTCTCTCTGAAATGGAGGTAAAAATCCCCGGAATAATTGATATCTGAGCCTCGTACTGCTGTCATGTTTGCAGTGTAAAGTGGATATGCGCCCTCATATTTAACCCAGTAATGAGTAGGATTTAGCTCTGTTATTTTCTGTAACACATGAAATATATTAAAAGCGGTAGCAGTACGGCTTAAGGCCAAGCCGAAAGCCGAGTGCGATAGCACCAGGAGAAATGTAATAGGAAGCATAGGTCAAAGCCGTTCTGTGAACAGTGACGTAGTCCCGACGGTCCTGCTTGTTACTGGACAGGTCCGGCTGGAATTGATTTGTGTGGGGACAATTAATTGCTAACGGTGTTGCTTCGGGCAGGGGTCAGCAGAGGATTCAGGACAACTTGTACGTGGAAAAAGTAATACTTATACGCACCCTCTACCTCACCACCTACAAGTTTTTTTTTTTTTTGTACTTACCTACCTTTAGAAATGACAAATTAAATAAACAATTGTAAAGGATCTAAACTTACGAGACCTGTTCTGAAACTTTTTAGTAAAAAAAAACAATATAGGACTTTTCGAAGATTTTTTTTTTTAATTTTCAAATTATTTATCCCTAGCCAAAATACACTTCTTCATTCAGGAGTCATACAAAATCATGACTTGAAATGCTATTTAGAGCACTTATATTCTAATTTTCGTTTACTCTTGTATAATAAGAATAATTAATTGCTATTTTTTGTGTGTTAGTTAGATCTTGAAAAAACTATTACGAATAAATCTCAAAAAAAGAGCATTTGAAAAAATTTACATTTTTTCGATTATTGGCATCCAAGGCCTACTACTAAAAACTTTCAGAATAGCCCTCCTATAATGGATTCCGAACAATTGGAAGCCTTTTTTGTCGACTGCTGAAATTTATTTTATTCAAATATTGAAAAATCATTTAAAGCGCAAAAAAATCTATCATACAATAAACTGAAAATTGTAATGGGCAAATAATATGAAATCTTGTCAAAATCATTGGAATATCTATATAAATGTATAAGATATGTGATATTTCCAAAGGAAAAAAATTCGTAGTTATACGAACCTGATATTCTGCTTCGTTGTTTTCCATATCTAACATCCAATACTGCTCTGCTGTTTGGAGCGGTAAAAACGTACGTTGATAGTGTGCTAAACATTTTGCATTGTAAAATTTCCTCCTGGAGAACACGTCTCCTTGGACATGCAATTCGAAGTTAGTAGCTGGATGAGTTCCTGATATTTCAAATGTCACGTTCTTAACGGTATCGGTCGAGTGGTCTTCCACTAGGGCTGATAAGTGCACTTCTTTTTCCGGATCGGTTGAATATACTACGTCAACACGAACATCCGCGAGTCTAGTTTGATTTGCGTAATACTCTCCTTTAAAAGATACGTTCTGCAAATAAAAAAATTAATTTGAAAACTGTGGAAATGTAAAATAAATTGACGTAATACTCGTTCGAAAGAGGGATGTCTTATTTGTAATTCGACTAACTGATGATTTGGTGCCTCGGAGATCTGCTGCCAGTCAAAGGAAGCCTCGACGGTCTTCTGTTTAATTGCTCTGTCCCACACCAGGGACGCTTCGGAAAACAAGGAGTAGTCAGTGACTGCGTAAGAGCCAAGGAGCGTGAAGTTGCGTCGTGGGTAGCTCACGTTGATTTCTATCTGCTGAGCTTCTTTGGTCTCGTCCTACACATATTAAGGACGTCTGATTAATCTTCTTCTCGCAGTGTATACGCGTCGTATATAACTCGATATTTGTCAGATTTATACATGTTATGAAATATTTTTTAATTAAACGGTACAATTTTCCTTTCATCTACTATATTCTTTCTCATATTGCAACTATTTATTCGGATGGCCCGGATTTGTTTTCTATGATGCTCTCTCTACGGCTTCTTTGACAGCCGTAAGGTAACGCATAGAAAACGCCCACAACAATACTGACTGTAAAACCCGTCTTTCAATAAAACCCATTTGAAACGACCTATATAAATAGATTGACATTTCCAGAAATAGATAATATCAAAACACTAACATTATTTCCTGCTAATATTCTGTTGGAATGTGTTATGTCGGATGACTGTCAAGTTATATACGAAGTCCACTGTGTGTTTTATAAAAGGCTGCATAGATTCACGTACCTCTGTTTTATTGATTATATCCAAATCATAAGCGATCCAGACTTTGGGCGCCAGCTGAAGGCGTGACTTCTGGATAAAGCGCTGATCTTGCACATCGTAGTCCGCATCCAAGGTGACCGTCCTGTTAGAATGGATCGCCATGATAGTTATCTGCCTTCCGGTAGCGGTAGTGTTCACATGCATCTCTCCGGTTACGTTAAAACCGGTGCGATTGTGCAGGTTGAACACTTCCACGTGTTTCAAATCCTACAAAACAGTCTGCACTTAAAAATCAATGATACTTTACTATTTCTCTTCGGAAAGACGAGGGATAGGACATAAAACTAAGTGGCTGGCTGTTTATTTCTGGTGTAGGGTACACCTGAGCCACAACTCTTACTCGTATTCTCTTTCCTGTTCGCTTTTCATCTCATAAACATGTCGCGAAAGACGATTCTCATTGATGTGACAGAACCTCTAGGATCGATTTTTTGGTTAAAATTTAGATAAACGAGATCGTGGTTCCTGCTTAGTAACCATCTTTTTCATTATTAGCCTTTTAGTGTCTTCAATAGACACACCGTACTGCTACCTAAATTTGGGCATAGTCACTCTTCGCTCCTAGGAAAAATCTGCACTTCCACGGTGACCCAATCCAACATAAAAATAGTAATAGTTTTTAAAAGTGTATATAGCTATGTAAAGCATGTTGCTGACTAGTAATTCGCGTTGAAATAAATAGATGTCCGTCGCGCTACGAGAACTTTTAATTGTAGATAATCCTGTAAACTAGTTCTGCTAAGCTGAAGGAAATGATCGCACGGTTGGCTGGTCGTGAACTATGACATGTATGAATAGCAAATGTTTGGCAAGCAACTGAGCTGAGCAACATCGGGTTGTAGTGGTTACCGCGATGCTGGTGGTGAACAGATGACCGGCGTCCTGGGTGACATACATCACGAGGAATGCGACCGAAACTTTAAATCAATAGCGAGTGGGCTATAGGGCCACATCGTATCACGTCCCACTGACTGACGGAGATAAAAGTATCCCAGGCCCAGGCCCGTCGACGTTGTGAAAAACGCACATAAATAGTGATCACTAAGGGTACGCATTTGCAGAGGCACGTTGCGCGCGAAATACACACGTTGTCATAACTACTCATATGCAATTCGTGACCTTAGGCACACTAACTTAAAAAAAAAAAACTTTGTGGACGTGAGTGCTGTAAACGATAAAGTGTAGGCCTTATTAGTGAAGAGTGTCTGTGCCCAACTTAGAGTAATAGTACGGTATCGAATTTTCGTTAACCACTGAGCTACATTATAGTTTCTTTATTAATGTACTATTGATGGACGCAGCTATGAATTTAAAAAATGATTCATAGCGTCCGAGATACATTAAATTTCAGCAGATATTTTATATTTTTTTATGAATAGGAGTTTTATGTGAATTTTAAAATAGCAACGGATAGTTGTCCTAATAGATGTCTATCTAGTAGAATTTCGGATTTAGCAATTCTGCTTAAACTAGCAAAATACTATGATTCATTCTGCCACTCTTCATTTAGGCAACGGCTACTGAATATCATTCTAACTTTTTCGCAAATGGGATTATACATTTTTGAAAATAAACGAATATTCGATTACCAATTGATTTTTTACAGTTATTTGGAGTTATCAACCCTGCGAGGACATTAAATTTTTGCTGAAAAGAATTATATATTTTGAAAGACAGATTTGAAATGATGAATCTAATTAAACAATGTACATTGTAAGAGTGTTAAGAGAAACGCTTTGAATATGTTATAGAATTATATTCGTAGGGTGAATTCGACAAACTATAATGCCTCGCTCCCGGTCAGATTAGCAGTCGCTCGACGTAATTTTAAATGGAGCACGTCTGTGCTGTGCGTTCGATGGGAACTCACTTCTCGATTCTTACCCTCTTCTCTCTTTATTCATAAATGTACGTTCGGGTTTAATGGTGTAAATTGTGTTTATTTTTCACATGCACCAGTGTCCGGATTACCCACTGGAGGTGTTTTATTACGGTGAAAAGATAATTCCGTATTGTGGTAGAAAATTTAGTTAGAGTATGGTTTTTCAAACGGTGCGTAAACACATTTGCTTGGCTGTAGCCAAGGGGGTGAAAAGACGAGGGGAGATCAAGCTCCGTGCTGCGGGAGAGATACGGTAGAGCCCGACGTTCCACTCTCAAGTGGGAAGTGGAAAGTGGGAAGCTACCTATATTGTATAGCCGTAGCTATAGATTATAGCGGATTTTATACGAGTCGCTGATTTATTTGGTGCACCCACCACAGTCGGCAAGTTGGAGCCGCCTCCTGGCGCGCTGTACTCGAACTGGTGAACGTACGTAACCCCGACAGGAGCGAATTTGTTCTCTACTTCAACGTTGATCGTGTCCTTATCGAAACCGGCCCGGTTCTCTGAATCGCACTGGTATTTCCCTTCAACGATCTTATTCTTGTTGTAGTTGATGGTTGCGTGGCCAGTTGCTTGCTGCGGCTTCGTCTGCAACACATACACATGACATGAGATAGGTGAGAAGTTGCAATCGCAATTCGCATTCATGATCAGTATACAGGTTGCCGAGAGAGAGCGAAAGCGCACCGCACCGCACAATGGCAAGGCGTCCCGCTTCGCTCTCAGTCAACTTGTTAAACTGTTTCTCTTTTATATGCGAACCGAAGTTGAAAACTGTCCCGTTTCCAACTGCACGGTATAAATACTAAATAAAACATGACCTATTTGTCATACAGACAGAGACAGAAGCAGAAGCAGAGAAATATGTTTGCGCTTTCTGTTGTGAAGAAGACTTTCCTGAATAAATCATACGCATTCCGAGATAAAATACATCTTACATCGTAACCATAATCCACTTTGGTGACGTGCCGAGTTGTGAGCGGAACATCGAGGAGCAGGTCCCCGGTAACCTGCGAAGTGCCTACTCGGTGACTACGGATCTTGTAGCGAGAGTCGATGAGGGCGGTGTTGTTCGGCCAGAACGCCTCCACTCGTCGGCCACTGTCTCTCCCAACTGGCTTGGTCCACCTAGATCAAGTGCGTTGCGTTAACTCAACTCACAGTCCACACCCACACTCGCCATAACAATCACTTACTCTTTTGTCTGCGTGACAAAGTGCGCACCCGCCCACGGCAGGTTCATGAACGGAGTCGTCACATTCACCGTGCCATTCATGTTTATCAGCTCTCTGAAGTCCACCTTCACGTCTGCGATCTGTCTACTTGCGGGACAGAACAGTATTCCTCTGTAAATAAATAAACATCCGTGGAATATCTCATGTGTGTAGGTCTGTGTGCTCGCTTCCTTACGTTACATTGTGGTAGGCTACGTCTCCGCTGTACGTGAGCCTCGTGTTCAACATATCCTCTGGGTTGCGGGCTATGAGCAGCCGGTACTTCAGGTCCGCTTGTTTGTCTTTGCATTTCAGGTCGAGAATGTTGTTAGCCGTTTGATTGGCGTCTGGTCCCCACTCCAACTTTAGATTTCCCTTCATATTCAGCTTATCTATGACGAACATCTGCAAAACCACATTATATCATGCACCCATGCAATAAAAAAAAAAAACAAAAACGGGAGTGGATTGAAAATTTTTGCGCATAACGCAAAGAGGGAAACACTGTCATTAGTGTATGTACGAAGCAAATTCATGAAGACATGAGAAATATTTTCATGTACCTACAATAAAAAAAAAGTGGTCAGCTGAATTTAAAGGGAAAGCATAAAAGATGATCTCGCAGTGGAAAGCCCTCTCTGGTACAAGTAAAGAAAACATCAATTTGGTTCACGATATGATTATGGCAGATCAAGGTTCGAGAAATGGCAGAGACTGTGGATATACTCTATGAACGGGTTCAAAATATTCCAACCAATTAGTTCGAAATGACAGAAAATTTAGATTTTTGCTCTGTTATGAAACTCTTATATTTATTCACCGGATCTAGTTTCATTGGACTTCCATTTATTTTAAAAAAAAGAAGTATTTGAAACTCAGGTGCAAAAAAAAAAAACGGGCCATTATACAAAAGTTTTTCTATATTAGGATTCCATTTTAGCAATGTATTGTTTATTCAGAAAAAATGCATAGGTCTTTAGATACAGACAAGTATGTAATTTTTGCAGTTTTTTTTTTTTGTTTTTGATAAACTTATAAATATTAAATAATTTCAGATTTTGATTAACACTGCTTTAGGAGACTATTTTTGCTCTTTCGTATGGCGATACTCATTTTTTGTCAATAATGGATTTCAAGTTACAATACAAAGTTACCTTACAATTTCATGTTTTATATTTATTTTTATCCATTAAATGAACAGATAAGTACTATCTGTTACCTTTTTTTTACATTATAATAGTCTGTCTTTCATTGGATGGACAAAGTTAAAAGTTTTATTTAAAATGTTTCGAGAACAAAGCTTTTAAGAAAAATGAAAATAGAAAGTGGCAATTTTTTAAGTGAGTGTATACGACCGGGATTTTAAAATGAGTCTATTTTGAAAAAACAAATAATAAATTTGTCTTGCGTTAATTTGTGGTTTTTTTAATCCACCCTCGTATAGCGTACACTTACAGTGCCCGATGCTGCATAGAGCGCCCGACTCACGATTGTTCGGTAACCCGCCATATAACGAACTTGGCCCAGTCCTTTCGTAAAGACAAGGTATCCTCGAACATTATGTACATCTTGCTTCGGAGTTGGTAGTTTTAAATTTGCTTCCACATCGATCTTTTCCTTGCCTTTTATTGACAGACTTATATTGGATCCAAGTCTGAAAGAGAATAAAAAGTTAATACAAACAGACAAATATCAAGGGCTGCTTAGCATGCCCTAATTGTTTCACGTACGTCCAAACACCACTGTCTACGTCGAGGTCGCCTCCGAGTTTTAGGTTTTCAAATGTTTTGTTTGGGTTCACGTAGAATAGTTGCAATGCTAGCGTCTTCTTTCTGTCTGCAATTTGCTGGGAGCCGATCAAGTTTACGCTCATGTCCTCCAGTAAAATCCATCGCCAGTTGATGTTGGTTTCTCCCCGAGTAGTCGTCAGTTCATGGAAGAGACGTAGATTACCACCTACCTCTTTCATTCTATAGAGAAAATTTAATAGATTCTCATGTAATGTATCAAAAACTTTGTAATACTATATGGTTAGTTTAGTTTAGCAACTATTAACTACTGCGGTATAGTTCGTTTACAAACGGACCTCAGATTGACAACATACACCATATTGAATATTAGAAGCCAATAGAATCTAGTGAGAATAATAATGCTATAATTAAACCTGGGCCACGGTATACTACACGAGAGAACTTGTAATTTCATATCGTATTTCTGTTAACAATTAATTAGAGTATATCATTAATTTATTGCATAAAGGGAAACATAAAGTATTTGATGAAAAATATCTCATTAATTCATTCCTAAACGGTGTTATTTAAGTAACCGTACAACTCTTAAAATTTTGTAAAAAATAAAAATTATCGTGTTCTTGGAAAAAATGTTGATTGTCCAAACTGACATATAAGATCATTCGCGTCGCGGCAGATCATAGGTATCTGAGACTTTGTTAATGAAAAACTTCATGTTTATCATTAAGGTAATTAGCATTTTGATACTCAATAACCGAATATAAATTATACGCCAATGCAAAAAGCGTTTCACGTGAGTTTTGACAATCAACATTTTTTTTTTCAAAATTTTGAACCATGATGCAGTAGGGCAAAATTTTTTAAACTTCTAAATATCAAATTTTAGAAGATACTGTTCTTCAAAAAGCCTTAAATTTGAAAACATTACGAAACATCCATTAGATATTTTACAATTAAATATTGAAATTTGTGTTATATTTATAAAAAAATCACGTGATCTGAAACAGAATATGACGTCAGAGTACATACAGTTTAACATGTGACAAAGTATTTTTAAAAAAATGTGAAACCTGCTCATTGGTCAGACTTAAGGAGTTCCATTGCTTATAGAAAGCATGTAAAACAAAAATTATTGCCAGATTTACTATCTGTGGTGCTAGTTTTACCATGGGGTTGTACGCATTCTTCATTAGCACCTGTATAATAGTAATATTTGAGCAAAAGCAAAAGGTATTTTAACCCCCTAAGGCTTTACGTAGTTGAGGTATGCAGTGAACTTGAAAATCTTTTCAGTATGACATGTTTTATACAATATTTATATATATATCGATGTGTTACCGATACAAAATAAAAAATTTGCGTAGGTAACTTATCCAAAGCTTTTATTTGTTAGCTACAAGTAAAATTTATTGTCGGAAACAACGATTTAGTTTTGTTTAACCCAGTTTTGTTTGAAACTCAACGAGCTTTTCTTCTAGTACTATATATTAATGTATGTATCACTAGTTCAAAAACATCTGAATCAAAATATACATAACAAAATTGTTACAAAACGAAGGAACTTCAAGTATTGCAAGAAAAATAATTCATATGTTATTTAGGGAAATATAGGATATCTCAAAGTGTTACCAAAGATTAAAGAAATATATTTTATTTGAAATTGTCACTAAAGTGCACAAAAATCGTCATTAAAAGTTCAGAAATTGGCATTAAAGTCATCCATTATATGACAATTTTATGACAATGCAGTGTTGCCAACCTGACGATAATTATTATTATATATAAGGTAATTTGAATATGTGTACGATGTACAATAGTAAATTTGTACGTAAAATGACAAAAAATATGTGCAAAAACGGATTAAATAATTCCGGTGAAGAAGTTTGGGATAACACACAAATAATTTTGAGTTTTCGTTACGTTAATTTCAATGTCCGAAGGTTCACAACACTGAACATAAGTTTCTTTGCTTGACTGGTAGCAAATGACAGATTTGTCAACATAAACTATAAAAATAAATATTCCTTTCATTTTCCCATAATTTTGACATCAATCAAAATTTAATATGCACATCGGCACTTAAGTTTCTTTTTATCACTCATATGGTTTATTTTCATCGGCCCTACAGAGTCGGCAAGTAAATTCTATATTCGTGATAAAAAGTAGAACTTCAGTATCTTGATACATAAATAACTATTTTTTATCTAAAAATGTACCATGGGTACTCTTTCCGTAAATGAATCATTAAAGTATATGAATTTTTCACAAAAATCCGATCAGAAGCAATGACAGTGGGACTACTTTTTAATGCTGATATGTCATTGAAAATATTTGGTATGGAAATTATGGTAATTTGGTGCGCAGTTAACTCTTCATATTCTATTATTCTAATCAGCCAATTTGTCCTAAACGGCTGCCCCTTTTTCGGCATAAGAGATTTGCGAAGCCTCCGTTTGGGTTGGGGTGTGATTTTGTATTTGTTTATTTGTAATGGAGTGTTTGTGTGGCGTTCCCTTCTTCCCCTTAAGTGTGAGGTGGTGTGTGTGTGTGCATCGACCGGGATGAAGTCCGTTCCGCGTTCCGTATATCCCTGTGCATACCCCGCCACATCCTCGCCCGTACCCGCATGGCTATAACTCAGCGAGATAGAAGCGGGGCACGTCGGACACACGACCGGCACACCGTTGTCACTGGAGGTGCTCGGCAATATTTTTGAGGCTTCCAATGCCACACCATGTTACATGAACACATCGTCAATGCATTCCACGATTTACGGATGTGCCACTTTTATTTTCTAACAACTTTTTAATTTTTTATTTTCGCGATGTATTTTCACAATGATACACCGATAAATACAGGGTGGTTGCGAATGGGGTATTCCGGTGATATGGAATTAATGCAAAATAATAACTTTTTTCTATAGTTTCCATCTTCATATAGTAGAAAAATATAATAAAACATGTTTAATAAAAAGTTTTAATTCATAATTTAATGTTAAAAAATTGGAATTTTTACAGCTCTAGAAACGTCCTTGAAATTTGTGACGTCAAGTTGATAATCTGTTACTCATTTCAAAGTAAATATTTTCGTTTAAAAACACAGATGGTGCCAGTAGTTAACACGCGCGTCTATATTTCTTGTTTGACATTTCGTCCACTTTATAATTATTACTCCTATTTTTACCATAAACAAACACAGGACAAACACCGAAATACACGCTGCTACAAAATCACATGTAAACAAGCAAAGGGCTGTCATGAACATGTGGATTTAGGCGCTGAAGTTCGTTGCAGATGTCACCATCGAGTTGACGTCATAAGCGCGCCATGATAAGAAAATTTGAATTGGGATGAAATTTTTTAAAATTCATATCTTATGTGATGCATACATTTTATTACTCAAAGTTAGATATTCAGAGTCCTACTGGTCTGTACTAATGTAAAAAAATATTTTTAAAAAATGTCGGAATACCCCATTCTTCAACCAATTTTAAATGCAATTTAAGTAAATTACACTGTGGTGTTGATTAGGTGCTAATTTCTTTTTTATTACAGGCTCGAAACATTTCGAACAGAAAAAACCACATCCTTCATCGGTAAGTTATATATTTTTTTAAACTCCGATGTGTAAAGTTAGTACTTTACACACTGCGAACAGTGAATAAAGTAAACGATTTATTTTCGTATTTTATTTACTTTACACATTGTAGAGCTACCACCATCAATAAATAAATTTAGATATTTCTGAACGTTGATATTGCAATCTATCAAATGTGAACTCAGTATTTAGTGTGTTCAAATTGTCGTCTGCTCGTCTGTCAAATTTTTATTTTGTTTCAAGAATGTTAAGGTCTTATAAAAAATGTTGCCTGCAACTCAAATGTAAACAAGCTTTATGACATTTGGTCAATAATACGTGACATCATGTCATAAAGCTTGTGTTTACACTCTTGTTGCATAAATAACTATTATATGGGTCTGGCTTAAGTGTTACAAAACACTATTGTCGTATTTTAAATTTTTATTTAGGAAACCTACGGCAGTATAATAATACCTAATACACAATCGCGTATAATACTTATAAGTTCGTATTCTCAAACCGCAGGTCGATATCGTTTCTCGTTCTGTAGATATTTTGTTATAATTTTATTAAATATAAGCATCAAATTGATACGTTAAAAGTTTTCAATAATGAACGGATTTTTCACGCTTAATCAGAATCAACTTTTCCATATTAAAAAAATATTCATTTCAACATTTCCCCTTTAGTTAAATAAAAAAAGTATTTTATGTTATTGATTTAAAGTTCATTCAACACTTTATACAGTGGTATAAATAAAAGATCGTGTGCAAACGTTTACATTTGAAAGAAATGAAGAGAATAAAAAAAGGAAAATGTGAATATATAAAATCATATCATATGTATTGACGAAAACGCCGCACGTAATTAATTTTAGTAAATAAGCATTTTCCAATTTATTCTCACACTTGTGTTAAATTTTTTTCATTCCAGATCCATAATAAATTCATGATGTTATGCGCTTAATACTTTTCTAAATGTATATTTTTTTCTTATATCGTAACATTACCCGAAAATAAAGACAGAAATACACCGGGAAATTAAGAAAATTATGACATTTTACTGAGAGTTTAAATTCCTATAATAGTTTTCCATGGCGCAGTATAATTATATGTATGTGTTTGCAAACACAAGCTGAAGGATATCGATTGAAATTTGGATTTTAAATTTTGTTTTTGTAAGTGACACGTTGTTGATCTTTCGGATAATCGATTTATGACCGTGTCATGTGTGATACTAACGCTGAAGTAGAGTAACAACGAATATCTTAAAAAGTAGAGCAACACTTTTATGGGATAATATATTAATATACATATAGAAGACAAAAAAAAAATATTTGGTATTTAATAATTGAATCGTTCAACGGTTTTGAATGTGCAAAAATAACTACGAATATATATAAAAAAAAAACAGTTTATAAAAGAGGATATTAATAAATACGTGTCACAAATTCATAGGGACAAACTTTTACTAATAAACTCATATCCGGAAATACACTTTTTTCGAGCTACATGCTCTTAAAAGAGTAATTATTTACCATGATAGCATTGAATTGCGGATGCATTATGAATGAGCATTCAGTTCGCGACATAATGTTAATGTACGGTAGAACAAGAAATTTAAAGAAATCTCGGCGTTTTTGAATGAATGTATCAAAATGTGCTCCGAAGGTGTAATGCTTGCAATAAAAGTTGGTGGTCGGCATTTTGTGCAATTATTATAATATGTGTTAGAAAAAATGAATAAATGCAATTAAAAAAATCGTTGCTAGAAGTTCAAATAAGCAGTGATAGGTCACACTCAACTAAAAGTATGGTAAATAAATTACTATTTTACGAATCTGTAGTTCAAAAACGGTGAGTTTATTAGTAAAAGTTAGTCTATTTTGCACCCACTACATACCCTATAAATTTGTAACACGTATTTACTAATATCGTGTATACATATTAATATAAAACACGTAGTTTAATAACTTCTATTTTGGTATATAGTATATGGATATGCTCTTGCATTAATGCCCGGTTTCTCCACAGCAACTTAAGTTGTTGATTATTAAAGTGCTACTTAATTGTAAGTAGGCCTTAAATCCCAAATGCGTTGCACCAGCAAATTTGAATGCGAACTTAACTTATGTCACAAATTACACTGGCAACAGTGTAATGCTGCTCTATGATTGGTCAATTTGAAATTTAGCGATTCAAAATAAAATACCGTCTGTCAAACGTCAAAGCTGTCATTGTGTTTATCAGGGTTTATGTTTGTATTCATTCAATAATATTCGATATGGATTTACAGGATTTTCCTAATTTGACGACGTTAACGTCGTGGATACTGTAAGGAAGTCGATATTGTCGAAAATGGTAGAACTCCGCGACAAATAAGTAACAAAATTGATTTGTTCCAAATATACTATATTTATTTTTAATATTTTTATGTGGACCACTGCCAGTTCTATAAACGGAAGCCCTTTTCTTCGATGTCGTCTACCTTGCATCAGTCTTCATATTTGCACACATTTTATTGCCAATGCTGCGGCAATTAATTTCCAGGTGTTATTTTTAGAATATTGGACATAGACAACGCAATGATTTTTTTATTTTCAATATTCTCTTTAAATCTTTGTTTCTACAATCTCACAGAGCAATTTTCTTCTTTTTTGCTATAATTTAATCTTTTCTTTTTCATATCATTCAATTTTCACGCCGTAACAAACCAAAATGGAACAAATTTACCGCTGATATGTCAACTGACATATGACACATAACCACAAAGGCACCGTTTTTTTTTCACTTACATTTAAGTGCTACTTACGTCTCACATTTTGACATTTTTGTGTGGTGCAACAGTTTAAGGTGGAACTTAGGAATAAGCAACGACTTAAGTCTTAAGTTGCTCTGGAGAAACCGGGCATAAGCCACTGATATCCCAGAATTAAGTAAAAACCGTGATGATAATGTTTTTCTACTCCTATGCTTTAATGTACTTATTAAGTATGTGTCATCTATATTTGGATGACATAGATTATCATTATGATACACATTAATTTTATAACAAATTTATTGGTTTATAATTTTTTTTTTTTTAATTATTATAAATAGTCTTAGAAAAATAGTGTATGCAACTCATGTATAACGACTATTAATACACTTGCATGATTTAGGGTACTCGCAATGGCTCGTATCGTAAAATTCATACTCGTGTATTAATAGTTATCATTATAAACTCGTTGCATAATATACTATTACTTGTCATCTCTGGTGTGCGTACTTAAAAGGTTAGTATTTATTAAAACTACGATAGAATTGTATTGAAGCAGGTTACTTTATGTGCAGATGAAAATGTTTTTAACGTGGTTTGATATATGTGGTAGGGTGAAGACGCAGGGCGCAGTTAATTTATGTGGCAAGCGTGTTTCACTTACAGCACTGAGTATCCGAGCTTAGTGTGCTCCAGTCCGCGGAACGGCGTCGTGCTTTCGAATATGAAGCTCATGTTATTTACGCTTGGTGTCATCATTCTGGCGTCCACGATGGCTCGCTTGTATGATGCTAGAGATGTGTCCACCTACCAGAGAAGAGCAATTTTATTTTTACTATATTTACTACTCTCAACTACAAGAAAACCTCACAGAGCTCTTCTAAACATGAACAACAGACGGGGATATTACGTAATTTCTTCGAAATTTTTAAAAACAAGATTTAAATTTTATTTTTTGAATGTTCACATTTACTCGAAATCTCAGCCATACATGCCGTATTCTTCAGTGTACACTAATATCATCGATATTATAGCATACGTTGTAAAAATTACACATGTATCAAAAAAAAATCCGTATGTATTATATTTTGCGATTTAACAGAGTTAACAACTAGTTTAACTAGAGATGAAAATAGCGGGCCTCAAATCAGGGTAAGTAACATGAACATATTTTTAAGAACCTGCAAGATATTATTATTTACCCTAACGAAGATGAAAGTGTATACAAAAAAAAAAAAAAAACACCAAGAACGTTGCACTATCAGATGAATTTGCATCAGTCTGATTGGTTGAATGTACTTATCTAAGACTAGCAAAAGACAGGCGAAAAATTCACTGACTAGCCATTGGGAGACCCTGGGTTCAAGTTTCAGTGGAATCCATGAATTTTTCATAAAAATATGTCTTCATTATTTATAGAACTGAATTTAAACAACGACAAAAAAATCCCCGATCATCATTTCGGCGAATCCATCCGCACTCAGGTGCGATTGAACCGATGATACTTTACGAGTACAGCACTGAATTTAAAAACAATGCAATAGATTTCATATAGTTTTAAGTGGTGAATAAAAAAATGGATTGATGAATTTAATAGAAATGTACATTATACATCGATAATTAAAAAAGTTTGTCTTACATCGATATACAGGGTTAGGCAGAGAGGAAGGACTTTTTTTAAAACGTCACAAAATTCATACTTTTTGCTTAAGAAAAAAATTATTGACAGATTTGAGTTCGTAATGATATAGTATTTGACAAATACGTACATACAAACACAAACCCCGGACATTGGAAGAACTGAAAGAAGCTCTTCTCGTAGAAGTCGCCCAAATAGGGCACCTGCACGTGACGTTTCAACATGGCGGCCACCAGCTGATCTTGGTCAACCAAACCTTCAGTTTGCATTGTGTCTTACGGAGAAATATCGTGCCGTAAGCTTTTATTGTGTTTTTATGGCACTTATTGTTTTATTTGGGAAAAACTGATTAGAGTGTGTAAAAGTGAGTATATGAGGAGTGTTTTCCGTAAAAAATAAGTCAGGACATTCTTACTATTTAATGAGTTCCAGGTTATTAAATTAAAACTAACCCAATCCTATTTTTTTGTGTATACTTTTATTGCATATAATTTAAACATAATCGGATAGGAACATATTGTATGAATGTTTAAATATATGTAATTTTCTTTAATAATATATATAAAAAACATGAAAAAATATTTTTTAAATGACAGAATTACACATTTTTAATGAAGTTTTTTTTAGTAACAGAAAAAATATATATATATTTGTGTCTGTTTCTCACAAAGGTTTAAAAATTAGATAGGTAATCAATTATTGATTTCATATTTATTTTTAAAAGGCATTTATAATCCTCGTCAAAAAAATGTCAATGTATAAGGATCCACATTATGTATCCACTTAAATTTATCGTTTTAACGTACTTTGGCTTCCAAAGATTAATTTTTGACGTATAAACTCAATAAACTCATTTATATACAATAAAAATACACAATATGACAATAAGAAAAATGAACTCGAAGATAAATATATATATTTCAAATTTAATTTTCTTTATAAATTAAAAAAATCTAATAATTCAATTTATTTTAATTTCAATATTCATGTTTTCATTCAACAATACACATAAAAAAAACTTATACAAACTCAAATGAATGTAATACAACCTGATGCTACATGCTACTTATTTCAATTTAATATTTTTAAAAATATATTTATAAATACGACTGCTTTGTTTTACTAGTAAATAATTAATACATTTATCTTTAATTATGGATAATTACATTTTAAAATAGCATGTATAAATTTAGGAAAAACTGAATTTCTTGTACAGAAAACACATTCGCTGCATAAGACGCAATGTTAAACTGAAGCTTGGTTGACCGAGATCAGCTGATCATCCGCCATGTTGTGACGTAGGTGCAGGTGCCCTATTGACAGAGCGATGTTGGAAATAGTGTTTGCAAACTTCGCAGAACGCCTCCAGAAATACATTAATGATAACGGACACCACATGCAAGATGTTGTTTTTCACACTTGATTTTGTTAAATGCTATGTCATTACGAAATAAAATCTGTCAATATTTTTTTTTCTTAAGCAAAACATATGAATTTTGTGATGTTTTAAAAAAGTCTGTCCCTTCTTCCTCACCCCGTACAAGAAAATGTATTTCGGAGATAGATTCTCGTTTACGTGTAAGAAGCAAACATATGTTATGATTTCTGAATAATTTCGGCTATATTTGTACGGTAATCGAATGTATTGTTTTGAATAAACAATACGCAAATAATTTCTTTTATTTTGAAAACAAAGCAATTTATAATTTATAACAGGAAATTAATATTCTTTTACGTTCCGGATTACGGTAATATATACCAGCTAAAAGAGTTTTACTTTTAACATGGTAAAACATTGGAATTTTCGAAGTGAAAATTGTGAACAACAAAGAATAAAATGAATAATTTAAAGTTGTCTTTTATTTGTACGATAGAAATAGAGGGCTTAGGAAAGTGTGTTGTTTTTAATTTAGATATAGGAAATTCATATTGATATTGAAATTCAAATAACGTATGCTGGTGATATATTTATGTCTCACCTGCACGTGCAAATCCCAATCGAACTTGTGTCTACAAGTCACGTGAGCCTCTAGGGTCGCGAATGTGTCGCCCCGTTTGAGATGCGACCGCACCGCAGCACCAGATTCCTGCGGTTGCACACTGTACCGAACCGTTATCTTCTCCCCGCCGGACGCCGGTACCAGCTCCAGGTTCATCGCTGCCGGCATGTCATTATACATTGCCATGTTACCCGTCACGTCGTACCTCTCGTCCGCGTACCGAAGTACTCCTGCTAGATTGTGTTGTTTCTCCGACAACTTTACCATGTTGCCATTAAATTCTAACTCGTGTCTACAAAAAAACAAATATTATATTTCGTCGTCAACAACATTGCACATACTGTCACCTAAAACTACTACTTATATTATTTTTATATGAAGTCTCAAGACAGACAACAAAAAGTAGCTACCTCGGACTCACCGATTTCGATAAAATTTTGATGACTTGAAGTATTTTTTATTGGGTGTAACAGAAATAAATACATCAAATTTAACAAGTGACGAAACTCGCCGAGAGCAACAATTTTCCTTTGTAACTTTTTTTATACCATCTAGATATTATTCTTCAAATTTTTGTCATTATCTGCCCAAGGAATCCATGGTCGACTAATAAACGGCTAAATTATATTTCGCTAATTTAATTTTATTAATCAAAGTTGCTAACGCAAACTTTACAGTATTAGCCAAGAAGCATTGGTATCAACTTTCAATTCATTTTGGTAGCAGCTCCTTCTATGCCTTTAAATCAAAAGAGTTTCTGTCGAAAACCAGTTAGGCAAACCAAAAATCGTCGACTTAAAGTCAAAACTTCGTATCTATAATACAATAGGTTTTTTTTTTTGAATATATGCTTTTTTGGTCGTTAATACTTTATAGAATGGTAACAAAATTAACTACTGATGAAAGGTATAATTGAGTTAAATAAACGAAAGACGTGAGATATGACGTTTTCACCCCTAGATTTAGTATTTAATATTTATTCCGTACACTTGTGCACTTTTTCGAAACTTGATACAGGGTTTTGCATTCAATGCGGAATTAGTTACCAGAACGAAGTAATCATGTAACTCAGAAATGTCAAAATTTACAACGAAATATATATTACTTTAGTATTTTTAGAATAAATTTCTATAGCCAGCTGAAATATTCGATTTGAAATACCTCTACTCCGAATATAATATGACAAGTTTTTTCTTAAAGGATCTAAATACAATTTCCCATGAAGTCTGAAGTAGTTTCTTAGTTATAACAATCCGATTATTTCTATTATATTATTATTATTAGCTTTTAGCTTATTAGTTTTCACGAACCGTACGATAAAAAACGTATTTCAAGACTGACAATTATCAGACAATTATTATGTTTGTATTATTATTACAAATTCAACAAACCCTCTTAGCATATAAAAGAAAGGTTGAAAAAAATTATTTCCATAATTGTCCAGTCGAACTTGGAAATAGTATTAACGGAAATGATACAATTTTTTAGTAAATGTGATTTTTAATGATGAGGTACAAACATCCATATCCTATCCGGATATCCGGAATCGAAGTCAGGAAATTTGTTTCGAAAATAGTTGAAGGAGGTATTTATGTACAAGGTGTGTTCATGCAGGCCGCAGCGTTTATTTTGATTGTCGTAACGCTTGCAAACAATATCGCCGACAATATAACTAATAAAGGAGTTCAGGTTAAACACATGTTATGCAGGTACGAGCGTAAACTCATAATAGTTCGGCCGGTTTATATTTTCAACAAACAAAATATAAAACTTACATAAATAGTAAGAAATTTCTACAAATATCTTTCGGCTAGTTTAAAATATAGATTTTAAACTTAAAAAAAAACTGAACATGTTATTCAAGTACTCCGCCATTTAATATAGAGTTACAACACATTTTTTAGTAAATAATATAAATAAATATATCATCACGGTATATTACCCATTTCTGGGTGTGCCAGTACCTACAACACATGTAGACATCGGTAATGATGAAGATATATTTTTTTTTATTAGTAATACCAGATTTAATTCTATTAGGCATTGTATCCTTAATCCTTCCACATTTTTCTGTGAGTAATGTCCCATATGCCTTACAAGGTTTGTTTTACTGTGCGCACTGAATTTTTACAAAGTTGAATTTCATTGTGCCAAAAGTAAAGGGCTGTATTCCATTGTGCCAGAAGTAAAGGGTCTCGGTAGAAGCTAAATCTGGACTAGAAGGTGATACGTAAAATTCCCGTCAAACTATTATAAGCAGTCATTTGGCCCACAGTTTTTTTTTTTTTTTTATATAGTTTTAAGTCTATATTTACAGTAGCCGAAAGAAGTTTTGCAGAAATTTATAACAATTTGTACATTTTATAATTTGTTAAAAATGTAATTCGGCCATATTATTATGAGTTTGGACTCGTATGTATAAAGCTTTACTTATTGCCAGCCAAATCAGCTTCTAATGTAGCATGAACTATGTTGTCCCTAACTGTGGTGTTGGCTGCAATAGAATGCGGCGGAACCACAAGCCGCAAAGCAGCGGACTTCACCTCCGTGTCACCGAACACGGCCACGCCGGCGTCAAAGTGCTCGAACGGTGGTATTGGCACTTCTGTTTTCATCTCCACCTTGAAATGTTTCAGTGATCTGACATACCACAAACTCTTCACCGTGTACTGTAAAAGGAATGCGCTGTTAGAGAAGAAACACTGGCTTGTTTTGAGAAGTGTGCAGGTTACCTTGGTTTGAGCGGAACGCGCTACATTCAACAGCACTTCTAGGACGTTTTCCGCACGCGAGAAGTCTTTCTTAAGCCGGAATTCGGTGGGCGGCAAGTTGAGGGATGGGGACCTCACGTGCATTCTCATCGAGGTCTCCAGGAAGCCTTCGTCGGCCTACAGAAACAGACAAAAGAAAGGCATCTGAGTGGATGTTTATTAAACTGGCCTTATGCCGTTCGTTTCGGTCTCTGGAGACGCGTTCCGATCTTATTGGCGGGTTGGCCGGGCGCGTGTGTACACATAAGTTATGTAAATACGTGCGCATACATCTAAATAACTTGGTCATAGCGGCGGCATCCAGCCGGCAGTCGGATGCCGGCAGCGCGTATCCTCCTATCCATGTATCCGCGTTTCAATGTCGTTCCAGTTTCAACAACTAGAATATTGTTTCCATTGCAAAACACATTAGTCTTATGATATCGAGTTTTCTACTGCTACTTCCACCCACGCCACGCCACGCCGCGCCGTACTGTTACATCGTTACAATGCTTTTATTCCCTATAGATTATCATCCCGAAGCAGTTTGTTCGTTATTACGCGCATTCGGCAGTTTAGAATAATACATCACGGAACGGAACCGAACAGAGTGAGGCAGGAGGCAGGTGAGAGGCAGATCGTTGTGGCAAATTGACTCGACGTTGCCACGACAAATGGGAACGTTTCACTGCGAAAGCATAGAAAATCATAGGTCCAAGGGGCCCAGCACTGATGTTTACCTCGCCACTTCCGGAGACTGATATATCGGTACGATTTGTAGCCAGTGTGAAATTGATCCGGTAAACGTTCTCTTCTATCTCCAAGCTCGTGTGTACGTCCAGTCGCGGCAAACTAACAAACGGCGTGTGGATGTGCACGGTAGCGTTGTGCAGCTCGTTGTCATCCGCTCCTCCGTCGTGCACGTAGTGCACCATGGCTCCCAGCTGCAACATCCAACACAACCATACAATACAATACCTCATTATCATCACATGAACCGCATTACCTGAATCCACTCAGTGATATTCTGTATGTTTACATCAAATGCGATGTTGTATTCCGTGCCTATGATTACATCCAAATTAGCCACGGAGGTAATCGTTTTGTAATTCTCATATGGAGTAATTACGTGTAGATCGTTGCGTAAATTCAGTATGTCCTGTAAAATAACCGTAAAATCATTGGTCGGCTATTATAACTCAATACAGAGGTGTATTGTATCTGTACTAGAATATAGAGTACACACTGACATAGATGAACGAGGAAATTTGCATTAAAATAACGTTCGCACGAGGATGAACTTACAGAGAAATAGAATTCATCTCTCAGCTCGGCTACGCCGTCGGGAAGCGTTAATGTAACCAAAACAATATAGGTCGGCCCAGTCTGGTCGATGTCCAGCGTGCCTTTGATAGTGGGCCAGACGATTGTGTCTAGTTGCACAAGTCCTCCCCAACTGATTTCTTCCTTGCTGTCATCGTCGTCCTCGTCTTCCTCCTCCGTGCCCCTGCCTGAATAAACACCCGCCGTCTTCTTGACCCCGAGTTCCTTCAGTAGCTTTGGCTTCGGTTTGCCCACGACCGCGACTCCCACCTGTCAACATCAACATCATATAATCAAGTCACACCTTACACGTACGACAATACGTGTGTCGTGTGATAAAAACACCCAATAGCGAAATAGAATGTTGTGTAAGAGATAGAATCGACACAGTTCCTATTTCAGTAAGCGAATCCGTCAGTTGTGTGGAAGTGCAAGTGTGTATACATGTCTCTGCGATCAATAGGTACGAGCACCACGGACGCCGTCACTCAGAGCGTCGGTTTGGAATGTTCGTGTTGCATCTAATGCCCTCCTCGAATACATGTCGCTAAAGTGATCATCTGCTCTGACACCGACACTCACCTTTGTGTTGGCTAGCTGCGCGGAGAACTCCGTGTCCAGGCCGTTTTTCAGCACGAACTTCGCAACGACTCCATTCTGTTCCAGACCCTCAATTGGCGTGTAAATTTTAGTGGAATACTCGAAGTCTGTAAGGTCCACGTAACGCCAAACACCAGTAAATCCGGCCATCAGCTCATTCCATCCTAGTCTGAAATCAATCTAACAAACAAAAATATGTGAATTCAAACGGATTTTAATGGTATTCATTAAAAGGATATTCATTACAGTTGCACGGAAGGAAGTCGCTGAACTTTGGCAACATTAGCGAGGTAAAATTATTGTCCTACTTACAGTATCATTCTTTAACGTTGCAATGACTAGAACATTCTGCAAGAAGTCTATTGGAGTCGCCAGATTGAATTTAACGTCGAAATCCGATATGTTTAATATGTAAAACAGCACCTCGACGCCTACAGCGCCCGACGGCGCTCTCACTTCCGCCACTAAGTGTCGTTTCTGCTCCGAGAATCCAAAACGACCCGTTAACTTACTGTATTTTTCAATTGGAGTCGTGATATTGAAGAAGAACATACTTTCCGATACGCGTTGGAGATGACCTGTCAGAGGAAAAACTCCTACATTCAATGCTATCTAACATTTCCTCTACGTTACCTTCTACAGACGCCGTATATTTTTTATAATCTAAATCTAGATTGGCGACGCCCCTAATGTCCATATTTTTTGTCAAATATATCTTGCTTACTAATAACCCTTTATTATAACCAGCGAATGGACTTCTAAGTGACATGGTTCCAGTTAAATTTCTCATATTTTCATCTTGAGAAATTTGCCAAACGCTTTTAACCCAAATCACTTTCTTAGGATCGTACTATAAAGAAAATGCATTAATGATGAGTTAAAGAGGATGAGTTAATTATACAAACGTACAGTAACGTGTAAATCAGAGTCGGATTTAGTGGAGTTATGGAAGTGAATAAGCCGGGCTGACACTGAAGGAATCTTTGGGAGCGTGCTGTGCACCGAACCAGAGAACTCGCATTTCAAGGAGTCGGCACCGATGGAGTAGTTGCCGAAAACATTGAGGGAAACGTATTGATTCTCCATCCAGTAGACACTACCGTTGGCGTGGTACAAGTTGCCGAGGTGGCGATAGCTAAAGCAAAGAGGATTGTAGCGTCTGGTCTCTGGTCGTATATTCGTTTGCGGTCGGCAGCGGTAGCAGACCACCGCGAGAGTACGGAGTCTGCACCCACGTGTATATGGATAGCTCCTCTCTCGGTGGTTGCCGGCACTGTTATACGCACCCGCCGTTGATGGATGTCCTTTTCCAGTTATCGAACGGGGTGAGCAGTTCCGATTTAATGGTGATTAGGGTCTCGACATCGTATTTATAGTCTGCGCTCAGCTTCAGGTCGATGGCATCAGTAGGATTCCAAGCCACCCGGACAAACGTACCGAACTTATCATCTGCAATCATTCGCATGCTCATTTACCATTATTTTTCTTCCATACAAAAATATTTTTATTTGGAGACGTGCATTCAACGGCGCGGCGGCGGCGCATTTTGCCCAGAAATAGCCCCGTTCTAACTTATACCCCTGCTGTGTGTAGCATGAGGTGCACAATATTTTAGTGAAACTGAACATACCTTAACATAAATACGAATCAAGATTTTTGTGAAAAATGTATGGACTTCACGGCAGAGCTGGGAACGATCTAAGTAAAAATATGCATTTTTATAGATCAGTTATTTTCAGTAACGTAGTTACTGTAACTAAGTTCCTTTTATTTTCTTATTAACTAACTATTTTAAAGTGAAAACTTCTATAGGCGCACCTTGCACCTTTTTTTCTGGGCAGTGAACAAAGCTGACAGATCACGCGTCACGGTTCTCGGGTAAACTCGGGGAGAGCCGAACGTCACGCGTCACCGTTTTCGAGTCATATCCTACGTTATTAATACAAGGCCGAAAAACATCACAATATCTGTTAAATAGAAACTCTAGTTCCAAACTCACCGTTTTGGAATAAAATTTTTGCTGTCATTATCGATATCTGTCTATAGAGCAGATTGGCACACCCAGCAAGTTAATAAATTATTAATTACATTTGTATTTGTTGTAGATTTTATTTGTTTATAATTTAGAAAAACCATATTAACAGTGTTACAACGCGGGTACAACCGCCAAATTAATTTTTTGAAAGTATAAAAATGACATTTAAATGCCAACGGAAATAAATCGCGCCCTCATCACCGGTTTTAAAACTAGGGTTTTTGGCCAGATTTTAAAATAAAATTTGAGTTATTTCCCAGCTTACTCCCAAGAAAAATAAATTTCTTGAAAATTTTGTTTGAATCCGGTTAGAATGCTCACAACATTTTGATGTTCTATAAAAAATATGTATGTAAGCCCAGCACACTTAAACATACAAGTTTATAAAGCTTCCGAGAACAGTCAAGAGATGGCATTGCTGGACGATACAAATGTCAACCTTTTAAGTTTCTGAACACTGAGAAACATTCAAAACGCGGCAAAAACGTATGCGAAGTGTTGAGTCGTGATAAATATTACTGAAGAGTGATTCAGTCATTATGTTTTGTGTATGTAAGTAATGTTGAATAATTTATATTATGTTTAAAAGAATATTGGCAAAATGATTTTACGCTGAAGGTCAAATGGCGCTGTGTAATTCCGTCTTCTGAAATATGACAACTGTGCACACCAACCGGCAACAATGTTGTTTAATCATTTTTTACAAGTCATTCACCAGCTGACATATATGTCATATTTGATTTTTGATTGACATTGGTTGCACGATTACACAACATTTTGCAAATACTTAGCACAAATTATTGTGTAACGTATTAACTGTAGCTAATAATGTTTATAAAAGTAGATGTTTCAATTTAACAAACTTTGAAAAAAAAAAAACATGACAGATGTCAACACTCAGCATTCGATATTCAAAATGGCGGCAGAACAAGGAAATTTCAGTTCCACATAAGCAGCGTTTCGTTAACTAACTTTACCAATTAAACCAAAATCAAAACAAGTAATTTTTATAGTGATTAAAATATCAAGTACTTATAAAATATAAAATAGTTATGATGTTTATGAGCTGTCATTAATTGTATGAAGTATTACAATAAAATAGAAGTTTTCACTTCGGGCGTGCGGTCCTAAGCACAAACATTTTTTTTTTAATTTGGTATATTAACCTGTAACTTTTAACTTTTTTCAAAACCAAGTTACATTAAAAGTAACTTGGATATTTTTTTAAGAACTAGTTACTTTTAAAGTAACTTCATTATTATCAGAAGTTATCTTTTCACGGTTATATTTGCAAGTATGGACCTATTAGGTCTTGCAACACAGCTATCAGCATTGGTACAGTTTTAGTTAGTGTAAATTTAACAAATCGTATTTTATTTTTTACAGAATCCATAACTTTGAAATAATACTAAATTATGCAAAATATACTTATTCACCAAGGAGACATGCTCTATCTGACCAAAACTTTGAAAATTTCGATTTGTTGAAGGCCGTTTAGTCCTTTATTTGATTTTATTTTGATTATTTTTTATACTAATGCTAGTTTCTTCCTTTTTTCATTAAATACATAAATAACTGGTAAGTTATTTTTCTACAGTAAAACTAAAATATTTTTTAACTTTCCCAGTTCCGCTTCACTGGGATTTGAACTCAGGACCTTCCTAGTAGGATGATCTATCTCTTCACTAACTGAGTGGTGAAATCCGCATGAAGTCAATGAATTTGATTTGTACTATTGCAGTTTCCATAAGGAGCGTATATTTTGTAGATATTTCCAAACAATTGAAACAGCGATATTTGTATAACTGAATGAAATGAACAACTAAAAATCTTTATCCGGAAAATAACAAACATGTAAACTAGGAAATAGATTTTATTTTGTATTTCAGTCTATTTACTCTGTATAATTAAATTGAATTGTTTTATTTTCCAGAGTAAAATAAACTGAAATTTAACACTTTGTTTGATCTTTCTAGTTAGGCAGAGCAGATAATTTTTTGGCAGGAGTTTAATTTATGACAGAGTGTCTGTAGAACGACCGTTCCTTACAAAATTTCACTTGTGCAGCATGAAACGTGAAACACCGTACCTCGTATCGCAAAATGGAAGATGCCATTTATACTGCGACCGGGATACGACAAAACGAAATTGCCATTGTAGGTGTATGGCTCTGGATTTCCGAATTCTACCGACGCCATGAGTTTCTGGTCCGGGTCACGATTCGCATCCCACTTGATCTCTATGCCCAGTTCCTTGCGCTCCTTTTTATTCATTGCTCGCACCATCAGCTCGATATCCCTAGCGCTGAAATGTAATAACACTCATTCAGCACACACAAAAGCAAAAATTATTTATTTGTTTATTACGTGTCTAAATGCACTTCAAGCATAATTTGCCGGTAGTCCTTCAAGTTAATAGTACTCTTAACCCAGTATGTCTTGCCTTTATATCGAACTTCAGCCTGCGTGAATATTTGTTTGCTGGATTTTGATCGATGTTCAAACATTAACGCGTATATTTCCTCATTGTGTTCGGCCTGCAAATAAATGAAACAGTATACAGTGAACGTTATGTATTAAAACTATCAAATACGGGGATATTCGACTTAGGAATTCTCCCAGTCGATTGCCTGTGGCGGAAGACACCGAAGTAATGAGAAAATGTCAACTCTAATTAATATAGAATGCGTGACTGTCGTAAAACACGGAAGACGCATTCGCCTGCGTCCCAGCGCTTACATCCTAACTAGTATCTCAGATGTTGCAGAGCCGTACTCCAAATTTTCCCAAATAGATTTTGTTACTAGCTGAATAAATTGGCAAAACTGAGGATAGATAGTTATTGAAAATAGTAAGGGTTGAAGGATGGTGATCGATCGTGAGAGTAAATAGGTTTGATTGTATTTTAAGAAACAGGTCGGGTGGAAACAGGCAATTTTTGCGAGGGTGGTCCTGCGTTGGCAAACGCCCGACGCCGGACGCAGGACGCGATTTTCGGTCCAGCAGACATCTGTGGGCCATAGGCCGTGGGTAACCTTACGTACTTTAATCTCTAGCTTGAGCTCTTCTCGGTTGCGATAGAAGGAACAGCCGAGGTTGATCTCGTGAAAGCTCGGAGACTGGATGAGCAGCTTTAGATGGTAACTTGATGCGACCAGAGTGCTTTTGTCCTCGTAGCGGCCACTGGCCGTGAAGTTGTGTCCACTGAACCACACCGCCTGTAGCTCAACCTGTAACCGGAGCGCTACTGTTAATGTTAGTGTACGCATTGTACGAGTATGCTATACGCGCGAAATAACGGCGTCGATAAACGAACTGTTCCACGTTAACATTCTGAACAGAACTTTTCCCAAGCCGATTTCTGTCGCGAGTCAAATAATTAATGTGAAAACTTGCATCAAACTTGCTGGTGGTTTTCTCGTGCACCCTGCCCTCAAGCACCATTGGCGTGAAAGACGGCACCGTCACGTTCAGCTTGCCTTCCATGAAGAACAAACTGCCTCGCGGCGTGGACAGGTAGAGCTGCACGGAGATGTCCTTGTCCTTGGCGTACCTGCACAGCATGTACATGTTCGTCTTGGGTCCAGATTGGTCGTAGCGATACTGCAGCTTGACCTCGAGTTGGGTGGCCGGCCGGCGGATCTCCAGGAATGTATTTATCCTTCTCCCGTCGTTCATATTAGTGGTGATAAACACGAATTGAGCGGTTAAGGTGTGATTGGGGTCGTGCAGGTGTGGCTTTGAATTCACTTCTAGTTTACAGTCGACGTGTCCTAGGGCCCTCTGTAACGAACCGGCAAACGCCTTGTGACATCCTGCTCTCACCTACAGTAATTAACATGGAGCACGCGCCGTGCCTTGCCGCGTGCCCCACGTATATTCACGTACCTGGAGTTTGAGCACAGCTTCGAAATTAAATTGCGGATATCTTGAAGATTCCACTCGTAAATCAGCCTGAATCGTTTTAATGTTATTCGTTGAGCGGTTACTGATTTTAAACTCTAGGAGCACTGTTTCATTTGGTCCGTTCAAAAATGTATATTCTAAATTTAGTTTTGTTGCTAGGGATGTCTCGCTTTTTGTTATTGTTCCATTTAAATGTGTAATCAAACGCTTTGTTTGGAAGTTTAATAATACATCCCATTGTGATATTTCTTTTTTAGTCACAACTTTCAGCGTACCTAGAAACAAGGGATTTACCTCATTATTCAAATATTATATTGAAAAGATGTAGAATTGTTTGTAGAAATAGTGTCAAATAAGAATGTTGTAAAAGTTTACCGTTAAGTTCGGCGACACGATCGTCGTTTACACCCAAATAAAACTTCGGTTGGTACGTGTATCCATGTTTGCTTACTTTCCTGGTAAGGGACAGCCTGGCGTCAAAGTGTTTTTTACCATTAATATCAAGTCCGAGGTATAGATACTTTTCGTCATCTGTGTTTTTATATTTTCCCTTCGCAAGTGTGGTCCCTGCCGCAGTTTCTAACACTACAGTGAGATTTTGACTTTGTACATCCAAGGTGAAATTGGCGGCGAGAAGTCTTTTAACATTGGAACCTGGAGTATCGAAGGACAAGCTGACGACGCTACCACTGGAAGTCTTATTCCATCGATATTCAAACACGTAATCGCGAGCAGTAGGGTCATCCTTCTGTAGTGATACATGGAATTTGGATGGACCGGCTAGCACGAAGTATGGCGATTGTTCATTCTTTGTTACATTAGGAAACTGGTATTCTGCACATATTTTCAAACCGATTGTTTTGTCAACGGCGGGCCATGAACACATTACTTGTTCAACTCGATTTTCAGTCTGGCCTCGTTGTTTTTCTTCTACATCACCATGCATTACTACTATTTCTGAACTGTAACATACATATATGACATACAAAATAATGATCGTATGAAATTAATTATAATAAAAAAGTAAGATAAATGAAACGAAGGATGATTTTTGTTATGCGTTTTTATTATACAATAAATAATGTCAAATATAGTAGCATATACTAACTGTGCAGAAAATATCTCAGTTTTTTCATTGGGTAAACTAAACCGGACACTGACAAGTTGTGCGCCTCGAACTTTAACCTTGCCCTCGACAGCTGTTGATGTGTATACGTTCGTCTTTAGCTTGATGCCCGTTGCGGCGTAGTACGCATCTACAGACATCGTTCCTATCACATCCACTGTCACGCTGTAACATAATAAGTAGACATTACATTATATGTGGAACATTGAGCATTCTGCAATCAGCTTATCGGAATTGTACCTCGGACGTATGCTGCCAACCAGATCAAGTTCCTTAGTATGCGTGAAATCTGCTGCTCTCAGTGCGCCGTACATCTTGAGATTAATTGCTGCTGTGCCAACCGCATTCAGCGTAATGGGTAGTCCTGCTCCGCTTGGAACTATGTAGCTAGTATCCAAAAACATAGCCGCTTTGTTGAAATTGATTTCCTGCAATTAAAATTACTGAATCACTTGCCCTCGAGAAAAGTCACCGTGCATACTTGTCCCGACAGCATGCGTTTCACGTAATTCATGGGATTCAGTGTTCGCAATAACTCTTTTATTTCATCATCACCGTTGTATGTGTGATAGTTCAGCTCGTTTCCAAAAACTTTCAGACCCAATGCTACCTGTTAACAAAGATACACCTGTGGTTAATAAATCCCATACATCGGGTGGTGGCGGTTAGGGCTGAACATAGGAATTTTATCATGCGATATTAGTTTATTTTACGACAAAACTCTAGAGCCGCGAGTTTCATACAATTTTTTTTTTTATCATGTTATAGATTTCCTAATTTTATAATAAATTTATAACATTATTTTCATATTGACTATAAAAAACATTGTTATTTTATTCTTCTTCTGTCATTTTTTCTTTTTTGTAAAACTTTACCGAAATTATGAATATTTATTCGAATGAGAAACGTGGTTTTCATAAAGAATTATAAATGAGATTAATGTTTGACGTTTATAAATAATTTATGAAAACAAGTGCAATGGCTATTGTTATATTTCAATGGTGAAGTAACCAAAAACATAATAAAAGATATAAAAACAGTTTTTTATGCAATTTTTAATTCTAAAAATATTTTACAGTGCATAGTTTTTGCCGTAAAATGAAAAGGAGAGCAGGAAATTGCATATAATGTTAAATCCCTGTTCACCCTTAATCGCCAACACCCGGTATATTTGTGGAAGTAGTACCCTAGGTTCCCCAAATTTATCGGTGACAATATCCGGCAATTCATCGACATCGGCCTTGAGAACTTCGTTCTCGCCGTAGGAAGGCGCGGACCGCGGCCAGCGAATCTTGGCGAGTTTCTTCTCAAAGTAGTGCGAATTTAAAGGTCCCTTCGGTCCGAACATGGACTCAAAGTAGTGCTCTAACCCCTCGGCGCGGCCATTCACCTAGAGGGAAAAGCGAAACAAATAGAACACGTAGTCGGTATGTTTAATATCGTCGGTGAAAGGGGTCATGCGTTGCGTAACACACGTGTCATGCTAAAAACGAAGCACTCACCTCGAACAGGTTGATGGATTCACCAAATAAATCAACGGTCAAATTTAGCATGGCTGATTTGGGGACGTAGGAAGAGGGTGAAAATATTACATTGCTCTCGTAGTTAGCACCTGTAACAGTGACAGACAAGGTAAGCATTAGCCGCAATGGTGGTGGTCAGCGACTGCAACAGCTGCGGACTCACTTTCGCAGACACGACGCAGCTATCACGGGTAATTAATAAACGATTCGAGTACGCACATTTGTAAACAAAATACAAGCTCTGTGGTCGTGCGTGACACATTCACAAAACACGTAGCAATTATCTGCTTTTATTATTCAATGTGCGAACCAACTTGTACCGTGCAGACCATCCACCAAAACGTAATTGAACTTAGACTATAAAAATAACACTCACCCGCGTTATACTCATCAAAAAAAACTGAACCTTCATAGTTATGGGAAAACTTGCGCACGTCACTGCTAAACTTTTTGCCCAAGTCTTTGTCGGAGAGCAAGCCCTGGATCTCTATTCTGGACGGAATTGACGACTTCAATAAATTGTGCAAATGACTCCAAATAAAAGAACCCACTGAAACCAAATTCCATTTAAACTCTGTCGTGAACTTGCTGCACTCGCATTAAAATACATACCTTGGTTCACCTCTTCTTCCTCGAGGCAGTGACGTAGTACTTTCACGGTTATATAGTCCGGGCATCGCATTACCTGAAGGTACGCGGATATTCGTACCTCGGTGTCGACAGTTTGATTGCGAAACAGCTCCAGGAACCGGTCGCGCGACGCGAAACATGGCAGCCGTCGGTGTGCATCAATAGCCGCTACACGAATTTCAGGGGGCAGGTCGTCGTCTAAGACAATATCCCACACTAAATGTTCAAATTCATCTGACACCAATCCTGTATTTGCTATTGCTTTCAATGAGACCATTATCTGCAATTAAGTATTTTATTATATTATGGTTTATGCAAAAGAGATAAATCATACAGTCTCTCTGATCATACGCTCGTCTCGGTATTTATGATAAGCTGTTGAAGCCCGTTTCTCTAGTTCTGCAACGATGTCCTGCACAACTTGATTATCCCTGCAGTTGGCATGATGTCGACAATAAGAGTGAGCAACAGTCGAGACGCTGAGCGCCGCGGCGGGTTCATAGTTAGGCCCCGGGCCCGTGTAAACTAGGAGATCTAGTAATGCTCGCAAAGTGGCTTCGTCAGGCCGGGGAATGAAGGAAAATGCTACTAGCCATTCTTGCGCTGTTTCCCTTGGCACTCCGCTTTCGATTATGATGTCTTTCATTACATTTACTGCTCCACTGCTGCCCAGAAACGGCAAGGCGTCCAACATATGTTTCCTGGCAATTATTTTTATTACATTAGTAATTGCAAAGTGAGACAAATGTATCATATATTAAATTTGTGTTATATTGTTAGAGTGACATACTTTCCCGTGGAGCAAATCGCCGGCGCCCTCTTGTACAGCTGCTGGAGTGCAACGTGAGATAGCAGTCGAGCAGTGTGAATAAACTTGGTGAATAGATTCGAAAATTCTATTTGCATGTCATCGGTGCTGAGTTTGCACAGTTTCTTTATCAGATCACGCGATTCTCTGAGTTCGCCGGACATGGGCTTGGGAGTAGCGTTGTGGTTATAGAGTAAAGTTGCACGTTGTTCCACCGGCTCCCCTGGCTTGTCCTCGTACCCTAGAACATCTACCTCAGCTACCAACACCA
This sequence comes from Ophonus ardosiacus, assembly GCA_943142095.1. NCBI lineage: Eukaryota > Metazoa > Arthropoda > Insecta > Coleoptera > Carabidae > Ophonus > Ophonus ardosiacus. The sequence goes on along the minus strand of OW964833.1, from coordinate 13,405,532 downwards.
GCTTCTGCCTTGCGGCCGTCGTCGCTCCTGCAGCGTTGTTGGAGAATGGCTGAAACACGTGGTTTTCCCGACACACGATCTCGTTGTACACGTGATGGTCGATAGACAGCTCGCAGCTAACGTTAGATTTCATTATCGGTATCGCTTGGTAATTCTGAAATCACGTGACGACAGACATAATCCCACTGCACGCACATCCAAAACCTACACCCTAAATGAACGTTTATTATTTGATTACTAATACTAACCGATCTAAATGTATACGGTGTTGTCTGAAGGATGGATTGATGTTTGTATCGATGCTGACAAGTACTAATGTCCTTAGTTTTCTGTATAATAAGACTAGTGTTTCGAGACCCTATAACTAAGTATTCTGTCTCACAATTTCCATGGACGTCAGTTTCCACAGCTGCGTGGTCCAGATCGAATCTCCGCATCGTGTTGTGGAATAAACTGAGCGCACCTCGCTTGAAATTCAACACCCAGTTGGGTTCATTCAAGCTAGGGCAAACCTCAGTGACTGCGCCGTCATGGAACGCAAATCTATAACCGAAACGGTAGATACATAATCTGCATATGAGCTATGTCTAGAGAGTATCACCTAAGCGGATGTTTAGAGATGTCTTCGGAGAAAATCGAAGTGTGCTGGTGATCCGGGCCTTCGTTCTCCCGCTCACCCAGCCGTAGCCGGGAGAACGACATCGAACCTTCGCAATGGCCATTGAACGTTACCGTCACATCCGCATCTATATGGAGGCTGGAAGAGTTCTTGCTCGTTCCCTCAAACAGTGACTCGATATCGACTAAATACTGATACTCGTACTTAATTCCTGGCTTGTAATTGAATTTACCACCGGCTAGAGAGCATAGATCGTTATCAAACTTCTCGACCAATTAGGTAATTAAATACAGATATGTTTGACAGAAATACCGACCAAGTTCGCAACGAATTACCTTTCGAAATCCCTGAAACTAGATGTAAAGTTAAACACGACATGCATGTGCAGAAATTAGGTGTGAGATAAAACCAGACGTGAGTTGGGGATACCGAGAAAGTGGGAAGTCTCCGGTGAATTAGATAGAGCGTACACCTTCATCCCGTACCTTGCGTACGGAGATGTTGCCGCCACCGTGTTTAATAAAATACGTGGTGCCGTGTGTCTTGCGTCGAGAGTGCTCTGAGAATGCACGTAAGCGTAGCATATAGCGCAAAAACGAATCAACACGCGTGTCCGTAATTCATCCCTGACCCTGCGTTACTCGCCTCACGTACAAGGAGGAACGTGCGAACTTGGTCATAAGTGTAATTCCTCTTGTTCTTTATACTCACTCTCGCATTTCGGCTTCCCACATCTGTTTGGATCTGGAAATACAATATGTACGGTTAATTATTTGCCGGGGGCTAAAAAATTTCTACAATCTATGTAGAAAATAGGCATTTGTGCTCGCTTTTGCCAATGCAAAATGTCACTTGCCGCTCATGCGTGACAAAAAAAAAACGCTTGCTGTCCGAATTTCTTACTATACACATTTACCACCTACACAAGTCAATCTGACATGTGTTTGCTCTGTCGGTATATTACATAACCAAACAAAATGCCGTATATCTGTGTAAAGAAATACAGAAATAAAATAGGGCATTCATTTACAAAAACGAAAGTAAAAAATGCTTAGATTAGATTGAAGCAATAGCTCAAGAAGAATGAAAAATAACGATAAATAAAAATTTAAAAATATAGTCGTTATTTATTGAGTAATACTGAAAGTACAAAATGTACATTTTATTATTTTTTGTTATGATGGAGGACCCCATTGCAGCAATTGTAGAAAAATCTTCTGTGTGTTTCGAGCGCAATGGACAATATCTCATTTTGCGCTCTTAATACATAAATAGCTATTGTGTTTAGATTCGGAATAATCTAGCTTTTTATGTGCGAGTCCAATATACCGACCATTGGTATAAACAGCAATAGGCACAAACTTTCAGATTTTCCTTAATAATTTCGTTGTGTATTCGAAGCATGAAACTTATACACGGCCGAGAGTGTGTAAGTAAGCAGAGAGAAGTGTAGTTAGAAGCTGGAGGGGATAATATCATGTAGCTATGTTATATCGTATCGCTGTAGTAGCAACAGCAACAGCAACGTGTTCGACAACCGCCATCGTATCAGCACCATTCATAACCGCTGAACGGCTGAACGTTTTCTAATTTCGACAGATAGCAATCGAATATAATTCAAGACATTAATTCCGAAGAGTTGGCGTCATATGAAGACGCGAGGTAACGCGGTGTGGCGCAGCCTCTTAACGCCAGATAAGCCATATCTCGTGACTCGATCGATCGGCGTCGTCAGTACACATTGTATAAAAATTGGATCGTTTCCTTGTACGTCATCGAGCTTCGCTGGATGCTTTCCGCTCGTCGCTCGTCGCCCTTTATACCTCGCGGCAAGCACGTGGTCTCAAATGCAATATCATCTCAATTCTCAACATTGCGTTAACTAAAAATTAAACCGAAATACGGAAATGTTTGTCATTAATAATTTGAGCCTCGAGAGAATCGGTGCTGTTGGTATTGGTGTAAAATGTAATGCGTAGGCAGTCCAAGTCGATGTGTTGTTACACATAAGAGAAATGTGAAGCGACGCAGTCTGAAGCCCTCAAGTCTCAAGCCAGAACAGCAGACACTAGTCACTAGCGCTTTGCGGTTTCAGACGTCAATGTGATATCGTAATCTTATCGTCGGCCAGCGTGTACTCAAGCAAATGACGTTCACAACTTGCATGCATAATTTACACGACTTTACTGTCGGAATGGAACATCAAATCCGTCAGAACTAATTGAATTGCAATAATATTTACTCTTATGCAGACAACATTTACTGCTCATCAATTTAGTATTGATAAAATATTTAGATAACTGCTAAAATATCCGAACAGCAATGAGTATTAGATAGGCAATCAATCATGTTTTCTATCACAATACTTTTCATGCTGTAGTATTTTAGTTTTATGATTATTTTGAATCTACTTCTAAACAGGTCGGTTGGAAAAACAGTCGGGTTTAGAAGCACGCTCAGTGAAACTAGCAATTTTGCATCGTCATAAAAATTAATGTTCGTACATAATTTAGAACTACAAATTTTCTGCAAAACGACGTTTTACCAGTATAGTTCCAAGAACTGACTTCCGATTCGTGTATTCTCGGAGTTCATATATTTAACATATCGCGACGCTAAGGAGTTCCGAAGAACGCCGCTCATTTTCATATCTGCCGGTTGGAATCAAGCTACGAACATATTTTCTTAAAAAATTCTTCCGCAGGGCTTGGGTGTTCGATTTCATCAAGTTTTTATGTCTCACCGAGAGGCGGTTTTACGAGACGTTTTCGTGAAAATGCACGGGAGGCCAGTCACTCTTTCATCTTCATCTGCGCAGTTGTCCGTCTCTGTTTTCGGCTTTGCATCATTAATCGACGGCAGGGCAGACCACGTCAGTTTGCCACGTCCTCATTCGGTTAAACACTTTCCATTTTACGTTCTTCCTATTCGCTAAACTCATCAGACACTCACTTCCGAAATGGAATTATTATTATTAGCTATTAACGTCCCGTAGGCACGTCGTTCTATTTGACCACGGACGTACGTCACGCTAGGAGGAAAGTTCAAGTTTACATATGTATAACCACGGTGACCCAGAAAGATCTAATAAATGGATATGAGAGAATTTTGCTTATTTGAAGGTTCTTTCTTAATTCTTGTTTATAAAGATGACATGGTAAAACTGTCAGATTTCTTTCTACCCACTATTTGAATTGATTTTTCAAATACTATAGATTACAAATGGAATGTATATTTCAGGGAAGTGCAGGAAAGCATTTTTGAAAAAAATTAAATTACCTTTATAACTTTAAAAACACAACTCTGTATTTTTTTTAAAACAATTCATAATTTACGAGTACAGTAGTTCATGTTTCTGACTAAACAGAATAGAATTTTATCCTCTAAATCCCACACAAAACGTACTAAAACTTATGAAACAAAATTGCAAAAAGTGTTTTACAAAAGCGTATATGGAAATGTAAAATTATAAAATCCTACAAGATTATTTTTATTCAAGGCAAAATTAATTCTCTGATGTGTCAGTACTTGGAATTTATTATTTCTTCTAATTTTAAATTATCACTTATATTCATTTTACGTCGTAGTAATCAAATTATTTTTAAAATAGCATATTGCAGATTTAATCTTAAATCAAGGATTTTATTATCCTTATCAAATATTGCACTATCTAATGTGACACGTGTATAAAAGTAATATTAAATTTTTAATGATTGAATTTTTACCAAATTACAAATTTTCGAGGAAAAAAATTTGTTCATATATCTCAAACCGATACATCGTCGTCGTAAAGTCAAAAGTTCATATCCATAATATAATAGATTTTAAGAAAACAAAAGAAACGTCTTTAATTCAGAAATGTTAGTTTTTGTAATAAATGCTCTTTTGGTCGTTAATATTTTACAGAAGGGAATCAAAATTAACTTATGATGTAGGGTATATTTGAGTTAAATAAGCAGTAGGCATAAGATATGAGATTTTCAGTCTAGATTTACAATCATTTTCAGATACGAGTATTTAATATTTACTCGGTACACTTGTGCATTTTTTCGAAACTTGTTACAAGTTTTTGCATTCGATGCGGAATTAGTTACTAGAACTACGTAATCATGTAACTCAGAAATGTCAAAAATAGAGATATGAGGTTTTTACTTTACAATGACGATATGATATATCTGGAAAATATATGAAGAATTTTCCATAAATTTCAATTTATTGAACTTTCTGGTTCATGGTTCCATATTGTTCGATTCCGATTGCAAAGCATGAAAAATATAAATGGTACTTTTGTATTTTTGCAAGAACAAAGTTAGTCATCCTATGGATTTGAATATATTTTTGTTAGGGATTTAATTTTTTAACAAAATAAAAAAGTCATGCAAAATATATGTTTTGATCAAAAAGTGTAGATTTTTAAAAATAAATTATAATTATCTTACAATGAACGGTGTTGAAGTAAGAAGTTTTTTATTGCTGCAAATTTGATATTTTTTGAATACATTTTTAAATAATATGGTAATACTTGTGGAATGGGGTATTCCACTCAAATTTTTTTATTATTTTATATAAAACTTCATTCAGTTTTGAAGCAATTCATAGTATAAAAAAATCTTAATTGTTCCTAGTTTAACAGTATTTTATTTTCGAGAAATCAGTGTAACGTCACATTTCCCCTATACTTGTCTTTCTCACACACACTGCTCTGAGTATGCTGCGAGAGAAAGATAACAATTGTATGACGTCAATTTTCCCTTTTAGCAAATGTGAATTATCTCGTAAAGTAATTATTTAAAAAATGTTTTCATTGTTTTAACTATTATTTATTGAGCCATACTTTATGTTAAATTAAATTTTTTTTATGGTGGAATACCCCATTCCTACGATTTCTTTAATATGACCTTCGTAATACCTGGAGTTCCTGAATTAACTTTTGTGTCATACTTGGAATTCCAGTTTTTTTTAATAACCAATAACTAGAATTCCTACATGGATGTAATATAATACTTCCTTCACTAATTAGCAAAGATATGAGAAACATATATACCCTAATTTTGGAGTCAATAACAGGCCTCCCCATCGGAAGTAAGTGACGGCATGAGACTCGTAGATGAAATAATGTGAAACTCACCAAACTGTGCCTCGACTTGAAGCGCTAAGAGAGGCACCAAGAGAAACAGCAACCAGCGACGTTTCATGATTGTCCGTGTCCCTGGTTGTGTATGTCTTCGTATTCGCTTGTACTCGTACTTCCGTCAGAGGATTTAGTCACTGTAACTGTACACATAGACACAGAACCCGGGCATTGAGAGACGCACCCGCACGCACACACACCACAGCAGAGAGCAGAGCCTAGTATTGTTGAGCTGTGTGGAGCAGATCCGCTTGTCCGTCGTGTTGACTTATGATGACTATGGCTATGCAGATCTAGATGCGTGCGGGTTGTTGTTGTCTCGTGAATGACGCTGTTGCGGGTAAAGGTCGTGTTCAACATTGGCCTAATTCAACACAACTGATAACGAGATCAGGAGGTCTAAGGTCATAGACCACATAACTGTATTTGTTCTCGTACTCGTTCAATTATTGATTATAGATCTAGGTAGACATCTTATTTTGTTCAAGACAACTGCTCCGTACTGCTGTCCTATCCCTTTCATAATCTTTTACATTTGTTTTTCATTACCGTCCAAAAAGATGAATACACCGACTGATTTGTAAAATTCAAGCGTATAGTTCTCGTCACCAAAAATCGATTGACAGTCATAAACAACTTAACCGCCCCTATATTATAAAACTAAAATGATATAGTTTAGTACGGTACATCGCAAATTGCTTTTGTGTGCAAAACAGTGACAGTATTCAGTCGTATTATTTATGAAGTTTTAGGTTTCTTTGTGAACTTGTGTGATAGGCGGTTAAGCTGTTTATGACTGTCCCTCGATTTTTGATGACGAGAACTACACGCAACTTGTACGAGTCCAGGCTCATAATAATTCGCTTAACTTACATTTTCAACAAATTATAAAACCTGCACAAATGATGCGAAATTTCTACAAAATTCTTTCGTCTTCTTTAAAAATAGACTTAACAGTCAAATTCACCATTAATCCGTTGATAAATAATTAGATCTACGTTTTTTTCTAGTGATTCTGTCGAGACTAGATATTTCTCGATTCTCGTCTCGTCTCATACTCGAGATTTCTCGTCTCGGCGAGACGAGACAAAAATGTAAAAAATATTTTACGAGACGAGATCTATTTGCCGAGATCTCGATTCTCGAAAACTGTTTTGAGATTTCTCGGTTGTTATTTTTCCCATGAGTTATATTTGTAAACTTGTGAAATTTAACATATTTTTAGTGATATCTGTCTCTATTTAGCTATGGCATTTTTGAACAAAAAGATAATAAAGTATTTGACATTTTATCTGTCAGAATTTGTTAAGCCATGCATTACTCGATGAAGTTTTTCTTTTCAAGTGACTTGAAAAGTTTTCTCTCTCGCACAATACCATGAGTGCAATAGAAACAAAAGAATAGACTTTTAACGAAAAACTTTTAAAGAAAAACTGGAACGTACGTTATGCGCTACTTTTTCTTAAAAGTCTCAACAAATTTTAACTATCAAGTAACTGTCAAATGTCGTTTGTGTTTATATTTTTGATGTATACAAGTAGTGTTATAAGCGACCGATATTAAACTGGTAAAATGGGATAGAGACGTAATTGATAACTTAATGTAAGTATAACTTAAATTTTGACACTTGGATATTTAATTCAGGCAAAACTTGATCGTGTAAATATACTTGTAAGGTCACTTATAAAGACACTTTTCAAGTCACTTGAAAATAAAAACTTCATCGGGTAATCCAGGCTTTAACTAAGATTTTTAGCGTTATTTTCTCTTTAATGTTTTATAACAGATTAGAAAATGCTAGATAAATATTAAATTAATAAAATTAAACATAATAAAATATACACAAGTTTTAGGTTATATCAAATTTTAACAGACAAAACGACAAATATTTATCTTTTTGTTCAAATTGCTATTAATACAAAATTGTATAAATTTAATAAATAGTTTATGGGACCAAAATATACATATTAAATTTCCGTCGAGAAATCTCGGCGAGAATCTCGGCCGAGACGAGACTCTATTAAACGAGACGAGAAAAATTTCGAGACGAGACATAATTTTATGAATTTGAAACGAGACGAGACAATGAATTTCTCGTCTCGTCTCGCCTCGACCGAATCACTATTTTTTTCCAAATCAGCAATTTGATTTCTGAATCAAAGAATCAGGAACAAACATATTGTAGTATGATCACGGTTTTAACTAAAACACTGTTTTTAGAAATGCCAAATTCAAATTTAAATATTTAATTTCACCCGTATGTTTAAAGAACGATTTTTTTTTAAAAATATTTGTTTGAATACAAACTGTTCTGCTTTAAAATCATATTCTGATAAATTTGATATTATTTATTATTGTTATTAAATAATGAAATTTGACATTTCTTAAAACAGCGTTTTAGTTAAAACCGTGATCATACTACGAGCCATTCAGTTTTGTTTGGTTTTTGTTGATGTAACTGTCATGTAATTTTATTCCTGGTTATTGTACCTATACTTTCCGTAAAAAAGTATTTATATGTAAGTTTTTAATTTATTCAGAAAACATACATTATAATTTTCCTGTAGTATTAATACATTTTTATTTGATAGAGGTAGAAATTACACTGATCCCAATAAAGGGCTGGTTTTAATATGCATATAATGAAAATGACAGATTTAATATTATATTTGAAAATAACAAAACCAATGCGGTTTTAAATAAAAAAGAAGAAGCATGAGGCAAAATTACAAACGAGTACAATAGCTAGAATTCTGACATAGCTATAAATGTCAAAATTAATATTAAAAGATGTGATCAGAGTTTGATCGATGGAATATGACGAATCAGTTGATCATTGATTGATTAATAGATTAGCTTTTAATGATGAATTGGGTTGATTCAGAATCAGCGTTGATTTATGAAATGGTGAATTTGGCTGTAAAACTTACAAAAACTGTGGGCCAAATAAGACCTTTTACTTTTGGCACAATGAAAAACAATTTCGTAAAAATCCTGTGCGTACAGTAAAACCAGCCTTGCAAGACATGTGAGACAATACTTCAACAGAATTAAAGCTGTTGTTACAAATAAAGGCGATGTAACGAAAGACGTAGCCAGGAATGGGCCAGGGTGGGCCTGGCTCACCCTGCAAAAACTCTGGCCCACCCATTGGCCCACCCGTTTTAAAAGTCAAATGAGAAAACAGTTCACGCAAGAAACAGAAATATTATTTTACTGTTTATTACAAAGGAGGTAGGACATCTATTCAATACATTTCATCATTTCAACAAAACAGATATAATATAATTTTATATGTATATGTGTATAGAAATATACAACAAAAGGATATTTGTAACTGACTTATAGCCGAGACAGACGACAAAAATTAATTATCATTAACGGTTAGATACAGTGTGCTCACGTGAACTTGAGACTATTGACAGATGTCAAAATTGCGTCTATTAACAAATCAGAAAATATTGAATGTTCTAGTTTGTAAATAGACATCTATCAATAGTCTCAAGTTCACGTGTGCATTCTATATCTAACCGTTAATGATCATTAATTTATGTCGTCTGTCTCGGGTATTATGTCTGTTTTATAATCTTTTATTGTGGGTTGGATAGCTTAGCATCATTATTTGAACTTGCGGACATTATTTAAAGGGAAAGAATTAGGCAGTATTAGAAAATAATTGTTAGTGTTTAAAGTTGAATTTATTGAAATGCCTCTAATATTTGAATTTTTAATCAACTTACAAATTGACATTAGAATACATTTAAAACGCATTATTATTTGAATACCATAATTTGGATTTAACAATGTTAAATAAGCTTAATCTTACAAACTAATATCTCTTATTATGTAATAATGGTAAGACGAAAAATCAAATTATGGTTATTTGTATTCTAATGAAAAAGGTTAGTAGCAATACAAAACTTTCTAATTAGTGGCCCACCTAAATGTTTTTAGGCCCACCCGTGGCCCACCCTAAGAAAATATCCTGGCCACGTCCCTGGATGTAACCCAATATTAAATGGCGGGATACTTGAATAACATACTCAGTTTTCTAAGTTTGATATCCATATTTTGAACTAGTCGAAAGAAATTAACCTGCGAATCAGTTGCTACGGGCCAATATTCAAAATAGAATAACGTCAAAATTATTTAGAATTTTAAATGACACAAAACTAACCCATATAGAGTATTCTCCACATCAGCTATGAGTGCCAGTGAGGTGACGGGTGGTAAACGCCCACACGGTCAGTGGCGTGCAGTCCATATGTGCAAGGTGTGCACTGCACACCCTGCGAATAATTTCAAAATCTATTGCATCAAAATGCAAATTATTTAATTGATTTGATCTTAATATATGATGTACAAAATATAAAAATATTAGTACACTGCACTCGGTGCGCATATTTTTACACAGGGAGGGTATAGAAACAGTCTATTTGCGCAAACAAGGATAAAATATTAGACATACGTATCGCCCCATTGCACTCTCTAGCGTGCAGCATATTTTGTGCACGTATCGCCGTAAAATTACTTTTGGTAGTATTCACAAGCATAAACAAGTTCAGACAAACAATTAATTATTAATTTTAGGTATTTGGTATATAATTTATATATTATTTATTTAACTTGTATTTTTATTTATGAAAATTTATAGAATGGAAATTGCAAGTGAATTACTAATAGCGGATTTACTGAAGAAACCATTTTCGAGAAGGGACATAGTATAAAAAAATAAGATAATTCTGAATTGTTAACCTAAGATTCTACCTACATAATACTTTTTTTAAAAAAATCTGCACACCCAACACAGAAACGCACCGCACGCCACTGCACACGGTACATATACAGAGTGATAATTAAATACATAGCCTTTTAACATAGGAAATCAGTTTTTCCTTGCGCAAAACTTCCCATTTAATTTTGAACAAAAATGTTGCAAGTAAATGCTGCAGAGAATTAAATTCTGCACCTAAATAAATAATCAGATTATATTTTGCATATTTAATAAGCTGTAAAATCCAATTTGAAATTTTATAAATATTGCTCATTTATATAGATAGCCATAAAATATAAACAAAATTACAAAGAAATGCATATCGTTTGAATTGTCATAATTTCGATTTTCAATTTATAAATTAAAAATAAATAAATTATATGGGGTCCCGTGGCCGCGTGCCTGAGTGTCTGGTCGCGAACCTGGGGAACCGGGTTCGATCCCGACCGATGCCAAATATTTCCAATTTTAAATGGCACAAAAGTGACCCCTGTGGTGCACTCTCCACACCAGCTGTGTGCCCGTGAGGTGACGCCTGGTAAGCGCCCACACGGTAAAATATATCGTCATCATTACCGATGTCTACATGTGTTGTAGATACTGTCACACCCAGTAATGGGTAATATGCATTGATGATATATTTATTTATTTATTTAATTATATGCAGCAATTTAAATGTAGTTTATGGAAACAAAATATCGAATTTCTAACATTTCAAACGATATAAATTTTTTGAAATTTGGTTTAAATTCCTTGGCTGTTACTACAAATGAGCAATATTTATAAAATTTCAAATTGGATTTCACAGGTTACTAAACATACAAAATAAAAACTAATTAGTGATATAGGTGTAGAATACAACATTTATTTGAAACATTTTTGTCCTAAATTAAATAGGAAGTTTAGCGCAAAGAAGAACTGATTGCCAATGTTAAAAGCCTATGGCACCATGTATATCATCATTATCAAAATCTGTGTGTACACAGCGATGTGTAATACAGGGAGTTTATTTTAAAATGTAACGTGTGGTTCATCACTTCCATGGTTACCTACCTACAAAGTAGGTACTGTCAAAAAATCACAGCAATGTAATACATGTATATTTGAAAATGCAACATTATTGATAATACATAACTACAATTTGTATGTTGCATTTTAAAATGGACAATTATTACATTGCTGTCATTTTTTGACAGTAGTGTGTGTAACTATGAAAGTAATTGACCATATTTATTTATTTATTTAGTTAAGGAGGACCAACAGCCTAGGCCAAACAGGTTCCCGCGAATTTACAAAAGTGTATACACCATTATGCATATGCATAAAAACAATTATTTACAAATTCGAAATTTACAATAATATAATAAGGATAAACACAGATGTATAAAGGACAGAGTAGTTATCTCAAATAATGAAATTTACAACAATATAGTAAAGTTAAACGTGAGATTCGGTTATGTAAATATTTAACAATTTTTTATACAGTGAGAAGTAAACATTAAATATGTCAATTGATGCACAAAGATTATTGTGTGCAACAGTAATCCGATGGAGTGGCGAGTTTATATAACTATTTGTGGCACAATTTTCGACTTGAAACATGATTTAAGATGTAGTACACCTAGGTGGTACAAATAATTTCATATATTGTATTAACTCGCTGACAAAAATTTTATTATGTATTATTTTGTATAAAAATATTTGATCAAATATTTTTCTTCGTTTTACTAAAGATGTCATATCAAGAATTTTTAATCTGCATGTGTATGATTCATATGGAATCTGTAGTCTATAATATAATATTCTTGTAATTTTTTTTTTAATGTTTTCTATTGTATTTATATTAAAATTATAAAAAGGGTTCCAAATAATTGAATTATATTCTAAGTGTGGTCTAACTAATGTATTGTATAACAGATTGTACGATTTGATTTGAGTGAATGACTTTGTTGTTTTTATTATAAATCCCAGCATTTTTGAAGATTTTTTGATTATGAAGTCAACATGTTCATTGAAGAGTAATTTATGATCAAATATTATTACAGATGTTTTCGATTCTAATGATTCATTGTCAACAGAGTAATTGAAAATAATTTTACCATGATTTCTAGTGAAGCTTGCAGAGTGACATTTTTTAACATTTAAGGACAGGTCATTTTCTTTACAATAGTTATATGTCTCTTTAATAGTTATATGTTGCATGTTAAAATAAATTCCAGGTGTATCATGATATTTCTTTTTATGTAACAGATTTATTCATTTTCCTAATCGTGGAGTTATTGAATGCAGATCTAGGTAGAGTATTTCGTCCACGTACGAGTATGTATGATGATAATCCAGCGCAGCTCAACAAACGAGCAAGTAGCCACAAGGGGCCGAATGAGGGGCTCCGCTAGCGAGGGGTCACCTGCCGGTGTGTCAACCGGCACCGGAGGTATTGTCACGTCCATAATTGTTTCAGCTTCCCATCACGTACCTCATCTCTGGACCACTAGACCACTGGAACCACTATTCAATCATACCATACCTTGACTTCGCCTGACAATTATTTCTAATTCTGTTAGTACATTAGTATTATTTAGAAATATTCACAGCCTTGCCCTACAGTTCTAATTATAAAGTTTTAAAAATCAGGAGAAAAACTTCTCATTCTGTATATTAAAATGACTAGGCCACGCATAACATGTATTAATAAATGGCTGGTTGCACAAAAGTGCCACCAGAGAAAAGTTTTACTTGGAAAAAATACATCTCCATTTTTCATATTTACTTGGTTTGGTGGATTTAAACATATTATTAATAAAATTTTAATTATTTTATTTTGAAACTAAAAACTAAATTAAACGAAATCATTGGCTTAATTATAAAGTTTGAAAAATATAGAATTTAATTATCTACAATTTAAATTATATGTAGTTACATATTTTTTAAAATTTGTTTAAATACAATCATAAATAGTCTAATTTAAAATATAATAATTTTAATTTACAATGTATATAGCGTGTGATGTAAGTAAGCGTACAAAGCTTAACCGGGGGTTGAACTAACCCTATAGATAGTAAATCTGGCAATAATTCTTATTTTACATGCTTTTTATAAGAACTGGAGCCTCTTAAAGTAAAACTCACCAATTACGTCAAGATTCAAAATTTTCCAAAATAATAAAAAATCATTTTGTTCTCTGAAAAATAAATAATTGATTGTCAAAACTGACGTGAAAAAAACAATTTATATTCAGTTTCATGAATATCAAAATTCCACATGTAGTTTTTCATTGTAAATGTCTCAAATATCTATTATCTGCCGTGACGCCAATGATCTTATATGTCAGTTTTGACAATCGACATTTTTTTATCAGGGAACATTTTGATTTATATTTTTTAAAATTTTGAACTGTGCCGCAATAGGGCAGTTTTAACTGGCTCCAGTTTTTATAAAAAGCATGGAAAACCAAAATTATTGCCAGATTTACTATTTATGGGGTTAGTTCTATCATCGTTAAGCGTTGTACGCTCACTTACATAACGTTCTATATAATTTATAAATTTAAAGTGAGAAACATTTTGTAATAAGGGATATAATTATTTAAATATACATAGGCTTAATTCTTTCAAATTTCAATTCTACAAGCTTCACATATTTTATAAATTACTGAAAACTAGGCAAAAAGTGTTTAACAAAAAAGGGTTTCTAAGTCTACGGCTTTTAAATAAAAATACTTATTGGATATAAATGTTCATGTTGTACATATACATACATAAGTATTATTAAGGTGAATATAATCGTTAAATTTTTAATTGTTACTGCAATAATATCAAAATGAAACTTTAATGTATTTAAATTAAGCTCTTAAAATTCAGTATCAGCCATGTTTGTGACATCACAGATACGTTTAAAGTTAGCATTATAATTACTGGAAAAATATATTTCCCAGGGTCTATTGTATATAGAAACATAAATATTATTTTAAAAACTACCCAAAATGAATACTAGAGCAAATATTGCAGAGTATACTAGATAATTAGAGCAGGATTTATGCAAAATTGTAGGAAAAAAGTATTTATATAAAATTATATAGCAAAATACTAAGACTAAAACTGTAAAATTGAGTATCCAGTAGGATGTCCGTTTATCATACGATTTAAAATAAATTTTATTTTGTTACAAAATTTTGATAAACAAATATCATCTTTGCCAATAATATACAATGACGTGTCAAATTTTTATCACCACAGTAATAAATTTCGTATGATGAGGATTCTGTTTTGGCTTGGCATAAAAATATATCAATGAAAACTTTTTCTCTTTTCAAAGAACTCTAAGACGTTTAAATATTGTGCAAGATATATTTTATCTCATTCTGAAGTCTTGGAATAAGCAAAGTTATCAACTGCTTATCACTAATTTATTTATACTTTTGCGTAAAAATTTTGACATTAAGCCGAACTAGATTATTAAGACAGAATGGAAGAACAAAGAATAGGTATACATTTTTATTAATAACTTTTTGATAAGTTTTTATTATTGTCTACAGAATCTGCAAAAAGATTTATATGTTTTGTTGACATTATGTATTTTGCTTGTACTTTACTGTATAAATGAATTAATTTTCAACAGGAATCATTATAGTTAAAATTAGTTCAATGCAAAATATTGATTTGATTATATGTGCAGTATAATTTCATGTACTAATTAATGTAAATTTTCTCTTTCATTGTTATTGTTAGTATGTTCAAATGTTTATTATTTAGTGTCTTTGTATAATTGTATGCGTACACTGCGAAAAAATATGTTTTGTACGCAAAACTTTGTTTTCCTAGAATTGCACAAAGTAAAAGTTTGTTTAATTGTTGTAAATTTTTAGCCTACAGATTAAACAAAAAATCTACAAATTTTACTTTTACATTTTTTTTATTATTACAGATCTCCATGACAACATGAAGATTTCGGCAAAGTGTTCATCAGGACTTTTTATTTAATAACATTTTCTTTTCTAAAAGAATATTAAATTCATAAATATATTATTGGGTAACTCGCATTGGTTTACTCAAAATTATATTACTTTAATGAAGAAATTTAGGTGTTAATAGGAAAATATAGGGAATTCTAAGGAATTACAAGGGAACTCCGGGTATTACTAGCCCAAATTCGAATTGATTATTGAGTCGGACCTACGTTATTTTTATCGGTAAAAATCAAGCCGGTATTTCTGAAAAGTCTTACAAATTTTGGCCTTACCAGAAAATAAAAATATTGTTAAAGTGAATGCAGTTAAAAAGTATTGTTAAAAAAGTTGTAGAAAATTTTAAACCCTTCGCTAAACAAGGTGTAATATTAACATTAGTTTTTGCATTATCTGAATTCTTAAAGAAATATAAATTTTGTCTCATATCAGAATCCAAATTAGAGATACATTCAATGTTGAGCTTTAGATGATTGGATGGATCTGATTTCCCGTCAATCTCAGAGTTAGGCCGACTTTAGGTGGAGCCAAACTTCAAAGATGGGTTCAAATACGGTTCTAGTTATTACAAATAATAGAAGAGTTGTTAGCAAAAACAATCTTATGTATAACTTAGTAATATTTAAACATGAGCCCGAGTTAAATTATAGAAATCTATAAAAGTAAGGAAGCTAGAAAGTTGTTTCCTTGATTATCTCAAATCTAAAAAACAATGGACTACGGGCCGGTATTATAAACGTCCAGTTAAATTTAGTTCCAAAGTAAATTTAATAAAGCGAACAAATTCGAATCAATTTCTATGTTCTTATGACATTTGAATGATTGCTGTCAAAAATTCGCGTTGCATTTGTTCGTTTAATTAAATTTACTATGGAACTAAATTTAACTGGACGTTTATAATACCGGCCCGTAGTCCATTGTTTTTTTAATTTGAGATAATCAAGGAAACAACTTTCTAGCTTCCTTACTTTTATAGATTTCTATAATTTAACTCGGGCTCATGTTTAAATATTACTAAGTTATTTACTGGATGTTAAGTAATAGAAAAATAAACAGTGATGAGCAAAATAATTAGATATTTTTATAGGATGTATTACCAAACTTTTTGGCATGCTTGAAAGTATAAATCGCTGTACAATATTTGCACAATTGATTGATTTCAATCTGATTGGAATTGTCTTAAATACAATCAATCGCTATTTACTATATAATGACAGTATTAATAAATTAATGAAGCGATCGTATTATAATCTGTAATATATATATATTCCTTTGAATAGAAATTGATATATGAATATCTTAACAGATTCAAAATTACCTAAGTAAATATTCAATCTCCCAGGTTAACTGATGCCAAAATTAGCAAATTAATTATTTATTTAATTAAATGTCAATTACAATACACAGCGTGAATAAAGGGCTGACAATTATTGATGTGTCGTGTAGGGTATTAATGCAGCCGGTAATCTACGCTTTCTCATCTCCTTTGTATGGTTGACAACACCTTAACTTGCTCCGAAAACAAGTCTTAATCCCGGATATGTGGAATCAATATATTTTACTCGTACTAGTATTACGACACCAGATGTACTACTAGAGCAAACGCCGACGGTAGAGTTCAAACGAGAAAGGTCTCCTCTCTGGCAAAAACACGAGGCCCTGTCACGAAACGCCACACGTATTTTAACCCTTCAATATACCTCATTCTCTACCTTTTCCTACAAACACTAATCTCAACACTAAATTGCTTTAAATTTCATTAGTAATAACAAGTGATTAAGATATTTACTGATGTCATACAAATAGCTAATCGGCTCAAAGCTTAATTTATTTGTACTTTCAACTCTGACTCACGTTAGATAGTTCCGTAAAAAAATAGTACATTCAAAAGAAAAATGTTGTTTGTTAGGAAACAGTTTGTTCATCAATAATTTTCGAAAACCCAATATTTTGATCAGAGCTGTACATGTACTTAAGTACATGTACTTTAAACTGTACTTAAATACATTTTTCTTGTACTTGTACTTGTATTTAACTACAATTTTTCAATGTGTAATTGTACTTGTACTTAAGTCCAATATTTTTGGAATTGTACTTGTGTGTTCACATTCACAAGTACATGGACAAGTACTTTTGCTTTGCACGTTTCAACCTGCAACTGCCAAATTAAGCAGTAGAAAATATATATCCAGTGTGTCTCGTATTTTTTAACTAAGCAATACACTGTATTATTTAAGTTATAATATAATTTCATTTGCAGTTCAAACTGCGGATGTATTCCATGCTATTAGTTGTTGTTCTTAGCCATTATTTTCTTCGTAAATTAAATAAAACGTTTTACTAAATGTGGTAATGTACTTGTACTATCTATAAAAATTAATTAACAATTTGTATTTAATGTTAGTTTTTAGTTTGAAACCCGCAGTTCTGTAGAAAAAATACTCATTTTGGTGAATGTACAGGCTCTTAATATTTTGCAATGAATTAATAGATATACAGTCATACGAAAGTCTCCGTACTACAATAGTTTCAAAATATTTTAGGAAAAATAACAGTCTAAAATACAATATATTGATTTTCTTTTAATCCAAATGAAAATTACTTTATTATTTTATGGGGTAAATATTGAAAGTATTCAAAATTTCATGACAAAAAAGTCTCCGATAACGAAAACATTTAAATAATAAAGCATTTATTTATGTTTCATAAAGAAAGTCAAATAAAAATATACTAAATGTTTTTTTCAATTTTCTTTTTTTTTAAATGTACTTGTACTTATACCTGAAATTGCAAGTACAAGTACTGTACTTGTACTTGTACTTAAATACTTTTAAAATGAAAGTAATTGTACTTAAGTACATTTTGCAGCAAAGTACTTGTACTTGTACTTAAATCTTTTTTTCTTGTACTTGTGCACAGCTCTGATTTCGATGTATGTCGCTGTATGTAACTCATAAGTATTTACAATATTTTGACTATTATTGTTTTTGCCGAAAGCTCTTCAATTGGCCAAAGCTTCTCATTTAGCATGCAACAATTGATAGTTGAAAATGATAAACTAGCCTTTCCATATATGGTGCTATTTGTCACGTATGACATGTTTATAATAATGTTGTATTTTGTTAGAATAAACATATTCATTTTTATTATTCAATATTCTATCCGCAATTATCAGGTGTCCGCATATTTTTCGACAGCACTGTAGATGAATTTTTGAAAGACTAGTTTGACGTAATTTGATATTGAAGGCGAGACAAGAGGTTGACGACCAGGGCAATTAAAGCTATAATGAAATCACGTTCGCAGGATGGATGTTTCGTAAAATTCAGATTTTCCAGTTTAATTTAAAAATGGAAAAAGTTTTGATAATAACAAGCTCGTTTAAAGAATCGCACGTAATTATTTAAGTACTTAATCAATTAATGAACCTGGCGTCGAAAAAGCAGATTTTCAATTAATCAGGTAATCTGTTAACTAAATATTATTGACAGTTCATGGTGATAGGATGACTTGAATTGTCGCGGAGGGTTGATGGCTGCTTTGCCTTTTACTCCGCCCTATAGCGAATATTATTAAACTGGTATCGGGTACAGAATCAATAGAAATTGAATCATTACGACAGTTGGCCAGTTAGTAAATAGCTAGCCAGCAAGAACCAGTACCACCAAAGCTAACTCTGTTTTTATCTACAAACCTGATTCAATTAAATATCTTTTCTATCACGATTTCATTTCAGATAATTGGGGTGGAACAATCTCTTTGTTGGAACGTTAGTTGTCTGAATAAATCACACAAGTTATCTCAACGTTTTAATTTCTCAATTTGTAAATGAATGCCCGTAAGT
This sequence comes from Ophonus ardosiacus, assembly GCA_943142095.1. Lineage (NCBI taxonomy): Eukaryota > Metazoa > Arthropoda > Insecta > Coleoptera > Carabidae > Ophonus > Ophonus ardosiacus. The sequence continues at coordinate 13,386,201 of OW964833.1, read as the reverse complement.
TTTAACAGGGAAAATGAACGGTTTTATATTGGTATCATAAGTTTTAGTTTCGACAGTTGATGAAATCATCAGACTGGAAGTCTTCTGTAACAATTTATTCTAATGACAATGTTTCGATTAATACTGAATCTTCTTCAGGGCTCTACAATACAATTATAAGATTTGTGTGATATTTAATTTTGTAGAGTCCTGAAGAAGATTATAGTAAGTGAAAAGTTGATAAAAGAAAAATTGTTATAGGATATTGCCAGTCTTATCATTTCATCAACTTAGTTCATTTTTTCGAATTTGAGATAATCAAAGAAACAACTTTCTGTAACTTAATTTACATCAGGTTCATGTTTAAGAATTAGAAGATTATTTACTGGATGTTAAAAAGTGGTAAAATGAACATTGATGAATATTTAAGTAATAATTACATTTTTTATAGGACGTTTTTCGTAGAAACGCTCAAACGTTTTATCAAATTGTTTGGGATCATAAAAAATATGTCACTGATTGTAACTCATATATTACAATATTTGGATTATGATTGTTTTTACTAAGAGCTCTTCAATTTCATCAGCCAATTATTATAGTTATAATCAAATATATTTAATTCAAAAACCTATTAAAATTCTATTATGTGTTAGAAAATACCATTTGTAATAGTGTATTACATTACAAGAGTTGTAAAATGCTTAGGTATTATGTACGAGACGTCAGGCAAGTGTGTAATTTAACGAGTACATAACTGTTATGCAACTAGACAACTATTATAATTCGTTTCAAAATGAGCTGAAGTATTAAGCCAAAATTTGCAAGAATACACTAAAAAATAATTGCGATTTTGTCGAAAAGTTATAGTAAATTTTTACTATAATATGTATGCAATAACAAATTTTACATAAACTATGTAAACTTGCATTTGCATAGCAAATAATTATATAAATTTGCTAATTTATCATTACAAATATAAAAAAATTGCTAGAACTACTATGTAATATTCATATTACAATAAATATATGAAATTTTACAGTGATATGTTAATATTTCTATATCAATTTTGTCAAATTTTATAATAACTATGTAAAAACTCAATTCCTTTTATTTTAGTTTCTATTTTTACAGGAGTTATGGACAAATTCTAAATTTATTATATTAAATTTAAATTATTTATATTTAAATTTAAATTATGTATATTATTAATATATAAATTTACTTAAAGTATGTATCAAATTTTTTATGGAATTTATGTTTATGTAATTTTAAAAATGGTAGATGAAATTATATTTAACTGTAAATTTACTATAATTCACTTAGGCAATTTGGACGCCAATAACAATTATAGTAATTTTACAGAGAATTTTTTTACAGTGTAGTATTGGATTTTTGTCACGGATACGGCAAATAAACCTACCAGAAAAATTATATGTTACTTTACTTCTGTGCTCACAATGCCGTCCGCCTAATACCTGGATCGAAATTTGCTCCTTGAACAATAGATAACTATAGGTCAATACAATTTGAATATTACAAAATTTTGGAAGATAAATTATGTCCACAAAGTTTTACCCAAATTGGTGAGTTCGAGGTTGAAACGTAAGAAATATACAATTTGAAATAAAGGTTTTCTTATCTCACAATAGTAACTTTACGATAACGTTGACATTTTACGAACAATTACCACCCAGAGAAAATGCAACATTTTAAGACGCCATGAAAAATGTAACATGGCAATCACATATTTAATTTTGTTCACGAACACATTCCGTCCGATTACATAAAACAAAGCACCCATAAATTTTCTATTAAACAAAATGATAAAATTACGACATGTGCCAAGAGACAATTGAATAGTATGAAATATTTATTATATTTTAAGAGTTTATAGGTGTATAAAATGGGAAAGAAAGCTGAAAGTGATCCTCTGAGTGAACGATATGTGAATAGCGAAACAACAGTATCTCTATCCACTTGCAATAAAACTGAACACCAGGTTACAAAAACGTTTACAGGTTATCACATTGAGGACCAGGAAAAAGAACATTACATTTTTTAAGTTAATGGAGCTATCAGTTTGATAGTAGTAGGTGCGAATAGTACCGTATAACATTTGAGAGAAAAACTCGAGGAGTCACGGAATAATGGCGTGGTTAAAATACAGCCAATGGATAAAGATAAGCGGACTGTTAGTATCTTTATCCCACAAATCTCTCCTAGAGATTATCGTACTACACTTTTAGTTACTGGAATAAACTATTCAATAACGTATTGACTAAATTATTTGTCTTATCGATGTTCCTCGTAAATAACACTTATCGCTGCTCGAGTTTGTTTCTTAAATGCTCCGTTGCACCACTGTGCTCACTTTTAAACTCTCTACTTAAAAATTCATTTCACATTTCGATTAGTAATAAATACTTACAATTTATGTTAGACTAGGGAAATTCATTAAATAAAACAACATCAGCAGTATAGAAGTAATAAATGAATAAACGTTCTTGCTTAAGAATAAATATTATCAACCATGTTTTCCTCATATAGGTATTCTTAAATACATGTGGAAAAAAGCATCGAAATTATATTTGAAACAATCATTAGTTAGCCAGTTAACCCTATCAATATTTAATTATGGTTTAGTTTACTAGAAAAAAAAAATCTGTTGTGGCCATTACAAGACCTCTCGTCATTTCCATATTAGGCTATATAAGTATTGTACATATTTGACATTTCTGATACACACAAAAACACATATCTTCTTTATATATTTTTATATTTTTTAATTCATTCTATTCACTCTTATTCTTCCATGTTCGATATTCTTCCAATACATTTATGAGATTGGCGGTATTTCTGAAGGGTATATATAATATGTGCATCTATAATTATAAATAATTAATTAATAATAAAATAAGAAATATTAAATGTATTTCCCAGGAAAAGTCTTCAGTAATGTGTTTGGCTTTTTGACACACATTTATCTGTCAATTACAAACATTTTAATTTTTCCTCTTGTTTTGCATGGGCTGCGAGATAAATTTACACCTTATTATTTTATATATTTATATGTCTTTATCTTTAACTCCATAGAAGATATAATAAAAATTTTAAATGTACCGGATAGAGATTTTATATTCTTTATTATTAGTAATGACAGAAATTTTCAAAAAATAATATTTAGAAGATTTTTTTAAAGAAACTATTACTTCCGGTTGTCCAATTGTTACCAAAATCTAATCAGCTCTTCCCAGGAATGTCAGATTGAGGAAACTGCAGTTAAATATTTTTAAGTCTTATGGTATTTGAGAAACCGTGGCTCCAACATCCCCACACACACACACACACACACACACACACACACACACACACACACACGCACACACACGCACACACACGCACGCACGCACGAACGCACACACACACACACAATCGGATTCCAGGGACCTTAAAATGTACTTATCAACTAAAATCTGGATATGCAATTTTTAGCATGACTCCAATACTTCTCTTAGCGAGAGGTAACAAAAAATCCAGAAAAGTATTGATCAAATTTTTTATGGATTATAATAATTATTGATTTTTTTTTGTAATGCCGATAACATAAATCCTAGTTGTATTAATTGCTAGGTTTTTTAATATTTTCTTTTTCATATCAATATTTATCAAATAATAATCGTATATCCTTAATAATTTTAGCATACATTAGAATTACTTGTAATTCCCTAAGAAATTCCAAAATTTCCCCAGTATTCCTATTGTACCAAGAAAATAATATAAATATTTAAATTAAATAAATTATCAATATTTAAATGTACTGTGCAAGTCCAATATTATTGATTTTTTTAGTTCACACTGAAAAAATCCATGCATGTCGAAACGACATTTTAGCTACTCGTATTAGTGTTAAGAGGCATAAAAAACAATGCCCCTTAAAAATATCGACTGCACTGGAATAAATAAACTTTTTTGCTTTACGTATCTGTTATTAAATATATAAACTAAAACCTATTCCACGATGGAACTTGCGTAATCACCACGATTTTAAAACGTATTTATTATGTGTCATGTCATCTTCAGATTTTATCCGCAAATGCTGAAATAGTTTGATTTACAACCTGAAAATGTGTATTTTTGGGTATTATTTTATAGAGAATCGAATGGTGTAATTTCCAGATGTGTATCTATTCGTATATTTGGATTATTGGTGTAATAAAGATTGGAGAAGGTCAAATGTACTGTTTAAGAATTTAGAGTTGTACTTGTTTCTATCATTTATGTTTGTGTTTTTCTAATAAATCTGTATTACTTTTGTTAGAGATAAATAGCAGATGGTTTCTGTAGCAGTCGAAATGGATCAGCCCAGTTTATAAGAAGTTCTCATAGTGAGTTATTTTTACGAAAAATATGTTTAGAAACAAGTATTATAGAAATCATTTGATATTTTTTTGAATTTCGTCATATGGTCTTATTTCATATAATTTTCGATATTAGGTATAGAATACCCCAAAAGTGAATGTACAGGGTGTTATATAAGTAAGTGTGCAACGCTTCACATATGGTAGAACTGGCCCCATAGGTAGTAAATCTGGCAATAATTTTTGTTTAATATACTTCATACAAGAACTGGAGGTCTTTAAAACTGACTAATCACGTCATAGTTCAAAATTTTGAAAAAACGTAAAAATCAATGTGTTCTCTGGATAATCTATTGATGCCATTTACCTTCACCAATCAAGAATACGCAGACATGCATATGGTTTATGGCGAGACATTACAAAATAGTCTGCTGCAAGACGGTACAGAGAGTTATTTCCAAATATGTGTCATTTGTGAAAGGTGTGACATGTTTTTCCAAAGAACACATTGATTTTTACTTTTTTTACAAAATTTTAAACTATGACGTGATTGGTCAGTTTTGAAGGCTTCTAGTTCTTGTAAAAAGCATGTTTAACAAAAATTAATGCCAGATTTACTATCTATGAAGTCAATTCTACAATGGGTTAAGCGTTGTACACTTACTGACATAACACCCAGTATATGAATTGTAAGGGCATAATTCAAGAATAAGTACAGATCACTGATCTCTATACATAACTGGATAGTGCATAGCGGCCAGGTTAAATACAGCGTTTTTGACTATTTGAACGCCGCCATGTTGGAGAATTTCGGCACAATTTTAGTTGGAGATTGAAACCTTTCTAGCTACTTTAAAGTTAAAAATTACGTGGTCTTTTAGGAAATTTTCCGACAAATTTGATGGTGTTATTCGGAATGTTCTTTCTTATTGCGAACATTTGAAAATTCACATTTCTCGAAAAAAATCATCTCAATGACGTATCTTCTGCTCATATCTTTGTAGTTATTGGAGATATTGTTCTGATTTTTTCAGATTAGTATTTATTTTTGTATTGAGAATGTGCTTATGTAATAAAAATATTATATTTATATACAGTGTGTTAATTAAAAAACTGGCCATAGGCGTTTAACATGGGTAAACAGTTTTTCTTTGCGCAAAAGTCCCCAATTTATTTTAGACAAAATGTTTCAAATAAGTGTTACAGATAATTATATTCTACGCCTAAATCAGTAAACAGTTTTAATTTTGCACGTTTGGTAACTTGTAAAATCTAATTTGAAATTGTATAAAAATATTGCTTATTTCTAGCGATACCCGTGAAATTGAAACAAAATTATAGAGAAATACGTATCGTTTGAACTGTCAGAATTTCAGTTTTCAATTAAAAGTTGCAGATAATTCAATTCTACACCTAAATCACTACACGGGTATTATTTTAAAAATATAACATTTAAATAACTGTTATTATTATTATTATTATTTTTTCACATTATATCTATAAAATCAAATTTCTGACAGTTAAAACGAAATGAATTTCTTTCTCATTTTGTTTCAATTTCATGGGTATCGCTACAAGTGAGCAATATTTGTACAATTTCAAATTAGATTTTACAAGTTACTAAACGTGAAAAATTAAATCTGTTTAGTAATTTAGGCGTAGAATATTAATATCCACAACATTTATTTGAAACATTTTTATCTAAAATTAATTGGGGACTTTTGCGCAAAGAAAAACTGTTTTCCCATGTTAAACGCCTATGGCCAGGTTCTTAATTAACACACTGTATATATATATATATATATATATATATATATATATATATATATATATATATATATATATATATATTACATAATAAAAACTACCATTCGAACACGTTTGTTTTGGATTTTGCAGCATAAGAAACACTAAGTGAAAAACTTCTCATCCTTACGAGATAGACCCTAATATACAGCGATAAAGTTGTAGTAAATAAACTAAAGAAGTTCTTTGTTTCAATATATTTTCTAAAATCTTTACCAGTTTGGAGAAAAATGAACCCAAAAAGTACGTCGTAATGCGCGCTAGCGCTCACCACAGACATGTTGCAGTCAATTTAAGGGTATTTTTAAAATTTCTGCTTTTTATTTATGTAATAATAAAGCCTAATATTAATTATGTCAAACGCAATAATTCTTGGAGGAAAATAAGGATTTTTGTAGTATACATTAAAGAATAAATGATAATTAAAAGAAAAATTAGTTACTTATACAATTGTGTAATACATTAAAAAAAATATTACATAAAAAAAGGCGCTTGTGTTATCAATTCGAACTAAAAATCAAAAGGACTGTTACCTCTAAAAATTGGTAATTATTAAACTGAAATATTCAATATTAACTTCATAAAATAAATTTATATTACTACCTATAATGGTAGAACATAATCTTATTTAATATAATTATTATATTTTCTATAGAGATAAAGATTTATAATTATACAAAATAATTCGTTGTAATGAATCTCACAGCCCAAATAACTCCATGGAAACCATTTGGAAAATTAAAATATTTGTAATTGACAGAAAAATGTCAAGTGTCAAAAATCCAGATATATTACTGAAGACTTTTCTGGGAAATACATTTAATATATTTTTAAAAATACCCTTAAACTGACTGCATTACGATGTGTTTACTTTTTGTGTTTGTTTTTTTTTTTTCAAACCAATGGAGATTTTGGAAAAAAATTCAAAGAAAAAACTTCTTTAGTTCATTTACTACAACTTTGTCCCTGTATAATAGGGTCTACCCCATAAGGACGAGAAGTTGCTCGCTTAATGTTTCTTGTACTGTAAAAATCCAAAATAAACGTGTGCGAATGCTAGTTTTTATTATTTTTCTTATCATTATAGAAACAAATATGAAATTTTTATTACATAAGCACATTCTCAAGACATAAATAAATAACAATCTGAAAAATCAGAACGATATCTTCAATAACTACAAAGATATGAGCAGTTAAGTTAAAAATTGTGAAGACATTTAATTGACATGATTTTTTCGAGAAATGTGAATTTTCAAATGTTCAAGATGAAATAGAACATTCAGAATAACACCATCAAATTTGCTGAAAAATTCCTATAAGATAAGATCATGTAACTTTTAACTTTAAAGTAGCTAGGAAGGTTTCAATCTCCAACTAAAATTTTGCCGAAGTCCTCCAACATGGCGGAGTTCAAATAGGGACAAAGGTTTAATATTGCGTAGGGTATCCAGTTATGTGTAGAGATCAGTGGTACAGATACAGGCCTGAAGAGCTTTTACTACTATAAATATGACCTTGAACTGAACATATAGACTACAGAACTAGTAAATGAATAATCGTCCTTGATTAAGAGTAAATATTATGAACTATGTTTTCCTGATATTCTAAATACACATTGAAAAACCCATTAGAGTTATGTTTATGGAATAACAGAAGATATCACTAGTTAGCGTAAACATTGTCAATATTTAATTATGGTTTAGTTTACTAGAAAAACAAGAAAATACAGAAAATTATTAATCATCATTAATTATTACTTAAATATAAGTTCACAATTTTGATACTATAATTGCAGTATTTATTGAAACATATTACAAAGAAATATAGTTTGTGTATTGTTATAAAGTTAGAGAAAAAGCAAGTGCTGTTATGACGTAGGCGCCATTGTGTATCTTGAGCTGGGTAGAGATTACATGCAGGACCAGCGCTACCGAATGGACAAACTGGACATTTCCTCAGGGCAGCAAATGAGAAGGGGTGGCACATCACTTTTTTTAAAAAAAATATTTACATGTATTGAGTTGAATTCTGTTTAACAAAGCAAGTTACTGCAGGCATACAACTTTTGCGTCACGCTATTCTATACGTGCACGAGTTGTTTCATGTATATTTTTGTATGAAAGTCTTTATTGTCAATAATTAAATATAATTTTTTAACTTAGTTTAAATTAATTTAACAAATCTTATTTATTGTAGGGATACGGAAGAAACGGTATCCTTAAAAACAAACAATGCTATTGATAGTGCTAGTAAAATACACTGTTGGACAAAAAAAATCGGACACTCGGATTTTTCATTTTTATTTTTGTTATTATGTCGAGAGCTATAAGAGATACGAAGTCGGTTAATTAGATAAAAGTTGTCCTATTTTAGGATGCCACTTTAGCAATATATTGTTTATTTAGAAGAAATGCATGTCACTAGATACAGGCAAATATATAAATTTTGCAGTTTTTTTTTTTTTGTTTTTGAAAAACTTACAAAGTATAAAGTACACTTTTTTAAGCTCTTTCCAATGGCAATACTAATTTTTTTGTTACTGCTGGATTTTACGTTATAAAAGCTGCGTGGAAAAAACCGTTTCCGTTGGCAGTAGAGATGCACTCGATTTCGAGCTTTGGCCCGGCCCGGCCCGAAGCCCGCCTCGATTTCGAGCCGATCATTGAGCCGGGCCGAAGATATTTTTTATCGGGCCGAATCGGGCTAATCATTTTCAAAAATCGAGGCGAGTCGGACTTTTGATTTTGGCCCGGCCCGAAAAGCTTCTTATAGTTCAATCAAATGCACAGTTTCCTTAATATTTTAAGGAAAATGGATGAAGTTAAAAAGGATCAAAATGATTTAATAACAACAAACTTCACATATTAATAAATAAAAATGTATTATTTTACTTCAAGAATTCAACGTTATTCATTAAAGCATAATAATTAAAATTATATTGTGATGTTGCTATTATTATTGTTATTACTCGTATACTTAAATAAAAGTGATTTTTGTTCCTACCATAATGATTTCTTGTCCTACTATTGAGCAGAAACAAAGTTAGATAAAAAATCCTTATGTAAATTATATTTTTTTATATAAGTTTTATGAAAAAGTTGTTTAAATTTTCGAACGGCTTTGGTAAACAAAGTGTTAAATACACGTAGGTCTGTAATTTTTATAACAAACTTGTTGAAAGTTATAAGAATGTAGAGGTTTTTATAAGTTTGACACGAAAAACTTAAACATTTCGCTTTAACATAAAAATCAACATTAGGAATACCGGATGCACCCAATTTCGAGCTTTGGCCCGGCTCGGCCCGAAGCCCGGTCCGATTTCAAGTCAATTTTCGAGCCGTGCCGGTAATTTTTATTTTCGGGCCGAGTCGATCCAAACGTCAAAGACTGGCTCGGCCCGGCCCGAATGCATCTCTAGTTGGCAGTTGATAGTTGATATTTGACAGTTAAGCGTTTACCTTTACAGTTAACCCTTGAAGTGCGTCCACGCCGCTTTGTTTGGTAGTGTAGTGTAAAATCCAGTACTGACAAAAAAAAAATGAGTATCGCCATTCGAAAGAATTTAAAAAAGGGTCTTAAAGAAGTGCAAATCAAAATCTAAAATCATTTCATACTTAGAAGTTTTTCAAATACAAAAAACTGCAAAATGTACATATTTGTCTGTATTTAGTGACCTATGTATTTCTTCTGAATAAACAATAAATTGCCAAAATGGCATCCTAATATAGGACAACTTTTGTCTAATTAACCGACTTCGTAGCTCTTATATTTTTCGAGATAATAAGAAAAATAAAAATTATAAAAGCCAAGTGTCCCATTTTTTTGTCCAGCAGTGTAGTTGCTTCAACTTCACAAAGTCGAAAAATTAATAGAAATTAAGGAACAACCACTTCTAATGTAATATATTTAGAAAAATCTTTTTTTGGGGGTCGGGGGGTTAATGGCGTCAAATGCATGTCTGGCCCAAGGCGGCATAAATTCCAGCGCCAGCCCTGATATGATCCCGTTATCCGTCTGTATTCTTTTATGTAAATGTTAAAAAGCAAAGTTTGTAACTTTTATCACATATTGTTCTAAATCTGAAGAGCAGAAACGCTCGTTTGTTTGGTTTAATTTGGTAGCAGAGTCCGCGTATTTAACAAATGGCAATATGTGCCGTGTCGACTGTCGAGTCATGCAGTGGCACAGAGGCAGTGCATCTGCATCTGCACACGCCAAGAATGGAGAAAAGAGAAAAGCGTAGAATGAGGATGCAGATTGGGCAATGTTTCCACAAAACGTTATGACAAAGGAAAACGTGAAAAGCTTCTTAAGCAGCAAACCACAAATGAAAATAGGTGCACTGTTGTGAATGATAACAATTAAAATGATTACTTTTAAGAGATATTTGTAATTTTGCTGAGTGAACAGAGCGCTAAACAACGAACAATATTTCTCCATCGCGAAAGCGCGGTACAGAAAATGGTCTGTATTGACATCTTACAATTTATGCGTTCGCATTTATCGGTTCAAAGCAAAACGACACCTTCAATTTTGACAATAGAACGTGAAGGGGAGGTGAGCCATATCCAGAACCACTTTGTATTCTTAAGAGAAAATCTCAACGCACTTACTGATATACGAATTTCATTCGTGGCTAAAAGACACGCGTATATTTGCTATACACCACAACAAATATTGAAAATACAAAATTTATTGAATATTATCACGACTATTTATCCATTTCTGGGTGTATGAATTTGCGTTTATTCCCAAATCTTAGTAATGACTATATATATATATCTGTACCATTGAGGGTGCTAGCAGAGGTACCAGGCGTTTTCTTCTGGGATCTCAAAGTTGTCATACAATTTGAAAATTAAAATAAATTTTCAAATTTTATATAATATTTAAAATAATAATACTTAACACGTTTCACAAGATTTCAGTCTCTGAATCAACCTCTCGGTCATTTATTAGAGACTGCCTCACACAACCAGAACCACAGACGCGTTATGCTTTCATTGAAGTTCGTCAGTGTGGTGTACTGAAACCTCCGTCCACACAACCTAGTCAGTGCCTCCCAGAGGCTTAATAGCACCACACTGATGAGCTCCAATATGAGCGAAATGCGTCTGTGCTTCTGATTGAGTGGGCCAATGGCCGAAAGGTTGATTCTGAGATTGAAATCTTGTGAAACGTGTCAAGAATAGGATCTTCGCGAACTCGACTTTTTTGGATACCCGGGTATCGGGTATTATTTTTTTAAATACCCGGATATACCCGGGTATCCGGGTATTTGCATTTTTTTATATTTATTAAGGAAAATAAACTATTTTTGTAAAATCATCTTTTATTACTAATTTAACAAACTTTTTTCTAATAAAATCGAGTTAGTAGAAACTAAAATCAAGTTTATCACAAATTAAATAGTCTTTTCGTCTCACAAAATCAAATAGTACAAAGGTACACAAAGACATTATCTATGCAATTATTACAAAATAACAATAATAAGTTATTCATTCAGTTAGTTAAATAAAAACAAAACACATTGACATAACCTCTCATCTCACTTCAACAAAACCTATAACTTCTTATATTTTTTAACAAAGTGCGAATTTGCTATATAAATTTTTAAAGCGTTACATCATTATCGTATGAGTATTTTGTTAAAAAAATCTGAATAATCAATCTGATAATACGATCTGAGTTGGTACCCGGGTATGACGATCAGATGGTACCCGGGTACAAAAAGCTTTAAATACACGGGTAGACCCGGATTTGGGTACCCGGTTAGAAAACCCTAGTCAAGATTAATTTTTTAAATATTATATATAGTTTCACCACGTGTCTCAATTGTATTGTACATTTGTGACGTGATCAACTGTCGCCCAAAAATAACCCACTCCTGTCTCCTCTGAGATTAGCTGCAACACATCGTCCTTTGAATGAACCCTTCCAACTCTCCACATCATATAAGAATACCTCTGTGATTTAACCTTGAGAGTTGTCGTGATCAACTGGCTCCCAAAAGCAACTCATCCTCGTCTCCATTGAGATTAGCCAACGGGTGTAGCACTCTCGTGGTGCACCTTCAGGCCAAATAAGAATGCCTGTGTGGAATGGTAGACTATTTCATCTTGTAAATTCATCAATACTTATAAGAAAAGTGATCCTCATGGATGTGCGACATGAAGATATATCTATTTTGGAAACGATGTATTGTAATGTAAGTGTATCGTACAAAAGAGAATTCTTATTTACACCAGTAATACGTTTAAGTTGCAACGCTTATCAAGATACCTACGTACATTTCCGTACGTGCATGGCATGTATGCAGGTGTAAGCATCCATGCACACAAAGGGCGCTACTTGCAACTAAGTTGTACATTCCACGTATATATCTACGACGTGAAATCCGAATAAATATTTGAGAGAAAACAGGATATTTAACTTGGACAATAAAAAGTCAACCAAGGTAAAAAGAAAGTAAGTAAATTGCGCCATGTTTGTTGTAGTGTTTTGTATAAAGAGTTACCTGAAATTATTTCTCCGGGCAAAAACGAAATATCAGGGAAAAAGTTTGCGCGCTGTGGTGTGGAAATACCTAACTGACAGTAATAAAAAACGTATTTGTTTTAGTTAATGCTTAATAAAGATGTAAATGAATCACTAACTAACAAAAACCATCCCTGGCACATGGCGACTACGATAAAAACATCCCTGCATATAACATAGAACATAGCGAGTCGCGGAAATGCTACGTTCTCCGGAAAATGCAAACGAAATAACGCGCCCAACTGCTTTCCCAGCTAGCACACTTCCACTTCCACGTTACTCTGAGCTTTCACTTCGACCACAGCCATCTCGCCAACAAATAAAATTTATTTCTATTTTGCTTACCGATATCGTAAAGGTTCCCCCAACAAAAATTTCTAACCAAATAAAAAATTTATGTTGATACTCAAGAATAACAATTGAAGCAAGTAAGTGCAAATCCTACTTCAGCTTTTCTGCCTTTTACTTTAACTTTCCAAAGTATTTACTTCTACTTCTTAAACATTTTCGATCTTACTATTACATTTATTTATTGTTACAAGTTGCAGCTTTCAACTCAACCGACAATTTGTTAAAGATATAATTTTGTAATACACTCAGACTTTATTGTAACCATAAACAAAACAGAAGAAAGAGAGCAACAATAATGAAAACTTTTGATTGAGATAGAAAAAGAAACTTGTAAATAAAATAAAAAATTAAAATTATTTATGAGGACGGTGTACTGTATGAAAGAACTACCAAACACAAAAGAATAAAGAAATAAAGAAATAGAAAGGAAATGCACATAATTAACTATTACGGCATTTAAATAAAAGCTATTCATATTTTAATATTTCTTTTTCCATTTTCTTATTGTTGTTCTTATTCTTGTTATTGGTTTCTTTACATTTACTCAACAATAAGAATTTCAATTATTCCTACAATAATTTTTTGCCAACGCAAAAGTTATTACGGAGCAAGCAAGGGTGATTACTGATACTACTGGGATGGACAACCATTCATTAAAGCTTTCGAGTACACTAAGGTAAAGATTGTAAATCTGGCGACCCCAATTCAAAACAGGTCAGGTTAATTATTTACAAATTAATTTCTTATGCAGCATTGGCAAACGACTTCTAGAATGGGGCATGCCAAAAAAAATGTTGCTAATATTTTTATAAAAATAGAATCTATGACACTTATTATCCATACTGCAACATAAAACATCCCAAAATATAATACTTTTCATTCATAATTTACTTAAAAGATATTCGCGCTACGATTTGTTTCATAAAGATTAATTGCAGGTTTGTATGCTTGATATATAATTTAATACATAAAAGTGCAATAATTGTATATTTATAATGATAATAATGATAAAACATGGTGAAGAAGAACTATGCAGTTCCAACTTGTGGAAACAATTTATTAAAAAACCCAAAAAAACTATTTATAAACAACCTTAATTTACATTTTGTCCGCCAGGGTGAACTGGAATCGTTCTGATACTTGACGTATGCGCTCACGTGACCTCATTGAGATTTGAAATTGACCCCTATTTTTAAAAAAATATAACTGCAAAATAATGCACACAAATGGCGTGAAAATATTATTTACGTATACTGTGACCGGTAGACTTCCAGGAAAAAAATAAAACAGAAAATGTGGCATGACCCCATTCCCCAAGTAACACTTGGAAATTAATATATTTTTCGAATTTTCAATCATCTCGGTATATTTAAATTAAATAAATTCTCAATATTTAAATGTACCGCGCATGTCTAATATAATTTTTTTATTATTATTTATTTACACGCTTTGTAATACTAAGGTATATAAGCGGTGATATGTGGGTGAAATTTTTCCACTTTTCCTTGTTTTTTATAACTTTTCCATGTTACATTATACGCCGATGAAGATGCAATTATGAAAGACACACACAACAGCCATGCCTTACCCGGGATTTAAATCCGGAACCCTAGGAGCATGAAGTGGTAGTGCTAACGCTACTCCACCTGGGTCGGCTACGACATGTCCGATATTATTGATTACACACTAAAAAAAAAAAAAAAATACCTGTCGAAACAACTACTTTTATATGGTGTTAAATGGCACATAAAAAACAATGCCCCTTAAAAATTGAGTGCACTGGAATAAATAAACAATTCTGCTTGGTACACCTCTGTTGTTAAAAATATAAACTAATACCCGTGCCACGAAGATACGATGGAACTTGCATAATCACTACGTTTTTACAACGTATTTTTAATGTGTGATCTTCAGGTTTTTTATTTGTAAATGTTGAAATAATTTGATTTATAATTTGAAAATGTTTATTTGTATTATTTTATGGAGAATGGAATGTTATAATTTCCATGTATGTATCTATTCGTATTTTTGGGTTATTTGTGTGATAAAGATTGGAAAAGGTCTATTGTACGGTTTGAGAATTTAGCCTTAGATTTATTTCTAACATTTCTGTTTGTGTTTCTCTAATAAAGTTGTATTATTTATGTTGCAGATAAATAACAAATTTTGTAGCAATCGAAATAGATCACTTCAGTTTGCAAGGCAAGAAGCACCTATGGTAAGTTGCATTATTAAATTATTATATATTATTATTAAAGTATTAAATAAATCATTATATATTTTTTCTGAATTTTGTCATGTACTCTTATTTCATATATTTTTCTGTAATACATACCTGTAGAATGCCCTATTCATAGCTATTTTCTTTGTGTATATGGATCAAATTTAGAGACAATAACATTTCCAATATAGTACTTGTTTTGTATTTTGTATGATATTCCTAAAGATATTTTTACTTCCTTGTACGAAGTAAAGGAAGTATTGTAATCGCGAAAAATTTCGGTTTCCAGATTTCAACGGAAATATACATTTTGACCATCCCTGAATCTATTTTGACTAATTTCGTCGTGACGTCTGTACGTACGTACGTACGTACGTATCTCGCATAACTGAAAAACGGGAAGCCGTAGAAAGTTAAAATTTTGTATTTATGACTGTTATAACATCTAGTTTCAAATTTGGTATATAAGACTTTTATATCAATGGGAATAACATAATAAATTTTAGTTAAAATGGTCTACCCGGAAGTGGTGCTTTACTTGAAGCCTATAATATATTTTAATAAAAAAGTATATTAAAATATAATCCAAAACTTTTCAAATTTGGTATATAATACTCTTATGTCAATGGGAATAACATAGTAGATTTTAGTTAAAATGGTCTGCCCGGAAGTGGTACTTTACTTGAAGCCTATAATAGATTTTAATGAAAAACTATATTAAAATATAATCCGAAACTTTTCAAATTTGGTATATAATACTTTTATATCATAATAGATTTTGGTTAAAATAGTCTAACCGGAAGTGATACTTTACTTGAAGCTGTTATCACTTTTTCTCGAAAAAAATGGGGTTATTTTGATTTTAATAATAAATGCTTCAAATAAAAGTTTTAGAGACTTTAATTCTGCGTCGAAAACATTAAGTATGATTAAATTAGCCCTTTGTATAAGCGAGATATGTAAATTTAAAAATGATGTACTTTTTGGTTTCTGTAATTAAGTTTGCTATGAATTAGGACTGGGTCTGTTATAATACATATTTTAATTATTAACAAAATATGTATAGTGTAATAGGCGTACAAGGAAGTCATGTGGTGTCCACATCAGATATTTTCAGTATCGTAATTAGTACTGGTTCTCCAAAAACAGGGTATCGTCTTTCCAAAATCTTAAAAAGCAGATTCACATAATATCAACTTCTTGTTACCCATTTCTGAATGTATCATTGAGTCACTTTTGTACCATTTTACAATTGGAAATAATAGTTCATCATTGGAAGAATTGGAATCTGGGCAGGGACGTAGCCAGGATATTTTTGTAGTGTGGGCCAGCGGCAGGCCAAAAAATATTTAGGTGGGCCACTAATCAGAAAATTTTGTACTGCTACTCACCGTTTACATTAGAACACAAATTAATAAAATTTGATTATTAGTCATACAATTTATGAAGCATGTACATACGTATTATAACAGATATTAATTTGTAAAATTAAGCTTATTTAACATTTTTAAATACGAATTATAGTATTCAAACAATATTGCGTTTTAAATGTATTCTAAAATCGATATGTAAGTTGATTAAAAATTCAAATATTAGAGACATTTCAATAAATTCAAATGAAAACTTTAAACACAATCAATTATTTTCTAATACAGCCCAATTTTTATAGGGGCCCAAAAATGTTTAATAATACACATCACTTCAAATTTAAACTTTTTTTGTGCCTTGAAACGGTTAAAGAAACTAGGTAGATTCATGTTCAACATCAAAACAAGATTAAATATCAGTTATTAACTTAGATAATTATATTTGACAACCGTCAGCAGACAATTTTTCGCTATTGTGAACACAGTGTGCATTCTGTCCAAACAGAGGGCAAAATTTATTTCTAAACGAACGCTACGTTCTTAACTAAAACGCTGTAGAATGGATAAAATTGTATCCGTGAAAGCAATATAATATATACAGGGTGTTAAAAAATAAGTGTCACAAATAATGCGGACATATAATACTGACTAAAAGGAGTAAAAAAAGTTATAGGCCCGATCTTCAACTGTTTTTGAGAAAAAGGCCATTTTGTATAAGAATCGAACAAAAACTGACAAAGATAGTGATCGAACAAAATTTTGTCTATGCCAGTAAAAAGACTATAAAAAAACAAAACATTTTATATAGCATATTTTTTCACTTTCTAATAGTTATGAAGTTATTTGAAAACTAAATATTGGGCAAGTCTTAGTACAATTATTCGATTTTTTTTTTTTTGAAAAACAAAAACGCATCTAAGAGTCTCATTTAATAAAAGTCGTAACTCTTATAGTTTTCAAAATAGCATAGGTAAACACCTGAAGAACTCATTTTTCACTGCCTTATATCTCGGAAGCTAGGTAGGTATTGAAGATTGACTCATGTTGATTAAGCTTTTTTTACTCATTTTGATCAGTACTATATGCCCTCATAATTTGTGATACTTATTTTTTAACACCCTGTACGTATTTCCTTTTAATTATTTATTATGTTTTTCTCAAACTTTTTGCGTGTTATCTGATCTTTTTATATTATGGTGCTAGATAACTTAATAAATAAAAAGACAATTAATGGGCAGTTATACCGGTTATAGTTAGTATTAACTACAGATTATCAAAATAAGTGCGTATCGAAATTTTTACAGTAATATTTAACAACTCAATTGGCATTTCGTTCCGATTCGATATTGTCAATTTAACCAACAGTTAAAAATTTAAATGTAAGCGGTGCAATTGTCTATAAAACTAACAGTTTATTAAAGCCACCATTTATAAAATTAGCTTTTATTGCAACAGTAAGAGTAGCAAGGGTTACCCCGGTATTTTAAAAGCATGAAAAATACGGCTAATAAATAATTTGTGTCTTGCAAGAGATCAAAAATAAACTCAATCATCCCCCATAGTCACCAGACTTAAACCCGATTGAGCAAGTGTGTGAAATGTCATTAAATCAAATAATTAAAAATAAATTACAAGAAAAATGGTAGAACATAGCGCCGTCGGTGGCAAAAAATTTAGTAGATTCAGTCGGTTAGTTACTGTTATAAAAGCCAAAGCAAAGGTAACCCTACAAAATACTAGATTTCTTTATAAGACATAAGTAATTGATTCATAATTTTTTATTTGACTAGGGCCTAGAGCATCTTACTTCGGCACTGCTCCCAGAAATGGGTAATAAGTCATGATGATATATATATTTATAATATATCATTCTTGTTTTTCCCTTTTTTCACTTTAAAAGTCAGAAATGAGAATTTTTTGTGGGTAATAGCAAAGATAAATGAATTTATCTGAGTCTTTTTGGAATGGAGAACCTTTTTGTTAATTTTGTAGTTGTAGAGTCGCATATGGGAATTGTCGAAAGGAAAAAGCACTGGACTTGACCGCTGCTGTCTGCGTCTGCCACTACGATGCGCCTTGTTCAGCTTTGTACTTTATGATACGTACTTCGTTGCGCTCGTGCGGAACAAACTCACCCAGGAAAATATTAATAACAACTTGCATTATATTTCGGAATACATTTCCCTATATTAAACAACCAGATTACTGGATTTTTTAATTAGCTCTGTTTACACAAATTGAAAACGGGTTCCATATGAAAAATTAAATTGTGTTTCATAGCTGGAGTAGCGAAACAATTTGATCAATTTTTAAAAGTTGCGTCCACTGGGAAATACACGATACTGGTTGTTGGTTTCGTAATGATAGCCGACAACAAGAAATCAGAGCGAACAAGAAAATGGCCATTGCCTAAAGACAGACATAATTCTATATTCTATAGTTTTTAAGTTCACAAAAGTAATAATAATACAACCTTTTAGTCTATGGGGTACCGTGGCCGCGTGCCTGAGTGTCTGGTCGCGAACCTAGGGGAACCGGGTTCGATCCCGACTGACGCCAAATATTTCCAATTTTAAATGGCCCTGTGGTGCACTCTCCACGCCAGCTATGAGTGCCCGTGAGGTGACGCCTGGTAAGCACCCACACGGTAAAATATATCGTCATCATTACCGATGTCTACATGTGTTGTAGATACTGGCATACCCAGAAATGGGTAATATGCCGTGATGATATATTTATTTATTTTATTTAGTCTATGTTCTGTACATTGTATTAAAACCTAACGTTTCGGCAGCAGGGAAAAACAAAAATAATAAGAAACCAATAGCAACAAGTAACTAAGGTAACATATTACAAGATATTTAAAATAGGAAGCCATACTCGATTAAGTTCTTAACCGTCACAATAATTGACATTATTATTCTTGGTTTTAAAAATCTTTATGTCTTCTCTAATTAATCTGCTGTTAAGGCGTGTAGGTCTTGCAATAGTTCTAGTTTCTTCGAATTTGATTTGGTGGAATTCCCCCAGATTATGCTCTGCAACTAACGATTTCCCAGGCTGGTTAATTCGATCTTGTAGAAATGGTTCTTCCAATCTGGCTAATCTAAACTTTCTCGCAGACACATAGAATCTAGTAAATCCCTAATGACTGAAGAAGGATGACGTCTTTTACTTTTCTCAACCTATGTCTAAGTTTAAGAAACGAAATCTTCATGTTCTTCTTACGAACCAGTCTTGTCCGTGACATTTTTGATATAAGAAAGCGAAGTATATTACGTTCCTTTCATTAGCATTGTTAGTTGGTCTTTCCGGTTTTAGACATCTTTCAATTGTAGAAATAGAAAATCCATTCTTCATTAAAATATATTTAATGGCAAATATATGAAGCTCTTCTCATTTGGTATTTAATAGTGACGTATTTCTGAGAAGGGTGGTAGTAAAGATCCGTCTTTCTTCTTTCCAGTAATACATCCAAGAAAGAAATAATGCAATTTTTTTCGACTTTTATGGTGATTCAAGAAAATCGATAAGTTTTGCCGTACACATCATCACCATACCGTAATCATAATAAAAGTTTCATCGTAGTAGAATCCAAACTAATTCTTCAAAGAACTTTATATAATAATTAGATATGGAAGGAAAGAGAGGATTACCCATTGCAACACCATCATCATCATTGTTCAAAATGAAGAAGTTTGATGTTAAATAATGTCGAAAAAGTTTCACAATATCTTCTGAAAAATTTTCTCAAGCAACTTCAAGATATCTCTAACGTATGTCTCATAAGTTTTGGCACAAATTTCAACAATTTTTTCTTTTTTTGCAGAAAATAATGCTTTTACTTGAAGTGTTGTACTACATAATAATTAACAGTATCATTAGCAACTAATTATAAACTTAAATTAAATAAAGAGGTCCGTGTTCTTCTACAAGGCGCAACTTTCTGCGGACTCCTATTATTAGGTTTTCGAAGTTCCTAATCATTTTGGGCTTCCCATCCCCCATCGTAAACTTTACGAGATAAAAGAGCCCAAAAATCTTCTATGGGACGAGCCTGGGGAAGGTTAGGGTGATTGTCATTCCGCGGAACAAATGGTATGTTTCGATTTGCTAGCCAAGTTTGAGTCTGTCTTGCATAGTGACAAAATACGAGGTCTGACCAGAACATAATATCGTCCCCAACATGTTCGTCTTCAATAAAATTAACCAATTTAGTTTGGCAATTATGGATGTACCTTTGACTATCCAGTGCTTCACCTCTTACTCGGCCCACATAAAGACTGGATACACCCCTTATGGAAATGGCGCACCAAACCAACACCTTATCTGCGAATTTGGCTTTTTGTTTATATGTGACATTATTAGGGATTTCTTCAACATTGTCATTATAAAAAGTACTTTTCATCATCCATAATTATCTCGCGGTTATTCGCAAAATGTACCGTTTTTAAATTAGGGCAGCATATCGGGATTCTGACTAGTTGGCTGGCGGTATATTTTAGGGCTTTCCTGCGTTTTCTGAATTTTTGACCAGTCCGTGACAGTTCCCGCGATATGGTGTCCTTGGATGTTCGATACTGGCGTGCCAGTTTAATTAGTAAAGCACCAAATCTGTTTTTCGCTCTTCTTACTAGGTCTTCCACTTTTTGGCAGGTTTAAACAAGGAATAACTTGCTCACATTCAGCAATTGTTCGATAAATGGTTCTTCGGGATATATGTTGATTTTCAAAAATTCGTATTGTTTCGGCTTTAGGAACTTGCCTAACAAAATTATATATATTCTTTCGGGTTTCTAATTTGTAAGCCATATCTACATAAATGACAGGCAATATTGAGCTGTCAAAGCTAAGATAAGATGTTAAACAAAGTCTTTGTTTCCATAGCTACTTGTGATTCTCTTGTTCATACTGATTTTAGAGCATATGAAATTTGTGCTAAAACTTATGAGAAATATGTTAATAGGGATCTTCATAAATAATGACGAAACATCGAAGCTTACTAGAAGGTCTTTTGTTAAGAATGTCGGTTCTTGATAATTTCAAAAAGGATTTGAAATTCTTGATACAGGATGACGAATTTCAAATGTATAGTTTTAGCAGATTATCTAAATATTTAGATAAATCATAAGTGCAGGGTTTGTATTATGAGTTCTAAAGATTTTGTAATATTCACAAAAATATAAACAAACAAATAGTGTATTTATCTATTTCTTTTCATGCGATTCCAAACTAGCTTTCACTCACATTTGTGATAGATTTAATATTAATTAAAACAGAATTGCCTGTTAAAGGGATGTACACTGTACAGTAATAATACATTTTCGCTGGTTAAACAAGAGTATTGGACAATAGTTGTTGAGTGAGAATAAATACACAAGGTTTAGAGGAAAAGGGGATTAAACTCTTGTATCTTGTTTGATTTTATATAAAAGCATTACAAAGGTTATGTATGAAGCTAACTGCTTCCATATTTAGACAACAAGGGGGTATGGTAATATAAGTTAGCTCTCAAGTTTAATATTAAACCATATCGTATAAAGATAAATAAAAAGTTGATAAGCATAGCAGCGCGCAGTCATCGACAAACACTTAATTTGTTCTGAAACAACGAGGTACGGCAGTAAAACTGAATTTAATTTCAGCATTAAACGGTAGATGAAAAGAAATGAAACGTGACAGGAGACAGCAAGAGAGCGGACAGCGGTTATAGTAGAAGTAGAAGCTCGGAGCTTTTGCATATACATACGAAAGCGCGTATAAATACTCGTACTCCACCTCAACATCCAATAGGAATTGCGATACGTATACGTTCTCTCATAATAACCAATAAAATAAGAAGTTGTGCTCGCAGACGCAGACAGCGGAAGCGAGAGCCACAATCAAATTAATTTCCGTTGAATAAGG
The DNA here is from genome assembly GCA_943142095.1 of Ophonus ardosiacus. Taxonomy (NCBI): domain Eukaryota; kingdom Metazoa; phylum Arthropoda; class Insecta; order Coleoptera; family Carabidae; genus Ophonus; species Ophonus ardosiacus. The sequence goes on along the minus strand of OW964833.1, from coordinate 13,363,675 downwards.
TCTTGCGATGTGATTGCAAAGCGCACGAACAACCAACATTTTGATCTGTCTCCTTCATTATCAAGTTCAGAGCCGGCTGCGAGAATTCTTACCCTCGACTTTTTTAAACTTTATAAAAATAATAATTAGGGCCCTTTGTCATACCCAGTTTTTATTACTTTGGCATACTTTAAACATTCGTATAATTCCCAAGTAATACTAGAATTTCTCTAGTAATACTTGGAATTCTTACAGTACTACATAACAAAATTCCAATCCTGAATACTTCCCATGGGATTATTAGAATAAATAATTTAGAATTCCTATTTCCCTAAATAATACAAATAACTTTTCGAATCCCTAGCCTACCCACTGGAATGCTTTCTCATAATTCCATTACTTAATATGCCCATTGAATACCTACCTTCTAGTCTCTTGTAATATCAAAATAATAATAGTTATATTTAAACATTTTCTTTTCCATACCTATATTGTGGGAAGTAATCCATTCTCCCATGCCCTTCGTATTACTTTGACATATTTTAGAAATTCTTGTAATTCTGTACGTAATACCATCATTACTTTAGTAACACTTAAAATTTTATAGAACTGTAATACTTTTTTGTATAGATAATTCCAATAATTAATATTTTCAATCAGAATTCCTAATATTTTTCTGTGATACTTAGAATAACTCAAAAATAGTTAGTTTTTTTAACTATTTCTTTGTCATACATTTTTTTTATTAAATAATACTGTCCAAAATTATTTTAACATACATTAGGAGTTTCTACAATTCTCTAAGAAATACTTAGAATTCCTATTGTATTAAAAAAAAAACAATGTAAATAACTATATTTTTTGAATTTTCATTCATCTCAATATATATATATGAATTAAATAAATTATCAATATTTAAATCTACTGCTCATGTTCAATATTACTGATTTTCTTACCACACAGAAAAAATCCATGCCTGTCGAAACTACTTTTTACCCAAATACATCAACTATAGTGTTAAGTGGTATCTAAGAAATAAGGCCCTTTTAAAAAAATTACTGCACTAGAGTAAATAAACATTTGAACAACAATCACCACGTATTTGCAACGTATTTTTGATATGTGATCTTCAGATTTGTGTCTGAAAATGTTAAAATAATTTGATTTATAATCTGAAAATGTTTATTTTTGTGTATTATTTTATGGAGAATCGAATGGTGTTATTTCCAGGTGCGTCTTCGTATTTTTGGGTTATTAGTGTGATAAACATTAGAAAAGGTCTAATGTACGATTTGAGAATTTAGCCTTGGATTTCTGCGCATTTCTGTTTATGTTTTTCTAATTAAGCTGTATTATTTATGTTGCAGTTAAATAGCATATGGTTTTTGTACAATCGAAATATGTAGATCACTCCAGTCTGCAAGGTAAGAAGCAGCTATGGTGAGTTATTTTTATTTAAATATTTTTAGAAATCCGTATTAAGTAAATTATACAGAGTGGTTGCGGTTAAGGGTGAACATAGGTATTTAACATGGGATTTTAGTTTTATGAAATTTTCTGCTCTCTTGTTCATTTTATGAGTAATGGCCCTGAATTTTTTTTTCTAGTCTTTATAAATTATTTATAAATGGCAATTTGACATATGGAAAAAATATAAGTTTAATAATCAATTTTTATTCGTATAAGAAACGTGTGTATATTGTAAAGGAATATTATGATGGAAATAGTTACAAAAGAATACGGAATTTATTTTACATAAGTCAAATTGACGTTTTTAAATAATTTATGAAAGCTAGAAAAAAAAACAAGTTCCAATGCTATTGCTACTAATAAACCGAAATTTAGAATTTCTTTTTAAAATTGCGAAGAAACTAAAAATATAATGTAAAATTTGTTGTATATTATATGTAACTTTTAATTATGAACAATATTGCACTCTATAGTTTTTGCCGTAAAATGAACAGGAGAGCAGTAAATTTCACAAAACTAAAATCTCATGTTAAATCCCTATAAATAATGAAGACAGATTTGTGAAAAATTCATGAATCTGTCTTCGTTAGTTATACAATTTAATTTGACCACTTAAAACTGTTCATTATAACCAAGTTACAGAAATTCACTGTTGAAATACATCTAAACAGTTATTTACACAATTAAATCCCTATGTTCACCCTTAACCGGCATCACCCTATATATATTCTTCTACCTATAGAATACCCTCCCTGTACAGCAGAATTTCTGTAAAATGGCACTATGAATAGAAATATTTTACTTTGACTTGTTATACGTAATACGTGAACCGCTCCAACCAAGAATAATAAATTGCAAGGAAGTAACGCCCATGGTTTATTAGATAATCACGATTACATGTAGAAAACTTTCCAGTGCGTAATACGTCCCGTGAAATTCTTTCTATTTTCCTGTAATACCTGTAAGAATATATCATTTGTCATTCCATTTTTTTTTAACTAGTTTTTATATTTCCTTTGTATTATTCGGTAATACCTTTTGCATTTTTAAGGTTTTGTAACCTTACTGTGTGCCCCGTATTTTTACCTCTCGTTAAAAGAGGTATTGGATTCATGCTAAAATTCGCATATCCAGATTTTATTGAATAAGCACGATTTAAGGTCCCTAGAATCCGATTATAACATTCTTAAAATGATATCTGTGTGTGTGTGTGTGTGTATGTGTGTATGTGTGTGTGTGTATGTATGTATGTATGTCTGGATGTTGTAGTCACGATTCCTCAAAAACTATAAGACTTAAAAAATATTTAACTGCAGTTTCCTCAATCTGACATTCCTGGGAAGAGCTGAAAAGGTTTTGGTAACAATTGAACAACCGGAAGTAGTAATTTCTTAGAAAAATTCTTCTAAATATAATTTTTTGGGAGGTTTTTTTTTAAATATTGAATAACATAAAATTCTTCATCTAATACACTTAAAAATTTTATTATATCTTGTATAGATTTAGAGATAAAGACACTATAATTTATAGAGTGAACTAATCGCAGAGGCTACGGCACTAAGGAAACCAGTTGACAAATTCCAATGTTTATAACATAATTTGTAAATGACACATGTCAGTGTCAAAAATCAACAGTTTTAGTGACATTCTGATAGCTTTTACTGGGAAGTATATTTAATTTTTCTTATTGTTTTATTAATTAAATATTTGAAATTATAGGTAAAATTGTGGTAAAATGCATATATCCATCAGAAATACCTCCAATCTGGTTAATGAATTGGAACAATCTCTGCCATTTTGAAACTTCCTCATACAATGAAAAATAGTTATATTAAGAATTATATGTGTGCAGAAGACATGTTAAATATAATAAGACACAATATTTGGGTAATGTTCTAGAATATTTTGTTATAAAACGACGGTTCGAAAGCGAAGTGCAATACAATACTTATATAGCCTAATATGGAAATGGCGAGAGGTCTTGTGCTGGTCACAACAGATTTTTTTATGTTGGATCTTGGGTAATCAGAGCTACAGTTATCTATTGGTTTTCCTCCGTCAAATTCCTGTGGGAGGTTATGCGCGAGTGTACTATTTGCAACCCCTTAGACCGACTCTGTCCAATTCATCTTACATGCTTGATTTCATTTCAAACAAACAAACGGAAGTCGGATACGAATGCGGATATTATCATGCTGTCAATTATTTAAAATTAAATTCCCGGTATAATAATAATATTTTTCTGTGCGCCCGAAGGAAAATAACTTATAGCCGATTAAAAGCTTTAATGAAAATAAATAGCATGTAAAATGAACGGGTGGTAACGCACGGTAATTTACGATTTTTATAAATTAGGTTCACTTATATCTGGAAAAATTAAGATTAAAAGTTTTCACGCCAGTGTAAATAAATAGTGTAATTGAATAACCGCACAGTTATGTGTACATATATTTGCTTTTTGAACAAAATATATTTAATTCAGGTATCATTTATTATTTATACAAATTAGTTTATCTCTCATTTTATCATATCATTATTTATTATGCATTACAAATCGATTATTTTAATAATTATGGAATGCGATTAAATATTTTTACATTTTGAACTATTGTACCTATAACTATTTCAATAGTTGAATAGTTTCATATTATTTACTGCAGCACAAACCTGAGGCTTAATGTCAATACCAGACATGCTAATTTTTAAATGTTTCATGTGGTTAAATATAAAGTTTTTATATTTTGCGTTCATAACAAAGTTATTGCAAAACCCAGTTGCGTATCGAAATGAAAGCTCTTTCGATACGGAATTTTTGTTTTAGAAAAATTGAAAGCAGAATTTACATGAACTTACAAATAATTGTATCAACATTACAAACACAAATTTTCCTAAATCAATTCGGTTTAATATAGCAGTTTTTTTTTAAATATTTTATTATATGAAAGACACAATATATATAAAAAGATAGTATAAAGGACTCATAAGACTTCTTTTCGCACGCGTCATGGAAAAATATGTGCCATGAAACTCTTTCTATTTATAAAAAAAAAAAGCAGATTTTTAAGTTTCTTCCTGCACATTTTAACAATTGGTAAAAACATAATTCAAATAAAAGCACTAATAATAAATACTTTGTTAAGGTCAATATGTAAATTATATAATTGATAATAATATAGAATTTTTATTACTCTGGTATAACTTGTTTAACAAAAAACTTTTTAAATACAAACTTTTATTATGTACAAAAATCAATATTCACATTTGCGTTACGTTTATTTAAAATTTGTTTGTGTATTTCTTTTGATATTTATATACATAAATATAAATAAAATATTACCCATTTCTGGGTATTCCATTCTGCTTTGTATATACAGATATCAGTAATTATGATGACATATTTGTAGGTACCGTGTGAGCGTTTGCTAGCCGTCACCTCACAGGCACTCATTGCTGGCGTAGAGAGTGCACCACAGGGGGTCACTTTTATACCTATTAAAATAATTATATAATTCCAATTATTATTATTATTATTATTATTATTATTATTATTATTATTATTATTATTATTATTATTATTATTATTGAGTTAAAAATTACATTACATAGAATACCTAATATTTTACTGTAATAATTTTAGAATTATGCAAGAATGCAAATAGAGTAAATGATATTGATTTATTCACAACACCACCTGCACAACTTTTGCAATTATTAATTCATAATCTTGTGTAATGTTTTTTTTTTTCATATATATATATATACAGGGTGTCTCAATAAGCTTGCTCACTATTGGTAACTTTTTTATTTGAAGAGGTACGAGGTTGGTTAAATGAGCAAAATTGTGCCATTTTATATTAGAAAATTGGTCATGTAGACAAAATAAAATTTATGTCAGCGGTTCTCAAAATTTGGGACAATATATATATTTTTTAAATGGAACCATATATTTTTTGTTATCTTATTGGAAAGAGTATTTTTTCTCTTTCTAATAAGGTAATGTTGTTCATGTACAATTTTTTCAAATAAACGAGTTATTTACGGTTAAAAATTAAAATTTTGTAAACTATTTTATTAGTTTTTTAGTCAAGTAAGCCTTGGAAACAATTGATTTTTTGTTTGTTTGACGTTTAATAATTTCTCCCGTAAAGTTCTCTGTGTTTAATAATGTTTAATAACTTCACAAATGAAGAAAAGTTAGATATGGTCGTGCTATATGGAATGTTATATCTAGACACCAGTTACGTACAACGGTCGGCTCTCTTTCCAAAACAGTTTAAATGTGCGAAAGAAATAATGGCTTTCAATTTGAATATTTTCTTTGTTTTGTTATTACTGTAAAATAAATTACTAAAATAATAATTTTATAAAAGACAATTGTTTCCATAGTTTACTTGACCTAAACTAATAAAATATAATTTTTATCTTTAAACGTAAATAACTCGTTTATTTGAAAAAATTGTACATAAACAACATTACTTTATTGGAAAGAGAAAAAAATACTCTTTCCAATAAGATAATAAAAAATATATAGTTCCATTTAAAAAATATATATTCTGTCCCAAATTTTGGGAACCGCTGACACAATTTTTATTTTGTCTACATGACCAATTTTCTAATATAAAATGGCACAATTTTGCTAATTTAACCAACCTCGTATCTCTTCAAATAAAAAAGTTACCAATAGTGAGCAAGCTTATTGAGACACCCTGTATATATATATATATTCTATTTAGTTATGTTCGTTTAGATTATATTTTTTGATTAATGTTTATTGACTAAATTTCTATTTCATTATTGTTCTATTATTGGTGTAATACTGTTGGGCTAAATAAATAAATAAATATATCAGAAATAGTCTTTTTAAAATATTTTCCTTGTCATATTTTTTTTTTTTTCAAGTTATACCTCTATTTGTATAATACCAGTAACACTTTGTAGTATGAAAATAATGTAAGACAATATTTTTCTTCAAATTTCAATAAATTCGATATAGTGAAATGAAATAAATTCTCAATATTTAAATCTACTGCGCATGTTCAATATTCATGCCTGTTAAAACGACTTTTAGCCCAATACAACTACTTGTATATAGTGGTAAGTGGCATCTCAAAAACAATGCCTCTTAAAAAATCAACTGCATTGGAATAAATTAACATTTCTTATTTGTACGCATCTGTTGTTAAAAATATAAACTAATACCTGTGGCACGAAGCCACGCTCGAACTTATGTAATTACCACGATATTATAAAGTAATTTTTGTGTGTGATCTACAGATTTCTACCTGTAAAAACTGAAATATATTAATATACGGTTTGAAAATGTGTATTTTTGTGTATTATTTTATGGAGAATCAAGTGGTGAAATTGTTAGGTGTGTACCTATTCTCATACTTGAGTTATTGGTGTGATAAAGATTTGAAAAAGGCTAATGCACGACTTGAGAATGTAGAGTTGCATTTGTTTCTAACATTTCTGTTTGTGTTTTTCTTTCAAATTGATAAATAGTTATTGGTTTTGGGAGCAGTGAGTCTATTTTGAGGTTTATACCCATATTGAAAATATTTTATACGAAAATGTTAAAGCATAAATTCGTCATGTAATACTTGTTACAACATATTTTGGAATTCTTGTATATCTTTAATACCCAGCATTTGTCCGGTAACATTTGGAATTCCAGTGCTAATACTTGTGTACATTATATACATATTTCTCTGAATTTCGTTCGTGTTCTTCTTTCATATTAGTATTTACTAGTACTATACTGCTAAAAATAACACCCAGTGCATTGAAAATATAAAATATACGTAATTTGTCATACATATACATAAAAAAAAAACTTGTTTTTCTGTGCTCTTACGTAATGTATAGTAATTTGTAGCGAACTTTATGTTAAAAATTTGAAAGCTACATAAAATTCTCTTGAGTTATTATAATTTAATTTTACTGTTGTGTTGAGTGCTTTTAAGGTTAAACATGGTTAAAATACAAATAAATAAATTTGATGTATTAGAAAATTGTAAATAAAATACGAAACAAACTATTTATTAAAACGGTTCAGAGAAGATCGGCAGTACCAATTATTACAACAAGAGATAATTGAATAAAACGTTGTCCAGTGTTTCGTAAACTGTCGGGCGCAAAAAAAAAAATTAAAATGTACCTAGTTATATATAGTATGATTTTTTAATGTTTGTTGATTTATTGAATAATAGGTAATATATAACAAGTACTATAATATACATAAAAAAAAATGAGTAGCTCTAGGTGAAAACAACCCTAGTCCAAATATTACAAACATGAGTTACATACAGCAAAATCTACTTTTAATGATTAAAACTATTTCTCGCAAAAAGTCGTCATTGTCACAAGTTAAATTTTACATTATAAAGTTTGAGTGTTTCTTCAAAAACGTCCTATAAAACTGATTAATTACAATGCAATTACTCATCAATATATATTTTCCTCTTACTTAATATCCATTAAATAATTTTCTTATAATTAAACATAATCCTGAATTAAATTAAGTTACAGAAATACTAACAGTAATGAAGCTAGAAAGTACTTTCTAAAATTGTCTCAAATTAAAAAAAAAAATGGACTAAGGTTGTTTTTGTTAAGCGCTCTTCAATTTATATTTAGGTTCCTACTAAAAAAAACTTATTTCTAGTTCAAAAACTATTTGGCTCACAGAATATTTAAAGTTTATATGGGGTCCGAGGATAAAAAGTTTGGGAAACACTTACGTAATCATTGTAGTTCAGAGTTTAAGTATTTCGATTATCATTAATTATGAACATATTTCTGTGGTTTGATGCAAAAACAACCAGTGTAAATTTGTGTCCAAAATTATAATGATTGTATAATCAGCTAAAAAACTTTATATTTTTACATAGAAAAACAACCAAAGTTTAACTATAGGAATATGCATTCATTGGACCAAAGTTATGTTCTAAAACAAAAAAATACTTATTGCAATAATAACCAATGGAGGCAAGTCAGTCAATTCTTAATATGCTAGACAATTTTAATCACAGAATTAGTGCCATTTCTTTTCAAGTTTACCTAATAGTTCTCTCATTAATCCACATATTTTTCTATTAAATTGTCATTTTGATATTTTATGTTAATTTTTAAAACACGAAACGTTTTAATAACATATTGCAAAAGAATTTTTACAGCTGAAAATATATTTATTTTTATTTATATAAATATTATCTTTTTATTCTGAATATTCATATGTAAGATAAAAAATTTGTTTGAACTGTGGATGAATCAATTCCTACTAATTCCAAATATTTTTTTAGTATTTGAGATCACAAATTCTGGTGTATACATACAAATATATGGTTCAAGATATATAGTCTATTGACTTTTAGGTTCAATTTACAGCTTGTCATTACCAAAGTATTATCTCTAATTTATGTCGATGGAAATATACACAATAACAGAAACGTTTAGTTTGTGTCAAGATAAATGCACATTCACTTTTACGCCCATCTCAGCATGTATTTGCTTTAGCGATTTGCAAGGGTAATAGGACTGAGAGATATTCCCTTTTTTTCCAATTATCAAATTTAAAACAGTAAACACAAATTAGGTACTAAAATTCATAATAAAGTTACTGCAATTTATTTTTCAATAAGATGTTTATATAAAATATGAAAATAAATAACTTTCCTTCTTTGAATGTTTATTAAAACCAAAATGTACATTTCGACTACAAGGTAGTCATCCTCAGCTGTGTGCCCAAGTTTATATTTTGTTGTTTATAAATGAGCACTTGAAACAAGAATAACGTGAAACAAAGTTTTGCGAAATTTATATAGACAAAATACATTAAAAGATTTCCCGACTGTAAATTTGGTTATCTGTTTCTGGCCCTCACAGGTAAGGAAATGTCCCGGGGTTAGGGGTGGACAAACTTAAGAAGTTGAAGTCAATGTGCATTTATCTTCACACTAACTATACCTATTCTAATATTTTACAATATTTATTATAGTTGTGCAGCAAACGATTTTTGAAACTGACTTATGCAGGTTTTATAAACTTTTATTGAGGGTAGGGTAACTTAGTGGTCGTACACCATAAACTTGTGGACATCACTTGAAGGGCGAGAAACGGGTCGTATTAAAAAAAAGGATACCTTAATATAAAGTTGTTTTTTCTAATACAATATATTATCTTTTCTAATATAATATTTTATCTCTATTCAATTTACAAATTGGTATTAGAAGAAGTACATTTCAAACGCAATATTATTTGAATAACAATAACCAGATTTATAAGTGCATAAATAGGAAAAAATTTGAACGCAAATTTCGAGTACGGACCATTGAATTGCACTACAGAAGAAATACCTACCTTTTTACGTAGTTCCATAAAACTTTATAAGGGGTAATCTGCTTGTTCTATAAAGAGTTCCAAAAATATCGTTTCGTACTACTTTATATAAAACATTGAAAATATAGGTACGTGAAAAATAATACACTTAAGGCTCGAAATATAAATAAAAAACTACTTGATTACATACATATGGTTAATTTGCGTACAAGAAAATAATAATATTAATAATGAATTGTAGTGTAGTACAATTCGGAAAAAATAATTCTATTAAATACACTTCTTACTAACAGGTAGTGACACCCTGTTGCGAGGGAGCTAAAAAACGCAGATTATGAAGTCAAATCAGTGCACTATATCTATAACCAGGATATACGTACTAAAATAGGTAAAATTGTCAGGATATATGTAGCATATCGAGGGCTAAAAGGCAATAGGTACCTCGTATGGAAACTAGTTATCAATTATAATTGCTAATCTACGTCCAGGCGCGGATAAAAGAGACGGAGGGGTAATGGAAATAAGTACCCAACCCCTTTGAGATTCCAGCTTATTTATTTGAATAAATAAAATATTAACAGAATTAGAGATGCATTCGGGCGGGCCGGGCCGGGCTTTGAGGTTTGGATCGACTCGGCCCGAAAATAAAAATTACCGGCCCGACTCGAAGATCGACTCGACAAAAAAATTAGCTAGCCCGGCTCGAAAATTGACTCGAAATCGGGCCGGGCTTCGGGCCGGGCCGGGCAAAAGCTCGAAATTGGGTGCATCCGGCATTCCTAATGTTGATTTTTATGTTAAGGCAAAATGTTTAACTTTTTTCGTGTCAAATTTATAAAAAGCCTCTACATTCTTATAACTTTCAACATTAGTTAACATAAATAGTTAAAAAAGAGACCCTTCTAGTGTAATTTTGTTATAAAAATTACTGACCTACGAGCATTTAACACTTTGTTTACCAAAGAATTTAAACACCTTTTTCACAAATTTTATATAAAAAAATTGAATTTTAATTTACATAAGGATTTTTTATCTAAGTTTGTTTCTGCTCAAAAATAGGACAAGAAACCATTATGGTAGGAACAAAAATCACTTTTATTTAAGTATACGAGTAATAACAATAATAATAGCATCATCACAATATAATTATTATGCTTTAATGAATAACCTTGAATTCTTGAAGTAAAATAATACATTTTTATTTATTAATATGTGAACTGTGTTGTTATTAAATCATCTTGATCCTTTTTAACTTCATCCATTTTCATTAAAAAGGAAACTGTGCATTTGAATGAACTATAAGATTTTTCGGGCTGGCCCGAAAAGCTCGAATTTTCGGGCCAGGCCAAAATCAAAAGTCCGACTCGCCTCGATTCTTGAAAATGATTAGCCCGATTCGGCCCAATAAAAATTAACTTCGGCTCGGCTCGAAGATCGACTCGAAATCGAGGCGGGCTTCGGGCCGGGCCGGGCTAAAGCTCGAAATCGAGTGCATCTCTAAACAGAATAAGTGTGGATCATATAAATGATAATAATAAAGAGTACTAGTATTTGGATATCACAGATAAAATAAATTCAATGTACAAAAATATCGCAACCTCGTAACAAAGTATTCTGAACCCTCGAACTATCGTGTCTGGTTTGTAATTTTTTTATGTGGCCCGAACTGTTTCTTTATACATGTGATTTCATTTTTGGAAATAGTCTTATTTTATCGACGCTTTTTAAAATTTATATTTTGTAGCATACAAGGTACACCCTCAATATGTATTTTTGTAAGAAAAAAAAATGACACGTCAATATTTAAAATAGTGAGAAACGACAATATAATTGCTTGTTAACTATAGAATATGAAATATTATGAATATTTAAATAACAAATTTGATTATGAAATGCTCTTAATATTTAGATCACTAACAAGAAATATTTAGCGACGAGGCATTGAGTATGTTTACTGAAAACTGTTGAATTAGTAATGTACTGAAAGTTTTTTGTTTATTTGTTTTAATTACAAACATTTCAATTTGTTTTTAATGGTAATGTTTTGAATTTCAATATAATTTCACCAGCAGTTTACAATCAATGAGATTTACAAAATTTTGTTTATAATATTTATTCTGCCACGAATTATATGTAACGGTATTATTAAATGTACTCATAATTTGGATTTTAATTAGCGTGTCAATAAATATATTAATTTTATAATCATTATTGCGATATGGGGTCTCGTGGCTGGGAATACAGCAGCGAATCTAGTGACGAGTTCGATCCCGACCTTCCTCTGTGGTGCACTCTCCAGGCCGGCAATGAATGTCCGTGAAGTACGGCTAGAATTCACGAATTTCCCTAAATAAGACATAATTTTATTTGTAATATTTTACCTGAGGAGTGGTTTGTCTTTCAAAATATTCCATGGAATGTCATATTTCATATTTTCCTGTAATACTTGAATACCTACTTGTTCCAATTTTTTTTTTTTTTTTTTTCATTAGTAATACCACCAAATATGTATAAAAAATAAAAAGATACAGTGGCGGACAAAAGTACAGACACTATTAAATATTTAATTTCTTTAAAATATGTTTATAGTTTTCGCAAATTTGAATCTTATTTTTTAAAGTCAGTGTATCGAAGAATATATTACAAGAAATCTTTTGATATTGGTTGTACGATTTAAGTGAAATAGCGTACACTTGTTATTTCGGTGGACAAAAGTATGGAAACACTATTAATACGATTTTAATTGTCTTACTTTCAGTTGTATTTTGTCATTTATTTAGTGAGTTGATGTTAAGATGGGTAAAATAAGTATTTTTCGGAAAACTTACGAGGAAAGGTAGTACAGCTCCATATATATGGTGTGAAACAGTGCAATACTTCAAAAATATTAAAAATCAATGAAAGTGGCGTATCAAAGATTTTGAAAAAAAATTCTCAATTTGGAACTAATATAAAAGTCGGACGTCCTACATCACAAAGCTATCGTTTCACTGTGCGATCACTCAAATCTACATCAAATTGTTTCCGAATTTATGAACAAAGTTCACTTGATGATAAAGAAAGAATCACTTGCGGATAGACGCCGAATGGTTTTTGTCAATTCTAGCACTTGTTTTCTTGGACGACCGACATTTATATTAGTTTTAACACTTCCATATTATGAATTTTTATCAAAATTTTTGATACGCCACTTTTACTGATTTTTAAAGTTTTTGAAATATTGCACTGTTTCACACCATCTTTATGGAGCTGTAATACCTTTTCTCGTAATTTATTTTTATACATCTTAATATCAACTCACTAACTAAATGACAAAATGCAACTGAAAGTAAGACATTTAAAATCGTATTATTAATATGTTTTCATACTTTTGTCCACCGAAAAACAAGTATATGCTATTTCACTTAAATCGTACAGCCAATATCAAAAGATTTCTTATGAATTTATTCTTCGATATACTGACTTTAAAAAATAAGGTTCAAATTTGCGAGAACTATAAACATATTTTTAAAAAATAAAATATTTAAGTGTCCATACTTTGGTCCGCCATTGTACCTTTTTATTTTTTACACGTATTTGGTATTACTAATGAAAAAAAAAAAAAAGAAATTGGAAAAAGTAGGTATTCAGGTATTACAGGAAAATATGACATTCCATGGAATATTTTGAATGTCAAACCACTCCTTACAGATAAAATTAGAATTTCATGTATAATTTAGGGAGATTCGTGAATTCATTTGGTATAAGAATTTCATTTATTATTTATACGGAAGTACGGAAATTATTTAGGTACTATCAGATATAACAGAGAAATACGGGAATAATACTTGGAAATTATTGTGTATTACAAAGGAATCTTTATTCAAAAAACTAAGAATTATTTATGAATTCAGGTATTACATTAAAATTTAGAACGTTATTTCTTATATGTTTTATTTAATTTTCGTCATGTACTCTTGAAGATTTTAGTGCTACATATAGACAGTATAAAAATAGAATTAGTAACGTGTAATAAATAATAACTGTACAGAATGTCGGTATTATTGAAGTTTCTTGTTGTTATTAATTAGTTATACAGGTATTACCTAATATTACATATAAAAATACAGGTATAACAATTATGTTTGCAAAATTTTGGAGCTCGAATCTCCCAATTTTTATTTCATAACGTTTATTTATTAGCGTAATCATTCTTAATAATGCGCGCTATACTTTTAGACTTCAAAATACAAATAACCAAACAGAATAAAGAAAAATTAAGATTTGTATCCGGTATGATATCTTGTATTGCGCAACGTTAAACGAAAACATCATCAAGTATGAAAACAACTCGTATAAAACATATACGAAGATAAAGCTGTGACGTAGATGTACATTACTGCGCTGTTTAGACTTTGCTTATCTTCCCTTATAATGAATCATGATAATGTTTTGCATTATAATTTCTTAATTATAAATTAAATTGTCAACCAACAATAAAATAATTTGAAAACGTTTGGAATTAAAATAATTTCATGGCAATATAGTGTTTATTTTGAAATTTTCATCGTTTCTTTAAATATAGATCTGCTAACAGCTACTTTGAAATAGAATGGAAATCTGTTATCCAAATCCTGGTCATCTGGACCGCCTATCTTAGAACAATGTTGAAATTAAAAGTACTAAAATAATTAATAAATAAATAAATATATCATCACGGCATATTTACACCGTGAGGGCGTTTCCCAGGCGTCATTTCACGGGCACTCATTGCTGGCGTGGAGAGTGCACCACAGGGGTCACTTTTCTGCCATTTAAAATTCGAAATATTTGTCGGCGGTCGGGTTCCCCAAATTCGCGACCAGACACTCAAGCACGCGACCACGAGACCCCATTAAAATAATTTATTTCATTTAATTGCTTTTGGGAAAATGGCACTCTCTGCTTTTCTTGGGAGTCCCTTCTTACGTTTCCATGTCACTCATTACAATTAAAAAGTAAACAGTAATATCTTGCTTTTACGTCGTTAATTCAATCCAAGATATGTCAAATATCGACGTAGCTCGAATAATATACATGTTTCTAAGATTTTAAATAAATTTATAAATTAATTTAATATTCTTACGTAATTTTTCACATTTTTATTGCTTGTTCAAAGACTTTGTTAAAAAATCACCAATTTCATGTACGAAAAATAAAAAAAAAAAAATTGTAGAACAAACTGACGTAAGTTGAAATATAAACTTGTGTTATTTATTTTGTGTCAACTAATAAAAATACACAGTATTCTGGATTATCCAGACTTTCGATCATCCGAATTAGGCTTCTGAAGTTCATGGCCCATAAAAGCGCTTTTATTATAATAGTGCGCTCTTTGATTAAAAATTATTGGCCCCTCTTACGAACGCACTTTTATAATAAAAGCTCTTTTGTGGAGCGTCTTTTACATTATATTTTTATGAAGATCTGGCCCATAAAAGCGCTTTTATTATAATAGTGCGCTCGTAATATTTACAATAAATAACAAAATAAATTTTAAAAATATTTATTAAATCTTATAGAGTTTTGTTGCATTTAAATTATTTTTATTTGTGAACCATAATTTTCAGTTTCTGTACAATTCCTGTAGATGTCAGACTATATAGGACAAACTATAATTTCAGAATCCTGAAACTGTACAGCCAGCGACATCTAGGAAGGATTACGCAATTTCAGCATATAGAGAGAACATTATTAAAGAGTAGAAAAATCAATAAAACATTTCTACACTTTCAAATAACAATGACAACTTTAGTTCATGTGTGATTTAAGTGATACAGAAAGTTAAAGACAAGTACAATTCATTGAAATTTCAATGAAGTTCGTCACGCGCTAATTTTTAAAAAATGTCACTTCTGTACTTTTAAAGATAACAATTTCTGGTATAAAAATTTGATATCTATATCAAATTCTCTATGAGATATGTGTGACAACTCTTATATTAAAAGACCGATGTTAATTATTGAAAGTTCAATGAACTTTGTCATATGGCTTTTTTACAAATTTTAAATTAAAGCAATGGGAGCAGGCGGGCAAAGTTCAACGTAGATGGCAGCATCCTACCTATGAACTGTTGCCGCGAAAATTTTGAATGACTTCTCTTACAGTTTCAATTTTTTATTGTTTCTGAAGTAAAAGTACAATTATAAAATCAAATCCACATGAAACAATGTTAATTATTATAATTTTTAAAAATTCATTTTTCTCAAAATGACTTGCACAGAACAATACATACTTGTTTCATATTTGGACTTCAATTTTATTATTTTTTCCTTCTTTCATACTTCGGTAAACTATAAGAACATAACAAGAACGTATTATTTAAAAGAAGAATCCAAATATAAGTTAGTTTTACGTAACTATCTGTCACTTTTATTACCGGATTCTTCTATTATGAGTATTTACCTACTCTATATCACCACCGTCTGTTCCTATTGTAGTGCTGCCATCTTATGGAAAACTCTTGTTGTACATAATTTATCTTGGACCTAAACCGCAAATTCAAAAAAGGATTCAGGCGATTGCTGTTAGATGGCACTATTATTATTTGAAACCATTATTTTATGTATATATTTAAAACTGCATATGGAAAGTGTATTTAATTATAACTTTAGTGTATTTATTATAATTTTATTACATTTATCGCTTCGTAATTAAGATATTCATGATTATTCTGTTCAACAATGTAAAAACCATATAAATATTTATTATATAACTTTTAGATGAACTGAAGTTGATTTGAGATGATAAGAAACTTGGAGAAGATGGTTGTAGGTTCTCACTATTTGATTTCAGCCCTCAAGATTTTTAAGGATAGTAAAGCACCAGAAATTTTTTTTAGAACTTCGCTGGATGAACTGGTAGGAAACTTTATTTTTTTCATAATTGTAATATATTTAATTAAAATATTATTTTGTTCTCATATTTAATCACGAGAACTTAATGTAAAAGAAATACGATTATATGTCTAACTATTAACTTGTTCTCATACTCAACTACGAGAATATGACTACATGCATAATTATTAATTTGTTCTTATACTCAACCATGAGAACTTATAGTCAAAGGAATATGACTATATGTCTAATTATTAACTTTTTCTCATACTTAACCATGAGAAATTTAGTCAAAGAAATATGACTTGTCTAATTATTAACTTGTTCTCATACTCAATCATGAGAACTTATAGTCAAAGGAATATGAAAATATGTATATCTAATTATAGACTTGTTCTCTGCTTACTCAACCATGAGAACCTATAGTCAAAGAAGTGTGTCTAATATGGCTAAATTATATTGTACTCAAATTCGATTTTGCTTACACATTGAAAGAAATATAACCTTCATAGATGTCTGTGTAATATTGAAGCAATTATAAATAGAAATATCTACTATTTATCAATAAAATTAATACCTGGGGACATAAGATTAGCATATATCTTTCAAGAATCGGACATCAAAAAGACTAGAATAATAATAGCTTTATCAGTTATAATAGTATTATTCACGTAAAAATGGCATTGCGCATTAAAAAGTGTATTATTGTTAAGGACAAATAATTGAAGTAGTTTCTTTTTGTCACATATGTAGATTGTAGAATCTGTTTATAGGTGACGTAAGTCGTAACGTTAGAAATAAATTTGAATTGTCAACTTAGTCCGTTTATATTGGAGTTTTTAAAAATATTTTTGTGTCTTATTGTTTAATTGATTTACTTGATTTATCAATAATGTATTTTTAAAAACTGTTGAAGAGGGTTTGAATAATTGTTTTGTTTTCACGTGCATTTGTTGGTGCAGATAAAGATAGTTTCCTAGTAGACGTCAACACAAATTATAAAGCGAATTGAACTACCGATAAACGAAACATTGTTCAATGCCGTTATTACGTAAAGAATACTGTAGTTTTAAGTTCTTTGAAATGTATTTCCAGGTCTTAATTAAACTTTGGCTCATCGTGCCATTCAGCAAGCACGAGTTTTCTTTAAAAATTAAAAATAAATTGTTTAAGTTGAAGTGCATTCCGTGGCGATCGTCATCGTAAATTCGTGCATTGACGGTTACTGCCGTAGTAACCGTTCATCGCGGCTTGCCCAGACGGCAGCTAGGGCACTAGAGCGCACAAATTCGAAGCTTTGATGTGGGTTCTGGTTTCCTTTTTTGATTATTTAATTAATATCACGGTCAGAGGGAGGGTAGGTAAGGTTCGTGCGTGTTTTTTTTTATAATAGAGCCTACTGATATGTTTAGCATGGGGGTGAACCATGGTGAAACCAGTTGTTTATTCTGGGAGATTGCTTCACAGTTGTGTGAACCTTTCTGGGGACAGTTTAATTCTTCTGTTCCGGTGTTGATCGTCGGTCGTACCGACCGCCGTTCTGAATGAATACGTTCATCCCCTAGATTAAAATGAGAAAATATTAAACGAAACTAAATGCTAAACACAGGAAACATTTTTATGGCGTTTATGTGCTCTCCTCATCCGGAAGCAACGTATGTAATCAACATTTAATGTTAATGGCAACGAATAATTAAAGACAAGATAATGTTTTTGTTTGATTTAACATTTAACTTTATTTGAGGACACGGGTTAACTGCGTTCGTTGCAGGTATCGCGTTATAACTTGAAGTTGCCTTCGGGAATGCTCTGTAGGTCGCAATCTAGCCGAGGAGTTCACGTGTGACTGACGTCTCTAGTCCCTGTAAGGAGCGCGTTGTAGACCGTACATGCTAAGCATTGTGCGATGATCGGCTCACCCCACTTGTAAACTACCAGTAAGAACCACCTCGGCGTTCCCACTTTTTGTCTTAGCTGGTATTTAGTTTACTTTGATAAGATAGCTTGCGTAGATATAAGATAGTTTAGATATAAGTAGGCAAGGGTCGTTTTTACTTTTTGAGAGAGAGAAAAATGAACGTAACTTCACATATTTAGATTTGCTTTTCTTTAAAAGAGATATTAACGTGAGCTAGGCTTGTTTTTTAGATATTCTTTTCTTTGAAAGAAAAATTAACCTAATATAGGCTTTTTGTGCACTTCACTAACTTAGTTGGGAAGAGTAAGGAAACTACAATAATTTAAGTTAAATTGTAAGTATTATTGAACACGGTACTGTATAATATATGGGAAACGTGGTTTGGTATGAGGGAGGTGTCTTCCTGTATATGCAATTTATTAAATAAAGAGTTTTGTTATTAGTTTTAAAATAGATTTAAGGTAGTTGAAATTCCCACTGTCCCGCCACTGTCGTCGAGTTTGCAGTGCCGATTGGAGACGCAGACTTCATGTACAACAATAGAATAATCTTTTATTTTAATTTAAACCCAATGTTCCATTAATTTTGCAGTAGGTGGTTCTAGTAAAAATTATAATTATTATTAAATATTTAGACGTAGTCAGAGCAAAGTTAGATTTTAAGTATTTATTGTAGACAAAGCTTTATATTAATAGATATTATATATTTTGGTAAGTGGGTGGTTTGGGTGGTAACAGAATGTATAATGATATAAAGTTTTGCAAACGGTCTTACACAGAACAAGAAATTTTTGTACCTACCTTTAACAATGGGATTAAGAAATCTTATTTAGGGACCCCTAAGATTTAATTTGTTAAATTAGTCTGTAAGTATTGTAAACGGAACTATTATTTTACCCTAAAAGTATATAATATAAATGTAGAGTTTCGTATCAGTTATAAAATTAAAATATTTGTTACCATATAAAATTATGGTCATATTATTTGTCTTTAATCTATTGCATCTTTATTCGATCACAAAATAAATATGTAAAATAACTAATAACAAATAATACAACTATAATAATGATAATTTTATTTGGTAACAAACGTCTTAATTTTATAACAACTTTGTATGACGTCATAAATTCTTATTAGTATGGTTGAAAAATTTAGTAACAACTGAAACAGAATTAAAACGCAGGAGAAAAGTAAAAGACATTTTATGTATAAAAATTCTGTTCTTAATTATTTCTCACAAAGTTGGTGACAATATTTTAACGTGTCAAACATACTTTAGTTGTAAAATTGAAATTGTTATGAAGTAAAATTATCACTATTTTAATTACTAATTATTTTTCATCTTTATTTTGTAGTAGAAGTTACTTTTATTACAAAATAAAAATGGCATGAAAGTTTATAATATTTACAACAAAAATAATGATAGTTTTACTTGGGTACAAACATTTCAATTTTACTACTAAATCCTGTTTGACACGTCAAAAAATTGACACCAAATTTGTTAACAAATAATTATGAACAGAATTTTTAAGCCAAATGTCGTTTACGATTCTTTTGTATTATAATTCTGCTCACAATTGTTACTAAATTTGTCAACAAATCTAATAACAATTTATTATTATGTTTTTTGTAATACCAATAATCTTTAATTTTTATAAGAAAAAGTCTAATTAGATATAATGCAAATATATTTTTTTATTCAAAGAATTGATTTTTTAAGACCTCCTCGTATGTAGTTTTTAAAACGGCCTCCAGAGGGCAGCATCAGTCAATAAACGTTTTAACTTTTGAGTTTAAAATCAATCAAAAAATTTCATTTCTATACATAAATCCGTACATACATAATTTTCAATGCCTTTAGTAGTTATATTTATTTAATATGGGATTTAAATACTGCCATACGACATACGACTCTTCTGTAGTACAGATAGCATCAAACATTCAATTTTCCATACATTCCGTCCAGCATTCCATTTTGCATTCCTTGCATTCCATTCTGCATTCCTGACATTCTATTCTACATTCCATACATTCCATTTCGCATTCCACACATTTTTAGAATCATCTCGTTTTCAAAGATTAAAATACCCAGAGTGAACGTCCCATAATTAATTGGTTAAATTCCCATAGATATAAATCTCCCCTTCACATATAAAGTGATGTATGTTCAAAGTAAAGCAGTATTTTTGGTTGCCTGTATTTAGGCGCAAAGCTTTTTCCAGCCAGTGCTGCCCTCTATCAGCCGTTTTAAGGCCAGTGAAGGGATAAAAAATAAATTATATCTTAATTTATATTTTACTGTTAATATATTATACATTAAGGGTAGTTATATAAAAAACAAAAATAAACAGTAAATACAAGTAAAATTTATACAAACTGTTATTTAAATATCCCTATTTCTAATTTTTCAGGATTTATAAAATACAAAAATAAGAATAAATGCAATTTAAGCTATGAATATACGAGCCCCTTCCCACATCATTTGGCCCAATCCGCTTAATTTAATTTTATTTAGTTAATATATGACACAAATAATAACTAATATAAATAATCACCATTTTTTATTAATATTACAGACATTTTGTCGTTTTACCGATATATCAAGATATGTTTCATAAAATATTTTACTGTTTCAATGTAAAACGAAATAATACTTAGTTTTAGCAACAGTTCAAGAAAAACTGAAAAAATTAAACGAATTTAAATCGTAAAATTGTAAGGTTTTATTAAGTAAAATGTCTAAAAGATTTACAGTAACAATTTACATTTAAAAGCGACGTTATTCAATATTGATAAATAATATGTAATTAATATATTAGATTTGTGTTAAAGTTATACCATTAAATTTTTAATCTTAAGCTAAAAATTGAATTTAAAATTACGCTATAATGCTGAAAATCTAAATTTTAAATAAAAAGTAAAGATTAAATTTAGTATTATTAAAAATACTATTAGTTAAGTCAGCATATATGAATTTTTAACAAGTGGGCCAATTAAAGTGAGAAGGGGCTCGTAAATAATATTAGTGTAGTACCTTCACCAGCTATTACATCATCTAATAATACACGATTATGCAATACTTATAAAATACAAAGAATAAGAACAGACAACAATGTATTACAAGTAAACAATAAAAATTACTATTGCAATTTTTTATTTAATAACCCCTTATTTATTTCAGGAGAAAACAACAAAAGCAAAGACACAAGGAAGTATGTACAGCCAATTCCGCTTAATTGGGACACTAGGCCATTTTGGCCCAATTAAGCGGCTGCTAAGAGACAGGGAAGTATGTATATATTTACATAACACCCACAAGAGAAATAAGACATGAGAATTATATTATGCATACTAAAATGCCCGGTTGCACCGCTAACACTTAACCCTTGTCTGACAATAATAATTATGCCTTGGGTGCCCAAAATAGGGTCAATTATGACCCGAATTATTTTTGCTATATTTTGTTATTAATATAATTATAATTAATCATGTTTTCGTTTTATTATGTTTATTGAAAATCTTTAATTAATAAATAAGAATAACTCAATATTACATATTTCATAAAATCTTACATTTAAAGAAAACACAGAACTATAAAATAAAACTTAATTATTCTTTATTAAAATAAAAACAACTTAATTATTTATAATGTAAAACTTAATATAATTCTTATCGCCGGTTTTATAAACGACAGATAAATTTACTTCCAAAGTAAATAAAATTTAATCCTTCAAATAACAGTCGAACTTTTGACAATAATCTTATAAATGCCATAAAATGAATAAATTTGACTGGAATTTGTCAGAATGAATTTTCTATGGAAGTAAATTTATTGCGCCCTTTACAAAACCGAGGGTTATTAATGTAAAAAAAAAACATATTTTATAATTTTTCTTCAATCTACGCAAACGAATTAAATCATAATATCGAATACCAAAATCGGGTATCCACAGAACGAAATGAAAAATATGATTACTAACTCAGTACTTTTAAACTTTTAATAACGAACATTATATTTAACAAAATATTAACATATTTTAGGAGAATTCTCAAGAGGAATGGTTTATAATAATTTTATCAATTTTTTAACAAAAAACCGAAAATCGGGTCAGTTTTGACTCTATTTTGGAAAGACAAGGGTTAAATTTTAAGCGCTCCTTAAAATTACAATATGGTATCAAAATGTCAAATGAGTAATTGATTATTGTTGTCAAAATTTTGTTTTACACTTTTTTGTTTAAGTTTAGATTAAAATTTAAGAATTAGCGGTGCAAGTGTTGTAAAATGCCATTTTAAAACGCAGGAAATATTACAAAAAGCTAAGCTGAAATGATTTGAAAATACCCTTAAAACATGGCTGATTTTGTTAAAAATATCTACGACTTCCATTTTGCACGACAAAAACATGTGACGTTAGAAAAAAGTGAGAATTTGTTAAATTTTTTAAAGAATTCAGGCAATCAAATTTAAATTAACATTTGCATTTTTTAAATTAGCATTTGCATTTTCTAAAAATGATCTTATTCTATCAAATACATGTAGCAGTTTTTTTTTAAATATGGAATTTAAATCACTTTTTAGTTTCTAAAAAACAAACAAATGAACATTTCCTGGAATACTGCTTAACCTATAATAAATTTTTCAGATTCAAATGATTTAAATAAACCTTTTGGTTCCTTCTCCAAAATTCAACTGTATCAATGTTCTTTTTTAATATCTTATTCATTGTTATCATCAAAAAAATTTGAATATCATTCTCCATCATGAACTTCCTAAAAATGAAATAATGAGTTACAAATTCATAGCAGTGTAATATTATAAACATTAATATGAAAATATTTATAACATACTATTTACTAAAAATATTAAGTAATTGTGTATTTAATTTGCATTAAACACACAAAATTCTATTCTCCTAGTTCTGTCAACTGACATTCCGCATTAAACTAGGATGCTCAGATCTAAATTTTAGTCTAGATTTAAACCTGTACTAGCCCTAAACTGCCTCATGAATAACTGTTTTCGCCGGTCTAAGTTAGACTTGAGATAGACCTGGTTTAGACTCGAATAAAAGCATTATGAACACGGCTGTTAAAGTTTTCTGAAGGGTCTAGCACTTAAATTCGTTAGATTTTAGGGCTAAAAGGTTTGAAAATAGCGTATCAGAATGATTTGAATCCATGCTTTCCATTGGTTTGCACAGAATTGATGAAAACCCTTTGGTTTACAATATATTCGCCTTTCAAGTTTGTGGCGAAGGACCTGCATTAATTCCTGAATAAAAAGCTAGAATATCCGGACAAGTGTTGTTAAACTTACTTGAATCTACATCATTGAAATCCGAGTCAGATTTTTCCCAAGGGCTTAAATAGGCTCTCAGCCTTTTATAAAAAGCCGGACTCTCATCGGATGGTTATTTTCGTACCTAGAGAACTTAATACTAAAGGATAGGATAGGAAAATTCGGAAAAATCCTTAAAAGTTACGACATTTCCCTGTTTCATTTGTTATTACATAAGAAAAGTCAAGAGAAAAACTCTTTTAATTATTTATTCTCATAAAAAATTAACAATTATTTTCGTCCAGTGTTGTAGTTACCGTATTCTACCGCTAGGTGTAGTCCTACCCTTCGCAGAACCTGAAAAACTAAACTTTTTTTTAGCGCCAAAGTATAAAAGGTGTAATCAATTACCACCTAATTAGTGTTATTTGTTACGTGCTAATATTAATATTATGATTTTATAATGAAAACCTGTTCAGTGAACAGTTCCTTTCAGACTCAAACTTTGGTGAAGTGAACATGGGGTGCTTGTGCTGGATACGACTATTGAAAATTGGTGAACATATGTTGAAAAATCCATAGAATCGAATAACGAAGTTCCATGAATATGTGCTAGATTATAAGAAATTTCTAATAAAAAGTAACTTACCATGGTTGAGTTTAAAATTCGATAATGTTAACAACAGCACCATTTCTAGTTAATTGCACTAGATTTGAACAAAAGCTTTTGTATGCTGTAGATTTATGGGCTTTATATAACTGAAACAGAAGGAGACACGCTTAATAAAATCATAAAATGTGAAAATTTGACGAAATGTATTTAAAAACCTGTTATAAATACGTAAAATAATATTATTCATAATATTAAATAAATTGTGAATTATATTAAAACGCTATTTTGCTGTATTTACTTCAAACTCTGTTCTGCTAGTTAAAAATTGCATGGCTGAACATATGCAATCGTAATGAATGAATTATTTATGTGTAAAAATATGAATTGTTTCCTATTTGTGAAAATAAATAAAATAATGTTTTCTTAGAATTTTGGCTGATATTATTGTGATTTAATTTGCAACCATACATTTAGACCTTTGGATTTGACATTGTTAATTTTGTCTTTCGGTTTACGAACGATAAATTCAGCACATTAACCAACAGCTGATTTCACAATTTCATACATTTAATAATAAAATCGAATCATTTACCTTGGAAAATAACAGCTAGGCCTAAGTTCTGTTCAGTTATACCACAATAAATATAACGCACTAAAATAATTTCGTAATACAGAACAAACACGACGCACGTAAATGTTTGTTAACCAAATCGCCATTTTACCAACTACGAGGTAATGGAAAAAACTGCTTGTCTGTGGTTGGTTGGGTCAGACTAGGTATACGTGAAATGCAATAATATAATAATTATATTTGTGAATGTAATTTATCGTAACAGGGGCGGATTGGAGAAGTAAATCGGCCCGGGCGATTATTCTTATTTCGGCCCTTTTCAGAGTGAAAAAGGTATAATGCATGCTCGTATATGTACACTGCTGGAAAAAAAAATCGGACATTTTTTTGTTATTATCTCGAGAACTATAAGAGATACGAAGTCGGTTAATTAGACGAAAGTTGTCCTCTATTAAGATGCCATTTTAGCAATGTATTATTTATTCAGAAGAAATGCATAGGTCATTAAATACAGACAAATATGTAAATTTTATAGTTTTTTTTTCCAGATTTTGATTTTCACTTCTGTAGGACACTTTTTAAAGCTCTTTCGAATGGCGATAGTTTTTTTTATCACTACTGTATTTCACGCTATACTACCAAACAAAACAATACATTGCTAAAATGGCATTCTAATATAGGACAAGTTTTGTTGAATTAACCGACTTCGTACCTCTTATAGTTCTCGAGATAATAACAAAAATAAAAATTAAAAATCAAAGTGTCTGATTTTTTTATTCATCAGTGTATAATAATTTTTATTTATGAAAATTATCACACTGTTATATGTATATATTTTTTGTGTCTCCATCCGGTAAGTAATTGAATATAATGTATTTCAAAATTGTCTAGAAACACGTTAGCGGCCTAGGCCTATAATTGGCTTTGAAATTCAAATTTTCCGATAATACCAACATAAACAAAAACCTAGTATTTAATATTTGGAACGAAATACATTGGAAATATTGCCTGGAGTGAAAAACGCAAATAATTATTTGATAACTCTACCTAAAAATTACTTGAAATTCTTGGTAACTTAAACCGAAAACTGGAATCCATCAGAAACAGAAACTCGTTAAGTTGAATATTTTGGGGAAATTCCTAGTTCTTTTTATTTGGTATGAATTGTATGTTTTGAAACTGGACGACGAAAAATTTATATGTGCAGGATGAATTTTTTTTTTTTTATTCCAACAGATATCTATTTTATAAAATATACCATACATTTATGGATTTATGTAAGTGTATATACTCATATTTCATATACTACGTATCTTTCTAATTTATTACATTGGAGTATTAAATAACTCGAACTTTTTTTGATAACGTGAATTTTTTTCTGGCATACTCGTATTCAATTTCGAGTTATCGAAGTTCCACGACAAAATAACAACATGTTTTTCAAATATTAGAGTAATTGTCCAAAATTTACATTTTTAAATTATAAAAAAATATATTCTGACTACACTATGTAATTGAAGGCTGCCAACCGGCCCTTTGGACCACTCGGCCCTTCGGGGTTTGCCCGATCGCCCGATAGGACAATCCGCCCCTGTATCGTAAACCGTTTTTAAATATAAATATTCGTGTGCGAAATAAACATTAAAAATATATACCTATATTATCTAATCCCATGAATTAAATAATACCTCATTTTATATTATTATTAATAATAATAATACTAATAATAATAATAATAAGAAGAAGAAGCCGTGTTAATGATAATGTAGATAATAGTGATGATGAAAATAAGTTAATAATTCTAATATTATTTTATATATGAACTAATTATTATTTACACGTTTATGTATATAATGTATTAAGATATTTCATTTAAAAAAATAGTAATAACAATAATAAGCCGTGCTGATGTTGAGAAAGATAACGGTGATTAAGAATCTATATTAATTCTAATATTATTTTATGTATGAACGTTGTAATTATTATTTATTTGTTTATGTATGTTGTTTTATTGGAGGAATGGGATACAAAAACATAAGCGGTGAAATATGATGACCAGAGGAAAATTTTACTAAGGAATTCTTGGGCAGGACTCCATCGCTCAACTCAGGATTCAGGTCCATTGGTTACTCCTACAGGTACTGCAGGACATGTCTTCGTCCTGGGAATCTGCGATAATAGAAAATACAATCAACAATTAATAAAATAATAGTCAAATAATTTTAGATAATAAAAAAATGTTTCTTATACTAAATATTGTTTATATATATTATAATTTGAATAATTGTTGAAACATATACAAAAATAATTTTCATTATATAATATGTATGTAGATTAGAGTTGTTGTCATTAAGTGGTGCCAATTAAAAATAAAAATTTAATCTGTTCTTTAATACAAATAAGAATTACAATTTTTTTTTCACTGAAACTGTTAGTTACTGGGCTTTTTGCACTATCTCTATGCTTTTAAATAAATTAATATTAAATACCGAAAAAAATAATTCTTAATTAAACACTAGATTTCTATTTTTTTTTTTTTCAAAAAACTGTTCAAACTTATCGCATTTTTTACATCAGTTACAATAGTGCCCTTTTTCATTAAAATAGATTCATGAGGTACGTGTTTTTATTATAGACGTAAAAATATATTAACTAAAGCAAAAAGTATAATCTTATTTCATAAAAAGAAATAAAATTCAATAACTGTGATTATTTTTGTATTTTTTGTAAATTTGTAAAATAAACTGATTATAATTTAACAAAAAAGACTTCCAAACTTCTTTTTTAAATAGATAGGTACCTATTATCTTTAATTTACAGAGACGGGTTTACACAGAACATTTTTCCAATCGCTTATACCGTTTTAAGGGGTGGCAGCGATTTTTTTTAACAACCACTTTGATATGAATCGCATGTTTTGTAAAATTTAAAGTAAAATAGAAATAATAATATTTGGACTTACCATGAATAAATGATATCTTCAGGTTCGTCCCCAGGTCCGCTATATATCCAGAAATATCTCCGAGCAGCAAAATGTTTTTCTGTTAAGGTCTAAATGTAAAAGCAGTTATCTGAGGATCAAGTTACATAACATATTCCTATTTAAAATATTGAATACCATTAATTAACTACATGTACTGAAATTTTATTACAGTATAATAATTTATGATATGGTACATTTAAAGAACAATATGATATATGATTTAAATACATCAATACTTTTCAATGATTATGAAATTTAACATGTGCTATATCCTACAAGTTGCAAAATAATATAAAATAGTAAAATATGACCAAACTATGATAGGATGAAATATCCAGTTCAGCTACAGGTCCTGCAGGTGTTCAAAAATATCTCCAAACACAAAGAAGGCGTTCTGAAAAGCACAATACACCAGCACACCATTCCCGTCTTCACCCTAGCACAGCAATAATCAAAATGATAGAATAAATTCACATAACAGTGGGGGCGAAGTAATTATACGAATTAATTAAAAATACTCAGATCTAAAAATTATTTTTTATTAGTATTACATAATAGTTTTTCAAATTTCCATATCTTTTTTCATATTTTAAATATTGCCGACGCTAGGAATTTCGAAAAAATTGACGATTATCAAAAAAAGTGTTTTCTCAAACTTTAAAATTTTGTAAATTTATTGTGTAAAATACTTTTTAACCAAATGTTGAATGTTTCCATAATTGAACCTATAGTTTTTAAATTTTGCAGTCTAAATTTTGGTTTACAACCTAATTTTGGATATAGAAAATAAATCACTGCTCCTATATTTTAAATATTAAGGGCCAGTTTAACAATCTCCGGTTAGAATTTTTACTGTAAGTTAAATAAACAATATTGAATCGGATTATTGACAGCAATGATCAATTTGTCATTTGACAATTCATTTCGTTTTAATTTTTTTTATACAACTGACAGTTAAAACTTTAACCAGAGATTGAAAAACTGGCCCCAAGTGTCCAAATTTTGGGTGTGTATTCAAGTTTAAGATTTTAAAAATTGGGTGTCGCGTTTGATTTTCCACTCATTTTTGGAAACACAATTAATTTATAACGGTTTCATAATTATGCAATAAATCTTACCTTTGTCGCGCCTTTGTCGTAGGTACGTAACTGTTAATAATAAAAAAAATATATACATTTTAAAAAAGAATGAATAAAGTATATATAGACTATTTATACTGTAGGACAAATTTGAACATATAGCACACAGAAAACAATTTATTTGGATTTTTTCTACAACAATTGATATTAACTTATAACAAATATCACAATAATGAAATTCTATACAATAAATTAATAGATGACGAAAAATAAACATTTTTTGGAAACAGAAAAAAAGAGTAAAACACGAATGAGTAATAAATGAGTACATGATGTTATGATACAGTAACATTGAACGTCATGGTAGTGTAGTGATGTGTTGTGTCGTGTAACAATGAACATAACGATCTGAGATCTATCGGGGTTGTTTTGTCTTGTCAGTAGACTAGTGAGATGACACAGAGGAAAATAGGACAAGGTACGAGGTGTACTGTGGACGGTGGAGCTTGCTCGTTGTCTACGGAAAGAAACAGTGTGTTCCTTAGACTGGACAAAGTAATATGTACTGTGATCAAGCAAAACAAGCATTCCAATCAATGTAACAGACTATAGTACTATTATAATTACGCGTGTCAACATTTTACCATACCTAGGCTTTACTTATACGTATTTATAGTTATGTATTTTTAGTTGGCTTTTTCAACGAATAATCAATAAGCGATCTCGTATCGTTATCTCAATCATAATATTATTTATCATCTTTAGCGAAATGGTCCATTAAATAATTATACAATGATATGTATGTTTATATTTAATATTGTTCATAGCGTCTCATCTTATTTAATAATAAATGTACAAATGCACCCTTCACGTAGCAGTCTGTATGTGCACTTTTGTTCTTGCATTACAAATAGAAATGTAGGAATATCTGTACAAAAATGCAAACGAAAAGGACCGACGACATACTTATGTATATATACCTATTTAATTTTTCGTATTTTTTTGTCATTTTGAATTATATTCATTAGTTCCTTAAAGTTATGATAACAAACTCTCAAGAATCTTTAATATTCCGATTAACAATAGTTTTTGTAAATAGGCATAGTATTGTGTATTGTAACAATGTGCTGACTAACATTAGAATTATGCTACAATATCGTGCGCCTTATACGAGTGACGATAGCGTGAAACGATTATTCCATTGGGAGACGGGGATGCGAAGTGGTTTTTGAGGTGTGTGGTCGGTTCGAGTGTTACAACTATGTAGCTTTTCCTCATTTTTAAGGCCAACAGCATTGTCCCAATCATCGAAAAAGATCATTCATTTGAAGAGCTGTTAGCAAAAATAACCTTAGTCCATTTTATAGCTTCTTTCTGCAACTTAACTCAGGATCATGATTCAATATTAGAAAATTATTTACTGGATATTCAGTAATTGAAAAATAAACATTGATGTGTAATTACAATAATTCGTCATTTATATAGGACGTTTTTGTAGAAATGCTAAAACTTTAAAATATAATAACTTGTGAATAAGTTACTTTTTGAGGGAAACAGTTTACCAGACTGTTTGTTATCCATTCGTGAAAGTACATGTCGCTGTATGTAACTCATATTTACAATATTAGGAATATGCTTGTTCTTGTCAAAAGCTCTTCAATTTCTGAAATAGTGTTTCATTTATTTACCACCAACACGACATATATCAAATTTTTATACATATTTCGCCTAGAAAACAAAGTTTTTTAATATGACGCATAGAGTAGTTTTGACCGCAGATATATGCGTTTTAAAGAGTGACCTTCAAATTTCAAATGAACTTATTGTTTGAGCTATGTAAAAAGTATTTACATTGATTTGAAGTATATGTAGGATGATATATTGTGGCTCCCTTATCAAAACAACCTAAGTCTCTATACGACTGAGGAATATATTAAAACATTCTAAATTTGACAGACAGATGCTGTTACAAAGTTTTCATGACCAAAATAACAACTATGGGAGATATGTATTTTCCTATTTTCTATATAACCCAAAATTAAATCTGTACCTTGATACTAAAATGACTGATGTCAGTTTTGTTAATTTCTGGGAAACCTTAAATTATTTTTTGAATTATTTAAAATTTTCTTATAACAGTGTACATGAAATATTTTCTCAGAGTATCAGGGTTTTATTTCAATCATCTTTATTAATCAAGTAACAGTGTAAAATTTAGTTTCATGTATTTGGATTTTTTTTTCCCAGAAATCATTGGTGCATATAATTCAAATTCATCAATTTTGAACATTACTTTTAGCACCAAAGCATAGAAATAACTATAGAGATTTCAAAATCTCAAGCTCAACAAAAATTATGAGTCTTTCATGCTTCTCGATGATTGTGACAATTGCTAAATGTTTTTGTTGGCTTTGAAAAATGTGAAATACTTTACTAAAGAGAGCGAGAAAACACTCTGCAATAGATAGCTAC
The DNA here is from genome assembly GCA_943142095.1 of Ophonus ardosiacus. NCBI lineage: Eukaryota > Metazoa > Arthropoda > Insecta > Coleoptera > Carabidae > Ophonus > Ophonus ardosiacus. Next base: position 13,332,117 of record OW964833.1, on the reverse strand, counting down.
CAGTCGCCAGTAGGTACTTGAGAATGAGGCTTAACGTTTAACTTTCACATAATCTATGTAGTTAGCAATAGCAAGTGATATACTGACAATGAGCAGTATATGGCTACTTGCCACTGGCGATGAGATGAGCGATGCAACCCCTCAGTCTTCACATCGCTCATCTTCGAACATTTAATGACAGTTATCATTTTACATGGGAAGACGTTTTACGATTGTACAATATTATTAAATTTAGTCATCATCATTCAGTGACACATCGATAAAAACATATATGTATATTATTACTATGATGCATCAGATGCCAAGCACTTCACTTCACACTCAAACAGAGGACACTTATCTAGTGATCACCACGGGCTCAACGCTCAACGCTCAAGGTTCAAGGTTCAGGCACACACTTGGACAGATACAATGAGCAGTAGTATTGCTGCGCAGAACAACTCTGATTTCGCTATTATATCAATATTCAATATAGTATCATGTATAATAATATAGTTCATTTCTCTCATTTCATTACCTAGATGATCTTATTGCTAACTTTATCTATACGAGTAGGTGTGGTACCTTACTTTTACTTTACTTACAACTTAAAGCACTATCATCTTGGTTGACAGTCAACATTGACATTTACACTGACTATCATCAATACTAAAAGGATAGATCTCTTACAATTATACAATTCTTTTATTGACTAGTAGTGTTATCATTGTAAAAGGATATGTATTGTTACTTGTGCTTACCTTACTTATTTTAATTGCCTAATGTCAGGATATTAACATGAAATGTGTGGAGTGTAACAGTCGTGTGAGCAGTGGCGCCAGCACCAGTGCTACTGCCGAACATATGTGAAGAGAGTTTGCACCACTTGGCTCCAATTGGTTGATTTCCACTTCTGCCATTTTGAATATAGACAGCAGCAAGTGGGAGTTGAAGTCGGAGTGCTGCGAGTTGATCTTTTCGCTGATGGTTTCTAACAGAGCTGCGCAGTGCTCCTAGAAATTCAAATACAATAGAGGTTTTCACATAAGTGGAAACGGGGTGGGTAAATAATCCTCGGGCGCCAGACGGTCAAGCAAGATTTTCTTAGGTTTTTGTCAGAAAGAGAATCAAAAGTTCCACCTTTAAATTTTATGTACATTGTTTTGTTTTTGCAAAAACTTTGTTCCTCGCGATAATAACTAACAAAAATGCGGCTTAATCATACCTTTTCCCTAAGAAGTAAAGTGGCTGGAGAGACTTCATTGCCATCGACATCCCCAGACAATTTCACTATCAAAATAACATTCTCCTTCGTTACATTGAACAGCGACAAAGTACACAACGTCTCGTTGTCTGCTTCTCGATTCAAAAACTCTTGCAACGACTCCACTGCATCATGGACACTGAGATTACTATGCGGCTTCAAAAGAGTCTCATCTCTTTCACTGTAGCCCAGGAAAAGGAATACACCTTGAGGAAGAGTGTAGTCACCTGGCGTTGGCTTCATACAGATAAACCGGCCCGAGTAGCAGAGACAACGACCGCGGAAGGCTTGATATGCAGGGGCAGCGTGGTTGTAAAGAGCAAATTCTGTTTTGCATGGTGTGCGATCCACGCAGATTTCGTTGCAAACTAAGGATTCGCCTATACCGCAGTGGCAGATGTCTGAGCATTCGACTTCGTCTTCGTGGTACATCTGCAACAAAGATAATACTCAGAAAAATTATGGAGGGATCTTTCAATCGTAATGGATTTGGACTAGTGCAGTTTATTAAGCCCACTAGATAACTCGATTTTGTAACTTTAAATTCTACAGGATTTCAAATTCTACTAGAATCTGGGTTTTCCCTCTATTTCTTTGGACGTTATGTCGAACCTACATGATCTAGAAAACTATAGAAATTTAAAAATACAAATTCTACGGTTCCAGATCAGTAAAATTTGAAATCTACTTTGAGAAAGAATGAAGCGAAATCTTAATTCAATATCTCGAATTAAAATTCACTAAGTAACTAAATTACATTTTTTGCTTGTAACATAAAATTACTTGAGGTTGAAAAGAAGAAGACCCAGAATATTAAAAAAATGTAGCGATCGATTTCGGACCATCTGTTGGGGTCTCTCATCAGGCCGACAGGTCAAAAGAGTTAAAATAAATATGTACTTATTGGTTGAATCCATTGTCGATCTGTGAATTTTAAATTAGTTTTTAAATTTCAATTTTAATAAACTAATTCAAAATTCACATACCGACAATGGATTCAACCAATAAATATATATTTTAACACTTCTGATTCGTCGGCCTGATGATGGACCTAAAATATGATCCGAAATCGATCGCCACTTTAATAAAACATTTTTTACATTTTGCATCTTCTTCTTTTCTACCTCAATATACACAATGCGTATTGTAGGTACGTAAGCTATTTTACCTGTTATTAACAGCATGTTCAAAAGCAGTATAACTATTGAAATGTCAAGGTCGACAATATGATAAAAAATGTTATATGTTTGTCTATTTTAGTAAGCAAATCGTTAACAAAAAAAAAAAAAAATTATGAAAATTTTAAATAGTTTTCTGTAAAGGGCAGGGGAGAAAAAATGCAGGAACAATATTGTGATTTAATACTAGAAACGTCCGGAACTTATGAAAATTAATAGAAAACACAAAGGTAGGACCGTTGTTGAACATCTTATTTACATAACTTTTATATTTCGCTAAGGGCTGTACCATCTATCTCCTAATGAACAACCTAATAGCAAATAGTTATCCGTTAAATAATTTATTTATTAGGTGAATAAATTTTGTTAGTTTTTTATGAATCAATGACACAAATTCTGGGAAGAGGCAAAGGTATTATATATTTCAAAAGTTTTTTTTAGAATATAACTAAATTTAACTATCATGCTGTACGAAGTATGCATGTAGTGTACCTATTACCTATGATTAATGATTTTGAAAACTCAATATGAAACATACCTACTAATAATTTGTAAATAATGCAATATAAATAATGTTTATTTAATTGAATTCTCTAATGACGAAATTAATTATGTTTATTTACTCACCCGCTTGGTATTTCCTTCTGGAATATACTGATTGCTCTGATGTGGTCTTTGGAATACACAAAATCCTGTAAATAGAATATGCGGTATTAATGAGGATAAAAGATTCATCAATAACTAACTAAATTACTTTATCGGAATGATAGTCGTAACTGTCATCTATTCGGATAGGTGAATAATAATAATTAGTATGTACGTGAATATTCACAGTTATATAGATTTATAATACAACATTATAAATTATGTTAATATATTCCTTCAACTTTATCATTGTAATGAACTGGACATTATGGAACACTTTACACGGTAATACACGCATCAAGACTTTAATTGTTTATTCTGGTGCTATTTTTAGTTAAGTTATAGTTAGACACACATTTTAATACAATAAATTTATGGAATAAACTTTTATATGCACTGTAGCGTTCTCTAATTAATGAAGTTTAAAAATCTTTTAGAAACTGTTGATTATTCAGTGTAATTCCTGGAAATATTGCTGTTTTATTTTTTAAATGTTTAATTGCATTTTTTCTTGTATTTTTATTAATTTATTTATTTATTTAATTAATTAATTGTTTCCTGAGCAGTCTCCTATTCAATGAGTAGGAATGTATATATATATATATATATATATATATATATATATATATATATATATATGTAAACATATCACATAAATGTAACAAAAATAAAAGTATTCCAATTTACTATAGCGACTAAGAAAAACAAAAAACATCATTTTACAATATATATTTTTATATATAGTTTACTCTGTACTTAACCGGTTATAAAAACGATTTCGTTAAATAAATTTTAAAACGATTATATTAACTGGTTAAATAAAACGGTTAATATTATATTTCAGGCAAAAATTGATTTATATAAATTATTTTTCCTATTTTATTTGAATTTTTATTCCATATATTTCGGTATGAAGAGTGAAAAATATGTAATTTTCCTTCTTTACAGAATAAGTTCTAATTTATTTCGATTATTAGTTATAATATTAAAAAAAATAATAATAATATGGGGTCCCGTGGCCGCGTGCCTGAGTGTCTAGTCGCGAACCTGGGGGAACCGAGTTCGATCCCGACAGGCGCCAAATATTTCCAATTTTAAATGGCACAAAAGTGACCTCTGTGGTGCACTCTCCACACCAGCTATGAGTGCCCGTGAGGTGACGCCTGGTAAGCGCCCACACGGTAAAATATATCGTCATCATTACCGATGTCTACATGTGTTGTAGATACTGGCAGACCCAGAAATGGATAATATGCCGTGATGATATATTTATATTTTATTTATTTATATAAAAAAAATATATCATCACGGCATATTACCCATTACTGGGTGTGCCAGTATGTACAACATATGTAGACATCGGTAATGATGATATATTTTACTGTGTGGGCGCTTACCAGGCGTCACCTCACGGGCACCACAGGGATCACTTATGTGTGATTAAAAGTCTGCACTGGCCGGGATCGAACCCGGGTCACTAGATTGGCAACCAGACACTAAACGCAGACGGCCACACGACTTCCTATTAGTTATTGGTTTTTAAATTGTGGTTTCAGATAAAAATCAAGTATTTGGACTTCATATATCGGTTATGGGGTCCCGTGGCCGCGTGCCTGAGTGTCTGGTCGCGAACCTGGGGGAACCGGGTTCGATCCCGACAGACGCTAAATATTTCCAATTTTAAATGGCACAAAAGTGACCCCTGTGGTGCACTCTCCACACCAGCTATGAGTGCCCGTGAGGTGACGCCTGGTAAGCGCCCACACGGTAAAATATGTCGTCATCATTACCGATGTCTACATGTGTTGTAGATACTGGCACACCCAGAAATGGGTAATATGCCGTGATGATATATTTATTTTATTTTATTTTATATATCGGTTAACCGGTTTCGAAGCACCCTGCATAACAAAAATATAAATTTATAATAAGTCGACGTTTGTATATTATCCGAGTTCTCATATTGTATCAATAAAACTAACAACTATGTAAACATATTAATATTTCAATTATTCCAGCGAGTACCATTTTATAATTATTATTAAATTAGATAAATCTGTACCACATTAAATTTATCGTATTTATTATAATAAATTATTACAATTGTCTTTTAGAGTATTAAAAAGTAAAGTAAAAAAAAATTGTTTTAAAATTAAATCTTAATTAACTTACTTGGGGATACAGTGGTTGTGGTAGTCGTTGTCGTAGTTGTCATCGGAGGCGGTTTCACAGTGGTTATTTCTCTCGTCATCAAGGTGGTGGTCACCGTGATGACGGTCGCTTGCGCAAGAGTCGTACTACTCGTCGTCCGCCAATCTATAGTCGTCCGAGTCGTCGTGGTTGTTGGAGGTGTTGTCGTCTGCATCTGCTCTGTACGATTCATGTGGTAGTTCTTCTGCGATTCAACTGTAAACAAATTCGTGTAAGGGAAAAAATGCATGAATATTTAATACAAAATCAATTTTTACATTTATGCACATATTAATATTGAAAGGATCGGATCATTTTGATAGGTTTTATGAAAATGCTGACTTTGTCGCATCAACTTTTGTTTGTTTATTGATTTTGTGATTGCCAATGCAAATTTGATGCGATTATGTTGATTTTTAAAAATGCATTTTCAGCAGTTTTTTAGATTGACCTTTCTAACAGAAAGATGAAAAATATTCAGAAGTTTAAAACCAATTAATTTATATATTATTTATAATCGTAGGTAACATATCGTTGTTTTTATTCTATAATTATTTTTTGATTAATAATTTCATATTAAAAATTGCAATTTAAAATTTTGAAATCAATGACAACATAATTTGAATTGTTTGTTGAAACTTTCATAACTCACCGACGCATGGATTCACCCAGAGCAATCTCTGCCACCCTAGGCAGTCGTACAGTTGTGTGAGATCCGTCCCCTTGCAGGCACACGTGGTGCGAAGTTCTGTGCCGAGGATTCCCAACATCGCCGCACGACACTCCGAAGGCGGGCCTGCGCATTTCTTTGTAACACTGTCCACCGCGCACGACTGCTCGTAGTGCTCCAGCCGACTCCTACAATCATCACAATCATTCTAATTAATGGCCTCAACCCGTTTCATGTTTCCTTCATTTCCCTCAGGGCTACATCCCACAGCTACCATTCCCAGAGAGAACTCCGTCATACAACTTCTGACAGGTCCAGATACACAAAATTAAAACTTCGCTAATTATAATGAAGGCATGTAATTTGACCCAACAGAATACGAGACTCGACGCAAGTGGCAAGCAGCAAATCAGTATGAACAGCATGAATGCAAGGAACACGAATGAAATAAATCAGACGGAAATAAAACTTATGATCAGTGTAGGTAAAGTACAAGCTGTAGATGTAGAGGTAGTAGGTAGGATATTTGATTTGTTAGAAAATAAATCAGCGAGAAATGAGTCCCATGAGACGGAAGTGAGTTGAGCAGGAACAAACCTGCATTCGTTGTCTTCTCGGCACGTCTCGGCGAGCGAGTGGCAGGTGGGCGTCGGGGCGCCTTCAATCCTCTGCGCGCACACAGGATGCAGCTTCTCCTGGGCTAGCATGCAAGGGTCCTGCTTGTTGTCTGTCTTCTTGCATAAGCAGAACGCGATCTCCAGGCTCCAGGTGAGGTCCTGGCGACGGTAGAACGCCTGTAAGGCCTCCATGCAAGAATTGCGATTGCACCGCGACATGTCGCAGTGGTGCAGCACTGGATGCAGTGCCATCCGACAACTGTAGTTGTTGTTACAGTTGTTGAGCGCCAAGTGGCACGTGCTTTGAAATACAAGCTTGGTAAACTCGTGGTTACCCGAGCGATCGTCCGAGTTGCCTAGAACAAGCACGACTAGCGTGAGCCTTGGATACGGCGTCAAAATGTTAGCAGCTAGATGCTTACTGGCGGACCGACGTTTGCTGCTTTTGCGTTTGCTAACACGTACGCACATTTGCACGCAAGCAGACAAAGTTCCTTTCGTTACAGAAGTAGGTAATCATGTTTACTGTACGCGGGAATCCGGCACAGCGGATTAAGAGTGCTTGTATATATCTGGGACTCGCTTTGTATAACTCGTCACTGGCGTATCGTATCGTATATGAAATAATGAAATACGTGCTTGTTGCTTGAACCCCAGAAAGGTAAATCCATGCAAATCAATGAATCTACGTGCCTCAGTAACAAATGTAGGGGTATCCAGGTGCATCAAACCTGTGCACAGTCATCCCAATTTGAAATAGATAAATGGCTAAAGACTAGTACACGTCACGGGCACGGGGTACCGGTCGCCGATAAGGATAGGATCCGTGTGCCGGTTAGGATCAAATGGGAGTTAACTGAACTAAACTGAACTGAACTGAGGTCTTTACAGTCTGTGGCTTCATGGCTGTTCTATACCTACTTGCGTGAACCTTTCTGTGACCCTGGTGGTGATGCGAGGACGGCTTGGGATCGAGCTCCTCGTCGTACTGGGAGACGTTGTTGGGCCCGTGGACGTGGGATTGCCTGTTCTTTAACATGGTAACGCTTATGTGATCCTTCAGTATGGCGGCGTGTACGTCCTCGCTATCCGCGTCTACTAGCGGGTTCTCTACCTGAGACTCAGTGCCAATGCCTAGCCCGTAGTCAAACGAAGCAGATGCATTATCCGACGGCGAAATCACTTTAACTGAAACGACGGCCCAATCAGTTGCAGTAGCAAGGTACCCGGTTGCTCGCGGTTAACGATACTTGTAATTGATACTAGCAATATACACGATACGACATACGACATCGCCGCGAGAATCGCATACACGTCCAACGTCCATAGCACAGTTCGTTGAACAAATAACACTAATTCTATATGACCATCAAAACACACAGCACATTCACACTCACATTAAAACCAATCAACACAACTGTCGCCGCGATCTACTACGCATCAGCAACACAACAAACAAACGACAGAACAACAAAACAAAGAACAAGCTCAGTCTACACCTCGCGAGCCGTACGCGTATGACAATCATCCTGTAGAATTGGTACCGAATGCCGAAGAATATAAGATTAGAGAAAGCAATAACACATGATTGATTAAAAGGGAGGGCATATAACGGACAAACAGAGAAGTGGTTGACGTCTCACCCTGGCCGGCCTCGGGCGGCACTGCAGCCGGTAACCGTAAAGAGTCGTCGATCGTCTCCTCTACGGACACCTGGATATCGTTATCATGGGCAGAGCCCGTGCGATGCGTGCGGTATGCGTGGGTGCCGGAGGCGTGAGCAGTGCCAGGCATTCGCGGTCTCGTAGTAGGAGGGAACAGGAAGTACGGGTATAGGTTAGTCGGGGGGAACCAGAAGTTCCTGAAATAGCCCTGTTCGGGATCGTACGGGTACAGTGCAGAATCAGTGCCGGACAGATCAAAGGAAAACGGAAGAATGTCTGAAACATATAAATCAACACAGGAACTAGAACGTGCTCGTGTGCATTTGCATTTGTGTATCATTTACGAATGTATGTGGTGCAGTGTGCGTGAGCTTATATGGTGCGTTCGTGCTTTGGTGCCGGATGCCGAGGTGGCTGGTGCGATTTGTAGTCGTGCACAGCAGAGACGGTGAAGGTGAACGGTGCAATAGTGACAGTTAGTGGCAGTATGTTGTAGCGTGAGGGTGAGATACAGGCACAGCATACACTTGGCGCCTTGACTCGATACATCTACAGACACTATATGTGATGCGCGCCCGTGTCCACTCACTAGTGAAAGTGTACTTTGGTCCGTGGTTAGTGATATGTGGAATTTTTCATTCTCGAAATAACTAACATAAACACATATACAACCCTTACATAGCTCTAGTTGAGGTACTTTTATTTCAATTGTAAAATGCGATCTCTTGTGGTATACGGTGCTTATGCTTTTTATATCAGAGACTGAGATACATAGTGAAATAAGTACATGACGTTGTGAAAACATCGCGTTTCTTGACAAGGCATAATGCTCTACACTCTCTTGTGAGTACAATTGCATCAACACTGTCATTCGACAGCTGTATAAAAAACTTGAATTGTGTCTCGTTGTTGAACAGAGAGAGGGAAGAACAACTGCCGTGATGAAGAAACAAGTCGAGCAGAGAGCTAGTGAACGGCGACGAATAGTGGAGAAATAGAAATTGATTGTATGAAATAGCTTCGTAAACATATCATCATAAACAAGAGTTAAACTGTGTCGGAATAATTAATATATTTAGGAAGCCGTTCCATAAATCAGAGAACGAATAGACATACGTCTTGAGGTGTAACGAGTTCGTGTCCGATGACGTGTCATGTGCGTGTTTCAGTTTCAGTAATGTAGTTGGTTAGACGGCCGTCTGGTATCGCGGAAGAAGTGACTCACTTACCCACACACGGATTGTGGTTTACCAAGCTGAAGATACGGTCGCAGCGTCGTTTCATGTGGTTGTTCGGGCAAATGCAACCGAACATCGGCGATAATCTCAAATTCGTCCACGACTCGTGGCACAAGTCTCTGTAACAGAGAACATAGAAGCGTTAGAGAGCACACAGCACACAAAAGCTGTGTCTATCAAACCTGTCATCCATTCGACACTTCCCCTCGCGGACTTTGCAGTTTGTTTTGAAATCGTCAAATAATTTGATGCATTTGCGCTCTTGTTGGCAAACCGATAATGCATGATTGCAAGTGGGCAACGCGTCTACGGGATATGGATCTTTCTCTGGAAAACAGAACAATTTGTGCGTGAGTGTGAATATTGCATTAAAGGAGGCAAACATTGTGCATGTTGTCTGTTGTTCGATCGGAAAGGCAGCGCCGGCACCGGCACTGTTGAACATTAGTTTACGCCAGAAAGGCCGAGACCGGTTCGCCGACTGTCCGCTATTTATGGGGGCAAATTCCCATTGGAAGAGTCTTCAATTAAACGTTCACTTTTAAAATATTACCGTTCCGGATCCCGACAAACGAATTAAGCCGGAACGGAATGATTCCATCGGATTTGCAAGCGCCGAGCGACGTGACGCGCACGCATGCACGCGTGACTTGGAGAAGGAGTTAGAGTCAGAGAAGGAGCCAGGGCCAGGACGACGTGACATGACGGCTTAGATTAGATTCGCGATCTGCCTACGGTGCACGACAACGGTCGACCATGGAAAGAGATAGAGACGTACCCGTTACTTTTCCTTCTCTTCTGTGTTTTCCCGTCGGCGTTCCATTCTCTTACATCATACCATGTATCAAGAGTCGCGATCTGTTATTACAACCGACGCATACCCTGTACTGCGAGTCGCATCTCATTGTTTACAGATGGCGGCGCTCGGATGCAGTGTCCCGCGCTTCAACTTCCACGCTCCTATATGAAACGTACAAAGTCTCTGAATTATCATATTCTACTTCCTGAATTCAACATGCTGGAAATAATGTACGACCCGAATAAGATGTTTCTCATCTTCATCCTCATTCTCATTACAATTATAGTAAGCCGCGTATCGGACAACTGTACTAAAATCATAAATTCTCCCTTGACCGATCAATTTCTAGTTCAGTAGTCAACGATCGTCATAAAAGTTCAATTCAAACGCTGGGCACGGACCAGTAGAACTCGTGGACAACGATCGACATTTGTTCAGAAGAAATGGAGCAGAAGTTTTTCATGATCTTAATACGTTCAAGTTTGGCGACTTTGATGCAGGGATGCGGCCAAGTATCAAATCGGCTTTAACTAAGCTAAGCTAACCTACTCGGAATACGATATCCGCGCGACGGGACCGTCTATCAGTTCAATGTTACACGTAATCATTGTTAATTATCGAAACAATTACTGTTCAATTACAGTTGAAATTAACTTGCAGAAATATCGCCTTCAGACAATCGACATGAGCTTTGGGTAACAATCATCAGTCGTAGACTTAAAGGAGTATCAGAATCAAGCACATTGCACACGGAAGTCCATCGCGGCCAAGATTTACTCTTGCTCACACACAAACAGTAAACAAAGGCCGCACGATCCATGATCCGCGATCGGTGAATTGTAAGACCGCCTGTCGTACCGCTGATGCAGTTACCAATGTTGAGCGACCGACATTTACATCTTACATCTCGCCCGTTCCCGACCTAAATGTTTCAAGTAGAAAAAATTCACCAGCACTGAATTGAGTGACGTGTTAAATTTCATTTTGAAGAGTAGAGAGACGGTTCCGTGTCATGCGATTTACAAATTTTAGATTACGTCATGGAATAGGAATAGGGAAACGGGAAAGGAAGGAATATCGGGTCGATCGGGTGTTAAAAGCTGTTGAGTAGTGTACTCAACTCGTATAGTGAACTGTGTGGCGTACCTTTTTTGAGTACGAATACACAGGGATGATCGAAGAGGAAATCCCTGAAGGAATTGCACTCTGGATCGACGTGGGGCTCTCGGCACAGACAGGTCGGCTTGAAGAAAGGAAAGGCTTGCAACGTCCTCAGGGCTGCCTGGCACTTCGTCACGGTCACCGTAGAACATGCCACTGGAACACAAAACACAACGGCTCCACTTAGTTTCAACACACTCCCTTTGATCTGCTACTGCAAATCCAACTTCCATATTCTACCCTTACAATAAAGAAAACTCTTTACCTATGTTAATATCTCTCCTTTGTATCAGATAGACATTTTTACAAAACATCTTATTCTGTATTTATACGTTACTTCATACACGGAGCACAGGAATTATTTCATTTTAAACTACGGAAACTAAACAAGGCGATAAATGATAAAACACCTTCGTAAAAGTTTTCGTTTGTAATGGATCAAAAGATAGTAATAAACATTTTCACAATAGATTTTAATTTGTTTTTTATCAGATGTAAACACTCAGGTGCAAAAAACGGGCCACTTTTTATTTTCATATTTGTTAACAGCATTGTTTTTGAAACATTTTTAATAAAACTTAACTTTGTCCAATGAAAGACAGACTATTACAGTGTATAAAAAGGTAACATATGGTACTTATCGAGTTATTTAATGGACAATAATAATTATCAATCAAACATGCAATTGAGTCGCCATTCGAAAGAGCGTAAAAAAAGTATCCTAAAGAAATTCAAATCAAAATCTAGAGTTATTTCATACCTAAAAGTTTTGCAAAAATAAAAAACTGCAAAAATTGCATATTTGTTTGTATCTAGTGACCTACGCATTTGTTCTGAATAAACAGCACATTGCTGAAATAGCATCGTAATATAGAACAACTTTTATCTAATTAACCGACTTCGACAATTGTCGAGACAATTAACAAAAATTAAAATCATAGCCGGTTTTTTTTTTTGTAGCTGACTGTAGTTCGTTATTAGTTGACACCAGAGTTTGTTAAAATGTTATTTTTTGGGTAATACATTATTTGACCCGTGAATGAAAGTTATTATTTCGCAGGAAAGTAAATATGAGCAACTGTAATATAGCTCAGATCTAAATACTAAACTCAAATCTCTCCCGGTGGAACAGTTTCAATGATCAAATATTTATAGAATAATACTGACCTAAACCTTCATACACAGTCTAATGCATGCTAATCAATATTCCATGGAATGAATGTAATTGGTTAACTGGAGTTAATTTTAGACAATTCTGTTAGGTAAATTTGCAAATGGAAACAACGGCTGGAGGAAATCCATGGATGGTCATATTGCAGAGAAATGTGTTTTCTTGTTTTGGTAGGCGATCGGGGATAAAAAGAGAAGCACGTCCGTACTGTGTACACGTCTTACGTCCTGCGTCCAAGTTCTCCGTCCTACGTCTCTGTTCCTCCTTCCCAAAGTGGACATGGAACGTGGACCGTCACAGAGTGAGAGTGGAATGTATCGTATAGAAAAGTGCGATATATTTGTCCCGTTCACTTTCCAACATGCGAAGGCTTACGCCCGTCCGTATAAATCATATTTATTCATATTTTAAGACCATATATATCCTCGCCAATGCCGTTTTAAAGTTTTTCCATTTAAATTTGAAATATCGATATTTATCAAGAATCCGGAATCTGTAGGCGCGTCGTCATACTGTCGCAAGTGTCTTGAAAATCGTCACACACGTACACATAGAAATTTACGAGAAAAGTATTATTTTATGTGTATGAGTACACCTTTTCCATAAAATAAAATGAAATCTGGAACATTTTTCTTTAAAATGCAACGCCTTTATATCTACTCTTCGCCTGAATCTACATTTATATATATCTACACGTCCGGAAAGCGTAAAAAAATCATTGGTCCTTTAGGAATAAAATCACAGGCCCTGCTGGGAATGATTTAGTTAGGCCTGCCTCACAAGAAGTTTAGAGTGTGAGGGAGTGTACTTTGTAGTGCAGAATGTAGTATGTAGTGCATGCTAGCTCGGTGACTCAATCTTCAAATGAGTGTCTCTTGTTAGCGTGAAACAATGACGCACCGTGATATCTCAAGACTCCAAGAGCTAGGTGACCAGCCACAAGCACCTATGCATCTCTCTGCTCCGTAATTACAATTACAACAACTTCTACCTGCTTACTGTTTCTATTTATAAACGGATCAACATTTCACCAGCATATATACCGTATACAGTATATGTTTGTATTTTCAAACGTATTACAACGATATACATTGAATTTTATATGACTGTGCTCACATTTGAACTTATGTAGAAGAAGAAAGAAACAATACCAATAACATTTTAATGTAAATTTGAATTATTCACTCTATCAAATAATGTTTTCCAAATCTTCTCAATAATAACTAGAGTCTATAAAAATATACCGGATGTAACACGAAAATAGGGCCATAGGCATTTAACATTGGAAAACAGTTTTTCCTTGCTCAATAATTTCAAATAAATATTGTAGAAAATTAAATTCTCTATCTAATCAATAATCAGATTTTATTTTTCGCGTGTCATAATTGAGCAAATTGAATTTAAAATTTTATGAAAGTGACTTCTTTATAGAGTTAACTATGGGTATAGAAATGAACTCACAAACAAATGTAATAACATTTCACATGTCAGAAATTGTATAATATAATTTGCATCAAAATAATACTACTTACATAATAATTTATTACTTTTCTTCGTGTGAATAATTCTCCATTTTCAATAATGATGACTCAAGCAGAGCGTTGCTACCAGCAAAAATGTCACAAAGTGACGTTTCTGACAGGTTTAATGTCATTATTTGTTTGCGATTTTATTCAACACTATAAAGTTACCTACTTTTATAAAATTTAGAATTTAATTTTCCTTAATTAAGAAGCGTACAAAATAAAATGTGTTTATTGGGTCGGGTGCAAAATTTAATTCTATACAATATTTATTTGAAGTAATATAGTCTAAAAAAAAAAACTGTTTTTCCATGTTAAACGCCTATGGCCCAATTTTCGTATTACACCCTGTAGATGTAATGCAAGGAAAACCAAAGTCAATTTTTCACAAAAATGAGATTGATGATAGCGTGTTGCTTCCTGAGTGTATAGTTACAGGATATAAGTGTTTCTAAGATACATCTCACTACAACCATTTGGTTCTTGTTCTGTTATCAAATTTTTAAAACTTTGCGAGATTAACGTAAACTTAGATAAATTTTGTCAATTTAATTTTCGGCTAACAGCTATTTGTCTTTTTATAAGAGGGTGTTTCGTCAGGATATCCTTCAAGGTTTTTACCTTGAACCTTACCCATTAAAAAATAAACCAATTTTATTAAGGCATTTTACCATTTATTGCCTTTTTCGAATAAAATGTCCTCTGAGATGAACTTTCCACACCAGAAAAGAATGCACGTTATGTTCCTTTTCTTGAAAAGGTTGATACATTTATCTCTTACGGTGGGCACTGAAAGATGTTGTGGAGAATGTTACATAATTAATAGCATTCATATTATAAGTCGGTGTAGAAGATCGCGCATCCCTTAAGAATATTATAAAATAATTATCAGTTGTCAGTCTGTATGTTAAGGTCCACTTTCATGCTTATATTTTATGAATTAAGGTAACGCCGGGTTTATAAGTCGACCCTAATTTTCAGCGATGACTAGTATTACAAGTTTCGGAAAACTTGGGTTTATCACCCAAGTACTTATTTTTCTTGAAAAGAGAACGTCTGTTCTATAATGTTTAAATAAATACGTAATGTATCTTCCTGTTAACTTAGCTTCTAAAAGAATATTTCCTTATGATAGCGTGTTGCTTGCTGAGTGTATAGTTGCAGAGTATAAGTGTTTCTAAGATATATCTCACTGCAACAATTTGGTTCTTGTTCTGTTATCAAATTTCTAAAACTTTGCAAGATTAATTTAAACTTAGATTAATTTTGTTAATTTAATTTTACTTTCTGATGTAGTCAAGAACTTAAAAGTATTACGAAGTAAAAATATGAGTACAGGGAAGTTTATGCTTTTGAATCAATTACATAAAATTAGCTTGAATTATATTGTACATTATTATTATTATTATTATTATTATTATTATTATTATTATTATTATTATTATTATTACTTTTATTAGGTATTGTAGTTACTTTTCTCATAGGCAATTAAATCTACAACTTTATATAGAAACCTATCTCTTACACCGATATTAGTTGTGTATCTGTTATATTAGTTTTGATAGAAGTCCATGTATTTTTCACAAAAATCTTCGATAATTTGTTTATACATTAAGTAAAGTAATACAATACATATTACACATTACAGTATTATACGATAGAGGTAAGTACATACAGTCCATGGCAGCAAAGTAAGCTGGTGCGGTAAGGGAGAGCAATCCACGAACTGTGTTCCACCAATCCCCAATGTTTACAAAAGAAGTTGGGAACATTCGACCAACTGTAGTCTCAAAATACCGTCACTGTAAAATAGTGTTCATGCCACTAGAATACTGTAGTTAATTCTGTTCGACAAAGCGGTTATGTATTGCGTATACTTGTTATAACAAGTCATAGTCAAATATTTTTAATCGTAGTGTCGCTTTACAGAAATTCTAATAGCATTTAGCATTCCACAAACCGTTTTTCTTTCATGTCATGGACTGTACGTTACATTGTGATAGGTGAGATTTATTTTTTGACTTATTTAAGCAGTTATTAATATTATTGTTATTGTTATTCATCAATCAACTTTTGATGAATTTTTAAATGTGACAACTATTGTGAGACAAAATATAATACATAAATCTATTTGCAGTGAAATTTTATACAAACAAAAGCTGATGTGATAATTCTATTCTATTTTAAACATTTATAGAGGTTGGTTAAACTACTGCATTTAATAGCGCCATAAAACATAAAGCAAAACAAAGTCACTGTTTGCTTTTGCCATTGTTTTTGCACGCGCGGTCATTCATTGGCATTCATACATTTTTTATATGCGAGTTTTTATTCGCCTCTGAAATCTTTACGCACTCTGAGAGTCTTTCAATAATATCAATCTATTTTTTATATCTGTTAGCCCTCTTACAGGCGCTTATGACATCACGTATCTTGTACCCATCTTGCTTTTCTTAATCTTTTATTCTCCATTTTCCAAACACTGCTCACAGAACTTTTTCTTTTATTGTTTGCTGGCACTTCCATTCTTCCAATATAATTTCATTTACCTAAATTTTTGTTTGATCGTGAAAAAAGTGTTTTCGCTGTTTTTATTTCTTCTCTCTAAGGAAAATTAGAATCTTCTTGTGGATTATTAAACGAATTCTACAAAAACTAAAATGCTTTTTCTTCAAATAGTTTTGATCAAATTTTGAAATTTGCATGTTCCCTCCTTGCATTTAAATATATATATCATTTATGAAATCATCTACCTAATTTTTACTACTCGTAGAAGTAAGTACAATGTTATAAGCGCCACGCTAGAAATTTTAAATATGTCTAAAATAGTTCCTTTCAATAATAATATTCTTTACCATTCTTTCCTTCCATTTTTTAAAAGCCTCCAACCAATCTTCTTTTGGAATTCTTTCAAAATAAACTTCGGAGATTTAAAAAGGTCAAACCTTTCAAATTCATTTCTGGTTTTTGAAACTACAAAAATTAATATGGTGGACTGCGCTAAAGTATGAAGGCTAATGATAATTAAAATTATTTTTTTAATTTTAAAACCGAAATTGGTTACATATGAACTTTTAACTTATTTTTGTATTTTTTTATTATTTCATAATTTTTAAATTTGTATTAGCTTGTGACAGACTACTATAAAATATTCCAATTACTCAATGTTGTATTTAGTGATTTAAAAAATTAAAATTCTGCATTCCAGCACTTTTCCGTGCAATAATGTTTGACAGTTTAAGAACAAAACTTTTATGCAACGTGAAAATTTTAAAATATAAGTTTTGTCATATTAGTTGTTATAGAAGACGAGAGAAGTGGGGTAAAAACTATTCGTACCGATTTCAAAAGTTTTAAATTGAAACTTATTTCTAAGTCTATTTGTTGTTTGACTAAACAACGACTGCAGTTTATATCTATGAGCTTAGAATAGCATGTGTAGCTTGCAGTTATTCTACATTAACTTTATTAATCTAAGAAAAACTTCTGTGAAAAGATGTTTTGATTTCATTACATAGAATTTCTGTATCTCGTTCGCTTTGTGAATCGGTTTTCTTATGATCTCTATGGGAGAAATTAATTAACTCATAGTTAATTAAAAATAAATGAGAGCCTTCTTAGTTCACTTTATTATACAAATAAGAAAACTATTATCACTCGAAAATCTCAATGCTGCAGCTTTTATAGAATCTACGCTCTATTAAATATAAAAAATATACTTAATATTTTGTTTTCATAATCTATAAATATTTATTTTGCAATATAAAAAAATATTATTTATTATGATAAAGTATTTTGTTTTATTTAGTTTTTTTAATATTTCACAGAAAATACCGTTAATTAATTAATTATATTTTCAAAATATTTATAGTGAAACAAATAAAATAACATTCCACAAATTACAAAATGTTATAAAAATATTTACTGCAAAATTATTTAAAAGTACTGTATTATTTTTTCATTAAAACAATAAAATAAAATTTTCGTTTCGTTGTTTGATGATTAATTAAAATCCAGCTACATCCCAAAAATGAAATTTACGTTCGCTAAAGGTTCCGTCATCATATAACCAAAAATGGTGACATAGACATCCCAAAATGGCGCGTCCTATCATCCTTCTTAAGCTCGGCGAACCGTTCGACGCCGTTCGCTAGATTAACTCAAAGATGCCCTAATCGGTGACATATTGGCATGCACTTGCCTCTAACTATTTGTCGATACCGAATTACGATCTGACTTTGTCCCATTGTCCCAGTAGATATATTTGCATTTAGGTAGAAATTTTTCTAAAGTGAACATAATACGCACATGATTTTGTAGTAGGTAACGTACGGAACGAAAGTTTTCGGAAAAATACAGGATATTATTTAAGTAAGCGTACAACGTTTAACCGATGTTAGGACGAACCACCCAGGTAGTAAATCTGGCAAAATTTTTGTTTTACATACTTTCTATAAGAATTGGAGCCCCCAAAAACTGACCTATTACTGACCTGAAACGCTTTTTTTTTGCATTGGTGTACAATTTATATTCAGTATATTGAATATCAAAACCTAAACTAATCTTAATGATAAACTTGTACTTTTTCATAATAAAAGACTCAAATACCTATTATCTACCGCGACACCAATGTGTTCGTATGTCAATTGTGACATTTCCGTGTTTTTAGTCAAATAACTTCGATTTAAATCAATTAAATGAAATGGGAAGTGATTCTTAGTGGCCCACTTTAAACTTCTACTACTATATTTTTATTTTTATATAAAAAGAGTTAAACATTGAATAATTGCAAATTTGGATTCCAGTCAGTCATCCCAACATTCCATTAGTCTAGGAAGAAATAACATCTACTTGATTTTTCGGCTTCTTAAGAGTATGCTTTAATCACAGCATGATATCAAAGAAGTAGATTTTTTTAAACCTATTTTAGGAGGGAAGATATATGAGGTAATAATAATAGTGTACGAGTAGGTAGTAACGTTTACTCAAATAACTGAAATAAACTTTAAACTACGGTCAATCACTAAACAGTTAAGGTATACATAGGTAAATAGAAAAGTTACATGCGTACATTGTACAAATATTGACAAAAAGAATTAATAAAAATTAACATTCATATTTATTGCTTCAATATAAATTATACATACTAACAGTGTTATGACACGTTTATAATAATCTTATAATCTTGCCCCCCCCCCCCTAAATATAGGTTTAAAAATAAGTACTCTACTTCTTATTACATACACCCCGATGTGAATAAAACATACCTGTTTCTTGATGGACCAGTAAGATTGCATTATACTACTGGCCACGTAAACTATTATGAAAACGAAGTATATTCGCTAAGAAAACAGTTGTGTTTTACAATTAAAACATAATATTTTCTAATTTTGTTTACTTTTGTTGAATAATATTCAATCATAAAAATGTTATATGCAACTACTACGACTCTTGTTGCTCGTTCACTAAATATAACCTTTTTGCTGCATTTGTTTCATTATCTACTTTTATATCCAATTGTTTGAAAAATATGGTTAATATAATGTGATCAATTACAGTTTTAGAAAACCGAGTTCGAGTTCGGTAAAAGTATAAAAAAATCGTTTAAAAATATTCTTGTGATTCACTCTCTATACGAGCAATGAGTGCGCGTGAGGAATCCTCCAATGTCAAACTTAACGATAAAAATCCAACGGTATTATTATCAAATAATGTGGTAAGTTGATTGGTAATCTCAACATTCGTAATGTGTTCTGTCACAAGTTTTATAAACGAACGTCTAAATAGTTTCTACGGTTGCAAATTAAAACAATAAAAATAAAGAATTACTCTTTTTAGGTTAGTTATTTCTTATGGATGACAGTTGTCAGCTTCAGCAGCTAACCTCAACCTGTGCTTAATGAAACATTTGTTATTGGTTGCTAGCTTCACGCCGTGTCCAATACGATTAAAGCCACAGTTTGTCAAGCTGCGTTTAAAATGGTGTGTAGCGATAATGGAAACCAATATTTTAAGATTTTAACAACGGGTATAAAATATTTTATTTATTGTAAATAATATAAAGTGTGAATATTTTATTGAAATTATTTATAATATTAAACGTGCATACATACGAGCAGATGATAGAAAAATAAAAATAAAAAAATAGAAAATGTTATAGTGGGAAATGAAAAAAAATTATAATCTGAACTTCTTTGGTTTTTGTAGAAATTTTACATTTTCCCGACGAAAATGAAGAAGGAAATGATGTTTAATAAATAATGTTTGGTATGTTTTTCAATTTATTATTTCCGTGATAATCTGGACTTGATTGGTTTTTGTAGGAATTTTGCATTTTTCCGGTGAGAATGGTGAAAATAAAGAAGGAAATGATGTTCAAAAAGTAATGTTTGGTATGTTTTTCAACTTATTTTACTTTATTATACTCTGTTTTTTTAACTAGGAGTAAATGGCGCTTTCAATTGTTTATTTTAATGTTATCATCATCATACATAATTATGTGGGACTTTAAAATAAGGAACACCACTAAATTATTTATGGCCGAATTCTTATGAACCTGGGCTCGTATGTTTGTAATAGGATCCTGTACTTTCTGTATTACCAAATTTTAATAAAACATGTTGAAATCTCTCTTTTGATGATAGGAAATATCTAAAATGAACTGCCCTACTTTCAGGTGATTATAATGTACAAAAACTCCCACTGTGAACAACTGAAGAAATGCAAATTGTACATCAACACTTTAATGAAATGTGTTGGAATCTTGTATCAAATCTCTTGGTGTTCTTGGGTATAATTTGCGAGTAAATTGACAAAAGTGTTGTATTTATACTAAGAAATAGTGTAATATAATGTTCCTTAGTGATATAAAGTCCCGCTATGTTGCATAAAGATGGTGACAGTGGAAAAGTAGCACAACGGTTTGCATTGCTTTTTATTACGAGCTCAACGGAAGTTATCATTCCTCCGGTTTTAAAGGTAACGGCTGCAAATGAAAAGCATATTTTTATTTAATCTCCTCACACTTGGGAAAGCAGTTTTGAGCAATTTTACCCTACAAATGTTTTTCTTACATGCATTCATACATTATGAAAGTCGTTCTCATTACCAAGTTTCCCGATTGCGATTTTACTTTGAACACGCGAAACTCACAGGACCGGTTAAGGAGTTAACTCTTGAATATCAAACAATTTATTCGTTCACTCTTCTACTATATTTTCATTGTTGTTATGTCAGAACTGCAATGAGAATGAGACCATATGGTACAGTGTTGACCATAATTTTAACGAATTCAATAAATCGTGGATTGAGATTTACCAATATATAGGTGTTATGTAAGCAATGTGTCGTAGTTCATGGTATAATAAAGAGAACTGAAAGACGTTATAATCTGAAATATATTTTCCACAATCTGTTAAATTGTGGGACTGTAAAGTTGACCAATTACGAACCAGCTTCTCACTAAATTCAAATCTAAAAATCGAAAACAATATTTGTTGGTTGTCATAAATGACGATAAATTTGCAATAAGTAGCGTAGTGCTCAGATATTTAGAAATTACTTTCACTAATCAAGTATACACCGACATGCATTTGTTTCGCCTTCAAATCTTCAAAATAAACAAGTATTGTTTTCAATAATAAATAATTGTTATTGGACCATCTTGAAGTGCTTTTACAATTGCAACAAGCATATTACAAAATAAATTATTACAGATTACGTTACCTTACAACCTTCTTTACTAAGTGGTGACGCATATGCCACGTTACTTTCAACAGTCTGTATTTTTAGAATCTAATCGTCGAACTGATGAGAGATTTTAAGTTAACCTGAAATTAATTTGACAGTTTTTAAATCGTCCTGCAATTAGTTTGATAGCATAGTCATATTTAAATTCCACTGCAGTGCTATGTCCAATTCAAATTCAAAATCCGAGTCAGAGTCCACGTCTGAAAGTTGATTGTTTCGCAACTAACTCCGAGTTGAGAGTTGGGCAGTAGCACATACGATATTCATAAGCACGGTGCTCGTTATGAATAAGCAAGACTGCTTAAAACTTTAAACAAACTGGTCAATTATCGTGAAGATGAATGCTGCAATTCCGCAGTCGCGAAGTCTGGAAGCCGCTGCGGCTGTTTAACACTCGGATCGCGCAACCAGAAAACTAAAATGACCTCATTCATGAAAATCGCCGGTGAAATATTGCCTCCGTTTCAATGCGGATCGATACAAAATACTTCCGTCGGCATCTGAACACTGAACGGGGCAAGGGATGCAGCTAAGACGTAATGCTGGTGTGAATTTTCAATTCGTTCTAGTTCTTCTCTTTAATGTGTTCGTGATTCTACATGGTCGCCACGAGTTGCCACGGCTTTGTGACGTTCACGGAGATGGAGACAGAGATGCTCGATTGCGCGGCGACCAACTTCTTCATCTTCGCTTCTTTCATTTCTGGCTCATTATATTAATTCAGAGAGTCTGCGTTCATAGGTTAACCTCTCCAGAAGTCTGAGTTATTCGGTGGTGAATATGAGGCATCGGCTCCTTGTAGGCTGTAGATTGACCACTCGCACCACTAAATGCAAGTAAACTTTGGTCAACAAACCCGTGAAATTCTCAAATAACTATTATCTATCAGCAAAAAGGATCTCAGAACTATGACAGATATCTTTATCAACTACGTAAGAATAGTATAGCTGAAACCAGTATCTGTCGACTCTTCGAAACGGACGAAGAAAATTCGGAACACATTACACGTAAATGTCCAGCTGTAAGGAAATATAACCATTAGGTTAAAGGTGCCTCACGGCAAATGACTCCTGGAGCAGTAACTAGCTTCATGCGAACTCAAACTGGTTCCAGAAAACTAAGATAGGTCTATGTTAAATAGATTTTTTGGGTCGTAGTGACAAAAGTGGTTAGCGCTTAAGTCCTCAACTAAAATAATAAATAATAAAAGGAGCAATGAAATTTTAGGCATTATCAAAATTCGAATTATTGACAAAGAAAAGTTAAACTATTTTTTTTAAAGTAACTCTTGTTAAAAGTAAATGGTATTAGTTGGGAGTATAGCTGAGATGAACAGACTTTAAGATGGTGTATCGTACCGTTACCGCACATACTTACACCGGACAATTTCATCTAACTTTAGCTGTACAAGAAACAGTATTGCTTTCTTTGTACAAAGTTTTTGCAGGGTGTTTCTCATATTTTACAACAATGGATCATTTCATGCATTCATGGATAATTTTCAAACCCAATGAAGGATAGAAGAACATCAAAGTTGTTTTATTCCTATTCTTTTTTTATGCGAAACGAAGCGATACATTTCCTTTGTGTTAATTCTTATTAAAAACGCACGCTGGTCTTTTAAGATAAATGTTTATTTGTATCATATTTTATTATCAGAAAATTTGCTGCCAGAATGGAATTTAATTGAAATTAAAAATAAAAAACACGAGTCTTTAACTTCATTTGTAAAGCGTAGTTAAAAAATATAGGCCGGAATTAACAACATATACTTCGTGTCATTTTTAATGAAAATTCACACGCTACATATCTGTATCATGACAACTATTGAAAATTACGTACATAGCATGAAGTTTTCAAAGATGTACCTACTATATGTAAACCACATGTATTCATATCACGCTAAACACATTCAGCCATTTTCCAAGCCATATTAAATTTAACAAAATATCTTGACCTCGGACTTACAGATTTGGATAAAATTTTGTAAAGTATTATGCATGCACTTAAAAACGACTGACACCTTGAAGAACTCTTAGCAGAAACAACCCTAACTTCCTTTTGAATTTAAAATAATCAAAGAATAAACTTTATAGCTTCCTTACTTTTACAAATTTCTGCAACTTAATTTAACTCAAGATCATGTTTAAATATTATAAAACTATTTTCTGTATGTTAAGAAATAGAAAAATAAACATTGATGAGCAATTACATAATACATTTTTATAGAACGTTTTTGTAGAAAATTTCAAACTTTAAAATGTAATAACTTGTGACTAAAATACTTTTTTGCAAGAAACAGTTTTACCAAATTGTTTGGCAATGTCGCTATATGTAACTCATGTTTAAAATATTCGGACTATGGTGGTTTTTGCCAAGAATTCCTCAAATGAATGACGGCAAAAGACAATAAATACCTTGGGGAAACTCTGGGGTACCACAAGGATATATTACGGAAATATAACAAGAAAGATCCATATTCAGCGAGTGACTGTGGATTTCTCCAAAATACATATGCAGCAACTTAAAAGAGACATGCATTACCACAAAATAAAAAGAGTGTCTGGATATTGTTGTACCAAAAGGACATAAAACTGAACTAAGGAAGGAAAATTAAGGAATCATTTTATAAATAAATTAAATCTTATAACAATTAAAAAAATAATAAACTTTTTAACTTAATATGCTTTGCCGGTAAATTTTTGTGAGTAAAATATGTGTAACAACTTTATTACAAATAGAAGCCGAGTGTTTGAAAATTTCTGAGCTATTCGTCCGAAAATTGATTAACCGTTTTAAATAACGTCCCGAGATATTTGGCTCCCTTGAGTGGAAAACAAATTTTATATAAGGCTACTGGCACACTTCACTTACTTAAAGGAACTTATTTGGCAAATTGCTTGATGAAAAGTATTGAAATTCTTGTTTGTTATAACATAAATTCATATTTATATAATCCCAATGGTCGGGCTCTGTCGCGTGAGATCAGTTCCCTAAATTTTCTCCACTTTGAATTAATTTTGACACCCCTGAGAAAAAGTTGAAGAAGTTACAAAGTGTCGGGAAGGTATATTATTTTTATGTTACTTCAGAAACGGTATTAACTTTTTCAAATATTTTTCAACTTCATATATAAATTCATAGTTGTTTTACCATGCTAAATCCCTGCTTCGCAATTATCTCAATTTGTAGACGACGACATTCTTTATATAACACTGCATTCTTTACACGCCTTTTGCAGTGCTCGAATTCTTTATTAAATTCTAGACTACTAATAAGGAAAACCTGCGCGGTAAAAAAAAAACTGTTTTGATTACTAAGAGTAGTCAAATAATGGAAATAAATTTTAGTAATCAAAACAAAGTTTTTCTTTATTATGTGTTCGTTTGAATTGTTTAAATTAATATATGAGACGATAGATTGCTATACCCAGAAATGAGTAATAAGCCGTGATAATATTTCTGCCTATTTATACCTAATAGATTACAAAATATTTTAAATAATATACCGCTTCAGCGTGATTTTAGCGGAAAAGTATCAAAATATATTATATGTGATGCGATAATAAGTTTTATTTTCAAATATTCTTTCAATACACAAAAATACAATTTTTGTAGTCATCTAATGACGATTCTTTTACATTACATTAATTTTCTATTTAAAAATTGTTTAAAAATCACGCTGAATCTCGGCTACAAATTAAATAAAAATATATTCCAGAGAAAATAATAATATAAAATAAAGCAAATTTAATTCGGTTTGAAAAAAACAAACAGCATTCGAAAAATAGAAGTTTGGTTTATGCAAGTGTGCTAACCCTAGTTTTCTAGTTTGCTAGCAAGTAGAAATGCACGATTTTGCAGATATTTATTTACTCAATTTTAATAATAAAAATAATGAAATGGACAGTGGTGCTGTCACCTGGCGACTATATATACCGGGTGTCCCATTTTAATGTACCACCTGGAATATCTTCAGGATCATGCATCATACGAAAAAATGTTTCAAATAAAAGTTTAACGATTTGGAGGGGGACATCCAATCCTGTAAATAAATTCAACCTCCTACTCCCAGGAAAGGCTGCGGAGGTGGTAGTTTTAAAATTTTAAATGGAAACCCCTATTTTTTATAGCAAAATCGGATAGAACGTGAAAAAATAAGTAGATTTTATCTAAAAAAAAATTTTGTTACTTTAGTTGATGACGCTGCAATCAATAAAGTTGTTTTCAATACATAATTTTCCGGAAACAATCAAAGCAGTATGGGTATGTGTTTGTGGGTGTGTGTTTGTGTGTTTGTGTGTTTGTGTGTGTGTGTATGTGTGTCGGTGAGGACATCCTGATAACAATTTACCGCCGGCATTAGCATTACCCGAGACGTACCAAGAGGATGTTGCTCCGTCGGATTTACGTTTCGTGTGTATGTGTATTTGTTTATGTTTGTGTCTGCAAATTTTTTAAAAAATAAAGTCTATTAATTTTTTCACGCTCTATCCGATTCTGCTATAAAAATTAGGGGTTACCATTTAAAATTTTAAAACTACCCCTCCCCAGCCTCCCTTGAGGGTAGAGGGTTGAATTTCTTTACACGATCGGATGTCCCCCTCCATATCGTTAAACTTTTATTGGAAACATTTTTTAATACGGTGCATGTTCCTGAAGATATTCCAGGTGGTACATTTACGTCTCATGTGTATGTGTATTTGTTTGTGGTTGTGTCTGCAAAAAATTTTTTTAGATAAAATTTACTTATTTTTTCACGCTCTATCCGATTCTACTATAAAAAATACGGGTTACCATTTAAAATTTTAAAACTACCCCCTCCCCAGCCTCCCTTGGGGGTAGGGGCTTAAATTTCTTTACAGGATCGGATGTCCCCCTCCATATCGTTAAACTTTTATTTAAAATATTTTTAATACGATATATATATATATATATATATATATATATATATATATATATACCCAGAAACGGGTGATAAGGCGTTATAAAATATTTTTATATATTTATTTAATTGAAGTTAAGTTATTTATTTAATATTTAATTTTAAAAAATGAATTAAAATGCTTATAAATAATTTGTCTTTTTCAATTTTGTTTTTCTACGAATTTGAAAGTTGGCGAAAGAAGAAACTGATAAATTGATAAAAAGTAATAAATACGTATTACGCAAAGTTTTGTTTTTATGTTCGCAAGAAAAGTGGAAACTCATTGTACAGATTGGAATGAGAAACAAGCCTTTTATATTAATAACAAGTATAAAATATAAAAATGATAATCGCAGCTAGGGTTATTGTAATTCAATAACATTTTTCTCACAACTTTCAAATAGTGAGTTAACTTTTTTTGTTGCCAAGTTCAATATATTTAATGAAAGGACTTTATTATAATAATATGAGACATAAAAGAGCTCATCTTTACATGCAACCAAGAAATTAATTCGCGAGAGAAAATCAATAAGTAATTTGGTTTTACAGAATTTTTATTTGGACAAAATACTTAAAAAGTTAAATCACTTGTGCACAACATTATAATACAAGGATTTGGAAATAGATTAGAACTGCAGTAGCATTTGAGCTCCTGGCATTAACTTATACATATTGTGCGAAACTTGTACATAAAAACTACCTAACTAAATCATGTTTATGAATGAAATACTTTCTGTAACATTTCTTACCGAGATTTATTTCTCTTTGCTTGTTATATTCTCGTGATTTTATTACGGAAAATAAAGAAATGAAGACTAATGTCTCTTTAAATATTTTCACTGCACAATTATCTGCTATAAAATTATTTCACCGCGTCGCACGTTCCTTAATAACGTTTAAAATTATCTAACTCAGCTGCAGTTAATATGCAGTTACGGTGCTAACACACATAATGCCATTACTTATTCAGAGTGGTAGGTAAGAGAAAACATTATAAACGACCACGAGGATAGAATAAAAATACAGTACATAATTAGAAGTTCATCATAACACAATAAAACAACGAACAAAGTACCGCCTCTTGACGGACCACGGTTACGCTACAAACCCATACAAATCATTTTTATTGGCTTTTATAAGAGCCAGCACTCGACTACATGGTTGTAGTAATTGATAAAAATCGATGAACTACGATCAGTGACAAAGAGAAAAATGTGATAGGCAATCGTCGTTTTAAGTACCAGGAAAATACAAAGGCCTATAATAGTCCCACGGCAAAAGTATTATTATTATTATTATTATTATTATTATTATTATTATTATTATTATTATTAGGCTAAGGTTTTTAAGCGCTAGTCATTTTTACCACTGCGACCTGTAAGATCTATTGTACCATGGCCCTAGAAATTCCAGAGTTCTCCATTTACTGTTTAAGGAGTCTTGTTTGCCGATTCTATTCGCCGTGAGGTAATTTAAGCTAGCCGGTTAAGTCTACGCAACTGGACATTCATTATACAGTCGATGACACGAAATAAATTTTGTAAGGTAGAGTATTCCATGTAATCGTTATTATCTAATAAACCATGGCCCTTGCGTCGGTGCAATCTACTATTCTTAGTTCGTGCGGTTCACTTATTACGTACAACAAGTCATAGTAAAATATTTCTAATCATACTGCCGTTTTACAGAAATCTTGCAAACACTTAACATTCCTCAGACCTGTTTTCTTTCATGTCATCGACTGTGTAATGTGCTCCAAAGTTTGTTCGTTTTCTTCGCGTATTCAACAAATACTGTTTCATCTATATCAATCTTGCATGACTACCTATAGTACAGTTCTAATGAAACCAATTACTGCTCCAGTAAGATACCTCTTGCTTAGATGGTTAACGCTACTTACGGACACAGCTGGACATTCACATACAATGTGTTTCAAAGTTTATTCGTCTTTTTTGCAGAGTCGACAGATATTGTTTTCAGCTGTACTAATCTTACATATATATATATGGCATTTCTGAGAACAATGTCCAAGTCATCCTATGGTCCTTTTGCTGCGAGCAAAACTCATACAAATCATTTTTATTAGCTTTTATAAGTGCTAGCACTTGACTATATGGTTGTAGTAATTGATAAAAATCGATGAGGCACGACCTGATCAGTGACAAAGAGAAAAATGTAGAGGACGGTCCTTGTATGTATTAAGCAGAGTACCAGAGCAAACACAAAGGCCCATAAGAATCCCAAGGCAAAGGTAAGTGCAGATTCGATAGGTACTCCACATCCATACTGCCCTTCAACTGCTAGAACAGAGAACACAGCGTTTACCTAGCGGCGCTGTCGGATTGCATCGGTGTTTGGTGACGTCAGAAAATGAATTCCGGCGAAAAAACCAATATACCCGTACGAGTATGGAGCGCCGAATGCCGGACGTTCTCTCGTCTGCTGCAGTAAAGCATCGTGATCGAGAGCAAGCGTCACAGTCACAACGCTCGCAAACCGGTATAATGGGTAAACTATCCAAAATGCATTTGAATATGGACAGAATGAAAGTTTTAATAAAGCCAGAGCGTGTTAGGGCAAATGGATCCGCGTGGAGTGAAGTGGAGAGCGTAGCGCAATTGGACGACCGCATGTTGCCCACCGCATTCAGTTCATCATCTGCTTCCCACTCTCCACCTCGGCCACTTTCAAACTTGCACTCATTTGCGAGATGAATAAATACATAACAGGATTTCCATAAATACATTTTATTTAAAAAGAAACAAGTCGGAGTTACGTGGGCTCAGGCACAGGCAATCCGTTTTGCATTTCAGTTATTACGACGACGCTATTATGCAGGTGACAAAGAGCCCTACATAAATAACCAGCAGCGACGTTGTACACAGCTCAAATAAGCAAGAGTCCCGACACCGACTCTATCTCCATCCTCTGTAAGCCTCACTCTTTATTATCACGTTGGAATTGAACGAATTGAAAATGAGTTGCAAGAAATAAATAATTGAGACGTTCATTATACATCGATGAGGAATAAGATATGAGGACAGAAATAGATACTGCGATAGCTATGGCAAGGCAACAATTCGCAGAAATGTCATTTGTTCGTGGGTCACCGTGAATTTTAAATTGAGATTTACTTTACTCGCTATCTAATTATGTTCGCGTGGGGACGGATCCGTTGTATAAACATTTCTGAGGGATGGAAATATGATTAGTGGGCCGCGACCCGCGACCCGCGACGTTGTCGAATGAAGATCGAACGCGATGAATGAGTGATGTTGATAATTAAAGAACGCAATCTGTGGGTGTCGTGTAAATAAGGCCGAAGAGTGAGTGTACGGCTACGGCCACGACCGAGCACGTGGACCTGGAAAGCTCCGCGCAAGCTCAACCATGCCACGCCAGAGAGCGATAGAGACACACGCATGGAAGAGAAAGAGCAGAAAGGCGGACCATGAGCCGAGGAGTGGACGGCAAGGGGATGCCATGCTTTTATAAATTATTCAAGGTGCTGTATTGATCCAAAGTTAGTTCTCTATCTCTGTTGTCCGTACGCTCAAAAAGCTGTTGGCTGTCTCACTTCGCTCTCTTTCTTCCGCTCGCGACTCTAGATTCTCTTAGCCTTGCGGTAGTCGACGCCGCAAGTTAGAGGAGCGACAGAAACGGTGAAGTGTAAAAGCACGCCGCTCGGTGCGCGACCGACTCTAGCTCTGGCTCTGGTGTCGGTGCTTCCCCCATAGAGCATACGAGCGTCGAGAGTCGGCCGTCGACCGACGATCGTCTATCGTGCTCTGCGCGTGCTTCAGTGCTTCTCTGCTGCTTCTGAGCCTGACCTATCTACGCTACGCTAGTACGAGTGCACACGAGTTACATAACTGTTCCCGCGTACCTTACGTCACAACAACCTAACCTAAACACTAATCACACACCGCTTTGTAGGTATACTGTTGGAATTTATCCCTTGTCCTTCTAGCTGGTTTCCGGACTTGTTTAAGAATGGGATTGTTTGCTATAGATACGGATAGGGAGAATTGGTGGACACGTTTCACTCCGACGGTTATGACGATGCACAGGCAGTCGTGTCGTGACGGCGCGCAACAAAATGTTACGGCCTCTGTTTTTCTCTTCCCAACGCACAACTTTCAGCGACATTACTGTTGACGTACGTGCCTCCTCACTCGTACGTTTCAGCTCTCCTTGGTCCACTGTCGTTTTATTCTTTATTTAAAATGATACTACAAGAAACCGAGACGAGCCCCGTGAATACAAATTTGTTTAGCTGTTTTTCGTTTTTTAACTAGCTTGTCAAATGAAGTTCTCAGAATGGAGTGGAGCGTTTTTGGTCTTTAGCAAAAACAAACAAGGTTGTTCTTTCCGGCGAGTTTCGATTCAGCAAGCGGAAACTTTCACGTGGAATATAAATATATAAAAAATGAATACATTTAAAATGCTTTGAAAAACTATAAGGTAGTGCACTAAACTGCGCTGGTGCGCTAGATACGTGGCTGCGCCGAGAGGAATAAACAACACATAACGACTACAAAGACTGCGACGTCAACTTTGCACTCGTTTTGACTTTTAGATTTCCACAGAGACTATAGTTTTATCAGCCACCACCGTAATAACACGACTTATAAAAAATTACTAAGACCCATCTTAGGCGGTGTACTTATTGGCTTTGACAAAAGAAATATTGAAGGTAGATAAGTCGGTGATAAAGTGGCTAGTGTCGGGCACGAATGTTGGTTTTCTCTTTTCTCTGGGCCTGGGCTCAAACGAGAAGGAGAAGACTCTAGGCGCTCGATATCGATACACAGTTTACTTCGTGTGTGTATGTGTGTCTCGCAACTTACCACACGCACTCATGAATCAAGCCATTTTTAATTCCTAATATCGTTGCTACTTACATCAACTTCCGACTACTTATTTTCTCTGTCCATTTACTAATTCAATATTAATACAGAAATTGATGAAGATATTGATGCTGCAATATTAATTTTATCTGGTGAGTTTACGGAAAATATAGAACACATAAATGTATAATGATGGATATACTTTTCTTCACTTTTTAATCTTAACGCTATTCAATTTTTCTTGTGTACAAGTCGTATCACATCTGAATCTACTGTTTTTTTAACCTAAAGAAGTAAATGTGCAGTATTTTAACTCTGTCAACCGTTTACGGATTATTTTAGAGAAAAATACTTAAAATACACGTTGTGTACAATTAATTTTTCTATAAATGTTGTTTGAATATTTTCTGTAAAATAATCCATAAACAATTGACAGCGCTAAAACACTGCATATTTACTCCTCCTGGGTAAAATACAGAGTATAGTTTAGAACAAGTGGTAACGTTACCGTTTCGTACATCAGCAGTTGGTAATCGCAAATCATGGTTAAACGATTAACACCATGTTAGTAATCACGATCAACTGGCTACTATTTTCTGCAGTTTGTTTGAAAGAAGCAAAGAGTTCTGTATTATATTTTATAAACAGTACGGTGGTAACAGATATGCGTAATAGACCAAAATCGAAACTAGGTGATCGAACGCATATGATCCGTTAAAAATTATCCCTTACGGCAACGGGAGAAACTACGCAGAATGCATTAAATGTTTTATAATTGATACCGGTTCAGTAAAACTACAGTGACAAACGATATTTTTAACAGCATCAAATTTTATTACGGTCCATTCCCTAAAGCGTAATAATTTCATTTAGAAACATTGTTGCTGTATTTATTCTAATTTTAGTTCTACACAAGCTACCTAAAATGTTCCATGCAAAATATTTCACCTACTTTTGTAGTTTGCATTATCCTGATAGTGCAAACAAAGAAAAATTTAATAACATTGTTATATCTAGTTATCTCCGTATTTTCTTAATTACCAGAGACAAAAATAACTACTCTGTTAATGCAAAAAAGTGTTGTCGTATTAGTAGAACTATATCGCGTGTATGTGGTCAATAATCGTTGGCTTTCTTCAGAGTAAAGCTCATTTATCCTTTGTAAGGATTACACTGCTCTGAGTGGAGAGAGAATTAGTTACGTATGCCGGTATGCGGTGTTAAATATTCACAGTAAACTTGACAGTGAAAGGGATCGATTAAGTACAAGGTTCCTTTGCCCTGAGCTAGGTAAGCTCGGAGATCGCAAGGTGTATTTCATATTCTTACATTGCCGACACGTGCAAACTTCTAGGCTAGAACATGCTCAACTACTACAGACAGATTTAATAACATTGTCTGAGAACTTTAGAAGAAACAATAAAAACAATAATAGTAGCAAAATATAAGTGCCTGCAGAAAATAAAGATACCAAATCAGATAGACGCACAGTAAATATGGAATAGATAAGAAGTATTCCTTATACCGTAGGTTTTGAATAAAATTTTGTAGAGCACTTCTTACATATGGAAAGTATGCCAAAATATTCAATGCAATACTCAAAAAAGTTGAGATATTGTCGCCATCAAAGATTCATATTCAGGAGTACCAATTTTTGCACAATAAAAATACTTGAATAAAGATAAACAAATATCAAACTTGCTTATCCTCTCATAATTTGTATGGCAAAAATACATAAAATTACAAATTGTAACAGCATAAACAATTTGGAAAGAAATCAGTAATATTTCAAAGCGTTAAATAACACCCAAAATGCAAGAAGGAATGAGAACAACATTTCTAAAATAAAAATAAGGAGACCATTTAATCACACAAAAAGAAAACTTCAGAAATAAAAAGTCATTTGAAATATAGATATTTTAAAACTCGGCTTACATTTAAGCACAATTAGGATACCTTAGGAATGACAATTTCTTCACTGAATATAAACACAAATCTAGGCTTAGCGGACCTAAGTATATAAGTCAAAAATGTATGATTTACAGAGTAATTTGTAATAATTTATTTTTAATTTTCATTAGTACATATTAAATTGGACTATATTCAAAAAAATAACAAACTTTCCAAAAATATGTTATTTGTACCAGAGCATAAAATTAAAAATTAACTAACATTTTTAAGATCGCTTACTTCGTCGGTGAACGGGCGAAGTTGACTTATGTGCTTTAATCTGGTTTTGAGGTTTTAAAAGAGGGACTGACAGGTTGCAATAACAAATAAATGTCATGTGGTTAGGTCCGCCGAGGTGCAAGACAGATTGTTAATGTTTTGACCGTTATGTTTTTACAAGTATATTCAGGTTTTTGTTTCACGTTGTGAACAGTCTTTTGTCAATCAATTTTCCATATATTTTCTAGTATTGCATATAAGGAGTAATTGACTTCCTCAAAATTTAATCCAGATTGGTGAGTACAAGTAAATACATGTATATTTCTTTCGGTTACAAAATTACAAGGAGTCAAAGTTTTATAAAGAGCAGCAATAAATATAATCAAGATACCTACTTGTAAAACAAAAGAACAAAATATGGAAACAGTAAATACATTTATGGTATTTATTATAATAAGCATTCAAAATGTGCTTCTTGAACTTCAATGCAAACTGACATCGACGTAACAGAGAATTATTATCAATTCTATAAATTGTATTCCGCAGCACTAAATTCATCCATTTCACATTAAATTCAAAACCTGAGGTAAAAAGTATATTTTATAATAATTTTGCATTGTTGTTTCATTGTTTATTCTTTTGTTTTAAAGGTATCTAGATTAAAAAAATACTGCTATATTTATAAAACTTTGATCTCTTGTAATTCCAACCAAATGGGATAAGATCTCAGGAATATACTATTATTTTTTTACAATAGTCCTGATAGTATTTCAAGGGAAATATAAAATTTTGGAGGAAATTAATTCCCCTGCTAAAATCTACTGGAAATGAACAGAAAAAAAGTACTTTCTTCGTGGATTATCGAAACCAAAGTTTCCCCCAGCTTAAAAGATATGTTGATTGTGTGATGTTAGTTTGGCGAAGAGCACGCGAATTTACTGATGGATGAAGTTGCCGGCTGAATGACCTGGTATGTTTATTACGCCGTTCGCTGTTTTACCATGCCACGTTGCTTCTGCTCTTCCGCTACTTGTAATAAAAGCACACTCGTAAGTGGAGATACAAACAGTACGGACAAAACGATCAAAGTCACTTTTTGTTTTACTGCTGGCTATTTGCAACACAGCGAATTAGTATCAAATAAAATCAAAGCGAGACGGTTTTACACTTAGCTGCTAAATAATTTTACAATTATAATGCGTTCGCTTTATCCACCGTTGAATATTAATTACCGCTTCACCATATGTACGCACTGTTCAATTGCTCATCATTCTTAACCTTACTACGTATTTAGAAACAAATGTGAAGTCAGTGAGAAGCAGAAGTAACAATATTCACCATGTACCTTCTTTGAAAATAACTAACTTTCATTTTATCTATTTTATTTTATTTCAAGTAGTTATTTTAATCTGTTTATTTTTATAATACGGTATGTTTAAACTTACAACAACTATCATTTTTTAATCTTATTTATCTTTTCACATATTTCACATTTTGTTTCTATGTATTTTATTTTCTTTACCACTGCTTGTTGCAGTAATGCAATTTCTTGTGATATATATATGTTAACCTATGATCGTTACAATAAGTTTTATATGCCGGGAGTTTTTTTTTTATTAGTGAACATGGGCGTATGCCATTACTATAGTTTCATTTAATATGGATTTTCAAAGTTATGAGACTGTCATCTGTCAATATCAAAAATTCTTTTTATCGAAAGGGTATTGTCATTTAATCTATATATAAATTAATGTTTCTTATTATTAATTACCTTATTTGTTCTGTTTTTTTTTTAATATTGTCTACTGACGCATCCTGTTGTTCTATAACTAAAAAAAAATCTAATAGTTGCTGGACTGGGTCGCTTATTAAAAGAAGGAGCAAATAAATTGGAAACTTGTCTGACTCATATTAGACTTATACAATGTTATGATTTGTACTTTTTCTTCAATTATTGTATACATCATTTTGAAAGATGACAGTATGATAACTTTGATAACTCCCTATGTTCAGTTTGAAAAAAACTGCAATAATACATTAATATCAATCATTTTAAATGTAACTATGGTAATGACATACGCTTATGTTCACGGATAAAAAAAGCTCTTAGGCTGGAAATTGAAAAACAGCTCTAGCTGAACTTTAACCCGTTAGTACTCTCGTGGAGCAATAAAGATTAATTGTGTTGTATTATACTCTGTTTTTAACCAAGAGGAGTATATGTGTAATGTTTTAACTCTAACTATTGTTTATGGATTATTTTAGAGAAAAATACTTCAAATATACGTTGGGCAAAATTAATTTGTCTATATTATTTGAATTTTTTTCCTCTAAATAATCCATATACACATTGACAGCGCTAAAACACATATACTTCTCATGGTTAAAAAACAGAGTATAGTAAATCTCAAGAATGTTGGCTTTTCAGTGATCTTTGAAAAAGTAATTATTTAATTCCAGTGTCAATTAAGAATTCTGTTGAAGAAGATGGCGTTGAGAGTGAAACAATAGAATGAAGGACAAATTGCCATAGCTGTTCAGTTGCTGTGTTCGGTGTTCGTCGGGCGTTCTCCTTCTCTACCTAGTTTTCTTTGGCGCTCATCGCCGCAGAGCCACAACGTTATTAATAATGCGACGTTTACGTCTAAATGTGGCTGGAATTGCCTGGCAAAAAGTGCCCACTTTAATTTAACGCATTAACAACCAACCGAGCAGCAAAGGCGATCCGTATCAAGCAACTCGCGACCCACATAGCACGTAAACGCATTGCCACTACATACCTCTGCAATACGTATACATGCCGCGGCTCAACAACATAAAATAATCGATCGTAATGTCATAAACTTAGCACGAATCGTAAAAACTTAATCTTTACGAGTAGAAGGTTTCTGTGCAATGTGCGCGATTTGCCTGTCAGATTTACGCGAACGTGTGCTATACGTCGCCTTCGACAAGGAATCAGGTATCCGTGGAAAAGGGTTATTGAGTCGCAACACAAAGACTACAAAACATGCGATGTACACTGCAAAACCGCAACTACGAAGTGCGGAGGCAACCGTCACAAAATAAACAACGTCCAATTTTCAATTCGGTGATAAACGACTGCACACTGACAACTACACTAGAGTGCAATTCACACAATCATACCTATCCCGCATATTCGAAAAATTCATATCTTGGAACATATGAATGAAATTCGTATGTGCCAACAAAACGAGTTTACTATTCCTATGCTAAATGAAAATTCCTAGGTTTCTTATCATTGATAATGCTAGTAAAAAATGAAATAAATATGAAGGTGAAATTCATATGAAATAATTCATACGATCCCGAGAATTGTTCAAGCATTCAGCTCTCGAAAGGAAATAAACTCCAATGAATATTTCAAAGTGCTTGTAGCACCTACATTTCTCTCTGAACTCTACTCACATTGGATAACAGAGTTAATCACACATTGACAGAGTATTTAGAGGTGATTTGCTGTAAGTACGAAATAGGTCGTTCACATCTTGAGGTACAGAGAAGTGCATTACATATAACAGAAGTGTGGAACTGAACTATTCGCTACTCGACGTTCGGAAGCGAATAGCTGGACGGGTTGGGTATTTGGCTACGGTCACGAGATAAGGATTCGATATAAAGACGAGCGTTCTGGTGATGAATTCACGGGTTGTTTGCTATATGATTAGTCGGAGTAAAAATAAGCATTCGGCAGGTAGCCGACCTGAAACTCAACGGACATATCGTAGTAATCCCGTAGAGATGGACATTATCCCTCGTACGAGCACGTGGCAGTACAAGTCCATGCAAATGAACTCCATCTGCCGAGATCTAATTAAAATCGCGCTACCGTTCATCAGTTTCACTGACCGTGATCTTGCCTTGTCATAGGTGTTGGTGCTCGGACCTGGCGTTTGCGAGTCAAACGGAGCGGAGCTCTAATTAAACGGCGAATTCGATTGGTCCGTTTCGAATTAACCGTGCACTGTACAAATTCATCTGGTGTGCGAACATAAAGAGTAAAGAACACAGTAGTGAGCTGGTCCATACTCCATACTTTGAAAATGTCAGCGTTGCCATATCGTCCAAACGAATCGATCACATCCGTGCATGATGTTTACATGAACCTCGGCTAAAGGCTGAGTGGTAGAAGACAGAGATGGAGTAAGGGCAGCTATTTTAGAATTTTCCAATGTGAGTAGACTTAGACAATAGTTTGTTGGGGGCGTCGGGTCCGTGACATGTTCCTCCAGAGGCGGAGTCGGCGTGCAGCCGCGTTGAGTACGATAACAATCGCGGCCCATATAGCAGAGGTCTTATCGTGCATTATGTAACCTAATGTGATGTGGCGGGTTCGATAGGAGCTTTTCTGTAAGCACGGCGGCAGAGCCAGAGCTGGTATCAAGCCTATTGTATTACACGGAGCCAAGTCGAGCGTTGAGCCGACCACTCCAGCCGGCCGAGAGTGCAGAGTGCCTGTTCCCACAATTTGCCGATTAAATCGGACAAACACTACAGTGAATCGAAAGCCTCTGAAGCCCCGGGCGAATGACTGCTAAGAACTGACGTCTACACGTCCATGTCTCTGTCCACGTTTACGTCCACAAGTTCACGTTGGATCCATCGCAGATGCAATGGCAAACTTTAAACGATTAATTAGTGGAGATAATTAATTTTACAAACCGCTGCGCCGCTTCGAATAGAGAGCGTCCGCCAAGTTGCCCCACTCTTGCTATCGTATCGTCTCGTCTCGAGGTTGGGGGAGGCTGAGTTTTTGGCCGCTGAGGGTAACGGGTCTATATTAATAAGAGACGCATCCAATGAGACCCGCGCCAGTAGCATCGCATCAGACAGTGCCAGCAACACCGTTCCACAGTATCCTGTGCCCTGTGCCCCCGCGACGCCTCTGCCTCTGAACGCCTAACGCGGTGCTGCCACACCGAGCTCTCTTTTCAGAATGATAAATTGCACGTTACTAATAGGCCAGTGCGCGCCGCATTCAACTAAATAGCTGCTCGTCGTATTTCCCTTTCCGGAACTAAAACTCCTCACAATCTGAGCTGTCATTTTGTAAACAATGGCATTAAAATTTCAATTCGTTCTGAAATAACATTTTCCTTTTTTTATGTAATAACATCTCCGCCTAAGACGACGTCCTCGTCTCGAGATGCGACGATCGATAACTTGAGCAAAGACACTCATGTCCGGAAAGAGAATGGCCACCTAAGCCGCCGAAAGTAATTAAAGACGAACAAACACTCATTTCGCATGTGACACAGTTACACCTTCAGTTTTTCGCTCGACGCCGGCTACCGTTCCGGGTCAGAAGTCAGGTCAGAGTCAGCAGACGCTCATGTGTGACATGCAATTTCGTTTCAATTACTTAAAACCTGACGGATTTCGTTTCGCTCCAATCTTTTGGGCTTTCGACGGACGTTTCTGACACCGGCTACCAGCGCGATCTATATCTCTTGTGCTTGGGTCTTGGCCACGAATTTCCAACGGTGACAGTTTCCAACAAGGACGAGAAAGAGCGCGACAATTAACCTACAATCTGGAAAAAGACTAATTGCGAAACGCAATTAACTAACGTGTGGACTCTAGCGTTTTTAATTCATTTTATTCAATTAGCCTATAATAAAAAAAAAATTCTCTGAAGTATTCTCCAAGTTGGTTGTTAGGGTTAAGGTTACAGCTGACATGGTAACTTGTTAAGTCAATTATGCGGCTTGTGGGAGCAGAGAAACCCGTCATGGATATATTAGCTTACGCACAAATCGCAGTCGAGTACTTGGACAATACAGCGGTAACTATACACCCGCGAAATGATATCGATTGCATGCTCTAATGATTACAAAGCATATCGGGAACGCGTCTGATAATGACTGTATGAAGAGCGGTGCGCGCTGACGACAAATGGACAACACAAGGACGTTCGACTTCAGCGAACATCCAACAACTTCATGTTATTTCGTTTTTTCGATAAGGCACGCCGGCAGCGTACGATCGCTCTCTGTGGACCCCTCTCTTTCTAAACATCTCCTTACATGCTAAGAACCACCCATATGTTTCTAGCTTTATTACCATTCGCCTTACTGCTTTCCAGGTCAACTGCATTGAATTATTACTTCAAACAACACTTTCAATCAATTATTATCCATCACAGTCTGTTCTCTTGCAAATTGACTTGCGCCAAATAAGATAGAATACAGATTTAAAAAGATGCGCACTAAAACTCTGGGAATAATTAAGAAATCCAATGGCTATAGAAAAATATCTATCTTTATTCCATGTGCCTGAGTGTCTGATCACGTATCTGGGGATCCGGGTTCAGTCCTGACCGTCAAAAATTATTTCGAATTAAGTGGCATAAAATTGACCCCTGTGGTGCACACTGTACGCCAGCAATAAGTGTCTATGAGGTGTTACCAGGTAAACGCTTGTACGATACTAATATTTCATCATTACCGATATCCGTGTACAAAGAAGATTGACAAACCCAGCAATGAGTAATATGTCGTGACGTAATATTTAGTTATATATACAAGGTGTCTCATAACTCGCGCCCCAGAGCTAATGAGGAAACACGAGACTGCACTCGGATGTGTAATTTCGAAGAAAAAAAATCTAGCTTAAAAGATATTAGAGAAAAGACGTCTTAAAATTGACCAATCAGAGACCTACACCTTTAACGTGTGTTTGCCGTAATTTTAAGTTACTATGGTTTTATACAAATCAAATCTTCTTTAAAATGCGTGGGCAACTGTAGTTTTCGAAAAATGTCAGTGTCAAATTAAATTTGACTAGGTGAATAAAAAAAGGCAAATTCTTACCATGTATTCAGCCGCTGATTACTTAGAAATGATTATAATTTTCGGAGAATATGGACTTAACGCCAGAGAGGCAGCACGAGTCTATTCGAAACGTTTTCCGGATAGAAATCTTGTGATGATCTCGGATGACACCTTCGCTAACTTAAATTTGTTGACAGTGAAAAGGCAACTCAAAGTGTCAAAATTACAGTAAGTCAAACAAATTTTGTAACTCACTAGTAGTATTTTTAAAACCTAGCAACCAGTTTTATTTTGTAATAATATCATCACACCTCAAGATATCCTTCCCGGATTGGTGGATTAAAAAGTCTTGTAACTCCGTTATGCAAGCAGCCGCAAATTATTTTCTTCCATATTTTTCAGTTTCGTCTGGAGCGCAAGTTGTGAGACACCCTGTACATATATATATATATATATATATATATATATATATATATATATTTATTGCAAGCCGGATTGGGCCACTGTAGAATTAAAAAACTACACCTTCCTTCTAAAACTGAAGAATGCTTACACTCAATTTAAGGTAGCAGTACAGTAATGGTTAAAAATTACGGCTCGGTATGTCTACTGAGAACGTTAAGAGACTAATAATAACTGTACAGGTGAAAATTTCACTGACTTCAGGGGAATTCAAGTAGCTCAGTTGGTAGTACATCCTACTAAACATAGGAAGGTCCATTCGTACCAATGGTTATTAAATCTTTAATTATTGTTCTGCTCAGAGCTATCAAATTGTGACTCGACTTTTGCTCTGTTCAATATCCAGAAATGATTCTAATGGTACTATGTTAGGTATGAAAGAACGTGTTGGAATGAATTAATGCAATTATGAGGTAGGGTATATAAACAAAACAGTAGGAAGTGAGAGAATCAACATTCAGGGATTGAAGGATTAAGGCCTTCCATTGTAGGTGGTTGCGTGTTGTGTTTATACCCAGACAATCTAAATAAGACACATTGTTCGAGCATTCAGAGGTCGTTTATGTGTATCACTTCACTCGGAATGACGAGCAGAGTTCATCTGAGGAGAGAATGAGGGCCTGCGCAATTCGACATCCGACTCGTTATCCTCGTTTCTGTCGTACCCTTCAACGTTGACGTTTTTCAAACGCTAAGTTTGGCGCATTGCATTGTTCGTCACACAACTTTACAGTAAGTATTAATAAACCAGTGTGACAAATTATTAGAGCGATCCTTATTATCAACTTTGCGTGTCATCTTTTATCAATAAAGTAAAAGGGAGAACGATAATATATCATTCGGTTGACAAGTGCACAGAACCAGCTACGAAACGTCTCGGACAATGAGGAGGTTAAGCGATGAAAATCCAATGAATAGCTCCTCAACAACACACAAACGACGTCCTAGGTCTTCGTTTTTACCTGACAACTCACACAGATTCAGACCTACGCCGTCAAAAACTATATCCAAATCTTTTCACCTGTCTCACTCAATAGAAAAACCACCGTTTATTGATTAACGCGAATACATAATTACACAATACATCTTACTTCTGTAATGTGAAAGATCAAGTTTACGACCTACTTTCCGCAAACTGCGAAGAGGTCATTAAAATCAAAAGAATTATTTATGACAGCTAAATTTATAGTTTTATAATAGCTATTGATTTCATTGAAACGGGAAGAAATATGATAACGTGGCGTAATGCTTGAAACAGAAATATTATTTTTATCTTCATCACCAATAGCTGAGGGAATTGAATAGGGGAAAAAGTTTCATAACTCCACTCGTTCCTTCAATTTTCACATTTCAGAAATTGTGTCCTTGAACTATGATGAATTTCTCGTGTTTATTTATATAGTAATCAATAATGAAAATTAAAATATGTTGTATTGAATAGATGTCGAAATGAGTACCGATTCTTAAGGAAATGCAATTGATATCTTACTTTTATGCACGATTTTCTTTCATATTTTTCCACGAATATATAACATATACACATACATACTTTAGCGATGTATAACATAAATTCCAGTGTGTTAACTCCTTCATGAAACATTTCATTATTTGTTAAATGTAAGATTTTACAATACAATTTTTTGAGTAATACATAATTCTACTGATATTATTTGACATTAAATAACAGGTATAATAATAAAATATCGTATTGAAGTAGATAAACATAAATTTGAATATTGAATTAATTAATTTTCTTTACAGTTAAAAGGTCTAAGTCTAATGTGAAATAAATGAAATGCAAAGCCTTCTGTGTTGAACAAAAATGTAACAACTTTTCAAATTTGAGAAAATATGTAGAGTGTACCATTTGAAAATTAAAAGTTACTGTCAATTATTCGAAAACCGGAAGTAATCATAATGAACTACTTCAGAAATGTTATAGAGGAGTTAACAGACTATAACTTATGTTATAGACTAATAATAAGCGAGAAATTTGCTGGATTATTTATAGACGGACATCCTGTATATTTTAAATTAGTTGAAAGAAATTTGTATGTGTGTCTCACCATATGCATAGGTTTTATAATTTATTTGTTGAAAATGTAAACCGGCCGAACTATTATGAACCTGGGCTCGTAGACTAAACAAAAGTGCAATAGAGTAAAAAAAGATAGTGAGTAGATAGTAAAAGTGCGGTGTGAGTGGTTGAAGTTTCCGTGAGTAGAACAACAAGAAGGGAGCGGCTTGACAGGACGACTAGCGTCGCGACGCTGTGTCGTAATGGCGGAGCACATCACTGCATTATTTATTCGACTGTCTGATATCTACCCACACGCTTCTATCATTACCTCCAACATCACGTTACGACGGATTAATATATAAGCACTGCAGTATTCAGCAATAACGATCGCTCAAAAAGCGGTTCCCTGCCGTCATTCTGTCAGTATCATCCGTTACTCAAACACTGCCAGCCACACAGCACAGATAACCCAATCTACTCAAATCCGAATACGAATATAGGAATACGAGCACGAGGTCCGAGATCTTTCAACATCTTCAAAAAATTGATGAATGTGAATGTGAACAACCTCGTTATGTTTGCATTTCTCTACCCACAGCAAGGTAAATACACAGGACGGAAGGAGTCACTATACAATTTCAAAAATGGATAACTTATTTTCAGCGTACATATCAGAATTTTATTTTTATTTCATCGGAATGTTTTTACATTGATAACTAGGTATTTTATAAAACAAATGATCAGTAAATATGAATATTTTACGCTGGTAGTTTAGATTAAGTTAGGTTAATTAAATTTTTATTATAAGCTAATGATCATTTCATTTTGATCATTTATTTAAAATACTGATCCAATAAATAGCAACCTCTGAGTATATTATAAAATGATATTCTACGCTCATTTTGTAGCATAACATACACTGATTCTATTTTTAATTTTTAAATTAAGTATGTTGAGTTACTAAAGGCGTAAACAAATAAATTGGCATAAAAAAAACACTTTCCAACCTCTGCTATACTC
The DNA here is from genome assembly GCA_943142095.1 of Ophonus ardosiacus. NCBI lineage: Eukaryota > Metazoa > Arthropoda > Insecta > Coleoptera > Carabidae > Ophonus > Ophonus ardosiacus. Next base: position 13,288,028 of record OW964833.1, on the reverse strand, counting down.
ACGCTATATTTTCCAAGAAGAAAAGATGTCATCCTAACTTCACGGTTATTTCCCAATCCCAGCCTGAGAGATCAGTGATAAATAGTTACATGTAAATAAAGCTTATTTACATTTTATGTACAGGTAAAGAATGTACGAATGAAATTTTAAATAATGTAAATAATTGTAGATAAATGAAAAATCAAAATTTAAGGTTAGAAATCAAACCGACAGTTCTTATGACAAATGAACAAGCTGAGACCATTCGTTTATTTATGTCTGGTTATTTTTATTATTTAAATATAAATTATTCATTATTAATTTCCGATTGTGAACAAACAAATTATACAAACCTCGGTGACAAGTTTCATTATGCCTCAGGCTATAGCTAACCTCGCCTTCGAGAGTAATGAAACACTTTCCATCTCGATTAGTAGTATACTATTACAGTCTGTTGGACAGAAAATATTTTAAAAAGATTGCGTTACTCTTTAAGTACCTACCTACACGTAGATATAAAATATAATATAATACATATATAATGTTATGTTAAGAATATTGCTTTTATGCTATTTGTTCATTTCTTTATGTCATTTTTTCACTTTTCTACTCTCTAATTATTACTAATACTGATAGTATCTTATTGCCCCTCTGAAATTGGGATCTTTGTAATCATGTTGGGTGGAAAATTCGTAAATAAATAAATAAATAAATAAATAAATAAATATGAAAAATTTAAAAATATCATGATTTGAACCAGGTTTCAGACCTTTTCACGTCATCCAACTACAGTTAATTGTATAAAGTACAAATTATATATGATTCAACATATTATATATATATATATATGGAATATTCGAATGAAATAATCTAATGAATTTTGCCGCACCCTGTACCAATTTTACTCGACTTTATGGTCTATAAAACTTTTACGGACAATAGACTACACTTGATTTGTGAAAATTTTAAGTCGACATTAAACTACAAGAGCTTTATTAACATTAAATATTAAATTTCATGTATGTGATGCTATAAATTGGGATTTAATAAATGTACTCCTATCTCTTCACAAATGAAATAAAACTGATTGCTTTTAATATAAACCAGAATTATCTCCATTATCTTCTATCTTCTATCCCATCTTCGTAGAAACAAAGCTAGAATCAAAATTTGAACTTGGAAAAAATTTGTTCGTGCTCTTGTTAAATTTAAGTGCACTTAATGTCATAGTGCATTTGATTTATATCAAACTAGCTTCAGTCATAAATGCCGTCATAAATCAATGATAGTAACGAGTATGTTTCAAGAGTATAACCCTAACAATTTATGTTGCCACATACTTCAAACTTTTCCCGTTCCCTAATTCTAATTCATTGGAACGAACTATATATTATTTAAACTATATATGATCCTCAATATTTTATCATCATTTTTGTAATCAGTATTGCAAACGAAAAGCAAACAATATTTCGTTATATTTGATTTATATAAAAATTTTAATAGTTATCTAGAAATATTTTCAAAAAAGAATCGGCATTCAATGAACCAATGGGCGCATTCGGCACCCCGATGATTGCCAAATGCAATTTCTGGACCAATCAAATTTGTCCATTCATTGTGTTCGGTAAACTTCGGTGGTCAGCGATACCAGCGATGAGATGTGATGAACGCGAGCAATGTCGTCATACATAACTAATACATTATTTTTCTGGACAAATAAATATTGTTATTATTATCATTATTTACCATTTTTCTGTATTAAATAACTTACATACACACAGTATGAATACTAAAAACCGTAACATAGGCGCTTAATATGGGAAAACAGTTTTTTTTTAAATATCATCTATCCCGAAAGACTATAGTAGGAGTTTTTGATTGAAGAGTATTTAATTTGGCATAAAAATATCTAAATACTCCTATTTTAATGGTTTATTATTAAAATATTTATAAAAATGCAATGCTATTTGACAATTATTACTTATAATTTATTAAAAACAATGTTCATGGAAACGCATTCAGTAGCCAAGTTGGTTAGATGTAAAAACCGTAATAATTATTCACGAGTTCAAATCCCGCCTGTTTTTTATATTTCGTAAAATTTATTGCTAAATAAGTTACAAAATTAAAACATAAATTGTTTGTACATTCGTCGGTGAATATTATTTTTGAAAATATCTATTATTATTAATTTCGTTGAACAAAAACTATTATTATTATTATTATTATTATTATTATTACTATTATTATTATTATTATTATTATTATTATCTTTTTATTGCTCAAACTACAAATACATATATTTATACATTATAATATTGTACAAATTAATGTTGTTCCCGATATTCTGGACATAAATGTATTCTGTAGTGCGGAGTATCCACTTCATCCGGTCGCTTACCAAGCAACTGGGAATGGGTGTTTATGAGAGCACCTTTCTTATTTATATGTGCTGTTCCAATTATCGCCGTTTTTTGGACTTCTGTAGTGTCATGTTTCCCAGGCATTTTTTCAATGTTCTTTTGAAACTCATCATCAACGAAACCCGTAGCTCCAATTATTATTGGTAAGATGATAGTTTTTGTACGTTACATTCTTTTAATTTTAATTTCTAAATTTTTATATTTAAGAAGTTTCTCGGCAGTTTTTGCATTAATTTTTTCATCCGCTGGAACTGATATATCTATGAGGTAAATAACTTTCTTTGTTTTTGTCACAATGTCTGGTCTATTCGCTTGTACTTCTCGGTCTGTTGGAATACCCATATCATATAATACTGTAACTTGATTATCAGAGCTTATAGTTACTTTTTGTGGTTCGTGCTTATACCAGTATTGTTTTAAATTTGGGCAATCATAAAATTTGCAAATGTTGTAATGTATTAGATTACATAATTTGTTATGCCTCTCTATGTATTCTTTTTTTTGTCAATGTACCATAAGCCGAAATTATATGATGTATTATTTCGTTTTACAAATTTTACATTTTTTATCAATGTTACTTTTATAAATTTTATGCGCAATATATCGCGTTTTTATTGCTTGGTCTTGTGCAGCTGTTAAGAGGCTTTGAGTTTCTCCTTTCAAAGTTCCAGTTGTGAGACACTTAAAAGATTGAATTTCATCATACTTGATCTTGTCCATATCTGTAGGTTTTTGGCCATGTAATTTCTTTTTCTTCCAGATTTCAAAAAGTCTTTATTGGCTCTTTTCCTTAACTACATTTGGAGTTCTGTTATCTTGTTGCACTAACTGTTGTGTTGTGTATTATGCTCCTTCTTGAGTTTCTTCTTCTAATTCTGCCCCATCGTTCTCAAGCACTTCTGATTCTCCTATAGGTTTATAAATTTTTTCCAGTATTTTCTTTGATTTTTTTAGAATAGATTTTGATTGTGGTAAACTTAAATCATATTTCGTTATGTTTTCAATGATAGTGTCCCGGTGCATATTTTTCTTTATATAGAAACTTAAGCTATAAATTGTGTTATAATAACTTGTTTCTATTTGTTGCAAACCTCTGCCACCTAATTTTTTTTCGACGTATAATCTTTCTACAACTTGTTTGGGATGAACTAATCCATTAATTGTTAATAATTTTCTTGTCTTTCGGTCTAATTTTTGGATATCTTGCATGGTCCAATCAATTATTCCAAAACTATATCCAATGACAGGTATTGCCAGAGCACCAATAGCTTGAAATTTATTTCTGCAGTTTAGGTGAGTACAAAGTATTTTTTTTTAAGTCTAATAAAGTATTCTCTACTTATCACTTCTTTCATTTTAGGGTGATCAATACTATCTTATTTTTCTATACCTAAATACTTGTATGTTTCTTCTGGCTCTAATGCTTTAATATGTTCTTCTGAGTTGAGCTTTAGGTTTTCTGTATGCATTAATTTACAACGGTGGAATGTAGCAATGGCACATATGTCTATTCCAAACTTCATGTTTATGTCGTTTGAGAAATCATGTACTGTTTTAATAGTTCTGTGTAGTTCTTCTTTGTTCTTACAAACCAATTTTAGATCGTCCATATAAAGCTGGTGGGTTATATTGGGAGGCAATTCTTTTATTTCATATCCATGTGCTGTTTGATTAATTAATGTTGATAATGGACTCCTTGCAATACAAAACCAGATTGGTGACAAAGAATCTCCTTGGTATATACCTCTCCTCATGTTTAATGCCTTAGATACTACTTGGCCTGCTACAGTATTAACGTACATATTGGTTTTCCATGTCGACATTAAATGTTTTAACATCACAGCTACTTTGGATGTAACGCCATAGATCTTCAGAGATTCTATCAGCCAACTATGGGGTACACTATCGTAAGCCTTTTGATAGTCTATCCAGGCGAGGTTTAAATTCTTTTTATTCTTGTAACAGTTCCTAAGCAATGCTTTTGCATGCAATAAATGATCCTTGCATCCATATGAGCCTTTAGCACAACCTTTTTGTTCAGGTGGTATTATTCTAGTTTGAGCTGCATATTTTGAAATTCAGCTGGCTATTACGCTTGCAAAGACATTATAAATTACATTTACACATGTAATAGATCTATAATTTTTTTGATTTTTACTGTCTCCTTTTTGATTTTTACTGTCTCCTTTCTTGAATATTAAAAATGTCTTGCCACTGGCTAACCAATCTGGAATTAGTTGCGGGTTATTAATATAGTTGTATTATTTAGCTAAATATGGACTACTATTAAGTTTTTAATCAAATAATTTGGAATCATATCCACACCTGTGGATTTCCAGTTTTGTGTTCTCTTTGTATGTTCTGTAACATCCTCACTTGTAATCTCTTCCCAAGTCATTGTGCGATTATTATGATTATTTCTAAACCTTTCTACTTACTCAGCAGTTTTATTATGCTCACCGGATTGTTCATAAATATCTTGCTAATACTTTTCAATCTCACATATATCCGGTGGTTCTGGTGTTACTATGTTGTTCCTTAATTGTCTGTAAAAAGCTTTCGTATTTAGAATTAATAACCTGTTAACCTTATATTGTTGTGTTCTAGCTTTAAATCTTCTATGTCTTTGAGATATTGCTAACATTCTCTGTTTTAGCGTTTCTATTACTTCTATTTGTTTATCTGGATCTTGTTAATACTTTGTTACCAGTTCCTTAACTAATGTCCATGTCTAATTACCAATAACTGAGATAAATCTTTCCTCATGCTTTGTACCTTCAATTCTAATGTTTGTTGCCAATTTGGTTTGATTAATGGATTTCGTTTCTTTTTTTGTCTGGTTTTCTTCGAGATCTATTTTATTAGTTTTTTGTGATATAATATAATCAGTACAGTATATTATTGTATTTATCTTTTTAAGATTTATATTCGTTGTTAGTTGTAATATATTCTCCAAACACTTATTTCCAATAGTAACTAATTCCTTGGTTTCTTTCGTGTATCTTACTTTTGGAAGTTTTATTCTTTCTGAAACATCTATATCTTGATATTTTTCTATCAGATTTATTATTTTTTGTTTTATGCTGTTGTCTATGTTTTCATCTTGTGATACTTGCTGAATTACTTGTTCTTCAGGTGCATGATTTTCTTCTATCTCGATAATATTTTCTTCTTCGTTTATATTTACAATTTCAGATTGTGTGTTCAGTCCAAGGTATATTCTGATATTGCTTATTATTTCTTTTATTTCCATAGGAGAAAGCTTCTCCTTAGATTCTATATATCTACGTTGATTTTGTAATTTATTGGCATCCATGTTTTCTCTAGAATTTTATTTTGAATTTTGTTTAAATAATAACACCTTACTTCTTTATATTCTTGCATTGACCATTTTTGTCTATTAGTTCTATTTATTTCATTTGTCTTTCTGCTTGGTTTCCAGACGATCCACTTTGAGTTTCCTCTGTGCGGTATGCCTTTGCTCGCTGAAGTGGTGTGCTAATTTCTTCTGATACTCGTTCTTCGTGTACATTGCGTATGCCATTATTCTTAAGAACCTGCTCAAGGTGCCACGAATTCCGATCCGTTGAATCCGGTACGCCATTGGATTTTTGACTTCTTGTTTTACCCATTAAATTATATGACATATGTCAATATTTATTAATAATAAAAATATATGAATTCATCCAAATCACTATAAAATTATACATAATATAAAAAAATATACTAACAAATAACCATTCCAACACAATTTGAAATAATTATTTAAGTATATAAACATTAGAAGGCTAACTTTTAATGAGAGGTGACATAACATCAATCATATCTTCAGGACTGCCTTTTATTATTATTATTATTATTTCTTGCATACATTTTAAAACTGGTTCGCCCATCCTATCACAAAACTAATTAGAATTTACAAAAACACAGTGTCAAAAATATATAATTCTACTATGAACTAATTTCATTGTACACACATCAAACTGGAATAATGCATGTTACATATCGAGTTTATTTATAAACTGAACGCAGGATATATTAATGTGACCTATATGACAGTGTTGGTGCAATTTCAAATATTATCATTGATGTAATTCGTACAGAAAGCATGCAACACAATCAATTTATACCGATGAACGGGTGATATGATGACTCAATTATTTCGTTTACATTGTTAAATTAGGTTGGCAATGGGCTAATTTTCACCCATGTAAATATTTCAAAAATTTCGTCTCTAACACAGAACGCAAGTATTTTAATAATAACTTCTAAAAAATTTTTTCAAAAGTTTGGGAAACATTTTTAAAAGATAAAATATTTGGGTTAAACAAAAGATGACTTGTGGTTTCTATAAATTAATGTAATATGTAGTATTATTTGTGTAGAACGGTGTCCGGAGTACTGATATATTCTAGTGGTTAGTGTATCGTATAACTTACTACAACCCATGATTACTATTGTAACTTGATAAATCTACAAATTGCAGTATTTAGTTTCATTCTACAGTATTTACACCGGGTGGTGGCTGTTGGGTATGAATATAGGGATTTAATATGGAATTTTAGTATTATGCAATTTCCAGCTTTTCTATTCATTTTGAGGCAAAAACTATAGAATCCAACGTTGTTCAAAATTAAAAGCTGTACACAAAACTCTTGTTATATTTTTTAATTATGTTCTTGGTTTTTTCACAATATTTTAAAAAGAAATTTCAAAAGTTCCATTAATTATTCGCAATAGCCATGACTTATAACATTTTAGAAAACAATCTACTTTCATTTTTAGGTTTTTTATAATACTGATAAATCTATATCGTTTAGGTGCTTGTCTTAATCTAACTATTGATAATATAAATATCAAGTATAAAATTCTAATGTGTCTTATTAAGTTACGGTAAAGATTACCGTATTTGAATCGTAGAATATTCCAAGTATCTCCGTGTGCTTTAATCTCGTCTGCATCAAAATCCTTTGGTAAAGTATTGCTAGCAGAGATTTGATTAGAGAAACATTCGTCCCCTGAGACTTTTAGTTGAAATTAGGTGCGTCGAATTAAGCGATTCGTCCGTCGATAAGAAGAGTGAATAAAAAGCCGCAAACCGTGAACCAGGGTTTTACGGTTATCGTCCGACAAGGACTTTACGCTGGACACGAGAAATCATTTGTGGTTTCTGCTATTACTACGTAATTATAACGTTTACAACTCCATTATAAAAGCCGTCAAAATAATACTGTTTTACATTAGCACACTACGGAATTATTTAAGATTTGCAAATATTATTATTTTATTGACTGATATCACTCTGAAAGTAAGTACAATTATTTACTTAGTACCTATGTTCGTCAAATAATTTGACAGGAAATATAAAATATTTGGCAAGATAGTTTATTTGTTTTAGCGAATAATTGCAATTTAATTTTGTTCAAAAACCGACACCGGTGTATTTATTTCTATTCATAATACTATAGAGCGATGACAATTTTGAATGAATTTAGATGAGTCCGCCTTTCGGATTTGTAACATATGTAAAACTAACATTTCCGCAATCAGGGTATTTACAAAGTGACCAAATACAAAAAACTCCCATCCGAACTCGAAATGTTTATTCAAAACACGAGGATTCGCTTTTGATTGGATTACCTGAGTACTTCCGTTCGGTTTTAGTAAACGTAATATCTAAAATAGCTTTTAGGTTTAGGATTTTTAACAAAAGTGGGTCTGAAAAGTAAACAATATAAAGGCAAACTAAATTTTGTCTGTCGCGGAGATATATCAAACTAAATTTGTTGAGAATAGGAGAAAGGAAGTGCTAGATAATAGCATTTACTTGCTACGTACAAAGTATCGACCACTCAATTGTTCTCATTATGATGTGAGTTTGAATTGTCCGACGCGTCGATGACCACTCGGCGACGTCTGGCTGCCGTCTATACCCTTCCATAGTTAATGATAATGAGTACGCTCTACTATATACATATTTAATTTATACATTTTTTTCCAATAATTTTTTATGACGCATTATAGTTTAATAGTCACCAATTTTAATAATCCATACCATTTCTAGTATTGTATAAACATTTATAAAATATTCATCTGATTATTATAATTTGTTTAAGCTTAATAGTGTAACATAGTTTAAATTATTCAAAGTACTCTGCTTAATTCAAAAGTGCTTTTGTTGTAAGAGAGCCAATATTCACACAAGTAACAATTAGTATTGATTTTCTTTTGTTCCATTTACCTACTTGGAGTATGCATTTAATGTACCTCCGTGTATGTGAATAAATAAATGAAAATATAAAAATGTTACAGTTCAAAGATAATATCTTTATAAGAAATATACTTTGATATGGAGAACGTCACTCTCAAATCAAAAGCTTTCGCATAATTAGTGTACTCTTTTAAAATACAAAACCTCAACAATTTAATTCAAAGAAAAAGTTGTACGTATGAAATTTATCATAAGTACATACAAACATAAACCTGGTCAAATTGTATCATGTTTTTCTACCAACAAGTTAAACTTAGTTAAATAATGTTTAAAAAGTAGTTTCTCTCCGTTAGATATAATTAAACTTAGTTAAAATAATTTTTGAACATAGTTAGATTATTTGAAATATATAAACATGGTCAAGTTATCTTAACAGATTCTCTACTGGTCAATATAATTAAACTTAAGTGAAATAATTTTTAAACACAGTTAAATTATATGAAATAAACAAACATGGTCAAATTTTCTTGGCAGATTCTTTACAGATATATATAATTAAAGTTTTTAGAAATAAACATGGTTTAAGTGTGTCATCAATATCTCTACTAATAAATATAATTAACCTTAGTAAAATTAATTTTTAAAAATGGGTACTAAACATGGTCAAGTTTATCATCTGTTTCTCTTATCAACTTAATTTATGAAGCAGTTTGATCATGTGTAAGTGTCAAAAAATTTAATCAATTATTTTCTACAATTATTTTGAATTACACGTATAATGATGACAATTTAAATATGCTAATTTGTTTCAAATAACGTAACTAGTTTAAAAATATTTCAACTAAGTTTAATTATATTTACCGACAGAGAAACTGATAACACAATTTGACCATGTTTAATTTTCTCAAATAATTATTTAAACTTACTTTAATAGTATTTATCAAATAACTCGAATGATAATGATTTTGAAAATTATGTTTTTCTTATTTTTATACTTTCGGAACTATTACATTTTGGTTAACTTCTGAATCGATTAACATATCTTCATCGAAATCTGCGTATATACCTAAAGTATTGCTATACTGAAATTTATGGTCGTATAATATGATGGTATATTTTTACAATGTGTTACATTTTTAATATTACTTTTGGGATTACGAGAATCATAATAGATGCAACACATGTTGAAGTAGATAAACATTGAGCTTCTTTGAGGAAATAAAATAAACATAAATATAGAATGTATCAAGGTAATGGAACAATGCATTTCATTCATGTATATGTAAAGTTACACAAAAAAGTGATGAAGATATTTTGCAAAGCATAGAGGGGGACACATTTTGGCATAAACACTATTATTTTAAAACCAGTGGAACGCAACTTATGGATCAATGTTATACTTTTTTAAATTGCATATATATTTCTTATTAACTCATTAAATAAGGAATTTTATTCAGAAATCAACGATTAAATATATATCGTATACCATTCTATATTGAAAAAATTAATAAAAATTAATTCAAAGTTAGTGTTTCATTTCTATTTTAAATTTTTTGAATAGACTAAGCAAATATTCAACTATTAAAACAAAAGAAAATTAAGTCATTTTTGTATGTCGTTACAAAGTATAAAATTATTTTTTCGAAATATTCCAAAATAGTTGTCTTTTTTTTATTTCGCGTGATTAATATTTCGTTTTCTGTAATTTGAATAATTTTGGCAAATAAATTGCACACTAGAAATGAATTTTGATGGATCTCACAATAAATAAAATAATCTGTAAGTATTTGTTAAATATGCTCCCATTATTAATTTAATTAGAAGCTCAACAGTAAGAGCAACGCCTCTTAGTCATGGTGCGCCTGGGATTCAGGATTTGATTCCCACTAAAGGCTTAAGGCATGGATGTTTGTGTATATGTACCTATTCAACAGAGCTGGGCAGTAACTAGTTACTTTAGTAACTTAGTTACTAACTAGTTACTTTTACGTAACTTGTAACGTAACTTAGTTACTTTTTAAAATATGGTAACTGTAACTGTAACTTAACTTGCTGCGGTAAAGTAGTTGGTAACTTTCCGGTTTTTAGTTACTAGTTACTTGAGCAACTTAAGTTACCAGAATGTAACTTAAGTTAGTCAAAGTAACTTAAAAAGTGGAATGTAACTTAGTCATAAAAAGTAACGGGGGGATTTAAATTTCTAAGAAATATTTTGTTGAGGCTGATGCCTTTTTTAGAAACACTAACTAAAACTGTTTTGTTTTAAATAAATGTATGTAATAATTAAATTCAATATTATTGTTGATTGATTTCAAGCCATAATAGATAATAAAATAATTACATTCATAAATAATAGAGTTTTTGTACGGTAAACAGAAAAACTAAAAATAACACATTATTTTAACTTTTAATTCTAGAATTAAAAAGTCACTAAATGTTAAATTTGACTTATAAAATATATTATTTTCAAATATTTTCCTCGCTTACAAATGATACGTTTTAATAAATTATAATTAAGCTGCCACTAAATTATCAAAATTATTCCAATTTTCAGGTTATACAAAATATAGTGTATTTTGTTCGTTGTTCTGAGGGTTGCAAGACTTGAATTCGTCTCATTTTTGCAAATTCCCTTCTCACAAGATAAAATGTCACTTTTAATTTTTATGTTATATTATAATGTAGGTCCGCAGGGCCTTTTTATCAGATTTTTGGGCCCTAGGCCAAATTTTTTTTCGGGCCCCCCTCCCTCTTTATAGTAAAAAACAAGTACGTACAAATATTTGTATAATTATAATGTAAGTTTATTTATTAAAGAAAAAAATAAAATTGCCTGCTGAGAGAAAAGCTGATCAATTATAAAGTACCGCATGCTCGATTCTAGTTTGAGGTGAAATTTTAGCGTAATATTTTGTTACTCCTTTCTAGGGACGGTTGGCGATTTTGCCGGTTCTCGGGAATATGTTATTAGCGTAGCGGGGCCCCAAATATTTATAAAAAGATACTTTTTCATCAAAATTTCTTATATATGTGAGCGCGGGGCCTCAGATTGAAAATCGACGTCTGATCCGAGGTTTCCAATAAATTAATCATTATCCACTAATAAGTCTAGGTAGGAAATAATGTCTGCATGTTTTATACATTATAATGGTCATGTCATGTTAGAAAGAAAGTAGATTCTTTATATCTTGATATAAGAAATCAAAATTGAAAAATAAATTAATAAATTTTAAAAAAATCACAGCAACCGGGTCCTGCGGGCCCCTTATCAAAACGGGACCTAGGCCGTAGCCTCGTGGGCCTAGGCGGTAATAAGGCCCTGTAGGTCCGTTGACATTAACAATAATAATCTGATTGGGTGTTGCCAAGCAATAACGTTAAAATTTAGGTTAACGTAGTTAGTGCAAAAACTCCCTGATATGTATCCTACACAATAACTAAGTCAACAGTCTAAGTCTACACTTCACGCCATTAAAAGTAGTTAGAAAGTAACTCAAAGTAACTACGTTACTTTTAAATAACTTAGTAAATAACTTAGTTCTTTCACCAAAGTAACTGGAACTTAAGTAACTTAGTTACTTTTTTTTGGAGGTAACTGTAACTGTAACTAGTTACATTTTAAAAGTAACTTGCCCAGCTCTGCTATTCAGTAATTGGGATTTAATGTTGTTGAGAGATTATAAAAGAAAAAAAAAGTACCGAAAATTACCTTAATTATAATAATGAGTGACAATGACATACGAAAATTACAATTAATTTTCTTTTGTTTTAATGATTGAATGTTTGCTCAACCTACTTAAAAATATAAAATAGAAATGAAATTCTAATAATTACATATTTAATGAGTTAATAAAAAATGTATGTAATTTAAATAAATATAAAATTGACCTATAACTTGAGTATCACTGGTTTTAAAATAATAAAGATTAATAAGCTTTACAAAATATATTCATCACTTTTTTGTGTAATTTCTCATACACACGAATAAAATGCATTGGTCCACTATCTTAGTACACCCTGTATATAATCACGGCTAATTACTTATTGCTGATGATGATTAAACAGTTCGTTCCTGAACTCTTTTCGGAGAAATGAGAAGTTCATATACCCAACCCATTAACAATTTTTTTTTTTTTTTAATTGTTTGAAGTTACCTGCTTGCTTAATTAAAAAAAAACACTTTAAATTATAAAATTATTCTTAATTCATGGTTTCACATTCAGACTGACTTTAATATTGAATCCCCACTTGAGTTATTGATAAAAGATTATCACTGCTTAGAAAGTTGTGTAGGTGTGCTACGCGTTTTAGATGGAAGGTAGACATAACTAACTAATGTTATGTTTATTGTGGCGGGTGGCTTCGGGCCTCCTGCCTGCTCTTTAAGCCGAACCATTTGCCAAGCTCGCACAAGGATTAACGGAGTGCAGGCGACGAGGTTTACCGCTCCTGCCCCTGTTTGTACTTCTACCGTAAAGCCTCTGCAACACGCTCGGTAATGTGCCCACAAATTTCACGGAAATATGGCCGAAATTCTATTGATAAGTCATTCGCACTTCCAAGACCTTCAAACCATTTCAACTTTTAGTTGCATAATTTTTTTTTATTACATCCGGATAAATACAAAGAAAAAAATGTTAAAATTTTGTCTAATTAAAATTATATATTATTTTATAAGACAATATGTCTAATAATTTAGTATAATTTACAAATCTTACTTTAGCATTGAACTAATTCGAAATAGATATAAAATATTTTGAAAACAATCCTCAATTTAAATATGCAAATATTTACTTTAATTATTGTATTTTGGCTTCATTATTTTTTATGCAATTTTTGATAATTTATCTAGTGAATTAGATAAATTAATTAAAAAATTTAAATATTTCTTTAGTTAGTTTCATGATTTATATTTAGTTCAATACTTACTTATTACGATATAAATGTAGTCATTTCATACAATTTTGTATTTAATTTTATTATATTTTGTTATTACAAATTTAGAAAATTTATTTAAATCATCTTAGATAATTTATTGAATCATATTAGTAGACTGAAAAATAATAAATTTGTTTAATTAATTTTACTACAATGGGTTATTCCGGTGATACGGAATTATTAGCTTTGTTCGATGACATGTACTAGGCCGCCCTAGTGTTAACTTTCTTGCACTAACATGTTTTATGAGAAATGGGCAACTTCTGGCAGGCTGTTCGATCACAAAAATTTTAAGAACTAGTGCTCACTTTTCTGACCTGACTCGCAAGGTAGTGTAGAAAGTGCAGACTAGGAGTGGGGGTAGCTAAATGTTGTTCGGTAGACATTTTAATTCTATCCTATCTACACATCTGTTTATTTAACCTAAAATTTTGTTTTGCTATATAAAGAATTAATTAATGTATGTCTCTGAATCTGATGAAGAATCAAGTGATGATTGATCTTCGTCAGAATCGTTTATTAGTTCACTATGCTCTTTAAAACAGACATTTCTGCAGTCACTTTTTTGCAGCTTTATGATATGACTGTGTTTATAAACAACCTAACCTTTTACACCTTTGGCTATGCTTGGCTTGATTACTCACAGCTGAGCAAACTTGCCCAAATATACACTAGTGTGTTTTATGAAACCACAAGAATTAGACTGTACTAGTGTACACTACACTGCACTGCACTATTCTGCTCTACACTTCAAGCACTTCTCATCGAACAGAGCTAATATAAAATAGTTAATATAGTTTACAATTTCATATAGTAAGAAAATATAATAAAACATGTTTAATAAAAAGTTTTAATTCATTATTTAATGTTAGAAAATTAGAATTATATAAATCTGGAAACGTCCTTGAAATTTGTGACGTCAGGCATAAATATATCCGTTTTGAAACACAAATGGTGCTAGTAGTTAGCAAATATTTGTTACATTTACAAATAAATATAGCCTCTAGATTTTAGAACATACTTTCGATTTTTAACTTTACGTATTTCTGCATTCACGTATTGTAAGTTATAGAGAAAATAATCATTTACAATGACAGAATCCACATAAATTAAAAGAATCTGATATTTTATAACCAGGTTCCACAATTATTAAATAATACTCCTATTTTTACCATGAACAAACAATAAATTGCTTTTACTGAAACCATATGTAAACACACAAGTGTCTGTCATAAACATGTCGATTTAGGTGCTCAAGTTCGTTGCAGATGTCAATATCGAATTCACGTCATAAGCGCGCCATGATAGAGTATTTGAATTTTGATGAAATTTTTAAAAATCCATATTTCACTTAATATATACATTTTCTTTCAAAATTAGATATTCATAGTCTTACTGGTCTGTACTAATAAAAAAAATATGAAAATGCCGGAATACCCCATTAGGTTAGTATATCTAATTTTTTTTGTGTACCAACATCCATAGCAATCTCCTTCAAACTGATTCGACGATTACTAAACACAATAACTTCAATTACTTAATAGATGGTTGATGTCCTAAGACGCCCGGCTCTTTTATCATCTTCCACGTGTTCACGGCCTTCTTATAAACGTTTGCACCAATAAGAAATCTTTAGTTTCAACATAGTTTCCTCACCAAATGCCTTTTCCAACATTTTCACTACTTCACTGCACATTATACCAATATTAACACAAAATTTAATACAGATCCTTTGTTTCGTCATTTTTATATAAAAAATCGCAGGCGTGTCAAAGTGATTGGTGAACATGTAGCTGTATATATTGCAAGTAGATTCTAAAATCAGTCTTTTTATAATACGCTTAGGTTTTTTCTAAATGACTCGGCGATTTCTAGACTGAATATTTAAACATTTTCGCGTTACGTTAGATTATGTTTGAGTATATTTTGAGAAAGCTCATTACGTCCAAACCTCATCATTTAACAATTCGCCTTGTCATTTTGAAAAAGTTTAGGTATTAAACTGTGTTTGACAAAAACTCCCCGATTGAAAATAAAAAAGGGATTACCTGCAAAATTTTGTGATATGTGAACGCTGGTATTTAAATATTTAATTGGTTGAGAGTGTTTCTGACTGAAGTAAATTGTAGGATAGGTCGATCGCGTTTATTTTTATTCTTAAAAGGAGCAGGTCTTTAAGTAGCAATTTAGAAGAGATATCAAAAAGTTGAAGTAGTTTGTTGACAGATCGCCAAGACAGACAAGTAGGATGCAGTAGCAGTAGCCTAATTGGAGAAAACAGATGAAGACTGACTAAACATACGGAACATTTAAAGCTCAGAATGACAAGTGCAGTTCATGAACTTTGCAATTAGCGTACTTTAGACAAAGATAATTATAATGTCGTTTGTTTTTACTTGTACAGCGCAAAACATAAAATATTCATTGCGCGGCTTTCATTTCCGGAGCAGGAGCGGTAACGTAACCGTGCACCGTGCCGGAATATCTCCGCGCGTTACACACACGGCTTACCGTCCACTTTGTCACATTCTCTAATGCCAAATTCATGATTTTATCCCTTTGCCGGCAATTCTGTTACGAGATTAGACGATGGATTCTTCACCAAATAACGAAAATCCAAAAACCGTATTTTCCCCTGATCCTATTGCAACATACTACGAGCCCAAGCTCATAATAGTTCTACAAATATATTTCGACTAGTTTAAAATATAGATACATAAGGGTGTATTAACAAAAAATCTGCACAAAATTTATAACTACACATATATTATTTAACTTACAAAATGCAGCAAATTTAAACAACTTTACTCTAATATAAACTACAGTTAAATAAAATACCTGCATAAAAATCCGCCGCTAATCTCATTTTTTTTTTTTTTGAAATTTCAGTTAACATGGTAAAAACATTCTCATTTGTGAATTGGTGAATTTTATTTTTAATTCATTGTGCGAAATTTCGTTTGTCGATAAAATTTATATATTCTAGGACTATGACCTTGTTTATAAAAATAACTTTTATTCCTGCACAATCACTAATCTAACGTGAAATAAAATTTGACATCAGTAATTACAAAATTCTTATTCGAACGATTGAGATGCAGCTTACGCATCAAGTTTTTCTGATTCATGATATGGATTTTCTGTTTTTTATTATATTTCTTTCTTAATGTACATATTTACATATATAAGTGAAATTTTGAAAACTGCAATAGATTCGATTTAAAGCTTCTTTTTCTTGTTTCCACTATTTTTGAATCTTTCTAGTGATTTTCCGTTCTCTGTCGCGGTATTCCCATTTGAACAAAATGATTGACGGTAAACAATTTTTCCTGTAATCTTTGTTTTAAATAAAAATCGCCAATGACTCGCCGTCGATCATTTTCTTTCGAAAGATTTATTTTGATTTTTATAAGCAACTCACAATAAAATTATATTATGTTTGGTATTAGACTGAAAACTTAAATACAAAATGCTTGTTGCTTCGCATATTATTACGTATTAAATAATATTAATAAATTAAACTTTATGCAGATTTTTTGTTAACACATCCTTATTATATCACAAAACTTGTTCAGATTTAATTTCAAGGGGGTGAAACGTTAAAATCTTTAAACGGTAATAACTCGAAAACGGCTGAATTTAGAGGGTTTTACTTGAAATTTACCCCCTGTTACTAATTAATTCATAAGGGGTAAAAACTAAATATTTTTTCAAGTATTCCGCCATCTAATATTGAATTACATCGCCTTTATTAGTAATACCAGCTTCAATTATATTACACTGTAAAAAATAATAGCGATTTTGTAGTATAGTAATTTTTTACTATAATATGTATGCAATAACAAATTTTACATAAACTATGTAGACTTACATTTACATAGGAAATAATTCTATAAATTTGCTAATTCACCCTTACAAATATAAAAAAATTACTAGAACTACTCTGTAATATTCATATTACAATAAATACATGAAATTTTACAGTGATATGTTAATATTTCTATAACAATTTTGTCAAATTTTGTAAGAACTATGTAAAAACTCAATTCTTTTTTATTTTAGTTTCTATTTTTACAGAAGCTATGGACAAATTCTAAATGTATTATAGTAAATTTAAAATACTGTATTTATTTATTACAAGTTTAGAGGTAATTACTACAAATATTTGTGTTTTTACAATGATATATTTATATTTCTATAACAATTTTGTCAAATTTTATAAGTACTATGTAAAAACTCAATGATTTTATTCTAGTATGTATTTTTACATGAAATAGGAGTAAATTCTAAATTTATTACAGTAAATTTAAAATACTGTGGGTTATTTATTACAAATTTAGAGTTAATTACTAATATTATAGAATTTACATGATTTTAGGTATAGGCTTAGCGGGATTGGACTTGGGCAGAGTAGAAAATTAGACTCTAGGCCCGGGGAAAATAAAACATGAACATAATCTATTACTACGTGAAATTTATTTAAAATATAATGAAAAATATGTACTTTTACTAAATTATGTTTTAAAAAGATTATGTATATTATTAATATGTAAATTTACTTAAAGTATGTATCAAAATTTTTATGGAATTTATGTTTATGTAATTTTAAAAATGGTAGACAAAATTACATTTAACTTTAAATTTACTATAATTCACTTAGGCAATTTGGACGCCAATAACAATTATAGTAATTTTACAGAGGAATTTTTTACAGTGTAGGCATTGTATACACAAGACCTGCACATTCTTCTGTTTTTACGAAATTGTGATGAAAGTATAGGGACTCGGTAGAAAACACATCTGGAGTAGAAGATCACTCTTCAAGTTATTTAACCCGTCATTTAGCCCACAGTTTTTTTTTTTTTAAAGTCCATACTAGTTGAAATAATTTTGTTGAAATTTCTCACCATTTGTGCATGATTCATAATTTGTTGAAAATTTAAGCCGGCCAAACTACTTTATTCCTTGGCTCGTATAATGTTGTCCTTCCAAAAGTTAAATTGGAAACAGGCAATAATATAAAACAGTTACATATATATACACAACAAACTAACTTGGTCATTTTTAAAAAAAGCCTCTTATTATTTTCACTAAATGACATTTTGTTATAAGTACATATATGTACCTGTGAATGAATTCATATGTTCATAGTTTTCTCCACATGTAAACTTCATATCAGGTGTTGTAAAGAATTGAAAAGTAGTCTTAATTTGTATAAGTAGAACTTGAAGTAGAAGCCGAGTAGTTGCTGATACGTTGAGTAACTTTTCACCGCGATATCGTCTTCAACTTACCAGCCGGAGTTTAGTTTGGTTTCATTCCTCATCAGTGCAAACTCCGGTGAATTCAACATTCATCTATCCTTTTAGTCATCGTCCTTTTACCTCCACAGCTAACAAATTTAACCGATGCATTCAGACTGACGCGAAAAATGGTGGAGGTGAAGAATATATTTCATTGTAAAATATTTTACCAACGAATTTCAAGAATATGTTTTTCATGTTGACTAGCGATATAAACTAAATTCAATTTCTATATTAATATTTCTTGTCGTTAGTATTAAATATTCAAATGAACCTACTAAAAACACTAAGCGATATGTACATATAATTATAGAAAATGTACCAAGATCAATAAGAAAATGATGATAAGTGTAGTGGATTTATCCTCGGGCATATTACCAATGTTAATCTTTCAAATATTCATTTGAAGAAATCGCGCTATCGATTTCTTCCAAAGCTCCGAGGTATGTTTTACCATTTATTTGGATTCAATCTAATGAGTGTTTAACTGTAGGCAGCAAAAATAAATGTGGCGCAATAAATAAGAACTCCAGATTCGAATTGAATATCGACGAGAAGCGGCTTAATATTTCATAACGCATACTATAATTGCATAGATTTTTCATACAAATGTCGGTTCGTTATCACCTGATTTAAATAGAAATTTAAATATGAATTGTATGAAACAGGGACATATTGCAATGAAGGTATCAAAATTATCATTGCTCTCTCATTAATTCCAAATAAAATTCAATATAAATACATTATTAATTAATAGATTTAAATAGTGCTTGACAGCATTACAGCAAAAATATGTTAATTAATTTCAATTATTGAAAAGCCATTGAAAAATTTCATTATAACTGTATTAACTTTATCCAATCATTGTATTAATGTGTATTGTAATATATCGTTATTTAAAGATTAGGCACTATATTGGATTTTTTATTTGTGTACATTTTTTATGTTTAAGAATCTGTAAGTATCTTATAATAAATTTATGAGGTTTAATAAGAAAATTTTATGCCAGTTAAAATTTCCACATTGTATAAATTTGCGAAAAACAAATTTTGTAGAAATGCAGAAAATATAAAAATGCCTATGTCCAGGAATCATTTATTTCAACTCAATCAATTTACGAGAAATTGAATAGTTAATTATTGGTCACTATGCAGCAACTGATACTGTGTTATTCAATGCTAGTAACACATTACAAGCGGATACGATACCACCACATTGTTCCCGTTCAATAAGTGATGGTTGTAATATCGACTAAACCATGTCTTTGTATCAAAATTTTGAATTATTTATCAATTTCAAAGAAATTTAATATCATGCTATATCAAAACGAGATATATATATATATATATATATATATATATATATATATATATATATATCTCCAAATGTGAAATAAAATAAGCTATAATGGAAGGAGCATCATAGGTGTTACTTTTAAACTATTTGAAATAATTTTTAACTTCGTTGGAATCAAATCCAGATATTCCGAATCAAAACATAAAACACAAATATTAAAAATTAAAATAAAATTGAATCAATAACTGATTTTATAAATTTATATATTTCAAATATTTTCTATTTAAATAAGTTGTAAAATCGTTCAATTTTGTTCGTCAGTAAAAATTAGGATGTGACAAACTTCTACAAGCAAAGATCTGTATTTAGAAAACTGTTAGTTGTTTCAAATCGAAGCAAATTTGCTTCATTTGGTCTACAAAATATATTTATTTAATTTATATGAAAGATAACGAGACTCGGATAGAATTTTTGAACATAAAATTAATGTAGAAAGCGTATATTAGTTCAAGAATTGTCAACAGATGACTAGAGGAGTCTAGTTTTTGTTTTATTGAATATCTGATTCAATTTTTAGAAAGAAAATTTGTAAATTAAACTCTACTTTTAACAAAAGTATTAATAGAACTGCCGGTGTAGTGGCCGTGTGCATTAAAGCGCTATGTCTCTACATGTTCAGATCCTCGGTTCGAATCTACCGGCCGGCTAAGTGCGTAGTCGTTAAAATGCCACAATATCAGGCATTAATCGCACTCGCATACGATGACCCGACCAGTTGTCCATGTTAAAGTATAGGTGGTGCTAGCTGTAGAAGGAGTATTTCCGCTGCCGCATTGGTTGCATAGCAATCAGTGGTCGTCGCACGGATTAAGTACACCGACTGCTCTAGTACTACGGTCACGAAACGAGTACCTACGGTACTTGAGGCCTTGGCCCTACAAGGGCTGTTGTGCCATAGGTGATAGATAATAGAACTAAGTTCAGAATACAAAAAGATGTTTACAAGACGTTATTCACTCATATCATAACTGGTGTGTTACTTTTGTAGAACATATAGTTTGAAATAATTGAGTGAACTATTTGCCATGTAAAACTCGAGTAATTGAGAAACATAACAAGCGAAGTGTACAGAAAAGTTTATTTATTTATTTGTGCAGTAAAAGCAAAAACAAATGTTATAATGATATATGTCATCGTGTAGTCTTTGGAAAGAAAAGAAAATGTCTGCAAAACAAAAAGTGGCATTGGAAAAAACGAGCGTCAAAGCTAAGTAACGGCATTGAATCTAGTGCTTTATATCTATGTGTTTCACCTCAAACTTCTCCTTTCTAGTTCGAACTTCACAAGTAAAATTCATTCACCTGAACGATAAAGACGAAAACGAAAGGTCCCGAGAGCTGACAAATTTTGAAGTATCTTGCAGATCCCAAATCCCGATTTTGAGTGTTTTAAAAATATTTCTACATACGGATATGCAAATCCCAGGTCGATTATACGATTTGTGTAAAAGAAGGGTGGATAGGGAGAGTTGAAAATCAGAATAAACAAGAAGAAGTTGTAAAGGGTCGATATTGAAACAGTGGATAACGCTGAGGAAGCAGGTGAACGAGATCCAAAGCCGGTTAAGCTAAGCTCCAAGCAGCTGTAAATTTCGCAAAGTAACAATACTCAAAACGTCAAAATTTGCGCTTTTCACGCCGTCGCGCAGACTTCATCACATCTTTCTGATTTCAATACAAACACTTTATTATACTGCCTTAAATTCGTATATCGGGTTGTTCAAAAGTAGAATTTGCATACAAAACCGTTTTTATATTTCTTATTATATTTTTATTTATTTATTTATTATAATACACTATAGAAAATAATATTATTTTATTCATATTTTGTCAGTTTTTATTTTGTTTTAACATAGTACATTAAAAAACAAATTTCAAAAGGCAATTTATTAATGCACGAGTCCAAGCTTGGAAAACGAGCCACGAGGTTTTTATTTTACATAGGACAAGTGCGTTAACAAGCCTTATGAAAAATGCTTCTTTTATGCTATTTTCACCTCTCGCTAAGAGAGGTATTGGATTCATGCTAAAAATCGCATATCCAGATTTTAGTGAATAAGTACGATTTAAGGTTCTTAGAATCCGATTATAACATTTCTACAATGATGTCTGTATGTGTGTGTGTGTGTATGTGTGTGTGTTCCTAAAAAACTTTAAGATTTAAGACCTGTTTAACTATTAATTCCTCAATATAACATTCCTGGGAAAAGCTGAAAAGGTTTTGATAACAACTGTACAACCGGAAGTAGCAGTTTCTTAGAAAAATTCTTCTAAATATTAATTTTTGGATATTTTTGTTATTACAAATATTGAAGAATATAAAATTCTCCATCTAATACATTTCAAATTTTTATTATATCTTGTACAGATTTAGAGATAAAGACACTATAATATATAGAATAATCGGATGTAATATATCGAGAAGGCTAAACTACACTAAGGAAACTAGTTGACAAATTTAAATGTTTATAACATAGTTTGTAAATGACCGATGTCAATATCAAAAATCAACAATTTTAGTGACATTCTGGTAGCTTTTTCTGGGAAGTACACTTAATCTTTCTTATTGTTTTATTAATTAAATATTTAAAATTATAGGTAAAATGCATACATCCATCAGAAATACCGCCAATCTTGTTAATGAAATGGAAGAATCTCTGACATTTAGGAACTTCCTCATACAATGAAAAACAGATATAATTAGAATTATATCTGTGCAGAAGACATATTAAATATAATGAAAAACTATATTTGGGTAAAGCTTTTAATTTTTTTGTTATAAAACGACGGTTTGATAGCGAAGTGCAATACAATACTTATATAACATAAAATGGAACTGGCGAGAGGTATTGTGCTGGCCACAGCAGATTTTTTTTCTATTGAGGTAACTTTACAATATTTTTTAAAAATATGATTTGGTCATTTTTGTCAGTTATGTTGGTAAAGCATCCCGCTAACAATTGAAATTTCATATTTTGACAGTTTGTGTATTGTGTGTTGTGTATTTTGTCTGAATGAATAAGTTAATACATTGTATTAAAGAGTGCGCTTATAGATCTGCTCAATGACGTGTTAGCAGTGCTTCATTAAGACTTATAAAGACAACGAAATAGAAAATGTAAATTAAATATTAAATGTTTATTCGAATGAAGAACATGTTCTTTTTATAAAGAGTTATTATGGTGGAAATATTACCAGAATACGGGTTTATTTTCCAGTTATTTCCACGTTTATAAATAATTTATGAAAATAAGAGAAAAAATCATGGCTGTTGCTACTAAACAGATATTTAGAATTTTATTTTTAAAACTTGTGAAACGATATGTACTTATAATAGAAAACATTCAGGAGCCCTAAAAACCCTACAAGTGCTAATGTGCTCTATTATAACTACTCACGTTTTCATTTGAATATAAAATTTTGAGCTGTTTATTTTCTAATAAATTGTTTGTTTTGTGTCTTTTTTCAATATTCAAATATAGATTTGGTAAAATAATAAAATAACTGTCCCATTAAAATATCGATACAATTGTGTTGGTATTTTTTACGTATGATAAATTTATATTTGATTTTCCTTTATTTTTTGGTTTCTATATAAATATAAATATAACCAGAGTATGAAGATATTTCAAGTGTGTGACTGATGAACAAATTATTTAGAGAAATAAAAATATGTTGAGATATGGTCCTTGCAGATTCTGAACTAATCTGTACTGAGGTAAGCTGCGGTTTATCCCTTTTAAATAATTAACTCCTGAACTAATGAGTACATATGGAAAATAAACGAAATGAAAAGTACCAAAACAAGTAATTTATTCGGCATTGTGCAAGCGGTGGAAACCTTAATTACAAGTGAAATAATTCACAAGATTGAGCTAAAATTACGTTTATTTGTGCAGTGGAACGAATGCAATGAAGCGTGGACTGATTTACGAAGCGACAATACACGCCATGTTGCGACCTTCATTTGCCAGAAGCGGAATATAAAACTGCACCAGGGAACGAACACCAGGTAGCAAAGTACTGATTCCCGATAACGTGACGACACATTTTACTCTAACACCCATTCCAGGAGACAAACTCCTTTAACGTGACTATCTCTACGCAATGTATTCCACCGAAATTAAACTCAGAGGAGAGGACTTGGTTAGAATTGAAACACCATAGGGGGTATCCTATCACTTTTTTTTAAATAGAGAGTTGTAACATAACGTCAAAATAGATAGCGAGAACTTTAAAGATTCAGTTAGCATAAACGTTATATTCTGTATGTTAAAATAAGTTTTCACATACTGTGTACGTTATTTTATCTGTCAAAAAAGAGTAATGGAGGGCGAATTAATTGTGATTCAATTTTTTATTTGATAAAGGTATGAAAATTATCCCTACAAGATTCGCTAAATATTTAATAAAATTGTCATGTTTCAAACTCGTTAATATAAAATTAGTACAATGTTTTCATGATACCAATGTCAAACTTTATCATTTAATATTAATAATACCGGCGATATAATTTTGTACAAGTGTAACGTAATTAGGTTTTTAAACAAAACTCAAATAGAATTTAGAAAAGATTGAGTTAGAAAAACGATTGTGAATATGATTGTTCGAAGATGTCTTGGCTTTATGTGAAAGGTATATTGCTTAGAGATAACGAAGTTTTCTTGACAACGTGAAGTTGGACTCAAGTTTTGTGGACAAAACAATTAAATTACCGCAATACATTGGTCCAACTGAAATCGCATACGGTCCCCAAATCAGCTTTGGAATTTCTTTTTAGTTCTCCTAATCCAATTATTTCTTTTATTATACGTCAACAATAGTAGCCATATTTATTTAACCTATCACTTACGGACTTTCCCAAAGATCGAAAAAGAGTGTACGTAAGAGAAACAATCTGGTCTAATAGGCCCTTTGGCCAGCTAAAAAAGCATTGGAATAAGGGTCGCAATTCGTCGAGATTAAGTCGGATCGTCCAGTACAGACTAATGAATTCGCGAACCTTACTTGCTACACTACAGCGCACGGATTCTTAAAAGGTCGAAGGCAGACGACGCGGTGTACTTTCCAATATATGCTTAATAAATTATCAACACTTACAGTAATTATACATATTTACATCAGGACATACACATTGGCCTCGGTATAAAAGTTGACCGTTATCAGCTTTATTAAAAATGTTTTTCAGCGCTTGCTACCCTGAATTCTGAAGATTCTGGGATCGAGTCCTAGCTAGAGTATGGATGTTTGTATGTTTATCATCTCATCAATAAAAATTAAGAAAAACAACGGTTATGAAATAGCCAGATAGGGTCACCTGGAATTATAGACTTGAATTCCTGAAGAATTACTGTGCCCAAATGACTATTACTCTATTAATAATTAAGACTATTTATTTTCCTTTCTGGGATACCTATACGGTCGATTTCACCACAGATTCCTAAACCGTTCCCTAGCTAGGAAATTTTTAAATTTAGGAACTGCGTGCCTAAAATGCTATTTATGTGTTTTGAATTTCATCAAACAAAGCAATGCCTATCTAGAAATTACTAACGTAGACATCGAAATATTTGTTATTCTTATGATATTATATTTGCACACTGAAATAAATGAATAAATTTTAAAATTTATGACATTTGTCAATTGTATTAGTTAACCTTGACATTGGAAATTATTTGGAGATATTATTAATATTACGTTGAGATATACAAAATGACAAATTTTTAATAAAATATCTTTTACTATAAATATGTTTTAAAATTTGTATTACAAAAGAGGAAAATGTAAATAATACAAAGATGGAAATGAACAAGAAGAAAAAATATAATTGGCAAAATATGGAATAAACAATACAAAAAAAGAAATTGAATCCTCTGATTTCAAGAAAAAATTTAAAATTAGACAACCGGAACACATTAAACTTGGCTATAGCATTTATATAATAATTTTGAATTTAAATGTAGTTTCCCAAAATATAAAATAAAGAATAACAACAATATATTTATATACATTTACTAAAACTCGTATAGTATTTATGAACCAATGATATATATGTGTAGAAGATTCTTTGGCAGTTGATGGAGAAGCGTATAAGAAATAAAAAATTAAATATACAGACACATATTTCCACGGCCAAAATAATAATAGGTATATCAAATGTTATAATCGAAAGGAAATATTTCTCAATACCATTTTTCATCACAATTTAAAACAATTCGTTCTTACTTCTTGTGCATGTGTTTCTATTTCTTCGTTATAAGTAACAAAATATTTAATAAAATTGTACAATTTTATAAAATTATACAATTTTCATTTTGAAGTGTCAACTGCCAAACGTTAGGAAATGCTTAGTGATTTGGGCATCGGAAAACATACGTAGCTACGTAATTCCTAAATCGAGATAGGCAATACTTAAAGGTTGGCGAAAATTTAAATTTTAGGAATCGGTGCTTAAATCAGCCACTAATAAGTTAAACTTTGCCATATTATTTTTCTTTAGTTGCTCTTAACTATTTGATTGTTACGACTTACTGCTTACAGCCGAAATATTACGGCTCGGTGTGTGTATTTGGAACGTTAACAGACGAATAATAATATTTATTTCTTATGTTGATAAAAACAATTACTAAAACTAAATAAATATCAGATAATAATTGACAGTAAATAAAAAATGTAGTTGTATTTTGAATTATTAGAAGTGTTTTTTTGCTATTTCAAAATGTACTGAAAAACTATCAACTTATACACAGAGTCCATTGTATATATCCTTAGTAATAAATTGTGTATATACAAAATTCACATTGTGAAAGATTAAGAACTGTTGGTACAGGGAAAAAGTACTTACCTAGCTCGGGTCCGCAGACTCGTGGGATAATCTCAAGGATAGCGGAGCAAGAGGCATCCTCGAAGCAGAGTTGGCGGGCCAGCAGACAGTTTAGGATGGCGATGGCAGTTTTTATGTTCGGCCCTGGAATCAGAACACCACGTTACCTACTTCATCAAGCCCTTCTCTACCAAATTATATAGATCGCGTAACAAGAGTTTTACAATGTCGTAAACTCTAAAACTATATGAGCGTAGTTTGTCTAGAAAATGAAAGCTCGTGTTTGAATTAATTTATAATTGTGGTTTCTTATATATTTGTTAAAAGACGTAGAATCTTAAAGTATTTTTCTTAAAAAGAATTTAAAAAAACCATTAAAACAAGAAAGTGATTTATAGGTATCCATGCAAATACATGATTTTCAATTCCAGAAAACAGTTGTACACTGAATTCCAATGAAGTATCTGTACCTTTATCATTACTAACAAGTAGAGGTCGCGGCCTCGGACTAATCGATTTGGATAAAATGTTCTATACCTAAAATACTCCATTTTTGACAATACTTAAAAACGAAGTTTAGGTGAACACTACACCTTAATAGCATTATTTATATTGTTTCTTTCTTTAGGAAATTCACGTTCATAAGCACTATACTCTCTACATAAATAATTATTTATGCAACAAGTGTGTAAAGTAGTACTTTTCTGGTCGAGTGCGTTGTTTTATTAGCACGAGATAAAGAATGCTATTTACACACGAGTTGCATAAAATATGTTTTCTACAGTCGAAATGTTACTGCTATTCCTCATAATACTGTGTGTGAGTATACAGGTATCTTCAAATATTGTTAGTGTTACTAGCTAATGGCCGTTTTGCACCGATGTTCTCCTTTGCTAAGTTTTACCTAAAGTTACGGTTCACCTTAAATTTTATTGTTGCACATGTAAATTTTCTACTTAGCTAAGAATAGGATTTGGTTAAAAAGTTAACGTTTTTGATTTAGGTATTACAGAAAGGCAGTTAGTTTGACATTTCATTGGAATTTTTTTTACAGTTTAGTATTTAAAACTTACAAAGTTTATTATTATTAATATTAATAATACAAATAAATGCGAGCAGACGGTGTGGTTATATATTGTAACTGTGGCGCTACCATAGGCATAGGAATGTACTTTCTAGAATTATGTAATAAAATTTGTGCACTTTGGTAGGTGTACGCTAGCGCAAAGTACTCATAATTGAAGACTCTGGTATTAAAAGTGACAAATCGTTTAATATTTGGATTCTTCTTTAAAGAAATTATACTGATCTTACTTGCGATAAACTAGAGTTAGTAAAACTTCGATTAAAATTAAAATTCGTCATCATAGAAATCAATCACATCCATTGTCAAAGTTGTTCTTAAAGGTTAAGTGCACCCTAAACTATAGAAATCTGAGGCTTAAAGTAAGTGCACCTTAAGTATAACTTAGCGAACAGTACAATACATTTTTAAAATTTAAGTTCTACTTAATGTCAAGTTATACTTAAGTAGATGCGGTGCAACCGGCCATAAGTAAATTAACCGAATGTGCATGTTGTCTAGTAACGTATTTACTTTTCACGCACTAGTGCTTGAAAAGTACTTTTCATGCACAAATGTTTGAAAAGTGACCTTTACACTTTGTAAAGAGTGCGTAAAATATGTACTTTACGGACGGTTGTGGGAAGTAGTTATTTATGCAATAAATGTGTACAGTAGTAAAATTTGGTCGAGTGTTTTGTGCAAATAAGCACGAGATAAAAAATACTATTTTACACACGAGTTGCATACAAAATTTTTCCTGCAACCGAAATGTTAGTGCTATTTCTCATAATACTGAGTTTGAATGTAAAAACTGTATATGAATTAATATTAAAAATTGGTTAGGTTAGAACTCATTATATCAAAAAAAATGGTCTTAAGAATTAGGTTAGTACTCAATCTGTGAATAAAAATTATTATACTTGTTTCATTTGCAATGTACAATAATATAATCTACTTGGCAAGTAAATTAACCGAATGCGTATATTGCCTAGCAACCCCCATTTACTTTTCTGTAGACAAGAAAACGGGATTTAGCGGGAATTTTGAATATAAAATTATTGCAAAAGGGACACATATCTTCAAGACTTTTTACTATGACACCAGGAGTTTATTCTGTGCTTTATAGAACACATATAGCTGTAGATGTAAAATCCGTTTGCGGGTGTGCTAATCTGTTACTATTCGGAAATTTCGGTATAACATATATTTGTACCGTTATGTCACGGGCTCTTAAAGCAGTCGTGGATAAAGCACAACAGAGGTTACTTTTGTGCTCTTTGAAGATTGGAAATAATTTTCAATTTGAACTTTGACGACGGCAAGAAATAAATTCGGTACGAATCAAAATCAGTATTAGCTAAGGCACGAAGAATGAATTTATGAAAAAATGTTAAAATTGACACTTTGATGGTTGGCAATTATTTCATTCTTCATTTATTTGTCCCAGAAATCACTGCAGGGAACTATTGAAAAGTAATAAAAAACAGTTTATTCTCAATATATACTAAATTTATTAAAATACATATCGCATGCCGAGATTCATAAATACGAGACGAGAAATATGTTAAATTTGGTTGTTCCAAGACTACCAACGAAATATTCAACAATTAGCTATTTATACTTGAACCTCTTTAACAGACTTCCACAAAAACTAATGAACAAAAGTAAATACAGCATTGAGGAATATCTGACAGATCCAGAGTTCTGATGCTGACTTTTGATTACTTACATTCTTATGTTATATTTTGTTATTATTATTATTATTATTATTATTATTATCGTTATTATTATTATTATTATCATAGTTATTATTATTACTATTATTATTACTATTATTATTATTATTATTATTATTATTATTGTTATTATTAAATAATCGTACAATAATTGAGAGTGTTCACCACCTCACGGAATCTCATAGCAGTCGCAAAAAGTATTTGTATGGGTTTCTTAAGTTCTATTTCTCCATAACAATATCACTGAGGTTTTAATTAACACGAATGCATAAAGTTACCTAAGAAACAGATCTCGAGGTGTATTCTACGAACTATACCTACTTGATGAAGCCCTCCTATATGAAATTATATAGTCCACGTAACAAGAGTTAAGTGATGTCGTGAACTATGAAACTATCCTCGTCGTTGTCCTCGTACGAGTGTGTGTTGGCCGTGATTTGTGTGTCTGACTGTGGATAGAATTTCGTTCCCGGGGGTACCACGGCACACAACACACAGCACACTTTCCTAGTTACGACTCGGGCTCCCAAACAGTGGAGACTTGGACGCTGCAAACACGCAACGCAACATCACGTACCAAAGCGACCGTAATCAGATGAGCATCACATCGCATCGCGGCGCCCGTGCTAATTACGCGTCGTTGTCAGCGTCGTTGTCGTTGTAGTTTCGATGTTCGTTAACATCAAATGAAGACGAAATACCACCAAACTTATAATTGTCTTCATTAAAAAATAAAAGAAATTTGCTGCTAATTTGACTTTACAAAATATAAACACACGAGCGCATTTTGTCTTAATTACAAACAAAATGCTAAGGGCATTATGCAGATTTTCAAATCATATTCTTTTGAGAACAAAGAAACATTGGAATTGCAGAATCGAAACACGGTGCTGTCGAAAACCCAATGTGTTTGTTTTTGTTAGCGGTACAATTATAAATAATACTCAATAATTAAGAATTATGTGGTGCCCTTTACGGCTGAGCGAAGAACAGCTGGACGAGGGTCACTAAGCAATAAGCCAAGTGGGCACCAAACATCTGGACGATAAAATAATAGATGTGTAGAATTACAAAATTATGAGATAAGTTAAGAAATGCCGAGAAGGTATGTTAGAAAAAACAAAGCGTCATTTTTAATTAAATTACTTTTTGCAAAAAATCCAGTAAATGTATGACTGCTAAGCGTGCAGAGTTTTTAAGATTCAGCCGCTCAATTAACGGTCGCCTAGTTGTCGCGTATCGAATTGTGTCTTGTCGTTATTGCATATTTTCAATTTATAATGGCGGAACACCCAGTATTGGATTCTCGTTACAATCTTTTAGTATTTTTATTTATACAAGGTTGGGCAGAAAGGACGGACGTTTTCTAAAATGTCACAAAATTAATACTTTTTGCTTAAGAAGAAAAATTATTAACAAATTTGACTTCGTAATGACATAACATTCAACAAAATCAAGTGTAGAAAACATCTTGCATGTGGTGTCCGTTATCATTAATGCATTTCTGAAGGCGTCTTACGAAATTTGCAAACATTCTTTCCAACATCGCTCTGTCAATTTGGGCGACTTCTACGCATAGCTTCTTTCAGTTCTTCCAATGTGCGGGGTTTGTGTTCGTATGTACGTATCTTGAGATGACCCAACAAGAGAAAAACGCGTGTGGACAAATCAGGAGACCGAGGATGCCAATGAATGTCACCAAACCTCAAAATGAGGCGATCGGGAAAGAAAGGGCGAATAATGTCCATTGATGCTCTGGCTGTATGGGCTCTCTCAGCAGGTGAAACCACACACGTCTGATAGGAACACGGTTTCTTCGTAAGTCAGGCAAAAAGAAATTGTGTATCATCTCGATATAGCGCCCCGATTTCATTATTAATGATAACGGGCACCACATGCAAAATGTTGTTTTCCATACTTGATTTTGTCAAATGCTATGTATCAATTTTGTGACGTTTTAGAAAAACGTCCGTCCTTTCTGCCCAACCTTGTATGATCAGTGAGCACTAGCTGAGCTTCTCGTGTTTCATTTATACTTTTATAGCGAACTGAACCTTATTGAGTGCGCATTTTCTTGCACTTACTACGATCGTCAGTTCTTGACAGTGCAGTCTATCACATTCATATATTCTGAGTTGCAAAAAGTGTCTGTTCAATGAATGCAAAACAATTAAGTTTTAACAGCCCAAATCTTGTGGAATGATGTCCATTGTTACGTAACCTCTCTATTTGAGAGTGATAGCTAACAAACTTGTACTGCACTTTTGTAACACGTTTCATTTAAAATACACAACTTGTGCTAGACAAGACGTCATTAGCTGAACTAAGTGCAAAACTAAATATGTAAATGGAAAATGATATTAGTTAAAATAGTAATGAATGATTAAGGATTCCGTGGTGCCAGTGATGACGGCGGAAAACAAAAGAAACCTGGGGTAAATTAGACTTTACAAAACGAAAACAAACACACGAGTTTGTTTTAATTAGGAAACGAACTGCAAAAGAGATTATGAAGATATTCAAATGATGTTCTTTTGAGGACGGTGGTACGCGGATGGGAAGGAGGCGAGCTTCCGTTCGCCTCGACTTCAGCTTCGACACAGCAGTCTTAACAATTATGCAATCCAAATCAGTGAGCTGTAGGTTTGGCCGAGGCAGGCTGTGTCTGTGCTTGTGCCTATAACGTCGCGGCGCCAGGCAGGCGTCAGACGACAAGCAGCAGTCGTCAGCCGCTGTCGGCAAACTGGTAGACGAAAGCGCGCCTCGCTCGCCCTACTATTACTACTCCACGTTCCGCGTTCGGCGCTGAATATACAAGCGCCGAGTTGCTAGCTGACGCACTGACGCCTGATGGCGTAACATCCAATATCATGCAAATTAATTATAATTCATGTTGCAGAAAATTGTGAGAGATAAACTCATGTTTAACATGATGAAATCGTTGGGGAAAAATAGCCAGTTAGGATGATTCACCTAATGGAGCAATGAGCCACGGAATGTTGTCTTGCTGTGCAGAAGGCTGGGAGGGAAAAGAGGGGGTTGTAAACCGGCCGAGACCACTCGCTACCGGTAATGACAGGAAGGAACTATCCAGCCGGATCACGAGAACTTCCAAGCGTCGTAATCTGGCGGCCATTTAGCTCGTCCTCTTATCTGAACGGCAGCAGAGTCGCACCACCAAGCTGCTAGATACGATATACAACCCCACTGCTTCTATACAAGTGATACGTTATAACCAGCGGCAGGTCAAACAACGACTACGACTCTACTTACACGTGTAATGTCTACTCCCAACGAAAAACAAAACGGATACTCATGCTTGTCAAAAACATCATGTTTTTCCCAGCGACATCGACCCTCGCCCGTGCTTCATTCATGCTTGCCTACACACCAATATCTAATACACCACAACTTTGCCCTAGATTTTTAATAAGATTCGTGATTTGCAAAGCTAGAATTATTGAGAATAATTTTTACAATTTCATTTTTATATGTTCAAAGTAGTCTCCTTCAACAATAATAAACTTCAACATGTTTTCCTTTTACATTTTAAAAGCTCCCTAACAATCATCTTTTGGAATGCTGAATGTTTTATATAATCATGAATTGCAGCATCAATCCTTCCTTCAGACAAAAACCTTCTATCCCGTAATTTAGTTGTACATTTTTCTTTAGTTAACTCCATATTTCTACACACAATACTTTAAATAATTGATAAACTATATTTTAATTAACTTAAATTTCGCAACTTAATTTCAAATGACAAATAAATAACTGTTTAAAATATGCTGTTTTCCCTAAAATTATTACAGTACGGAGGTGTTTTTGTATCACTGTACATTACAAATGCTCGTACCACTATTTTCTTATTATCATTTCCACCTACAGAAATTGGACTCACTTATCAAAATGATTGTAATTCCGTGTAATTTACTGTAGGATACGAAATATTTCCTAAATTAAAGAGCACCGGTCCGGTTATGATTATAAATGCCATACGAGGTAAAAACTTTCCACGCTGTATCTGGATTTTTATTGGAACTTAATGCAATATCGAGCGGATGATTGAATAAATTCAACTGTGGTAATGTGATTAAGTAATCGCTTTTCGTTTTTTTATTTAAGCGCTTAGGCAAAGAAAAAACTTTGCAGCTATTATAAAAAAGCAGTGTCGTGACAAGTCTGATATGAAAATTTTATTCAAAAAAATTGTAATTTCAAATAATCTTATTACTAATAGAGTCACGCTAGAATTATTGATAATAAGAAAATCATCAATAGTGTTCTTGGAAATACTTTATGCTCTTCTGTAGTACTGTTGTTCTCCAATTTATCTCAAGAAATACTTGTATTCCCTTAATGTAATATTACATGGATTTCTCCAATAATAATTTTGGTATTCCTTAAAGAAAATATAACAAAGTTAAACAGTTAAATTAATGTCAGCAAAGTATATATTTGTTTGCTACGTATTTAACGCATTTTGTAAACAAAAAGAACTTATGTTTAACATTGTTACATTTTGTTTATTTTTGTATAACAACTTAGCATACTTGCATATAAAATATTTCCATATTATCTTATTTTTCTCGATTTTTTTCAAATGCATTAACAAAAACTAATACATCGTTAAAAAGACAAAAAAATTACGGTTCATATTTTACTAAAATAATTATAAGTTGCTATTTACAAATTAAAGTTGATAGTCGTATCTTGTAAACCTGATTTTATAAAAAATATCTACTTCTACCGTCAAATATTACATTCAGAATAATAAAACTTTTATATTACTCATAATTTTCCCAGGCGCCCTGTACACGGATCAGACCACTGAAATGAATATTAACTGGAACTCGAATGGTGGACCGCTCCTATACAAAGGGATGAAGCCATTTGAAGCGTGTTTCTGGCTGACTCGGAAAACTTCGCCGGCAACGAAGTTGACCGATCAAGTCTTGTTTGTGTATTGTTAATATATGGCAAATCCTTGAGTCGATGAACTTCGAATTTTTTAGGTTATGTTTTAAAATGCCTGTGTATTATATTTATTCCAGTTCCATCTGAAAATGTTGCGAATATTTGTCACACTACGGAAATATATTTTAGATCAACTTTAGCTAACATTAATTCAAAAATAATTACAAATATAAATTTCAAACAATACACAATACAATTACATAGTATCAGTTCTTGTAAGGATAGGAACTTCAAATTGTTTTGAAAATTTAAAAGGTCACCGATATGATTCAGAAATTTAAAATAATCATATTCGTACATCTTAAGTTAATAGTTCATAGTTTTCAGTTATATACAAATCAAACTATATAATTTAGGTAAAGAATATACTGCTAAACATTGTAAGGACTATATTAGAAATAAATTGACCAGAACAATTTTTTTTCAATCATTAATATTTGTAATTATTTTCAACAATTTATGTTTCGTATTAGTTTTTAAGCATGGTTTTCGTATTTTATACTTCTTTGTATTATGTCATACTACATAATATTTTTATTTTAAACACACGTTCTTTTGTATCCCAACTTCTACTCCGAAATTACACGAAGGTAAACGAAAGCAACCCGAGTCAGCCAAATCCTGTTGTTCAATTGCTTCATTTCATACGACGTACGCGAGTTCCAGGTGGTACATATTTCAGTGGATCAGATAGCAAGCAAAAAGTTTTAGAAAACCTAATAAATAATTAAAAGGAGAATATATAAAAGAAAGAGAAAATAAATTGAAAATATTGTCGGTTGGAGAGTTTTTTTTTTGTGTGTATTGTATAGTGTTGCAGTGGTTGCTGATTCAGTCCAGCTTTCGAGTAGAGCTAGCGGCCTCATTAAAATTGCGCTCATTAAATTCAATGCTTACATCTTCGATTAGGCTGCGTATAAAGAGCGATAAAGGTCGGCAGGAATGAAATACGAGGCGGGGCAATGGTCTGCAGTCCGGTCGTGATTGCGGGGTCACCGTCAGGTGCTGTGCCCCGTGCCCCATGCCCCTAGCCCCATGGCATGATATGGCTTACGTGAGCAACTGTCGCCTTCGCCTTTGCCTAGCCCCGCATGATTACGACAATATTACATATTAAAGTGTGCGCCGTGCAGGCAACCATATCGTATCGTTGATCTCTAGAGTTAACCGTTACCCCTTGCCATTAAAGCGATGGCCGCTGGGCACCCGACTTCAGTGGACGCACGCAAGCTGCATGACGTTCACGTCGCAGTCGCCAGAGCCCCCTTTATAACAATTATCCATCATTTCTTTTTCTCCCACACACCTTCATTATTATATTATTTATTTACCTATACCATCAAGACTTAACAATCAAAACGCCTTCTCTATACGAAATCACCATATCTCAACTATACATACAATAGGGCATGAGACCAATTTTTTTAAATCCATCTAATTGCAGAGCTATTAATTATACAGGATGTCTCTGAAATAGGAAGTCATGGTTTAATCACAGATTCATAGGCCCAAAATAAGACGATATAAATAAACTTACCTATATCCGAAAGTGCACCGTTTAATCAGTATTCTGCTTCAAAGTTCTTCCAATAAAAATTAATTTTGCTTATAATAATGAAACGCTTTGTTCGGTATCAATGAAATTTAGTACGACAATCCATATGGATATAGTTCATCTTGTAATGTGGTACTTATTGTTAGTGAATAACTAGTCTATGAAATTTGGGTGCCATAATCACAATTAGACCTGAACTTTTGATGGCAACGTCAACAGGGTATTTTTTTTTTCAGAAATGTATATACAATAGTAAACCTTTCTGTTTCTGCGTAAGTTGTAATACCTGTACCAGTTTAGACAGCAAAAATAAAAAGTAAGTGACTCTACCGTGTAATTTTTAAAATATTTTTTTTCTAGCAAACCGAATCTAATTTGTAATGACAGTAAAAATTGTTTATGGCTTGTCAAAAATTTTATTTGCAATATTCTGAAACTAGTAATATATCCGTTTATTCGTTTTAATAATATTTTACTGCCATTATTATAATAAGACTACAAGATAATGTTAGTTCACTCCTGAACAACTTGACAACATTGACAACTCATAATTTATGTCATTATTTAATAAAGTTACTATTTTGTTTATTTTTCAGTATGTTAATATATATATATAATTTAATTTTCAAGAAATCTTAATCTTGACACTATGGTTTTGTCTTAAAATGAAAACTTGCCTTCTTGTTTTGATCTTGAATCGAATATAAGATACTCTATGTGTAAATATTAAATTATTTATATATACTGTATGTAAAAATAGATATAAATATTAATTTAAAAACCTTCAATTATTGACTGGAAATATAGGTTGAATATTTTGACGACAGCATTGCATACAGTTACATTTGTTAACTATGCAGGTTATAATTTATTAAAAAATAGTATGTTTATTTACAAAATAACGTTTTGTAATACTTTTCCAATGTCAAAAACAAACAAACATTTTAATTTTGTTCATTTTCATTGATACACATACAAATTTTCTCCAAATATGTTAACTAGATCATCAAGCTTACTATTTTGACATTTTGATATATGGTTTTCAGGAAACTTGTGTTGCGCCACTAGGCATCAGGAAAATTAATTAAAATTCTGAAATGTGCAATTTGCTTGCAATTTTAAAGATGCAGCATTTAAATATAACATAGATGATGAAAATGAAGATGAAGATATAAAAATGGTTTTATGCAAAATTAACAAAAAAAAATGTTATTTCAATTGTACTTTATTTTAAATTAAATTTAAGCAATCCCAAAGATGAAAAAGTTTTGGTACTAAACTATATAGCATCTCATGTATAAAAATTATATGTATAAAGTACCCAAAAGGGTTAAATGTCTATGTTACGGATTTTTCTATTAACGCTTTATGGATGTATGTATAAAAATTATAAATTTATCATTGTTTGTCCATATAGGGTTAAAATCGGTAAAGGATGTAATTGCTTCATATAAAAATTATTGTTTCTATTTAACACTCCACTCAAGAGACATTCTATTTTGAATCAGTATATGTGTTTACCTCTGAAATGGAATAATATTAGTTGAAGTTGAATAAATGATTATTTAGCGCATATGTGTGTGTGCTTGTGTGTGTGTGTGTGCGTGTGTGTGTATGCTGTGTGGAATGTATAGGTGGCTGTGGGGTTAGGCGCGTATGTCGTGACCACTTACACGCAGCCATGACTTGTCACGCGACCAACATGCCGCACAATCATAGATTAACGTCGCCAAGTGCTAAGCCTTCGGACCCTAATCAGAAGCATTCTCACTCTCGCATGAACACCAAGAAAGCGCCAAGAAAGCTTCGCTACTCACCTAACACTTAAATACACCAAGATGACAAATAATAACAGGAAGTGGATAGTATTTTAGAAGAAAATCACGAGTTTCTTAAGAAAAAGACATTCTTGCAGACGGTGTTGACAGAATGAGCAACCATCAAGTTTTTAACCCTTCGGAAATCAGACACGGGAGGTGGCGTCAAGTCTGAGAGGCCTGGAGAGGTCCATGTAGAAAAATACTACCTGTGTATTTTTATTACAAAATAATGGTATGAATTGAACCTATTTTCTAGGATACGAACATTTTACATTAAATAATAAAACAAATCACAGTATGCTATAAAATCGGTCAGGTCTGTCATACTGGACGTCACCTCCGAAAGGTTAAGAAGAAAGAAAGAGATGATTCGTAAAATTTATACAAAAATATTTCTTGTATAAGTTACATTTTAAAAGTTTCCTGACTGACTGGGGGTATTAGAAAAAAAATCACTGTGTTACTTTTCAACCTAATCTCTATTGCCTGGGAAAAAAAAAATAATCGCAATTTTGCTTTGACCCGTTGGAAGGTTGTGTTGCAATTAGTCTCAGTGGAGAAGGGAGTAAGTTGATTAAGGGCGCCAGCCGATCTTGAGAACTCACAAGGTTGACCGACAAACCAAGGGAGATACGTAAACACTTGAAAAAACCAAGGACTTAAAACGCACTGATTATATAAATTATATTTGCTGTATGGTTAGTAAGACTATTCCTAAGAGAGTGGAGTGAGTTAGCAGAGTTTTTATGTATGAATGCGATGATGCATATGGAAAAGGCGAAAGATGATTATAGTGTAATTATTACTGTGGTCCGGATGCATTATCTCAATACCAAAAATCAGTTAATTTAAAATTTAATATGTAACCAGTAAGTTAAAATTGAAACTTGTCAATAATCTCATATTTTGACAATAAACTGTTAGAAATTTAAGATGTAAATACTTTGCAGAAAAATACATGCATATTTCTAGAAATACCTACATTAGGTATATAAAAATATATACGTATATTAAATATTCTCATATTCTTGTAACAATTCCACTGCAAATGAAGTCTCGGGACATATTTAACCTTTGCGCTTACAATTTTAGCAGGTACACGTCAAACTTGAAACTTGTATTTCAAACAAAATTCTTTCAGAAAACTATTAGTAGAAGTCTGAATGCCGACGTCCTCATAACAAAATGTGAGTAAACATGAGTTACACTCCAGCATAAAATTTGAAGGCGAAGCAAAATCGACGCTAACATGTATACTCGCATAACGTAACACAAATTGCAAAAATTATCCTCTTTATATGCGCCCAAGGAGCGTAAGATATCGTGATTTCGTATAGGCAATGAACCGATACCGATACCGCACTGTGCTATCTACAACTGTGTTCAACTTATAGGACATTTTTAATTAAGTATCGTTTACAGAAACAGCAATATTTCTCTGTTGTCACGGATTTTTTATGACTGAACTAAATGCAGTCGGAATTTAATAAAATTTGGGTAATAAATTTATCGGCCTGTCCTGTAGACTGCTTATATAAAATAAGACTACGCTTGTGATTAACGCAGCACATCTGCAATGATTACTGTCAAAAAATTTCCTCACCCTCTTTGCGCCACTTTATGTGGTTCAAATACCATATAAAATTACAAAACACTATGCAATATTCAGTAGGCTTCAGCCCTTTGTTTTGCTTTTAAATTCTCGTAGTATTTATGCATAAAAACAGTACAATGACAAATATTAGCATACCCTGCATTATTTTCAGTACGAGTAAATTTTTAAAATTGTATTTCCGAATGAAGAACTGATAATTAAAAAAGACTAAGTAATCATTTCCGTTTGTAGGTAAATATTTTGAAAAATTTACGGCGGTATAGTATGGAAACGGAAACGATGAAGGAAAGTAACCCGCAGGAAGATGGTTATAAATATTTGAGTCTCCGGTTTCCTGGCGTTTGACGCGAAAGACTTGATACGCGGAACGGAGATCTCGCCCGTCATTCCTTAGCGGATATTTTAATATTACCATTGTAGAGGCCTGGAATCCAAGAAAAGATAATAGCATACCCATGAAAATGGTCGTAATGAAAGTTACAAAATCAATGTTAATCATTTGTGGAAGAATTGGAAAATATTTGAAAAACAGTTTTCAGTAATGTTTTAATATATATATATATATATATATATATATATATATATATATATATATATATATATATATATATATAATATTTTTGTCTAAAATTACACTTGCGAAAGGAAAAACTAATCTCCCTTGTTAAACACCTACGACCCGCTTTTTAAATAATGTCCTGTATACAATATAATAAATAATAGGGCTAGGACTTCGAACTGGGTATTTAGTTATATGGGAAATAACCACCCACCCGGACAAATGGAATACGGGTCGGAACCGATTTTTCACCCATAAGACCCGTAAGACCCATAAGAACCACAGACCCATATTACCCGTAAGAACCATAGACCCATATTACCCGTAATGGTATCTGTCTTATAAATTGAGATATGTTTTACTTGTCTTATTATTATACAAATTACTAACTTATCTTTTAAAACTAATTGTATTACCTATGTGAAGTGTTTAATCAAATAAATTAACTTAATTAAATAAAATTATTTTTCAACGTTATGATTATTTAAACAGATAACAACGTAATAATACGTCTTACGGGCGAATTGGTTCTTACGGGTAATATGGGTGTGGTTCTTACGGGTAATACGGTCTTATGGGTGAAGAATCGGTTCCGACCCGAATTCACTGAAATACGGGTGGGCGGTTGGTCATATGGATCCACTGGTATTCCGAGCACTAATAAATAAACAAAGAGCATTATTAAAACATTATTCCGAAAAAATAATAATAAAAATTATTAGTACCAACCCAGTGGGAAAAGTTCAGGTATTATCTTAAAAGTAATAAGCGACTTCTAAAAAAATATAATATATACTCGCAGTATGTCATTGTTAAGTA
This sequence comes from Ophonus ardosiacus, assembly GCA_943142095.1. NCBI lineage: Eukaryota > Metazoa > Arthropoda > Insecta > Coleoptera > Carabidae > Ophonus > Ophonus ardosiacus. The sequence goes on along the minus strand of OW964833.1, from coordinate 13,246,849 downwards.
AGGATGGGCCTGAGTAGGCTGATAGGCCGTGTCTCCTTTTATTCCACCTAATTGGAACTTTTGTGAGTAAAGTGGTCCAGAAAAAAGAAATTTGTTTGTTCAATCAATAATTCGTTCAAGACCGGCTTTCTTTCATGCGAAAAATAAAGCATTATAAATGTTATAAGGACTTTCAAAATATTAGATACATTTTTCACTATTACTGACGATATTCGGATCGATATAAACGCGGTTCTCGGTCTTGGTCTCATCTCGCTTTACGGGAACGTGACAAAACGAAACGAAATCTTCCTGACGATTTCATAGCAAAACCTTTAAGTGATACGATAACGTCACCAACACGATCTGGAAAAATAAAGATGTACAGCAATAACGACAGCGAAAAAAGATAATTAGAAAATGTGTAGTCTGGACGTTGGAACCGCCGGCATACTAACGAGTAGCGAATTATACTTTGTAATAGGTATAAGGAGAGGTAGAAACAAAAAGTGCTGTGTTCGAATGTGTGTGCATACGTTTGGCAAAGTGCGAGTTCGCATGCATATTTATACAAAAATAACGCTTGAAATTTGCACATGACGCGGTCGTTGGTTGTTGGTTGGAGTCCGCTGTCGCCACGGGCCAGGGCTCGTGTGGAAAAGCTTTACTTTATAAGCGGAGTCGGAGTGTGTCGCTAATGTAACACAACGCTTTCATTTTGAAATATTAATTTCTTAAGCTGATTTGAGTTTCTGATTTGAGCGGTCGCGCACGAAACACCGCTTCGACTTGCTTCGCCATTGGGTTACACTGATTAGATATTTTTCGGTCAATATTTCCACTTTAGTTTAAGGACACAAACAGAATTTAATTCCATGGCATTCCACTGCCGGTCACCGCTATAAACCGTGCATGCATGCCTTGAAAAATTGCACGACGTATATTCACTGGAATTATGTCGCACACAAATTTCTTCCGAATTCACTTGATATAAAATTCTGCACAACTTCAAATATTTCTCTAAGAATTCTTCTCTTCATGAAACCTGTTCCACTACAATACAAAAATTTTAATTGTATAAATATTAATACTGGAAAGCCATAGTGTGGCAATAGTATATATGTATACGGCTCTGGTTCGGTTTTGGGCCAAGAAGCCAGGTCGAGGAAGGCTGAAGAATGCTACCTTCGGGTTTTGGTGTTTGTACAGGGTTATGCAGAAAGGATGGACGTTTTTTAATACGTCACAAAATTGATACTTTTTGTTTCAGAAAAAATATTTTGACAAATTTGAGTTCGTAATAACATAGCATTTGACAATATCAAGTCTGCAAAACTGTTGTTATCAGCCCGTAAAGATACGTACATACGTACAACACCTCCTGAAATGCATTAATGATAACAGACACCACATGGAAGATAATATTTTCCACACATGATTTTGTCAAATGCTATGTCATTACGAAATTAAATCTGTCAATGAATTTTTTCTTAAGCAAGAAGTATATCACTTCTGAGACGTTTTAAAAAAGTCCGTATTTTTTGTCCAACCCTGCATAAGCAGAGAGTCCTAGGGTATTCGGAAAGGAGAGAATTAGTCTTCAGTCTCTTGTTAGGCGCAAGTTGTCACTACTTCCCAAAAGAAGAAGGAAGAAGATTGTGGGTACGGTTCCCAAACTGACAAGATATGGTAAGCAGTGATGCAAGAGAAAATAAAATTTCGAGAAACGACATGAACTTAAAAAAGTGTTATGCTTTGGACACTATTAAATATAATATAAATTGTAGCATTTCTTTATTGCTCATTTGGTGCAACACTGGCATAATTCAAAAATTGTTATTTTTAAGTTATCCGTTAAAAAAAAATGCATGCGGCTAGTACGTGATTTTGCTACAGGGTCGTACTAGGCTGTTCAGTAAGGATCTGCGAGCTGATACATCGTCAAAAAAATTTACTCGATTTTGATTTGTTCTGGGTAGAGATAATTCAATTTCGACAACATTTTTGACAAATATCTGCGGGTTTGAGAACATTTCTGTTTTATAGATATTCAATATAATATTTTTTGTCTGAAAAACTGATATGTGGATTTTTTTTTGGAGGATTAATAATATTACTTGTAGATGCCATTTTGCAATTTTGTTATTAATTTCAGCAGCAATGCGAGTACCCTCAAACTTAGAAAGAAAATTAAACGCTTTAAAATTAAGTAGATACGGTTCACAGAAGCCACATGCCTCAGTAACAGCAAAGCCAATCACAGCGCGCCGAACAGCTGAGCACGTGCTGATCACGCACTTGGATTTAAATTTTATATAGTAATTTTAACTTGTAGGAAGACATATCTGAGCTACTAAAATTTACCCAAAGAAAGTAGGTTATCACTAATGTGTTTTATCCTTTAGTAGATTAGGTTTGTTTCACCACTGATCTATCCCAGTCGTAAGTTAAATACATAATATTTTTCGCTTCATGAGAGTGTCTTATATCTGTACTAAATTTTACTAATGCAAATACATAGTTTACATTATATTAATAAAAAAAAGCATTATAATAGATCAAAACTTTTAAACACGTTTTTAGGGAACAACAAATTTTGGGTTATGTCATTATTGCAGCACATGAACGATATGCAACGTTTCCTATTACTGACAAACAATTTTTTCTAAAGAAAGTCTTATTAAAAGTAAATTGTATTAGTTGGGAATGAAGGTTCAGAAAAACAGATTTTAAGATGATTGTCGTTAATTATTATTATTATTATTATTATTATTATTGTTATTATTATTGTAGACAGTTAAGTTAGAATATCCTAATAGAGGAACATGTACGGTGAAGGAAGAATTTGGAGCAAACAAGGAAACAAACAAAGAAACAAATAGCAGCGATGTTGAGTGCAACCAGGTGCATGTACTCGTATGCACCATAGCGAGATTGGCCTGTAGTTGTACAGCAGAGCAGAGGGAACATGGCGAGACGAAAACCGCATCAATAGCAAAGTTATTTGATGGCGATGAGAGAACGAAGCATCGGCGCGTATGCCCTGGTATTAAACCACAATGCGACGATCCATAACGAGTTCAGTAGCAGAAAATAACGGCACGGGCACGGAGCACGGGCCACGGCTCCCGGTTGAGCGAATTCGTTAGGTTGACCAGCAATCCAGCGGTCCAGCCCAAGATAAGAGAAAGATCATATACGATTACTCATCGGGCCATACAGCTGTAAACGCGAAAGGGGATGGGGATGTCTTGACTCGGCCAAGTCCCGCGTTCCCCCAGCCAATCACGGCGAGCACGGGACGCGGACTTGGACAAGAGACGGTCAGCGCTGACCGCTATCATGTCGCAGCGAAAATAAAACAAAACTGCATTAAAACTCCACTCCAATTCGTAAAAGTAACGATTTGGTTTCATTCGCAATTGCCTTGTTTTATGTTCACAGCGGGCAACTGGCCACCAGACCTGCTGCCCAGTGCCCCCCTCATCTGATTGATTTGTCATTGATGAGCATTCAATAATTAAATGACGATAAAATTCATTGCTTTATGGCTATAACATTTTATTCTGGCCATTTCAGCCAGAAAAATCACTTACATCTTTTATATCTCTTACGGTACGATACATCTTTTCATTTTGCTACTCCTTTCAACATTTGTAACAAACAACACATCAATTACCAACTTTCCTTCAGAGGATTTTAGTTATTTATTGCTGCATTGGCTATGCCATTAAAAAATATATATAAATATTCTTACCAAAACAATAATTAAATTGAAAAAATCACCATTCGGCAATGTGTAGAGGTGTGTAACAATATCGGGGCATTGTGTCGAATGTCACACTATTGGGACAGGGTGGAAGAGTCGGGAGGAAACACAGGGTTAGTTAGGGTAGAAGCGAGGCGACAATTAACCGCGTATACCACAATTGATGATTCTCTACCAAATCCTTTTCGAGCCAGTGTAATTCCTTGCATTTATCCACCAATAATATAGTACCCATATAGTGCAGGTAACATAATGATGAAAAACGAAAATGATGATGACAATATGTAGTTAATAGACAAAGAGAAGTAGCTATAGGTACTTTTCCCATGTAATATCATATATTTCCTTATTATTATTATTATTATTATTATTATTATTATTATTATTCATTTCGTTTTTATTTATTCTGTAGGACACACGTACAGAAATATTTTTACAAATTGTGTAAAGAGTAATCTTGTTGAAAATTTGAATAAATGGAACATAATTTTATTATTTGTTAAGGTAATAAAACATAATTTGCCCGTAATTGTTTTTAATATGTTAATAATTTTATACATTCATAAAACGGAGTGAGCGTTCATTTTATAAATTAATTTAAATGAAAACTTCATCCCACCTTTTTTCACTATGAGTTACGTATTTACAATATTATAATACTAAAGAAAGATTTTTGTAAACTGAACTACGAAATCTCCTTGGAGTCAAGTAATTCTTCACCACCTTAGTCTTATATTAGGCTTCAACGAATACACTTTTCTATTTATATCTGACTTAAAATTCTGTTCTATTCTGTAAATTTCTCATCTGTAATGTTGACAGATGCTGGAAGAATGCACCATAATTACACTCCTGTGGAGGTTAACATTTGACTGCAGTTTTATAAAATTTCTTTGTTAGTTTTTAATTAACATGAAACACCTACCGCTCGAACTAGAAAGGATGAAATGATTGTACGAGAGACTAAAGTAATGAAGCGTAAATAAAGCGGAGGACAATTTTAATGGGTATCTCAATTAAATCCAAATGAAATGTGTGAAGCTCAAAGCACCAAACCATCCGTGTCAAGTATATAATTCCCTCGTTTGCATCATAGATGTCTCAGCATCTACGTGGATTCGCTTCCATTTGCGGAGCTGGAAAATGAATGACTGTGAATTTCCGAAACAGTAGACGGATTGTTTTTAGTAAACACTGCCCTATTTGACGAAAAAATAACCGATTTACGGATGTGAAAATGAGTTTGTTATGGTTGTTACTCATTTATTCTCTTACATGAATAAATAATTGACTTTAGGATTTTTTAACCATGTGCGCATGCGTGTGTAATCCATTTATTTAATTAAGTCACTGCACTAGGTAAATGAAATATGAGGTTTTTTTTATTTTGAATCACTGCACGGAGCACTGCTCGCCAATACTACAAATATTTACTCCAGCACAGTTAACCGGTGCTACTTTTTGTAACACACTTCGACAACTTTGAATCCCGAGCCAAAATAAGAGGTATAGAAATAAGTATAAATCATGACAAATTCAATTATTTTCTAGTATATCCTAAATTTCAATTGGCCCTTTGTAAAGTTTTTGATTTGGAGAAACGTAATCTACCTGTCAATAAGATTTATGTATTTTATTTATATATTTATAATTCAAAGTCGAATTGTACGGCGTTTAACACTTCATTTTCCAGTCAATTTTAATGCTTACGTGGTTTAAAGTTTTCGTCATTTTGTTGTTGAACGTGAATGGAATGAAACGATATAAATCTAACGAAATGCAATCTGTTCATTTCCTGCCACGGATCTTCATAAACGAAATGCATCCATCAATATAACTCTTATTTATGTAAATAAAATAATTCAAAGAGAAGGAATATGCAAAGTTTACAATTCATTACAAACTGTTCAATCAATAAAGTTGGTCGCAAAAACTCTTCAGAATTCTGACTCTAGCATACTGCATGAAACGAGAATTATATCACCATGTTTTATAAATACTCTATACACTTGAATATTTTTTACCTTACGTAATATATTAAATAGAATTTAATACAATTAAGCCATTTACGTTTAAACCCGTTGAGTGCCATTGGGTCATATATGTATGTCCCGAACATACAATTTATTTTATAAAAGAGGGACTCCCATTCTTACAAAATCTAAATTTTCTTCAAAATTTTAGATATTCCAATTTTTATGTATAATGATATAGGTATTTTAATGCGCTGATTCCAAACCGCAGGTCAATCTCTTCGGTTTCGAGATATAATAATAATTATAATAATAATAATAATAATAATAATAATTTTTTATTGTATTTAAAGTCTTACAAACTTATTACAATTGATTAGATGTGAGTTATTTTTTGCTTCAATTTTAGTAACTTTGTTCTTATATTCGTTGCATTGATGACAATGAAATGATAAAGACACACACAAACAACCATACCTTACCCGGGTTTCGAACCCGGGACCCTTGGGTCGTGAGTTGGCTACGTTGCCCACTACACCACCGGGGTCGGTTTTCGAGATATTAACATTTAAAACTATAACCATTTTAGGTCGACCATGACGACTTCGCCGTTCGATTTTACAGGAAAAGTTACATAAACATCCCAATTTTCATAATCTTGGAACAGAGCTGGGCAGTAACTAGTTACTTTAGTAACTTAGTTACTAACTAGTTACTTTTACGTAACTTGTAACGTAACTTAGTTACTTTTTAAAATATGGTAACTGTAACTGTAACTTAACTTGCTGCTGTAAAGTAGTTGGTAACTTTCCGGTTTTTAGTTACTAGTTACTTGAGTAACTTAAGTTACTAGAATGTAACTTAAGTTAATCAAAGTAACTTAAAAAGTGGAATGTAACTTAGTCATAAAAAGTAACGGGGGGATTTAAATTTCTAAGAAATATTTTGTTGAGGCTGATGCCTTTTTCAGAAACACTACCTAAAACTGTTTTGTTTTAAATAAATGTATGTAATAATTAAATTCAATATTATTGTTGATTGATTTCAAGCCATAATAGATAATAAAATAATTACATACATAAATAATAGAGTTTTTGTACGGTAAACAGAAAAACTAAAAGTAACACATTATTTTAACTTTTAATTCTAGAATTAAAAAGTCACTAAATGTTAAATTTGACTTTATTTTATATTATTTTCAAATATTTTCCTCGCTTACAAATGATACGTTTTAATAAATTATAATTAAGCTGCTACTAAATCATCAAAATTATTCCAATTTTCAGGTTATACAAAATATAGTGCATTTTGTTCGTTGTTCTAAGGGTTGCAAGACTTGAATTCGTCTCATTTTTGCAAATTCCCTTCTCACAAGATAAAATGTCACTTTTAATTTTTATGTTATATTATAATGTAGGTCCGCAGGGCCTTTTTATTAGATTTTTGGGCCCTAGGCCAAATTTTTTTTCGGGCCCCCCTCCCTCTTTATAGTAAAAAATCTGATGTGGCCAACACAAAACCTCCCGCTATTTAATTTTTACATACATACATACATACGTACATAAAATCACGCGATTCCCACTTAGGGGGCTAGCAAATACCCGGAAACAATAGTAACAACAAGAAAAGGAATAAGAGTAAGAGCTCAGCTGACTCACTTCACTCTTTAACAACATTCTTCTTTCGCCTTGTCCACAATCATCATAGCATTCATACATAAGAACATATTAAAGTAACCGATTTTCAGTAGCGAATAACCCCATCCGGACCACAATAATAGTTACGTAACAATCTTCCTTCGTCACACTTTCCTATCCATTTTTATTAATTTAAATACATACTTACGTATTTACTAACGCTGCAAACTGTACCATTGCATAAAACTATTGATTTATTTACTATATTCTTTTTAAAATGTCACTATTATTAATTTGAAGCTTCAGGTAAAGTGCCATTTCCGGTTATCCGATTTACACCAAAATCTAATGGCTTCTTTTCATATTAGAATAGGATAGAAATACAAGGTTTCAGAATTTTCTGAATGATAGTATTTGAGTTAGAGCGAAGACAAAATCCCTACACATACACACACACACACACACATCCATACATACATACATACATACATACATACACACACACATACAGACATCATCGTGAAAATGTTAAAATTGGATACTAGGGACCTTAAAACGTGGTCATTTACTAAAATCTCGATACGTGATTTTTAGCACGATCCCTATACCTCCCTTACCAAGGGTAGCGGGAGGTAGAAACAAGTACGTACAAATATTTGTATAATTATAATGTAAGTTTATTTATTAAAGAAAAAAATAAAATTGCCTGCTGAGAGAAAAGCTGATCAATTATACAGTACCGCATGCTCGATTCTAGTTTGAGGTGAAATTTTAGCGTAATATTTTGTTACTCCTTTCTAGGGACGGTTGGCGATTTTGCCGGTTCTCGGGAATATGTTATTAGCGTAGCGGGGCCCCAAATATTTATAAAAAGATACTTTTTCATCAAAATTTCTTATATATGTGAGCGCGGGGCCTCAGATTGAAAATCGATATCTGATCCGAGGTTTCCAATAAATTAATCATTATCCACTAATAAGTCTAGGTAGGAAATAATGTCTGCATGTTTTATACATTATAATGGTCATGTCATGTTAGAAAGTAGATTCTTTATATCTTGGTATAAGAAATCAAAATTGAAAAATAATTAATAATTTTTTTAAAAATCACAGCAACCGGGCCCTGCGGGCCCCTTGTCAAAGCGGGCCCTAGGCCGTAGCATCGTGGGCCTAGGCGGTAATAAGGCCCTGTAGGTCCGTTGACATTAACAATAATAATCTGATTGGGTGTTGCCAAGCAATAACGTTAAAATTTAGGTTAACGTAGTTAGTGCAAAAACTCCCTGATATGTATCCTACACAATAACTAAGTCAACAGTCTAAGTCTACACTTCACGCCATTAAAAGTAGTTAGAAAGTAACTCAAAGTAACTAAGTTACTTTTAAATAACTTAGTAAATAACTTAGTTCTTTCACCAAAGTAACTGGAACTTAAGTAACTTAGTTACTTTTTTTTGGAGGTAACTGTAACTGTAACTAGTTACATTTTAAAAGTAACTTGCCCAGCTCTGTCTTGGAACAAAAGAAACAATTTTAATTAAAAAGGTTTAAAACTGACCAAAATCTAAAAAAATCGCAAGGGATTTAGTTTATCGCAATTTTTGGCCATTCTCAGTTATTTTGCTCTAGAAATTACATTCATCTTTAAAAAAATTGTACACTTCTGTAGTTTTGCCCGTAGAAACGAATAGCAATGTCGCCGGCATGTATCTCCATTCATTTTTGGGTTATTTTCCAAAACTGGGAATTTTAGATCGAAGTTTAAGCGCAAATATCTCAGGAACTAAAAGATATATTATTATACGGGAAAAATTTAGATTTAGCGCGTTGAGATCTATCTACATATATAAAAAGCATTTTTAATTTTCACCCAAAAATGGATGTATGTGATTATTTAATAGCCAGCTGAAAAACAAGAAAGTGGAATCTGAAAGGTTAAATTAGTGAAGAAAAGTTGGCCACTTAAATATTTCACTGTTTACAATTAGATGAAGAGGATTTCTAAAGTTTATTGAATTTCAGAAGAAATCCATAAATTTCGCTCTTTCTTTTGGTGATTAAGAAAATTAAAAAATACGATGTGGGTGTTTGGTCTACAGAGCAACACCAAATCATTAGCCCGCTTTGTTTAATTACTAATCCACAGAAACAGAAACAAATTCACGCATCACGCATGTTCGTGTCTTACCGCCGCACTTTTTAAGAACGTCACGTAAATTATAGTTTTCCATAACGAGGAAAGCATAATTTATTCCGAGAGCTCTAATGGCATGTTAAATATTTGTACTCAATTTAAAACTACCGTATAATTATTTTCTATCAGCGTAATCTCAGTTTGGAAATAATCTAAACTATAAGCTTCAGATCACTTTTAACCAATACAACATATTAAACAAAAAAATAACACCCTAATATTAAAATTTCTAAACGTGGAAAAGAGTGAAAAAATTGTATTGTGGTATTTTCTCCACGACAATTTTTGATAAAAATAAAAGGTTTTATTGTGTTTTATAACTGGTCTTTCGAGATGGATGAGTGACTGCGAGCACCATTTGCAGTCCTTCAAGCCGAACATGAACATTAAAAAATAAGTATTACAGTGCATTAATTTTACAATGAGATTTTTAATAAATGCGACTTGTCAAAAATATGTCTAGGTTTCTTTTGTCAATAATGTTGGTAGCGCTTCTCGCTAACAATTTAAATTTCATATTTTGACAGTTTGTGTATTGTGTGTTGTGAATTTTGTCTGATTGTACACGTTAATAAATTGTATCAAACAGTGCACTTATATATCTTTTGAACGTGTTTATAGTGCTTTTATGGACTTATAAAAACAACGAAATAAAAATATAATCATATGAGTAAAGTAATTTTAGTTCATTTACTTTGGCAAATCAGTACGAGTACTCATATTCCGAGACATTATTGTTGTTCTTAATTTTCAACATGTTTTAACACGGTGCTCCGTTTTTGTCTAACCTATTTTCTAGAGTCCCGTTCTGGGAAGTGCTTATGTAGTAAATAATTCACTATTGAAATAAGGTCAAGAAAAAATAAAACTCAGAAAGAACATAAGAAAAAGTTTTGTAAGCACATGTATACCGAACTACACGGGGCGTTTCTAGTTCCACCACCAGACAAATATAGGAATTCATAAATTGTGAATGTTCAGCCATATCCTGTTCCCATAACTATCTGTTACTAAAGTGAATTATTAGTGGGGGAAAGCCGTGTTTTTCTCGAAAAAGCTTGACCCTTCACCTTTGTTCATGGTTTAATGAGTACGTGTTTTCTATTGCCAAGAGTAAACAAAGAAACGGGAAAGACAAAGTCATGTAATTAGTACGCGCCTAAATTTCTGCGATTAAGTTATACGGCATATGCTTTGTTTTATTGTTATAATAACTTGAGAAGGTTCACTAACTAATTAGAATTAAAATGCTCCATAATTTTTCATAAAAATCTTTTAAATATGGACTTCTCACAAGCTTAATAAAAGAACTCACACATTCACAGTTTTATAGCACTCTAATTTGAATTAGTTTGTACATTTTACCAGATTGCCGATAAATGGGAGAGATAAATTGCTCTCTAATTATGGCTCTTTACAATTACAAATCAATGAGCTGTCATTTCTAAAAAAATAAGTTATGTTTCTTGCTAATTTCTTATTTAAACAAAATTTTCTGCAGTGCATCGTGTACCCCTAGCTACTGCTATAAAAATTGTACATGTTAAAAATAATTTTATATATATATATATATATATATATATATATATATATATATATATATATATCATCACTGCATATTACCAATTACTGAGTGTGCCACTCTGCTTTGTACACAGATTTCGATAATGATAATGACATATTTGTACCAGGCGTCGCCTCACGAGCATTTATTGCTGGCCTGGAGAATGCAACACAGGGGTCACTTCTGTATCATTTAAAATTCGAAATATTTTTCTCGGCGGCGGTCGGGATTGCACATGGGTTCTCAGATTTGCGACCATACAATCAGGCACGCGGCCACAGGACCCTATACAAATAATTATACTAAGTAAAATTTACAAATAATCTTTTAAAATATATAGGTTTGATCCCGACCGACGCCATATATTTCGAATTTTAAATGGCACAAAAGTGACCCCTGTGGTGCACTCTCTACGCCAGCAATGAGTGCCCGTGAGGTGACGCCTGGTAAGTGCCGGCACGGTACAAATATGTCATCATCATTACCGATATCTGCGATAAAGCAGATTGTGGCACACTCAGAAATGGGTAATATGCCGTGATGATATATTTATTTATTTATATGTACATATTTATTTAAACTTGTAAACTTGGAACGCTTTATAAAATATAAAAAAAATATTAACTCAAGAAAGGAACTAAAGCAATAATATCAACATATTATAAAAAAATAAAGCAAATGCCATTATTTATAAAATTAGTTTTATCGTTGGTTTTATATTTCAATTACTTTTGGAATTACATGACACGTGTATCATTTCTAAAATGTTATAGAATGTGTTGATATCAAAATCTTATATACTATTCTTTTTAGCACTAAGATTTTTGAATTTGAATGATACAGAGAGCACAATAATTGTGATTACACTTCATGAAGCTCATAATATTTATTACCGAAAAAATACTCTTGTGTATAAGCGGTTTACCAGTTATTATAAACTACGGACATAAAAGGTATGGTTCGTAAATAATTCTGCAGAATTCCAGCCCTCGTTATGATGTGGCGAAACCGCAAACAAAAGTGGCCGCACTGGGATAGCAAATTAGCTTGCAAAAATCTGTAGTATGATTTTATTGTTAACAATGTGCTAGCGGAAATCCCTTTGGAAGCGTTGAGAGTGTTGTGCGTTGTTCAGCATCACACACTCGGGAAGAAATGAGGATATATTGCCGGCAAGTCATCAGAGGTAAACCGCCAGCGATTTGGAGGACTCTTCTGCAAAGAATGCGACACGAATGGAACTCCGTACTTCGTGTGCCGTGTCGTCGCCTATTAGTTGAACTTCCAAGCATCCAGGCACTATTGATCTGACACAAACGCGTGTTTCTCATGTATTCTATGTGTGAAGCCATCACGCGGTTTGCGAAAATCTTCGCTGAATTCAATCTAACCCACTGCGACTGTAGTTTCAAGATTATTCAATTTATATTCAATAATGATTGGAAAGGATTTATATATTGAATATAAACAACCGCTTCGTCTACAGTCTTCAGCTTTACCCTATACATAACCATGTAATGCAATGGGTTTCAATCGTGCATATACTACGCAAATAATATTACTTCTTCTATCTCATAAAGACGCGACTGCTCGTATCGGTCAAGATCTCAAATATTGCTTTGTAGTATAAATAGAAGATGATCAAATATAGTACGACAATGATGCATTTAATGTCTGATTTGACTTGTTTTTGTTAATAAAAATATAAATTTATAATTTATTTTAAGTGGCTTCACACTTGAGTCTAAATTGTGAGGAATTGCGCCGATACATCATGTTACTAATATTTCTTTAACGAAAATTGACAGAATTATATTGTGGAGAGTGCAAGGGCATGAATAAGAAAGCAGATAAGCTCCCTAAAAAAATTTAATGTGGACACCACATGACTTCCTTGTACGCCTGTTACACTATACATATTTTGTTAATACTTAAAATATGTATTATAACAGACCCAATCAAAAAATTGCACGTATTTAACATATTTTGACATTGACATTAAATTCTTTATTTTTTTGTTATTTTTTGTCCTAATTCATAGCAAACTTAATTACAGAAACCAAAAAGTACATAATTTTTAAATTTACATATCTCGCTAAAGAGCTAATTTAATCATACTTGATGTTTTCGACGCAGAATTCAATTCTATAAAACTTTTATTTGAAGCATTTATTATTAAAATTAAAATAACACCATTTTTTTCAAGAGAACTGATAACAGCTTCAAGTAAAGTATCACTTCCGGTTAGACTATTTTAACCAAAACCTGTTATGTTATTCTTATTGATATAAAAGTATTATATACCAAATTTGAAAAGTTTTGTATTATATTTTAATATACTTTTTCATTAAAATCTATTATAGGCTTTACGTAAAGTACCACTTCGAATACACCATTTTAAATAAAATCTATTATGTCATTCCCATTGATATAAATGTCTTATATACCAAATTTGAAAAGTTTTAGATTATATTTTAATATAGTTTTTCATTAAATTTCATTTCATTTTTCATCTATTTCATCTATTATAGGCTCCAAGTAAGGTAACACATCCGAAAGTTATGTAATGACCAAAAAGAGTGGTGCACAATTAGATGTTATAATAGTCCTAAATACAATATTTTAACTTTCTACGGCTTCCAGTTTTTCATTTATGCGAGATACGTACGTCCGTACAGACGTCACGACGAAATTAGTCAAAATGGATTCAGGGATGGTCAAAATGGATATTTCCATTGAAATCTGGAAACCGATTTTTTTGCGATTACAATACTTCCTTTACTTCGTACAAGGAAGTAAAAACAACTTTCTTGCGGATTTTTGAAGAGCCGTACAAAGTAACTAAAAAATTAGAAAAGTCAGCCATAGCTTTATATACACAGTTATTGAAATGTAGCTTACATCTTAAATGGACTTAATTTTACTGCGCAAAATACAAGTGTTTATACTGACAAAGTCGAGATAGTAAAAATTTATCTACAAAATTTAAAACGTTAAAAGTAAAATATAAATGTAAAATGAAAAAAATGTTCCGGTCATAGCGCCCAAACATAATCAAATGCTAGATAAACTATAACTTTTTACAACTCACTATATTCAAAGAGAAAGAATAATTTTTCATCCTTTCGTCTCTTTGAACATGATACTGAAGTACGAGTATCATCCTGGATATTACAGGACGCAGGAACAACACTAAAAATGTGTTATTAATATTTCTCTCTACGTTGAAACAATATTTATGAAGTAATTTATTTTAAAAACATTTAAATATATTTTATTTTAACAGTATACATGATTTTATCAACTGCTATTTATTAGTGTATTATTATTTTGATTCATGACAATTTTATTTTTTCGTGATATGAACAAATTTTAACGAAAAGGATTTAAGCTTGTTTTATGCACGCAATTTTTAATAAGAACGTATTTTAAATTATATCATGGAGATATTATCTTTATATTACCAGTTTCAAGGTTTTATTTGACACAATCTTTTAAATTTAGTCACTCAATACCACACATTTTTATAAATGCATATGAAATTAATTAACCCCAAAAATAAAATAATACATAATGCAAATTAACTTCAAACACTTGAAAAGAACTTCATTAAAAAAAAATTGAATGTGGAGTCGAATTTTAGAAAAGATATTTAGTAAAACAGATGTACGTTAAATTGAGTGACATTTAATTTGAATGCCATATAAATTGCGTTGATAATACGAGGCATTAATGTCTAAAACTAAATAATTGTTTAGACGTTTACACTAGTGCAAACAGCCTCCGAATGAAATTAATTGTTATGGTACTTATGATGAATACAAACAAAACCTCAAACAATTAAACGAATCATTCTGTTTCACGAAAGCATTGAATCAGTAGAAAGTAAGAAAGTGCTGACATCTCTCCTAGGGAAATGTAGAATATTTGCTTGTAGGAATTACTTTAGTTTTTGTTTGAGCAGGGCCAGACTTTAAGTAACTACTAAATACATACATTTTATTTGAAAAACTGGATAAAATTTTGTGTATAGGTAATAAGTACACCATATTGAAAATTAAAAATGTTAACAAATACGCGAAATCTGCCAAATAGCATTTATTATATTCTTACAAGCCCAAACTCATAATAGTTCGGCCGGTTTACATGCAAATTATAAAACCTACACAAATGGTGAGAAATATCTACAAATTTCTTTCATCTAGTGTAAAATATATATTTTAAACTTAAAAACACTGAATGTTATTTAATTATTCTACCATTTTATATTGGGTTACATCGCCTTTATAAATAATACCAACTTTAATTCTATTAGGCAGGGCTTAGGCATATAAATTCCTAAGCCCTGCACATATTTCTGTGAGTATTATCCAGGGACCGAACTAAAATGTACTTATGGGTCAGGTTCAGGAAGTAAATGTCGATTCAAGTTCAGTTTCATTTCAAAAAAATATAACGGTTCATGGGTTTTGGGTTCGGGTACGAAATTCCGTTCAGAATACAAACATAAAAAGATGATAATATTTATTATTTTCATATTAATAATTTAATTTGAGTTTACAATTTTTAATTATGTATTTAGCAAATTTAAACCGAAACTGAATTTAAAACAGTTTAAATTCGATTCAGGTTTATTGACCTTGACAAATAAAGGTTTAGTTCGAGTTTAGGTTGATCAAATTTTTTTGCTTAATTCGGGTTTTCGGGTCAGGTTCTGATTCAGGTTCAGGTCCCTGGTATTATCCTATATGTCTTACAAGGTAGGTTTTACTAAACGCACTAGGTTTTTCAATGTGCCAAAAGTAAAGGGTATTGTTTGAAGCTAAATCTGGACTAGAAGATGTCCCTTAAAATGCTTGTCGAACTATTATTACCAGTCATTTGGCCCACAGTTTTCTTTTTAAGTTTTAAGTCTATATTTAAAGTAGCCGAAAGAATTTCTGACTATTTATGTAGATTTCGTAACTTGTTGAAAACCGGCCGAATTATTATGAGTTTGGGCTCAAACATAAAAAATTAATTAATTCAATGGATGAAGCTGTTGGCTCTCGGTGAAACATATTGGAAATTATTAAATAAAACACTCGGTTTCGTTTCACAAATTAAAGAATAAATTGAACTTTATTGACCAATTTCGCTAGTTACGACAACTTCAGAAGATGGTTGCGATAAATAAATAAATTTATACATTTACAGGTACCGGATTACAGGAAAATTAAGAACTGGAGGAAAAGCCAGAGATCACACAATCCAAGAACGGATGGTCAACAAGAGCTAACTGTTCATTCTATAGAGATAAGCCCGTGTGAATGTGTTTGTTATATTCAAAGGGCTTACCCCTAACGAATGAACAGTTAGATCTTGTTGACCATCAGTTCTGTGATTGTGTGATCTCTGGCTTTTCCCCCAGTTCTTAATTTTCCTATAATCCGCTACCTGTAAATGAATAAATTGATTTGTTTTTCGCAACCATCCTCAGTACTTCTGAAGATGCCGTAACTGGCGAAATTAGTCAATAAAGTTCAATTTATTCCTTAATTTGTGAAACGAAACCGGGTGTTTTATTTAATAATTAATAATAAAAAAATTAAGGATCAGTCAAGTGTTTTGTCCGGAAAATGTAAAATAAAAATATAAAGTAGAATTAATTGATAAAGAATCTGATATAAGGTACATTACACATTCAAAAAATATTGCCTATAATGAAAAGAAATAGGTCGGAATCTATACTTTTTGTTGACTGGTAGATTCAAAACAAGGTATCTACTTCAATTCCGATGAGAATATGAAGAGGATTCGCTTTAATGTACATTGGGCTATACACAGCAAATGGAGAATATTTGCTCTCAAAGAACAAAATTACCTTAGTTTTTATTAGTCATATTTACTAATAAAATGAACGATATTCTCAACATACCAACATCATTTCAGTTTACATCGCCTTGCGAATAAAAGAATGTAAATGCAATTGTATGAAATGTCTGTAACGAAATGAAACCGTGGAGATTTAGATCAGTATTATGGCTTTGTTCGATTTTAATTGAAACAAGTATTCGCGAATACCAGCGGGTAGATGTTAACATACAACGGATTGCAAACTGCTTGAGCTTAGGACCCCGCGGTTATATTATGTCGTCACACTAGTTACAAATTCATTAAGAACATTACTCGAGCGTTAAACGAAAGGATTAGCGGAACTAGATATACTTGATAGGATAATTACTGATTATAACTTTAGCTAGAAACATTCAAAAATTACATCCTTACACGTACGGGAACACATTAGTTATGTTACATATAAAATCACAACTTTACATTTCTTCTTACACTCATCGCCAACATTTAAAGTTTACATCTTAAAGATACTGTAGATTGCCACCATTTTTTAGTTATTTTGTAAGCTCAAATACTATCTTGAAAAAAGTAGTTTATGTCATAATATGAGAACTTGGATCGAATCCAATACTTACAATATTGAGCAAAGACAAATGGGTTAATACTATAGAAACCTAGGCTAAGTAGTTCTTAATACGTTCTGCAACTATTGAATAATATTATAAGTAAAGCAGCGAATTACACTTCTAAATTACTAGCACTATAGATGGACCACTGATACATAACTGGATAGTGTTTAGCGGCCAGGTTAAGTACAGCATTTGGTAACTATTTGAACACCGCCATGTTGGAGGATTTCGGTACAATTTCAGTTGGAAATTGAAACGGTCCTAGCTACTTTAAAAATAAAAGTTACGTGATCTTATAGGAAATTTTCCGAAAAATTTGATGGTGTTATTCGGAATGTTCTATCTCATTGCCGACATTTGAAAATTCACATTTTTCGAAAAAATCATTTTAATTAAATGTCTTCACAATTTTTAACTTTAACTGCTCATATCTTTATAGTTATTGAAGATATCGTTCTGTGTTTTTCAGATTACTATTTATTTATGTTTTAAGAATGAGCTTATGTAACAAAAATGCATATTTGTTTCTAAAATGATAAGAAAAATAATAAAAACTAGCATTCGAACACTTTTGTTTTGGATTTTGCAGCACAAGAAACACTGACAGAAAAACTTTTCGTTCTTACGAGATAGACCCTAATATACAGCGACATAGTTGTCGTAAATAAACTAAAAAAGTTTTTTTATTTGAAGTTTTTTTCCAAAATCTCACCGGTTTGAAAAAAAAAACGAACACAAAAAGTACATCGTAATGCGCGCGACTTTGCGCTCACCACAGAACAGACGTGTTGCAGTCAATTTAGTGTTTCATGTGCTGCAAAATCCGAAACAAACGTGTTCGAATGCTAGTTTTTATTATTTTTCTTATTAGTTTAGAAAATATATTTTTATTGCATAAACACGTTCGCAAAACATAAATAAATAATAATCTGAAAAAATCAGAACGATATCCTTGTGAAATGTGAATTTTCAAAAAAATGTTCACCATAAGTTAGAACATTGCGAATAACACCATCAAATTTGTTGGAAAATTTACTATAAGATCACGTAACTTTTAACTTTAATGCAGCTACAAAGATTTTAATCTCCAACTAAAATTATGCCGAAATCCTCCAACATGGCGACAATCAATTAGTCACAAAGGTTTAACATTGTGTTTGGTATCCAGTTATGTATAGAGATCAGTGAGATGGACGGACAACTGGCCTAAAAGACGCCTATCGTATCTACTTCAGCTATACTACAATTGAAGAGCTTTAAAAAACACACAAACATAGTCCTTTTTTGGATAAGATAATCAAAGAATAAACTTTATAGCTTCCTTACCTTTATGGATTAACCAATTTAAATTAGGATCGTGTTTAAATATTAAAAAAATATTTACTTGATGTTAAGAAACAGAAACATTGATGAGCAATTACATAATAATTAGACATTTTTATAGGACGTTTTTGAAAAAACGCTCAAAGTTCAAAATGTTAATAACTCGTAACTAAAATACTTTTTGCGAAAACAGTTTTACCAAATTGTTTGGCATCCATCAGGGTATATGTCGCTGTATGTAATTCATATTTACAATATTTGGACTATGATTATTTTTGTCGAGTGCTTCTTAATTGAAAACCAGTAGAAATTAAAACTGATATAACAAATATTTGCTAAATAGAATAAGAAACAGAGACAAACTCGTAAGTAAATAACTATAGGAACAAAATATATACTAGACTTTGGGAAAAAACAGCTTAGGTCTGGGGAGGACATATTGTATTGAAAAAATTTGTCAAAATAACAGAAAAGAATGGATGCGAAAAATCTGCAAATAATATAAGATGATTTTCCCTCAAAAATATGTCAAACGCAGCTTTACTATAAAAAAAAAAAATGTATTTGTTTTATAGAATTGTATGTGAAATAATAAAAATACAATAATATTGATCACGTAATAAATTTTTCGAATGGTATTCTCTGAAAACTATGTCAGAAGAAATAGAAAAAAAGCGAAAAATAATGTCTGTTCCGCGCTAATAAAAAGTTTTCTTGCAGTGTGGCTTATATCGGAAACATTTCGCGAAATACATTATTACACCTGGAGGTACGACTTGTCATCCTGCAGAAATAAAAAACATGCTTTATGATTCACCGACATTGACACAGTCAAAGTAACAGAGTAAACTTTAATCAACCGAGCAGGGAAAATGCCAATTAAAAACTACCTGTGTGCTCGATTTACTGCAGCCTGCATACGAGTAATTGTTAACAGCCTTTTGATGTTTGTGAACTCTTCCAAGAGAAGCTGTATACTCTCTTTTTGTATGGATATCTTTTATTAAATAGATATGTCACAATTATGTCCCATAAAAATAATTAACGAAAATTTTATACAACACAAGAAAAATATTAGAAAGCCAATAAATTTTAGAGTTCATTATCATTCGTTATTCATAATCATCAAACAAAAACTTATAATTTACTATAATTGACAAAAAGTGTCCCAGTAGAAATTTTATATTAGTTTTATTTGAAAATTATATCCGAAACTTTTATTGGGGCACCTATATTTATATTTAAGAAGTGTCTGGAACCACGCTACCGTGACATTAATTACGTAGTAACTGATATATGACGTCAACTTTCGCGTGAATGGTATGTAAAATATGTCGATCACGCGAAATGCTGCAACGATGATAGTTGCCTGTTTACGTTCTGTGTAGTTGTTGTGTTGTTATGCATTTTGATTTTCTGGCAAGACTATGTCTGTAGTTCCAATTAATAATAAATTGGTAGAATGTTTTCAACGTATGAAGAATTAGCAACTTTTGGTGAAACTGTCGATGTATTACATCACCTCAAAAATGAAGTTTGATCATGCAAAAAGATTTGTTTTTGTACGAAAAGGAAAATATAGTAATTTCTAGTGCTTTAACCACATTGCTCGAGTTTTCGAAGTAAGGTTTTTTGTGCGTTAGGTTAGGTTATTGTTGTTATATTAAGCTAAATTTTCACTCAATTTTATCGACATATGAAAAAGAAAAAAAACAAAAGTTTTGGATACAATTTAGTAGAACGTTAAAGAATGAGAAGGTAGGTTATATTAAATTAAATATGTTTTAGTTTTATAGATATTCAGCTATTACATTTATTTTATAATGTAGTTATAGCTAACCAATAAAATGAAACATGGTAAGATAAAATTTAATATAAATACCGACAATTTTTTTATTTTTTAAAAGCTGATGATGGACCACTTCGGCCCGAAACGTCCAAAATAAATAAAAATTCTTCGTGCATGGTTCAGCAAGGCTTTCTTTATTCAACCCTTGATATTTTAACTTGATACTTCACGACTCCACGATAACTATTAACTTGAAAGAAACAGTCACTTTAGTTACGTGAATGGTGTGCTATTTGTACCGCCCACGCAAAAGTTCACGTCATAACAGATATGACGTAATTAATATGGAGAAATTATTGTCGTGATGCGTCACGGTAACGTACTTCTAGACACAGCCTATATTTCTTAAAGGTGTTACTATTGGTCTAGATATACAAATTATCCAAAAGTACACTTTATTGTCCTCTACGATAGAGATATGTCGTCATTACAAATATCTGAGAATAAAAAACAGGTTACCTGCGAAATTGATTTCGAATTTAAAATCCTCGTTGGTGGATGTGTATGCGAAATAACGGAGATTAAGTCAAAATCCTACATATTTAATAATAATGATATTCGATATAAAATGAAAAGGGTTTCGAACTTTTTGTTTTATCGTGGGCCGTCTAGAATATTGAATAATAAAATTCAATATTTCCAGTTGAAATGTGCGTCCGATTTTCTGGACGTATTCTATTTACGATCTGGGCCTAGCAATAAAAAAAAATCGTCTAAAATTTTCTTTTTGGAAATGAAATTGGTCAAATATTTTAAGTTCACGAATCAGGGTCTGGTTTGTATTACCCCAAACAACTGTTTGCTGCCATTCTCGTGTTTTGTATTCGGAACTGCGGCTGCCCGACTTTCTATTTCCCAACAAATTTTCTTCTTGGGAAATGAGTTATTTTATTAGCTACCTGATAAACATTCTACTTCTACACAACGTAGACTTTAAATACACATTTACTGACTTCAACATTTTAATGAAAATCACTTCTTATTTACAGAGGTATTTTTAAAGAATTAACTTGCAACATTTCAAAAACTTATACAGAATAAACTTTAACATTGTATGTCTTACATAATGTCTAACAAAATATAATAACAAAAATATTAAACAAGTGTTGCTATAGAAACCATTCTCTCGTTATTTATTTAATATTCAAAACGAAACACAGACATTTTTAAAAGATAAATATAACTTTTTTTTATTGTAGATACCCTGGATATTTTTTCCATTGTGGGTTAAATTTTAAAAATGTTTAACTCTTAATCAGAAAATCGTACGAAAGTATTTCATAATAGTATTGCTAGAGTTATTAATAATTGTGGCAACCTTTTATTATTTTTTATTATTTTGCTTCAACAAATGTAAATATTGAAAAATTGATCTTTTAGTAGGAAAAATGTATTCATTTTAAAGCTATATTGCATTTCTCTTATTTTTATCTCATTAAAAAGTGCAAAGTTCAACACTGCAGTATTGTTATGTGCAGGAAATACCTTCATGAAGTAATGTTAAAATACATTACTTGAAATAACCTAAATTTAAAACACGAAACACAAAAATTACTTGAATTATTCAATTTCTATATTTTTCTTTCTTTGATCAATAACTGTAATATGTATTTGACTAGGAATAAACAACAAATATAAAAGAGCGTAAAACGTTTATTAATAAGAAAATCGTCAAATAGAAAAAGTTCATAAAGTATGGGACCATAAAAATATATAAACCAATCCAGTTTCAAACACGCGATGCGCTGTTTTGGTTCTTGACAAACACGTAACAATAGAGGTGTCACTTTTTGTTATTAATTCTAACTCATTATGTAATCAACTGATCGGTTAAACACTCGGTCAAAATAGAACATTATCTCAAGTGTTTATTTATGTGGAAAAATGTACGTACAAGATAAAAGACTAGATATAGTTGTATTTAGACTCCGTTACCAACAGCTAAAAATACTTCTAATCTATATATGCGTTAACAATTCTATATATATACGTATGCAGATTACGTTTACCCAAGGAAGAAGAATTTTAATTTCAATCAAGTTTTCTTCACTTCACGAGTCATATTAGAAATTGGATCATTGAAAAGAAGTGTCGACACTATTCGAAGAATTCAAATGGAACACTAGATTTTTGTAACATTATTTTATCATTAAAGCAATAAGCCTCAGTGGCTTTGTAATTTCATTTTACCTTTCATCATATTACTGAAAATACTGAAATGGTTTGTATTGAACATTATTTTTATTTTCTACATAATTTAAAAAAAATATCTCCGTTTATATAATATAAATTGCATTATTCTGGAATATTCTAGAAGTTTCCACAAGAATCTAAAACACTACTAATATAATAATGCATGAGAAAAAGATTGCAAAAAATAATTTTGATTTACATTACATATACAGTCGATAAAAAGTAAGACAACCTATATGGTAAATGTGAGTATACCACGTTATCGTGAATATCTAATAATCCATGGGCGTTGCTTCAGTGAAACCTACTACTCTTGATTGGAGCGATTCACTTATTACGTATAATAAGTCAAAGGGAAATATTTCTAATCATAGTGCAGCTTTACATAAATCTTTTTAACCGATTTTCTTTCATTTCATCGACTGTACAATGTATTAAATAAAATTTAATACAATTTACAATACAATATAAAATATATAAAACTGAAAATTGCATTCAACTGAAACATTTTATATTTTCAGAAACAAAACATGCTCTATTATTGATAGAATTTATTTGTTGAACTCTTCGAAATTCGGAGTATATCTTGAGTTTGAATTAATTTTATATATTAATTAAAAATATAGTTTTAAGTATTTATATTAGAAAATATTTTTTAAAACGTATATATACAATTACATTAAATCTTAAAGCTTAGAAATATAACAAAACAGTAAAAATATACAATACTTATTAATTTACACAAAAAATAAAAAAAAGTTTGAAAACTGTATAGTATAAGAATTTTTAATCAGTACCACCCCCACGAATTCATATTGCAACCAAAGCAACAACGTAAATATTTCTATATATAACAAGCACTACAAGCAATTAGTCCAAAAGCGGCCTAGAATAGCTATTATTATACTCTAATTAAAAGTCAATACATATATTGGATGCAAGTATTATAGGTATATATTATGCGATCGATTTATGCTTGTAGAAAATAGTTCTTAATTTGTGCTAGATCCATTTATTAATACTGTAAGCAAAGCATCAAAAAATATACTTCTATAAGCAAGCAAAACTTCTTTGAACGGACAACTGGTCTAAAATTTGCCTCAATAATACTACAATTGAAATCCAGTACAAATTTAGGTTGTTGGTGGAGATATAATACTTATTTGTTGAGAGGTTAGGCTAGGAGATGTATGAAAGCATCGAAGCGACAAGAAACAAGACTTACAAGCAACACTGCAGATTAAGAGAGTGTCGACCATTAGTGAGAAACGATCGCGGCCGAATTATCGCGCGCGTTAATTGCGTTACCAGCAAGAGAAGGCCAAAGTTTCATATCGCGCTTACGTTAAGCCAACGTCTCTAACGTCTTCGTCAACAGCCAAACAAGCACTCTGCCAACCAATACACAAACTCGCAAAAGCAATGTTTCTATTGCTTAGGGCTGACTTACAGAATTCAATTTTAAACACCAACTTATTCATGAAATTAAGTTTTATCCCCGTGAATTTTAAACAAGGATAATTACAAAACCGGAGTTTTTTTTTCATCAAGTACTGGTTTCATCAGAGACTTGCGAAGATTTTATATACTATGCCAAACAAAATTTTGGACACCTGATTTATGTCAGTGGTAGATTTGCACTCACGAGGACTTCATCAATATATCTGTGACACAATTGTTTATATTAATTTATTATGTTTATATACAGTTTTGAAAATGGCATGTATACAGTGTAAAAATTGCTTTGAGTTACGAGTATCTCAAACCAAAACTAAAATTCATGATAATAAATGCACAAAATACAATTGCAATACTTGGTGAAACTGTTTTAATATGTCTGTGGTTCTGGTTGAGTAGGCCAGTCTCTGATAAATGACCGAGAGGTTAATTAAGATACTGAAATCTTGTGAAACGTGTCAAGTTGATTTTTTAAGTTTTAAAATTCATGAGTTTGATTCGAAAACTAGTTTAATATGTAAACACCTAAAATTTAGTTTCTGCAGCTTTGTGTTATTAACCAAAAGTAAACAAACTTTTGTATAGTTTTTGTGTATAGTGGTAAGAATAAAACAATTTGGAATAGTAACAAGACAAAATATTTGTAGTGACAAGGATCTGTCATTTACATGAATCAAATACGCATTCGCCGAAACTGTTATCAAATCTACCTTTAGATTGTTTTGAAAATTACACGTAAACAGTTGCACGTAATTTCAACTGAAAACTAAAACCATTTTTAAAACTACATGTAAACTTATTAATTGGTTAAGCATTAGAAATGCGCCTGTCAAAATTATTTACAGTTTGCTTTACAAGGTAATAGGGTCCATAAAAATTAGAGACTTTTACAAATATTAAACATCAGTCTTATTTCTTTAGGATTTCAGAGCCATCCTCTTCGCTAATAAATTAATATATTAAGGAAGAGAAAACAATACTTAAAGTTGGATTATTCTTATTTAGGATTAGGTTGTCGAAAGACGCACGACACCGGGACCCGGTAGTAGTTGTTTCACGTATCGAACTGATTTGAAGAAGCCACTGCTGCTGTTAGGCTCTCGCGTCTCTCGTTAGTTAATTATTCAGCTGCTAGAGTGCGTCCTCATGCCGTCTCCTCAAATTTATCGTCTCCCTAAATAAGTGATAGCGAGCAAAGGTTGGAACTGTGCGAATCGCAGTAACACTAACTACTACCAGGTCGTTATATACATAAGTCACAAACGTCCGGGAAGAAATATCATCATTAGGCATCAACATAAAACTTAAATCTGTTCTACATTATAAAAGTTATAAGGTTTTTTGTTCAAAAGTACATACTAGTTCTCATATAAATTAAATATGGAGTTTTCTCGACTAATCAGCTGACATATTAAAACAAAAAACTAATTACAATAATTTTATACAAGCAATGAAAACTAAAATGATATACAGCCGACTCTCTATAAATCGATTTCGCAATGGGTATTTAAATTTGTTCGGATTAGAGAGAATTTGTAAACACGAAATAGGAAAATATATTTATTGTAACTTGTATTGTTGACTTTACAAGTAACTAGGCCTGATGCATCGCTCTTTAGCGTCAAAATAAATTTATAATTGAATTAAATTTGTCAGAATAATGCTGCTATCATGCAGCGAATACGACACATATTTAGTATAATTATATTACAGACATGGCGATACTTTTGGGGAATAAAACTGTGCTACACAAATATACTTTCTGTTAATGAACTATGCTTCGCGAATTGATTATTCGTTTTCTATCTACATCTCCCGCAAGAAATCGTTTGATTATGCAGAACACTATCACTTCACATGAGCCCTATTGACTTTACCGTGTTCAACTTTCCGATACGAGCTCCAAATTATTCATGACCAAATCTTGAAGATATTCATGAACAAACTTGGACACATTCACGGCGACAGTGACACGTGCATTAGTCACTGGCGAACTTTCTGCGCGTGTCAAAAACCGCTGCCGAGCTGTCAATTCTATTGTTGAGGGACGGATGGTAACGGTAAAGGACTCTTGTTTCCAGGCGAAACTCACACGGAGCTTTTTTAGTTTTAACGTAAAGTTTCCCAAGCTATTCATTGTGATGAATGTACCTTTGCCTACTTTTTTTTCATTAATAAAAATATAATTACGTAGTTCATATATTGTGTAGATGTCTTGTACTTAAAAGATTATGCTAAATTTTTATTGAATAAACCTAATTTGTAGACGTAAAATAATTTTATAAGATATATTTTTTACGCACGCGTCAAAATTTAGAAAACAAGCCCTGGCGAGTTTTCTAAATGATCATTTTATTGTGAAAAAAAGTCTTATAAAATGAGTCTTTTGGACTATTTTTTATATTTGGGTCTTTCATGTACTAAAATATTTAAAAAAAAAAAACTGCTATATTCAAACGAGTTGATTTAAAGAAATTGTTTCTGTAATATTGTAATGGTAACACTGAATTGACATTTGTTCAATTATTTGAAAGTTCATGCCATTTCTATTTTATAACGTTTGAAAATTTAAGTAAATGCCATCTAGTACCTTTTAAAATAAAAAATTGCGTATCGAAATGAAGGCTCCTAAGATATGCAATCGGGTTTCGTAATGACTTCATTATGAATATAAAATATAAAAACAAATTTATTAGTTATTTCATGAGCGCCGATTAACTGTCAAATACCTATTTCTGACATATTACTTAATTCGAAATAAAAAACTCGACCTCAGCAGAATTGTAAAATATAAAACGTAAAAAAAAATTGTTTATCAAAATTGGTATTATTTTAGTGTATAATATTCTTTGTGTTATATGAATAAGTGTGTAGCAAATAAAGTTCGCTTGAGAGTTACAAATATATATGCGAAATCGGTGCTGTGAAAACTCTCTCAGCGATTCTGTAGACATCGGAACTGTTAAATTACATTGACTTTTATTTTTGACGTGCAAAGTTGGATGAGTATTTAAGGCACACAACTAAAATGCAAAGTGTAATTTTCTATTACTGATTTCAATTGATTTGATCAGCTTTTGCTTCGTAAAACAAAACTGATCAATCTCCTTCAAACAGTGAATTCATTTCCTATCGAACCATCCGACAATCTCCACGGAGTTTATTGATAACATCATTTTATAGATCAAACACTAAAAGATTAAAAAATTTGGATAGGCTATGAAACAATGAACAGCTTACATAATATACACACAAAGCAAAATTTATCACAAAGAAAATGCTTCAGATTGAATTAATTCATTCATTCAGATTAAAGATGAAACGTGTCAAAATAACAAAAATGCTCACATAATAAATGCGACCCCATTATCACTGTTTGAGTGAGATTAAGGATTTCGGTAAATTTGATAAAATTTTCAAAGGATACGAGTATGTTTGCCGTAGGTATTAGATGAAGAAAACACTTGATAACCGATAGGATAGCGATTGAGGTAAAGCTGAAGATTCGCTCGAGTCGTACGGTTTAATCAGGAATTCTCCGTAAGAACTAAAGGGATCGGCTTTAAGTTAAAACTGAAAAAGCGGCTTGCTCGAACTTTACCCAGATGCGTAGAGGTCGAAAAAGTATAAGTAAAAGATCTCTACTTTAAAATTATGTTACGAGGCTCTTATTCAGAATTTGCAAAAGCAGATTGGTACATACAGTATCAAATAAAATGGCGGAAATCGTTAAGAGCAACAATATATCTTAGGAAATTTTTAAATTAACGAGTCGTTTAGATATTTTCATAATAATTTGATTCACTAGCAACAGCAATGAAACAATTGTTTGACAAATGTCATTAGTCATCTTTTTCAAATAAATTTTGACAATAACACATAAATCGATTAATACTTATTGATTGAGACTCATTTAGTCTAGAAGATGTAGCAATGAACTCCAATAAAAAATAATTAAAACCTGATACCAATGCTCCTTGGCTGCTATTGTCTAGTTTGCGATAATAATTTTATTTAATAATATCATATTAACAAAACAGAGTCTAGGTGTTTATTAGTCGGTCATGGATTCCATAGAAAGACAATAAAATTTGTGTATGTATTTTAATACAAAAAAATTACAAAGAAATATTGTTGCTCTCGACTAGTACTGTATTATTTTTGTTATGTGTAATAATATCAGTATACAATTACCATTTAAAACAGATTCGTACACAGAGTGAACACTTGAACCCATGAAAGGCGTTTATCATAGGAAAACAGTTTTTTTTTTCAAATATCATCTGTCCCGTAAGACTGTAGTAGGAGTTTTTGATAAGATTAGAAAGATTATTTAATTCGGCATCGAAGAGAATCTAAATACTCATATTTTATTAAAAACAATAATCATGGAAACACGTACAGTAATCGAGTTGGTTAGATATAAAAACTGTTTGGACATTTCATCTAGTAATCTATAATAAGCAAAGTGTGAATTCGGTAGCGAATGGTGAAGTACGAATACCATGGCAGTAGTGGTTGAATAGAGGATGAACGCTGAAGCAGAAGATCGCTGTTCGTTCAGTAGACCAGATTAACTTGGCAATCAGTGCAGTGGCTAATTACAGTAACCGTACCTCGTTATGAACCGTTACTGCAATGAAACTGAGCGTGGAATTAAAAATAAAGCCTTAATTGTTGCCAACTTGAAAAATCAAAGAATTTGCATTCTCTCCTGCTTCTAATATCATCAACACAATTGACATCGTTCACACAATATATAAAATGTCAAAACCCAATCAACACAGTTGACGTATATCTTAACATTTCCAATAGCGGCAACGTTCAACAAAAAACCCACTCAATGTTGGTTTTTATTTTTTTAATTATTCGGTTAGCGTTTCAAAGAGCTGTGATATAACGTGTACGTTAAACTAAACACACCATATGAAGAACTTTATTTACGATAAAAATGGTAACAATAACATCAACGTTATTTAAAATTTACTCAACAGAACTTGACATTATATTAACGTATTAACGTTATTCGTTTGAGGTTTATAATTGTTTTCATTTAACGTTAACGTTAAATTCAAAATATCACTTTCTATAAATGTATGATTAACAGTGTAATAGCGTTATTCGATTAGCATTTAACGGTTATTTACTTATAAACAGTGTAGAAATTGGACATTATTTGTATAGTTATGATATATATAACTTCAATATAATAAATATGATAGATTCAAGTATATTATCATATATATAAAATAATACGTTTTCATAACGTTTAGCTGAATTTTATGAAACAAAATAATTTCCATATTTTTTTCTAGTCCTACCTCAGTTGTTGCACAAATTAAAAATTCCAATAATGAAGACGAATTAAGGAATATCCAACATTCACTTACCCAAAAAAAAAGAACTACATACTGGTTCGTTTGAAATTACAATGACAGTATTATAAATTTTATTCTTTAAAGGCAAATCCGTGAAATATATACAAAATGTACTTGTAAATAATTAGACCAATTTATAAGTAACTTATTTCAAATTGATTCAATTCGAAAACGATTATATAGCATCGTTTTGTTTGTGCAATTGGTTCTGTTTGTTAAAGGACACTAATTCGCGTGGTTAACACAGATTGCTTGCTAATATATTTCTCTTTTAATTTACTTCCAATAAACTAGTTTACTTTCCGTTGCTTGCTTTGCTTCTTAACATACGTTATGCTCCTTTTCCAGTTCAAATTCAAAAGTCAATATTTGATATTTCAACAAAATATGTACGTAATTTATTTAGTTGAGTGATTTTGTTTGTAATGTTTATTGGAATTAATAAATGTAGAGAAATTTATACGATCAAATAATAAGACAAATGAGTTACTATTTAATTTTCGATTTGTAAATATTCTTAACAAAGTCGTTAGGTATCTTATAATTGAAATGAATGCAAATATTTGATAGCTTTGTGTTTGCTATTATTTTATACATTTCCTTGTACTTCACATTCATAAATATTGACTTCTCGGTTGAATACCGCTCCAATACAATTTTATTTATTTTTGTCTCGATTGCTCACTTGTAACAAAGCATTGTTTTACTTCACAAAATAAATGTAATTTTGTCATCGTAGCATTAAATATAAAAACATTAAGAATGTTTTTTGTAAAGATACTGAAATAAATAACCTTGAGCAGTAAATGTCAGACTAAATTCTCATACAACTACTACTCGTGTTTTCTATTGTGAAAATTCATCAAGAAAATACGATTGATTATGAAAATTATTTGTCAAAGTGACCGGCAGATTTGACAGCTTGTGCAGTTAAGCCCCGTAAACAGCAACAATGTTACAGATATTGTCATTACCCAAATATAAAAATAAAGCCTATTTTTTTTTTTTTATATATAGAATTATATTATTTTGTAAGTAAATGATACTGTTGACTTTTAAAAATGTTATTTAACTTAAAAGTTCGTCGTAAATTCAATTCGTTGCTTAATTATGCAAAATAAGGAGCAAATAAACGATAAATAATTTCGAAAAGTCGAAAAGCCATGATATCGACTTCTCGCCTTAGGTCAATCTACAATGGAAAACATCGCGACTTCACTGATCGGATTTCTCAATCGATTTGGTAAACAAAGAACGATTTTCAATGTAACTGATATTAAACTAAATGTAAGCAAGTGAATAATTAAATGTACTTTATATTCTATGCAATAAATTAAACGGGTGAACAATTATTATTGTGATTGTGAAACATGATCTGTGAAGGTTTGTTTGGAATGTATTTGTTTCATTTCGTCAAGGTAGAACGCCGCCGTGTGAAAGAAATCTAATTGGTAATTTTAACAGTATTTTTTTAACGTAATTACATTTGGTTTGCATTTTTTAGTCCGTACGATAATTACGCTTTGAAATGAGAAAAATGAATTATATTTTGTCATATAAATTTGTTCTTTCCACAACTCATAGCTTAAAAAGTTTTATTTTTAATATTTGAACAAAAAAAAATTTACTTAAATATAGATTTCGCATTGTTGAATTTAAAAATGTTTTGAGATTTACGAAATAATCAGTTTTCATAAATATTATTTTTGTGTCAATACCTGTAGTTAATAGTTTCAGATGGAATTTGCTCAAATTAACAGTCTTCTTTTATATTTCAACAATTTTTAAAAACCGTTAGTGTTTTGGGAAAAATTAAAGTTTGTGCAAAAAAGTTCTAGATTAATTTAGATAAAATATTTTTAAACATTAACAATTTTTAACAAAAAAAATCTGTGTTTATCTACATAAAACTGCAAGTTTTTTGTAGAAACTCTAGGTCTACATTTAGTCATTTAAAATACAAGTAAAGTTTGTGGAGAAACAAGCAAAATTTCTGGTCTTTACTTTGCATAGGAACTTGGGGACCCATTATTATAATTCAGTATGATAATAATCCTACAAATTTGAAATTAAATTTAATTATGCTCATTTAAAATATCAAGTATATGTGTAATATTACTCTCTAAAACTTTTGAAATTGTATGATATAAATATCGCTATTAACAAAATCGTCATATATATTTACTTATTGTGTGGGCACTTTAATCTGTTATACAACGAGTGCCGTATTATTCTATACAAATTTTATTTAAAAATTCGAATAACAAATTTAACATTTTGTTTTTTTGTATTACAAATTCATTTGAATTTTATTTGTTGCAAGTTTGGTAAAATAAAATCAACAATAATAAAATTCTATGAAAGATAAAAAACATATTTGATGTTTGTTGGTAATCCTGTAAAACTAGGCAATGGCATTGGATAAAAGGCTTGAGGATATATTTATTTAAAATATAAAACAACTCCGAAGTACATTTGTTTTAAACGTGAGGTCTGTGAGTAATTGAGTATGATAATGGTGATACTGATACTGATTCCGAACGGCGAACGTGGGTATAATTAATAACGTCTGAGTGTGCGTAACGTTTTGTCGAGAAAAGCGTAGCATCGGACGGATGTCAGATGTGACAAAGTGTTGATCAGACCCAATGAAGGATACCGCATTCGATCGCTTGGCTACCCCTACCCGATGTAATTACCAGGATGCGCAAGAAGCCGACGGCCGTCGGCGATGACGCCCAAACGCAAGGACAAAGGAAGACAAATAGGGAAAAACACTAACTTATTACTCTCCAACTGACACTTTTTAAAACGGCTTCGCATTTTGAAATTCTACGTTTATAATTAGATTTTCCCTACTAAATTACAACTTGATACCACTTAATGCAAAACATTTTCCGAATACCTACTGTTTTAATTTTTGATCACGTAGAAAGGAGATGTTTTCGTTTGAATCAATTTACGATTTGCTGAAATGTATTCACAATTGAGACAATAAAATTGAAGACTAATGGATAAATATGTAAATGGTTTTATTGATCGAGTAATTTAAATTGAGCGGATAAGACGAAACAGAGCAAGGCGATGCAATACTCTAGAGACCTCGGGCCGTGGTTTTTTAATCGAAACTAAAAGTGGAGCTTATCTCCATCTCGGATATTTAGCAGCGCTGCACAAGCATTTTGTACGCGCGTCCAACTTTCATTGTTTGCAAAGTGTAAGATGAAGTAGCTGCCTTTTATTTTATGTATTTGAATAAAAGGAAGATTTGCGAAAGAACCCTAGCTTTTAAAACTGCATGTCAAATGAACTGGATATTTCTGTTTCGACTCATGTTGAAGAAAATAAAAAGTATACTAGTTCACGTGAATCTCGCCCGGTTTACGACTTTCTGGAGAAGTGTGTACCAAGGCGCGTGATCTGATTCACTTCTTACAGAAAGCCAACCTTATTTCACACTTAAATTTAAATGAGACATGCATGTGCTTCTTATTTTTATAGCATATGAACATAAATTAAGTGGAAGTATCGATCGAATTGAGTGCTAAGTGAACGTGAGAATTGCCACTAAGTGTTTCATTGAGCAAGACAAATTATAGGACAATAGCAATGAAATAATTATAGCGCTAGAAGGTCCTGTCAAGTTAGCATACAATCAAATTTCATAAATCATTAAATTATTAAGAGTCTTGGTGGTAAAAATAATTCAGAAAGACATCATTGATAAACTGCGACGGAGAGTCGAGGCGGTTCAAAGTGAATAGCCAATGCATATTGGATGAAATGTAAGCAGAGGACGGTCAACTCTCATCCAGATTCAGAGCGACTTTTCACACAACTTGAACACAGTGTAGGTATCAAATGTTCCCGCTGCAATCGCATATCAAGGGAATGCAGACAGATATCACTATCAGACTATCAGATAAGCTCATGTTAGCGGGGATGTTGGACGTCTTTGAGATAGAAGCGAGCGCGTTGTCCAAGCTCCATTAACAACTAGACGTGGTATAGGTACATATGTGCGTGTGCGGGACTGACACTGTCGCATTATATACCAATATGTTCCAGGTGTGGTGATTCGCACAAGAGAAAATCGAGCCAAGCTTGTCAATTTTCGGCGAAGAATGAAGAACGAAGAACGAAGAACGGTAAGACGTGGGTCACTGTAAAGTAAAGCAACCTCCTTACAAACTGATTGGCTTCAACGCTATCGTAATTGTGATAGATGACAAGTTGAAGGGGAGTCTTCCGCACGTACGCCCGGTCGCCTCCAGGCAAGTTGATAGCGGCAGAGGCAGAGGTACCGGAGAAGCCGACAAATGGCTGAGATTGGCCACATGACATACAATAATATCGCATCGCCATCATGACATATACGAATTGCCCGTAGCCGGAGCCGTAGTCGTAGCAGTACCCAGGTATATGGTTATTAATTACAAGCGTGCGGAGGCTTATTTTTGAGAGGTTCATATCTCTGGGGATATGATGGCTTATGGCGATGGGTAGGGACTTAGTAGAATTAGAGGATGGAAGGGTTTTGTTTCTGACGTCTCACCTGAGCGTCCGGTCGGTGTAGCGGCCGAGGAGGATGGCGCGGTCGGAACAGGCGGCGGGTACACGGGGTCGCAGCACTCCCGCTCCGGAAACTCACTGGCCCTGACCGCAGCCTGCCACAACGTCAACCATGCCACCGTCACCGTCACTGCGACGCCAACCAGTGACGTCACATTCAGCCTCATAACACCACGTGACGGCATCCAGCCGATTGCACAGAGTCCGTCACCGTCTGTCACGTAACGTAACGAACAAAACAACAACACCACCCTATCTCTATATAAATGGAAATGTGCACGTCTATATTTACCACTCTTAACCTACATCATCATACGGGGCACGCAGCTACTTAGGCTCCGTAACCGCACGCACGCATAACGCACAACAACAATAACAACAACAACAACAACCAAAACAATGCAACACTGACGACGGTGACGGACACTGATGCTTCTGCCGGATATAGAAAGTATCACTAGCACTAGCTGGAACGCCGCGGGTCCTAAGGCGCAAACCGAGGCACATGTGCTCCAGTGAGGAGGCGAGCGTTGTTTGGATGTGACGGTGTCGGAGCACTGGAGCAGCGTGCAGCGCACACACCGAACGCGACCGTGCGCGACCGAGCAGTGCGGAGTGACGCGCCGCGCCACGAGGCCGGCCGTCGCGGCGCCACCGCCACCACCGTCGCCTCCCCCACTAACCCCTTACAGCTACTCACTACACTCCGACCCCCTAGCCAGAACCGGATTTATTATTTTCCCCAAATATCATACAACTCATTCTCTACTACACCGCAGTAATCAACCTTCATTCATCCCCCAAACTACCTAGCTTCAAACATAAATAAACATTTACCAACTACGATTACATAAAGTACTTAAACGCATTATGACTTCTTACTATCTTTTAGTTTTGTTTGAAACATACCAAACACTCTTTTCCAAAAGTACCCGTAAGAAGTTAAAAATCTTCAAACGATAGGGTAATTTTTGTGTAAAGTTCGATATATTCGAGGAATACTTTACCACCTTAAAGTACTCCTGGTAAGAATTCAAAGTTAACAAGCTGTTATATTTGTACATGTGTACATTAGAAGACGACATAAAGGGAGAATCACGTAGATGACATTGGTCACGAGAAAAGCACGCATACAGTCACCTTTGTTAGACTGTTACGGTCCCCAGTCTCATATCAGAAATGAAACGATGGTCTCGACTGAAAAAAGGAAAATAAAAGAAAAGATATTTAACAGTTTAGTATTTAAGTTGCTGTTGCGTTGCAGCGGCTAGTTATGTGTTATCTCTTAGGTGTCCCGTTGGCAGAAGAGGTTCGACTGCGGTTCTGATTGGCTATGTGGCCTCGGTCAGGTATCGGAACAAAAGAGCCAGAATCGATAAATTTCATTGGAAAGGTAACATGCAGTGTCGGCTGCACACGCTGGTTACCTGTCGGTTGGGAGCTGAAGCACAACTACCGTATACTCCGTATCCGAATATCCGTATATCCGTTTATAGTACAGAAAGAGGGGATAATAGTAGTGACTGAGAGGAGGAGGAGTAACGGGTTGACGGGGTCAGCAGAGGTGACGTCGGTAACGGCCAGACGAAACGAATGGGCAACCTACGGGGCTGCCGGACCGGTAATCTGACAAATGAACGTCATTGATTAAATCTCGGCCATACCAGACTGGAGTTACATTTCGCTAGGTTGCATCCGTGAAATAGAACTACTCGCGATATTCTCCGCCTCTTCCTTTTTGTCAGAATTCGTGCACGTGCACGACCTGCTAATAGTGACTTGACACATTTTATGGTTGTCGCTGCTGAGAAGACGTCGATGCTCAATTTGCATAAAATCATTAAAAATATTAACTTCTTAGTGGCATAACGCAGACCTGAAGTTTTAAGTCCACACATTACACATTACCTATCTATGGTGGTAGAACGCCCGTGAGGTGACGGTGCGGGATTAAAGAGCCAACTTTCGAAACTCTGTTAAAAGGCATTAACCAGCAGTGTCAGAGAGAACATTCCCGTCACTTGCTCTCAGCTCCTTTCCCCTCAGACCTACTCCATGTCCGACCATTATTATCAATTGTAGTGGAGAGCTGTTTTTTCCCCTGCAGGAATTTTGAAGAAAGTAGAAATAAAGTCTAGAGCAGTTGTTAAAATTGTGCCGTAACCCAGCTAATATTATACTGGTCTCTGGTTTGTCCGCTCGCATTCTCGTGCCTCGTTATTGTTATTTGCATTCTGAGGCCACAAGAAAACGTTTATACACCTAAGACTATTTGACAAATGCTTTCAATAGATACATGTTGTATTCATTTGAGTCCAAATTACGACCGCAATAACATAGAGCGATTTTATTTTACGTCATAACAGGAAACGATCCGTGAAATATAGATGAGACATCGTCAGTACTAACAGTTCGGATGTATTGTTGCAACGTCGCATGTTGACATATAGTGCAAGCTCCAAGCTTTAAGCTCGTCAAGAGTTCGGCTGGTGACGAGTCAACGGGATTTGCTCCGACCGATTTATTTACAGTGCTGTGCTACGCATCACGTACAATTGCCAGTCTCCAAAACAATCGGATTCGCGACGTTGATGTCGTGTCGTAGCGGGATGTAGGAACAGAAACAGAAACAGCGAATAACAAAACGGTTCGGAAGGTCGGGAATTGCACTCCATTCTAATACACAACTGCGGCGTCCTCCATTCGGAAAATTAACAATTTTGGCAACTTTCCCGTATAATGTAAATAAGAGAAAGTTGAAAACAAGTATATAAGAGTATATTTGATAGTGCATTAAACCAGGGGGTTGGGGATAATGTAGAAAGAAGCGAATGTGGTCGGGCGTCGGTGCGAGAGATCACGGTATGAAAATATGAAAGAGGCGAGCGTACCCCTCGCCCTCTGCTTCCCGCCTCGCGGCTGAAGAACGCCATATAAATACCAGCAAAATAATTCAGCTGTCACATGCAGGCATGCATGGCGTCGGTTACAGCGACATCTCTAAAGATTCGCATGTTAATGTTCGAAAAAGGCTACCCTTTAAAGCGGTTACGAATGGATAAGAACCCATTTATGTATGGGAATATATTTTAAACTGGCAAAGAGAAAAGATCAACTGACCTCGACTGTTCACTTCTATAAGAATGGCCATTTCCGCATGCTTCATTTTGAAACGGAAATTATATCTCGCGATACGTGCTTATAGTCAGCAGGTGACAAAGCGAAACCCATGCATCGTTTTGTTTGTTACTGCGGTTCCAACTGATCCCTCGTCAGCGCTCTTCCGGTTCAGATAGATACATGTATACAGGATGACATATCACTGCCAGCGAATGCGCGTGTAACGTTACACAAATTTCTTCCTCCCTACCTGGTTGCGTAGCGTACACAGTTAGCGACGCAGTCCAGAAAACACAAAGAGAAACGAACCTTGACTGCACAGTAGCCATCCCGGGAATAAATGTACTTTCAGTTTATACAGAGCTCCCGGTTAGTAAAGTGTGTTTGTCTTAACCACGAAATTCTTTTTTTTTTTCTTCTAAAAGCATCCTCATTTATCTCAATCAATATCAGGATGAACAATCTTAAAAAATCAGTGCTACACTTTCTTGTTTTTCATCTCATAAAAAGAACATATGAAACAATTCATAAATTTGTCCTTTGTAAAAATGAAAATAGCAGCTCACTTGCGTGTTTATTAAAAAGATAAAGAATTAAAGTGAACGAGTAGTATTGTAAACTGTGAAATCCGTTTGAAAATGTTTGGTCAGCGGTCGACGGTCAGCGAGTATGAAATTATCGCAGTACGTGAGCGTGAATCAGCGAGGGGGCATTTCTAAATAGTAATTGATGGTTGACCACACCGTATACACTAACACTACACCAGATAATCCACACACTTCCAATGGGAAGAGCGAAGGCGGTTGTTTTATCTCCAATTCTCTGGAGGAAACGCATTCGTCTAAGTATTAACCCCATCTACCTTCCTGTATGATCAAAGGAATTGCAAAAATGTTGGAATTGATTGGCGAGTCGCATTAACGCATAATCGATCCTTTATTATGCACATGAATTTCAAATTTGAAATGTAGTGTAACGCTGATGCATTTGATAGACAGAATTCACACATGGAAAACGTGAAATTAACCAAGAGCGCTTGGCATTTGGTTGATATTATTTGCGCTCCCGCTGCTGCCACCGTCGCTACTACTTTGGGGTATAAAACATGGAAAGTATAAGTTCCATTCGCGGTTCACACTACGTGCGGCCAGTGGGGCGGAACACGAGTTAAGTTTCCAAGCGACGCGCAACGCCTCTCTTCCTAAGACGCTCGTAAACTACTACCAGGTCAATACTGACTAACAATACCCACATTACACTTCATTACACCACCTGATCATCACTTACACACCTCTTATATCCCACATAAAATACACATTTTATCATTTTCGATATATTCCATATTATTCCGCGGAACGTTGGTGATCAAATATAAAATGTCTCAAATCGAACGCCGGATTTAAATTTCGCGCCATTTTTTGTGTTCCGGTTGGCAGTTCTGATTTTTTATAGATGTCATATATAATAGTTGGAATTAGCTAATATGGAACGCTACACAAAAGAACAACGCATTATTATAGTTAAAACTTATTTCAAAAATAGTGAAAGTTTTGCTGAGACAGTTCACAAAACTCGGTTCAGTTTTTGTTTGGCAAAGTTTTCCCGTATGCTACTATTTATAAAACTTTGATTCCTTTTAATTCCATAACCAAACGAAATAGGACGTATATGCATTTAACATTTTTTACTCAAAATGATTTCAGGAATTCGCTATTGATTTTTATTATACTAGTTTTGATACATTACATCTTCTAAATTGAGGCAATTCGCAATAT
Source organism: Ophonus ardosiacus (assembly GCA_943142095.1). Lineage (NCBI taxonomy): Eukaryota > Metazoa > Arthropoda > Insecta > Coleoptera > Carabidae > Ophonus > Ophonus ardosiacus. Next base: position 13,207,602 of record OW964833.1, on the reverse strand, counting down.
GACCTAGTAATTTGGAGTATTCGTTCATATTCCGGTATGGTCCGGGCATTATTCCTAAAAATAGAAGCAAATCTACTGTTTTGGACAAATTAAAGATTATTTTCTCGCAAATTTCCTAAACAAATTTGGTCTTCTTACATTTTACATATATACGCGTGTATGCTTGAACATGTTGTGCATCAAGAACTAAGTATATTCTGTTGTAATTAGAGTAGTAATTCTTAATTTGAAATAAGAAGTAGCTATTCGTTGTAATGTAAATATAAATAGGCAAACGAAGAAGATACGCTTCTGCTTCCAGGTGAAATAGAAACGTAAAGTTAAAGGTTTGAAGATCGCGAACATCTCGAGCATCTCAAGCGCAGAGTGTGGAATCGGTTCGTCGCTCAATGCTGTGCACTGCGATCGTTATGCATGCCATCATTATGTGTGAAGAGTAACCGTGAATAAAATAAATTGATTCATACCGTCTGCCTTTATAAAGGTTGCGCGATATATTATCTGTGAAGCGGCGCACGCCGTATCTGCGAGAGTACATTATTCTGCAGATGTCACCTGAATGATGCATAGTACACACAACGATTCAGACGTCTCGTCGCATGTCACATCGGTTAAATTTCGATGCGACGTGGCATGGCGCGGGCGACGGGCGACCCAAATATTCCGCGTAGAAATATAAACCCGGCATCCGACACCCGGCACCAGTTGAAAATATTATATTGCGACCGATGGCGGTGCACGGCAGGCCACTACGTGGTGCGTTCTACATTGTGCTCATTCTCTCGTGAATATTATAATTACGTGACACGTTCAAATGTTAATTGAATTAGCCAAGTACGCAGCCAGGAATTATTGAAATATTATCAGCCACTTGGTCGGCGAATTAAGCGTCTGAATTTATTTCAATTTTCCGTATCGACGGAGCGAACCGTCAAACGTTAACAGCACAGGCAACGGCAGTGGCACTGGAGTGTGTCGTACGATTTGTAACTCTTGCTGCCATCCGGCTAACCAGTCGTCTGATCGAAGCTGTTAAAGATTGGAAGTGCCCGCTTCGACCACAACCTGAACATCAATTCTCATTTACTTGACACGTCTACCGAATTGTTTCAACTGAGAATGAGGAATTACATAGCTCGTTCCCCTTTCCATTCCCGACATCTGTCCTTGTTGGCCACGGTCAATGACTCTACAGCAAAACTCTATACACCAAGCATGATTATATATGATTATTATTAGTCTATTAACGTCCCCTTAACATGTTTGCTGTGTACGTATTTTAGCGTACATATGCCCGATTGCTCCACTAATGTTTAAATTTAAAGTGTTCGTTAAATGTTATAAAATGTTGATATTAGGTGGTGAGAGAAAAGAAATAAAAAAGAATATCTTGGGCAATATCATGGAAGTTTTAGTGCCGATTTGTGATCGTGGCCACAAACCGTGAACAGAATTCACCCTAATTGATACTCCAGTAATTTACATCGCTTTATTTCTTTAAATACAACGAACCATTGTACCCCAAACAAAAGTGATCGAATATTGACTGCTGGCCAAAATGGCAAGCGTCAAATAAATACAAAAGGTTTCAATGTTGAAGCAGCACAAAAGCCCTGACAACAGCAGACAAAAACCGTGAGAGACGCGCTAACGCGTTTCGCGTCGAACGCCGAGGTGGAGGTACGAGGTGTTCGCACATTGCGCTCCGTACGCAAATCTTTCGACCGACTTCAAAGCAAAAATGCCCGATCTAATTAAAATTCCGCAGAAGCAAATAACAAACACGTGGTTGTGGTTTAAACCGTATCTTAATTACGGTTAAAAGCCTCTTCATTGCTCAGTAAAAGAGCATTGCAGACGGCCTAAGGCATCATAACACAAATCATTTGTTCTGCATTACCACAAATCCTACAAGGAGGACAATTCCTGTATTTTTTTCGAAAAGCCTTATTATTGGTTCTAAGGTATCTACTTTTTTAGGACCATAGGAAATAAAATGATAAAATCTTCATATGGCTACAATTTCTGCCCTATTCACTTTAGATCAAAAGCGTAAATGCATAAAATGTTCAGAATTAAAAACTGCATCAAATGAGTCTAAAATTATTGATATAATAGGTTCTTGTCATGATATAAATGTAAAATAAAATGTCCGTCTTTAAGCTTTTCACAGAATGCCATGCAAGACAAAACGTACAATTCAAATAGTCGTACTGCTTGACTTTTAGAGACAAAAGTTTATTAAATAATATTTAATTGTTCATATAATTCCACTGTGCTTTTTTGCGATGGTAGATGAATCCATTATTACTGATATATAATTAAATGAAATCAATAATCATTAAAACTTTATGACAGATGTAATCTGCCAAATTCAAGCAATTTACTGTTTAACATTTTGTGCTATTGCTCATGGCACTGTAAATAGCTAAAAATTATAACTTTTATTTTACCACTCTTTCGCGAATGAAACGCATGTAAATAATAATTTTTAACTTATTAGATGCAGTTTTTTATTCTGAACATTTTCTATATTTACACTTTCGTTCTAAAATTAATAGGGAAGAAATTACAGCCATACAAAAATTTTACCATCTCCTATGATTCATAAAAACTAAACACCCGATATACACAAATTTCAGATATGAAGATATATTTATATGGGACGTTGTTTCACGGGCATTTAAAGCTGTAGTGGAGAACACTTTTGTTGCGTAAGATATCCACGCCAGCAATGAGTGCCCTTGAGGTGACGCCTGGTAAGCGCCCACACGGTACAAATATGTCATCATTATTACCGATATCTGTGAAAACAAACTGGCACACCCAGAAATGGGTAATATGCCGTGATGATATATTTCTTTATTTATTATTTATACAATCGAGACAAAAATAAAAAATGATAGATTCAAACGGTATTCAACCAAAAAGTTAATACTTATATATGAATGATATTCAAGTTTTTATGTTAGTCGGAATCAAACCCAGGTCGTACGATTTACAACTGATCACTTTTCAACTTAACGCACGCTTTCTGAAAGGTTTTTATTTTATTAAGTGAATGAGCAATAAGTGAATTTTATTGTTGACTATATTTACTATCTATATAAAATAAAATATGATATTTAGTTTTTCATTTTTTTAGCATCATCACTTTCTTTTAAGAAAAATACATCTTGCTACTGTTATTGTTTGAGAACCCGTCCGTTGATGTTTTAGTTGTTTAGATTAGGGATGTTCTCGATGCTTGGAGCATACATATGACCGAAGCCTAATGATGGAAATATTTCAGTTATATCCCGCACGGCGTTCTGATGTTATCTCGCCTTAGATTTGTCTAGATTTCCCAGATCCCCTGAAAATAAAAATGTTCTTTAATTCTGCACGTACTTTTAATGATGTGTTTTAATTAACGTAGGGCTTGTTCACATTCTCTGTGCGACTGTTTGCGTTTTCGCAAATTTTGCTTTACCACACTCATACAACTACATGAATTATTTTACAAAAAATATGCGTGTTTTCGCCAACCGTACTAAACCAAAATCTCAAAAAAGATTTGTCTTTCTATTTTTTATGATATATCGAAAGTTTCGTACACATAATAACAAAACATTTAGGACATCAGTCAACCCTTTGGATGCTATTGTTACTTGAAAGTAACATAGTACATTTTATTATATTTCTATGTTAGTTCTTTCATTTTTATCTGTATACGGCAAACATATTAAACTCTGGCACACGTTTTTGACTATAACATCGCATTTTACTATCAGTGAATAATGCTTGCATTAGTTGAGAGGACAGCTGCAATCATCCACTGGCACTTTTTCTATCGCTTCGGTCTGAATTGAAGGTAGAAAGACAGTAGACACAGAAAGCCGAACAATTTTCGTGCGGTGGTTAGACGAACGACAAGGGAACGCGAGCTACATTGGGATCCTGAGACGGACGCAGGTACTTTTGATTAATGTCCCTTTCTCTCCGCCAGTCTTGAGTCTCTCTGGTCCTGTTTCCGGACGACTGTATGTCGCTTCTTTTCTTACAACGAACGGATGAAGAGAACACTAGATGCGACCGCAATGCGCGACCACTCCACTCACTTTGTACGCTTCGTCTCGTTCGTTTGTATTTCAATCGTTGCTTGCATACGTTTTTGCCTCACACCTTCGTTTCTTTATCTCTTTTTTCTTTTTCCCCTACTTTGCTTTTGTCCGACATAAGAGACGGCATCTATTATTTATTCGCGACATCACTTCTTGTTTTCGAGTGCTATTAGATATACATATTAAACGCCAAAAGGTTGTGCATTAACCATCTTGTCAAAATTAAAGACCCGTGAAGAATCATAATGCGAACATGGAGATTGAAATACCAATTCTAATGAAATATCGCTATGATTATTTACTCGCTATATTGCGCGCATTTGGCTGTCATATGGATCAAGGACAGCAGAATATCTACGGATTTTATCGAACCTGAAGTACCTATGTACGAATCTGTCGACGACTTTTCTAATTAACTTTTCAATCGTTTTTTATCATCCCATCTCCATCGATAATTAATTAAAGAAATACAACAGTCTCATTTGTATCTATCACTGCTTCCAAGCCGGATTGGGTCACCGTAGAAGTGAAAATCTGGACCTTTTTCTTAAGAACGAAGTGTTCGCATGCCGATACCCATTAGGCATCGGCATTTGGTTTTGCTCTTGGACTACAAGAATGTTGTTATGTATTTTTTAATAATTGTATGTATATTTATACAAAAAAATAAATAAATATAAATATTTATTAAGCAGACAAACCTCGGTTAGCGAGTTAACCACGGTTAGTAATCACAGTTAACCGGCTACTATTTTCTACAGTTTTGGACAGTACTAATAATTTAAACAAGATGTAATATTGAGTAGAATTTCATAATCTGCTTATTAAATTTTGTAATGAATTGGAGGTCCCGGTCCCGAGAAGGAAGTGAAACGCCGGTGTCCAGTGACACAATTTGGGCGAGCGACGAACGACCAGCGAGTTTGGCAATTGTGCACAGTGGCACATAACTTTATAACTTAGTTAATTTGGTGTAATTTTTCTCTGGTGGTACGAGGTCGGCAAGGCACTCGGCAGCAGCCCATGTATTAGCAGTTATTGCAATACAGTCCCGAGTTTGGCGCGTTGTTTTTTCTTAATTACGAAACGTCTGGAACGACAGGTGATGCCGAACAATGGTTTAGTAATTAACGACATGATTTATATGCCCTCCGTGTGTAGTTTATCGATGGCCGATGTGAGTTGGTAGATTACGTGTGCGCGAGCTGACCGCTTCTTGCTTCTTCGCCAAATGACTTCACGTTTACGCGTTCACACGCTGCAGATAACACCACTACAATCCCGATCCCGGTGCCGATCTCGAGGGAATCCCCCCGCCGCCAGACTCACGCACAAGATGAATGGATTCATATTAATAACCGTTTTATTAAAATTTAATCACCTGTCATTTACCCAGCTGAATTATAATTTCCCAATTTTTTATTTTTATCTCTAAGAGAGTTATAAAAAATCACGCCATCCTGCTCGGGGCTAATCATAATTCTAGCCATTTATTTTTTAAACCGTATGAGAAACTTTATAAAAATGTTAAACCTGTTTGCATATTGTATTACCGTCATCATAAACGACTCGTATTAGTGCTGATCTACTGATTCTATTAGTTTCAGTTATCTGCGATTAAAAATTTCATTACTGCATCACATTGTTTATAACTTATTACTACAGTAGATGCAAAAAATAAAAACTGACTTGGTATGGGAGAGTATTCCCCGTAATCGTGATTATATAATAAACCATGGGCACTGCTTCTACTACTCTTGATTGGAGCGGTTCATGTAATATATATATATATATATATATATATATATATATATATATATATATATATATATATATATATAAAGTCAAAGTAAAATATTTCTAATCACAACACCGAGCCGTTTTACAAAAATCCTGCTAACCTTTTACATTCCTTTGGTCGGTTTTCTTGCATGTCATCGACTGTTCTAGGTAGGGGTAGATGACTAGCTTAACTATCAGTTGCTAAACAAAATAAAACTTTTAGATATTGGCACTATTTTCTATTAACTATTATATTTTCTTTGGCTACAATTTGCTGTTAGTATAAAGAATTTAAACAACAATGAAAAGAAGCAGAGTGTAACTATTACCGAAAAGAACATTGTTTCTGATGAAAAATAATTGAAGATGACCATGGAGCCACTTATGCGGTAATACGGTATCAACTGAAGATTGAATATTCAGCTATTATTCAAATCATATACGATTGTTTGCATTTAATAAATTTGCCAACTTGTTTTGTGCTACATCAACTTTTTGATTTCCAAAAGCTAGACGTGTAAAAATTTGCGTTTAATTAAGATGTGGTCCAATGACATATATTTTCGTCAAAAAAATTAACGAAAACAATTTTACAATTCTCAGTTTTTGCTTCTAACAGTCTGGTTAAAAATTTCAATTCCATGTGCTCGTCTTAGGTCGTTTGCTGTGACAGTACGCTTACGGAGTAAGGATAGAACAAGCAGTCCGTCTTGATTTTGCGTAGTTTTTCGTTTTCGACCTTGCCCAATACTCCTGACATATTGTCCAGTCTCCCAAAACCGATTCCATAAACGCTGGATAACAGAAGGGCTAACACGAAGATCCCTGCTTACATACTGAATAAAGTGGCCGTTCTGAATAAAGGCGATAGCACAAGTAAATTGCACTCCACTAAAATGCCTCATTTTATTGCTAATCAACAAAGATTGACAATTTAATTAAGAATTTAATTAGTTTGTCATCTTTAGTAAACCTTTAAACTTAAATTCAAAGCACACTTGAATAATTTTTTCATTTTATTTTCTGTAGTCCTTTCACGTTTCTAAAAATAACATACCTGTAATTCATAATTCTACAATTAGTTTTGTTAATTTCTATCACAAAGTTAATTTAAAATGTTACAGATTTTGAAAAAAAAATGTTCCTTAATTTTTTGAGCAGTGTTCGGTCATGGCAATCTCATGCAAAAGTTTCTCAAACTAAAAGAATTTATAAAAATAGATTATCTGAGTTTTTAATAGTCTAGCAATAATTAGAGAACTAAATTGTTGTTGTTAATATCATATAATAATAGAAAAACATTAAGTATATTCAACAATAATATATAACTGTTTTAATAAATGCGAAAATTCAATGAAAACCACATATTTTCCAACTTTAGACGAGAATTAGTATAAAAGAAACTGGTAACTGGCTGCTTTTTAAACTGATATAAAAACTGTCACTTGAACTGTCTTTAGATAGTTTTTTTACAAATCTGTCGTTTACTATATAAGTTACTACGAAAAATCCTTCCTTGTGAGACTCTATTCCCATATTGCCAATGTATTTTCACTGTATTTTGGTTTCAAATATCTTAACTCACGAATGGTAACCCTTTTTAAAGATCTGCGTACATGTGAAAACCCCATTAAAAATAACATACTTAAATTTCATTTAAACCTGTCGTAAATTATTCTATGATAGAACCACCTTAAAGCGAACAGCTGGCCGAGTAATGATACCCATTACCTAACCGTGATCAAATGTGATAGCAGTGTTTTAAAAAATTGTGTTATTCAAACCGAATGATATTTCGAGCAATTTATTTTTAGAACGTATGAAAAAGTTTACGAAAATGTAAAATCTATCGTATTTGCATATTGTATTAGATATTCATTTATACGGGCGATGCGAAATAATTGAAATGTGCAAGTGTGATGCGTGGGACAGTGTCCGTGTCTACTGCTGAGTCAGGCGCGGATTTGAAGGGATTAACCAAACCACGACCGACACCGACGAGCCAGGCCAGGGTGGTACACATGTCTAGTAGCATAACGTACCGTGGACCACCGAGTGTGAGTGGATTGCGATATTCCCCTTCTTAGGGCTTCACTTCACTCTGTTCGTCTCCCGTCTAAACCAGAACCCTTTTCTTGCAGCGTTTAAATACGCAGTCAACTTCTCAACGAGTTATAACCTCAGAAGAATTAATTTTAATAAACTCATCAAAACAGACACTTTATTACTCGAAGCGTTAACAAAAGCGGATCGATTCCGAGGCGGCGAAGAGTTGGAGTTACAGTTGGAGTTACTGGGGATGACACTGGATTGTTGATGTAGATGAGGATGACCAAGACGGATGCTCTATCTCAGGGCCGGGTGCAGCGTATGGCGAGCGAGGCACTTGCCTCAGGATAAATTTTTTAAATATTTTTATTTCTTTGCTCAAATGTAACATATTTTAAATATATTGAGGGTGGGGAGGCAGCGCAGTTTTTCCTTAGGGTGCTAATAGCTACACCCGGCTCTGCCCTATCCAACAGAGGTGGATCGCTCGTTGACGACCATTCAAATAATTATTTTTTTTATTCAAAGGATGCTTTATTTTTTTGATCCATTCTCATTATGTGTCCGCACTAGCCCAATTGCTTCTGTTCTATCCTGGTTAGTATCTAGTTCTTGATTTGAATTTGTAGACGAAATATACTTTTTACATGGATAGAATTAGTGTCAACGAAACATAGGATACTGCTACGCCCAATTGAAAGCCTCGTTTTAAAAGACAATAAGTACAGAGGAGATGGGAGTAAGCTGATTGAGGGCGCCAGCTAATCACGGCAACTCAAAATGTTGACGAATGAATCATGAGAAATACGTAAACACTTAAAATAAACCAAAATATTGAAACGTACTATTTGTGATTCTAAATAAAAATAAAAATACTAAACTATTAAACCGAGACCTATAAATTGTGGCGACTGATGTACACAAATCTAAAAACGTTTCACAAAAGCGTTCCAATAAAGAAAAGAAATTGTCCATCTTACATATTGCAGAGCAAGCGGTAAAGCGAAGCAAATAACTTGTATTGTGATAAGCAAATGAAAGAGTTAAATGTGCTGTCGATGGCCCGTTGTTGCGAATGACCAAACCAGTTGCTCGAATCGCCGTGATTGAATTTGCAGCGGCGCGAATGACCTATGACGTGTAGTGTATTTAGATATCATTTATTCAAAGGCGGCTGCGGCTTTGGCTTCGATGAATTAGAGCATGGACCGGTGAGTGTAGCAGCAGTAACTGCAGTCAACCAGCCAGCTAGTCAACAGTCACGGGCATGAGGGATGAGGGTTCAGTCGTGTCAGGCTCGTGGTCGTCGTTTGAGAGATAGCTCCGTGTATTTTTTATGAATATCGATTTCTGACGCTTATAAAACGTATTCTCATGAATAAGTAAGTTGAGGGCGGAAGGAAAAATGAAAATGATTAGTGTATCTAATACAGGGGAGCGTCGGGAGTCGTCTGCTATTTGCCATGTGAAGTGTGCTGATAATGAAGTAACCGGGTTTCATTTACGCACGAAACAAATTGAATAGGTGCCACCGGAATGTAAATGCTTCAATAATATACATCAGAGCTCTTTTCCTCCGCTTACTTCTTAACATTTTCAGATGCTGGTCACAATTTTATTCACTAAATATATAACGAACATGAATGCCCAAGAAAAGATTACTGATATTTGTGTGACAAAATGGTACGTGTATATTACATAATTCAAATTCTAATTGAAGACATCGGTGCCAATTTTTTTAGGAGAAGGTAGAAATCTTAAATAAATATTTATAGATTTTCTGTAAGGACTGTAGTTTAGTAAATAATATATGTTGCTTTTACAAATATGTGGAAACAAAACTATACAGGCTGTTATTTTAAGTAAGCGTATAACATTTAACCGAAGGTAGAACTAACCATATAGATAGTAAACCTGATAATAATTTTTGTTTTACATGCTTTCTGTAAGAACTGAAGCTTCTTAAACCTGACCAATTATATCATGGTTCAAAATTTTGTTAAAAAAATTAAATCAATATGTTCTCTGGAAAAAAATTTTGATTGTCAGAACTGGCGTAAAACGTTTTATAACATTGACGCACAATTTACATATATGCAGTTTATTGAGTTTAAATCTATCACTTCTTATTTCAATGCCCCCCTATATTCACAGCTAAGATCATATTACATGCGTCCGAACTTAGAAAATGTTACAAAAGAAAATTTTGTAAAAAGCACACTTGAAATAAACAATAAAAAAACAAATGTTTCATATCAACAACTTTGTAATAAATTCCTTGCAAATTAGAGCTTTTATGTTAAATGAGTAAAGGCTTTATGATTTCATATGGTATTGTATCTGCCTTAGAGCAAATGATAATATTGTACATATAGGTTAATTTCGTTTCAATGTTATCAATTAAAGCTTTTGATTTATTAATAAATGGCCGATGTTCTCTATAATTACTGTTCAATTGTTTCAATGCTTATTCTACTGAATTCTAATGTGTTTCATTTTAATTATTATATTTTTCCAAAAAGCACTGTTGACTAACATATAGTTTTCATTATGAAAGTCTGAAATACGCCGCAACGCCAATAATCTTATATTTCAATTAATTGTGACAGGTTTATCATTTTTCCAGAAAATACACTGATTTTTATTTTTTACAAAATTTTGAACCAAGGAGCAATTGTCCAGTTTTAAGGAGCCCCAGTTCTCATAGGAAACATGTAGAACAAAAATTATTGCCAGATCTATGGGATTAGTCCTACATCGATTAAGCATTTTACGTTTACTTAAATAACACCCTGTATTTTATTTCTTTTATTATTTTTGAGATAAAGTTGCATTTTTAAAATTAAACTTATATTAAAATTAACGTCATTATAGAGAGTGTTTTTTGAACTTTGTAATATGTATAAGTTCACTAGTTTTAATGTACTGAGTAAGTGAGATGTTTAATATTAAAAATATTATTGTTGTAACAGAAATGAATATATCTATATTAACAGGTAAAAATATAAAAGAAATAGAAGACTTTGTGTGTTTAGATTATAGTGAAGGATGATTGCTGCACGATTGACGAAAAAATAATGAAATTTATGAGAAAAATGTGATTAAAATTTGTTTTGTGTAATGCATAATGATAGCCAGTTTAAAATGCACCCTTACAGCTTGCTACTGCTAGTAGCGCGAAAATCAATGTGTGGACGTAAGCAAGTCGACCGGCAAGTACACACCATCAGTCTATATTTAGTGTTTCCTTATTTATATGCGGCATTCAGACTCGCAAACCCACAAGAAAATTATTCATTCACGGACAACGCTTTCGTTTTGCACGTGTGATTCTATCTAAGATCGACCACTAATTGCTTGTATAGCTTTAGCAACAAGATGCTTAAGGTCGCTGCTGTCTACACCAATCTTTCTCCTTTAATACTCGCGAGCTATTTTACGACTTGTAAAATACAAAATGATTAAATGCCCTTTTGAATTATTTGCTCATCTTGGGGAATGTAATAAGGGATTAAGAATAGCTCATATGAGATATGTTTCAGCATGACATTTTGCATCGATTACTAAAAATTTATAAATGTGTCATTTACATAGCGACCCGACGTCCTTGAAACGCCCACAGAAAGGTCAAACTCAGATAGGATGTAATAAAACAGCAGGACTGCCTACTTTAAGCACACGCTATTTCTATTAAGATTTACAAATCGTTTGCTACTTACTTTCCGGTATATAATCCATATTTTAATAGTTTAGAAGTGAAGTAGATGAGCAGCAGAAGTGATATAAATCATTGAGACCAACAATATTTCTCAGTAAATTTGTGCTGAAAATCTAGATATTGTGTCAAAATTCTTCAAAGTTTTGTCACAAATTTCATTACCTGCCTACAAAATCCATGGCCTACTAATAAACGGCTAAACTCTGTTTTATTTATTTTATTTTATTTTATTAATCAAAGTTGCTAATGCAAACTCGACAGTTTTAGCCACGGAGCATTGGTATCAGTTTTCAAAATATTTCGGTTGCAGTTCCAGTTTAATCCGAAAGAGTCTCAATCAATAACTATTAATAAAATTATTTGATTAAGATGAAAAAAAAAATATTGTTGCTCTCGACGAGTTCTGCCACTGATTATACATATACAGGGTATATATGTAATTTAAAGTAAAAAATGTCATATGAATATAGATCCTATTTCTTTTGGTTACGGAATTAAAGCTTTATAAATAGAAGCAATTTAAAAAAATGAAGAAACCTAATTTTAAAACAAAAGAACAAACTTTGAGACAACAATGCTAAATTAATCTGAAATTGACATTTTTTACTTGAGTTTTTTTAAATTTATATGTATATATATATATATATATATATATATATATATATATATATATATATACAGGGTGTTAATACTAAGTCGTTGCACCCGAAAACTGTAGTTACAACTCATTAAAACAAACAACTTTTCTTAGTTCCAATTTATGATTTTCTGCCCCCGTTTGTTGTTATTGGTGTTCTTTTGTTTTTCGAAAAATCGTCATAACTCCCTCATTTTAAAGAATGTTGAAAAAATTTTTTCTTTCAAATTTACCTTCATGCTCTCTAAAACATTTGGCATTTACAATAATTTTTTATTTTTTCAAATGACAAAATGGCGAACGATCAAAAATTTCAAAACATGTTTTTTTGATAACCACTTCATCAATTTTCGAAAGTAACACATTTATAAAATCCTTAAACTATCTACTACAATATTTGTCCTAAACATTTTTTTTAATCTAGCCAAAAAAGTCTTTATTCATTTACTTGAATTACATAAGTGCAGTGTGTTCAGAATAAAAACCTAATTCGGAATAGGAATTGAAAAGTCAAGTTGTCACAATTGATCGTAAAATGTAATTTTAAGGAGAAAAGATAATAAAGAGGCTACAAATTATTACCATTCACCGTTTTTAATTTATTTCTATTTCTAAAATAAGGATTCAAGAACATTTCTTTAGATAACATTTTTGACAATATCTCATGTCAAATTGACATTTAATTAAATACTTTCAAATTGATATACGTTTTTTTGTTCATAGCCTACTCCACTTTATTTTATTTTAATTTTTTTTTGCACACAGCACTTTTAAGTCAAGTGAATGAATAAATACTTTTTTGGATAGAATGAAAAAATGTTTAGAATAAATATTGTAGTAGATAGTTTAAGGATTTTATAAACGTTTTACTTTCGAAAATCGATGGAGTGGTTATCAAAAAATCATGTTTTGAAATTTTTGATCGATCGCTATTTTGTTATTTGAAAAAATAAAAAATAATTGTAAATGCCAAATATTTTAGAGAGCCTAAAGGTAAATTTAAAAGAATTTTTTTTTCAGTAGTCTTTAAAATAAGGGAGTTGTGTTCGAAAAACAAAGGAACTGCAACAACTACGAACCGGGGCACCAAATCAAAAATTGGAATTAAGAAAAGTTGTTTGTTTTAATGAGTTCTAACCACCGTTTTCGGGTGTAACGACTTAGTATTAACACCCTGTATATATATATATATATATATATATATATATATATATATATATATATATTACAGTTAGTAGGGGAATTTCCATTCATCCCTAGAATCATGGTGGCAATATTATTTGCAAAACAATTAATTTGACGTTTAACAGACAATTAACTGTCATAATGTGGACATAACCTGTTTCTGCAAATATAAAATCAAATACAAATTCAAAAATTATGGACGAAGAAAAAGTATAGTACACCTCTCGAGATGTAAAGCTTCTTACAACTCTCGAAATGTATATACTATTAAAGTTTCCATATTTTGTTCTTTTGTCACAGAATTAGGTATCTTGATATTTTTAAATTCACACTTTTATAAAACTCTGATCTCTTGTAATATCGTAACCAAAAGGACTAGGATTTATGTTCATATGACATTTTTTACTCAAAAAATTCTCAGGAATACGGTACTATTTTTTTTTTCTTTCACTAGTTCTGATACAACCTGTATTTCTCATTTACTTATAAACCCCATATTATTAAAGATGTTTAATTGCTGAGATATAGTTAATGAACCGGCGGACATATGGCTCTGCAATTTTCAAAACGTTACAAATTTCAATAATTTAAAAAAAATCAGCAATTTTATTCACATGAGTAGTAGTTTCAGGGTGATGTAAACGAGCAGTGTTGGTTATGAGTGTGGCCGCAGTTGGGATGAAATTAGGCGGAAAACCGTGTGAAAAGTCGACGGTACGCACGTGAGATCACACGAGCAGCGTAAAGAAGCCCAAGCTCCGCGAACACTCAGGTAATTAAAGCTGAAAATGACGCATTGTGCGATTCCTACGGCTGAACGTACAGCGTATTTGTATAGAATCGTGCGGTTGTGTGAGTAAGCGTAGCTCGTTAACGGCAGTCCAACCAATCCATGGCCGTATTCAATTTGACCGTTTTTTGTTTTTTTTTTTGTGTTTTGTTCCGTTCGCACAAATGGTAAAATCAACACAGACAAGTATGTTACTAAATGCTGGCACTATTAATCACTGTATCTGTTACTTTTTCATTTGCAGGCTCGAGGATGCATTTTACTTTGACACACTGATCAATTTGAATTGTTAATTATTTAATTATGTCATTCGACCTGTGAAAGACAGAATTGTGTTTATTTCACGCACTTGTGAACGAAATAAATGAACAAATAAATATATAGTCACTGCTTATTAACCATTTTGGGTGCACTAATATTTTTTTATTAATAGCATTCGGTAATGTCAAAGTTGAAGTGCCTCCTACATTTAATATAAATGTAATATTCCTTCGAAAAACTGACATATATGCTATTCTATAATATTGAAACTATTTTTCGTTTTTAACTCATAGTTAACGTAACAGTTTAACCATTTATTAGTTATACTGTTGAATAGCAAATTTCATTTACTTTTCAAATTTGAATAAATATATAGAGTGTGCCCTACGAATATTAAAAGTTGCTATCAATTACTTGAAAACATTCGACAACAGAATAATATAAGTGTAGTTCAGGCGTCGCCAACCTGTGACCCATTTGATAATTACAAGTGACCCACTTGAGTTCCGCAAATCACCTGTACTCATCCAGCATTTAGCTACAATTTGTATATATTTGAATTTAAAAGCAATAGGAGTATAATTCTAAAAAATAAATTATAAAGCATAAACATTAAACGAATACTTTGAGAAAATATAAATAAGAAGATTAATTTTTGGTTTGATATTACAGTTGCAGTAACGAATATAGGCGGAATACAGCGACATTGTCCGAACGAATCTTACCAGTTGAAAAAATTCAAAAAATGACTTTGCCATTTCGTTCGCTTTCGGTTCAACTTATAAAATATGAGCAAATATTTTCACACATGAAATTAATTTTAAGTAAGGACAGGAGCGGCTTAACTACCAAAAACAAAAAATTCAAATGCTTGTGTTCGTCGATGATTAAGTTTTATAAACAAAGTTCATAAATTAATGATCTAAAAATTCTAAAATTGAACAATTATGTATTTGTTTTTTATAAAAATTAGAATGATAATTTTATTTTTTTGTTTAAAGTTTAAAAGCATATTGTTATCTTCGCAATAAAAAAAAAAAATGAAAATACTTAGTGACCCGGATCGTTGCCTTAAGAGTTCCATTTTCATTGATTTTGACCCACATCCAAAGAAGGTTGCCGATGCCTGGTGTAGTGTATACCAAAATGTCAGTTCTATAAGAATAAATACTGGATAATTGAGATTTTGAGTAATTATTAATACTTAATCTGCATTTAACCATAATCTTCTTCACAAAATTTGATATATTATATTTTTGAATCAAATATTTCCCAAGGACTATTTTCCATTTTCTTGTAATACCGATAACACATCACATTAAATAAATGATACGTGTATTATACTGCAATACCTGGAATTTGTACGACAAATGTTAGAGGTGAAACCAATTTTATTTATATTCCCAGGCTTTACATTGCATTCTAAACTAACATATTGATCATTTCGGATTGTTAATTATTAAAATTCGTCGCCGAAGTTACGATCGTGAACTAAAGGCGATAGATATTTTCGCTTGGTTATATTTTTATGTTTATATTTTTATAAAATGGAAGAGAAATACAACGAAAGGTAAAACAGGTGTTGTGGGATGAATATAAGGATTAAAGGAGAAAAAACAACAAAAAACAAAAATTTCTTATAGCGGAAAATTAACTGAAACAAAACTGCTTTTTCCATATTATTATTGTCTCAATTTTTCGCAAAACATACTAAAGAAGTTGTACAAAGATCATGGATTTGAACCCGACACCTTTACCATTAAGCTACAGCGGCTCTCTCTCGATTACAAAACTAAAATGTAGTCTTAAGGTAAAGTTATAACTAAAGAAAAAACCCCTTAACCTTAACAATAAATTTAAAAACTATATACGTATTTCGAGAACTAAGTTCTCATCATCAGTAGAAACTACAAAGTAATAACAGAGAAGTTAAGATTACTCAGCATGTAAACCATGCCAGAGGTCAAAACAGCTCTCCTTTTCTCGAAAACCGATCATTCATTAAATTCAAAATTATTTAAGTTTTTAGTTAATTTAAGATGTAATTCATAAGCTTTAATTTCTAGTTTACTTCTATTAGCGTAATGATTTTTAATTTCGGATTCTAGCCATTTATTTTTAGCGACTTTTATTATATTTTCAGAATTTTTGCAATTATTGGAGGTTCATAAATTTTGAAAAAACAGAATTTATTTTACAATTTTTAAGAAACAAAATGTCCGCACATATCAATTTAATCTTAGTTTTAAGTTTATAGTAGTTATTTATTTCCGTTGACCGGAAAGTCATCTTAATTATAAAACTAAAATGGAGTCTTAAGGTAAAGTTATAACTAAAGAAAAAACCCATTAATCTTAACAATAAATTTAAAAACTATATACGTATTTCGAGAACTAAGTCCTCATCATCAGTAGAAACTACAAAGTAAAAACAGAGAAGTTAAGATTACTCAGCATGTAAACCATGCCAGAGATCAAAATAGCTCTACTGATGATGAGAACTTAGTTCTCGAAATACGTACATATATAGTTTTTAAATTTATTGTTAAGGTTAAGGGGTTTTTTCTTTAGTTATCTCTCTCTCGATATTTGAAATGATCTACCACGTAATATTTTGAATCATTTCTGTTTTTATTTATGTTATTATTTTCCAGGTTTACTTTAAAAACAACGAATAATACCATCTCCAAAGCTTCTTCCACTTGTATTATCACTATCTTTTATTCATACATTTAAACAACGTTATGAAATGAATACATTTACAAATTAAAAACACTATTATACCGGTTAGAGATAAAGCAGTTTTATTTATTTTAAGTGTAAACCAAAATTATAATCACCATTCTGGCTGATGCCAATTTGGTTGGTAAACATGAATAAATCACATTAGCGTTTATAAACTCTACAGGAAGTAGATTTATTCGATTATAGGACTACCATAATAGCTATTTGTGAAACAAAGCAGTGCATATGAAATATCGACATTAAGTAATGTTTTGATTAGAAAGTTCAGCAGGTAATTAGAAATAGGTAATTATCCGTAATTCAATATACATATATGTATGTTCCAGTTGACTAAATGATGTAATGTTCGCTGTAATATCGATTATGTTTACAGTAACTAGATCCATACAATGCAGTCGGACAATATTAAATTTAGTTTAATGTGTTTATTGGTCCAGGATTATGATTCAACAAACTCATATTACTCGCAATGTAATGAGATTCAGCACAAAACACAAAATAGGTAGCTCCCTTTTCTGCCAAATGTTTAGAATAATTTCACCACGTTCAAAAATTTGATATTACTTTCTCGTTTAAGGTTACGTTGGACGTCTTAACTCAATTAATATTTTAATTATTAATTCGTTAATTAAGTCTTGTGCACTTTACAATGAAATTAATATTGCTTTTGCCTCGAAACCAAAAATTTTGCAAAAGTTTATTTCGCAATGGACCAGAACTCAACAGCAAATGCAATTACGTTATTTCATTCGTAAATATTTTGCATAATACATAAATTTTATAACTGCCACTTTATTCATCGACAATAGGTAGATACAATAATTTTATTCTATAGGGTGTTAGATAAGTTACGTGCCATACGTTACTACTTAATAAACCAAGTTGCAATGTATCGTAATCTACAATAATTTCTTTTCTAATGTGCTTGTTGCATTTGTAAAAGCATTCAAGATGGACAGTAACAATTATTTATTTAAATAAAGGATTATTTAAAAATCACAGTAGTTTGAGTGAAAACAACACTTTTCATTTTTGCAAGTTTGAACTCAAAGGAGGAACATGGATAAGACACTTTTTATTAACACGTTGACTGCGGCATTGGTCGCCGGGGACCAATAACTTGTATTTGTCTAGTGCGACATCATTTTTCATAAAACTTTCCCAACTTACGGATCTTATATCTTTTTAACTAAGGGTCCTAGATATATTTTAAATGTAGCTACTAAAAGTTCTTGTCATATATTTTACAAATTTCAAATAATTTGTTATTGGTCTCCGGCGACCAATGTAAGTTTGAATGCACATCACAAGTAGTATCGTCTTAGTTTTAAATGAAACAATGACCGAGACATACATACTATGGGTAGTCGAAGAAAACAAATATTATCTTTGATTAATAATAATCAGGAACAACACAGTATTAATATAAATAAAGAAGCAGAAAATGTGAATAATTTATTTAAAATAAACCTGTCGTTATAAATATATACCTAATTAATTGTTTTTCATACATTTCTATTCAATTATGTTGTTATTTCGAAATTAAAATTAATTCAGTTTTATCATAAATATAGAAAATTTGTCAATTTCTTTTTTATTATATATTTGGTGCAGTTCCGGTCTTCGGAGACTATTCCTGGCGTAGATATAGCTACATACATGGCCAAGTAACAGTTTTCTGTATTGACATACTAAGTTTTAATACAACTAGTTGCCCAAAGATGGTAATTTATGTTCCAAACATCACTGGTCGCCGGAGCCCAGTCCCGCATATACAGAAAGTTTGCTTTTGGTCTCCGGAGACCAATACCGCACCAAAATCAAGACAGCATTTTTGGCTTCCGCAGCCAACGTGTTAATGATGACCGTTTTGGCGCACTTACCCATAGACCAAATGTATGCCGATGTATTCTTGGTTAGTGAAAGTAACAAGCATTTCTAAATAACTAGTACTTAGCCGCTTATTGCATGTTCTACATCATTTATGCCAACCAACAAATATTGTTTTTTGGAGCAACTTGATTTTTAGATTTCAATTTATTTAGAAGCTGGTTCGTAATTGGTCGGCTTTACAGTCCCACAACTTTACAACTGAACAGCTTGCAGAGAATATATTTCAGATTATAATTATATTCTTTCAGTTCTCTTTATCATACCATGATCTATGGCGCATAACTTACATCACATCTGTATAATAGTGTTCTAAAAATCAAGAAATTTTAAAACAATTCAAAGGATAAAATTTTGAGCCAGAATGTGCGTGTGTAGCAAAATAAATTCAATGTAAATATCATAATATAAAATGTTCTTTGTTTTAAAATGCTTTCTTTTCCATTTGGTGATTAAATAATTGTGGATGCTTCCAGAAACAAACGGCCATACGCGCCAGGATATTTATTAAAAGATTAAATCCCAAAAGTGGTCCCGTGGCAGTATCTTATGAAAAATGGCCAGGTTCGATGCTTTTAATCATATGGACGCTTCCGCGTTATTCATCTAGTGGTCTACCTACGTTCTGCTTTATTTTCGCCGACTGATCCATTGCGACTGGGCTTAATCGGCCTCATTCGAAATGAATTTACGTGACTGGGGTAATTTTTACAAGATCATAGGTGCACAGATTCCTCTAAACGTTGGAATAGCAGAACTAAAACGATCGTATCTATTCCAAGAATCTGCTATGAGATACGGCCACGTCTTTTACTCCCATATAAATTTCGCAAATATGTTAACGGAACGTGCATCTCCTCTTTCTTTCACCTACATTTCCCTATCTTTTTAATAGTAATAATATATTTAAAAAAAGATAAAAATATTGTATAAACATTTTAATTCATATTTTAATGTACTATTTATCAATTTTGTTGCCTGGCTTGGGTTCGATTCTAATCGACGTCATAGAAATGATTTACTCCACGTGTTTTATTTCCATGTACTCGCCTTTCTAATTGCCTCAGCATCCTGTCTAATTATTGAATTAATAATAATTGAAAATATGTCTTATGATTAAATCTTAAGTGTATTCTTTTGCTTCTCATCTATATAAATAGAAACAATTAAGGGTTATTAATTATTTTATTAACCACGAAGTTAACAAAAAAAATAAGTAATATAATATAGGGTACAAGAGGAATGCTAGTTTATTAATTATAGTTTATTAATATTTTCTTGAAAATCGATTCGGAGTAAACAATATTTTCTTAAACGGTTTAAAAAGAAGTAAATTATGGTGTAGGGTATAATACCTAAAGAGTATTTGATTGCATAACCAACAGTTAAAAATTATTTATACACAGTTAAATAGTAATAGATAACGTATAATATTGTGTAATAGGCGTCATCTGACAGGTATTCACAGCTGTAGTGTTTTAAAAACATGTAATCGTATAATGCATATGCCATTTGTTACTTATTCATTGATCGAGGAGTATCTTTGTACTCACATTATTATATTTAAATTTTCTATGAGCCAAGTAGTATAAACTTTTGTAGCTTGGTGGCAGCACCAACGTGTTTAAATTCATATTTTTTATAAATAAATTCAATATTATGAAATATAAATAAAATCGTGAATTTAGGCTAGGAAAACACGAAACGGCATTTTGTCGAGTCGACGGCCGACTCGATCTAGCGTCCCATACTACGCAATGGGACAGCACACACATCATTTAAGAAGCGGAGGATTTCAGGTGTTTCTGTTGTTTATTTATATGTTGGCTTCCTAAGATCAATTAGTGAACATTGTTATTAGGTTGCAAAATGTTAGTACTAACGTACATCTGCTAACAAATGTTAGCGAACATTGTTTGCAAACACTTTTAGTTAACAATGTTCAATGTTCAGATCTGGCTGCGTCCGTTCTGATTTTATTGTTTTATTTACAAATAAATAATTATATCAAAACTTTTTACCATTTCTGGGTGTGCGAATTTGATATTATTTTGCGTAAAAGCATTTAGGTTTTAAAATAAATAGTTACAGGTGTATTATTTGTTACACGTAAATGTCAATGTGATTTTACTATAACACTGGCCGAGGCAAATGTATTTATAATTCATAATCGTTGCATGAAAGTATAAAAGATTTATCCCACATCACTCTATTACTTATTATTTTATTTATTGGTTATGACAAGTATTAAATCTGCTACTTTCCATTTGATGTTAAAAAAATGTTTGATTAGTTACAAAATAGTAGGTGTTGTTATCATACATTTTTCATTGTTATGATTAACTTAGCAGATAAATTTGTAGTAATGCCGACAAAAATTGCAAGAAAGATACAATTTGTAAGAAGTTTCTTGTTAGTATTACCTACAACCATAAAAAGTATTATAGCAAGTTACTTTTATGTATATGCTCCTTTATTGTACAGTAAACCAACACTTTGGGATAATTTGGTAAATATAATAAGCGCCAAGTTAATCGTTTTATTTTTACATTATAGCCTTTAAAATCTAAAACGATGTATGGGTTTCATAAAACAACATTTCGCTATTAAGAAATACAATACTTTTTAGAAAATGCTATCCGGTTTCTTATTTAATATTCGGGGAAAATAAAACTTTAAAAAACACCACTTTAATTTTTTTTCTAATAATGAGAATGGATAGAAATTACTTGAATCATTAGAGATTTGAAGAAATAAAGTCAAATATTATCTTTAATTTTTGTTTAGACAGCAAAATAAATAAAAGGTAATAAATGGGATATTTACCTTGCTCTTATTCAGTATTTTTGAATATTTTACGCTACTGAGTGAAGATGATTGCTTACCTGAAACAAATAAATAAAAACATTAATTCTGACATGAAAATATTTACAATTATTATTTTAACCAAATGTAAATTTTTTTTGGTGTACAAGTGTTTTGGTGTAAGTATTTAGAATAGAAGCTAAACGAAACAAAAGAATTTGAAAATAATGTTTACTTAATGACATAACGACGTTAAACATCTCTATCACAGCATGCTACATATATGCTTTTATTGATTCTACTGTAGATAATTTACCCGAAACAGTTAATAAACGCACGGAAATGTAAAGCACCTGATCGTTATAGCTCACGGCTCGGAATGACGTCTCTTATCGCTCAAATAATATATCCAATCAAATATTCCCTAGCTTACAAGTAATTGCATTGCATTCAATATACTAACGAATTTATTACTGAAATGCAAAGGAGAAAATTACAACCACTTTAAGATTTCTGCACTTTAATGCAGGCAATTTTTAGTGAAGATGAAAACTGAAATGACAAAGGTGTTTCATACAAGAGAAAAGTAGAAATCTACAAGAATAAAAGACCTACATTTTTATATTCAAAGACAATAATATTCTGCAAAAACGTATAAAAAGAATTAATAAAATATATACATACTTTTTACTTATCAATACAATCATTTCCCTTCGGGCATAATTAAAAAGATAAGTAAAATTTAAAGCATTGCCTCAAGTGCTACCAGTATTATTTAAATTAATAAAAAAAAAATAGAAATCCGATATTTTAATTAAGAGTGTTTAAACAAAGCTTAATGCTAGGAAAATATTAATTTTTGACCAAATTCTTCAGAAACAGATTTAATTCGGCCTTCATATAAAAGTATAAGGTCTTGTAAGTAATTGTAGACCTAAAGATGCTATTGTATAGCAAAACTATACAAGGTGGTAGTTTTTCGCAATTTCCTGACTCCTCTATTCATTTTACTGCAAAACCTTTAGAGTGCAAATTTGTTCAAAATTAAATGTTTCATGTTGCAGTTTTTATTATGTACCTAGTTTCTTCACAATTTTAAAAACAAATTTAAAAATATGTAGCAAAAGCATTGATATTTGTTTAATTTTTTTTCATAAATGATTTATGAACTTCAATCTGAATTGAAAATAAATCCCGCTTTCTTCGCCAACTATTTCCATCATAATAATTCTTTACAATAAAGAGATATTCGAATAAATACTAATTATTTAATTTAGTTTTTACAAAAAAAAATACAGAATATTAATATTGTTTTCTACAATGCCATAAGTTATTTGCTACTAATTAACGGACCTTTTGAAAATTCTTTAAAACATTATGAAGAAACCAAAAACAAAATAAGAAATGTAAAAGCAGTTTTGTTCACAACTATTAATTTTGTTCAACTTGGCACTGCACAGGTTTTGGCGTAAAATGAATAAGAAAGCAGGAAATTGAGAAAAACTAAAATTCCATGTTAAATCTCTGTGTTCACCCCTAACCGCTACCATCCGGTATATGTATATTTAAATAAAAATAATGAGTAGAACGAAAAACTTTTATTTTTTTAACTCTTTAAAATTGAAATCTTATACAGATCTTTTACATTGTTACTTGTTTGAAATAGAAATATATAAAACTACTTGTTTTAGCGTAGAAAATATGTTTAATTAATATTTACAAAAATTGCTACGCACAGCAGGAAGATTTTGCACAGTTTCTAACTTTTTTAAACATAAAGTATTATCTACTTAATTCAGAAATGGACACAAGATGGTTCTAGAATTTTCAGTTTTATTTTATATAAAAATTAATTGAATTATTATTCCAAAAATTACGAAATGGGGACATGAATGTTTTCACATTTAACCACATTAATTTAAAATTATTTTGTATAATATTTTATTTATTTTACACATATATTCTTTTAATGATTAACTTTATTAATTATTAATCACGTACTTATCTTTCTTCCTGGTAATTCTAACAATAATAATAAATAATTTATGTAGGATTTCATGTGTTTCTGTTGTTTAGTTATATGTTCGCTTCCTAAGATCAATTAGTGGACATTGATTCTGCGTAAAATGAATAAGAAAACAGGAAATTGAGAAAAACTAAAATTCCATGTTAAATCCCTATGTTCATCCCTAACCGCTACCATCCGGTATATGTATATGTATATCTAAATAAAAATAATGAGTAGAACGAAAAACTTGTAATTTTTTAATTCTTTAAAAATTGAAGTTTAATACAGATTTTTTTGTCAAACATTGATACATTTTATAAATAAAATTCTACTCAATATAAAGTTTTCTCGCATTTAGAAACACTCTTACTTGCGCAGATAGACGATATCCTCGTATACGTATACACGTACTTGAAGAGTTCACTAGGAAAGCTTATAACTTAATGTATTACGCGACGTTCTTTTCCTGTTTGCAAGTATTTTCAAATCCTCAAGGAATTTACCTACCCTTTGACATTATAAACATTCGAAAGAATCGAAAATTGTATTTAACAAATAAAAAAGTTACTTGTCCTTGAAATTTGTTGGAAACAAATTTATGTTTGTCCGCAAAATCGACGCTAACTTGTTACAAGTAATTCCGAACTGTCTTTGGTAGTTGGAGAGGTGTGCAACTAAGTTGTGGGACTAACTTGGTGGAATGTATGTATGGGTAAATGTAGTTGTACATAGTTTCGAACACTACTTCCCAACTAATATGAAATATTTTTATTCAATATACTTGCATAACGCCAAGTTCATTTGCTGAAATAATTGCATGCTAGATTTAATTTTAAATTAAGTTTATTTGGTTACCTGAGACAAAAGAAAATATGCTCAAAAATTAAATTTACAAAAAAAAATTGAAAAAAAAAATTATCGTATTCACTGTTATTCAAATTCAGGTATTTTATCCCTTGAAAAGAGACGTAATAAGATTTTAATTGAGTCAGCAGTCGATTCGTTGGGTCAAACTACACAGGTGTACAAAGACTTATTTAAATATTCCGACAGGTGAAACCACTTTAATTACTGAAAAAATAATGACCCGTCTGGAATCGTTTTTATTGGCGACTATTTAGACTATGATGATAATGTTATAGCATTGTTAAACTTTATCCTATAATTATTTCATTAAAATAATATATATTTAATTTAATGTTGGCATCTATGAAGCGCATTGGCCGATGATATATCAACTACTTCATCTTCCTTGTTACTAGTCCTACAAAGATGTTACTGGAAAAAATTTCTAAACACACTTTCAGTTTGTTAATATAAATTGCATATACATACACAAAATTTCTTCGTCTTCTTCTTCTCCGTATCCCTAATACCCGTAGTCCAGTTTCCTTTTTCAAGGTTAATTTTTAAATATAATTATTGAAACACAACACTTGATTATTCCACAGATTTTATTTATTATGTAACGATCGTTTCGTCCTTTCGGACATCATCAGACAATAATATTACATTAAGAAGACAGGTATTTATATGTTCCAAACATGTTCAGTAGGGGTGAGTTGCTTACATCTAATTGTTCCTTGACTATGTTTTTCTTAGAATTAACGGCTTTCCTAATTTCTAAATTCTCCAATAGGTTTAATCTTAATCCTTTGTCGGCAATATGCAGAATATCAAAATTTCCGTTGTGATTGTTTTCTATGCAGTGTTGCGAAAAACCAGTGGCGTGGCATTGTTTTTTAATCGAATCTGTATGTTCTTTAATCCTGTGTTTAAAACCTCTGCCGCTTTGACCGATATATAGGGCATCACAGTCGTCACAGTTAATTTTGTAAATCCCATTTAATTCTAATTTTGAAGGTTTTTGTTTATTATTTGATAATATTTTGCCTAAATTGTTTTTGTTTGCAGATATTGTTCTAATTTCGTGGTTGGTTAACTTCTGAGATATTTTTTCTGTTATTCCAGGAATATAATTTAAATAATGCCATTTAGTATTAAGATTAGACGTTTCGGATTCACAGTAAATTTGGTTTCGAATTAATTTTCTATTTTTCATATTAATTAATTTATCTATAATTGTTGGGTTATACCCGTTATTCGCTGCAATGCTTTAATTGTGGTTACTTCTGTTTCGAAATCTAAAGAATTTAGAGGGATTGATACCAGTCTATGTACCATGCTGTGGAGGGCAGACATTTTTACTGATGTGGATTGATTTGATTCGTATGGGACAATGGCGTCTGAAAATGTGGGTTTCCGGTAGATATTAAATTTTAATTTATTATTGTTGTCCTTGCGTACAGTTAAATATAAGAAATTTATACAGTCATTTAACTCTTTTTCCGGGATGAATTTAATATTACTGTTTATGTTATTTATATATTCTAAGAACGTACTGAGTTGTCTATCAGTCCCTTTCCAAATGCAAAAGATATCGTCAACATATCTACAACAGAATTTAATAGCGTGGTTAAATTTCGTATTTTCCATTATTAATTTTTCCAAATGATTCATGAATATGTCAGCGAATAGCGGGGATAACGTTGAACCCATAGGAAGCCCTGAGTTCATTTTGTAAAACTTATCCTGATATTGGAAGTAGTTTTGATTAAGACATATATCAATAACGGTTAAGTATTCCATTTTTTCAATTTCATTAATGTTCTTATTTTCTTCAAGTAAGTTCCACAATATTGACCTCAGTTCATCTGTAGGGATAGAAGTAAATAAGCTACACACATCGAATGATACTAATTTGTCGCCAGACTTAACTTCAATGTCCTTACTACGATTAATAAAGTCTGTTGTATTTGTGATACCGTATGTTGACTGGAAATTTAATACATTTGTTAAGTTTTTACTAATATGTTTACAAATTTTATATGCAGGTGCATTAATGTAAGAGACTATGGGTCGCATGGGGCAGTCTTTTTTGTGTAACTTGGGTAGTGTGAACAGTTGAGGAGGTTTAGGATTCATGCATTTAAGTCTGTATTTGTCGCCCGCACTAAACACTGATTCACATTCTTTTAGAATTGTAGTAACTTGTTTTTGGAATTGTTTTGTGGGGTCACTTTTAATTTCAGTGCAATCACTTTCACTAATTAACTTCAAGGTTTTCTGGTGGTGTTCTTTTTTATCCATGATGGCTATGGACGAAACGATCGTTACATAATAAATAAAATCTGTGGAATAATCAAGTGTTGTGTTTCAATAATTATATTCTAAAATGTTCCATCAAGTACCGACTACAAAAACCCTAACAGTTGTTAATTTTTAATCCATTTCTTCCACTTTTTTCTATTCTTTGCCAGTTTTTCATTTCTTCCAATATTTTACCTCTTTTATTCTTCTCTCTCTACTATTCTTCTCATGCAATCTTCCTCTTGTACTGTTTTTGTTCATACGTCTAGCTTCTACCACTTTTCTTACTAGACTGTTCTGGTCCAACCTCATTATGTACCAGCCCACTTGCTTTTCTTCTATTCTGGGTACTATTCTTGATTTGTTATCATCTCTATATTTTTATTTTGTTTTTCTGAGATATTCTTGATGTATTTAATTTCCATTGCCTTTATTTGTCCTTTATGTTTTTCCTACATATTCCCAGGATTTGCTAATGTACATTAATATTGGTGCGTTTATTGTATTGTATTAAAATTTAAAATTCTCTTAGTTGTCTGTTTTATATTTTATATATATTCGTCTGCGTATGAATTTGGCAAGAGCATAAATAACTCCCGTATGCTTTTAATTTGATGGCAACTGATATACAGGTAAAGCAACGATAAAAGGAATAAGTCCTAGGAGAGTAGAAGGAACAGTGATGTCCCTAAGGAGCAGCGTTATGTACAGCAGTGCAGCGGCGTTGCATTTTGGGCCTGGTAGCAAGCCGGGCGTTTGTAATTAAGTCGCGTCTTAGATTTCTCCGTCATTTCCTCCGTACATGCTCATGGTTTCCGCTTGGTGCCTGACGCTCGACGCTCGACGCTGCTATACTCTCATTTAGGTCGCGACTAGATGTAATGCAATTCGACCCTGTCTTATTTGCCACCGATATAATTTGTTATAAGGACGCTACAATCTTGGACGGGAAACATTCCTTATATACAAATGCAATTCTTTAAAACGTCTGAATAAAAAATGATATTACACTACATTATAAAACTACTCTTCTAGCCGTTATATGGTTTCCGTATTTATTAGGTCATTTTCTTTACTAGAAGGTTCCTGTACTGATTAACTACATTACTGTAGATAGGTCTTTTACATTACTGTAAAGCTAAGTCAGCATACATTGAAGGTATAAACAATAAGGTTTTCCATTTATATATTTAATGCGGACTATTTCCACTGAGTGTATAACTCGTGTTCCATATAAGCAGTGCACATTAGCTGAATTGTACGTGTTTCATTTTTACTTTTTGAGTGAACTGAACCTGGGTGCGCACTTTGTTGCACTTATTACGATCGTCAGTTCTTGCCAGTGCAGTCTGCCAAATTCATATATTTTGCGTTGTAAAATGTGTCTGTTTAAGAACAATGGATGCAAAAAAAAAATTGTTAATAAAAGAAGAATGATTGGAAACGTACGTTTGTAAATATACGCAAATAAAGATTGCGGTTTCTCTATTTGACAGTAACAGCTAACAAATTTGCACTGGATTTTTATAACATGTTTAATTTAAAATATACTACACATGTGTTGTAACAACAATTAGCGCCGGGCATGACATCGTTAGCTGTACTGACTGCAAAACTAAATACAGAAAACGCTCTAATTATAAACTAACTAGCTGACCCGCCCCAGCTTCATACGGGTAATGCTAGAATAACGATTGCTATACGTGTATCAGTAATTTTTCACATTTACTTCGGAGACATGCGCTGCGTAGGGAGCCGGCAACCTGCCTCACATCGTACATGTAACAGGCTCCGCCCACTGCCCACCCAATCCCCGCACCGCATCTAACAACGCCCGTTTCTAAACGGTACTCGGGTACTTTTACTTATGTAGGTACATATGATGTAAACTATCTCTCCGACAAATATCGAAAATCTACTAACGTTAAAACTTAACTATAGATACAAAGATAAAAAATAATTGAAATCACCCCCTATTGTACCGCCTTGACGGATTCTCCATACAAACTTTCATCCCCTATTTCACCCCTTTCAAGTTTTATTTTCGCGACAAAAGGTAGCCTATGTCCTTTTCCAAGGTCCAATCTATTTCTATACCAAAATTCATCGAAATTGGTTCAGCGGAAGATATGATAGGTTCTCCATACAAACTTTCATCCCATATTTCACCCCTTCAAGTTTTACTTTCGCGACAAAAGGTAGCCTATGTCCTTCTCCGAGGTCCAATCTATCTCTATACCAAAATTCATCAAAATTGGTTCAGCGGAAGATATGATGGGTTCTCCATACAAACTTTCATCCCATATTTCACCCCTTCAAGTTTTACTTTCGCGACAAAAGGTAGCCTATGTCCTTCTTCAAGGTCCAATCTATATCTATACCAAAATTCATCCAAATTGATTCAGCCGTTTTGTCGTGAAAACGTAACAGATACACAGACAGAGTTACTTTCGCATTTTTTATATTACCTAGTATGGATTAATAACACTCGTACAAATTGGTTATATACTTACAGACAGCGACAGGGGTAAGAACACGTACTTTTACTTTTCCACTATGTGGATAGATGTCGCTAAATTGGCTGCGTTCCACTATAATTAGAAAGAGCTTAAAATCCTTAAAAATTTTTTTTTACGTAAATAGATATTTTAATAGTCATTCTGCTATTCGGTGCGGAGACGAATCCAACAAATCAGAGATCATCAAAATCGGTCCAGCGGTTCTTGAGTTATAAATGGTGTAACTAACCCGACTTTGTTTTATATATTAAGATTTATCACTCTTTCTTATTCTGCAAATATTTAGCAAATAACAATACAGAACTTTTATGACCTAAATTATTTAATGACCTAGGTTTAAAAATTTAGCAACAGACACTGTCCAAGAGTAAAATGTAGACAAACACGGATCCGATCAGAAATTAACAGATTTTAACAAAAATAACAAAATTCCGGCGATCCAGCAAATTATAAGCTGCAATTTCAGTATTCGGTAATTCCATTACAAGATTTCCGTATTGTTAATCAAAAAAATATTATTAGATGATATTATCTTTGGTACAAAGTATCCCAGTACGAATGAGAAGACCTCCTCAGATCGTAGGATGCGTTCTGAAGCGTCCTCAGATCAGTACATAAACTAAGTGTTATTGGGTTCGCGTATACCTGCTAATAAAACCATTTGACTGTTTCTGTCAAAGTTTACTCCGGGTGAGAGAGCAAAGCACATCATACGCTAATCTGTTCCGCTATATACCATATTCGTAACACACATATGCTTATCCGGGTCATAGGCGCACAGAGAAAATACTAATATCACATATTAATACAGCTAAGAAATACTGTTGCGGCTGTATAGTAGAAAGAACGGGAAACAAATATTTTCAAGAGGTTCCATTATTTATTTAAATGTAATTCTTCTGATTTGAAGTACCTCATTTCCGATGCTGTAATAATGCTAAAATATCAAGCACTTGGTCACACTTAGGCGCAAAACAAACAATTTTTTAATAGCGATTAGCGATTCGGTCGAGACGAGACGAGAAATTTATTGTCTCGTCTCGTCATAAAATTCTGTCTCGTCTCGTTTAATAGAGTCTCGTCTCGGCCGAGATTCTCGCCGAGATTTCTCGTCGGAAATTTAATATGTATATTTTGGTCCCATAAACTAATTATTAAATTTATACAATTTTATGTTAATAGTAATTTGAACAAAAAGATAAATATTTGTCGTTTTATCTGTCAAAATTTGATATAACCTAAAACTTGTGCAAATTTTATTATGTTATAATTTTATTAATTTAATATTTATCTAGCATTTTCTAATCTGTTATAAAACATTAAAAAGAAAATAACTAGAAAAATTTTAGCTAAAGCCTGGATTACACGATGAAGTATTTTCAAGTGACTTGAAAACTGTCTTTTTAAGTGACCTTACAAGTATATTTACACGATCAAGTTTTGCGTGAATTAAAATATCCAAGCGTCAAAATTTAAGTTATACTTTACATTAAGATTTCAATTAGTTGTCTATCCCATTTTGCCATTTTTCAGTTTAATGTCGCTCACTTATACCACTACTTGTATACATTAAAAATATAAACACAAATGACATTTGACAGTTACCAGTTACTTAATAGTTAAAATTTGTAGGGACTTTTAAGAAAAAGTATCGCATGTTCCAGTTTTTCTTTAAAAGTTTTTCGTTAAAAGTCTATTCATTTGTCTCTCTTGGACTCATGTCATTGTGCAAGAGACTTTTCAAGTCGTATGAAAAGAATAACTACATCGTGTAATACACGTTTAACAAATTCTGACAGATAAAATGTCAAATACTTTATTATCTTTTTGTTCAAAAATGCCATAGCTTAATAGTGACAGATATCACTAGAATATATTAAATTTCACACGTTTGCAAATATAACTCATGAGAAAAATAACAACCGAGAAATCTCAAAACAGTTTTCGAGAATCGAGATTTCGGCAAATATATCTCGTCTCGTAAAACATTTTTTACATTTCTGTCTCGTCTCATCAAGACGAGAAATCTCGAGTACGAGACGAGACGAGAATCGAGAAATATCTCGTCTCGACTAATAGCGATCGATGTTGATGTAAGATTATCTAAGTGCAATAGCGTGAATCAGTAACAGTATTCTTCAAGTAAGAATGACATTGAGCAACAATAAATCGGTTATAGGGAGTTCATTTCGGTCTATAATTTGTGCTGACATAGTAGGAAACTATTTTTCTGCATCAAAAAACCAACATGCACAAAAGACCATTACTCAAGCCCTTTTCGATAGTTTATTATGGCATTATTGATAAATCACGTAAATCAACAAAAGACAAAAGAATACTAAAATACACACTATGTTGACAGTTCCAAATCATTTCCTGAACATAGTTACGACATACGTCGCCTTATGAAGAGATTCTATAACCTGTGTGGCAAAAAGAAACTACTTCAATTACGCATGTCTTCAAGAATCATACATTTTTTATTGCACAATGCCATTCTGACGTGAAGAATACTGTATGAGGGAAAATAAATTGAAATGCTGCTAAGTACTTCACTATAGTAGAAGGAATGGAAGAAACTAATGTTTTTGCAGGCAATAATATTGCATATTTAAAAGTAATCCTTTCTCGGAAAAGTCAGAAACATGCAATAAAACAAAATAATTTTGAAGTTTAAAGTGTCGCACTGATGTTTTCCTTTGAAGAGACGGAACGTCGATGTCAAAATTAGGGTAAAAAGTGAATTCCTTCAAAAGCGTATTAATTTCAAATTTATGTCCCAGTTGTGAAAGTTCCTGCTCAAAAGAGACTGATCGAACATTCTGTAGCAACTTCATAAATATTAAAAAGAAATTTGAATCTCTTTACAAAATGTTTAAAATATTTATATTCCACATATTGAAGATAAACGCATTTTATCTTTAATATAAAGAGTGAAGACGTACAGACAGACGAACGATCTTTACTGACAGTTATTCAAAATTATTGAAGAAGGATTGAAATTTAGGAGTTGAGATCTCCTACGCCGCTGTCTCCATTCAGGCGCACTTTGCTAGTGAACGCGAACTTGCTCCACCACATTATTTATTATTAACGATATACAGTACGAGGGTTCTTTTAAATATTTACAGAAAGAGTTATATTTTAGATTCAATATAATAATTCTTTAAAAAAAAAACACACATATGAGCAAATCCAACTAATTAGCTAACTTCCAAATTGAAAATCACCTTATTATGTTAACTACTACATCGTTATAAACTAAGCAAACAAATAATGTCAAATATTGGGGGTTTATGAAAATTAACACAAGATAAAAACCTAATAGCATGTTGTTCAGAAAAAGCTCGTTATTTTTTTACCAAAATTGACTTGTTAGAATCCGAGGAAAAACTGGACCATATAAGTCAAAATGTTATCGTTCATCGTCATGTCATTATTTTTATGTTTTGGTTGTAATTTATATACGTGGTCATTTGTATAATATGCACCATAATTTCCTGGTTATTTGATTTACTATCATGAAAAAGGGAAACGACAAAACGACATTGTGCATTCTATAAATCTCAGACAATAAAACATACTTATAAAAGTAAGACTGAATAAATAGAAACTATAATATGTTTTGATTGGTACGCTTATTAAATTATGTAAATATACTCATTAATAAATTTTTTGATTAATTTTATAAAAAAAAATATTTCTATTTTTAAGACATAATTAATTGAGGCTATAGAGGTAAAAATTTGAATGATGCACGTAGTACTATGTTTAATGAAAGTTCCACTCCCTAGAATTCCAGTATATGAATTATTAGCTAAAGTTGGAATGAGCTAAAGTAAGTAGTAATAATAATAACAAGGCTGGTTTTTCTAAGTAGCGCAGGCAATTTATTATGTATACCTGTCAGATATTATGCGGATACCTTACCACTTCTTTATCCCTAAAACTCATAACTAATTCATGTATTCATTTATTTATTTATTTATAATTCAGGGCAGTAGTCATTAATTGGTTTCATTGTGCTTCGCACATTTCGATTTGAATACAAATAGACCTTTGATAGATTTTCATTTTATTCCATTGTAATTATTACTTTTTTCTGCTACAAATGATAAAACTTTTTACCTTGTTATATTATTATCGCGTATTAAATATTCATATACGGAGCCATTTTACAAGCATGACTTTTTCAAATATGTTGGCTTCGTTCATTTTTATAATTTTAATGATTTTTCTATTCTTCAATCAAATTGATTTTTTTTTTAGCGAAAACAACTTTCATCCATTTCTTTTTAGATAATCAAAGAGTAAACTTTCTAGCTTCCTTAATTTTGTAGATTTTTGCAACTTAATTTAACTCAGGATCATGTTTAAATATTAGAAATATTTTTGTAGTAACGCTCAAAATATAAAATGTAATAACGTGACTAAAATACATTTTTCGAGAAACAGTTTTATTAAACCGTTTGGCATCCTTGAAAATATATGTCGAAGTATGTAACTCATATTTATAATATTTGGACTATGGCTGTTTTTGCTCCTCAATTTTATCAGGCGGCCAAACAGATTTTATTAACTAAAGTTAACTTAATTTTATAAGTTTTTACATTCCAGATCTCAGGGTTATATGTATTTAAATAAAATGGACACATATTAAAAAAAGAAGCTTCAAGCATCGTTAATGTTTCGTGCAGAATACGTGTTGTTAAATAATTGTAAAATATAAAAGTAGCATTTATATTATTTGGGTTTAAATTTAAACTCATCATTTGTGAAACCTTCAGCTTTGATAGATTTTTATTGCATTAAATATTCCAATGTAATTATTAGATTTTTTGTTACAAATGATAAAACTTTTTATCCTGTTATATTATTATCGCATATTAAATATTCATATGGAGTCAGTTTGCGAGTATATGAGAGTGCGTTCCAACGCTTCTATAAATATTTAACTTTTATAAGCGCCCCACAGGAAAACAGAGAATGACGGCTGACTGAAAGCAATCAGACAGAAGTGTAAAAGTGAAAACACTGCGTCGCTAATGAGTTTACAATAAAATATTTAATCTAGTCGCGCAACCGATACGTCAGCGTTCGATTCATTCCCACGTTTCACTTAACCATTACTGCTGCTACTATTCTGAACAACGAACATCACTTACATTACATGTAAACCGGTTAAATTAGTGACATCAATCTTTGTTTTGTTTTGCATTTTCATTTCTAAACTATCAATGTTTCCCAAAATACGAGGGTTGTACACTATTTATTGTCCCTAACATAGTAGGCTTTGAAATGTTGTATTCATAACAACAACAATTGTTTATTGTTTATTTGTCAAACGAAGTGTCAAATTTGATTATTCTAGTGTTAATAATTTACAAGGCTTAATAAGATGTCAGCAAGATGGGTACCCCGAATATTGGTAGCCGAACAAAAAAAGAGAGAGAGTCACCTCCTTAGAAGCCAGTATGGCATTGTTTAATCAAAATCCAAACAGATTTTTGGCTCACTTTGTTACAGTCGATGAACCGTGGATTTACCACTTCGATCACGAATTGAAATTTCAAAGTTTGGAATGGCGACATCGAGGATCTTCTCCACCTTGCAAATTTAGGCTCCAGTTAAATTATGGTTACTGCGTTTTGAGATGCTCAGGGAATTTTAATGATTTATTATCTGGAATGTGGCCACACAATCACTAGTCAGTATTACGTAACATTTATTGCTAAAATTCGTGGTTGCATTACAGAAAAGAGAAAAGGAAAATTTTCGCTCTATCTCACCAGGAAAACCTTCAAGTTCATAAAAGTCTTGTTCCCATGAACGCAATTCACGATGTCGGTTTCAGACTGATGTTACATCCACCGTATTCATCTGACCTAACGCCTAGTGATTTTTATTTATTTTCCAAGCTAAAGGAAAGTATACGAGGAAGAAATTTTAAAACCGACGAAGCTGTTATGGCAGCAGTTCAGAATTTCATCTGCAATAAAGACTCCGAGTTTTTTTAAAAAAGTGTTACTATGTTAAAACATAGGTGAAATAAATGTCTTCAAGTACATGGTAATTATGTTGAAAAATAAATTTGTTTTATATATTAGGGACATTACATATTGTTCTACCCTCGTACCTCGAATAGATTATCAATATACAGAATGTTAATGAATGCGTGTTGGAAATTATAAAGGTATGTAGGGGATTAAAAAGTGGCCTATTTTCTTTCCACCTGAGTGTATATTTTCACCAAATTCCTAGAATATTATATTAATATTATTTATTAGCAGGCCTGGACTGGCCAAAGGGAGCTTCGGGACATTTCCCGAAGGGCCCGTCCGGGTATGGGCCGGTGGACTGAGTTTTATGATACTTATTTAAAGTTTTAATTATCACAATGTATTTTATGGCATGGTTACTGAAAGCATGAATCGTCGCTTTCTTTCTAGTAAAACATTATATGCTGAATTAGCTTTTTTGGGGGCCGGTCAGGATAAAACTCCCGAACCGAAATTTAGTCCCAGTCCGGGCCTGTTTATTAGATACGGAAAACTATATAATGATATCATTATCATAGTAAAAACATATTTTACACAAAAAAAATGTTCCGTTTTTATCGGGAATAAAATAAAAATTGCAAAGAATATTTAAACAATTATCTATATATTTATTTTATAACATTAACAATGTAAAGCTGTTTTTCAACAATAAGACAATTTTAATTATTAAATGTCAATTAAAATCATATTATTTTAAATGAAAACTAAGTTTATAATGAATTCATAGCAAAATTTAATTGTTTATAATATAAAACAAAAATTGTTGCTTTCATAAATTACTAAAAATAAAAGAAAAATAATAATCAATATCAATAGTACACAATATTAAATTTTAAATTGGTTGTTCTTGCAATAAACTAGAGAAAAATCTAGTGTGTTTTTGTGGTAACCGTATAAGTAAGATGTGAAATTGATGATATTGTCCGTCTGCAAATAATTCATATGTCGATTATGCAGCATTTATTAGGAAGTCGCCAGGATGACGTGGGTAGCCGGCGCCAGTCTACCTTTGTAGCTAGAGAATATAAATCTTGACGTCATGAATTTTTTCATTCATACAGCCTGGCATTTGGATAGTTCCTGTTATTCATCCGAATATATATTATTTACGTGCCATGGGAAAAGAACAGTTGAACTCTAAGTGGTTGGATATTAAGGAATAAATAAATGAAAGAGAAAAATGAAGATGATCACAATGAATATTTATGATTTATCTTATTCCGCAGGTTTCTCTGAGTTTTTATAAATGTCATCGTGATAGCGAGCGATATAATTAAGTTAAAATTTCGTAAATCGCGGCAGTAATTAATATAAATGGAGGTAAATTTATCGAGTGTAATTAATTGGTATATAAACTGATTACAGCCCTATTTCCACACATGCGTTTATTTGCGATGCGAAAATTAACCGTACCATGTTCACCTCTTGAGCATGTATCTACGGTTGGCATACAACGACTGTATACAAATTTACTACTAAGTTTAGAAATAAAAATTGTTCTTCTCGACGAGTTGTCACTGATAAAAACCAACATTTCGGCAAAATAGTAAAGCGGGTATCACATGTACGCAGGTACCTGCAATTGATTTGACGCAACTTTTCAAAATACACAACTCTTGTTATCACAAGTGCGCAAATTTACATATATTTTAGGTCATTTACATATTTAAGGTTGGTAACGTTTTTCTACAGGTCTTATATCCCATAACTCGGAAACATCTCCAATTAAATTAATCATTGTTTCCAAGTATGTATCCAAATTGTCTGAACACATTTTAAAATTTCACATCACTAACATCAAAACGAAACAAAATATCAATACGTCTATTTAGGGACTTTTAAGTTCAACCGCGCATGCGTACATCGTTTGTATGCACGTATCTGCACTTGTCTACCAAGTTTCAAACATGTTCGTAAACTAGTTGCGTGAAATCAGTCTCTCATCATACGGAAAAAGTTGCATGAAATAGACAAAGTTGCAGAAAATCTAAGACAAGTTGGCTTACGTGTGATACTCCCTTAACTGTACCGAGTGTCTAATTGGAATTCGTTATATAGGGAGTACAATGTTTTTTTTTTTTTTCATTTTGCTGTCGTTACTAACCTATTAATTTTAGAGAAAAGTTGTAAATAAAAAAGTTCTTCAGAATTTAAAAGCACAATATGATGCTAAGATTAATCACAATTTCTTTTTATTTACAGCATATTTCAAAGTGGCATTGACTTACTCATGTTTTATTTGTTTTTATTTGACATTAAACTTTTCACACATTTTTATTATTATTATTATTATTATTATTATTATTATTATTATCATTATTATTTTGAATGTTTTAATAATACACCAATCTTCAATCATTTTATACTTTCTTTTTGTGGTTAATTACACTTTTAATAATTATATAAAATTATTTTCTGACAAGACTAAAATTATGAGATCTACCAAATAAAACATTAGTAATTCAAAGGCACTCTGAAATATACTGTAAATTGCATATTTTAATTCGCGTTTTTTTTTTTTAAATAAAAAGAAATTCTGTTTAATTTTAGTTTCATATTGTGTAGTTTTTAATTCTAAACAACTTTTTTATTTACAACTTTTCTATAAAATTAATAGATCAGTAACTACAGCAAAATGAAAAAATTAACATTGTATTCCCTATGTAACGATTCCAAGTAGACACTCGGTAGCTACAAATTATAACATATCAAATACATCTACTTTGATACTTATACAGCCGAGGTATACCCTTTGGGTCTATCGTTTTTGCGTTTCCCAATAGAGATGCACTCGATTTCGAGCTTTGGCCCGGCCCGGCCCGAAGCTCGCCTCGATTTCGAGTCGATCATCGAGCCGGGTCGAAGATATTTTTTATCAGGCCGAATCGGGCTAATCATTTTCAAAAATCGAGTCGAGTCGGACTTTTGATTTTGGCCCGGCCCGAAAATTCGATCTTTTCGGGCCGGCCCGAAAAATCTTATAGTTCAATCAAACGCACAGTTTCCTTAATATTTTAATGAAAATGGATGAAGTTAAAAAGGATCAAAATGATTTAATAACAACATACTTGACATATTAATAAATAGAAATGTACTATTTTACTTCAAGAATTCAAGGTTATTCATTAAAGCATAATATTTATATTGTGATGTTGCTATTATTATTGCTGTTACTCGTATACTTAAATAAAAGTGATTTTTGTTCCTACCATAATGATTTCTTGTCCTATTTTTGAGCAAAAACAAAGTTAGATAAAAAATCCTTATGTAAATTATATTCTTTTTATATAAGATTTGTGAAAAGGTTGTTTAAATTTTCGAACGGCTTTGGTAAACAAAGTGTTAAATACTCATAGGTCTGTAATTTTTATAACAAACTTACACTAAAAGGGTCTCTTTTTTAACTACTTATATTAACTAATGTTGTAAGAATGTAGAGGTTTTTTATAAGTTTAACACGAAAAAAGTTAAAAATTTCGCCTTAACATAAAAATCAACATTAGGAATGCCGGATGCACCCAATTTCGAGCTTTAGCCCGGCCCGGCCCGAAGCCCGTCCCGATTTCGAGTCAATTTTCGATCCGGGCTAGTTAATTTTTTTGTCGAGTCGATCTTCGAGTCGGGCCGGTAATTTTTATTTTCGGGCCGAGTCGATTCAAACCTCAAAGCTCGGCTCGGCCCGGCCCGAATGCATCTCTATTTCCCAACCTAAAATAAATTAAGGTACTATAGTTTAAAATAGTTTAAAGAATTGTGGGTTATTTTTATTTATATAGATGAGTTATGGGTAATAAATTGGGTATTGTATTTGGGTAATGAAGATTGGTCTTCCAAAAGAAAGGAATATAGCCGTGGGTGCGGGCGCGTTACAATTGCACCCTTGACATATTGCATGCGATCTGATTCAGACGTCCCGACGTCCCGCGTTCGCAGGAAGAGCGGAGGCGCGGCGGACAGGCGACGGCTTGAATGCCGGATTACGCCCGGAATTTAAAACAAAGACGATCGTGTGTCCCAGCGACATCTTTTGTATGAATTTTCTTAAGTGTTTTTGTGTCGTTTGCCGTTCCCTCCATGGGAAGATGCTAACCAAACGACGAACGATGAAGGAATGGCGAATGGAGGACCAAGAACGGCTAGTGGTTTGAGTGCTCCATGATATCCCTGTCCGTGCAATGGAAGGAGGACGGGCATATTGTTCTCGATAATGCTATTATCAAACGAGATATTTCAGCGTTGGAATTTACATTTTCTGATGAATCGATCTGACATTCGGCCAACGCCACAGATTCACCAGGATCGGACTCTTACGCTATGACATTACTTAACTGCTCTCATTAAATCAGTCAGCCTCATAACCGAAAGTTCGGATATATTTTGGAACGCGCGGTTAGATAAATCATTTACAGGCTGTGACAGAAATTTGTATATTTTCTTCTTCTTCTTCTTTTTCCTTATACCTAAAATGGGTGTCGGATTGTTTAGGTTCCTACGAAACATTTACTTGGTTCGTGACCTGATTAGTACTACACAGAAAAAAAAGAATTGAAATTTTGTCTAATTATAATTAGATATTATTTTATTAGGCAATATGTCTAACAATTTAGTATCATTTACAAATATAAATTTAGCATTTTAACTAAACCGAAATAGATAATATATATTTTGTAAAATATTGTTAATTTAAATATGTAAATAGTTATTTTAATTACTTATTTTATTTAATGTTACTATATTTTGGCTTCAATATTTTTGTCCTACAATGTTCGGTGATTTATCTAATGAATTAGGTAAGTAAATATAAAATTTAAATATATATTTAGTTAATTTATTTATTTACATTTAGTTCAATACTAAATGTAGTCATTTAATCTAATTTTGTATTTAATTTTACTATAATTTGTTATTACAAATTTAGAAAATTTAACTAAATCAACTTAGATAATTTAATGAAAACATATTAGTAGGCTGAAAATTACAGATTTGTGTAGTTAATTTAACTACAATTTAGAAGGTTTTTTTCTGTGTAGTGCAGTTAGTGTACTTATTCCGTACGACAACAACTGATTCAT
Organism: Ophonus ardosiacus; assembly: GCA_943142095.1. Lineage (NCBI taxonomy): Eukaryota > Metazoa > Arthropoda > Insecta > Coleoptera > Carabidae > Ophonus > Ophonus ardosiacus. Next base: position 13,166,830 of record OW964833.1, on the reverse strand, counting down.
TTGCAACCAGTGAAGCACCGGAAATACTCCTTCTACAGGTAGCACCATCTATGTTCAACATGGACAACTGGTCAGGTCGTCGCATACGAGTGCAATTAATGCCTGATATGTTGGCATTTTAACGACTACACACTTAGCCGGCCGGTAGATTTGAACCGAGGAACCTCAGATTCGATCATATCATGCAGAGAAATAACGCTTTAATGTATCGCAGAACCAAATCTAAAGAGTTGTTTATTTATTTCGTTATGGGTTCTAAAAGATATTTTACTAGTAAGAATAATTCATGTTTCACAACTATATCTTGTGTACTATGAAGTTGAAAAGAATAATATCTTCTTTGAAAATTACTTCTGTCTCAAAAATGAAAGTTTGAAAAGATTTAAATAAGTTTTCGTTTTGTAGAGTACCTGTCTCTTACTTGTTAATAGGTGCGCTGCCACCAAATTGCTTGTTCTTACATTTACCTTTGATGGAAGCTGCAGTAGAGCGCTTTGTATCTAAATTGTTAACTAGTTAAAAAGAAGCCAAAGAATTTTCTTTTCAACATTATATGATCAAAGGAGTAATAGTTGAATATTATTTTAGGATGAAGCAAATCCAACTTAAATCGTTTTTATGTAAATACAGAACAAGCAAATAAAAAAGCAATTAAACCTAATTGCATACTCTTGAAATGAAAATACGTATATATCATTAACCCAGGAGTTTATTTAATCATTATTAGATTTGTCGCCGCGATCGATATAAGTGATATCAAATATTCACTTTGTACGAGTACATATATACGAAGTTATTTCACGTAATATCGAATAAAAATGCGATTAACTCTATAATAGTAAATCTTTATGTGAAAGACTGTTTTGATGTTATTCAACAGTGAATTTCTGTATCTTAATACCATGAACCATGTTCCGTTCAAATTTATAAATCTTTATATTTAATTGTTTCTCAGAAACTTGACCATTAGTTATTATATTCTTTGGTTAATATAAATATATTTGTTTACGGTTTCATTAATGTACATATCGTATTGTCATGGCCATTTTGCAAAATTCACCATTTTATAAAACGACTAGTCATTTTATAAATTGCGGCCAAATTATGAAACCTTCGTTGACTTAGCAATGCTTTACAATTTGCTAGATGTTTTTTTTTTAGCGATCCACTTACGGTCACATTGCAATTTCTCTAAATAAATCTCAAGATAGTCTAATGCACAAAACTCACGTTTGGGAAACTGGGCCCCAAGTTTTGTGCTTTAGGTTAGGTTATGTTGTTATATTTAGAGATATATACAGGGTGTTTCTATACTTTAAGAGCATATAGTACTGACTAAAATGAGTTAAAAAAAGTTTAATCTTCAACTGTTTCTGAGGAAGAGGCCATTTTGTATTAGAATCTAAAATATGCTGACAAAGATAGTAATTAAACAAAATTTTGTCTATGTCATTAAATAAACTATAAAAAACCAATAAAACTTTATATGAAACATTTTTTTCACCGAAATTTTTTGAAAATTAAATTTTGGCCAAGTCCACCTCATTTAAATTATTTAATTTTTTGAAAAACAAAAGCACAGCTAAGAAGACATCTCCATGGTAAACAAAAAGTCTCATTTAATTGAAGTAGTAGCTCTTATATTTTTCGAGATAGTAAAGGTATATCCCGTAAGAACTCATTTTCACTGCCTTATATCCCGGAAACTATTGAAAGTTGGACGCATGTTTATTAAGCTTAGTACTACATGTCCTTAAAGTTTCATATACAGGGTGTCTCTTAAATAGGGGGACATGGCTTAACCACAGATTCCTGAGGCTAAAATAAGACGATTTAACCAAACTTGCTTCTACCGGAAAGTGTACCATTTAGCCAGAAATCTGCTTCAAAGTTCTTCGAAAAAAAATTAATTTTGCTTATAATAATCGGACGCTTTATTCGATTTGGATGAAATTTGGTATGACAGTTTATATGGTTATAGGTCATCTTTTAAGTTGATACTTGTTATTATTAGTGAACCACTAGTGTATGAAACGTAGGTCTCCCAACATTAATTAGACCGTAACTTTTTAATGGCAATGCCGAAAACGTGAAATTATTTTTCTTCAGAAAGATACATTCAATAGTAAACTTTTCTCTCTCTGTGTAATTTGTGATATCTGTTACGGTTCACACAGAAAAAAATAAAATCTGAGTGTCTGCATTGCTAAATTTTTAAAATAAATTTAATCTAGCAGTCTATCCAAATGTCAAACAAGTAATTTTTAATGACAGTAACGACTTGTCAATCTTCACAACTTGTTTAGGAGTAAGCTGAGATATGTAATCGTCTTATTTATAATAATGGTAGTAAAATACTATAAGGCCGAACAAACGTATGTTACTAATTTTAGTATATTGCGAAGAAAATTTTTGACAACCCATAAAACAATTGTTACTGTCATTAAAAATTACTTGTTTGATATTTGGTTAGACTGCTAGATTAAATTTATTTTAAAAATTTTGCAATGCAGACACTCAGATTTTATTTTTTTCTGGGTGAACCGTAACAGATATCACAAATTACACAGAGAGAGAAAAGTTTACTATTGAATGTATCTTTCTGAAGAAACATAATTTCACGTTTTCGGCATTGCCATTAAAAAGTTACGGTCTAATTAATGTTGGGAGACCTAAGTTTCATACACTAGTGGTTCACTAATAATAACAAATATCACCTTAAAAGATGACTTATAACCATATAAACTGTCATATCAAATTTCATCCAAATCGAATAAAGCGTCCGATTATTATAAGCAAAATTAATTTTTTTTCGAAGAACTTTGAAGCAGATTTCTGGCTAAATGGTTCACTTTCCGGCAGAAGCAAGTTTGGTTAAATCGTCTTATTTTAGCCTCAGGAATCTGTAGTTAAGCCATGTCCCCCTATTTAAGAGACACCCTGTATAAGTACAGAAACACTTTGTATAAGCTAAGTTGTTCGTCCGTTTATAAAACACGTAAAAACGTTAAAATTAGTAATCACCCTTATTAACAGACTTGATAGTTATAACTATTAAGAACATCTTATGTTTAGAAAGTATTTTCTAAAACTTCTGTGTCTGATAATAAATAAGTAGGCCTTGAAAGTCCAATTTTGTTTATTTAGGTTACATAATCGTTCGAACGTTTCGGGCCCAATTCGTCCATCATCAGCTAATAATATTAAATATATATACATAAACTTACCCTACTATTTTAGTGTAATTTCACATATAATATAATGTAGAGTTACACTAAAATATTAGGGTAGACTTTAAACTTGTTATCATTTATGTATACATATATATATATATATATATATATATATATATATATATATATATATAATATTAGCTGATGATGGGCGAATTGGGCCTGAAACGTCCGAACGATTATGTAACCTAAATAAACAAAATTGGAACTCCAAGGCCTACTTATATATTATCAGAAACTTCAACAAGATTCCCAACTCAAATTTCATCGTTTTTTAAAACTTCTGTACTTACGAAGAGAGACTTGATAGTTATAACTATTAAAGACATCTTCATTTTTTATTTTATTGTAATACATTTCTAACATCAATATGTTCAGAAAGTATTTTCTAAAACTTCTGTGCTTAAGAACAAAGAAATGTTAAGTACCACAAGTTTTGGGAACCGTATAATAATCAATTTAGTGATACCGGTTGACTGAAAGAACATAATATAAGATTAAGTTTGTTGTAAATTTAAGCAAATTCCGCAGTTAGTGAAGAAAAATTCTATTAAGTTTAGGACGGAATCAAAATGAACGACAAGATTTATATATGTGCGGGTCCCTCTTGAGACCAAAGTCAGACAGGAACATAACTTTGTTATTTTGAGATATATAGATTAAATCTCAACATATGTAGCATAATTCGATAATATCACAGATTTCTTCCACATGGGGCAAGTGGTGTTACGGAAATTCTCCAGACGTTCTTTTCCATTCCAACAATTCGCTCTCGAGATATAAGCGAGTTAATATTGAATGTGCAATGCTATAATTTATAGCTTTTAAACCACTTCGCTTATATATAATACTACAGAGAATACACCGTCATTATTTAAATTGAACATTTTTTTGCTGTTAAAAAATGGTCTTATATGTTTATACAATTATTGAATATTAGATTAAAAGATCAACACGGCTTATTAGCGATTCTAAGAATTTGCTTCGTCAATATTTTTAAGGCAGAAACTTCCATAACACATTTATATTAACTGATTATTAAATTTAACATTTTCAGTAAGGACTTCCCATATATTAAGTCTGTGGTCTGTGTCGGACGTACAATGCTTCATAAGCAATTCGTTATTAGAATATCCTGTACATATCTATGTATATTAAATGGCGAAACTTACCGATTAATAAAAATCACAAATCAATAGCTATTGAATAAAATTTTTAACCAGATGTTAAAAATTAACCAAATTAACAATTATAATAAACTGGGGTCTGAATCATAACTATAACCAACTCAAACGTGTTTTATTAGGCACAAGACAGTACTGTACAGGCAATGAAAAACTTTAACATATTTTCATTATTAATAGTACAAGTTCCAATAATATAGTTATTTTCGTAACAAGTTATGAAATATACCAAATATCATGCGAGTGTAAATTGACGCACGACGCGTAGCGGAGTGCAAGTCAATACACACGAGCTAAGATATTTGTATTTCATACAAGTTATGAACATTATTTTTTAGACAAGCTTAAATAAATTTTACTTTTTTTACAAAACTGAAATTTAGGTTCAAACGTACAGACAGCTGACAAATGAATAATGTATACATATAGCCAGAAAATAATGACATAGTAACCTAGCAACCGTGTCAACTATTACGATATGAAATATATCGTAACACTAATGTCATAAGTTCAACTTTCAGTGTTAGGATACTACGTTGATATGTCATACTTATCACAATGGTCGTCTAAAAAAACATTATACAATACACGATTAAGTAATACATAAAAATAGAAATATATATATACGTATATGTAGATCTGCGTATAGAAAGATTTTGATGCATTTTGGAATTGGTACATCAACAAAGAAAAAAAACCTATTGGTAAAAATCAAATTAAAAAATAAGGATGCCAATTACTTTTATATACGATTTTTATAAATAATTTAGGAACAAATAAATCTATTATTATGTAACTCGCCTGGGCGAATTGCAAATAATATTTATAAGTGGAGTATTGCCAGACTGGATGTACAATTTAGTAACTGCCAAAATTATAAATAATAATAAAATAATAAATGTTCATACCGTTGAGTTACTTCTTATAGAAGAATAAGGGTTGGAATAATAATATTAATAATAATAATGATTATTATTATTATTACTTCTTGTAAAAGAATAAGGGTTGTAATAATAATAATAATAATTATTATTATTATTATTAGTATTATTATTATTTTAAGAAAAAAAAATTCACAGGGAAACCGCTCAAAAGCAGCTGCAGACACGTGTTTCGCTTTTATTAGCTTCACGCTCGTTTATAAAAATTTTTCATTATTATTATTGTTATTATTATTATTATTATTATTATTATTATTATTATTACTGTTATTGTTACCGACTGTATGGAGCATGGGTCTTCTATATCTCAGGTCTCTGGACTCTCTCTCTCTGACTTCCCATCGACCATGCAGTCTTTTATATTACTGTAATACTAAGTCATCAAATAATTGAGTTGTAACCTAATTATGAAACAATAATATTACTATTGCTTATTCTGCAGTATTAGTAAATAATAACACAAACTATTATGACTTCAATTGTGTGGTGTCCTAGTCTTATAATTAATAATAATCTGAAAACCCGGATTCGATTCCGGCTAAAATTTTAAATGGCACAAAATTGACCCTTGTGCTGCACTCTCTACGCCAGAAATAAGTGCCCGTGAGGTGACGCCTGGTAAGCGATATGTATATAATATTATTACTACTAATATTAATAATATTATTGCTATTTATAATTGTTATCATTGTAAGTATTGGTAAAAATAAAATTAAAAAAATGAGGTTGCAATCATTTTTATACGATTTGTATAAGCAATCAGGAAACAAATAAATCTATTATTGTTAAAACGCCAAAATTTAAGAAGTTAATAATACTGAAATAATGTAAAAGATTATTTGGAACAAAAATTTATTATAACCATGTACATTGTCGTTGATTCTGATTCCACATCATGTCTCAGAGTTATAAAAGAATTTTTCATCCCTAACCACAAAATTTACTTAAATTTGCATGAGCAGTTCATAAAATTTATTTGAAAGAGCAGTAATATGTAGTGCATTGTACATTATATATGAATTTCACAAGATATTTCCCTTACGTTTCGTGCGAGTAAAACTCAAGGTAGTTTTCTCCATGTAACGTAGGTAGGTATATATCTCGTTGCGATCAAGGTATAATACACTAGCCGGTTAGGTTATTTAACACTGGTATATGCGCTATATTGCAAGTACGCGCCGTGGCGTACCTAACCTAAACTTCGAACCGTATTCTTAAGTAAATTGGGCCGAATAAATCCTTTTCAAGTCATTTACATTTTTTATTTGATACTTGAGAAAGTACCTACCTCTCGATCGGAATAATAAGCAGTTGATTTATTCAATCGTTATAATTGCACTGTAGAGCAATTACTAAGCAAAATGAAATTGATGTTGAATATTTTTAATGACTAAGAGTACGCATAAAATAATCAATGATTGCTTTAATAAAATATTCATAACTAAATGCAATTGGCGTATAACGATTGGCATTTAAATTGAAAAAGAAGTATTATTAAAATGTATTCCAGCTTTCTGGTTTAATAAAATGGAACAGGCAAATAATTTTAAAATTTGAAAACACTATATTTCAACAGGGCTTCTATAAATTTTTCGTATGTATGCAAAGTACATTTTGCTGTTTAATTTATTTGGTTATTGAATACCAGAATTTGACAAAATCTCGCTACTATAGGTAAAAATTATACATGAAACTTTAATAAATAAGTACGTTTGCAAGTCTCTAGAATACGATTTTAATATTTTTATAATGATGATGCTGATGATGATTATGATGACAATAGTATGGTGAAGTGTATGTATGTATATATGTTCGTACGTGAATTATGTAATCACCCCATTATTATTGATGAATCATACGAGGCAAGATCTGGAATATTCCTAAGTATATTCCCAGACTGTTATATCACTATAAAAAAACCACCGCTAACGGCGGCCGCATTTGTAATGATTAGATTAAGGTAAATAAACTTTTTTGAACTATTCACAAGATATTTTATCATTATGGATATGCGCAATGAATAACAATATGTATATTAGATAAAACTAACATATAAAAACCTTGTATTAATCATATAATGTACTAGTTTATAACCTACTAGCCGTAGCCAATGTACCTTTCTTCGTAAACCAACAATAAAATTAGTTCAAGTTCAAGTTGAGTTATTTCATAATTCGTGTGTATATGTAATTTAACCTAATATAATTGAACTAACCTGAATTAAACTTACCATAATTTAACCTAATCTAACCTGGCCACAATATTCATATTAACTGATCATTTATTTTCCAAATACTAATCATTAATTTAAAAAATCTGATGTGGCCAACACAAAACCTCCCGTTATTTAATTTTTACATACATACATAAAATCACGCATTTCCCACTTAGTGGGTTAGCAAAAACCCGGAAACAATAGTAACAATAAGAAAAGGGATAAGAGTAAGAGCTCAGCTAACTCACTTCACTCTTTAACAACATTCTTCTTTCGCCTTGTCCACAATCAACATAGCATTCATACATAAGAACATATTAAAGTGACTGATTTTCGGTAGCGAATAACCGCATCTGGACCACAATAATAGTTACGCAACAGTCATCCTTCCACACACATCCCTATCCATTTTTATTAATTTAAATACATACTTACGTATTTACTAACGCTGCAAACTTTTTCACTGCACAAAACTATTGATTTATTTACTATTTTCTTTTTAAAATGTCACTATTATTAATTTGAAGTGATTAGTTTTTTGACAGTGACATTTACTGTCAGTTACGTTCATTTGAAATATGAACTGTGTAACAAAGGAATTATTGTGTTTATCTTAGGCTTCGCAACTAATATAAAAAAATATTTTTAAATTTATCTGTAAAATATATAGAAAAAGTATTAATGCATTCCTGTAAAAATTCAATAATCTTTAATTTTCATAAGACATAAAATGCGAAAAAATGGCATTTAATGGTATTTTTTGAAGAAAAACCATTATGATCTTCAGGTAAAGTGCCATATCCGATTATCCGATTTACACCAAAATCTAATGGCTTCTTTTCATATTAGAATAGGATAGAAATACAAGGTTTCAGAATTTTCTGAATGATAGTATTTGAGTCAGAGCGAAGACAAAATCCCTACACGTACACACATACATACATACATACACACACACACACACATACATACACACACATACACACATACAAACATCATCGTGAAAATGTTAAAATTGGATTCTAGGGACCTTAAAACGTGATCATTTACTAAAATCTCGATATGTGATTTTTAGCACGATCCCTATACCTCCCTTACCAAGTGTAGCGGGAGGTAAAAAATCATTATGAACAGATAATTACATATAGTGATTCGCTCGAGTCGAGACGAGACGAGAAATTCATTGTCTCGTCTCGTCTCGTTCCAAATTCATAAAATTTTGTCTCGTCTCGAAATTTTTCTCGTCTCGTGTCATAGAGTCTCGTCTCGGCCGAGATTCTCGCCAGGATTTCTCGACGGAAATATAATTCGTATATTTTGGTCCATAAACTAATTATTAAATTTATACAATTTTATATTAATAGTAATTTGTACAAAAAGATAAATATTTATCGTTTTATCTTTCAAAATTTGTTATAATCTAAAACCTGTGCAAATTTTATTATGTTATAATTTTATTAATTTAATATTTATCTAGCCTTTTCTAATCTGTTATAAAACATTAAAAAGAAAATAACGCTAAAAATCTAAGCTTAAACGTGGATTACACGATAAAGTTTTTATTTTCAAGTGACTTGAAAAGTGTCTTTATAAGTGACCTTACACGTTATTTACACGATCAAGTTTTGCGTGAATTAAAATATCTAAGTGTCAAAATTTAAGTAACACTTACATTAAGATTTCAATTACTTCTCTATCCCATTTTACCATTTTTCAGTTTAATATCGTAATATCGATCACTTATCACTACTTGTATACATCAAAAATAGAAACATAAATGACATTTAACAGTTACTTGACAATCAAAATTTGTAGGGCCTTTTAAGAAAAAGTAGCGCATGTTCCAGTTTTTCTTCAAAGTTTCTCGTTAAAAGTCTATTCATTTGTCTTTTTTGCAAAGAAAAACTTCGTCGTGTAATGCACGCTTAACAAATTCTGACAGATATAATGTCAAATACTTTATTATCTTTTTGTTCAAAAATGCCATAGCTAAATAGAGACAGATATCACTAAAAATATGTTAAATTTCACACGTTTGCAAATATAACTCATGAGAAAGATAACAACCGAGAAATCTCGGGACAGTTTTCGAGAATCGAGATCTCGGCAAATATATCTCGTCTCGTAAAATATTTTTTACATTTCTGTCTCGTCTTGTCGAGACGAGAAATCTCGAGTACGAGACGAGACGAGAATCGAGAAATATCTCGTCTCGACAGAATCACTAATAGCGATCGATGTTGATGTAAGTTTATCTAAGTGCAATAGCGTGAATCAGTAACAGTATTCTTCAAGTAAGAATGACATTAAGCAACAATAAATCGTTTATAGGGAGTTCAATTCGGTCTATAATTTGTGCTGACATAGTAGAGTTCAAAAATGCCATAACTAAATAGAGAGAGATATCACTAAAAATATGTTAAATTTCACACATTTGCAAATATAACTCATGAGAAAAATAACAACCGAAAAATCTCGGGACAGTTTTCGAGAATCGAGATCTCGGCAAATATATCTCGTCTCGTAAAATATTTTTTACATTTCTGTTTCGTCTTGTCGAGACGAGACGAGAATCGAGAAATATCTCGTCTCGGCAGAATCACTATTTATATAATTTGTTAAAAGCGAATAAGTATTTATTAAGAACATTAATACAGTCGATTTTACAATGAGTAATAGAGTGGCAATTTTATGAGATGTATTTCCTCCCTTTGACAGTTTTTCATTAATGTCACTCAATAACATAATTGTGATTTATATATTATTTATTACTTCATTATTAAAATCATGTAAAATATAAACTAACTCAAAGGGGTTAAAAATATGAACACTATATCTGAATTCCGGGAATTTGTTTAACTAGTTATTTTATACACATTACATTGTAGTACATACCTGTCAAATTGTTAATTATTATACATGATGTTTTAAAATAAATTAAACTTTGCACATTGAACAAAAACAATATTTTTAGATGAATGTGATATTTAAAATAAAAATAATTTGACAATCATTCATTTGAAGTAATATTTTATTTCATCTTTATTGTTAGTTAGGTATATTTCTTTTCCAAAGATGAAAGATTTGAAAGATATTTGAAAAATTGACTCTTAGTGGTAATAACAGCTAACCCTTAGGTAGTATCTGTGCATGTATGTTTGTCCATTGAGCGTTATATTTCGCGTAAAGCAATCCTGACAAAGATAGTACATAACGATGACACGAGCATCTAAATATTCAATGGACTTGAATTCCTGGAACGCATGTATGTATTTATGAATTCGGTAATACTCATTATTGATCGAATCGAGTAAATTATTCAAAAATACATAAATATATTATAAATGAGTTCATCTTCCATTCAGCCAGTATCGATTTACGGATCATTAGGGCCACCCAGCCGTTACAGTTTACGTTTGCGCTCCTGACTTCTATCTCGACCGAAACACAAAACCTACATCATTTACAATGTGTTTCCTTGAAATAACTTTTAGAATTATTCATACAGAGCACAAGTTTACAATCGTAATCAACATATTAACTGGTAAATGACTTCCAATCAAGTAAGCTTATATTTAAATCACCTTTTTTTATTAATAAATAGTATTTACTAATTTCAATTAAACTGAGGTAACTAACAGAACACTAAACTAAGTACAACTCAATAATAATTCAGTTATTATCGAAAAAATCAGGAAAAAAAAACTAATTATTTGACTAAATATTCTCAATACTTTCTAAAAATTAATTCAGTTGTTAAAACATTCTGAAAATTAGCACACTTATAGTCGAGACAGACGACAAATATTAATGATAATTAGTAATTTAACTTAATTCAAAATTATTAAAATACCTGGCAGACGATACATATATTTAATTTGATGCACCTGCGCAGATTAGTTCAAATTTGCCCCACATTCAGTTTTATAGGTTATCACACTTCACATTTTTTGCTTCATTGTTGTCATATCATCAAATGTGATTTTATAATTTTGAGGTTCCAATAAATGATGACGAGATTTTGACAGTGTTAATGTGGCAATTATTTAATTATCATTTTAACACCATTTTGAATTTATTATTAATAAAGTATTAAATATGAGTTTAGTTGAAATGAAATATATGCTTTTAATATATTCCTATTAGTAAACTTTAGAAACAGTAAGCGACAGATCAAGGATCAAATCCCTTAACATCTATTAACCAAAATATACCACTGGGCTCAAGTGATTTGAAACCCAATATAAGCAGTAAGTTCCCTACAGAGACTAGGCGTATTTCATATACCAAATTTAATATCAGATTACCAGAACTAGTCAACATTTTTAATATATTATATGCTGAAAGAGAAACAATTTAGAAAGATTTTAGTGCAAATAAAAATAACTGTGGTGCATAAAGAGATCAATTACAAGCATTTTTATTTATTAAGGCTCTGTCAATTTACTAAGGGAATTATAGTTAAAAAAAAATTTGTAGGCTTTTTGGATCTTTTGTTTATTGAAACATACAATTTAGTTTACATTTGGACGTTTCGATTGTGACATCACAATCATCATCAGCTATTTGTTTGATTGTTACATTTTTATAAAAATATTAGTTGAACATTAAGGCGTAAGACTAGCAGTAGGTAAAAATGTGTTGTTCAGCCAGAGTATGGCAGTCAAATTAAAATGTAGTCATAAAAAATAAAACTTTATGTATTACAAAATTACGCCTTAATGTTCAACTAATATTTTTATAAAAATGTAACAATCAAACAAATAGCTGATGATGATTGTGATGTCACAATCGAAACGTCCAAATGTAAACTAAATTGTATGTTTCAATTAACAAAAGATCCAAAAAGCCTACAAAAATTTTTTTTTAACAATAATATAAAAGGATCTACTTCGAAGAAAAATAAGGGAATTATAATAAATACATATTTTACGTTCGTAAAATTTTATTCAAATTAGTGACCTTTTGTGAAATGTTGATATTAAATGCTGCAATTGCTTTTGTTGTTGAGTATATGATTTCGCGTGTATTAAGTAAATAGAGTGGTAGATTAGTTAGAAGTCGTGACTTGAGACGTTATATCGTACGGCTAGTGTCATTTCGTTTCTCGCGTGTTCTGTGTCTGTTGTATGTCCGTGTCACCTACAACTAACAACTCTTACAAGTCTTATTTACGCAGCGAAAGAGAGACGATAATTAAGCATCACCTGAGCACTGCTTGTGCTTGTGCTTGTAATTCAGTGGTGAGCCTCTCAAGAGCTCCGTAATTAATAGTATCCCTACTTTAATTGCTGCTTTCCAATAACCATTGCAATTAATTATATCGCTTGCTTCCGATATCATTCGTGCTGAAACATCAGCGTCTTCCGCTTTTCTTTCAACAACTTCACTTTCAGTTGACGAGTACACCACTATGGAATTTTCTCGATTATAAATTTGAAAGGATTTGGTTTGTAAAGCTGCACTTCTTCATTCAGCATAATCAAACTAAAACTCAAATCTCGACGAAAGAAATTAGTTAGGCATCTTCAATTTGAAGCCTTTGAGATACACAACATCTACTTTTTACCTCCCGCTACCCTTGGTAAGGGAAGTATAGGGATCGTGCTAAAAATCACATATCGAGATTTTAGTAAATGACCACGTTTTAAGGTACCTAGAATCCAATTTTAACATTTTCACGATGATGTCTGTATGTGTGTATGTGTGTGTGTGTGTATGTATGTGTGTGTGTATGTATGTGTGTGTGTATGTATGTATATATATATATATATATATATATATATATATATATATATATATATATATATGTGTGTGTGTGTATGTGTATGGATTTTGTCTTCACTCTAACTCAAATACTATCATTTAGAAAATTCTGAAACCTTGTATTTATACCCTATTCTAATATAAAAAGAAGCCATTAGATTTTGGTGTAAATGGGATAACCGGAAATGGCACTTTACCTGAAGCTCATAATGGTTTTTCTTCAAAAAATACCATTAAATGCCATTTATTCGCATTTTATATCTTATGAAAATTTAAGATTATTGAATTTTCTACAGGAATACATTAATACTTTTTCTATATATTTTACAGATAAATTTAAAAATATTTTTTTTTATTAGTCGCGAAGCCTAAGATAAACATAATAATTCCTTTGTTACACAGTTCATATTTCAAATGAATGTAACTGACAGTAAATGTCACTGTCAAAAAACTAATCACTTCAAATTAATAATAGTGACATTTTAAAAAGAAAATAGTTTTCTCCAATGGAACAGTTTGCAGCTTTAGTAAATACGTAAGTATGTATTTAAATTAATAAAAATTCAATAGCGGGAGGTTTTGTGTTGGCCACATCAGATTTTTTATTATTTAAAATAGCTTTACGATTTTAATTGGAATCCATGTCCTCCTTCCTTATTAACAGAATGAATTTTTCACCTGAATTTTTGTTAGTTTTATTCGTGTGAATACATTTTGTAATATAGTAATTTATTTATAATATATTTTAATATCTCGAACGGTTACCGCCTTCTCGAGGTGGGTGAAGAACAGTTTTAATTTTCATAAAATCATATTCAGTGTTTGGAAAATTAAAACTGTTCTTCATTTTCCCCACCTCGAGAAGACGGTAACCGTTCGAGATATTAAAATAATTATACAACGAGGTATTTCAACATTTACAAAAATATTTATAATGTAATAATAAGTTACAACTATCATTATATTGCACAAAATGGCATATAAATCCCTTACAATATTATACAGTAAATATAAGTAAGAAATAAGGTCTTCATTAACCTTTAACTGGTCAAAAAGTGTCCTACTACTACTATACTATTCACAGCTTGTGTTAAAAAAAAGATTAGCCTGCAAATTGTAAATAATTGCATAAACCAAATCTAAACATGAATTACATTTAATTGTCAATATTATGTTACATTTCGTTATTGTAGCTCATCAACGCAATTAATTTTGGATGAGTGTCCATGTTCATTACAATACGCGATTATAAAGCAAAAATATAGTTATTAGTATACAATACAAAACTGTATTGTAATAATATTTCATTTCTAATTTGATATTATATTCGCACTAATACGTATCCAGCATCGTAATAACGTACACTAGGCTCATCACGTTGTAGTAATACATCAGTTCCACGTGGTTATGCTGTCAGCTGTCAGCTTAATATTAAACTCATATTCAAATCTATACAGATACAAAAATTATTACACCGCCTCTATATAAACTTATAATTAATATACTGAGGGGAACACATATATCACTACCTTTCCGTAAAAAAATATTATGAATTATTGCGATTTACAGTTCTGTTGAAAATAGGAACAAAAAGGTTTTAATAAATTATTTTATCGGACTTTATAAATCAAGGTAAATAATATAATTATTAAGAATGGTGAACAATATGAATAAAATAATATATATTAAACAATATACTTCACTTCTAAACTCGTATAAAAATATAAATATACAAAATATCTGTTTTATTGTAAAATATAAGTATAAATCACATAACCTCAGTATATGTTGCGTTTTTATCCATATATTGATTCAACTTTTTTGATAATGACGTGTTTAAAATTGCACCAGTTTTACAACGCCAAATAAATACAGTGACTGTAAACATTTAATGAGGAATACAAGGGTTGATTAAGATTTAAGAATAAGTCGTAAGTAGCAGAAGGCCTGCAATTGTTCAACAGGAATTCAGTCGATTAAAACTTTTTAGAAGATTCGGGGAAAAATTTTAAAGCACCGCGCTCTTGCTTTTAAAAAGAAGTTAAACTTTTGTATTTATTTCACATGAAAAATGTTTTATTCCTCTTCATTGCCCGCTCTTTTTAATTGAGGTTCCGATGTAAAAAATACAAGGTTCCGCAGATGTAATGAGAAAAATTAATAGCTTTATCTTACTTATTAAATATCACTTTAAACGGATTTATTCACTTTCCAGGTTTTTAAATTTGACAAATTAATTCATCAATTTTCATTTGAAATCAAATTGTAATCGATATGGAATTTAATTAGTAATTCGCCCGAAAACAATGAAGACTAATAATATAAATTCATTAAAAATGTTTTATTGTAATCCTTAAATTCTATTAATGGAATTACAAAAATGCTATTTTATAATATTTATTTTTCATATTAATATATATTTTCAGCATTCCTCCACTATAAAATCTGCATTAAAAGCTTTATCAAAATAGTATTGAAAACTATTTAAACTGTTATTTTTTATTTTATATTTACACATAGTCTTCAAATATTTATATAACTAAATACAAAAATATCTATTTCAATTATTAAAATATCTTTCAGAACTCATATTAATAATTGGAATAATACTACCTTTTTAGTTTAAGTTCTGTATTTTTTATTAATAAAACCCAACGTTTCGGCACCATAAACTGGTGCCTTCTTCAGGGGAAATTGTTGTTATTGTTTTTTTTTTTCACATTTTTATGTCAATTTCCCCTGAAGGAGGCACCAGTTTATGGTGCCAAAACGTAGGGTTTTATTAATAAAAAATACAAAACTTAAACTAAAAAGGTAGTATTATTCCATCTATTTCAATAATATATTTGAACCAAAAGGAATTTCCAAAAGAACTATGATGTTCGAAGAGGTATTACATTTTCTTAGGAATTTCAGTACTGTTTAAGGACTTCTTGTATTATCCTTCAAGCAGGTAATATAAGATAATATCAGAGAAATACCATTAATAAATTTGGTATTATAAAGAAATGTTGATACTTTAGAATTAATAAAAAAAAAAATAGAAATCTTTACGACTTAAATTAGGTATTACAGTTTTTGTCACACCAATTTCACTAACATTTTAACTGACAGGAAATCCCGAAAGAAATATGATGTTTACAAGGAGGTATTATATTATTTTAGGAATTCCAGTATTACTAGAGAAATTCTAGTATTATTTAGGAATAAACTGCATTACCAAATGATACCTAAATATTCGGTTTTGCAAAATATGTACAAACATAAAGAAGTAGATATTCTAGACCATATACCGTAAGTATTAATAGGTACAGTGTACAAAATTTTGGTGTGTTCATCCAATCACTGTATAATAATAACAATAATAATAATGAGTAATTTTTTCTTATTTGAATTCGAGTAACGACGGATACCTCTCCGGATAAACATCACTACATAACACAAAATAAACATAACAAACGTACAATCTGATTTTATTTTGCCTTTAAGGATAACAAAGAGTTAGGAGCACATGGTACATGGAGCACATAACAAAAGCCAGTAGTTTCCTTCTGTTCACCTCTCTTGGGCTTGTGGATTAGCAAAGAAATACGTAAATATTCTTTGCGCTCAACGAATTGCAAAAATAAAACAAGACGCAGCTTTTCCGTTGCTACCTACACCACTATTTAATGAATAATAGACCGGAATTTAAAACTCTACTTCAATTCAGTCAGGGAACTTGTACTTTAACAGCAATAACTATATTTTATAATTAATTCAGAATTTGGAAATATGTAGTTCAGTACATAAGTTGCCAGTCGTTTGAATTTATAAAAATATAATATTATTATTAATTATATCTTATTTACAATAACACAACATAAATGGAAGTTTACCTACCTTTCATTTAAATGCACAATGTGTAATTTTGTCACATATGCGTATTTTAATGTTAAAAATATTAATTAATTTTTATTAAAAATTAATATTAATGAAGTTTATTTACTGTCATTTGCCAAAACAGATTTTATGAACAGGCAATGCATTAAATGATACATTACAACAAGTTTATATTTTATTACCATCATTGTGCAGTATACATATAGTTCTAAATTTATGTAACTCCAATACAAATTATTGATTATTTGGAAAACTTTGTATATAAATAATACATCAGTAATTGTCATCTATTTTTATTTAATGAAAAAAATGTTATGAAAAAGTATATGCAGGTGAACACAAGAATCCGTAACATAAGCGTTTAAGCACTTTATATATAAAGATTTGGGCAGTAAAATTCAGGTTTTAGTATGCGATTATTTCAAAATATTAATGACGAGTAAATTGTCAAACTATGGCAAAAAAAACTCATTTCTTGAAATAACGCACACTAAATATGCTTTTACCACGTTTTTAAATTAAGTTTACACAGGCACCAAAAACGTAAAGTTTGGGTGTAACAGCGAAAATATAAAATTAACCAGAGAGCATTTTCGAATCATTATTTATAATTTGACAACTTTGATAATTTTTACAGATTTTAAGTCTCCCAGAAATTAGTTTACAAGCATTCCAAAAAAGATTGGTCGAGAGTTTTAAGAAGTGAGAGACAAAAATGTTGAAGCGTATTATTGTTGAAGGGACTGTGAACATATTTTAAAAAAATATTCTAAATAATATGAACAATAAGAACTAAATATAAATTATAATTTCACTTCTGTATAAAAAAGACATTCAAAAACGTCAAAATCACAGTTTGCTATCGATAAAATAGGAAGGAAGACAAAATGCAAGTGGATAAATTCGATATTTTTTTTATTTACCTTCTCCATGGTGACGCATTATTTTCAACATTTTTGATATGTCGAATAAATAAATTTATTGTCTTCTCTGTTTATTACTTGAAGAAGAAATGAATTCTCAATTTACTCGTGGAATTATCTTAACAAATACCACTCGAGGTTTGATTTTTAGCACGGAATATTTTTTTATTTATAAATATTCACACTTGGTTTCTTCATGGCAATTTGTTTCAAAGATTTGTCCTGTCAAACCTCTAGTGGTATTACTATCGAAAATTTTGTATATTTTTGTTGTTCCGCATAAATTGCAAATGATGAAAAATTACAGTGTTGGAAATTGTTATGATTAAAATGTTTGAGCAGAATGAATAAAATGACCACAACGGCAACTGTTTATTATGAAACTGAAGTCGCATGCGAGTTTTTATAGTGCTTGTCGCGTATTATCGGTTGAAATGATGTAGTGCTTGCCACCAATTTTCATGTGGCACAAAATATAGAATTATAGACTTAATATTTTCATCTCTATCGTGTTTCGTGTAACAATTTTCATAAAATGGGAGCCAGTAATACATACAATATTAATATAATTGAATATAAATATCCTATACTTTCTTCACTATTGTTTGTAGTGGATATTTTCAACCTCAATTGCGTTTTATATTGAATATTTAATTTGTATCTAAATTTGGACATGCGCAATTTGAAATCTGATATAGTTTAAGACCCAAATATGGATTGTATAGTTTCTTTAGCCATCTACATATTTCGTTCTTCAACTTTCTACCCATACCCAGCGCCATCTGTTTTCCAAATACATTCCACTACCCTGCCTTGAACTTTCAGCTCGAAAAGCTCTACTGCTTTATCCAACCTTTACGAGCAATTCAACTTAAAGCGTCCCCTAAAATACAGCAGCTCAATAACTCTGGTGTGTGTCTCTGCTAGAGCTTTGCCGAGCTTACGTGAGTTGGGAAAGCTCGCAAGAGATGGCAGCACAAGTTAGGCAAGCGCAATGGTGAACTGCTTTTCAACCTCTATTTTAGCAAGGTTTAAAACCAGACATGGAAAGCTCAAACGAGGGTAGTTTAAAAGCTCGCCGCTTGGTGGCGTCAGATGATTGAATAAGAGACTTTACAAAAGAGAATGAAAATATAAATTTTGCGCTCGCGCTTAAGAAATTAATTTCTAATAATGTTTTTTACATTTTCATTTATATTTAATTTATTAAAATTTGTTATTTTGATGTATACTTTATGAAGACTTGATAAAGAAATAGGAAGAGATTAATGATTTTTTTGTTCTTGTGTATAATTAAACATATTTAATTATACTGTTTTATAAAAATCTTTACAAAATACTCGTATTGACAAATAAAACTTATGATTCATGATGCGATTTGAATTAAGTTAATATAAAATTATTTTGTATATTTCTCAAAAAAGAAAAAAAATGTTATACACCTATTGGTACAAAAAGTTTTCTTTAGTGAATTCAAAAGAAAATTGTCTGTCGCATGAGGAAATAAAAAATATATATTCCTATTTAAAATATAAAAGTTGCATTTCATCTTTTAATAACCAGTAGCCGAAAAAAATATTCTTGTAATACTCTTGCAATATACTATTTTTTTGTTAAGTGAACCATTCTTGTATCTCTCATAGTTTGCAAAATAGTAATGGTGGCAAACTTAAATTGAACATCCTGTATACAGGGTGTAACTAAACTTTTGTAACAAAATTTAAGGGTATATAGTATTGGATACACTGTTCATAAATCAAAAAGAATTTTTTTGAAATTAGTAAAAACAACAGTAGTTTGCAAAATAATATCATTTTGGGTACCACTGGTTGTCACTTTAAATACAAAAAAAGTTAAAAATATATCTTATGCAGTATTTATTAGTGTAATCATAATTATATTAATGTAATAATAATTTTACAAACAGAAAAAAATGAAATTTGTAGGTACTTATAGAATGTCACAAATAACAATAAATAAATATATCATCACGGCATATTACCCATTTATGAGTGTGCCACAATCTGCTTTATCGCAGTATCGGTAATGATGATGACATATTTGTACCGTGTGGGCGTTTACCAAGCGTCACCTCACGAGCACTCATTGCTGGCGTGGAGAGTGCACCACAGGGGTCACTATTGTGCCATTTAAAATTCGAAATATTTGTCGTCGGTCAGGATCGAACCCGGTTAACCAGGTTCGCGACCAGACACTCTGGCACGCGGCCACGGGACCCCATACAGAATATCACGTAATTTACAAAAACAGGAAAACAAAAAATGCGAACTTTTTAACTTAAAAATTGTTCAAAGTTGTCACCATTCACACAATGCAGTACGTTGTATTAGGGAAACGGTACATGCTTGACGAAAAAAAATGTCTTGTTTAATAATTTTTGCACTATTTGGAATGCGCTGTTGCAGTTCTTCAATGGATTGCGCAGCGTCTTGATTGTCGTATACTAACGACTTAAAATGGCCCCAAAAACAAAAATCTAAAGGATTAAGATCCAGTGATCTCGGAGGCCACGATACAGGACCACCGCGCCCTATCCAACGACCTTCGTATGTTGTGTTTAAATGGTCCCTCATATTTCGCCTGCACTGCGTAGGTGCACCGTCATGAAGAAACCATGCAAGCTGCCGAACATTTAGTTGAATATCCTACAGTTCCGGTAGTGTGTTTTCTAAAAACTGTAAATAATCGTTACCATTCATAAAAGCGGGTAAAATATGTGAATTACAGAAAATCTATGTTGGAAATTATTTCTTCTAACAACATGCGGGTTTTGTTGAGACCAATAATGCAAATTATGCAAGTTATACCCTTAAATTTTGTTACACAGGTTTGGTTACACCTGTATATTATACAAGGGGCTCCAACTGACACTATAGTATGTTTGAAACTATAGACAGTGTTTTAAAAGTTTGGCGCTGTTATCAACTAATTTCGTTCGGTCTGTAAAACCGTCTTCGAAACAACCACTCATAAACGTTGATTTCAGCGCCAAACTTTTAAAAGACTGTCTATAGTTTGAAAATGAAACCTAATTTTCCTTTTTTACATTCCAATATTACAATAATAATCATTACCGTTAGTTTCTGATTATTTCGACACGATAAGTAGCCGAAATGTTTTTATATTTATATTTTAACACGTTGAATGCGGCATTGGTCGCCGAGGACCAGTAACCTGTATTTGTCTAGTGCGGCACCATTTTTCATAAAACTTACGGATCTTATATCTTTTTAACTAAGGGTCCTAGAAATATTTTAAATGTAGCTACTAAAAGTTTTTGTCAAATATTTTACAAGTTTCAAATAATTCGTTATTGGTCTCCGGAGATCAGTACCGCACTGAAGTAATAATTTTTACTTCAGTGCGGCATTGGTCTCCGGCGACCAATGTAGTTTGAATGCACATCACAAGTAGTATCGTGTTAGTTTTAAATTGAAACAGTGACCGAGACACACATACTATGGGTAGTCGAAGTAAACAAATATTATCTTTGATTATAATAATCAGGAACAACAAAGTATTAATATAAATAAAGAAGCAGAAAATGCGAATAATTTATCTAAAATACACCTGTCGTTATAAATATATACCCAATTAATTGTTTTTAAAACATTTCTATTCAATTATGTTATTTCGAAATTAAAATTAATTCAGTATTATCATAAATATAGAAAATTTGTCAATTTTTTTTTATTATTTATTTGGTGTGGTTCCGGTCTTCGGAAACCATTCCTAGCGCAGACATAGCTACATACATGGCCAAGTAACAGTTTTCTGTATTGACATACTAGGTTT
Organism: Ophonus ardosiacus; assembly: GCA_943142095.1. Lineage (NCBI taxonomy): Eukaryota > Metazoa > Arthropoda > Insecta > Coleoptera > Carabidae > Ophonus > Ophonus ardosiacus. The sequence continues at coordinate 13,144,870 of OW964833.1, read as the reverse complement.
TAATACAACTAGTAGCCAAAAAATGGTAATTTATGTTCTAAACATCACTGGTCGCCGGAGCCCAGTCCCACATATACAGAAAGTTTGCTTCTGGTCTCCGGGGACCAATAGCGCACCGAAATCAAGACAGCATTTTTGACTTCCGCAGCCAACGTGTTAATAATAAAATTTTACAAAAGCAAACTAAGCCTCGATTTGTCTATTGGGACGTTAATAAGCTTGTATTATAATAATGTATTTTGAGTAATAACAGCAAAATACAAAACAAAAATCTTCGATGGGTTTCTTTTTGCTAATTATTTCCGGCATCCGGCAAGTATTGTTACTACACGAATGAGTTTCTCATTTTCATTTTCAACCCATCTCTTATGTTTTGAATGTGAACACACTGTGAGATAGTTGAAAATATGATTTCATGCTACAGACAGCTGCGCGGGTCCAATTTGAAACTTCCTCATGTTGTAAGTAATTATAAAATATGACAACTATGCAAATTTCTCTACAGCAAGAAGCGACGGTGAGATGCCAATTTGCAATTTTGATTATTAGTATACATATGTTAATAGTTTATTATGGAAATAGCCGCTACACCAAATTTTGTCAATGATTTATTTTTCACCTAACTTTGCCGGGAAATGAATTCGGAATAATTATAAACTTATCACATCGAAAACATTAAAAATATGTACGTATTTAAATAGTTCCAATATAAACCATCAATAACTCGAACGAGTCCATAAAAACAAAAAATTCCTGTCAAAAAATGTCCGATAATTTACATCTCACTTTTTATTGTTCTTTTAAAACTTGATAATGATATAAAATCATAGACAGTGCCCTGATAATTCTATAATTCGTATTAAAGTTCTTCAAAAAAAAATTAATTTTGCTTATTATTATTATTATTAGTGAACCACTAGTGTATGAAACTTGGGTGTCCCAATATTCATTAGACCGTAACTTTTTAATGGCAAACGCCGATAACATACAATTATTTTATTTCAGAACGATACATTTAATAGTAAACTTTTCTCTTTCTGTTTAATTTGTGATATCTGTTACGGTTCAGACAGAAAAAAATAAAACTTGAGTGACTGCATTGTGAATTTTTTAAAAATAAATTTAATCTACCAGTCTATCCAAATGTCAAACTCCTAATTTCTAATGACATTATACAGAGTGTCTCTCAAATAGGGGGACTATTTGAGAGACACAGGGAGTACATAGAATTGTGACACAGGTTGAGACAAAGCTTGTATTTATATAAAAAATTATGTCCTTGCAGTTACCTAAATATAAAAGTAAGTTATAATATGCCTTAAATGTTTGACATTAATGCCCAGATGCACCACTAACACTTAAAATTTCAACTTGGTTTTATTCAAACAGTCAATTCAATTTTATACTGTAATTAAAAAAATATTCAATTGCAATTAACACTAAGTTATTTAGTTAAATGAATAAAACCAAGTTTAAGTTTTATGTATCGGTGGTGCAACTGGGCACAGCTGTGTCAATTTTTTTGTAAAAATTGGAAATCAAATTTGCTTTTACTGAAATGGATATTACTGTTTCCAGAAATAATTTTACAATTTTTAGTAGTATAGCTTATCCTGAAATAGAACTTATATTTTATGAAACTGAAATTAATTTTCCTGAAATTTGTACTAAAGTGGGTATAAAAAGAGTGAATTTAAAATAAGATTTACACTATTAATGTCCGGTATTTTCATCTCCGGTTAAACTGTCTGTTAACTGTTTGTTAAAACTAATAATTTTTAAAAAATTTGTTGCGTACTCTTTTCATTTTCTTTTCTAACATACTGTAACACGTGAAAATAAACTTATTGAAAATATTGAAAAAATTATATCCGCAAAACGAAAAAATTCTATACATTTTTATAACAGTAAGTTCAAAGTTTTTCAATTTTACTGGGTTGTGAGAAGAGTGAAAAAGAACGGAAGTATTAAAAGTTGTTTAAAATGAAATATGCCAAGAGATATGTTTCGGCAATTTAGTATTGATTACGAGAACATAATAAACATGCATGCTAGTGCGCCATAATACCCATTCCCTGGAGTGCACCGAAAGCTTTTTTGACATATACGTCTATGGTAATGTCCATTTCCATATTTGCACCTCTCACACATGCATATATGTTTCAGTTGTGTCTCACTATAATTGATCCACTATTATCTACTCATGAACTGCATTTAGTTTCACACAACAACAAGATATTGAAAGCTATAATTTCAAAAGAATCTATGTACCTTTTTTAGTTTTTCATAAAAAAAAGAAATCACAATTATAGATTCCCTCATTTGGATGAAATTATTAAATGTTAACATTGATTGTTCTAACATTCAGATACAGATATAAGAAATAATTTACGTCCGAGGTCATGACTTTTTGTTGTAAAATGATCTTTCTTCCAAGGTTAAATTTTATAAAGATATATACCTACACTGCATTTGTTATTTATAATTTATTTATGTTTCTTCATTTAAAAACTAATTACTATAATAAATAGTTGACCAGTGAATGTTTTTCATGTCAAGTAGTGGAAACTCTACATTAATTTATTGGATAATTTGCAACTACATTAAAAAAAACAATTATGAACTCATAAATCATTTAAACAACGACTGAGTAAATTATTCATTTAAGTACAAAACACTTCAATAATTTCCTTCTATTTGTTTCTACATTTAAAATAAATTAAGTATATTAATTTGTAATTTAAATCCTTATTCACACGCATTTTTATATTACTGATAATTTTATAATAATGTATAAAATATATATTTTTTTTTGGATTTCAGTAAAATATTTATAATATTTATTTACTTCTTCAAACTTTTTTACAACTCAAAGTGAAAGAAAATTTCATGATAACAAAATATAAGCAGAAGTAAAGAACCCTCGGAATTGTGTTTACAGAGAAAGAAAGTTTAATTCAGAATAACAGTAAACTGAAAACTTTTTTCGGATATAAACAATATTATCAATGACTACAAGAGAATGATATGTTACCATAGTTAAAAATAAAGGGATTACATTTTCCTAGAAAAAATATATAGTGAGCAAAAAAATTGTACCTATCTAACTACTGCATCAAAAAGATGGACACTTTCTATAAGCATTTCTATTCCGATGTCCATGAAAATACCAGCTTATAATAAAGCTAATGATCTAATTAAAGTAATGAATTATTTGGAATACAGTAATAACGATAAATCCGCTTTAGTTAATCCCAACCTCAATAGTATAACGTTGCTCCTGGTTTCATAGATAATTTGTAATTTAAAATCGATGCTTTTGCTTCAGCTATTGTCTTGCTGAAACATTTATCTGATCAATAGGCGAGTTATCTTTGTACTCTTGATCTGAAGTACGTTAGCTTACTAAAGCTGTTTATTGTCTCACTACACTCAAAATGTACTTTTTAATATACAGAAAATCAAAAAGAGAATGAGTACAGTATGCACTATAGTCGAATAGTTCATTTTTACTTCCTTGTACGTAGTAAAAGAAGTATTGTAATCCCAAAAAAAATCGGTTTTCAGATTTCAGAGCAAATATCTATTTAGATCATCCCTGAATACATTTTGACTAATTTCGTCCTGACGCCTGTATGTAAGTATACGTATGATCCCTTTTTGGTCATTACATAACTTCCGGAAGTAGTACTTCACTTGAAGCCAATAATAGATTTAAGGAAAAACTATATCAAAATATAGTCCAAAACTTTACAAAGTAAGAGTTTATGCCAATAGAAATAATATATTAGAATTTCGTTAAAATGAGCTAATCGGAAGTGATCCATTACCTGAAGCTGTTAATATATATATATATATATATATATATATATATATATATATATATATATATATTTAAATGGTTTAATTTAATTTTAGAAATAAATACCTAAAAAGGTTTATGCCCGTATTCACCAACATCAAATAAATCTTCGAATAGCTTATTCATTGAATAAGAGAAAAATATCGCATCAAAATATAACAGCTAGAATAAATACCTTCATTTGTGTTATGGTATCGATGCGATATTTTTCTCTTATTCAATGAATAAGCTATTCGAAGATTTATTTGACGTTGGTGAATACGGGCAATAGAGAATTAAATTCTGAGTCTACTATAATGAAATTAATCCTTTGTATAAGCGAGGTATGTAAATTTAAAAATTATATACGTTTTGGTTTTTGTAATTAAGTTAATTTTAAGTTACGTCAAATACATGCAATTTCATGATTGGGTATGTTATGACACATATTTTAGTTAATAAAAAAATGCCTACCTATGTATAGTTTGATAAGCGTACAAGGAAGTCATGAAGTGTCCACATCAGACTTATTATTTTTTATTCTTCCTGCGACTAAAGACCAATCGTACAATCTCCGGTTAAAAAAAAATTTAACGTCAGTTAAGTCAAGGCGGGAAACAAAAAAATAAGGGCTAATGATTAACCGAAATGGAGAACGTAATATTTAAAAAGATTTGTTTCAAAACTGGATCACTGGGGTGTCGTGGCCATGTGCCTAAGTGTCTGGTCGTAAATTATTTTGAATTTTAAATGGCACAAAATGGCCCCCGCGGTACACTCTCCACTCCAGCAATGAATTCCCGTGATGTGACGCCTGGTAAACAATACAAATATTTTATCTGTGTGCAAAGCAGATTGGCACATTCAGCAATGAGTAATATGCCGTTTAAATCGGTTAGATTAATTTGTTAAATAAATCGGTTTTAATTAAATTGTGCTCTATTAATTTATTTTAGTGTAAATCGTAGTTAACTTTATTACAGTTAAAAAAATCTAAAAAGGAGTAAAAGAAAAAAAAAGTTTCGGTTAATAGTTGAAAATACCGACCCCGGTGGTGTAGTGGGCAACGTAGTCAACTCACGACCCAAGGGTCCCGGGTTCGAATCCCGGGTAAGGCATGGATGTTATGTATGTCACAATTTCATCTTCATCAGCAACTTATAAATAATGAAAAAAGTTACAAAACATGCAACGAAAACTGTCTCATCCCTATAATATCACCACTTATATACAGTAAATGTATCAGGAAGTGTGTAATAATAAATAAATAAAAAAATAATAGTAAAAATATCAGTTGCGATCAAAAGTTACGTATTTATACTGATTAACGATTTTTATAAACAAGTTTCTTGTCCAGCGTAAAAAAAAAAAATTGAAACGAAATTTCAAATGACAAATTTACCATTGCTGTTAATAATTTAATTACTACTCGGTATTTTGTCTGTGGTTAAATCTCTGTTAACACAACTGTCAATTCAAATGATAAATATGGCATCGATATTATAGTATTAGCATAAGTTGTAAACACCTGTATCAATTTTTGAACTCGATATTTTTCGTTTTAACTTTCAGTTATATTATTAGACAGCCAGTTTAACCAGAAATGAAAATATCAAGCCTAAATCTTGCTTATTTATCTGGAAGTTAAAATATTAACTGGGGGATTCTAAGATTGTCCTAATTTAAAAAGAAATAAACTCTTACTAGTTTTGAACTGCAGGTTGGTAGAGTTAAAACAAATTTGTAGACAACTTAAAAGTTTCGCTGAATGAAACGTTGATTGATAAAGGTTGTTAAAAGAGATTCTTAAAAAATAATAAAAATCCTGAAGAAATAGACTGCAATGAAAAATTTACAAGGGAACATTTATATCTGGAGAAAATAAATTTATAAGAATTGTTCTCGTATTGGAAAGTCTGAGTGCTTGCTATAATCGCAACAATAAAAATAAAAATATAATACCTCGTGAAAGATATATTATGTTGTTCTAGAATGATTCCAGAAGTAGGTGATAATCAAGTTGTAAAAATGAATGGGAAAACAGATTTTATGCATACCGCAGTTACTTTTAAAGCGCAATTTTGGCCGTTCTCTTAATTTCCTTATTGTGCTTTATTACTTCGTTTATACCTTACATAAAATATTTGAAGAGAATATTCGCTTTTTCTATACCAATAAAATTTGTTGGTAAGATCATAAAAATGCCCATAACACATTTATTACAAAATTTCATTTCTCAATTAAAAATAGCTCACTTCAAATATTCTTAATCTAATTATTATTCTTTTTAGGATCCAGCTTTCATTTATACATACATTTATGATATCATCAGTACGAAAAAGAAATGAATGAATAACTTAAAAGATATTAATTCAGCCATAAAAAATTCATTACAAAAATTAACCAACAGGTTTTATGCATTTTTGATTAAGGTTCTGAGAAATTCAATTTAATGAAGCGAAAGCAAAAGATAACGATCCAGTAAAATATTTATTATTTTGAGAAGATGAAATTACTCTTAATACGAATTTTATGTATTTTATGTCTCTTTATTTGGAATACACGTTTTTACTCTAATAAACTGTTTTTCACTTGACATATAATTTATGATATTACACACTTAAGTTAGAAAATAAAATAAGATAATATCAATACGAATATTACAGAACAGTAAAGCATAATGGAACAGTACTAGCATTTAGAGCAATGATGAAAATTAAACAATATTGTTAACAATTACGACATAAATGTATTGTTCAACAAATTTTGACATATACATAAAACAAAATTACACGCTGTGAAATGTAAGTAATTTGTGAGCAATTTCTTCGTCAATATGTTGTGTAGTGTTAAATAAGCTCAACGTTGTTGAGTAAATGATAATTACTGCTGAACATTAGATGAGAGATGATAGATAATCTTAAGACTCATATAAATTCTTCAAGTAAACATAGTTAATACAAAACCAGAAAAACAAATATTTAGGCGCAAAACAACAGAGTTTTTTTTAATTTTTCTGGTTGTCGATTGATTTGGTTAATAGTTTTGAGATTCTGGAATTGAACCCGGAACTTTCGTTCAATGTGGGACCGTTCCAATGACGTAGCTAGCATTGTATCGTACAACGGAAGTTAATGGAAAACTAGAAACACAAATGTTTGTAGAGCGCTGAATGACGGACCTTTTTTGCATGTAATAGATGAATATTTCAGTAGTCGAGTCGAACATAAGAATAGAGAAAGACCAACTACTCGGAGGTTATTTTATTGTAGAGTATTTGTATGAATCTTTTATACTATTCAGTCTAAAAATGGCACGGTAGTTGTTTATTTTTATTGTGTTTCCAGCGCCGTAGTTCCTTTGTACGGCCATTGCTTTAGTGTTTGATTCAAGCACGAACAAAGAGTGTATTAAGTGCTGTTTTTAAAATATTTGTGGCACTAACAATAGATCAATGAAATATGCTTGTCTGTTATGTAAACTGTCAATTAACTCAGTGAAATCGATCAACCAGTTGACACAAATAACTGCGTCGAACCAACAACCGCTCGAGCGAGGGCTAGACTATCCACTCGCAAATAATGTACTGTAGTCCTTTACTTTGGCTGAGCTGCTTGCTACTCGCTGCGCGCCTCGTTGTGTTTGATGTTCAATGTTATCAAATGAGCAGTTGTGTTTAACGCCCACTAATCATAGCTAATTTACTTGTTTTTCAAAACATTTCCTCCTTATAAACACATTTATCTCAACGGTATCAAAAACACGCACTTATTTTAATGTTCCTTCAAATGAAAAACCAAAATGAATCCAATATATCACCTATTTTCGTTTTTATAAAAAATAGATTATTATTAGTCTGTTGTAACATTTTCTTATCTTAGTTCTCTTCATAGAGTTGGAAGGTACTATTTTCAGCTATACCATCTACTAAAACTCGGAATATCTCTACATTATAAGACTTGATCGCCTTTTTACCTCTCGTTAAGAGAGGTATTGGATTTATGCTAAAAATTGCATATCCAGGTTTTATTTATTTATTTAAGTACACTACCCAACAGGAGTAGCCTAATAAGAGGGTAGGAAAAAGATACATGGAAATATACAACTATTGAAGGTAACAAACAAAATAATTAATTAATAAAACAGTTAAAGGGTTAAGCTGCAGTTATGAAGTTTATAACAAAATTCACTAAACACAGAGAAGAATATATCAACTTCATCCGAATAAAGATTACTAAGTTTACACCTACGAATTATCGGTGAACACTTACGAACATTAGTTCTAGCAGCAGAAATGTAGAATGTATAGGACGATCGGATATTAGTCACTGGAGAAATTCAAGAAATTTAGGCACAGAGGATCATCAACGATATTATGAACTAACTTAAGGGCATATAACAGTATTAAAACGTCTCATAAAGAATAATGATTTAAAATTAAAAATATTAAGCAAAGCTTCATAAGGAAATTGATTATCGAGGTATGACCTCATTATCTTAAATAAATCTCAAAAACTTTTTTTGTACGCAGTCAATTAGTTTACTATAAATTTCATAATAGGAATCCCAAATTAGTGAGCAGTACTCAAGTTTGGACCTTACTAGAGAGAAACAAAGTGAGAAAATTGCCTGAATATTAAGAAATGTACGCGTATTGCGAATAACAAATCCAAGCATTCTGTTAGCAGAGGATGTGATCGTCAATTTACAGTCATATATTACACCAAGATCACAGATTGTTTTAGTAAATAAGCACGTTTTAAGGTCACTACAACCCGATTTTAATATTTTTACAATGATGTCTGTGTGCGGATAATAATAATAATAATAATAATAATAATAATAATAATATAAACTATATTGATATCAGTCAAAGGCGGGGTTCAGCCAAAGGCTGCTTTTCAACCCAACCAATACATATGAGTATAACATACAAAAAACTGTTATCAACGCCGATATTATTGCAGCAAGTTATACATATACATATAAAGAAAATTAATAAAAAGAACATGGAAAAAAGAGCAAATTTAATGTAACAAGTATTATGAACCACTAATCATTGTACCACAAGTTTACAGATAACATCACCAGATACAGTAATTATTGATTATTAATAAAAATATAGTTTTTCAAATTATATTTAAAGGAGTTTACGGACAGAGTTTTCAAGTCGGATGGTATAGAGTTGTATAAAGTAGGTGCTAAATAAAAAAATGAACACTTATATTTATATTTTTTAAAAGATGGCACAATATATGTCCTTAATACGTAAACTGTAGTTATTGAATTTAGGAACTAGTTTGTCACACAGATATGAAGATGTACGAGTAATCAAAGTTTTATGAACTAAAGATAGATATATTTTCCTACTACGAGGTTCTATATCTTCCATTTTTCCAATATCTCTATAATTTGAAATATGATCAAATTTACACATATAATATACATACCGTAACAGGAATTTTGAAAAATTTGTATTCTGTGCTTATCGACTTGCGATATGGGGTCCCGTGTCTGGTCGCGAACCTGGGGGAACCGGGTTCGATCCCGACTGACGCCAAATATTTCCAATTTTAAATGGCACAAAAGTGACCCCTGTGGTGCACTCTCCACGCCAGCTATGAGTGCCCGTGAGGTGACGCCTGGTAAACGCCCACACGGTAAAATATATCGTCATCATTACCGATGTCTACATGTGTTGTAGATACTGGCACACCCAGAAATGGGTAATATGCCGTTATAATATATTATTATTATTTTTATTATCGACTTGCGACAAATTAGGCACATACACACACGCACAATAATAAAATAATGGTAGTACTAGAGAATTGATCAGTCGTAGTTTTACATCTGAACATAAAATATCACGAAACTTATATAGGTGTTTTAATTTAATTACATCAGCCTTCAGTTTAGACTGTATATGGAAATGAAAATTAAAATAAACCAAAACTTTTGCAAACTCTTTCGGGCTGCAATTTTATTCCATGTAGTACTATGTCAGAAGCCTCACAACTTCCAATCACTAACATTTATTTATTTATTTATTTATTGTAATTATTCAACAGGAACTTGTTCCCAATTACAGAATAATATAAACACGTAATAATATACAGAGATTAAATGTAAGAAATTTTCCCAAAGTATTAATTCAAACCATTAAACAATAATAAATAAGAAAAATATACAGTAGAAAAATATAAATGTGAATATAAATTTTAAATATGATACAGAATTATTCAAATACAAAGGCAAAAGTAAGAAAATTGAATAAAGCAAACGTAAATTATAAATTGCTAGGCAATAATTCAGCGAGTTTTCTTTTAAAGATTGAAAAACTGTCTGAAAAATCTAAACTGTCACCATAAGTATTAAAACTGTTGCAAATACTGTGTATTGGCGAATTGAAGTGATAATTTGTTCGTGAAAAGTTTAAAAGAAAGGTAGCTGAAGTTCTAGTATTACAAGGTCGCACAAACAAATTCGGATCATTGATGTTATTGTTGATTAATTTGTATAAAAAATATAATTGCTGTTTGATGCGACGTGTCTCAAGCGATTCCAAGCTGAACAGAGACAACAAACATTTATATTCGAGGTCGGGCCAGGCACGGAATAAACGATGATACCAGTGCTTGCAAAACTTTTTTTGTACGTTTTCTAAATTGAAAATGATATACTTAAGAAATCGTAGATTTATCGGGATTAATACTGAGACCATTATACTTCACCCATTGACCCAAAGTATTCAAATCTGAATTGATCTTATTTCTTAAATCCATCATATCTGAAGGACAACCTGAGGCTAATATTTTCTGTGTATCATTAGCATATGAATGAACATCATAATGTTTTAACTCGCCAGGTAAATCTGCCACATATAATAAGAAAAATAATGGTCCCAGGATGGATCCTTGAGGTACACCCCGGGCTAAAGGGAATGAGGGTGATGTTAAAGTTTGAGGGTTATACATCACGTTAACTCGAAATTCTCTGTTACTAAAATAATCTTCGCACCATTTCAGTGCGTTTACTGAAAAATTATAATATTTCAGTTTGGCTAAAAGAGATGAATGGTCAACCATATCAATAGCTTTAGAAAAGTCTATTTGAATAAGAATAGAGATTTTTGATTCATCATAGTTTTTAATTAAAGTATCAAGAATTTTAAGTAGACATGTGTTGGTACCAGTGTTGTGCTTATCTAGATAACATTATCTAAAATTTTATCTAGATAACGTAGTTAGTATCTTTTATCTAATATCTAGATATTTTTAAAATTAATATCTATTATCTTATCTGTTTTATAACATGCAGAAGAAAGATAAGATAACCATTATTTATGTTCGCTCCATCTATATTCAAATCAAAATACTATATAGCAAGTTAGGAGCAACACTATTTATGAAAATATTCATTTACTGGCATTTTTATATGCTTAATTTTATGCAGGTAAATAATATAAAACAGTGTTTATTAAGTTAATGCATTTTAATCCTAATATTTCATATTTTCATTGTTTTATAAACTAACCTGTCAGTTTACGGTTAATATTTTGATTTTGTATTATTTTTAGCATAATGGCAGAGAAAGACGAGCCTATACCGTCAACATCCTATTTAGATGATAAAAGTAAGAATTTAGAATGTTTGAATAAATACCCTACAGTAAAAAGAATTTTCTTTCTTCTTTCTTTCCTGTCTGATACTAATTTTGAGAAAGTACTTTTTTTAAAAAACAATAATTTACTATTATAAAAAAACATGTACATAGATATTTTTAGAATAGTGTCTATCTTTGTTTTGTATGTTATTAAATAAATATGTACACTGAATATTTTTTGTTTCTTTTCACACATCGTTTCAATCAAGCATAAACAATTAAAGAAAGTTTTGTAAGAAATCGCGGTTGCTTACTTTTCAGGTATCTTATCTGTTATCTAAAATTTTTATCTAGATAACATGTAAAGTATCTGTTATCCTTATCTAGACATATTGCGCAAATTTATCTTTTTTCTGTTATCCAGATAACGAAAATCATTATCTGACCTAACACTGGTTGGTACTATATTCGCTTCTAAAACCAGATTGCTTAGGCGGAAAAATATTATTTTGTATTACATAACTCATTATTTGTTCGCAGCATATTTTCTCCAAAACTTTTGATAAAGTTGGCAAAATACTAATAGGACGTAAATCACTGAAAGTGGAGGAATTATTATTTTCGGAATGGGTTGAACAATTGTTGATTTCCATATATCAGGAACCGTTCCTGTTAACAAACATGTATTTATAATGTGCGTAATATGATTGATTATTACGGGAAGGATTAATGTGATCATTTTTCTGTGTGTGCATGTGTGTGTGTGTGTGTGTGTGTGTGTTTGTGTGTGTGTGTGTGTGTGGATATAGGAGGGACGATTTCTCAAATTCTGTAAGATTATAAGACAAATTTAACTACGTATTCCTTAATCTGACATTAATGAAAAGAGCTGAAAAGGTTTTGGTAATAATTGGACAACCGGAAGTAGTAGTTTCTTAAAAAAAATCTAATTATCATTTTTTGCAAATTTATGTTATTACAAATATTGAACATTTATATTATATCTTCTATAGATTTAGAGATACAGATTTATAAATATATGAAATAATCCGTTGTAATGCTAACAACCCAAGTCACTCCATGGAAACCAGTTGAAAATTAAAATGTTTGACAGAAAAATATCAGTGTCAAAATTCCAGATACGTTTTCTAAAGACTTTTTCTGGGAAATACAGGTTGGAACATATTCGAGTTCCTTATATGAAAAAACTTTCTAATTATGCACGCTACAGACAATTGATGTAGGTCTTTTGGGCCAACTTTCTGAGACAACTTTAATAGACATCACAGGAATTTTCTATCGTCTATTGGTTTTGAGCTGCAGGTTAAAACTTGTTTTTCGCTTATTTTGAAAATTCCTCATATTTCGCTTATTATGAGAGATGCAGAAAAATGTTTAGGTAGTTTTTATACTGTTTTTAACGAAGAGTAATGTGGTGTAATTAGATTTCTTCAAAACAATAATTCTTGAGATATAACAAAAACATATTTTTTAAATGGGAACATGTTGTAAATAGTCTCATCATTTTACTTATTTTATATGCATTCTTTTGTTGTAAACATGAATAAAACTTTAATTATTACTTTTTTGGGGTAAAAAAATTAAATTTATTAAGATACAAATGAAAAAATCAATAACACATCATCATTTTTTTTATTTTGATTATATATCTTTTAATTATATTCTAAAAATTCTTTTAAGTTAATTATTTTCGGATCGTTAAATTATTTTTTATCGGCGTTGTAGTTGGCTTTGACACGATGTCAAAAATGTGGAAAATATGCTGTCTAAAGTATATAAATTAGGAAAATGAGTAAAAATAATGAAAATAACATTAAACATAAACAAATAATAATCTGTAATTGTTTTTTTTAATTTTTTTTTTGAAAATAATTTTTTTTTTCGTCCAAAACAATAATATTTCAAGTTTTATTTATGTTTAAAACATAAGAATGTAGACTTGTTATACATAGTTGAAAAGCTTATAAATTAAGTAAAAAAATTAAACTGTTTTCAACATATGTTCCCATTTAAAAAATATTATGTTATATGTCGAGAATTATTAAGTTTTGACAAAATGTAATTACACCACGTTAGTCTACGTAAAAGACAGTATAAAAATTATCTAGCCATTTTTTCTGTATCTCTCATAATCAGCGAGATGTGAGATATTTTCAAAATAAGCAAGACACAAGTTTTAGCCTGTAGCTCAAAAACAAAAGACGATAGAAAATTCCTATGCCTATTAAAGTTGTCTTAAAAAATTGTACCATAAAGACCTACATAAATTTTGTGTATCGTGCATAAAAAAGTTTTTCATATAAGGATCTCGAATTTGTTCCACTCTGTACATTTAATATTTCTTATTTTATTATTAATTAAACATTTAAAATTATAGATACATATATTAACATATGCGCATCAGAAATACCGCCAATCTCGTCAATGAATTTGAAGAATTTCGAACATTTAGAAGAGTAGGAGGAAACTTATTTATAGAATGAATTACAAAATATAAAAATATATTAATAATAGTTAAAATTTGAATTTTTGTGTGTATACTAGAAATGTTAAATACAATATGTACTTATATAGCCTAATATGGAAATGGCAAGAGGTCTTGTGCTGGCCACAACAGACTTTTTACATGGCTTTTCAAGAATTCAGAAGAAGGTTCCGAACCGTAAAACGGTTATTGGCTCACTTTTGAGTAAGCTCATCTGCTTTTCCATTGCTTAGAACTTCCTCATGCCCCCATACCCACCACAATGTGACGTGGTTATGCTTGGTATTATAAATGGATGCAACTAGGTTTTGAACAAAGTAATACCGAACAAATATTTTTGTCAAAAATTGGTGCTGTCTCTCTTTATTGTTATGCATAGGCGAATAAGTCCTTTTATTCGGAGCATTGAGTACTCATATGACAGCGAGAGATACTTGGTGGTTATGAATCACACCCTACTGTTTTTATACAGTTGTTCTGCAACACTGCCGTGGCGAAAACCTCTACAAGAATAAGATGTGCTATTTGAAAAGAGATCATATAACGCTGTCGCCCTTAAATCATATATTCCTCATTAAATTATTACCTTATTGTTTTGTGCATAGGCTAGAGAAGAAAGTAAAATTTAAATAAAAAATTTGTTGTTCTTTCATATAAGAGAAACAGAATTCATTCTATTTGCATGCAATCGCCTATTATTCATACACAAAAACTAATTACCACTGCAATCTCATGTCATTAACAATTCATTTTCTCTCTGATCTCTCATCTGGTAAAGAGCATCTCATTCATCCAATCTTAATTCGAAAACAGAACAAAATAAAAAGCATGTATCAGTTTTTGTCGTAGTGAAAGAAAAATCATTAATTTGGTTTCTCTTGTTGCCTGATGATAAAATAGCAGGGGATATAATGAAAATTTGTAAAGTTGAGTATTTACGTGAACAGCCACTAACGGAATGATCAGTATTTATAAAAAACTCAATAATTATAAACTTAAAAATTATTATCCAACAAGTGCACATGTACAATATTAAAAAGAACGTTATGATGTGTGACTTTTGACAAGTCAGTCTGAAACTAAATGAAAGGAAACGTGTAGAATGAGTTTGACAAAGATGACAAGAATAAAGCCCAAAATTAAAAGGATAGGAAGGAGAAAAAGGGGAAGAAAAGGGAGGAAGATAAAGCATAATTAAACGGTAGATAAACAACAAGGACGTGGACAGAGTCAAACTGGCCATTGAGAATTTGGAAGAACTGACGTCCCAGTCCGATCCTGGACGTGAAGAATGAAAAGGAGAAAGACGTCAAGTACAGGAAAGGCAGTAAGTACCTATATTAAAGACGTGGAGAGCGAGTAAGACGAAGTAGACAAGAATGGTGTCGAAGATGAGAAGGAAAAGAACGTCAAGAACGAGGAAACATTGGAAGATACAGACGCGACGAACAAGGAAGGCAATTACTAATTAACAGAAATTTTTAAATTACTTTTTAAAATTGTGAAGAAACCTAAAACAATAACAAAATGTAAAAACAATCTCGTATGTAGTTTTTGCAGTAAAATGAACAGGAGAGCAGGAAATTGCATAAAACTAAAATCACATATTAAATCCTTGTTAATCGCCACCACCCGATGTAGATGGTGTTTCATGTAACAGTACAAAAAAGAAAAAACGCTTCCGAACAGATACCAAAGATTTTATTTAACGGTCAACTGTAACCAATTTAGCATATGTTTGACAATACGTTTCTGAAGCAATGGATGACCATGGACAAGTCGATGTAATGTATAGTGACTTCTCCCGTACTTTCCATTCTATAAATCATGGTTTACTCTTAACTAAACTCAGTTCACTCTGTACCTCTCCTGCTTTCTCAACACTTTTAGCTTCATATATCTCACATCGAAGCTGTTATATTTATTATAATAGATTTTCGTCTTTTAAATTCATTTCCACTTCAGGAATACCCCAGGGGTCTAACCTGGGTCCTTTAATTTTTGTTTCATTCATTAATGAATTGCTAATTTCTTTTACATGTCCAGTTTAAATGAATATGCTCTGCCTCTGACGTTCTTCTACAAAGTAACATAAATAAACTAGTATCTTGGTGTAGCGAGAATAAATTACCTATAAATATCAACAAATGCTTTATTGTTACATATGCACGCAAAAGTAACTACTTTACCCATCATTATGTAGTAAATAATACCATTCTTACACGTAAATGTTCTATTAAAGTTTTAGGTGTTCAGGGATGGGCACGTAAAATACGTCACGTATTATACGTTATTTTTTACGTGTAAAAAAATATTTTTTACATTCACAATATTTGAGAATTTTTTACGTACATACTGTAAAATATTATTACCATGAGTATATATTTTTTTATAAAGATATTTTCTTTTATACTGTAATGAATATTCCAAAACAAGCAGTCCACCTGACATCAACATGTTTCTTTGATTCAGACAAACAATTAGGTAGCTTCAAACTATCAACAATCAGATTAGTAGGAAAATATATTCCTTAGACATAACCTCAAACGTCAAACTTTAAACACATTTTACGTCAAAATTAGACTAAATACGTAAATTTGAAGAATATTATATTATATTTTTAAAATGTATTATATGTTTTATGTAAATTTTAGTCATTTAAAAATAGACGGCGAATAAAAATATTTGCAAAACTAAAATTTCTTTTTCTATTTATTACTTATTAATAACATATAGTTTCAAATAATTTGAAATAGATTTAAATCATTAACTCCAAACTTATTGAAAATTAATTTTATACAAATTTTAAGCATTTTATGTTAATTTATCTAGAGTTTCAGAATGTATTTTAATATTTTACAATAATTTTTTAAGTCTCTTTATTATAAGTTTATCATAGTTTCAGTAGTTTTGGAATATATTTCTGATAGGATTAAGGAAAGTTACTGTAATATGACATTTGTAAACAACAAGTCATCTAGTGTCGTTATGAAGAACTAAAATTATACATTGTCCACGTATTTTAATTATTTAACATTTTTTACGCATTTTTTACACGTAGACGTAAAAAATAATTTTTTAGGCGTAAATGCACATCCCTGTAGGTGTTATATTCACTTCAAAATTCAACTTCATTGAGCATATTGTTAATATATGTTCACCTGCCAGTAAAACTTTAGGCTTCGTTAATGCAGAATATTCAATGATGTTACAACTTTAAAATCATTATATTTCGCGCTGGTTGTAAGTAAATTAGAGTAAGCCGGCCTAATCTGGTATCCTTCTTATGTCAGATAAAATTTGCAATTAGATCACATTCATCGAAGATTCCTGAAATATGTTTAATTTAAAATAGACAATACTTATCCAGACAGAGATGTTGATTTAAATTCTCTGCTAGGGCGTCATTCCTTACCCTCTTTAGTTTCCAGACGAGATACCTGTAGTTCCAGATTTCTTTGGATGCTTCTTCACAACTATATTGATGTACCGTATCTTATCTACTGTCATGTGTGCCATTCTATGTTCCAAGTTTGACCTCAGGACAAGGTGGATCCTTTCATTGTTTGCATTATTTACCCTGTAACAGGCCTGCTGTTGGGTAAATAAAGCGTATTATCATTATTGTTATTATTATTATTATTATTATTATTTAAAAAAATCAGGAAATAGTACATTAGTTTTATTTTTACATTGGGTCATAAATACTTATAAAAGGAATCCTAAAGCAAATACTCAAAATGAAAGCCGCACTATTTAACACATAATTCTGTATTATTTAAAATTACAATGGCGAATGATTAAAATATTACATTTTTATTAAATACCTAGAGAAGGCTTTACAATACTATTTTTTTAATTAGAAATATTCTGATAATATTAAATAACAAATGAAATAATTAAATATCGGAATGAAATGGATGGAAAATTTAATTAATAAGTCGCACTTGAAATGAAATACAAAAGCCAACTATTTTCTGCTACATCGGTATTGGGTTTCACTTAAAATAAATTCTCGGTATCTCTGTTAGGAAGCATTATAGCACCAATGTATATTGGGATTTTATTCTCGTGTTGGTATCTAGAATTCATACTCCGAAGTCTTATACTGTTATATGAAACACCCTGGATATTAATGGCTTACTACCCATTTCTAGGTGTACCAATCTGCTTTTATTTGGAGTTATGGGAATGTCAATATATCTACACTGTTCGCCCTGTATAACAAAACCGTTCCTGGGTGCAGAATTTTGTACCGGTAGGAAACTAATCGGGCGCAATGGAGTTGATTTTTGTGTGGAGAAATTAGCTGCGTTGGAAAGACCCGTAACAATTTGGCCTATTGGGATGGCGCGCTTTCCTTCCGTAATTTCCTGTTAAGGTATCGAAACCTATGAACTTGGTCGGTAACAACGCAGCGAAGGCGAACTTTCTTTCGAATCACCAATACAAAACACGTAGCAGAAGCAGGCACGGAACAGAAATTGATGTTCCTACTTTTTGTTTCTTGTTATAAATTTTAACGATGTTCAAGTAAAGGACACTTGAAGTAGATAGGTAAGGTTGCACGTTAGCTGTCATAAGCTCTAAGTGCGTAGTCTGTGCTCTAGCATCAGCTAGGTTACGTGCATCCTAATCAACTCCTTGTAATTACTATGACACACGCGTCTGCTAAGTCAAGCATCATGGCAAACACCTAGTTTACAGCATGGATGAAATATGACACGATGTTACGCTTCACAATATACACTAGCGATCGTTCAAAATGCAACACCAAATAATAGGAATAAATAAATGAGATTCAGCATAGGAATTGATTATTATTAGTAGTGTAAACGATTAAAATTTTACAACTCTAAACAATAAAAAGCAAGAGATAATTAGTAACAACTATGTACTCCGCGCGCGTTAATTACCGCTACTATACACCAAGGCATGGACTCAATAATATTTTGCGGTATTTCATTCCATTCTCTTTCAAGTGCAGTCCACATATCTTCTAGCATTTGTACCGGTGGCTGATTACGCTTCACTACTCTTCCTAAAATATCCCACAGATTTTCAATTGGTGACAAATCTAGAGAACGAGCACTGATATTCTGTGCTGACACGTGGTCTTGCGGAAAGATGGCTATTGGATTGAGTTGCATATTGGGAGCAGCTTTCGGTACTAGAATTTCACTAATGTATACGTATTAAGCGAGATTTCCAGTTATAAGATATTGCACCCCAAACCACAATGCCTTGCGTAAGTGTCGTATGATGCACACGAATAAAAGTCACATTCTCTCTTTCACCCCGGCGTCATCTAACAAAGAAATCTATGTTGAAAAATAAAACTTATTAATACCTCCTCATATTAAGAGAAAAAATAGTATGTACTACGTTAAACACAAACTTCCTTCTGTATTTGTTCATTAGAAATACAAACAAAATTATTTAACAAAGTTGGACGGAAATAAAGAATTATCACAATCGTGAAATCTTCAACATTTGTTCTTGTATGAAAGTGTAGAAAATCCCTCTCCGAAAAAACTCGTGTAGGAAATAATTCCTTGGAATTGGAGAATGGTATCTCTGGGACTGCTTAGAAACGCTTTATCGTTGTTTAACACTCTAGTGTTTTTACGAGTCATAAAAGATTTTCACGTATTTAATTGTCTTAAATCTTAGTAGTTGCCGTTAGCAACACACTAGTCGCAACAAAGAAACTTTATGATCAAATTTTGTGAAAGATTGTATGAAAGTTTTGTTTTATTTTCTTTGGTCTTATCTATTATTGTTACTCCGTACTCTATTAAACCAAAAGCTTCGCTCCGAAATTATATTTGAATTGCACAAATTTATGCTGTTCGCTATGGTAGTTATTACTTTATACCTGTCAGAGAATATCATTACGGACGTAATAAAATTCTTATTTTAACATTATTTATGTCATGTTTTATACATTTTTAAAATATTAGGTTCAAGTATCGTGTTCTTTAGTAAAATATTGATGTCATTATTTATTCATTTATATGACGTATTTTATTATCACATATAGAAATACTCAAGTAAAACTTTTAAATATAATAGGTTGCATATGTATGAAGTTTCTATATGCTGTTAATGAATTAGTTAAACATAAATTGCGGTGCTGTGTTGCTGTATCAATATCGTGACTCGTTGAATTGGATAAAAGCAAAAACACTGTATATTATTTACAAATATACATATGTATGCATCGCAGCAGCTCGTGCTATTATTACCAAGCATGGTTTATTATTTCACTCTTTAATTTAAATAAAAACCGGTTAAAAATTTCGTAATGAAAACAACGTTTATCAACATTGAAACAATAGAGGTTTCCGCATTTTTAAATCGTATATTTTACATTGATGTAGGACTTTCCTGACCGACTTTTGAGACAACTTTAATTCGTACTACAGGAATTTTCTATCGTCTTTTGTTTTTGAGCGACAGGTTAAAAGTTGTTTTTCGTTTATTTTGAAAATACTTCACATCTCGCTGGTTATCGGAGATACAGAAAAAATATCTAGATAATTTTTATACTGTTTTTTTACGTAGACTAACGTGGTGTAATTATATTTTGTCAAAACTTAATAATTCTCGAGATATAATACAAACATCATATTCGTAAATCGGAACATATGTTGAAAATAGCCTCATCTTTTTCCTTATTTTGTAAGCTTTTCAATCATGTATAAAACTACATTCATTTGAGAGTACATTTTCCACATATTTAGAATCGTGTCAGAGCCATCTACAACGCCGATAAAAAATAATTTAACTAATCCGAAAATAATTGACTAAATATAATTTTTAGAATAATTAATAGCTATATAATAAAATAAACAAATGATGATCTATAATTGACTGTTTCATTTATTTCTCAACAAATTTCATTTTTTTCACCCCAAAAAATTAATAATTCAAGTTTTATTCATGTTTAAAACAAAAGAATGTAAACTTGTCTTACATCGTAGAAAAGCTTATAAAATAAGTAAAAAGAGTATTATCAACACATGTTCCCATATAAAAATATTGTTTGTTATATCTCAAGAATTAACTTTTGAATAAAAAATAACGTAAAAAAAAATATTCTAAGTTAAGGTAAATTAAATACAAACCTAGTCAACGAATACAGAAATAAATGATGGAATAATATAGATACAAAAACAATTGTTTCAAAAATCACCTATTCAGCATAAACAATAAACATAATATATTGGAAATTTATTGTGTAATTAGAACACGTAATTAATTTGATCAGTACTACTAAAAATGTTACCCTAAAATGAAAATATGTGTAACTTTTGAACCATTCGAAAAATTGAGGCGACATTTATTATGTATACTAATACAATTATTTATAACTTAACTGTGTGTGGTTATTATTCATACCATTATCACTCAAAATTTTGTATTCAAACACCTATTGAACTGAAACTTGTTATGGAAATTGTTGAAATAGGAATTTATTGTGCAATTAGAATTTTGAATTATTTAAATCCGAAGTATCTAAATTGTTTGACTAAAAATATAAGTTTGTATATTTTATGAACCATTTCTACTATATCTGTCTCATATGAATACATGAAACACTACAAAAAAACAAAACAACAAATTTTATTTCAAATTGATCAAAATCATTTCAACAATAAATATGTGAGTAGTATTGAAAAGGAAATGTTGGACCAAATATACCAATTAGTACTAACTGTTCTATTAATATCTTTTCATTGCATTCAGTGTTAATAATATATCGCAAATAATTGCCGTTTGTCAATTTCGCAATTATATACATTAAAATAACATTATATTCAACAAATATGTGTATTTCGTTTACAAACAACACACTCGAGTAATATTATGCCAAATTTATGTATACAATAATTTATAATACAAAAAACCTCCTCGAATTCTAAATTGATGTGTGAATTTTAGATTTTCCTTTTTAAAAGGAATTTTATTTGCATAAAAACAAGAAAAGCTCATTTTTTAAACGGTGCTTTCTTTCTAATCCTCTGTGATCTATGCTCAAGTTTATTAAAACTTCGGTCAAATCTTAAAAATTTCCCCGAGCAAGCTAGGTAGATTCTCGCTTTATAATTTATCGCTATTCTCGATTCGGGTACAATGGGCTACACCGCACTGTTTTTCACAAAGACTCGCAAACTGCGAGGATATTCGTATTCGCATGTAAGGCTAAAACTACCAAATCCTCTTTACTTCATAAACTTTCTACTTTCTTACTAAATCCCCTGTTATTGTTCTACCGCCACTTTACCAACTTGTATGTGTTAACATTTTTCCACCAATCAAAAAAATACTTTTATTCTTTTTATGGTGACGTCATACATTACCTAACCTTCTACTGGTGACGTGAAAATTTTGGTAAGTAATTGGTGATGTGTGCCATATTAATCCCATTAGTTTATTTAATTATTGCACAGTCCCTGCCAACATATTTTTTTTTGTTTACTTTAACTATGCTTTTTACTGTGTATTTAAACAGGGAAATGTAAATAAATAATTTGTTATGTAAAAAGACACTGGTTAAGATTAAAAGAAAGAAGACCAAAAATGTGTTCCAAAATATAGCGGTTTAAGTACTTTACGTTGAAACTTTAATTTTTTGTAACTATGTTTATTAAAATTGAATATAGATATTTTTTCAAAAAAATATACATATATGGATTAATTATAAACAAAAAAAATAGTAACGCTGAACTAAATTGTTCTAAACAGAAAACTGCAAGGGCTAAAAATGAGTAAAAATAAAAAATATTCCATACAGTTTTTTATAAATATTTTCCCAATAATCGTCACAAATCGGGAATTTATAGAAGTTTTATGTGTTTTTGTTATTTTTTCGTACTTTCGAAGACAAAGTCCCCATCTTTTCCTTTTATAACCCGGTTCTGTGGGATGATTTAGTTAATCACGGATTTCTTCCTATATAGTGGGTTTACATATATTCTATTATATGATCCTCTACAAATTATTTTGAAAGAAAAAAAAAATCAGATCGTTCCATATCCTTGTAGGAATACTAGCCATAAGGGCTAGGACTTCGAACTGGGTCTTTAGTTACATATGTATATGGGAAATACCCACCCACCCGGACCAAATGGAATACGGGTCGCAGCCGATTCTTCACCCATAAGACCCATAAGAGCAGCAGACCCATATTACCCGTAAGAACCACAGACCCGTAAAAACCGTATAACCCGTAGAAACCGTATTTCCCTTAAGACTTAACGTTATATATGAAGCGTACGACTGCCTGTAAGGGGCATACTTCGCCGCACCGAGAACATACATATATACATATCTCATTATTGCATTTAAATACACACATATAAATTGTTCATAATGATGTATGTCTCATAAATCGAGATATTTTTTACTTGTCCTATTATTGCACAAATTACTAACTTATCTTTTTTCAGCCGCCTCGGTGGCCGAGTGCGTTAAGGCAGTGCTCAAGCGACCTTCATCGCTCGGTTCTGGGGTCGTGGGTTCGATTCCCACCAGGGGCTTGGATGTAGTGTATGTGCCAAAAATACATCCATTAAATAGCTTCGGGCCAATGTACAAAAGTACGAGGCCGAACCCAATTAAAAAAAAACTTATGTTTTAAAACTAATTGTATTATGTGAAGTGTTTAATCAAATAAATTAACTAAATTAAATAAAATTATTTTTCAACGGTATGATTATTTAAACAGGTAGCAACGTAATGATACGTCACACGTCTTACGAGTGATATGGTTCTTACAGGTAATATGGGTCTGCGTTTGATACGGGTAATACGGGTCTTTGGTTCTTATGGGTAATACGATATGGGTGAAGAATCGGTTCCGACTCGTATTAACTGAAATACGGATGGGCGAGTGGTCTTTTGTATACACTGGTATTCCGAGCACTACCAGCCATAATTAAAATAGTAACGTATATGATGACGTGGTGCCTTTTTGACCCCAATAAAATTTTGAATTAAAATAAGAAAACCAAATTATTCCGTTATAAACAAGTGATCAACATCTAACTTCAGAGTAGATAGAGCCACGGTACTATAGCTTTAAAACTATACATTTGGTGTTAAATTTAAAAACAGTTGGGGTCATGAGGGGACCACGTCACCAGTAGAAGGTTAGCATATAAATATATCATCTCGGCGTATAGCAATTACTAATGTGACAATCTATTTTAAAAAACAGTAAATTATAAAAAAGTTTTCTGTTGTCCAATCAAAAAATCCTAATTGCAGCATTAAAGATGCTAATATATACTAGCTTCGACTATGACGTTATTGTATATTTTCCATAATTACTTCAAAACATACAAGTCACTTAACATACTCAACCAAACGGCTATAAAGTCTATTTTATAAAAATCTCATGTGGCCAGCACATTACCTTCCGTCAATTCTATGAATTTTCATTGGAAAAGATTCTATCTAGATATCCAGTAAAATTTTATCACGAACATGTACTATTTTCTACAAATTCCATATCCAATAAAATTATAACACGAACATAAACCATGTACATTAAACTTGACATTGACATCTGTCAATTAAAATTATTTGAATATATCAGCAGTTTCCATGGTTATTGCATTGCTGGCTGATGAATGAAAGTTATTCTCTTTATAATAATTCGCTACTGAATATGAAGGAAAATGTGTAATCAACGTATAGGGAGCAATATATTCTTTTATTTTTAAAATAACATAAAATGTCAAAAAATGATATTTAACTGCGTTTTTTTTCAAAAAAAAACTGTTAAAAACTTTAAGTACGGGTACTTCCGGCTGACCAATTATAAGCAAAATCGAATCTGCTCTTCATATTGATGTAAAGAAGAGGAAGACGAAAGAATTATAATTTATAGAATTGTAGTGTTGGAGAGAATTTTTTGTCACACACACACACACACACACACACACACACACACATACGAGCCCTGTCCCAAAAGTGTTGGCCCAGTTGCATAAAATCATTGAAATGACTTATTTAAGCAAAAAATCAGAACACCTACTAATTTATTTCCATTGAATTATAACTTAATGCCTTAAATACTGGAAATAATTGATCTACACTAACTAATGCAATTGGATGCAGCTTCTCCAGTTGAGCACAAGTATAAGAAATGCATTTTTTTATGACTGGGCCAACACTTATGGGACAGGGCTCGTACATTCATACATTCACACCTTCAGACAGACATCATCATGAAACTTGTACAATCGTATTCTAAAACATTCTTATTCATTAAAAACTCACCAATGATTTTTTTGCCCAAAGACATTGGCCGCGTTCAGCACCTCTCATCGCTGGCATCGCTGACCACCGAAGTTTGCCGAACACAATGAATAGACAAAAGTGATTGGTCCAGCAATTGCATTCGGCAAATATCGGCGCTCAGCGGTGCTCATCGCTGCCAGCGCTGCCGGGGTGCCGAACGCGCCCATTACCTTCCTTACCTAAAGTTGACGGAAGGTAAAAATCACATTATTTAAAACTGTCAAGATTTTTACAATTTTTTATTAGATCGCTTTGAACTCAATTATTTTGGTAATTAGAGATAAGAAGGTATATAGACAGTAAAGAAACAGATGCATTCGTTAAGGAATGAAGTTAATGTACTGTAATAAAGTTGCAAAATCTGTTGTGAACTCTAGTGTTGACTACCCAGGTGCTCCGTCATTATGACAGTTGGCAAGAGCGATTAAGGTAGCTATACACATGCATATATTCATGAACGCTTGCTGTTGGCGTATTCATTTGAAAACGCTAAGAGTTAAAACTGATTTATAGAATTTGGCGCGTAATGTTAAGTTTATATGACGTTACGAGCTCGCGGAAGCCGTAAAGTTAGCGTAATACGAACGGATTCAGTGATACTTTTCTCAGTTTTGTTGCTAGCTCATAACAATTTTATCTGGAATGTATCCTGTATAGCAGTGATTCCCAAATCGCGGGGCCCCAAAGGGATAAACGATGGATGGCACCGAAACAGTGAAAAATTCAAATCGAACATCGTGCGCATGTGCAAACATTAGTCTCTATCTACTGATGTCAAAAATACACAAAAAATGCAAATCCGTGATGGACCCATTTTGGCAAATTAGCGACAAAGATTTATAAAAATGTACCTTCTCGAATAACGAATAATTTTAAACATTTAGTAACTATAATGCCAATTTAGAGATCATAACTTAAAAATTGAGGATTGATAAAAATTTCTGTAGGCGGATTTGGATTTCCTGGACACTTTTACATAAGTGTTCTAGGTTTCAGTATTTTTGACGACCTAATACAGTTTTGGAAAATAAAAGTTTAAAAATCAGCAGATAGCTCAATCGCCGATAAGGAGTTTTCAGCCCATACTAACTTTAAAATGAAAAAATATATTTCAAATCTGTTTACAGCATTAAATTCAGAATACTTTTGTTAGTAAACATACCAATTTTCATAATTTTATTTTAACCTTCACAATTTTTTGTGTTTAAACATGTATAAAATTCAAGTTTTGCTCCGTACCCATCTCTTAGTTAAGAACCCCCAAACCCGTAAAAATATGTAAATTTTTTATAGCCCATAGAACTTAGTACCCATGTATCAATATTAAAATTTTTTAGGAGACTGGTTCAGAAGTTACAGTCCTTCAGAGTCAAAAGTTTATTTTATTTGTGTGCAAGATATCAGTTGCATTCCTGAGTAGTACATGCATTTTTTTTCTGAAAGAACCCTTCAACAGGATTAAATTCCAATTACAGAGTGGGTTCACATACACAAACATCCATGCCTTAGTGGAATTTGAACCCAGAACTCCAAGCGCACTCATGACTAAGAGGCGCTATTGTAACCATTGAGCCAGCGGGGCATACAATTTAATTGTTTTTTAATAACCCCACACGGATGGATTTTTACTGTAACTGTTTGAGATTTTAAGCTCAAATTTGGATACGATTTTTTGGGATCTTTGTTTATCGATTGGTAATTAAATTAATAAATTTGTAAGCCAGTGGTATTTAAAATGTTGGCCTAAAGCTAAAAGGATATAACTTTGAAACCATTGGAGATATCCGACTGAAATTTGATTCGAAGACAGATAATACATTATAAATTTATTGCGTAATTAGAACACGAAATTAACTTGACCAGTGCTAATAAAAATGTTACCCAAAATTATAGTTTATGTCTTTTGAACCATTTGAAATATTGAGATAAAATTTATTATGTATACTAACGGGCCTATTCTGTAACTCAATGGTTAATTTTTAACGACTGGTTAAAATTTTTATCCAATAGATATTAATTTGACAAGTAAAAATCCAATTTTTTGTTATCAACATACTTGAATGGATTTTTTTTAACCAGTTGTTCAAAATTAACCACTCAGTTATAGAATAGGCCTGTAAGACAATTATTTATAACTATATGCGGTTATTATTTATACCAGTCGCACTCAAAATAATAATGAAGTGAAACTTGGCATGAGAATAATTGAAATATTAGAAATTTATTGTGCATTTAGAATTTTTAACTACTTAAATTAGTAGTACCTAAATATTCGACTAAAAATAAAAGTTAATATAATTTATGAACCATTTCTATTGTACCTAACTCATATGAACATATGAAACATTAAAAAAATAGAAACCTAAAAAAAAAAACAGCAAATGTGTTTTTACAAAAATCAATCACTACCCATCGTTTTCTTTAGAACTGTCATTCCCGCACGTGTAATCATTTTACTAATTAATCTCAAATCTCATTACCCGTTAAAAACTTTTTACATGTCATTATTAACTAATCAAAGCCTTCCGCAAATCACCAAGTTAAACTCCACCAACAACCGGTCAATTAATTGGAAACTAGTTCAAATAATTGTCACGTACTTACTTCAGATTAAGTAGGGAATTTCTTCAGGACTGTTTTCTTTAAAGAAATCAAAATTCTCCGAGCAGACATAAATACTCAGTGTTTCTGAATCTCTGATCAATTTAGTCGTAAATCCCACAATTTAAGTTTCTGTGCGCTTCCCATTTTTATGTATTTATCAATATTTCCTTCAGGGAACTTGATAAGTTCGTATAATTTTCTTCGGAGAAACTAAACATATAATATCTTATTTTGTTCACCAACGAAAACTCGACTCTTGGTAAGAAATGTAAAGTTGAACGCATGATAAATGTGTAAAGTTTTTCCATGTTATCGAGAATTTAAAAAAAACTTTTATTCTTTCACACTAATTTGTGTCTAAACGGTATTTGTCGGTCAAATATCAATCACTATAGACAGCATTTCGATT
The DNA here is from genome assembly GCA_943142095.1 of Ophonus ardosiacus. Taxonomy (NCBI): domain Eukaryota; kingdom Metazoa; phylum Arthropoda; class Insecta; order Coleoptera; family Carabidae; genus Ophonus; species Ophonus ardosiacus. The sequence goes on along the minus strand of OW964833.1, from coordinate 13,116,592 downwards.
TTGGTTGCCTGAAGCTCTCTGTTACATCATCATTTAGATAATGAATTTAAGGGCCAGTCTTATAAACAATAAATTAATCCTTAGTTAGTTACTGCACAAGTAAATTAAATGGACCATTAAAAGAGAAATGGATATTATAAAACTAATCTCACTATCAAATAACTAACGGGGGATTTAATTAAATTTTAGTAGTGTGTTTGTGGTTTTGTGAAAAGTTTCTATATTCACATTCGTTATAAACGTAAATCAGTTGATTTGACAGTTGGAAAAGAAACTTGATCGTGGGAAAAATCATATTGATATTGAAAAATATAACCTATTAGATATTGTTGAAGATTATTTTCATATAATTTGGAACGACCCGGTTGCGTAAAATCGTAAGGTTATTACTAGCTGATTCATTGCGGAAATTGACATATTTCTTAATGTTAGTGGTCTTATATTTCCTTCAATCTGTCCCAATATGTGTAACACACATTGTTTTGACAATCGAAATCTCTTTTTAAACTCACGGCTCGTACCACGATCATGGTATTAACAAAAACGCTGTTTTAAGAAATATCAAATTCAAATTTCGAAATGTAATTTCACCCTTATGTTAGAAGAACAATTTATTTAAAAATATTTGTTTGAAAACAAACTATGTTCTGCTTTAAAATCATGTTTTGATAAATTTCATAGTATTTATTATTATCATTAAATAATGAAATTTGACATTTCTTAAAAGAGTGTTTTAGTTAAAACCGTGATCGTGGTACGAGCCATTATCATCATATATTTCATATGGATTTGTTCTGTTTCGGAACAAATTTGGTAGCCTACCTAGTGCAAATATAAATGCATCATCATTATCTGTTTATGAATTCGAGGACACTGATGATACAGACTCTAAAGATGACATACTCGACACAGACATTTCTTAAAAAAATATTTAAAAAGTAAATAGTTCCCTATTTCAATTGTTTTAAAATAAATATAACCAAAAAAAAAAAATACAGTTTGACGTTTCTTTAACAACTGATTTAAATCTAATAGCATGAAATTCCGCAGTTACTTTAATAGGTCGATTTACTTGTCATTAAACTTTTATAATACCCAAATCTTCAGTTAAATTAGTTTAATAGGTAACTAAATTTTAACTGTTGATTAAATAGTTTTATAAGACCGGCCCTAAGAAATCTGTTTTAACTTACAGTAAGAATCTGGAGACAGATTAGGCAAAAGATGTCACACGGATTAAGCACTTGGACGAACTGATCAAATAGTCTGGTGGTCACTTACCTGTAATAAAAATATATTTTTTTAATTTACAGTAACTGTATTCCTGTTCCAAAATTTTATAATATTTTAAGCCTTAATGAAACTTATATATACAGAGTGTTATGTAAGTGTACAAAGCTTAATCCATGGTAGAACTGACCCCATAGATAGTAAATCTGGCAATAATTTTTGTGTAACATGCTTTCTACAAGAAGTGGGTGGTTTTAAAATTGACCAATCACGCCATAGTTTAAAATTTTGTAAAACAGGAAAAATCAATGTCTTTTCTGGAAAAAATATTGATTGTCAAAACTGACGTTAAACGTTTTTTGCTAAAGTTGAATATGCATTATGTATGCATTTATGTTTTCTAGATATTTCAACAATAAAAATTATTTTGAATTATTTGCTCATAAACACACAGTTTTTCATTATGAAAATTTGAAATATGCCTCAACGCCAATGATCTTATATGTCATTTATGACAAGTGTGGCAATTTTTCAGAGAACACAATGATTTTTATTTTTTTTTAAATTTTGAACTATGGCGTGATTGGTCAGTTTTAAAAGCCCCCAGTTCTTGTAGAAAGCATGTTAAATAAAAATTATTCTCAGATTTACTATCTCTGGGGTCATTTCTACGTTAAGATAAAGCTGAACGGTTAACGGTTAACTGTCAAATGTCAGCTATCAACTACCAACGGTAAACGTATTTCAAGGATTAACAGTAAAGGGCAAACAGTTAACGGTTAACTGTCAATTATCAACTGCCAACTGTCAACGGTTTTTTCCACGCCGCTTTATTTGGTAGTGTAGAGTGAAATACAGTAGTGACAAAAAAATGAGAATCGACATTCGAATGAGCTTAAAAACGTATCGTAAAGAAGTGCAAATCAAAATCTGGAAATATTTCCTACTTAGAAATTTTTTAAAAACAACATAAACTACAAAATTTACATATAGGTATGTCTGTATCTAGTGACCCATGCATTTCTTCTGAATAAACAATACATTGCTAAAATGGCATCCTAATATAGGATAACTTTCGTCTAATTAATCGAGTTCATACCTCTTATAGTTCTCGAGATAATAACAAAAATAAACATTTAAAAAACCAAGTGTCCGATTTTTTTTGTCCAGCAGTGTAGTTAACTCTACTAGCATGTCAATAATAACAAAGTTTTTACAATTTGTTTTTAGTTTAAGTTGATTGAAAATGAATCGTCAGTATCAATTAAAATGGTGACAGTCGCAACATTCGCAAAATCATTCCATCAACATAATGAATGTCTATATTATTAATTTATTTGAATATCTGTTAAACTCATGTAGATGGCACTAGTTTAAGGCGATTGCCGGTGCTACGCTAAACAGCACTTTAGTAGAAATCAAACTACACTCGTAAATATTAAGTTATAACTTCAAACTTGATACCATTGTATAGTAGATAGATCAATGCATGAGGCTGACCAATTATTTTGCATAATTATTAATTTCTATTGCATTTAAATTTAGTTCAAAAAACATCATAAAAATGGCTATTTTAAAATTTATTTTTAACACGATAACTGTACTTTATACAAAAAATGTTTGAGTCACCCCCATAGCGCCAACCTTTAGTAGTAAGTCTGTGAAAAAAAATCTAAATTATCTCTTTTAGTTTAGTTGTGATTTCTACTAAACCCCTTTTTGCCGCTTATTTCAGAAATTGGAACGATAGTCTATGGAGGAGAAAGTGTTAGGAGAATATGTTCCCCCTCTACTACACACATCTCTCTCACTCCAACAATTTGCTTCACAACACGGGCAGAGTTTCCCCTTATGCTTTAAACAAGGACAAACAGATATAAAAGCAGACAGAGAGAAATAAACTTAGCAATCTTAAAAGTAGTGAGGGAACGTAAGAAGTTTGTCTGCACTAGTGTCATACTAGCTACAAAACTGATTTCGCTGAGCGACCGGCAATGCTCTTAACTGTTTAAAATATTTTTACGCTGAGATAGTCTAAAACGATAACCAAAATTTAAAACTAATTGCTTATGTGAATGCACCTTTAAGGCTGGTAAAATAACGTGTAAAGTGAGTCCGTACCCCGAGTTGACGTGTGATTCAGGGGTAAGGGATAGAGCATTGTGGCCCCTCGTACATTTGACTGCGATATGCCGGCGGAAAGTAAATTGTGTTACGTTTTACATGGCTTATGTCAGACCGGTCGCATATGTGAGCGTATACAGGATACAGGTCTAGTAATTTTGCATAGCGTTATCAGGAGTGGCACGTTCTAACTTCATACAGTGTCCCAGCACCCGTCCGCTGAATTATTATTCATCGGAAAAGCAATTTGTGCATAAATTTAACAATTGTCCAATTAAACTCGCATTTTCTTTAAAGTAACTTAATGCTATGCGACAGTGCGTACTGCTGACATTTTATTCATTTACATCAAAAGTAAAAAAAAAAAATACCTTTCTTTCCTAAAAGTGATGGAACACACGAATTTCATTTAATCGGCCCGATTCTGTAAGAAGAGTTACTAGAATAAAGTTACTAAAATAGTCTATAAAATGAAGGTCAGTTACTACTACAGTAACTTGTTATTTTTTGTATTCTATAAGCACAGAGTCATTACAGTTTTAGATACTTAGTTGTTAAACAAGTTATTACGCTGGAGACTAGCCAAACGTAGTGTTTAAGATGTAGTAACCTTTCAGAATGGCTGGAATTTGAATAAATTTTGAATTTTATAGAGCATTGGCAGATTTGGAAAATCGGTATGTGTAAATAAGTAACTGTAAATAATTTTCGGTAACATTTATTTATGAAAAAGGAAAATTTATTTGATAAATTTATATTATTATTTCACAGAAGAAGAAATAGGTTAGAAAATAGATTGGTAAGAGACGAGAGTAATCCTTTCTTAATTTCGGATGTAAAATTTAAAAAATTGTTCCGATTACCAAAACCAATTGTACAAGATATAATTGAAGAAGTAACTCCGTTAGCGGAACCTTTAATAAGATCATCAGGCGTCCTTTTTTCTTGACTCCTTTCTTAGTATTATTCAAAATATTTGTAAGTTCTTCTCATGCCAATTTAATCTCATTAGTTTTCAGAGGATGTGTTTTCATTTCGAGCATTATTTTGTGGTTTTCTAAATAAGCTATCAATATTTCCAACTGTTCGTTGGTTGTTCTTGAAGCCCTAGGCTTGTTATAAACCATGATGCAACAGATATAACACTTGTTCACTTGTAAACACTAAGAAATGTCACTTGTCAGATTAGAACACACGCAGAAGAAATACGCATGCGCACCGCAATTCGTGTTCCTCATTTCACTGCTATCTTAGTAACTAAGTTTGATTAGTTACTCTGGTAGTAACGTTCCTAAACATATAATTACAAAATACAAAATATGTATTCAGTTACTAGAATAGTTGCTATCAGAGTAACTTCATAGCAACGTTGCTAACAAGTAACAACGTTAGATACTTTTTACAGAATCGGGCTGATTATCTCTGACAACTTGCGTTCGGTTCGTACATTTCTAATATTACTAAGGCATAAATTATTAATGTATAAAATACGAATTAAATTTCGTAATGTTCAAATTGAATTTTCCAATATTTATCATTGTCTTGAAAGATTATGATGATTGATGAGTTTGTACTAAAGATAATCGAAATTATATTCAAATGATTTACACGTTTTGTTCAACTGTGCAAATTAAACAAATTTTATTGTATCTTTTCATTACTCGTGTCAGATCTTCCATTTATTAAAAAAATGTGAGAACGGGCGTAATAAAATTGATGCGGTGATGTTGAAAATGTCGTACATTCCGAAACGTGGTGTAATTTAAAATCAATTAAAAATATGAAATTGATTTCCATTAGGATATTGAAGTTAATGTAAATAAAATAATTTTAGTGTGTACAGCTGGTTACCAAGAGTCATTTGAAATTAATTAGTAATAGCGATGTTGATTTTGTAATTATACTAAAAAGTACTTGGAACGAATGAATGAATAATGAAAATTAAAATTGTTTTCACACACTAGTGACACGATGGTAAAGAGGGAAATAAACATGAATATTTTAGTAGCATGTATAAGAACGTACGGTCTACAGCAAGGTGAACGTAGCTTGGTTACAGTTATGACCACATCTGATCAATAGAACATGTGCGTTTTATCATATTCATATTTCCCATGCGTTTATTATTCCTCATATCTTGCTCTCATAACCTTCTAGTTTATTTTAATAAACTTGCAGCAAATAGAGTGAAACCGATTTTTCAAATTGTGTTTCGCATCTATTTAATATTAATTTCATTTTCTTTCAACTTTAATTTGTTTCATATTGTAAAATGAAGTTTGTTAGTGCTAAATATATAATGAGCAACATAATTGCACTTTAATTATAATATCTGCGTGCACGGAATTGTATATTTCGTATTGAAATGCTGTTTGCCAATACGTTATGTTAAATTTGCAAATTAAATAATAACAATACATCGAAATTTCATGATTGGATATAGCATTTGCATTATTCCTTCATTTGGTATTCAAAATGTACTTCAATATGTAATGATTAGTATTTAGATCGTTAATGATCTTCTGTTCTGTTCTATTAATGGGAATGTCACTTGCTTAATATTCATGATTTCCAAGAAATAAGTTAATTTTTGTTTTTCCAATAAGAATACCGAAACCGATTCACTAATTGTAAATACATTGTACTATATTTATTTAAAATAAATAAATATAAATATATCATCACGGCATATTACCCATTTCTGGGTGTGCCAGTATCTACAACACATGTAGACATCGGTAATGATGATATATTTTACCGTGTGGGCGCTTACCAGGCGTCACTTCACGGGCACTCATAGCTGGTGTGGAGAGTGCACCACAGGGGTCACTTTTGTGTCATTTAAAATTGGAAATATTTGGCGTCGGTCGGGATCGAACCCTATATTTATTTATTTAAAGATATTTTTTTAATTTTATAAAAATAAGGTGTAGAGCTAAATGAATTTTCAATGGAATGGCAATAGAAAAATCATTTCGAAATGAAATTTTCGAAAGAGTAATACTTAATTATCCCTATATCCTGAATACATACACAAAGTTGTTTATATTAAAATGCAATTAGTTCTGCTTGCTGTACAGTCGTTTCAAAATTGCAATAATATTAGTCAAAAAGTTAAAGGCATTGAATGGACTACACTACATAGAAAAATAACATGCGGAGAAAATTTACAAATGTGGATTTTACAAACAAATCTAAAGCCAGAGCTATTCCGAAGTAAAATCCATTGAGCGATTTGTCATCGATACATGTAAATATTTTATATAAAAGAGACAGAACCGGGTATCTGTGCTGAAATACATGATGGAAAATAGCAAGTTTAGACTAGGGACTGTATTCCGAACAATTAATATATTTTGTATTTGTTGTATTACCCTTTAAAATATCATTAGACACAGGCATATGCTATCACCAAGTATTCATTTTGATATGCTAATTTAATATCTACAACTTGTTTTCAAATTTTCTTTAAGAAAAGCACCTCGTCATTTTTTACATCTAATAAAGTTTCTTATAAAATAAGGTACGAAGCCTAGTGATATATTTATGTTTATATTTCAAGGTGCTTAGAAATGAAATGTTAGATCAATAAAACAGTAAAAAGTAAAGAAGATTTACAACTAACAGTTATTTAAAATTGCAGCAACATTATTACAAATATACAGATGTTATAAATAACGTGCTCTGCATGGAAACTACTAATTAGTTGTCAGGTTTTGTTGCAACTTCCCTGTATCTCAAATGTCATAGTTTTATTTAGAAAAGAAAACAAATAAAGGAATATTTATGAGTTGAGTTATTAATTTAGATTTTACACTTTGAATGAGCTGGACTTTAATCGTCACGAGACTTTGTTCTGCTTTATATACGCTTTTTAATATATACAATCAAACAGAACATATAACAGAAAACTCTTTTATAAAATAAACTTAACAATTTGATTTAAACAAACAAAGTCACAAATACACATTTAATTTTCATTTATACCAAAAACCGTAAGGAGCAGTGAGAGAAGATTTTTAGACCAAATGTCATTGAAAATATTACCCCAATACAAATACAAAATAAATATTTTGAACTTTTACTTTGTAATGGCAGTGCGAATTACTTCGATCGTTTTTAAATTATAAATCACAAGAAAAGTATAAAAGTTTACAATTCAATTAAAAATTATTTCAGCCATTAATGCATTCTTGCTAAGAAGTTGAAGGTAAGAGAGATATATTAAGAATGTATTTATAAATAAAAAGTAATTAAGATAATTCCAGCATAAAACATGAATAAAACGTGATGTGTGTAATGGTAGTAAAACAATAATGAAAGCATGGAACGCTGCAATTACGTGAGGAAGAATAAGAAAACATGTAGAGAACAACTACTTTAAATATAAATTAATTGTTCTATTTCATAAAACATGTATCACACTATAATTAAGGCTTGCTGCATTGTTAATACACTTCCTAACAATTGTAGGTTAGGTGAGGTTATGTATACGACCCGGATTCATAAACGGGCATAAAAATTTTATGTTTCAAAAATAACAATAAGTAAATAAATACCTCATTATTTGTTAAGGTATGTAAATAAAAATATGGTCATAATTGTTTCCAAATTTTATAAGAGTAATTTTTCAAATTTAAAATTTTAAATTGTAGTAAATTAAAAAAGAGAGTGTGGGATATATAACAGAAAATAATGTAATACCAACTTGTATTACGATATTTGAACTGTAGGAAACATCACAATATATTATTTTATTATTTTCTTCGTTTTTTTTTTCACTATTGACTAAAGATTCAAATGTAAGAAAGTGGAATATATTGCGTTCAAGTATGTAACTAAAAATGACATGGCACACGATAAAGTCGTCGTTAAAGAATTGAAACAAGAGCTAATTACTATGTGTGTAATTAGCTCAGTAAGAAATGTATTTATTCAGGTTGAAATTTTCTTTCTAAAATAAAAATATTGCCACGTATGCAAAACTTCATGTTATAATATAAGCGCGCTGCTGTAATATATTATTATTAATATAAAGTAAAGTACTAATTTTATCAAAAGCTCTAATAAAAACGAGCTTAACATTTAGATTATTTCATGTAATAAAGAATTTGAATTTGTGATATAATTTGACAGTTTTTTTTTAAATACTAAAAACAAATATCAAATGGAGCAAAAGTTAAGTGAATATATTTGACTAAGATTGATGGTTTGTGTTTATATGGACATCCTGTACATTTTTGTAGTATATGAAAGAACAGAAAGTTTGTTTAAGCAATAGAATATATGTATGAATAAGGGCAAAACAAAAGTTTCTGCTTTCGAAGTTAACACTTTTTCTTTAACTATTATAGCCGCACAACTTCTAAACTCTTATGCAGTCTAGTGGTCTGTAACCCATCCAAGAATTAACCGTACATAACTTTGCTTGATTCCACAAATCACATATGAATTTTCATATTCAAAATGATAAGACACTAGCATATTAATACTATTTAATTCAATTTAAAATGTCATGAAAAATTTAACTAAACCTTTGAGAGTCCGTGATGTAACACGATACCTAGTAAGCGTCCTCATAGATACACTACGAAATCTATAAATAAAAGAAGATTGGCACACCCAAAAACGGGTAATAATCCGTAATATTTTTTCCATTTTCTCTTACAATAGTCAGGTAAGCTGCAATTAATATTTCAGTGGCAAAGATTTATATTTCGTCCGTCCGCCATCAAAAATTCATCATTCGGTGGCCTTACAATTTCCCATGTGATGTTGAGTTATAGACGTTTTTGGTCATTTTAAATCTGGGACTCATTAACATTGCAGTACGTGGTGAAAGAGAATTTTTAAATTTAAATATTGCGAGTGTAAATATTGAATAATTTGTGAGGCGATGAATTTGGATTTATGTCATCCAACTAGCTCAGAATGTAAGTAAATTTATTTAACTCGGATATATAAACATGGATATAATTACACTTGGTACGAAATGTAAAATTGTAATATAAAATTCTTTCCTAACTCTTTCCTAATTTATATAGTGGTATCTACTTTTGATATTTATAAAAGCAGATTATGGACTAGATATCCAACTTTTATAATACTGATGATGCAATAATACAAATCATGATTATTTTGAAAACATTCCAAAAGATTACAACTTGGTGCTTTTAAGAAGTGCAAAGGAAAGTATTATTAATAAATTAGGAAAGAGTGAAAAGATAATGTCAGCCACCGGGATTTGAACCCAGATCCACTGTCTTGTCGGGACAACGCTCTACCAATTGAGCTATGGCGGACTCCTCCCGTTGGCTCACATTATCTTCCACAAATGTTAGACTGAAAGATTCTCATTTTTTGAGAATTATTGCTAAACAAAACTACTTTAATGGCCGGTTGCAGAAACGTTCATAAATTCCTTGTTCAGTTAACGGACCATCAAAATGAACAAATTCGAATCAGTTCCCTTGTTCTTATGACATTAAAATCATTTCTGTCAAAAAATCGCATTGCATTTGTTCATTTTGACGAACCGTTGACTGATCAAGGAATTGATGAACGTTTCTGCAACCGGGCATAAAAAAATTAAAAATAAAAGTTAAAAAATCAATATTCGACTGTGTTAGGATGGAGGTAGGATACAGGAAAGTAAGAATTCTTCGGACTTGCAGTCAATTAATAAAATTTATTCACGCCGACGTTTCGACTATACAATAGTCTTCTTCAGGGCTAGAATGGTCTAGTCGAAAAAAGGAAACCACATGTGGATAACAGAACATACAACACGGACAATTAAAAAAATAAATAAATAAATATGAATAAATAAATAAATAGTTAAAAACAACATATCACAGAGAGAAAATCGTCAAAAAATTAAAAACTTGTCTTGGATGAGTACAATACATATGGAAATACAAATAACTATAGTAACGTACAAAAATTTATGAATAATCAAAGTTGAGGACTCATTGACTGCAAGTCCGAAGAATTCTTACTTTCCTGTATCTACCTCTATTAAAAATAAAATTCCTAAAAATATGATCAATGTGTTTTATTTTATTTATTTATTTATTTATTTATTAAATACACTACCCAAACAGGAAACATAACAAGTAGGGTAGGAAACAATTAAGATATATTGTAAGCACAAAATATGATGATAAATGATAATTTAACGATATACGAGCTGCATACACAAAAATAAATCAAAAACAATTATAGTTATTAATAATATAGTGATAGAATATGTTGTACGAACTCGAAACAAGGTCTACAGTACAGAAATATATTAGTATGAGCTGCAGGAAGGTAGAAGTATTTAATGACCTTCAATAATGACCATTGTATAAAGTTCATTTACATAAATATCCAATATAATATTTAAAAAATAATACTTGGCATGTTTCACAAGATTTCACTCTCTGAATCAACATCAACATCTTGGTCATTCTTTAGAGACTGGCCAATTCAACCAGTACCACAGGTAACACAGACGCGTTTCGTTCGTATTGGAGCTCATCAGTGTGGTGTACTGAAGCCTCTAGGAGGCACTGACTAGGTTGAGTGGACAGATGATAAACCATCCCAAGATAATATCATGCCTGTAGAGGTAACTAACCACATGCAAAGCCATCTATCGAGAACTCCATCAGTTTGGCCATCAATAAATAATAAAGAATGTACAATAAAGTACAATGCAATTGCGACACGTGATGAAACGTGTCAAGTATTACTTTTCAGATATTCGATTAAAACAGTTTCACCAAGTTTTGCAATTGCATTGTACATTATAGTACATTTTTTGCAATAAATATCCAAAATTTAATGTAATATTGTTCCGAACAAAAAAAGCTTCCTACTCAAATAAAAAATTAAAAATATACATAGATATGCGAGTCTGTTAAGATCTAACTAAAAACTAAATGAATTTGCGTATATATGCTGCACTCAGCCTTTCAGCATGAATTTTATTAAAGCGAAGTTTCTTGGAGGAAAGCAAATGGACTTAAATATTTAATTACTATGCAGCATTATATTTTTATCTTGCACATGTGCAATACCGTCCACGCCCAGAAAATTTGTATTGTATCATATTTTACAAGAAATTTTTAATAAAAATTTATGCCCGAAAAAGTTAATTTACCTAATCTCATATTTTATTCATTTTCAGATTCAATTATACGATATACAAACAAAACTAATTGAATTAAAATTCTAACATCAAACATTTTTTTTTTTAATTTTTTAACTGTAACTGCTGTTCTAACTTAATGAAGGAATTGTAAATATTTTCACAATGGAATATTGTTATAATGAATATATTTTTACAGAAGTGACAGCGAAACGCCAAATGATAATTATTATAAAATACTGGCTCTATATGTTCAAATAAATGTCAGCACTTATTATTTTAATTTCGAAGAAAAATACATGAAATATATACAAGTAAAAACATACGCATGCTGATCAATATTGTATTCAGCGCATTTTGGCAAAGTTTTACACTGCACGCAATTCTTCGTGTGCCATTAGCATTGTCATTAATTGTTTATCCTTCTACTCATTGGGGTTGTTCACCACTAGAAATTCCGGCACGAATAAATGATGATGATATTACCTACTCCGGTCTATTTCACTATATAATTCATTGCCACCGAAAAAGATGATCACATTAGCATTGTGTAGGGCATTTTCAAATCATTAACTTGAAGTATCATCATACAGGATAAATACTAGAAACCATAACATAGGCGTTTAACATGGGAAAAAAATATCATCTCTCAACAAAGAGTATCTCAATAATTCTATTTTAATGTCTTATTATTAACAGCCCGATTCACAAAAAGGTTTAAGCTAATCCTCATTTTTGGATTAGTGAATTCTATTCTATTCCGATATTTAAAATTTAATTTTCATGATATCAATAAAGGTAGATACTAGGATAGATTAGACTATATTTTAAATTATAAACTGTCAAAATTAGAGTAAAATTGGCTAATCCAAAAATGAGGATTAGCTTAAACCTTTTTGTGAATCGGGCTGTGTATTACTTACAAAAATATAATGCCATTTAACAGTTACTACATATAAGTTAATAAACAGTAATCATTGAATCGCATACAGCAGCCGACAATATCACTGCCGTCATTACCAATATCTGTGTACAAAACAGGTTGGTACACCCAGATTAGCACACCCTGTAATGAATAATATACCGTGATATATATATATATATATATATATATATATATATATATATATATATATATATATATATAAGTAAATACATTAGTGTAAAATTTATACACTAATTTTCATACTGCATTTACAATATGGAAAATATTAGATATAACAAATACATATTACCAGCCATATAAAAGTAAAAGAAAAAAAATAAACCTAGATCGGCTTTTGTTTTCTTACATAAAGTTGTCGGAAATATGTCGTGTTTGGTATCAAATGAAATGTTCTTTGTCGAACTGCCATGCAGAAACGTCAAAAGTTCGATAACTCAATAGGCTTTTGTTTTTCGCATAAAGTTGTCAAAACCATTTCGTGTTTGGCATAAAATGCAAGGTATTATCAAAAACTGCATGCAGAAATGTCAAAAGTTTGACAGCTTGATCGGCCCTTGTTTTCTGCATAAAATTGTCAGAACCATGTCGTGTTTAGTATGAAATGAGAGGTATGGAAAGGGCTGCCATGCAGAAATAGCAAAAATTTGATAGCACGATCGGCTTTTGTTTTTTGCATAAAGTTGTCAGAACCATGTCGTGTTTAGTATCAAATAAGAGGTATCGTCAAGGGCTGCTAAGCAGACATAGCAAAAAATTGACAGCATGATCGACTTTTGTTTTTTGCGTAAAGTTGTCAAAACCATGTCGTGTTTGGTATCAAATGAGAGGTATCGTCAAGGGCTGCCATGCAGAAATGTGAAAAGTTTGACAGCTTGATCGGTTTTTGTTTTTTGCATAAAATTCTTAAAACCATGCCGTGTTCGATATCAAATGAAAGGTATCGTCAAGGACTGTTATGCAGAAATGTCAAAAGTTTGACAGATTGATCGGCGAAACATAAGATAGTTGTTATGACGTTTAGGAGCTGTCATTGATTGTATGAAATATTGCAATAAAATAGAAGTTTTTACTTCGGACGTGCGGTCTTAAGCACACACAATTTTTTTTGTTTTGTAAAACGTATTATTAAATAAATTACAAAATTAAAACATAAATTGTCTGTACATACGTCAGTGAACATCATTTTTGAAAAAGTTTTGTTATCAATTTTGGTGAATTTTATAACTTTTGTACCTACTTACGTTTTTTTTTTTTTTTTAATATACGAAATACTTGTGTCTGATTACATTAAACTTCTTCAGCAATTACCCTAGTACTCAATTATTGGTTATACTAATGCCAGACTTCAAAATCGTACACCTGAAGCTTTGTAGTGATCTTTCGAAGACAAATAAATTAAACTATATATTGTTGTAATTGTAAATTATTTGTTCCGTTTCTTCCAAAACTTTGCTATCAATTTTTTTATTGAAATTGATGTGAAAACATTAAAGAAATCATGACAAATATTACCATCATCTACTGGCTACATTCTCTTAAAATTCTATTACAGTATATTCCACGCTCAATAACTGCCAACTTAAAAAACCAATCTATAATGAAAATATTTCCAACGTAAATGACATGTTACTTATGTTTGTGTCAATATTTACATTAAAGAATACCAATTATTAAGCTAATAAAGTTTTAATAATGCGATCAAATCAGCCAAAGGTACAAAGGTAACTCACAAATGTAAAAATTCGGATTTCTAGAGCAAAATTTCAAAACCATAAATTATAAAATAGCGAACAGTTGCAGCTTTCGAGATAAATCCGCATGAAACACTTTTTATTCCGCGGAAAATGTGATTATAGTGGTAGTTTTGTTAATAACAAAAATAACGAACGTGGAATTTAAACTCATTAATTAATTACATGAAAAACTTAAAACGTTGTTTGCGCATACAAGCTTATGTTTTCCCTAAAGCAAACAGAACATTATATATAGAAATAGGTTTAATTTATCGTGTTTCAATTGTAACACAAATGAATGTTTCACGAAATTACAGAAACAGTAAAACAATTATTAGTTGTCAAATAAAAAAGTTGTTAAATGTATAATGAAATTGTTTCTAGTTTGACAAATAAATGACCATTACAAAAACAAATTAATATAAAATGACACGAAATATTTTACGTACTTGACTCATTCTTTCATGAAACAAAAAACAAGGAGTAATATTTCCACATTAATTTTCAGGAATGACCTTTGCTTTAACGAAAGGAGCATTTCAGCTTTTTAAACTTTTTTTGTAGATTGATGAACAATAAAGCACAATACTATTTTTTTTTTCAAAGTATTTCCCTATATTACATGCTGCTACATTAAGAAACAAAACATAATAACAATATAATATTGTAATATTTTTATTTGAAACATTTTTCTGGATAACAATAGTTTAAGAGTTATTTGAAAAAGAAGAAAATAACCAAAATCAGTTTTTCGCCATTATCTAGTGACCTATGCATTTTTCTAGAAAAACAAAAGCTTCACTACTAAAATTGGTTTCTTATGCGGAAACTTTTGTCCCATTACATCAAAGTAGTAATTCTTTCAATTTCCGAAATTCTCTCCCAGTGGCACAAATAAAAAATCCTGTACATATTTTTAATTTCTAGTAACAACATATAATTAACCATTAACAATAAATTTATAAAACTATCTTTAGTTTAAACATCATTTAAGTTAACCAAATCAAATTCAACATACTGTATATACAAATAGTTAATTACTTGTACGATATGATATGTAAAAATTAATATTTCTGTTATCTATATGAAAACTGATTGCAAAAACTTTTAATTATTGGAATAAATGTATGTTTCTTTTGATAAAACCCAGTTAGTTAAAATAGGGGGCAACAGATTTCCCATTTTAATATCCTATGTACACCTTGAAATAAAATACCCGCTATATAATTATAGAGTTTTCAGTCCATTACACAAGCAAAAATTTAAACTGGTTGTTCTTGCATTAAGCCATATATATTTGTCTATTTATTTGTTTATAATTATTTAAACTAATCAATTTACATGTAATGTAAACTACCATCAGTCATGAATACATTGATTATTCCTATAAGTCTCTAACTATTATCTGAATTGTCTGTAACATAACATCTTTGCAATTTGCCCGTCGGTTTGAGCTAATTTAAAACGGTACTTTTTGCTCCACGGAGTCTAGATCGCGTTTTCTTTTCTTTGTGAAGAGAAAATATTTGCTGATTAAACAAATTATAAATTAGTGACTAATAGCTAGGGTGTAACGACTTCCTGCGTTAAAAGAGTAAAAAGTTAAAAAAAAATCCGCAATCACATCGTCGTAGTAAAACCAATAATCGATGTTTAAAAACTGCTTTGGCAGAGTCAAAAAGGCGAGTTAAAGTGCACAAAGACCACAGTGTGTTACTCAATTAATAAAAGAGCAACAACGCTGTTGTCGGCGAACAAACAAAAAGCCACAAGCTCCGCCTTTCGCGCACTCCTAGTAAAAACAAATGTGGCAATGGCTATGGCGGGGGAAAGTATCGCATCGCATAGCCTGTGGTTTGCGGATTGTTTCACGTCGCACGGTAAATCGTAGGCGACGCGAAAGCGGCGCTCAGCGTCGGGTTGTCGTGTGCGCCATACGAGCAAGGATTAAACCGCCGGCTCAAGCCCACCTAAAGGTTTCCTTCATTTATATCAGAGACGCCCAAAACTTTCACAAGGATTATTTTTCCGTGTTAAGCAAAAAGGTTGTATCTAACATTTTCATCCAAAATCAGTTGTTGTATCAAAACTTCCAAGTACTTATTTTGCTGTCTGGTTTAGAAGTCGTATGTCCATATTTACGAGCGTAAATCTAATTTTATATTTAATAACTCAAATAAAATTACTAAACAAAAAAAGTTACATGTACATTTTTTTAATTCTTAACTATATCCTTAATTTTTGTATTCAAGGAAGTATTGTAGTATTGTGTAACACAAATATCTAAAATTTATTTGTAAACAGTAAGAGAAGTAAAAGACAAAACTAACAAAATGATAATACCTCTGAAACTCAAAACTATAGTTGATATAGTTACGACCTTCTTGTTCTTGTACGGCAGTATTCATGCCACGAAATTTTCTGTCATAAATCCAATACCACCAAATATGTGATTGCTATAAAATTATACTTTTTCAATTATTTCTTACAAAAAACTTTACTTTAATAAAATACTTCCAAACCGTATCGGTTTAACATATTCTATATATCTACCTACTGTTAACTTCCATCACCTTCAAAGTATCCATAATTGTTCTGTAAAGCATGGTGGTTTGGTTTTTAGTATCAGTCAGTCACTCAATAGGAGTGTTCGATCCCGACCGACGCCAAATATTTCGAATTTTAAATGGCACAAAAGTGACCCCTGTGGTGCACTCTCCGCGCCAGCAATGATTGGCACACTCAGAATTGGGTAATTTTCCGTGATGATATATTTATATTTATTTATTTATTTATTTATTTTAATACGGGTGTGTATAAGTACAGTAAAAATATTTTAAATATTTGAGCGGTCTCTGTAACCAGACCGCGTGGTAATGATATTGAGCTTCATCGATAAAGATTTTGAAGATACAGTTATGAAGGTGATGTAGAAAGTGATGATGATTCAGATTTCAACGAAAATGATCAGGTACTAAGCGAATATGGTTCATATTCTATTACTCATTTAGTGAAGATAGCAAACATAGTGAGAATAGTAAATAAAATAAAAATAAATATATCATCACGGCATATTACCCATTTCTAGGTGTGCCAATCTGCTTTGTCACAGATATCAGTAATGATGATGACATATTTGTACCGTGCGGGTGTTTACCAGGCGTCACCTCACGGACACTCATTACTGGCGTGGAGAGTACACAACAGGGGTCACTTTTGTACCATTTAAAATTCTAAATATTTGACGTTGGCCGGGATCGAACTTGTTTCCCCAGGTTTACGACCAGACACTCAGGTACGCGGCCACGGGACCCCATAATAGAATAGTAAATAATAATAATAACAATAATAATAAAAAAAAAAAATTAACAGCAGGAGTATAAAAATAACAAATATTAATAAAAGAAGTAAATGCAGCTATTGTTATTATTACGTGCAAAAAATGTGTTGATTAACTTTAAATAGCGTAAAGATGACGTACTTAATCGTTTCGCAATTCACAGGGCCCCTCTTGGAATCCTGTTCAGACATGAATACATTAGTATTGAACATTAGTTCATTTCCATTAATCTATAATCATAAAAATTAATTGTCTAAATATGACTATTATTAGTTGCGCGCCCGTAAAAATTTATTAATAAAAATTGTGTTTATGAGCCAGTACCAAAAGCCAAACACATTAACATGATGTAGGTATACATGTTAAACTTGAATTTAGTCTATTTTTAAATACTTCATAATTTATTCAATAACAAATCCGATTTGAAATACTTTATTTAGAGCCATTATCCTAAGTGACGCATTAGATAGAATTTTTATTTAAATATTTCAGTATTTTAATAAAAAAAAAACCGGTAAACTTCCAACACATTAGAGCACTAATTCATCGTAGGATTATCACGCGGATTAATAACTCCAAATGCAGTAATTATTCATAAAACTATAGTCTTTATTCCGGGCTATACAACTAGGATATAGTGAAATGTTTCAAAATATTTTCAAATGGCAGAAATTCTTTCCCAAAATGATTGTGTATTTGCACAAAGAACATACGACAAAATTCTGACGTAAGGTAACGAAAAATATAAATAAAAAAAAAAACAGTTAATAGGAGGCCCTATTCACTGACTTTAAATCGAGCAATTCTTAGAGCAGAAAACATGACAGATCTGATACAAAGGACAACGTACAGCGTACGGAAGAATACTTCACAACGAGTGGGCTCCCAACTTTTCAAGTACTTAATGCCGTTGCTTTTCCTTTGTAGCTTTTCTACATTCTTAACACAAATAGAAGGAATAGAAAAGCTATTATCTTATCCCACACATGATGACCTATACGAATAAGATTAGCTACAGGGGATGAAGTGTGTTTATATTTACTTATTGTATAATAATAATAATAATAATAATAATAATAATAATAAAAATGGAATGAAAAAAATTAGATTAGTATTACACATTTTATGCAAATTTAAATTCATTTCATTAAAAATTCAACATATTCAATACTAGTACATACATTCCAATAAATAACATGTCATATCAATTTTGTTCTTCATTAATCAACTTGATTATAAAATTATGTACCTTTAGCATTTTCATTCCAAATAAATGAGTATCAAGCAAAATATTATAAATAGATATTATCATCACAATTTATTACTAATTTCTGGGTGTGCCAATTCTCAAATTTCATGGATGAGGCAAATTCAGGGTTTTAAAAAATTGTATTTGTTTTAATGTTTTTTTTACCCAGTAGAATTGTAAAAGGTTTTTCAGAAAAACCGGGTGTTCTATATGGGATAAATAAAAAAATCAAAGTGGGTTTATAGCATTTTTTTAAAAATAAAATTTTTAAACCAGGTTAGGTTTTATATGATTTTTATGGCTCTTTCATAAACCCACGTGGTTTGTATATGGATTTTTGAGTAAAAAACGGGTGGGTTTTACAGTATATGAGTAGTTCAAAATTAAAATACATTTCCATTTCATTGAAATTTCTTTATTATATTGAACATCTTCAAACCTGCGATGCACTCATCAAAAGAAATCGTGCAGCACATGATAGGAAATAAAGATTCATATCAAATTCAAAGCGCGTTTTAATGTTTTTAACTATGGTGGAGTAGTGGATGAAAAATTAGAAATATGCCGATGTAAAAATGTTCAAAATAATAAAAAACTTTCAATGGAATTGAAGTGTACTTTATTTTATAACTACTCATCGGCTACCATTATAGGAAACAGAATTTCATGCTGAACTCAAATTTTGAAACCGCGTAATCATATTTTTAACCGTGTAAAAGTGGTGAATAAAACAGGGTAATGAACCGATTTGAAAATGTGTCTAACTTGCATAGTCCTCAAGATCTTTATCCAATTGAAAATCTTTTGAAAACTATTTACGAAAGTATTACAAGGACTATCAATAATCTCAAGAAAAATATTTAAAATTATAACAGATGTATGGAAATATATAATCATCGGTAATTTACTTACAATGTAACGACAAATGTAAATAAATAAATAAATATATCATCACGGCATATTACCCATTTCTGGGTGTGCCAGTATCTACAACACATGTAGACATCGGTAATGATGAAGATATTTTTTACCAGGCGTCACCTCACGGGCAGTCATAGCTGGCGTGGAGAGTGCACCACAGGGGTCACTTTTGTGCCATTTAAAATTGGAAATATTTGGCGTCAGTCGGGATCGAACCCGGTTCCCCCAGGTTCGCCTGAGTAACGACAAATGTAATCTGTTATAAATAATTATTAAAGTATTCCTTATGTAACATTGTTAATTTTTTGTGTTATTTAAATTTCTTTCATAAATTGTTATTCTGGATAATTATTTTTAAAGTAAATATAAGATTTTAATATAAGCTTTGTTCGATGACATGTACTAGGCCGCTCTAGTGTTAACTTTCTTACACTAACATGTTTTATGAGAAACGGGCAGCTTCTGGCAGGCTGTTCGATGACAAAAATTTTAAGAACTAGTGCTCACGTTTCTGACCTGACTCGAGAGGTAGTGTAGAAAGTGCAGAGTAGGAGTGGGGGTAACTAAATGTTGTTCGGTAGACATTTTAATTCTATCCTATCTACACATCTGTTTATTAACCTAAAATTTTACACATTAAGAAAATAAAATAATGGATTCAGATATAGTATATTCTCTTTGTTTTGTTATATAAAGAATTAATTAATATATCTGTCTCTGAATCTGATGAAGAATCAAGTGATGATTGATCTTCGTCAGAATCGTTTATTAGTTCAAACATTATGCTCTTTAAAACAGACATTTCTGCAGTTACTTCTTTGCAGCTTTATGATATGACTGTGTTTATAAACAACCTAACCTTTTACACCTTTGGCTACGCTTGGCTTGATTACTCACAACTGAGCAAACTTGCCCAAATATACACTAGTGTGTTTTATGAAACCACAAGAATTAGACTGAACTAGTGTACACTACACTGCACTGCACTATTCTGCTCTGCACTTCAAGCACTTCTCATCGAACAGAGCTATAGTCGTTCTATTTTTGTCGCACCTAATATCCGTATTCAAATATAGAAGTACTTTGAAAAATTTAGTAACTAGTGGATTTTTATGGGTTATTCTAATCAAAATCGTATACATTTTATATGAGTTTTGTAAATAAAAACGGGTAGGTTTTATATAGTTGTTTAAATAAAAACCGGAATGGACTATATGGTATGCCCACTGGATATCCGTGAACTAATGAGCACTGACAAACAAAATTACAACGAAATGAAGATGAAAAAGACGAATGTCTGAGTCGTATGATAACGATTTCTTAATTGTATCTTTTGTTAAGGTTAATTAATCTCTACTTATAAATGCACGAGTTTGAGACTCACTGATTGAGTGGGTATCCCAAGTTGTTTGCGTGGACCGTCACGCACCAACGCCGATTGGGCAATATAAGGTAGCTGAGCTAAACTGGAGCCAGGCTCCCGGAGTCCGGACTAGGGTTACGTTTCAAGCTGCGATTACTCGCGCGTTACCTAGACCGTGTCTTTTGCCCTGCCACAATGATGAACAACGTATAGCCCAATTTACCGAAAAAACAGCCACGAATTTTCACTGAGGCTTCGCCCAATTCCACTCGTAAAAAGGACTCCGGGGTTGCTACTTTCGATTTATGGAAGACAAATAGATTCAAATCCATTCCAAAGTTTCAAAACTATTTGTTTTGTTTAAAGGATTATAGTCAAAGACTGCTACATCCTAATGTTAAAGCGCGCTGAGAAGCACAAATGCACGGTTTTACTGATGTTTAATTTTATTTATAAAAATAATGAAACAAGATTAAAGCTCCTAGAAGTAAGATAAATATATATTTTCCAAAATTTGTTATATGATACTGTTGAATTAATTAAATTTAATAATGTAACACGACGGCGAATTTAAAATTAACGGGACTATTTAAAAATGGGAAAACGCGGGAATCTAAATTAAATAATTTGGAATTTAAAAAAAAAACAATTAAATAATCCAAATTATTGGTAGCGTGCCACCAGGTTATTTATGGGTAAATAACCAAAACCTAATTTTGAATTTAGATATATTATTCAAATGGATGGCCAAAAGTTATTTATTAAATTTGGAATATAAACTATAATTTTATTTGTTTGGAGGGCAAGGCGATATAAGGATGAAACAATTTTGTATTAAATAGCTATATTAACAAAATATAATTAAAATAGAAGATTACAATACAATAAAAATAAAAACAAGTAGAATTTTATAAAATAAGTTAGAAACAGAGCGGAAAAAGTTACATTATGAAAAATATTATTATTAACTTACACAACTAAGAATATTTACACTATATACACTTACACCCTGACTAATTAATAGCTTCTTACCCCATCTTGACTATTCCGACTAACCTCGACTAACCAACTGACTAATTTTTCGATCGTCAATTTATTGTCCCTGATTATCCCATTGTTTGACACTACATCACCAATCTGGATTCTTATTGGTCAATTCTGACGTCTGCGCACCAATCAAGTACCGCGTTCATCAGAAGCATCACGAGAGAAACAACCATTGTCAAGACCAAGATGATTCACATTCTCATGAAGAAAGCTCCAAATATTAAGTTTTTGATAAGCAACAAACAACAGAATTTAGACTAATGACTTTTGCCGAATTATTTATTTGCTACAATTAATTATAAATTAAAAGTAATAATATTCGTACAAGAGCATAATACCGAAGAACATTGTTACAATAATGTAGAAATAAAACTAATAATTTAAACTGGTCAATGATTTTTATATATTTTGATCTCTATAAAATACTAGAATGTGCTAAAATTTGTGAAAAAAAATACCGCGCAATGCATTGTCCCCATTTTATATAATACTATGGCATTTTCATTTCGGTAAAATAAAACGATTATATAGAATTTTATGTTAACGCTGTTACGTTGTATTTATAAAATGGAATGATGAGCTATTGAAAAAGTCGTTATTTAAAATACATTGCCCGAATGATTGGATATAATAATTATTTGTGTACATAAAATACATTGATTGTAAATTGTATTGTTAATGGTATAATACATGTAGATAATTGTAAAATCTTCATTTTCTTTTACATTATAGCACTGAATATAAAAAGCATGTGTTCACTAATCATTACAATTATTATCCGACATCTGTGTAATATATTCCCGTTATGTTCTATTCACATATACATACATACATATCATTGATACAATCAATTCATATATGTATGTTAAAGCATGAGAGAAGAGCAAGTCTTTATGTCTGAAATATTTCAAAATTTGGTTTTTAAACAGTGTAGTGTAAACTCACAATTTAAATGTTTGGGTAAGAACATTAAATATGTAAACGATTATTAATATGCAAGCTATTTGTAATAATGCATGCAAATCATATTGTGTCAAAATTCACTTAATCTCTACAAAATATGTCATAACAGCTGTATTGTTATTACAATTATAATTCTGTGGATGATTTCCAAATTGCAATGGATTGTTATACATGTGCTTTGAACAATGTTTCTGAATTATCATTCTAATTTCATTTTGCATGATTATACATTAACAAACGATGATTTATATTAGACGCAATATTGACTAAGTTAATCTAAATAGTAATTTATCAATACACAGAATATTAAATAGTTATATTGAAAGTTATATTTTTTATAATTCTAAATTGCTGTACGCATACCATTCTTACTAGTAATAATAATTATGTTCTATATTGAAGCTTCAAAATGGGTTAATAATTTTTCAAATATCGTTGTGAGTTAAAATATAAAATTAACCAGAGAGCATTTCTGAATCATGATTTATAATTGACAGCTTTAAATGTTATTAATTCAGACTGAAATCAATTTGTCAGTTTTTAAGTTGGCTGGGAATTTTCAAGAAGTGAAAGGAAAGAATGGTGGAGTATATTATTGTTGAAGTTAGCTACTTTGAACATATTTAAAACACAATTCTAAAAAATATTAAACAAATGTCTTTCGGAAAGTTAATGAATTGAAAAACCTATATTTTTTAGTTAAAATACAAAATTTAATTACGGTTTTGTATAATTTATATTATTTACCCTCATGATAAATTCTAATTGCTACTCTTATATATTCAGTAACGACATTTGTAGCATACATTTAAAAACATGTTTATAAAAATATCAATTTGTAATTGGATTATCAAAATGTCATTTTTGTATTCGTAAATAATTCGGGGTATTTGGTCGATAGATTTTTAATAATTTGTATTATTTGAGCTGAAACGAATTTGCGCGGACAGAATACAAATCTATATTAAACGCAAGGAGGAAAACATTATATTTCACAGCACGATCGAGTAGAGTTAAGGAAAATCATATTAATTTTTTTCATACTCCAAAAGTAGGTAATACATTTCATTGAAATAGGGCAGTTAATAAAATAAAAAAGTTATTTATTTAAAAGGTTTGATAAGTGATTGTTTGGAATGAGATCCGTATGACAGTGCATGAATGTTTTTATTGTAAAAGTAACTCGGTAAGCGAAAACGTATAACGGCAGACGAAAGATGGCGTGGTTTTTTCAAATGTGAAATTTGTTAAATTGCTCGATGTGTTTTCCTGGTTCCCGATCCTTCGGTCGAATAAATATGTAGTCAGGAGTTTTTCTTACGCTGTGCGAAGTTTTTATCCGCTTTTCCCACGTTTTCCGAGTAGCCAATGGTACCTTCATCCGTTTTTTGTAAGGGATAAAAGGGAGACTTCTAATTTATGAAACAACAGTTTTGCGGGAACGGTGCCATTTGCATCTTCTTGTTTTTGGTGTTTTTTATCACTTCTGCACCAATTATTGTTACATTTATTACTTTTAAATACTATATTCGTTATTAAAACTATTGCTACGACCATAATTTAAATTAATTAATTCATTCATATATTTAGAATTTTAAATAACACAAAATAAACCCTATAGTGCACTCTCCATGCCAACATGTGTGCTCATCAAGTGACGCCTGGTAAACGCCCGCACGGTACAAATATGTGCAAATTGGCACACCCTGGAATGGATAATGTGCCGTGATGATATATTTATTTATTCAATGAATATAAATGTCTAATTTTAGAATTACGGTATTATTCAGTTGTTTATTTTTGTTCGGAACAAAATTGGAATAAAGTTGTAACAATGAACACAATTCATTGTAAATATTTTCAAAATCACTAAAAAACTCTTTTAACAAAAATTAACAATTAAATACTAAGCATTTACCCCGGTGGAGTAGTGGGCAACGTAGACACTCACGACACAAGGGTTCTGGGTTCGAATCCCGGGTAAGGCATGGTCGTTTGTGGGTCCTTATTCATTTTCCTAATTCTATTCTCGTTAGCATAACGATAAAAATGTGATCTTATAAGAAATCTTCGAAGAAATCTGGCTTATCCATATATACAATATCACCCGCTTACTGAATTGTATCAAAAAGCGTGTAATAAAATAAATAATAAAAAATGTTACAAAATCTCAAACACATAAGAACAACTCTATAGTTTTCTGTCAATAAAATTTGAATTTCACCATTATATCTGGAATTTCTACAATAATGGACTAAAATATTCACTTAATTCCAAGCAATATTGTTTTATTTTTCCATTAATTTTATATATTTTATATAAATAAAATTGTAATTGAGTTTCAAAACCCTGGTATTTACAGAATGTATTAAATATTAACATGTAAATCTTACGGTTGTTTATCATTTAACCTGCTAAATATTTAGACTGTTATTGATCTTGTAGCACAATTTGAATATTAAAACAATAATTTACATTTCGAATTGTATTCTAATGAATTTGGTAAGAATTTCAATTATTTCAAAATAATACTTTGCTGGGTTTCATCAGCTAATCACACTTAGAAAAGTTTTTCAATACATTTAAAATCCCCATTTGTATACACGTGTTTTTATTCATGTTCACATGAAACAGTTATTCATTTTCCGCTTTTCTTTCATGTTGCAATGATTACATTTGTACCCTTAACTACGGCAATAGTTTAAGTGATGAATAAAATATTTACTTGTTTATCTTTGTATTTAATTTAACGATGTCTCGTTAAGTGCAGAAGGTTTGCACAGTTTTCTTACAATTGCTTTATTACGTTTTGTAGAAGAAAAATTTTATACTAGCAGAAAGTTATATGAATTCAACTTTTTAAGAAGATGTAATTAAATTGTTTTATAGTTCACGTGTTTTACTATTTCAAGATGAAAGAAATATATATTGTTTTATCATGTTTTACATTAAGAAATAATGTTTTTATATGTGCAACCATTGCATACAATGTTATACATCTATAAAATAAATAAATATATCATCACGGCATATTACCCATTTCTGGGTGTGCCAGTATCTACAACACATGTAGACATCGGTAATGACGATATATTTTACCGTGTGGGCGCTTACCAGGCGTCACCTCACGGGCACTCACAGCTGGTGTGGAGAGTGCACCACAGGGGTCACTTTTGTGCCATTTAAAATTGGAAATATTTGGCGTCTGTCGGGATCGAACTCGGTTCCCCCAGGTTCGTAACCAGACACTCAGGCCGCGACCACGGGACCATATATACATCTATTGATGAAGTAATATAAACTCCTGTTCAAAATTATTGTATTTTCGCGATTTTTTAGGATGCATTTGATAATTTAGCGTCCTATACATATGAAAATAATATCAATTAAAAACTAATTTTTATTTATGTGTCAGGTATTTTATTGTTTTCCTGTCTTTACAGCTGTAATAAGGAAAAAGTATAGATAAGTTTAAAAGTGTTTTCCGTATAATTTGAATTTAATTTAATGTTTCTGTGTTTCATTAAAAAAATTAACATTAAATTGAATGGAAAAAAGACCGCACTGGGCTCGGGACGTATATGAATATTTAAATACAACAAGAATTAACCGTTTGGAATGGCCACATAGATATCTAGACTTAAATTCAAAACAGCATGCATAAGATATGCTAAAAAGAAGCATAAGAGGTCTCTTACCCACCCTGCGCACTTTAGATGAGCTAGAGGAAGCTAGGCTACAAGATCAGGAAAACATACCTCACCATGCGATTCTAAATTTAATCCGCAACATGGAACGAAGAATGCAAGCCGTTATTAGTATAAGAGGTGGCAATACCAAGTATTAAATGATTTTTGTCCATTAAATTTTTAATTTTTTTTTATGGGGTCTCGTGGCCGCGTGCTTGAGTGTCTGGTCGCGAACCTGGGGGAACCGGGTTCAATCCCGACCGATGCCAAATATTTCCAATTTTAAATGGCATAAAAGTGATTCCTGTGGTGCACTCTCCACACCAGCTATGAGTGCCCGTGAGGTGACGCCTGATAAGCGCCCACACGGTAAAATATATCGTCATCATTACCGATGTCTCCATGTGTTGTAGATACTGGCACACCCAGAAATGGTGCCGTGATGATATATTTATTTTATTTTTTTATTTTATTTTATTTAAAAAAAATCAAATTGTGTTCATTTTGTATAATATTGTAATTTTTAATTTAAAGGTATATTATTATTTTCTACAAATTTTTAATAACCCACAAAAGACTAATTTAAAAAACATCTGATGTGGTCAACACAATACCTCCCGCGCTCCCGCTATTTAATTTTAATTAATTTACATTCATACGTATATATTTAGTAATCCTGCAAACTATATTAAGTTACTTTGCGTATATCTATTGCTGTACATGATCTATTTTGTTAATGTGTAGTTGTAAACTAATATTTGACACTTTGATAACAAGAGCTTATTGACAGCTGTTTGATTTATAGTACTGCCAAACATAACAAACTTAAATCGGATCATCCTGTACATTTAATATTTATGTATGAAGGAAAATATATTATTTATTCAAATCTTAATTTCATTAGAAATAATACAATCTCCTTAATACGGTTTCATTATTAATTTTAATGTAATTGCATCCTGACAGTGACATTTGTTTAAATATGTCAAAATTGTTATTAAAATATTATGTTTTTGTTCGACGCATAAGCAAGAAGATGTACAATAATAAATTATTTTATATTTAAAGTTATTTACTAATTGCTATCATCGTAGAATTAAATATTGTACCATTATATTTGATTTTTATTAGTAAATGTTGCTGAAAAATTATATTCAATGAATTTTTTACAAGAAAAACTGTTAAAAGTTTGTATAAATGATACTTCCGGTTATCCGATATACCTACATTAAAAACTAATGAGCTCTTCCCACATTAGTATAGAAAGGGTTTACAAAATTTCAAAATTTTCAGATTGATAGTATTTGAGTACTAATCGTGCACACGATCCATATATATATATATATATATATATATATATATATATATATATATATATATATATGTCAAAACGTGCTTATTTACTAAAATCTCTATATGCGATTGTTAGCACGATCCTTATACCTCCCTTACCTAGGATAGCGGGAGGTAAATACCATAAAATATATGGAAAATAAGCTTACTTTGTAAAATAAAAGAAATATTTAAAGTGGTGCGATAATTGCGAAACAGGAGTTTATATTTCAAGATCATTTTCAATATTGATATATTATGAAACACGAAATTCTCAACTCTGAATTGTTAGGACCTCTGGCATGTTTAACATGGTGAGTAATCTTAGCTTCTCTGTTCAACTTTTTTCTCATATTCATGCTACTAGTAATGAGAACTGAGTTTTTAAAATATGTATTAGTTTTGTAAATAATCTTTAAGCTTAAGGCATAATTTTAATTAATATTAGATATAATTTATCTTTAGACTTCCTTTTATTAATAATTATTTCATAATATAACAAATTTGAAATATCTATGTGAAGAGAAAGGCACAATTTTAATTTTGGGTAAAAGTGACCGTGACTCAGTTTCATCGATTCGTGTAGACACCAAATGTCAGTGCCTTCGGGTCAGCATACAATAATTAATTAATGGGGTAATTTCACGTCATTTACATGTAATACTACTATGCAATAAATTCCACACCCTTAATTGAAAATTTAAAATTGAATGCCCCAAATTATGACCTCAAAGTAATGGATAAATTAGCCGAAAGACAGGATAAATCATTTACGTTATTAATTAAACTAATTATAATTATGAAATGAATACCTACTAACTTAATATATAACTTTTTGACGGAAAAACTTTGTTTTAAATTGGACTTAATTACAATAAGCAGATGCTGTGGCGTTCAAATATTTTACATAATATTTATAATATAATCTTTACAAATAATGTAAATTAAAACTGGTCTAGCGCTGAAAGATGCACCCAATTTAAAAAAAAATATATAACATTTTGAAATGGTATCCCTAAAACTCGGACTGCATTAAATTAATTAATAATAATAAATAAAAAAATAAAATGTTGAGTTTTTATAAAATACATAGATTGAACCAAAGCGTTCATACTGATTCTATTAACATTTTTTAAATATAAAATTTTTAAAAATCATACTTGACACGTTTCACAAGATTTTAGTCTCTGAATCAACCTCTCAGTCATTTATCAGACTTTGACCCATTAACCAGAACCACAGACGCGTTTCGCTCTTACGTTGGGCTCATCAGTGTAGTATACTGAAGCCTGTAAGAGGCATTGATTAGGTTCGGCAGATATAATAAATGCACAAGTAACTAACCACATGCAAAGCCATCTATCGTGAATATTTGACCAGTTATAAATAATAATAAATGTACAAAGTACAATTGCAATACCTGTGAAATTGTTTTAATACAATTTAAAAAATCATACTTAAAACGTTCCAAATTTCAGTTTCTGAATAAAATTCTCGGTCAATTATCAGAGACGCGTTTCATTCTTATTAGAGCTCATCAGTGTGGTGCACTGTGTACTAAAGCCTCTGTGGTTCTGGTTGAGTGGATCAGTCTCTGACAAATGACCAAAAGGCTGATTCAGAGACTGAAATCTTGTGAAATGTGCCAAGTAGGATTTGTAAATTTTATATCGAAACAGTTTCACTAAGTATTGCAATTTTACTTTGTACATTTATTATTAATTTTTAAATACTTTTGAAGCAGAGATTCATATTTCTCAAACCAGAAAGATCAATATTAAAAAATAATACAATATTTATTCGTTCAAAATGTTTAATATTTCTTTTACAATAAACGTTAAAGCGACGAAATTTATCTCGTACTAATTTTAAAAAAATTCTAAACAGAAAAAATTGTTTGATAAACAATACGTGTAATATTATACCGGCCGGTAAGAACAAAGCATTTTTGAATCGTTCAATATAGAATTAAAAATCCTTTGATTATGAAATACTGTCCCACATCAAAAGATTTTTTTTCTTTTTTGTTCAACGTAATTCTTTGCTTTGTTTTCTTTTGATAACAAATCGCTCTTTATGTTGGCGCAGTATAAGATAACTCACGTCTGACATTGACACATCATCTTAACGCAACACGAGCCGTACTCATCTAAAATGCAACATATATTTCCAGACCCATCATTTTTGGTGGGTTGCACACAATCAGATGAGAGCCATCTGATTGTAGACCAGGATAATTTAGATTCAAATTCCATTACAGCAAAATCAGTAAAATATAAGTAAATATTATACATAGTGATCCAGAATGACTGAAGGTACCGCCTCGTTCTGATTTTTTGTTTGCCGTGTCGTTGTGAAAGTGAAATACGATTGACAGATTACACAGAAAAAATATCTGATGTGGACACCACATGACTTCCTTGTACGCCTGTTACACTATACATATTTCGTTAATAATTAAAATATGTATTATAACAGACCCAATCATAAAATTGCACGTATTTGACATAATTTGACATTGACATTAAATTCTTTATTTTTTTGTTAATTTTTGTCCTAATTCATAACAAACTTATTTACAGAAACCAAAAAGTACATAATCTTTAAATTTACATATCTCGCTTATACAAAGAACTAATTTATTCATACTTGTTGTTTTCGACGCAGAATTCAATTCTCTAAAACTTTTATTTGAAGCATTTGTTATTAAAATCAAAATAACACCATTTTTTCAAGAAAAACAGATAACAGCTTCAAGTAAAGTATCACTTTCGGGTAGACCATTTTAACTAAAATCTATTATGTTATTCCCATTGATATAAAAGTTTTATATACCAAATGTGAAAAGTTTTGGATTATATTTTAATGTAGTTTTTTATTAAAATCTATCATAGGCTTCAAGAAAAGTACCACTTCCGGGTAGACCATTTTAACTAAAATCTATTATGTTATTCCCATTGATATAAAAGTCTTATATACAAAATTTGAATTATACTTTAATATAGTTTTTCATTAAAATCTATTATAGTCTTCAAGTAAAGTACCACTTCCGAAAGTTATGTAATGACCAAAAAGAGAGATGCACAACTAGATGTTATAGCAGTCCTAAATACAAAATTCTAACTTTCTACGGCTTCCCGTTTTTCAGTTATGCGAGATACATACGTACGTACAGACGTCACGACGAAATGGATTCAGGGATGGTCAAAATGGATATTTCCGTTGAAATCTGGACACCGAAATTTTTCGCGATTACAATACTTCCTTTACTTCGTACAAGGCAATAAAAAATAATTGAAATTTTGTCTAATTATAATTAGATATTATTCTATTAGGCAATATGTCTAATAATTTAGTATAATTTACAAATCTTAATTTAGCATTTTAACTAACCCGAAATAGGTAATAAATATTTTGTAAATAATCGTTAATTTAAATATGCAAATAATTATTTTAAGTACTTATTTTATTTAAGTTTACTATACTTTGGCTTCATTATTTTTGTCCTACTATTTTCGGTAATTTAGTTCATTTCTTTATTTATGTTTAGTTCAATACTAAATGTAGTCATTTAATCTAATTTTGTATTTAATTTTACTATAATTTGTTACTACAAATTTAGAAAATTTAACTAAATCAATTTAGATAATTTAATGAAAACATATTAGTAGGCTGAAAATTAAAGATTTGTTTAGTTGATTCAACTACAATTTTGATGGTTTTTTTTCTGTGTACACTGGTGTACAGTGAATTTTTGAAAAGGGATGAAAATAAATGTACTCAGGATATTTACAGTAGAATCAATTTTATTACGAAAATATGCTTCTGAAATTAACATGTGATGATCTTCCGTTCCATTCTAACGTACGATGACTTTTCCAAAATTTAGGTAACATAAGTAACAATTTGACTGCCGGTAAAATGATTTTTTTTTTCATGGAAGATAATTTTGATCATAATCGAATCTTTTTCAAACCTCGAGACTTTCATTTATTCTGGATTTCGTCATTTCGTCATATTTCCAAAGAAAATAATTTGAGATATACTAGATAATTTAAAAAAGTACTTCTTCTTGCTGAGAGTTTGAGAAAAGAGGATGTTTGAAACTAGTCAATAATGCAATATCCATTAATCGAATTCTGAACTAGTCTATTTCGTGTGTTACCGTCCTACTTTTGGTAAAAATTCTCGACAGAACGGCTCATCATTTTTCATAATACACTAACATTAGCATTATTGCGTGCTAGGCTCCAGGCTGAGTTCGCCACTTTATCTTGTCGCATCTTAATAACCTATTCGTAAGCCAACACTACAGCGGCAATCATTTCTGAATTACAATGTAGCAATCAATGCGGTACGGATGCGGACCTATACATCTCTTTAATACCACAGCTTTTTTTACCCTACTAAAAACAGAAATAAACCGAAAAATTCATACCGGAGTAAAAAGTTACATTCGGTAAACATTTATAAGTATACCGAGAGTTTTTTATCAGCGAACATAGACGTATGATATTACCATAATTACATTTAAAATGATTGACAGCAATGTATTATTGCGATTTTTTTTAACTGAACAGTTGTCAAAGTCGTCAAACTGTCATCTTTCAAAATGATGTACAATTATTGAAGAAAAAGTGCAAATCATATCATGGTATAAGTGCAATATGAGTCTACGACAAAATATATAGAATTACAGGATGCGTCAATGGACAGCATTAAAAGAAAATCAGAACAAGTAAGGTAATTAATAATAAAAAGCATTAAATTATATAGATAAAAAGAATTTTGGAAATTGACAGATGGCAGCTTGAATTCTTTGACACTCCCTATGTTCAGTTAAAAAAAAACGCGTTAATGCATTGCTGTCAACCATTTTAAATATAAGGATGGTAATGACATACGCCCATGTTCACTGATAAAAAAGAACTCCCGGTATACAGAATGTCTCACAACTCGCGCCCCAGAGCGAACGAGGAAGCACAAGACTGCACTCGGATGTGTAATTTCGAAGAAAAAAAATCTAGCTTAAAAGATATTAGAGAAAAGATGTCTTAAAATTGACCAATCAGAGACCTACACCTTTAACATGTGTTTGCCGTAATTTTACGTTACTGTGGTTTTATACAAATCAAATCTTCTTTAAAATGTGTAGGCGACTGTTTTTTTCGAAAAATGTCAGTGTCAAATTAAATTTGACAAGGTGAATAAAAAAGGCAAATTCTTACCATGTACTCAGCCGCTGATTACTTAGAAATAATTATAATTTTCGGAGAATGTGGACGTAACGGTAGAGAGGCAGCACGAGTCTATTCGGAACGTGTTCCGGATAGAAATCTTGTGGATCATAAAGTGATATTGAGAACCATCGCAAGGACGCATGAGACCGGTCAAGTTATGCCAAATGACAATAATATTTTCGTTTAACAAATTTTACACAGCTGCTACAACACGTTGCACTGTACGATATAAATGATTATCTCGGATGACACCCTCCCTAACCTAAATTTGTTGACAGTGAAAAGTCCACTCTAAAGTGTCAAAATTACAGTAAGTGAAGCGAATTTTGTAACTCACTAGTAGTATTTTTAAAACCTAGCAACCAGTTTTATTTTGTAACAATATCATCACATACCTCAAGATATCCTTCCGGGATTGGTGGATTAAAATGTCTTGTAACTCCGTTATGCAAGCAGCCGCAAATTATTTTCTTCTATTTGTTGGCAACCTATTGTCGTCGGCAAGTGTCAGTTTCATCTGGGGCGCGAATTGTGAGACACCTGTATATCACAGTTGCTATGGATGCCTTCAATTTTTTTAATTTATTTTGAGAACTCTAAATATCATCTTTATGTTTTAAAGTTATTCAATAAAAAGTATTTTTTATCCATATTTATTTATTTATTTATATATATACGTATATTGACATAGTTCCTATTCTGTATTTCATTGAAATATATTGCATATGTTTTCTGATTTACAACATGTCTGTTCAAATAATAAATATTTTACCCTCTAATATTTAATTAACTTTATCGACAAATGTCAAATTTACTGTAAAATATCGCTTTTAAATACCCATAAATTAATAATAAAATTCTAGCACCATTTGTGTACCCTGATGATTAATATCTATGAATGTTCTCTAGTAAATCAAAATTAAACATAGTTTGAAAATTTAGTTATATGGTTAATTAGAACAAATATTTGATGTAGTGGAAAATTAACAAGCGTAATAGTTATAGAGGAGAATCCTGAATGTAATACAAATATAAACAATTGTATGTTCTATATCTCGCGGCTTAAATATAAAATTATTGTAATTTACCATAGAGCTGGAATTCTTTTTTGTTTTGTTTTTCTTTTTAAATTGTACTTGTTCAATTATGATACATATGTATAAATGTTTTACATTAAATTTTTTTAGATTATTATATAAAATATTTTACGTCTTAATACTAAACTATACATTTGGATTTATAATAATGAAAAAAAATCCAGAGGTAATTAATTTCAAAGTATGATCTGCATGTTCAGAGAAACACTCGAAACCCAAAAATGGATGTAGTTACAAACAATTAGATTCTACAAAACATGTCATATTTGTATTAAAATATTTAAATTTCAACTTGAAATAAATCTTTTATGTTATTGAATAAGTCGCGTATTTGATGTTCAATTGTTTTGCATTTTCCGCCATTAAATTTGTCGTATAACATCGCCCAACTTTGTCCATTTAACCGTCTTTCTATCTCTTTAAATAAGACAGTTACCAATGGTGGCCCGCTTACGGCAGACACGCTGTACATAAGTAATCAAATTTTCAATTTTTTTCATTAAATAATTTAATGTTTATTTAAAAAAGACCATATACAGATTTTTCTCAGTTTTTGACTATTTTCGGTGGTTTTCATTTTTTTTTTTTTAATTAAAAATAAACAAGCTGAAAAATATTAAATATAAATATATTCATGTAAAATTGTCAGTAGAATCGAATAACGGTATCGTCAATCTCATAGCTGTGTCCATTTTTGGGTTATAGGTGTTTTTCAACTGTAAACGGAAATATCTTGCGAACGAAAAAATATATTAAACATACATACATACATACATACATACATAAAACCACGCGTATCCCACTTAGTGGGTTAGCAAAAACCCGAAAACAATATTAACATTAGGAAAATGGATAAGAGTAAGAGCTCAGCTGACTCACTTCACTCTTAAACAACATTCTTCTTTCGCCTTATCCACAATCATCATAGCATTCCTACATAAGAACATATTAAAGTGACCGATTTTTGGTAGCGAATAACCGCATCTGGACCACAATAATAGTTACATAAAAATCAGCCTTCGCCACACATTCCTATCCGTACACACTTCTTTCATCTCAGCCACATTCACAAACGTATTCATACATAAGAGCAGAGGAACATATTAAAGTGACCGATTTTCGGTAGCGAATAACCGCATCCGGACCACAATAATAGTTACACAAAAAATCATCTTTCGCCACACATTCCTGTACAAACATACTTCGTTCACAACGTCCACATAAAACTTCAACTGTCTCTCCATTGTCATAAAACATTCTTACTAACCATACATCTTCACACCACAATATTTACAAAACAATCATCCTTCGCCACACATTCCTATCCAGGCACACTTTTTTCGCCTCAGCCACATTCATAATCGTATTCATGCATGCTCTTCTTCTCTTTCCACTCGGAAACTTACGCTCCTTCAAAACACTACCAATCACATCCATCCACTTACACACTGGACGGCCACGCAATCGAACATCCAGAACTTTACCAACATATATGCGTTTTACAAGTCGTTCACTCATCATTCTCTCCACATGATCAAACCATCTCAACTGACTCACTCCAACTCTCTTAACAACTTTCTTCCTAACCATACATTCTTCATACACCAAATTATTCCTATTATTTTTAATACAATATTAAAAACAATTTATATTAATAATTTTGGAAAAAATTAACTCAAAATTGGGTATACATCTTTTTACCTCTGGTTGCAGGAAAATATAAATCTGTGCATTATTTATTTGGTGTGGCGTTGGATGCAGGTTGAAACTATGTTAAAAATGCATTTGGTTCTTTTTTACAGTTTATAGTATCACATACGTTTAACCCAAATGTTGATAGATTGCATCTCGTTAGTGTAAATATTTTTAAATATGATTTTAGTTTTACGCATCAGGATGTTACCATTTTCAACAAAATGAATTTGTAATTTGATATTATACAGGATATTTTTATACGTGAGGGAAATTTAGATAAAATGTTTCTGTACAGCCCTTATCATATTTTCATATTATCACGTTAAATTGAAGCATGCATTTTTTCTAAAATACGGAAAATAATTTGTTTTCAAAATTATTTGACCAATATTTGAATTGTGTAAACATGTCTGAATATGATATGAATTGCTGCTCTATGTTTTTCGTAATTGGTTTGTGGAAAAACAAAATATTCAATATACCACAATTTCAATTAATATTATCGGTATTTTATGGCTTCAGCTTTTCCATTTTAATAGCTGCAGTAATTTCATTAGTCTCAACATATCAATTGCTATTATCAAAGTACTTCTCTTTAAAAATTTTCCCACTCTTTTCTCCTACTTAATTTCTGGAAGACTTAAAAACTGTTAAACCTGTCAATTTAATTTCTTGTAATTTAAAAACTGTCTTACTATAAATCATAATGTGATAATGCTATATTATTAGGTAATTTCATATTGCACTCACAACAATATTTTGAAAAATTGATTAAGTACATTTTCAGTAAGTTAACCGTCTGAACTTAATTTTCAGTGACATACATAACTGTAAATAGTGTCACTGTGTAAATTTTATATTCCGTATAAAAAAATTATTAACAAAGGTCTATCTAACTTAATTCTTTTTTAATAAATTTAATAAACAAGACTTCAGTCTTTCTTGTCGACTTTCGGCATATTTTATTCCTTCTTCAAGACAACTTAAATAAATATATAAAATTACAATAATGAAATACAATAAT
Organism: Ophonus ardosiacus; assembly: GCA_943142095.1. Lineage (NCBI taxonomy): Eukaryota > Metazoa > Arthropoda > Insecta > Coleoptera > Carabidae > Ophonus > Ophonus ardosiacus. Next base: position 13,079,465 of record OW964833.1, on the reverse strand, counting down.
AAAACTTAAACTACCTACAAAAATTAATATAGCAAATATTTAATTATGGTCATAATACTGAAGTCCTTTTTATTTTGTTTATTATATAGTTTGTACAGTCGTTTATACAATCTTATTTGAACTCTTTTATTATTCACAAATTGAGTTTCAAATTTAAATGTTATTTAGTGACTTGTCAAATTGTTTATTGGACTATTCTCAAACTAACCGTGAAATGATTTGCGGTAAACAAAATTAAATTACATCGATATACCTAAAAATATAAAAAGAACGTTGTAGGTACGTATCTTTATGAATGTAATCAATATCTGTACCTATCTACGTGTTTTTTTGCTTTCGGAGTTCACATTACGTCCGGTTCAAATATTACAAAGTTTGCAAGTCTGTCACGCGTAAGTTCTACCGAATACTGATTGAATCAGTGAATTTGTCCTGTTCGATTTGATATGTATTCGTATTTGAAATCTCGATTCCAAATCTGAATCTGTGATCTCGGCTTGGAAACTTAAATAACATTGGAGGACTCTACGCCATCCTTTAAAATATTGCTACTTTTTAATCTGATCGGGAAAGTAGATTCATCGATTTTGCAGAAATTTTATTTACTTTTTTGAATAAATATTGGTATTGCTTTGTTATGTTTCTAAAGAAATAATTTATTTAAATTTAAATAAATTATTTCTTTAGAAATATTTTTATATGTAGAAACTATTTTATTTTAATTTAAGATAATATACCTAAATTCAAGTACCTCACATACAACACGGTACTTCGAAATAATTTTGTTCTAAAAACATAAAGCTTACACATACATATATATTTTAACGTGCTGATTAGGGGTCAAAAATATTTTTTATTTTTTTTTACTTTTCCCAGTCATACATTTTACGTGCTACTAGATGAACAGCTATTTTGAATATGACAATAATAAAATAAAATATCTATTAATAAATAAAAAAACATATAATTTAATTTTATTTGTTCATTCTACGAGTATTATTTAATCTGCTATGTACGCAGATATCGGTAAAGATGATGACATATGTATTCATACCGTGTGGAAAATCACTTCATGGGCACGTGGAGAGTGCTCCCGGCTCCTCAGATTTGAGACACTCAGGCACACAGCTATAAGACCCCAACAAAAAATTAATAATACAAAAAATATTTTTGTTACATTTTGGGACAAATAGTAAAAGTAATTATGTGATGTTTATTAATTTTTTTAATGTCCACAATATTTACAAAGTCACTTAATATTAAGTTATGAAGTTGATGAAGGTGAAAATATTAAATAAATGACAATATCGCTACGGCTTATATTTATTTCAAGGTGTGCTAATCTGGTTTTATTTGCAAACTGAATTATAACTTAACCTAACCTAATCTAACCTGGACGCTATATTCATTTACTGATCATTTATTTTACAAAATACTGACTATTAATGAAAAAAAAAATTGATCAAATAAATATAAACTAATAATAAATGTACAATAAAGTACAATATGATGGCAATACTTAGTGAAACTGTTTTAATAAAATTTAAAAATAACACTTGACATGTTTCACAAGATTTCAGTCTCTGAATCAACTTCTCGGTCATTTATCAGATACTGGCTCACTCAACCAGAACCACAGACGCGTTTCGCTCTTATTGGAGTCACACTGAAGAGCTCCAATAAGAGCGAAACGCGTCTGTGGTTCTGGTTGAGTAAGCCAGTCCCTGATAAATGACCGAAAGGTTGATTCAGAGACTGAAATCTTGTAAAACATGTCAAGCGTTATTTTTAAATCATAAAATATAAACTATTGAAAATTTGCACTACCTACATGAAATTTTGTAAATAGTCGTCGAAACTCTTAGCATATACACGTTTTGTCATCTATGAACCCCTAACATAACGATTAAAAAACGAGTCTGAACTTCGATCCTTAGTTATGTTGAGTTAGATACTTAAATTATTATTCCTGTAAGAACACAATTTTCACAAATATGGCACTTATATTATTATTTATTTCAAGTCTTCAAATACGAAGTATATAGCAATTTTTTTGTGTTAAATTCTTGACGTAATCTTAAATCTAATCCGAAACCGAAGCAAGGCATTCTGTCCATATTCATATTTGATGTGAAAGAAAGAGTAGAAATTCGTCCTGCTCCTTATAAAATTTAAATATAGTGAGGACGAGGACGTGTATGAGTATATATGAGAACGCAGAAAGTAGCACACTGCAGCGACTGAAATCACGTATCGCGATTATAAATAATGCAGTTGAGTGAACCGCGAAACGCATTTCATTATGACAAGGAGTGTTTATTGTTTTAATTAGCAGGCCGAGAGTAATTCGTGCGTAAATCCAACTCCCTGCAGATGTTTCCAACCTTAAGACTACAACAACAAAACATTAATTGAGAAACTTTATATATTTTTTGTTTTCTTTAAACACTATGTAGGACTTCAATGGATTTCCCACGAGGATTCAAAATAACTATAGCGAAATAATAAACGCTTTATTATTCAATCATAATCTGATCGCGATAAAACTTTTACAATTAAACTGGGAATTTAATTTTGCGAACCTATCACCAAAGCAAACATTTTGTATATGTAAGCACTACCTGTGAACTTCAGAACCGAAGACGTATTGACAACATATTTGCATTCAACCCTGCAATACCCACGATATACCGGGAATATTTTTTATCAGTGTCATTACCATAGTTACATTTAAAATTGTCAGCAATGGGTTATACGTTTTTTAAAAAAAAAAATTGAACATGGGGAGTTGTCAAAGTTATCAAACTGTCATCTGCTAATTTCAGAAATTAGAAATTCTTTTTATCGAAAAGGTAGTCATTTATATTTATCTGTATAATTTAATTTTTCTTATTGGAAAGAGTGTTTGCATACTTTGTAGAACGCCTCCAGAAATGCATTAATGATAAAGGATACCACATGCAAGATGTTTTCCATACTTGATTTTATCAAATGCTTTGTGATTTACGAACTCAAATCTATCAATAATTCTTTGCTTAAGCAAAAAATATAAATTTTGTGACATTTTAAAAATGTTCGTCCTTTCTGCCTATCCCAGTAGATTGTTCTAGTAGTTGTTGTATTGGGTCGCTTATTAAAAGTAGCAGTAAATAAAACAGAATCTTTTCTTAGACTCATATTGGACTTATACCATGTTATGATTTGTACTTTTTCAGTGGTAAATGAGTACATCATTTTAAAAGATGACAGTTTGATGACTAACAACTCCCTATGTTTAGTTTTAAAAAAACCGCGATATTACATTGTTTTCAATCATTTTAAATGTAACTACGGTAATGTCCATGTTTACTAATAAAAAACTCCCGGTATACATATTGCAATTTAAACATTTGTAGTAATTTGTACAAAATTAGTATAATTATTTTATTTATATTACATTAATTGATAGTTACATAATATCGTTAAGAGGTTGTGTGTGCACAAATATAAAAATGCAAATAGTGTGTAACTCTCAAGTAACGACGATTTCAGAGGGATAAGAAATTTACATATGTTATGTTCCAACACATTCGTATATGTAATGTGTTGTTTTAGAGTGTTAAAATTTGTAATAAAGCAGAAAAGCAGAGAAAAGTTTCCAATGTGTTTTTAATCTTGTTTTTCGTTATATATTTTGTGGTTAAAATCTAGACCCAATATTGAAACTTTTCAAATTGTATTCATATTTCATTCTAAAATCTTTTCCTGATTCATTTGTCTAACTAGCTATAACACTATTATCTATTCAAGGTTTATACCAGACCTACATACAGTGTACCTTCTACATATTCAGTATTTCTATAAAATTAAAATAAGTAGTTGTTACAAACAATAAAAGTTTAATCTTAATATAATAATGAAATATTCAACCGCATTTATCTCAAAGCCAACAAAAAACAAATACAGGGTGTTTGTATACATCTGCACGAAACTTCAATGACATATAATTTGATATACTGATTATAGAACAAAAAAAATTTTTTTTTTAATTCGCAAAAATAAGGGCAGTGTATTCGCTGCGAACATTTTTGGTGCCACTGGTTTGATAGTACATTTAAATATTTATAATTATGTTAGTAGTGAACCAAACTAATCAAAGTAAAGGTATTACATAATTTTCAGGAACAAGTGAATGTTTTCATTGTTTTGGTAGGTCAAGGAAAAAATAAAATTGAGGATATCAATTTTTTTTAATTTGACATTAGAATAAACTACAACAAGTCATTGTTACAAAAATTGTTCAAAATTATTTCCTCCTGGAGCCATTCAAAATGCAGCATATTGTATCAAACTCACACACACGCCCGATGCAATGAATTTTGTTGTGCCGCTTCTTCATACATACTAATAACATCCACTAATTCACTGTTGCTATACATTTTTCTCAAATTTCTCCCACAACACCTTACCTTCTCAATACCTTATACGAAATCAAACTAGGTACTCAAATAAAAAAAAAATATTTGTTTAAAAATCATTACGCAATAAGGTATTAGACATAATACTTAATTAATAAATGATTATTTGTAGGCAGTGTTTATACATCTATTTCATTAGTAACAAAATTATAAATAATTATATATACTATTAAACTAGTGGCACAAAAAATCTTCGCTAGGAATGAACTACCCTTACTTTTGCGAATTTCTAAAAAATTCTTTTTGTTCTATAATCAGAATATCAAATTATATACGGAATTAAAGTTTCGTGCAGCGGTATAGAAACACCCTGTATAATGTAAAACAAGCATAATATTGATTAGCCAATGTAATTTCAATCAAAATAAATTAAAATACAAATTTCTATGTTTTGCATACAGCGCCGTTTTATAAATTTTGTAGCATTTCTTGTTGTCGCATTTTAATTAACAAAACCGCTCTTTTTAAAATTATATGAACTATTTAATTGCAAATGCGCAAATAGAGCTGTTTACCTGCCCGCACTTCACGTATCTTCTCAATTAGTAAGCCTACATTACTTTCAGTAATTAAAATAAATTCTACATTAAGCACGGTATTCATATGAACCATTCAGCAGTATACAATACCTCTTTTCATTCATTTTCTCCACTCAAATAATTGTAAACATGTAAATGCAAATTAATTTCGCGGGATAGTTGTATTATTAGATTTATATTAGTTCCTCTAATTTCTGTGTAGTAGAAATGTCAGGAATAATAAAGTGAATATAATGCTTCTCATTTTAGAATTTTACTAATCTAGTGATATATTCTCGACCAAGCACTTCAGGACTGTGACAACATTTATTTTCATTAATAATTTTGATAATTATTATGCATTTATGGTAATTATCTAATACAGGATGACACCGAAAAACGGGCCACTAAAAATAACTTTTTATTTATGATTATTAAAGTGAAAACTTCTTTAGGTGCACCTTGCACACTTTTTCCTGGGCAGCAAATAAGGCTGATCGTCACGCGTCACGGTCATTCGGATAAACTAGGGGAGAGCCTAACATGACGTCATGTTCATTCGGTCATAACTTATGTTACTTTATTAATACAAAGCCGGTAAACACCACAATATCTGTGAAAAAGAAACTCTAGTTCCAAACTCGCCGTTCTGGCGTGACTTTTTCCTGAGGTTACTGCTGTCTATTACCGATATCTGTGTACAAAGAAGTATGGCACACCCAAATTAGCACACCCGGCAATGGGTAATATGCTTTGAATAAATAAAATAAATAAATAAATATATCATCACGGCATATTACCCATTTCTGGGTGTGCCAGTATCTACAACACATGTAGACATCGGTAATGATGACGATATATTTTACCGTGTGGGCGCTTACCAGGCGTCACCTCACGGGCACTCATAGCTGGTGTGGAGAGTGCACCACAGGGGTCACTTTTGTGCCATTTAAAATTGGAAATATTTGGCGTCTGTCGGGATCGAACCCGGTTCCCCCAGGTTCGCGACCGGACACTCAGGCACGCGGCCACGGAACCCCATATAATATGCTTTGATATTGTATTTATTTAGTTATTTATATATAAATAAATAAAATATTTTTAGACGACCATTGTAATAAGTATGACATATCAACGTAGTATCCTAACACTGAAAGTTGAACTTATCACATTAGTGTTACGATATATTTCATATCGTAATAGTTGACACGGTTGCTAGGTTACTATGTCATTATTTCTGGCTATATGTATACATTATTCATTTGTCAGCTGTCAGTACGTTTGAACCTAAATATCAGTTTTGAAAAAAAGTTAAATTTATTTATACTCGTCTAAAAAATAATGTTCATAACTTGTATGAAATTCAAATATCTTAGCTCGTGTGTATTGACTTGCACTCCGCTACGCGTCGTGCGTCAATTTACACTCGCATGATATTTGGTATATTTCATAACTTGTTACGAAAATAACTATACTTACATTTATATTTGTTGTAGATTTTATTTGTTTCGGGAGGTAATGGCTGGGGTCCCGTTGGCGCGTGCCTAAGTGTCTGGTCGCGAACCTGGGGTAACCGGGTTCGATCCCGTCAGACGCCAAATATTTCCAATTTTAAATGGCACAAAAGTGACCCCTGTGGTGCACTCTCCACGCCAGCTATGAGTGCCCGTGAGGTGACGCCTGGTAAGCGCCCACACGGTAAAATATATCGTCATCATTACCGATGTCTACATGTGTTGTAGATAATGGCACACCCAGAAATGGGTATTATGCCGTGATGATATATTTATTTATTTATTTTATTTATTTGTTACAACCGCTAAATTTATTTTTTTGAAAGTAAAAATGACATTTAAATATGAAAGTTATTGTCACTTCCGGTTAATTCGGAAGCGCTATCATGCCAAATACCATTATGTGTGAGCTTCTAAGCCTAGTTTACAAATAAATAAATAAAATTAAAAATAATTATGAATAAAAAAGTTATTTTGAGTGGCCCGTTTTTCAATATGACCCAGTACCTACATATTTAAGGAATTCTTCACGTCTACGAAATTTTAACGAAGTCGAAAGTCAGAGGTCGCAACGACATCCATCAGTGCTTTAATGCAGGAGGCTATTGCACAAGCAGTGCTCAATTTACTCGTATGTTGCTGGTAAATTGGCATATAAGGTCTATGTACTGGTAGTTGAGGTTATAACATGGGAAACTATATTCTGGTCAGCGGAGTATGTACAGCCTTAGTCTCATCAAAGGATGAGCCAATACCTTATGAATACACGGGATGCCTTGGATGAAATTCCCACAGGAAGTTTGCCGACCTATTACTTACTAACACCGGGGTGCAATGAATATTATATAATATTCTAAGGGACTAGGAGTAGGTTCTTGAACCTACTTTAACCCCTGTCGCTCTACTTCAGCGTTACTTTATACGTAAAGGATTTCTTTTCACGCCTTTCTTTCCTACCATTTTTTCACGCAGGGAAAATGTTTCCCTGTCGGTTTGAGCTTACACCCAATGGAAAACGTAACCAATGTTTAATGATGCAATTATAATTGTAAGTAATTTCGATTCGAATTTATACCCTCAAATAAATATCAAAGTAACAGGATTTTGGTCACTTTTTGTATCATGACATTATAGCTCGAAAACAAATAAAAATTGCAACACAACTTTCGGTTTTTACCTGTCGCTAAGAGACATTTTAGTGAATAAGCACATTTTAGGGTCACTGAAATCCGATTTTAACATTTTTATAATGATGTCTCTCTCTCTCTGTGTATGTGTGTGTGAGTGTGTGTGTGTATGTGTGTGGATGTGTGAATGTGTGTGTATGTGTGAAACCAATTTAACTACATAGTCCTTAATCTGACAATGAGAAGAGCTGAAAAAGTTTTGGACAACTGGAAGTAGTAGTTCCTTAAAAACAATCATCTAAATATTTTTTTTTGAAATTTATGTTATATTACAAATACTAAAGAATATAAAATTCTCAATCCACTACATTGAACATTATTATCATATCTTCTATAGATTAATAAATAGAGAATTATAAATATATAAAATAATTCGTTGCAATGAATCTCACAGTCATAATAACTCCATGGAAATCAGTTGAAAAATTAAAATGTTTGTAATTGAAATAAAAAATGTCAGTATCAAAAATCCAGGTACATTACTGAAGGCTTTTTTGGAAAGCAAATTTAAAATTTCTTATTTTATTATTAATTAAATGTTTAAAATTATGCATAAATATATTACATATACGCATCAGAAATACCGCAAACCTTGTCAATGAATTTGAAGAATCTCGAACATTTAGAAGAGAAGAAGGAAACTTATTTATAGAATGAATTAAAATATCCAAAAATATATTAAAAATGTATGTAATTAGAATTTTAATGTATGTGTCAGTAATGTTAAATGCAATATATACTTATATAGCCTAATATAGAAATGGCGAGAGGTCTTGTGCTTGCCACAACAGATTTTTTTTATCATATATTTCCGAAGTTTAGCACATTTCTCCTCTCTCTCTCTCTCACTCTGTATTTAGAAAGTTAAAAGACAAAAAATTAAGTAGTATCCCCAAAACAATTTAGGACCAAGTTTTACTCAAAGTACTTAAGTTAAAATAAAAGTAGTGAATCAGAAATATTCATATTCTTATTTAAACTAATAGCGTTTTCCATTTATATATTTAGTTTTCCACTTAGTGCAGCTAATACCGTTATGCATAGTGCATTTTAAATTCAATATGTTACAAAAATCCAGTGCAAGTTTAGTAGCTGTCATTGTCAAATAGAGAGGTTATGTACAACCGAAACTATTTGTATAGATTTACAATCGTATGTTTCCAATCATTTTTCTCTTATTAATAAACTTAATTTACATCTATTGTCCTGGCACGTACTTTTTACAACTCTAAATATATTAATTTGGCAGCTTGCACTGGCAAAAAATGACGATCGTAGTAAGTGCAAAAAAGTGCGCTCTCAGCAAGGTTCAATTCACTAGAAAAGTATCAATGAAACACGTAAAACTCAGCTAGTGCGCAGTGGTTATATAATTGGAAAACCACTTACACACTCAGTGTAAAAAAGTGCTCACCAAATATATAAATGGAGAACGCTATAAGTATTGTTTTATTTCTTTTCCTGTTAAATTCATTTATCATAAATACTTTGTAATCTTTATAAAGCATGGATGAGCACATACTCATTATAAAAGTAAACTTTAAGTCTCAGTTAATAACTCTTGTGAAAATAAAATGAGCACAGGATAATGGCATATCGTGACAAAAATAATTAATTAATAAGACGTGTCCATGTCCGGCGCCGGCCATTTTGAATACATTACTCAGCGGATAGTTCATTCCATAGTCAATACAACATGTGTAATGACGTCTTGTTGGTTACGACCACCAGGGAAACAAAAGAAGTGATACGCCAGTGTGTACGTAACACTACAGCGATAAGATCGTGCATTATTTATCACACTGGATTAAATTATTGTCTGTACGTTGATGTCCCGCACCATAAATTAACTACGCTTGTCCCCCTAGCGTTACAAGCTAAAGCTTTGCAGACACTATTCATCTGCTTTATCCTCAATCCAAACACATTGCAGGAGATGACCACATTGTAATAAATACACAAAATGCCAATTTTCATATATCAACAAATAAATAGCTATTCGGTCCGTTAGTTAGTTTACTATTACTTCAAGAAATTACTGTACATTGGAAACAATAAAATGTTGAATGATATTCATAGAATTGTTATTTAGGGTGTATTAATATCATTTATAAATACAAGGTGTCCCCTAAGGAAACCGACAAACAAAAAGTTTATATGATCTATGGGCCAATTCTCCGTTTTAAAGTTATCGACAGAAATACACAAAATTTGTAACTATTAAAAAGTCTATTCTAATAAGAATGCTAGGTAAGTTCACCTTCTGTTTTATTTGACGTAACACTATTACGAACTGTCAAACTTGCCTTCGACGAGTACTGGTCCTTTATGATGTGGAACTACGCGATTTAGAAATAGTGGTCGGTATTCTGCTAATGCAGCTCGACCGCTTCCACTACGAAAACCATATAAAAGACTATGTAATCATATTCCAGATTAGTGAAAGTTCTAGGCATAGTTATAATGATTAGGTACTTTAACAGGTCATACTATAAGCTTTGTTCATAGAACTGTTTGAAACCGTAAGCAATAGTCAGAGGCATGCGCACTTACGTAAAAGCGTTCACAGAGTCACAAGTTTCAAACCACTGAAATATATACTAACTGGAACTCGCATACTCTACCTATCAGCGTACGCTGCACTGAAGCCTCATTGAACAATAATGGCTGGTCCTGTTCGCGCACGTTCGTGCCGAACCGAACCTAGCCGAATAACTCGTATCATAGCTGATCGCTTTGTTTTCATATTATGCTTCATTTATTTAAACATGCGCCACACGAAATAATTTCCGTCTACTCACGAACTGTCTCGATGTTTGCCGACTACTCCAGCAGCAGGCTTTCAATATGCTTCACAGTCACGGTTCATACGCGTATTCCAGTTAGTATATATTTCAGTGTTTCAAACTCTGAGTTAGTTGGCTGTTCACAGAAGTTTTCTGACTGGTTGGGGATTAGTTGGCAACGGTTAAAATAATTTCCAACTCGGCTGGAAATTTATAGTTTGAGACATGCGCATTGCTCATTTATATTTTTCAGAAGCTTTGACATTTCCACATGTTCGAGTTTGTTTCGTTCGCAGGAAATTAGGTTATATGTGAAATTGCTGTTTGATACATTTTAATAAATTTATGTTTATTTAGTGTGAGTATATTATTGCAAAACAATAAGATACTTATTAAAATTCATATAATAATAAATGACGGATTTGGATAGAAGCATGTCCAGTGGAATAATGACATTTTAAATAATTCTTCAAGTGAAAGTAACGATTTCGTGTGAGCAAACAAACTGCAAATGATATTGTAGTAAGATTTAAGTTTCATAGTATTTCCATAATCAAGTTGGAGAAAACTGCAAACTAGATGCTTATAAACGCAAACTAGCTTTTATTATGTGGTCACAGAAAATTCAAACCGTTTGATTTGCAACTAGTTTGAAACCGGGCATGCGCATTGGATCTCAAACTTCAACCGTTTGCAAATCGTTTTATGAACAAAGCTACTGATACGTCAAATAAATATTCCTATTAGAATAAACTTTTTGAATTGAGTACCTTACCAATATTTTTTTTATGAATTTAGCGCCAAAATTTTGGAAATATGTATCGCATACGTCCATACGTTATGCCTACAGTTGTGCGTATATTATCAATTTATTGTTGTGATCTCTGAATACTACTGAGAGTTTTACTCATGCAAAAACTGAATACGCAATTAGCAATTTTGCAGATGCAAATTGCCAGTCAGTGTGTGAATTCCGTAGCTTCGCTAGTGTACTCTAAGCTTAAGCTAATGCTACTGTGTCATACGTTTGTCAACTGAGACCGCTACACACGTTTTCCAACAATACATAATACATGGCCGTGTCAAACCATCATAATAGATTTTGATGGAGTATTGGCTCTTGAACATGGAGATTAGTGACTATTCAACTAATTCTGATTGATCAAATGGAAAAATCGAGATAGTGTGTCAACAAGGTATATTGAGTGATAAATCTAAATTACATATCAAGTAAGTATAAATCAATTTATCAAAACACCTTAAGTAAGACCAGTAAATTATTGGTGCGCTTATCAAAAAGATTACAAATTTTCCTAAAAAAAAAATATACATATCATCGCGCAAAATAAATTTATTTGGCCATTCGGAAAAAAATATTGATACTATTAATTACTACAATATATAATTAATGTCAGCTTCTTACGAGCCTACGTCTTGAGGGATAATAATCCGAAAATGGTTTAATAATGCACGACGTTTAAATTAAAATTTTCAGAGTTTTATCTACAAAAAAATCGCATTGAGCAATTTTCTTGAACAATTTTTTATCTTGTTATACACACAAACTTCGTTATAAACGTCTCTCAAGGGAACAAATTATTTATGTGCCACATAAACGAATAAAGGTATGAAAGCACAAAGAAATGGGAAGTCCCGTCGTTGAAAGTACCGGAAGCACATGTTTGTGAAAAGGAATAAAAATTAAGTAACGGGAAAATTACACTGGCGTAAAATTAAGTACATTATTATAACAATATTATTACCCAGAAAATACAGCACTCCAAGTCCCACGCTATAAAATTTATATAAAAATATTATATTTTTTTCACATATTTCAGAATAGTATCACTATTCATTATTTTAAAAAACATACCTAGGTTAAAGCAAAAGTCATAAACTGAATTTGCACAATTATAAAATTATTTCCTGAAAACTAGTACAGTTGTAAAAAGAAACCTAACTCGAAGTGGCTATTAACTGAGAAACGTATGTCAAATCATTGTTCAAGTCAAAAGTCAAGTTGTCAAAATTGATATTGAAATGCAATTTTAAGAAGAAAAGATAAAGAAAAAGAGCATATCGCAATTTTTCTAATTTATTTCCATTTCTAAAAAGACTTGTTTCTTTGTTCATAGCCTACTCCGAGTTAGGTTTCTTTTTGAACACACTGTAGTAGTACTGGTAGCACCTTAAGTAGACTTGGTCTAAATATCTCCTACTAATTCTACACACATTTTAATTTTTTTTAATTATTTTGCTCTACTGATAAAAAATTAATTTTGTTGTAATACTAAAATAATAATAATAACAATAATAATAATAATAATAATAATAATAATAATAATAATAATAATAATATACTTTATTGAGGTAATTTCAATAGCGAGGTTCAGCCAAGGCTGATCTTCCACCTAACCAATACAAACAAAACAATACAAGAGATAGAAAAAATATATCTATACAAAAAAATATAACTACTTTATAAATTGTAGGAGCCCAAATAGGAAAAAAGAGTAGTAATATTATTTATAATATGTACATTACTGAAAATAAATATATAGTGGAACATTACTTACAATATTAGCAAATAAATAAATAAATAAATAAATAGATCAATATGTCAGTAAAGAGGTAAACAGTACTTATATTAATTTATCGAAAAATATTTTTTATATGAAATTTGAAAGAATTGCATGAGAACGATTTTAAATGAAATGGAATATTGTTAAACATAGTAGGAGCTAGGTATGAGAATGAACTTTTATATTTAATTTTGTTGAAAGATGGCACAACATATATATCATTTTCACGCAAATTATATTTGTTTGTTTTTAATTCCAGTTTTCATATAAATACTGCGGAGATTCTGTCTTTATTATTTTGCGTATGAGACAGAGAAAAAATATTGTTACTCGATCTTCAAAAAAATTAAGATTAATTTCAGAACGGTACAGGAAGATATGATCAAATTTACGCACACCAAATACACATCTTAAGCAACTGTTTTGAAAAAGATTAATTTTGTGAATATCACCTTTTGTTAATTTGGGACGTAAACGCATAAACAGTAGTCTAATAAAGAAAATATTAATGAGTTGACAAGGCAGAATTTAACCTCCGGAGAAAGTAAGTGACGGTACTGATACAGTACTTTTAATTTTAATTTAGCAGCGATTAATCTTTCTGTCAAATGTTCGCGGATATGTAAATTTTCATCTATTGATACGACTAGACTCTTGACCACAGTACTACGTTGCAGTCTTGTACCATTAAGTTCAATGTATGGAGATTCACTTGAACCATACACAAGTAATGAGGATTTGCCAGCATTAATTGAAAGTCCATTATTATTTATTCACGTGGAGAAATTTTGAAGGTCAGCGTTTACAATCGTTGTAACTTCATCAATATTATATTTATTCGCCGCTGCCAAAATTGTGTGTCATCTGCATACGCATGTGCAGTGCAAAATTTTAGTACTTTAGGCAAATCAGCAACATAAAGTAAGTAACATAAAGGACCCAGAATAGATCCTTGTGGGACTCCCAGTGTTAAGGGGTAAAATTTAGAATGCAGTGTAGTGGAATTCGATGATATTGGAACTTGGAAAGATAGTGCACCATTGCAAAGAACTCCAACCAAAATTGTAATATTTTAACTTCGCCATCGCCAAAAACAAATTATGGTTTACCATGTCAAAAGCTTTAGAAAAATCTATTTGAATTAAAAAGTCGCTTTTGAGTTATTATAATTTTGTAACATATCATCCATGATATTCAGTAGGCACATATTTATACTATGAACTTTTCTAAATCCAGTGAGTTGTTGGTAAAATATTTTTTTCTTTGATGAAATTATTAATTTGTTCACAGCAGATTTTCTCCAGTATTTTTATTTTATTTATTAAATACATTACAAACAGTTTAACATTACTGTCGTATTTACTGATCCAAAAAATATAATTGATCAGTTTAAAATAATAATTTTAAACTGCATTTATATTAAATTTAGGAATAATAAAAACTGTTTTCAATGTACAATAAATTTTGCAAAATTGTGAGATTTAGCCCCATGTTTTTACAGATTTCAGTCATTCATGATAAATTTTTTACCGCAAAAAGCTATTATATGTTTTGTACGCAGTAATGAAAATATTAATAAAATTCTTCATTCGAAGCGTGGTTTGAAATGAATATTTTTACTTGTCCAGGTAAACAACAACATTAATGTGTATTTTTGTGGTTGCAGGCAATTTTTCACTATTTTTTGACTAGAATTCCATGTTCCATTTTTAGTTTTCGAGACATTAATAGTGCATGACAATATATCAATTCCCTTTTTATTCGATTTATCTTTATCAAATATATTTCTGATATTTGGACGTTGATATTTTTATAACGTCGCATGGGGAGAATGTTCTAGGACTAATTACTTTTTATTCGTTCTTTATTTTATTATTATTTAGAAGTTTTTATATGCTTTAGTTAATTCATCTTCCAATCATTTTTCACAAATTTTATTTCAGTGTTTGCTACAAGCCGAATTTTAAACAACGACTTTTAATTAAACCCTTTTTATTTCTTGAATCTTCTACAAAATTAATATACAAAAATCCAGTCCATAATTACCTACTGTGCAATTTGTTTGATTACGGCATGATTTAATAAAGTGTACTTCATTTTTACCACTGCTGTTTTAATGGATTTCGCAAACTTTTCTGTTTGTTTGCTAGAATATCTATACTTGTTATTCTTTAATTTATTTAGTTTGTTGTTTTAAGTAGGTCGCAAATTTATAAAAAAAATTGTTGCAATATGAAATTGTACAAAACTTTGTAACTTCATAATCATTATGTTAATGTCAATATTGTACCGCTGCGGTAGTTGAGTACGTTAATATACTGGTACAGTGTCCACATAATGGTGGCAGCGACCTCGCTACCCTTAATTTTAATAAAGTTTTTCATTAATAAAATTAGTGTATCATTTTCCGGCCGTACCTACAACAAAAATAAAGTACACCAAAAGATGCTATGGGCCCTAGGCAAATAAACCCCCCCCCCCCTTCCTGACTAAAACATTTTTTGTGACTTATTATTCACAAAAATAAACAAATAATACAGTTATTTTAGAGGGTAAATATTGAATGCATTTATATCGTCAAAATTACTATGTTTTATTGATAAATCTAATAGGACATGCTTTTTTATTCAGCAAATATACATCCAAGACGAAATACTACGCAGACAACCGGTTTTTTTTATTTTCGTATGAATTACATGTATTGCAGGTAACTGTTTTTTTTTTTTATTTCGTATACTACCCAGATTTTCTGCAACTGGCAGCAGATATGCATGCGACTCGAAAATAGCTGCTCCTAGTGTTATAGCTATTGCGGCAAATTTCTTAACTTTGACAGGTTTATGTGTTGAGTAGTTAAAAAGAAATGGATCAAAAAAACCGTACATACATTTTTTTTAAAGGTTATGTTACTATTAAGCTGTCATTCAAAATGAGTTTTTTTATTCACTGTAGTTCTGGGATGAATCCTTTGTAGTTTTTTCATCACCAACGGCGTAATATTCCACCATTTTTCTTGAAATTTACGTTTAATTCTTTGGTTTTAATGTTTTGGAAACATTATTGTTTCTTTCAAGAATCTCACGCACTTGCTCAATCGGATTCAAGTCCGGTAAATGAGGAAGATGATCGAGCTTATTTGTTATATTACAATGCCAATCTCTTACAAAGCGCAAATTATTGATAAGCCCTGTTTTTCGACATTTTGCTTTAAATATGCGTTTAAAATACGGAGGTAACATTTGCTATTCTTATTCCAATAAAAGCTGATTTTAAAACTCGTCGCCCTGTTAAACTATTACCTTTATATGTCTTTTCATTTATTAAATTTTCTAACAACGTTTAATATATAAAGATCAGATAACAGGCAAAAGTTTAAAGAAAGCCTAATAAATAATTAAAAGAAAATACATACATATAATGCTTTCACGGATACTATTTTCTGCATTGTGCAGCATTTTAGTAGAGAACGTAGAGTTGGACTAGCGAAATAATTTTTCCCTCTGATTGGTCAGAATGCACACCGAGTTCACAATAGCGAAAAAATTGTCTGCAGTTTGTTATATCTCTATAGAACTATAGTTCGTTTTGTAAAAACACTAAACTTTAAAATGTAAATTTACAAAATTTGGACTATGGTTGATTTTGCCAATGCCTCCATAAGTTGAGTACCACCAATGAGAATTTTGGCCAATACTGTATAGCTCCAGGCATTTATCACACTCGGACATGACGATAAATTGAAGTGAGATTAAACAAAGTGACCGTGCCATGTTGGCTATTGAATTTGATTTGATTAAACCTTGTATGTTACAAATGTTAGGAACCCTTATTGATTAGGTTAGTCGGAGAAACAAACAGAATAATATTGATGTGGTTAAGTCGATGCATTAGCGCACGTGTTAGCAATTACATGCACGTACACGTGCGACTCTGGAGTTGAATGAAAACAGCCGACAGAGGAAATAATGACCTCCCTCACAATGGCTCCGGACCATTATGAGTACGAGAACTCATTCCCCCGGTAATTTATTACTAAACCTCTTCAAATCGCTTCCTACCCAAGCCTTCGCGCTTCACCCTTAGACCTCATAGACACATGTGATTACGATTGCTTCACCAAATAGAAAACATACTATATCAATGTCTTCCCAAACGAAATTTAGAACCATTATGTTCTCACCATTCAAATACATCAAGTACGGAGTCCTCTACAGAATGCTCTTTTACAGATATTTACCAAATCATCATATTATTTGCTTTCCATAATAGATAAACATTCATTCATCACTGACATCCTTCGTCCAACCTTGGAAGAACCGTACATATTCGTTTCTTTAATTTGTACAGCAACCATTTCTTACTAATTTGTTTGATACCTACTCCATATGACGCCACTAAAATACTAATAGGTATAATTTAAATTCTTGTCTCGTATTCCACAAAGGAATTGGCTAAACTCATAAATTGGTAATGGAGAAAAAACAAATGCTATGTTACTCCAATTGGAAGAGTGTACTCGTCTAAGATCAGCAAAAGACATCCTACTTAATATAAATAAGTCCTGGGTTTAAACCCTAGTGAAATACATTAGTATTTCACAAAAATCAAGACATGAAGTAAGATTAAGCCATAGTAAAGTTCACATAATTAACTCGTAAACTGGATGTTCATATACTGCAGGTTTGCAATTCGTTACTTTCTTATTCCTAGCCGTTTTTCTAAAACATTTAACAATTTTATTATTTTGTCTATTGTGTTCAGTAGTTATTGTTTGTAACTTAATGCTTTGCTTTTATTTTGTCCCTGACTTTCTGATCAATTTCTCAACCAATGTACAGAATGTTCCGCGACTCGATTGCTTAGCTGAGGTAATTTTAATAATCTTTGTACACTTATGTTCAAAACTCAATATTAGAGAAGAACGAAATTAAATATAACAGAACAGGTCATGATTGAAAGGAGAGGTCCAGTTTTTTGATTATCGAGGTCACCAGATTCAACGTCTCTCTTCATTTATAGAAAGTGCTAGAATGTGTTTTCAGATAGCGGGGGAATATTTTGAACAATTTTCACTTCCTGTTAAACATATTTTTTTATTTATAAAACAGTACGTCATATTATCAATTCATTTTGCTTGCTCTTCGAAATTTAGCATCGATCATGACTCCTCTAATATGTTTTGTAAACGTCATGTGAAGACTGTCAAAAGGTTTTGAGTTATCTCAAACCAAAACTTGGGGTTGACTTGAAAACTAGTTTCAAAACTATTCATATAAACATTGAAAATTCAATTTCGATATTGCACATGCGTACATAGCATAACATTCTACCTCTTTTTGTTTCTAACCTACAAATAAACTGACAGTTATGTAGTTTTAGTGCGTAGTGCCGCAAAGTAAAGAAAAATTATTGGAATAATAGCAAAACAAAGTATTTGACGTTAAGTGGATCTGTCGCTTACATTCTGTCGACTTTTTCAAAACTGCATGTAAAAGTAGTAATTGAGTTTCTGATATAAGTGTATAAGGTTATTTCTATTTAAAATTACCTAATTCTCCCTGAAGCTATGGCAATCGAGTCACGGGACACCTGTATAATATTAAATCAATTTTCTGAGATTCAAGATTAAAATAAAGCCTCCCCCCACCCTCTGGCGAAAGAGGAATATCAAATAATAAGGATATTTATATCCTTTCTCAAGCAGTAGAAAGTAATAAGTAAATAATGAAATCCTTATTGACTACAGTTTCTCTAAAGTGATAAATTTGGGAAAAAGGACTGTTGGAAAGACTTCCCGTTAGAAGTTGTAAATTTATTGGAACGCTGGTAGATAGTTGCGGAAACTGTAAGTGTAAACTTCATTTGTCGCAACCTTATAAGAAAGTGGGGGATAATTGCAAGAAATGGCAATGGAAATAGCGGATGTAGGAGAACGAGAACGTGTTTACATACCGGAAGCGGATAACGATTGATTCGAGATTATTCGCTGCAAGTTGCATTCATGGTGCAGCTGATTATATTTCAATCATTTGAAAAATAATTTATTATTCTCGACACATTTCAGCATAATTTACATGAAAATGATTAATTTTCCAGCTCCTTATTTTATTTATTCCGATAAAATTTCTATGTACTTCATTTTCTTTACACTTTAATCGTCCTGGTATGTAATTATCGTTAAAAGATTACTTTTGTTTCTTCAAGTTTTAATTTGTTAGAGTTTTCTTCCCCATATGTGCCTGTAGCAACAAAAAGAGAAAATCAAGCACGATAAAAGACGACAAAATATACGGTGTACACATTCAAAACTCAAAGGAAAGTGACGCTATGATCAGTAGCAAACAACTTGATTGACGATTTCTTTTCAGTAACACATACGAACGGTAATGCCGGCTTCCAAGATCATCGGCGTTTCACAAGACCTAATTCTAAGAACAGTATGGAACTTTTTATCAGGCTTGAATACGGAAACGTATTTTTAGGGAAAATTTAATGCGAACGTCGCACGTAGCTACTAACTCTCTTCATTAATACATCGTATCCAAATTTTTTATAATTAAGATACAATACTCACAATTATGAAATCACTACTGATTTTTTACAATAACCAAAAATAGTATATTAAAGAACGAGATTTATAAGACATGTTTTTTCGCTCGCGTCCAAGTTTAGAAAAAGAGCCGCCAGGCGATTTTTCTAAAGTAGGTATTATTTTATCTGGCACTGTTAATAGGTCATTCCTTGATACAAAATGCTACGTATCTAAATGAAAGCTTTCCAATGCGCATTGGGTTTCGTAATGACTTCATTGCGAACGTAAAATATAAAATCGATCTTGTAGTACTAGGATTGACTTTACGTACACACATATAGTTTTATTTATATTCTGAGGTCGCGACCTCTCGTTGTAAGTATGAACATTGATTTTCTAATTACTGCTTTATAAAATATTTCAAAAAGTTGAATTAAATGGAATAATTTTGGCAGTAGAATTTTTCGAGCATGGCAAAATATATCTTGTAGTGATGCTGATACTGATGTTATATCGTGTCTCCTGTATCTGCGTCCACAGGGACTGAAACTTGAAGTCCGTGAAATAATTGTCGTTCTAAAGTCGGCAAACTTCTTGAATTGTTTTTCCATATTAGAAAGGTTTTTCCATCTTGTAGCTTTTCCTCGATCTGTTCTGTTTGTGTGCAAGCGAGATTTAACTGCGTAATCAATCATTTTAATGACGCGACGTCTTACGCGTCTTCCCATGTCTTGTATCTGCTGTGCGTTTACACCTACATCTACGAGTATGAATTAGCGTTTTAATATATTATTTATGCTACACGGGCCTCTGTTTACGATTGATGGGATATAAACAGTTGGTTCACGCCCATATTTCATTTTGTAATTTTTGTTTGTTTACGCAATGGTGTTGTAACCCGGGAAAATCCATTAAAATGTATTTACTCCTAAATAGCAATTAACAGTATATTTATGATTATTCCACGAGAATGAAGGCGTTTTATATTTCTTACGTTCATTCAAACTTCTGGGCTTCTACACTGCTTCACTTTTCTTAAAACAGAAATATAAGGGGGGGGGGGGGAGTATGTATGTATGTTTTAACGGACTTAATTCAAAAATAGCTAGAGATACTGATTTGTTAGTATCAATAATTTATTTTATGGAAGGAGCAACCCCCTCCCCCCACTACTATAAACCCGGCCCTGATTATTTTCATTCTATATCCGAATTATCTGTTTGTTTTCCAACCACGTTGCAATGTTGCCATAGTCCTTCTTACCTCCAGTTTCTATTAGCTAAATCACTATATAATGTAATGGGAATATCGAAATTCACTTACCGATATTGGACCTCAATACGCAACGCTTCTCACGTGGATAGATCCTTCCGGTCAATGCAGCCCGAACAATAATGTCCCAATTTTACAATAACACTTTCGTTTGCCTGAAAAGCCCAAGATTTAGCATTCGCTAGTTAGTTCACGAAAAGAGAAATTCATTTTTATTAGAATAACCGTTAAATATTTTGCAAAATTGATACACTACACACTACGACACAGAAAAACTGTTATATTTTCGTGAATAAGCATTTTCGAATATGTGGACTTAATATTTTCAAACCGCAGTTCGATATCTTTAACCGTATCAAATATAGATTCAAATAAATATTATTAAACGCATCCACCAGTTTTTAAAATTGAAGAGTTCTTAACAAAAACAACTTTAGTCCATTTTTTTGAATTTGGCATAATAAAAGAATAAACTTCCTAACTTCCTTACTGTTATAAATTTCTGCAACTTAATTGAAGTCAGGATCATTTTTAATTATTAGGAAATTATTTACTGGGTATTAAGAAATAAAAAAAATGAGCATTGATGAGCATTTACATAATAAATAGACATTTCTGTAAAAAGATCAAACTTTAAAATGTAACAATTTGACTCTGTCGGGTCCAGCAGTAAAACAATATACCGTGAGTATTTTTTAACATGCAACATTGGGTTTATCATATCCATGGTTACGACTCGACATTTGATTGACATCAATGTATTTGCCTGTCCCATTTAAAATGAAACATAGGGAACGAATTTGACAAGACGTCAATAGAGGTTAATTTTGTTTAAATAATTATACCTGCTTTCTAAATTAAATTTAGTTGTGGAAAAAATATGTTTGTGCACTTTGTGCCCGAGTGATTTTCCGACTCGGCTAAATTTCTTACAATATTTAAATATAATACATCTGTCAAATTCATTCCCCATGTTTCCTTTTAAATAGGACAGGCAAATACATTGCTGTCAATCAAATGTCAAGTCGTAATTTCTAGGAAAATTCAACGGTTGTCTGTTATATTGAAAAGATGTCATCAGAGGTTAATTTTATTTAAATAAGTGTACCTGTTTTCTAAAAATTAAATTTAGATGTAGAAAAAATATTGTGTGCACCTTGTACCTGAAATATGTTTAGTGTTCTCGAGTGGTTTTCTGCCTCGGCTAAACTTCTTACAATATTTAAATATAATACTTCTGTCAGATTCGTTCCCTATGTTTCATTTTAAATGGGACAGGCATATACATTGCTGCCAATCAAATGTCGAGTCGTAACCATGGATATGACAAACCCAATGTTTCACGTTAAAAAATACTCACGGTATATCGTAATAATGACAAAGCATATCACTCACTGCTCACATCATAACATTAGGTGTAACTACTATAATTTGCGCCGCTCTGTTCAAATGACGACATGCTGTGTACAGTAAAATATAATAAAATAATCTCACTGTTCCTTTAACATAAATTCTATTTTTGTTTGAAACAATTTCTTATGAAAATGAAAAACTAGTTCCAAAAATTATTTCAAACAAAAATAGCATTTATGTTAAAGAAACAGTAAGATTATTTTTACTATACAGAACACTCAAAGCAGATAGAAGTACCAGGTGATGCATGCCTTCATTCCAAAAAAGCGGCGCAAATAATGGCCTGTTTTATATACAATATTATAAAGCAAACAGTAAGCGATATACTGCTTTGTCATAATTACAATATTTATAGTTTTACAGCTGGACCCGTCAATTTTTCTGACTATAACTAAAATAATTTTTTTTTGTACCTTTACAATTATTTGGACTGTGGTCGTTTTTGCCAACTCAATTTGTTAAAATATGTAATATTTCACCTTTAATAGCCCCTGTTGAATATATGTTACAAAATAAGATAAATTTCAAAAATAAACCATTTTGATAAGTATCTATTTTCAGTACTATTGAAAATAAAGATACAAATTATGATTTGAACAACTCTGGCAACAATTTAGTATTTTAACACCTTAACATTAGCGTATACCTTAACGAAGTCTTCTATGAATAGCGTAAAATAAAATGACATTTAGAACAAAGAGTTATTCACTCTTAGAGTGAAATATCTGACAATTTCCTCATAATTCAATAACAAAACAGTGAGTGAAACTGTATAGACCGAGCCGTTGTCATTGTTCGTTAATTACAGACTAACCGAATTCGGTATAGCGTACGCAAAGGGACCCGAAAGAATTAAGCTGAATACGAGATGCCCAATGGGAATACCTACCCCACTAACAAACTATTAATTAGATTTTTAATTTTCAGACATTTTATATACACTGTTACTCTTTTTGAACTTTATGAGGGATGTTTCAAAAATTTTGATTGGGTTATGCGGTCCCGCAGGAATCGCTATTTACCAACGATGCCGCTAATTAAATATGGATTCATTATTAAAGTTGATAATAACGAAAATTTACACGCTGAAAAATGAGGCATTTTTGCAAAGCCACAGTTTTAATGCAATAGATTTTAGGTTGTTAACAGTTTTACAACAAATATCTATCAGTCGACAATGTCACTAATTATAAATGCATTCAACATTAACATGGAATTTTGATTATGAAATTAATCAATACGACTGTTTACGAAACCATATACGAGCCTAAGTTCATAATAGCTCGGTCGGCTTACATTTTCAACATGTTATAAAACCTACACAATTTCTACAAAATTCATTGGACTACTTTAAATATGGACAAAAACTGTGGGCCAAATGATGGGTGATAATAATCCTACCGGCATTTGGAAGGTCATCTTCTAGTCCAAATTTATTTTCTATCGAGACTCTTTACTTTTGGCATATACTGGGTGTCCCATTTAAGGTACGAATGCATTGGTATCTCGAGAACCGTAAGAGCTACGAGGTTGGTTAAGTTAGACAAAAGTTGCCCCATTAGGAGGATATTTTAATGATGTTTTGTTATTTGCGAAAAAATGCATAGGTCACTAGATACAGGTGAAAATGTAAATTTCGCGATTTTCTTTTTTTGCTTATAACTTTGTTATATGAAATAGTACGAGATTCTGGTTTGCACTTTCTTAAGGCACTTTTGTATGGTGAATTTGCACAAGTACTCAATTTTTTTTTATATCTAACCATTTACGAGTTACTGATAGCAACTTTTATTTTTCATATGGAGGTCATATTAAGCTATGGCATTTTTAAATAGAGATTTTTTTAGCTTTACAATGATGTAAAACAATAATAATTTATTTTTATAATTAACAGAAAAATTAACAAAAATTGTTATTTATACTAAAATTAAATTGAAAAAAGTAAATCGATAGCTGCTATGGAAACAACGAACAACGAAAAAGTGCAACAATTAAATTTCTGAATTTTACTTGACAATAGTAGATTATTACGAGTAAAAAACGAACTTTGACAACGAATGTAACAACTCAACATATCATATTTTTCCCAACGAGAAAAATTCATTTTTATTACTCGTAATAATCTACTATTGTCAAGTAAAATTCAGAAATTCAATTGTTGCACTTTTTTGTTGTTTGTTGTTTCCATAGCAGCCTTCGATTTACTTTTTTCAATTTAATTTTAGTATAAATAACAATTTTTATTAATTTTTCTGTTAATTATAAAAATAAATTATTATTGTTTTATATCACTGTAAAGCTAAAAAAAATCTCTATTTAAAAATGCCATAGCTTAATATGACCTCCATATGAAAAATAAAAGTTACTATCAGTAACTCGTAAATGGTTAGATATAAAAAAAAATTGAGTACTTCTGCAAATTCACCATATAAAAGTGCCTTAAGAAAGTGCAAACCAGAATCTCGTATTATTTCATATAACAAAGTTATAAGCAAAAAAAGAAAATCGCGAAATTTACATTTTCACCTGTATCTAGTGACCTATGCATTTTTTCGCAAATAACAAAACACCATTAAAATAGCCTCCTAATGGGGCAACTTTTGTCTAATTTAACCAACCTCGTAGCTCTTACGGTTCTCGAGATACCAATGCATTCGTACCTTAAATGGGACACCCTGTATAGTATAAAAATTTAGTGCATACAATAAAACCTGCAGTCCATGACATGAAAGAAAAACGGTCTAAGGAATGTTAAATGCTATATCAGAATTTCTGTAAAGCGGCACTACGATTAAAAATATTTTTATGACTTATGTGCAGTAAATCAACCGTTTTGTCGAACAGAATTAACTCCAGTATACCAGTGGCATGAACACTATTTCACAGTGGCGTTGCAGTTTGCCGACTGTTCCCCACTTCTCTTGTAAATGTTGATGATTGGTGACATACTGTACGTGGAATGGTATCCCTTTCCACCAGCTTTCTATGCTGACACGAACTGTACCTTGCAACACATATGACATACTCTAAGAGAAAAATATGCAGGTCTTGTGGATGCAATGCCTAATAGAATTTAAGCTGTTATTACTAATAAAGGCGATATAACCCAGTATTAAATGGCGAAATACTTAAATAACATATTCAGTTTTTGTAACTTTAAAATTTACATTTCATATAAGGCGACAGAATTTTCTAGAAATTTCGAACCATCTGCGTAGATTTTAATATTTCTGCAAAATATAAACCAACCGAATTATTATGATTTTGAGCTTGTGTATACATTCTTCGACACTTCTTGTTCATAATTTTTTAAATAGATAATGAACACAAATTATATCTTTCTTAATTTTAATCAAAATGTTTCAATGATTGAAGTGAGGTCTCTAAAGAAGCCATGGCAAAATATTTACTTGACAATATTTCCTTTCAATTCTCGTGGTACCTTTCAAAACTGATATCTGTCATTTTATCTACCGTGTCCACTGTATGTAATTCATTGTCTGACACCCTAATGTCTTTATGTTCGATCAGCGTCCACTTGACAAAAAATAAAGAGCTGTCATCTAAAATATTTGTGAGTCGTGAATGTTTTTATTGGCGTTAGATATTAATTATTGAAGGCACGTCTATTGGATAGCATTTGATTAATAGCACTTTCTACAGCTCACATTTGTGTATATAAATTTTAATGACTTGGAGATTAATGGGTATTTATTGAACGGTATAAGTACGCGTACGCGAACTTCATTTTCGGATGACGATATAACGAATCTACAAAAGGACGTACGGGAAATAATCCTTCACTAGTTTCTATAAGTTATGCTTCGCATTCTTGCACGATATGACACATTTGTAATTTAATTTAACACGAACATAGAAAATTGGTATACTTTATTGCCTAGATTGTTCAGGACTACAGTGTTCTGTTCAAGCTATTTTCGGACATTTTCTTTAACAATCTGCATTGCTGCTAGCGCTATCTTCCCAAAACTGTTAACAACTTAGATCTCTTATTTCTGACAACATTAGTAAAATACCAACAAACTATTGTTAAAAAAAATGTAGCAAGGAAATAATGTTAGTATTTATTAAAACGATTTAAAATATCATTTACACTGTAGAAAATTTTTCAATAAATCCATTCTTTCGCAATTCAATATTACGTCAAATAACTGGTATTAGAGTTGAATAAAATATTCACCACATAGTAAAATGATAAAATAAAAGTTTCGCCTGCATGCAATTTCGTTAAGTGTTTCCATTATTAATGTTATATTAATAACATTAAATCACGTTATATTATTTTTATAGTTGTACGAAACGATATTTGAAACTTATGCAGGTTTTATAATCTTTTATTGAGGGTTGGGTAGCTCAATGGTCAACTTTCATAAATTATTTCAGCTTAGGGCATCACTTGGAGAGTAAGAAATGTACCGTGTTAAAAAAATTATACTACATTCATTTTGTTTAAATATATTTTTTGTAATGCCTATATATTTTAATTTCTATTAAATTTACAAATTGATATTAGATATAGCACATTTAAAGCGTATTTAATTGAATATCCGGAAGTACATACGACAAAAAATCTTGGCCATTGTATTACACGACAAAAGAAAGCACTTACCTCTTCAAATAGACTCATAAAACTATATATCCCCTTATTCTACATGGTGTTACATTCGCTGCTGAAAAAAATTGGCACCTGGGAGCTGAATGATTTTTGTAGTAAGAAGTAATTTTTGTGCGTATAATTAAGAGTAAATACACACATTATTTATAGAATCCTACTTTGCTTAGTCCAGCTTGGCAATTGACATCTGAAACTTCATCAACTTCATGAGCAGCGAACGTATTAAGTAAGCGTACAACACTTAACCCCATAGATAGCAAATCTGGCAATGATATCTGTTTTCATGCTTTCTATAAGGACTGGAACTTTTTAAAATCAGAGATGGGATAACGCTAACAAAACGTTACGTTATTTCACAACGTTATAAAAAAATTATTCGTTACACAACATTATAAATAACAATAAAAAACAGAATAACGTTATGTAACGTTATAAAAAAAAGTTATTTTCGTTTCGTTGTTATAACGTTATGATAACTGTATTTTTCTCAAATTCATATTAAAAACAATATGGGTATAAATAATAAACAAAATTTATATTAATTTTGTTCTAGATACGAAATGAAGTGTTCAACATTTGAAACAAAGTACGCCACTATCAAAAAATTAAGAAATTACAGACGTCTCAAATCTTGTAAAATATATAAATGAAACTTTATTATTACGTTATCGGGTATCGTTACGCTATATTTTCCATCCCTGCTTAAAACTAACTAATTACGTCAGAGTATAAAATTATTATTTTGACAATGTACATTTTATCCAGAGAACACATTGATTTTTATTTTTTTACAAAATTTCGAACCATGATGTAATTGGTCAGTTTTAAGGGGCTACAGTTTTTATTGAATGCACATAAATCAAAAATTGTTTCATATTACTATAGTTACATTATAATGACAGTGTAGATAAAACTGAAGAATTAAATGAAATCTTTAATTTCGCTTATTTATATTTATATATTTATTTAAGAATTGATCTACTAAAAGGCCCAAGAGCATTGGACTAATGATAGAAAGCATTAGTATGTACAGTATAAATATTCATATTGGGCGTTACTTGACCAGGTGAGTGTGACGAACATCATCAAGACCGCTCCTTGGTTTTAAACTAAAATTACCGCAACGTATAACTTATTCATTGAGAATACATCGCCCAAAATGGTAATTTCCATTATTTTGTTGTTCAAATAAATTTTAATTCAACTGAATTTACATTTAATATAGGTTTATCCACGTAAGAATGTCATTGCGCTATATAAAGTGTATCAAGATAACGTTGCTTGATTCGTAAATATTTTCCGTAACGCATGAATTTGAAATTCGTAACTCGTCAAGCCCATTGTAAATTCATGTCCTGTTACTAATTAAACTAGTTCGATAATACTTGATTCCTACTTGCCTGATATAGTCGTAATAACGAATTCTCGGTCATATTATACTTTGAAGTGCGTATGTGCGTAACATTATTACAGAATTCAATGCACGTTTTGGGATTGTTTCTCGAAGCACTCTACAAATATTGTTCTACAAAGGGTACACCAACCAAAAGCACGGAAATCAAAACATGAATTTGAAGACTATGAGATACACGATGTTAAATGCTATACGAATTTCTGTACTTGACAGCATGTGTTACGAAAAATGAAACTCTTTTTTCTTGATTCAATTTAAAGTTTGAAATTTGTTCTGATTATAAAGAAGATAGAATATTACTTTCCTTTTCACAATTCCAAACGTTTTGTCTACAAAAAAATTAATTGAACTTTGTAGAAAAAGCTGTTTCGCTTATTGCATTCAAATATAACCAGAAATTTATTATTTTTCAATAAATTCTCTTGCATTCTGAAACACTTGTGCCATCTAACTCAAGCTTTGTAATGTAAAAGAAAAATATTTTAATTTAAAGCGCTTACCATTTTAAAAATAATACCTATTAACTTATGATAAATACAATGTTAGAACTACTTTTTATTTATCTGTATATTATTGTAATTGATAGCGCCCATCAAATTCTCTAAATTGCTCCAATAAATTGTTTGTTTTGCGTGTCTTTCGTTTTCTAGAAAGATATCCAATGATATTGAAGTCGAAACTTTGTTTAAAATAAGATTACTTGATTTATGATAACAAACTCTATGAGAAAGTACTATCATCAATAAATATATTTAAAAAATCACAATGTTAATAGTATCTCATCAACTTATACAAATCTATAAAAATAGTCTAAAACGTGAGTAGAATCAGAATCCAATTATGGGTCAAGCCTGCCCACTATACTATTAGTACTCCTAGTCTAAATTAGATAAATAAAAATAAATGTGTGCGGTACGTAGGGGTCCCCTGGGTTCAAATTTAAATTAAGTCTATGATTTTTGTCACAAAAATCTCCCTTCGTTATTTATGTTTGAATCGTTTACGGTTATAAATATTACAAAGATAGTTATCTCATAGCCATAAAAACAGTTTATAATATTGTTCCTAAGATGTTTAGTCACCAAGCGTGTTGCACTGTCAGATAAATATTCAATTTTTTAAATAGCAAAGTTCACATATCTAAGGTTAGCATTAAATTCACTGACTTCAAGAGATTTCGTAGCTCAATGGTAGAGCATCTTACTAGACATAGGAAAGTTTTGGATTCAAATCCCAGTAAAAATTACATTTTCAAGTTTAGTTGAATTGCAGCACCAATATTTGGATAATAGCTGTCGGATGCTGAATCCTCGATCTATTCCTTGTCGCTTGTCGCTATTGGAAACGTGTCGCTATTGTTCCCTGATTGGGGAGCAAAGTTAAATAATATGTTGCGTAGGGCGTGCATGTGTCTTCGAACATGTTCCGCTATAGTTAGTGGTGTCCGCATCCGTGCTCGCTTGATTATGTCTGTTTGAAATTGACATCCTATTTCGTCATCTGGAACGTAAAGTTTGTAACTGAATAACCGGCGAAAGCAGTCTGAAACAAACTTCAATCAGCAGGAAGCAAGACCCCTGCACGAAACCTTTTGCTTTGCCGTTTGATTTTTTCACTAGATGTAATTCTTGCTAATGTACTCCACATGAACAAGGATGCTCTTTCTTTATTCGTGTTTCATTACACTGGCGTCCTCAATCGTGATTACATTAATTTACTTGGTTTCTTCAATTTGCGTCCTAAATTACTTAAACGAAGTTGGTAATTCTTTAAAGCGCAATGTCAATTCAAATATCCGGAGAAAAGAACAAAACTTAAATTTAAAATATAGATATATATATATATATATATATATATATATATATATATATATATATATAGGGTGTATTAAGAAAATGGAACAGTGCATTTTATTCGTATATGTGAAAAGATACAAAAAAAAGTGATTAAGATATTTTGTAAGGCATAGAGGGGGGCACATTTTAGAAAAACTTTATTATCTTGAATCCAGTGGTTCTCAAACTATAGGGCAATATTATATTTTTTAAATGGCATTATATATATTTTATTAACTCATTAAATAGAGAATTTTGTTCTGAATTCAACGATATCATACCCTTACATTGCGAAAAATTTGATAAAAATTAATTCAAAGTTAATATTTCATTTCTACTTTATCTAAGTAATCTGAGCAAACATTCAATCAATAAAACAAAATAAAATTTATTTTAGTTTTATTACATTCAAGTAAACTACGATTTTGGCAATAAATTCCACTTTTAAAATAATTTTTTTGTTTTATTGATTGAATGTTTGCTCAGATTACTTAGATACAGTAGAAATGAAATAATAATAATAATAATAATAATAATAATAATAATAATAATAATAACTTTATTTGTTCTAAAGATTCCTCTTTTACAAAAAATTGACAACCATATAATACAAATATTGAGTAAAATTGTATTTAAAATATACATCATGCTTAATAATAAAGTGTTCCTTAACAATATAGCGGTAATTTTAATAAATGAGTACATATTTATACCAAATGTGCATGAACGGATATCAAATAACTTTATCCTAACAAAATTATAATTACATACTAATTTATACAAAGAAAAGAAAAGTCTTACTCATTCACATACATAAAATGATTATTTATTGTTTTTATTAAGTGTATGTGTTTTTATTAGTTACAAACCTAATGACTATTCATTGATACAAAAGCTTCGTGTTTTTAAGAAATTTATTGTGTAGAAAAATATGTCATTTACTTTCTGTTTGTCTAAATTGGTGAACAATTCATAAATATCGGTTTCTTGGTTATTTTTAATATATTTTTTTTAGGTAGGAATTTCTTAGTGGATTATATATAGGGCATTTCAGGTAAATGTGAATCATGTTTTCAAGTTGGTAAGTGTTACAAATTGTGCATATTTCTGTAGTGTTTATGGTATATTTTATTTTATTGTGAAAAATGTTTATTACGTTTTTGTGACAAAGTCTGATTTGGGAGAGGACGCGTATTTTATTTATGGAGAGGTCGAAGTTTAAGTAGTTAGCGGGTTTTTATATTTTTGTACATTAAACTGTATGAGAAAGGGTTTATTTCTTGGCTGGAAATAGTGATGTAAATAAAGGAATTTCTGGATATCAGCCACTAAAATTTATTCAGTCTCGACCGTTTCGACCCCACATGGGTCTTCTTCAGGAGATGAACTTTGTAAACCAGTAGCAATACATGTAGTGTGTAATGTTTATTTATTTATTTTTTAAACTACATTACACACTACATGTATTGCTACTGGTTTACAAAGTTCATCTCCTGAAGAAGACCCATGTGGGGTCGAAACGGTCGAGACTGAATAAATTTTAGTGGCTGATATCCAGAAATTCCTTTATTTACATTAAACTGTATCTTGACATAGTAGAATCGTTTGAGTCACGCCGTGTTAGTACTTCTTCAAATTTTGATATTATGTTATTTATGTAGAAATAAAATACTAACTTTGAATTAATTTTTATAATTTTTTTCGCAATGTAAGGGTATGATATTATTATATCGTTGAATTCAGAACAAAATTCTTTATTTAATGAGTTAATAAAATATATATAATGCCATTTAAAAATATATAATATTGCCTTATAGTTTGAGTACCACTGGATTTATGATAATAAAGTTTATGCTAAAATGTGTCCCCAACTATCCCTTACAAAATATCCTAATCACTTTTTCCTGTATCTTTTCACATACACGAATAAACAGCACTGTTCCATTATCTTGATACACCCTATATTATATATATATATATATATATATATATATATATATATATATATATATATATATATATATTGATACCTGTTAAGGAGTCACTTCCGTGACGTTAATAGGGCGTCCTGACTTCCATATTAATTAATGGATATATATTATTAAAAATTATATATATGGGCTTAGGGGAACTTGTAAATTAAGGTTTTCAAAAGAGGGGTAAGAAAATATTACATTAAAAATTAGTATACAATTGTACATACTTAAAATACGAAGTTACTTCCATCACTGTAATTGTATACAAGATATTGAAGCGTAGGGCTGACTTCCGCAACGTTGCCAAATATTATGTCGGCTAAACTAGCAAGCACATATAAGCAAAACACCAAATAAAGTATATTATAAATAAAGGTCTCACTCTGTGTGAATGAAGTGCCACAATATCGAATTTTGAACTATTATCTTTGTTTAAAAAATCATAATTTTGTTGTCTTGGCTGTAAGTCTGCGGAACCGCACCAAAGCATGCATGCCCAATTCTGAATTTTCTACAAAAAATTACGATTTGTGTGCTACTTAAGTGCCCTATTTGGTTTATTATATTATTTAAAAAATATCTAAAAAAATACTAGATTGTTTGCAAGTCAGCAGATTCGCTCCAAACCACTCAACTTCAACTATAAGTAATCTGGGATAATGTACGACATAAGGGCTTATTAAATGGGGATATACCCTATTTTCGGCTATTACATATATTACATAAAACTTTACTTTATGGCGAGGAAAGAAATTAACCGTAAAATTGTATTTATTGTACATATTAACAACAAATGACACAGTTATTCCAACTTTTATATTTATAAATTTAAGATGTTATGTTTACTAGTCACTAATTAAATTAATTATTTTACAAAAAAAAAAAACCTAGTCCAAAGATGATGCAGAATTTGTGCAATACAGATCATATCAAAAAATAAAATATCAAAGACGAAAGACATTTCATGTAATAAAAAAAATTTCAAATTTATCTTATTTCCAGCAATGCACATGTTATACAATTTTCGAATTCACATATAATAATTAATGGTGCTATTCTGTAACGTTCTACAAGCTCTATAGACGTTATAGTTTGTAAGAAAATACCTAATCTGTAACTAGGTTACAGTACTATAAGGGCTATAGTCTTATAGAAATTTCTATAAATCTTACAACGCCAAAATCTTGACTGTAAAGTATTTACAGAGAATATTGAAACGTCAAAAATTTTTGATATTACTAATTTTGAAGAACAAAATTCTACATCTGATACATTTAAATTTTTTATTATATCTTCTATAAATTTAGAGATAAAGACGCTATAATATATAGAATATCGGGATATAAAGTCGAGTAGGCGAAACTACACTAAGGAAACCAGTTGACAAATTCAAATGTGTATAACATAGTTTGTAAAAGACAGATATCAATGTCAGTATCAAAAATCAATAGTTTGAGTGACATTCTGATAGCTTTTTCTGGGAAGTACATTTAGTCTTTCTTATTGTTTTATTAATTAAATATTTGAAATTATAGGTAAAATGTATATATCCATCAGAAATACCGCCAATCTGGTTAATGAATTGGAAGAATCTCTGACATTTAGGATTTTCCCCATACAATGAAAAATAGGTATAATTAGGTTTATATGTGTGCAGAAGAATATTTAAATACAATAAAAAACAATATTTGGGCAAAGTTCTGTAATATTTTGTTATAAAACGACATTTCGATAGCAAAGTGCCATACAATACTTATATAGCCTATGGAAATGGCGAGAGGTCTTGTGCTGGCCACAACAGATTTTTAAATTTATTTTCTGGCTTTGTGTGAAACAGAAATGTAAGGTGTTTGGTATTAAAAATATTGTAATTTTTTTCTTTATAATAGACACCAATTATTTTTTCAATAAATTAATATAGAAATTTTTGTGTTATAGCCCAATGGCCCGTTTTAAAATTTACACCCTGTATAAGTATTGTATTGCACCGTCCTTTTATAACAAAAAAAATTACAGAAGTTTACCCAAATATTGTTTTTATTGTATTTAACATGTCTTCTGTACACATATAATTCTAATTATATCTATTTTTCATTGTCTGAGGAAGTTCTTAAATGTCAGATTCTTCCAATTCATTAACTAGATTGGCGGTATATCTGATGGATATATGCATTTTACTTACAATTTTAAATATTTAATTAATAAAACAATAAGAAAGATTAAATATAATTCCCAGAAAAAGCTTTCAGAATGTCACTAATACTGTTGATTTTTGACTTTATCATCTGCCATTTACAAACTATGTTATAAACATTACTTTGTTATAAACATTTGAATTTGTCAAATTGTTTCCTTAGTGCCTTAGCCTCAGCGATGTACTACATTAAATTACTCTATATTTTGCATTGCCTTTATCTCTAAATCTATTCAAGTTATAATAAAAATTTTAAATGTATCAGAT
Source organism: Ophonus ardosiacus (assembly GCA_943142095.1). NCBI lineage: Eukaryota > Metazoa > Arthropoda > Insecta > Coleoptera > Carabidae > Ophonus > Ophonus ardosiacus. The sequence continues at coordinate 13,044,882 of OW964833.1, read as the reverse complement.
ATAGAATTTTATGTTCTTCAATATATGTAATATACCTATTTTCAAAAAATAATATTTACAAGATTTTTTTAAAGAAACTATCAGCTCTTCCCAGGAATGTCAGATTGAGGAAACTGCAGTTAAATATTCTTTACGATTTATAGTATTTGAGAAACCGTGGATCCAACATACACACACACAGACACACACACACACATACATTACATACACACACGGACATCATCGTAAAAATGTTGTAATGGATTATAGGGACCTTAAAACGTGCTTGTCCACTAAAATCTGGATATGCGATTTTTGGCATGATTCCAATACCTCTTAGCGAGAGGTAAAAAACCAGAATTTTACTTCTTATATATTATGAAGAAGGTAGGAAAATGAAGCATACCCTCGCTAAGAATTAATATTTAACTATATGCATATTTCACGTTCTTGTTTTTACTTATCATATGAAAATTACAAATTTCATTTACAGAAAAATAATTTGTAGGTAACATGCTGTTATTGGGATTTATTTAAAAATGTAATAACCTCCAAGACTGTAAATAAGTTAATGTCCGAACTTTTGCAATTTATGTCCGGTTTCATTTCCGTTTGTTCAAAAATTAATACATTTTCATCCAACCAAATTAAGTAGTAAACAGTAAAATGTCACGTGTGGAATTTATTTCTATTTATTGAAAATTATAACAAGGTAGTAATTTTATAACATACCCTTTTGAAACCAGGCATTAGTTGTAAAATTAAGCAACTTTGTCAAAAAATTTCACCAATCGCGAATACTGACACATGACAAAAAAATAAATTGTCATCTGACATTTTATTGCTTATTGGTTGCAGAATGTTAAAAACTTGCTAAAAATTATTAAATCTTCTTAACCGAATTACCACGATTGAAATTTAGAAACTTGTTAAAAATTATCACAAATAGATTTTAATATATAAGAAGATATTTAATTGTTATTTGTTATTAATACTTATTGGCTAAAATTTTTAAATAGGTGCTAAAAATAATCATTAGTTCACAGAAATACTCCGTATGTGCTATAGAAAACAGCGGTAATTATTTTTACATTTTATTGTGAATTTTTCACTTATTAATTTGTGATACTTTTTAATTGTATATTGTTAATAAAAAATTATTATATTAATAAAGAGTTTCCACAAACTACAATAACATACTGCAATACACTGTTGCCAAATTTTGGAGGTGACTAAGTACCTTCCAATGCTATATACACTACGGAAGTAACATCGCATTGTGCATACCTATCACTAATAGCGAGTACAGCGCCGGCGGTAAACGCTTGAACTAAAGTGACAATTTTGAGGGTATGGGGGGTACTATTTGACTTCCAACAAAATTTTCGTATTTAGACTTGTTTTGCCTTGTAGTGTTAGAAAAAATAAAATTACATAGGGAAACGTTGTCACTTCCATTTTCGGAAGTCACAACGTTATATATGAAGTGACAGCGTTGAGCAAATTCCCGTATATGAAGTGACCACGTACCATGTATACATATATATATATATATATATATATATATATATATAATACTACAATGGGTTCGGTATTTATAATAAGGATAAAAAAAACTATATATGCCAACAAAATTATAATCAAATTGAATATGGAAATCTTTATGCAGCACCAGCGCAATGAACAATTTATTATAAAACAAGGCCATTGTATCGTTTATAACAGAAATAATTCAGTTTCTGGTTAGTGTTTATTAAAGTTAAAGTGACATGGAAAATTGGTAGCTTTGCTGAGTTGTTATTATGTCCTTTTGATAGAATTGTATGTGTATTGATTGGGAGCTAAATACTCGCATAATAAGGACTACGAAACGCCGGATATAACCTCTCTCTAACTACAGGTGCCACTCCCTTTCCACTTCCTGCCATGATAATTCATTATCACTACGTGCTAATTTACTGCACATTTAAAAACCATACGTTACAATGGTTACACATTATAGACACACAAAATACATTACAGTAAAGAACATATTATTAAAAGGAAGTATTTCAGAATCAATTGATAAATTATCTATTTGGTTTTTCAAAAGAAAATCTATTTCAATTATATATTGCACGAGAACAAAACGTATTTTGGGATATAAATTAGAAAAGTTTTATTTGTTTTTATAATACGCTAAAAATCAATGATTACATTACTATTTCGAAGGAATGCGAATGAATTTCGGAGCACAATTATAATTCTTAAAACCTACTGAATACAAAGTAGCCGACGTCAGTTTTCATGTAAATTAAAAAAGTTTCAATTATTGACATGAAATGATTTCAATTATGGTAGTAAAATTGATTTCCGAAGTAAAAACATCCGCGAATTTCAATAATAACGAAGAAGGTTGTCCATTTCAGACTTTTAAAAATAATCACAGTAAGAAAAAAATCAAATGTAATATTAAGTGTTAATAATATTTATCTAATCAAGACAAAAAGCCCAAAAAATATAGTTAATGGTTAACCAAAATTAAAAAAAAGTATTTTTTAAAAAAAAGTATTTTTTAAAAAAAAGTTTCATATGGATTCTATCACTCATTCCTAAATTTAATAAATTTTGACATTTGTTGCCTTCCGTCATCTTTAGGTAAGGAAGGTATGTGTGTGTCTGTGTCTGTGTCTGTGTCTGTGTGTGTGTGTGTGTGTGTGTGTGTGTGTGTGTGTGTGTGTGTGTGTGTGTGTGAGCGTGACAAAAATTTCTCCGACGATAACAACAATACTACAATTATAAAAATTATAATTCTTTCGTATTCTTCACATCTATATACAGACCTGATTAGATTTTGGTTATAATTGGTCAACCGAAAGTTCCCTTATTTAAAGTTCTTCTCAGTTTTTTAAGCGCAGTTACAATATCATGTTTTGACATTTTATGAGATTATCATTATGAAAGAATATCTCATTGTCCATTCGGCTTATTATTTTCTTTCATATTCAATAGATATAGAGTTGAAGAATTATAAAGAGATTAACTTTCATAAATCTGCCAACTTTGCTATAATCATGGAAATAGCTGATATATTCAAATAATTCTATTAGACAGATGTCAGTATTAAGTGCAATTTACATACTGTATGTCCGTGTTATAATTTTATTGGATTTATAGACTCTTTTCCAACGAACTTTCGGTATGGAATTTGTAAAAAATACATAGAATTAAAGAAAGGTAATGTGCTGGATACATCAGATTTTTTCTTGGTAAAGTTACATGTTCATGGAAAGAAATTTCTTTTCCGTACGGTTCTGAAAGAGCATAACCGCGAGATATCGCGCTTGCAGCGCGGATTCGAATTTCGGATTCAACACGTCCGCTTCAACTAAACACCCGATTCAACTAACTAACGAACTACCGGTCGAAGTACTAACACATCCACATACAGTCTCCAATCATTCTCCTACAAATCTCTTAACTCAATTTCATCTAGATAATGGCAGTGTAATTGTTATTGTGTTTGAGATCCATCTGCGTTTGACAGCAAAAAAAAAGTAGATGGAAGAGCATACGCTCATTTGCTTATTAAAAATCAAGTTTAGAAGGACTAGAGATAATGAGATTATGAAGCTTTCATCTTCTTCATTCATAATTCAGCGTACTTAAATAATTAACTCGGATATATATATATATATATATATATATATATATATATATATATAAATTTCTTTTATACATTTTATCATTTTTGAGTGGATTTCTATATTCAGAAAACATCAAGGTGTACAAAATCAAAAATTTAAAATAATTTATACAATTTTTATTTTATTTTTTTCGTAATAATGTATACCCATATTTTTTGAACCGTACTGAAAACATTTAAAGTTACCAAGAAAATTTAAGCTATTTCATAGATCGTATTATATATGTGATGGCCTAAAATAAATAAATATATCATCACGGCATATTACCCATTACTGGGTGTGCCAGTATCTACAACACATGTAGACATCGGTAATGATGACGATATATTTTGCCGTGTGGGCGCTTACCAGGCGTCACCTCACGGGCACTCATAGCTGGTGTGAAGAGTGCACCACATGGGTCACTTTTGTGCCATATATGTGATGGCCTAATTCAGTAAAATTTTATGCTGTTGTTTAATTACACAAATACTACTTTATATAATACACATACACAACATTTAATTTTTGCTACATTCCTAAGGGACACAGTTCGAAATGAGTGATATTATTTTAAAACCGCACTACCACATTTGTTAATATGTTTATATTTGAACTGTCACCATTGTTTTGAATAGCGATGAAATCACATTATGAAAGAAATAATGCGCGAGAAAAATATTTTCTAAAGAAAATGTCTCACTTTATGTAAACAATGAAAAATGAATTACAATTGTTTTCCTTTTCTTATATTTTGTGAAAAGAAACTGAGTAATTATTTTTTCAGCACGACTCTGTTACATATTTAATACTGCAGTAATACTGGAAACCAAAATGCATTTTAAAATAGAAATAAGAATAAAATTAAAATCGTAGAAAACACATTTTAATTAATGATCTTAATTTTTGAGTAATTACTCCCGTTTTTTATTCTAATTCTCTCCCTATTGCTCTGGTAAGCGCTTTAATATGCTGAAGAATTCAGTCTAAATTCAACAATATAAACTACAGCGCATTCCAATGCTATGTATCAATATTTAGAGCGAATTAGAGCGATTTACAGGGCATTCTAGAACAATTAAAGCGTTAACAATGGGAATTAGTCAAGATCAATTTTTGACATTGTATTTATTTTACCAAAGTGTTCGGCATCCTTGAATGTACATAACACTGCATGTAACTTATATTTTCAAAATTGAACCATGGTCTTTTTAGCCAAGTAGTCTATTGAAACTGGTATATTAATCACTCCAAATTTTGCGTCGTGTTGTAGCTCAAGTTATAAAAAGTACAAGCGGTAGAAAAGCATCGGGCAGAGAAAGACGCTATAATAGTTATTTTTTCATGATAGAAGCACTGTTTTACATATTTTATAGTCCTGCAGTGGAATGATCAAGTCGTGGAATAAGTTGAAAGCCGTAAATCACAAAGTTTGTAAAGTTATGGGCGTTGATTTATTTAAAACTAAAAAGTAATATGAAAAGAGATAATAATAAACGATTGGGCATTCATAGTACTGCATCGCAACGTAATGCAGAGTACCCAACACAGAACGAGAAAAGAAAGAGTTACCCTCACGAAAATTAGCGTGCCGGTTTTGCGTGACTGAATTCCTATCACTTAGAGAAGAAGACACGGACTGGGGAAAATCTCCCACACATTCTACTCTTCTACGTTTCACATGTTTCCAGGTTATTATGAGAAACTAATTATTTACCCCTATACAATCAAAAGAAAATTGTTTCAGTGATATAATTCAAAAGTTTTTAAATTGAATGAAATGTGTAATAAAAAGTAATCAGTGTACAACTCAATGTTCGTTCGATTTTTCTCATTTAAGTAGATTACGTTTTGAATAACGGCGCAATGAAAGGCTCGTATATAATTTTGTTATGATGAGTACAGAATCTATGATTTTGTTTTTTTGTATTTACACTTTTCTGTATGTATCAGTAAAAAACTTATAATTAATTTGTAGGGCGAAAAAATTGCTTCCCACGAGAATATTTTTCCAAAAAGAGTTAACCTTTTGCAAATTCCGATCGAAATTACTCAGACTAAAATTTCATTGTAAAATTTAACAGCACATCTGCCCCATATTCTCTTTTATCAACAACATAAGTATAACACTATTTCATTTCACTGAAATCGCTTCAGAAACTGCAGCCGATTTGTTGTTTATTATTACTACCAACAGTAGAGAGTACTTTGAGAAGTGCTTAAACCAAAATTGTTCTATTCATACTACTCATATTTTTAGTTTTACTGTCGCGCAACTATATCAGCAGCTGATTGATTTTGATAACTATGAGATAATGGAGATGAACATCCATAAAAGAAATAAATTAGGGATTGCAACCCGAGACTTTTATGTGGTACCGTCTAAGCTATTGTGGCTCTTATCTTGATGGCGTTACTATGACAAAGTAATGGTTGCGGATTCAAATCCCGGTAGCTTATCTCTTTTCACTTTCTTTTATATACTAGAAACTAGATTGTTAACTAATTAGTAATTACTAACATCTTTGTCTGAGCAGGATTCGAAACTGGGACCTTTGGATTGCGAAGCAACATCGTTACCCTTTGCTATCCTGTCGGCAATAGAGTTATGTTATTTGTTTAAAGACACATTAGCATTGATGCTATAATTGGCAATATAGTTTTGCCAGCAAAGTCAAAGCTCTGCTATGAATGTTTGTAAACTACTCACAGGTTCGTTTGTTGAAGTTATGAAGTGAATCATGTGCACATGCACTGCTCATACTCATACTCATATACGGTCTCCGTTGCTATGTTTGTCGAGCTCCGTTATTAATATCATCTTGAGTAGTTCTGACAGATCTCATCGTTCACACGAAGCGAAGCTGTGATTCACGGCAATTCACATTCGGCGGACTAACATTCAGCACCTGCGTCGAACAGCGAATGCCGAACACGAGGCTGAAAAATGTCCGTGGTTTGCTAACTAATAGCCCAGGGCGGTCATCACTGACAGCTGCCAAACCATCATTGATTCATGATCTATTTGCAAACATGCCCGCAAATATGTTAACATGCTTTTTCTGCACTAGGATAGCTCAGTGGCGGTGGATTTTCATAAACAATTTATCATTGCTGGTCAACAAAATTCTCATAATTATACATAAATATGAGATATGGATTTCGTACTCGCTTCACCAAACACAGAAACCGTGTCGCTGGATATGATTTACGTCTTCAATTTTTGCATATAACAAAAAAAAAATACAATAAACTTTGAAATACATCTTTTGACATTAATTGGCGGTTTTAATATCAACCTCCAAATTGGTAGCTCTACAACTAGTGGCATCATTTCGCAGTAACTTGTCTTAGGGGTGGTTACATTGTAAGCTATGTAATCGTAAATGAAGCTACTGAGTTATTTTATAGAAATTGCAAGGGTTTAAAAAATATTTTATCTTTAAATGTAAACGTTATGTATCGAAGTCTCCGCCCTGTCTGTGAATGAGAAAAGCAAGACAATTTATATATATATATATATATATATATATATATATATATATATATATATATATATATATACAGGGTGTGCAACGAAACGCGGAACATGGGAGTTTAACATAGGATTTTAAAAATTTGCGAATATTGGCTCTCCTGTACATTTTAGAGCAAAAATACAAGAATAAATAGATGTTTAGAATTAATTTCTACTTTCAAAAAGTCTTCATTTAATGTAATAGAATATCTGTAGTACTAGATATTTAGAAAATAAAATATGACATTTTCGTCAAAAATCAGATAGCCATGAAAATAAAAGAAATAGAACAAAATCTCATTCTGACAGTTCATTTTAGTGTTATTGATGTTAATTGTTATAATCATGGTGTCTACATTGTTATAGTCCATAAATTTCTTTACTGTGCTTTTGTGCATTATAAAATGGATTTATTCAGTACCGAAGAATTTGTGATTTTATTTTATTATTAAGTATTTGGCTTAAATTTTAGGATAATTCATCATTTTTGATATACACTGAAATGATATGTAGTTCATTTCGGTATTATTAATCTTATTGTTGTAATCAATATGTTTACAATATTATAATTCTGCATTAAATATTTAAGTATTATGATCTTAATTGATATTTTGTTTTATTTGTTTTTTATTCCCATAGCTATCTGATTTTTGGTGAAAATGTCATATTTTACTTTCTAAACATCTAGTGCTGCAGATATTCTATTGTATTAAATGATGAATTTTTAAGAGTAAAAATTATTTTTAAACAACTTTTCGTTCTTGTATTTTTGCTCTAAAATGTACAGGAAAGCCAATTTTCGCACATTTTTAAAATCCTATGTAAAAGTCCTATGTTCCGCGTCTCGTTGCACACCTGTATATATATATATATATATATATATCTTATTAACTTATGTGAATTTGAAAGATTAATTTTCTTGAAACATCTTTTGCGTTTTTGTCTGTCCGTCCGTGTTTCTTCTTTACTTTGTGGATAAATTATTATTGTGTCAAGACATTGTGTGTAACGTTTATTTAAGCTCCTTGATTAAAAATAAGAGTAGCGTAAAGTACAGGTTTTAGTTTCAAGCTAGGTTTCTTTAAAGGTCAGTTAGTTCTTTCCTTTTGTTTAATTAAATTTCTTATTATTTTTTGTGCAACGTTGGAATTATCTAATTACGTTGCTATGCAAGAAGGATTAGGGTTTTTAATTTACTTAACCACGCGTTAACTTTGATGTTTTAATACGCATTAAACTGAAACCTCTTTATAGTTTGTTTGTTTGAAAATTTATACGAAATTTTGTTCTTTTTTTAATCGAAAGAGTGCAAAAATATTTTGGATCCTTATTTCGCTGAAAATTACGGTTCTATCATACCACTCTCTATTATGTGCATTGACGTATATTGGCGTGTTCTAGTGATGACCAATCAGAAAACACCACTGACCTCAATATATATTACTGAAATGCGCCATGACTTAAGGCTTAAGTCATGTTGGTGCAAACGGGCATAAGTAACTATTACCACCATGAAAAAATAAAGTTACAATTTATGACTTAAATGACTGTCTAGTAAGTTTTCTAACTAATTATAATCGAAACACATGTTGTATGCATAATAGCAGCAACAAATTTGAAAAGTAATAAAGGAAATTTGAAATTTGTAGAAAAGTAGATGATAGTTATAAAAGTTAAATTGGACAAAATGTAAACAAGGTGGATTTGTATGCTAGGTAGAGGTTTGAAATTAAGTTGGGTCATACGGGAATCAAGTCCGCGCCCATGTCCCCCATCGATGTAAACTCAAAGTAAACATCTTAGAGTCGGACACTAAATAAATGAAATGCAATTAGCATGTGTAAAAAGGCTGCACGATGCGGAGTGGACGCTGACGCTCGTTAGTTAGACACGAACCGAATACATTATCCGTTACTGGTTACTCGAACCGTGCCTGAATAAACGACTGCCAATTTGATCTTGCTTGGAGTTTGAATTATACCCAGAGGTGTTTGTGACTGCCGACTGGATCCCCGAGGTCTGAGGCCTCAGGCAGCTGCTGAGAAACCAAGCCCCGTTACGTTTTTGAGAAACTGAGCCATAACATTAGCCTGGGATGTCCGCGGTACTAAAAGGAATCCCAACATTTTTGCGCAAAGCAATGGCGTTGTTATGTTACATTTAGTGCCACTGGTTTCAATGTAACATAACTAACAATAAGACATTATAATATCAAAATGTTTATAATAAATAAACATTTTATATACTATGAAAGTGAACTTTATTAGTAAAATTGAAAGGTGCTATTTGAAACAGTGGCACTAAAATTGTATAGGTACTTCATGTAAAGTGCAATTAAATACATAATTTTATAAAAAAAAAAACTCTACCATTTAATTTTTATTAAATCAGGAAACGGAACTGATTTAAAAAAACGGTTTACAAACTGGTTAATCCATTACGCGTCAAGTAATAATTAATACAAAATTAAGTTTAAAAAAAATTGTTTCTTCATAGTATTTTTTTACATAATATTGCGTTTTCGCATCAAGAGCGGAATCTGTTAATATAAGTAAAGTAACAAGTTTTTACGTACCATGTCTTTATTTACAAATAGATTCAAAAGTAGTTAAATACCTTTAATTCAAATTATAAAACATTAAGATATAATTATTACATTTTACGAATAATTTTAAAACAGACAAAATGTATGGTAACTTCATATCTTCGGTTAATATATTCAGTCTGGCTTTGACATTTCCTGCACCTCCTCCTTCATTTTTTGGGGAGGCGGATTACAATGTGACCAACAGAGTCTGTTCTCATTTCATCTGCACGTTACAATTTTGTTGGCCGGATTCCTCTTTTGTAAAATTGAACTAGTTCATGCACACCTTAACAAAATGGTACTGATAAAGATTGAGCATTTTCAATTGCAATTTACAAAACACGAGGTCCGCCAACAAAATTGGAAGATGTAGACAAAATCAGAACAGACTCTGTTGGCCATATTTCAATCCGTCACCCCGAAAAATCAAGAAGAAGGTTCAGAAAATGTGAAAGGCAAGCAAAATATATGTATCAAAAATGTGATATTCGTATATTCCCTTACATTATGTCTGTTTTAAAAATTTTCATGACATGTAATAATTACATTTAATGTTTTTATAATTGTAATGAAAGATATCTAATTAATTTTGTATCTATTTGCAAATAAACGAATAATGTGTAGAATCTTATTATTTTATTATACTAACAGAAACGGCAGTTGATGAAAAAACGCAACATTACGTTTTAACAAATGTAACTATTATTTTAATACATATACATATTGGTTTTGTAATTATATTGATATTCTAAAAAATGTTTATAAAAAACATTTTAAGAAAAAACATATATTTCTTAATAAATAAATATAAATTAACATCTCTACTCTCTTCTGTATAAAATCTAAGTAAACAAGTTTCTAGCAAAAATTGATTAAACAAATAAAAAAAATTGTTTATAAAATATTGCATTTTCGCATCAACAGGGTCTAAAGGGTTAATTAGTATTTCAAGTCCAAATAGATTTTTAACCGGTATTTTTATTTTCTGTAAAACCAGTACCTATAGATGCTCACTTTTCCATTAGTTAAAAATGTAATTTAATATATATATATATATATATATATATATATATATATATTGTGCTAAAATATCTTTATTTCTTATTTTTAACTATTGTAGATTCATCTAATTATTATCAAAAATGTTACTATTTTAGTCTGTCGAAAAATTTTGAGAATCCCTGCTCCTTGTCCTGTTTACCCGTCGCAGGATTCCGGTATTACCCTCTTTCAACCCGCCAATTTTACCTCATTTTCACTATCATTACTAACTAATTAATGAAGAAAGTTTTTAACGATGTGATGCGACTATTACATACTAGTGCATTACCTAGACCATAAGAGTTCCTAATTTGAACGTTTGTTACAAATGTCACTATTGCTCATCTGCTATTTATGCAGTTTCTGTTTTAACTAACTATACTTGGAATGCATAATGCAATTTCTACCAAGATATGCTGGAGTTTCGACTAGACGGGTATCACTATGAATTAACTATGATAGTAGAATAGGACACATAGAGTAGAGCAAAACTTTACATGTTCCGTTATCGTTATCATATTTATAATTGAACCATCTAATTTCCATGGAAGCTAAGAACCAAACAAAATATATTTTTACATAAAAAGTTGTATCATAGTATTAATAATGAATAAGATAATGATATTATAAAACAAAAATAATCGTTTTGTATGTAAATGCTTCAAATAAATAAAAGAGAAACTTACATGTCATATTGTACATTTATAGGTTAATGTTTATAGTTCACACAACATTTAACCAAATTGAAACACGTACATATATTTATATTTTATTAATTAAAGCACCACAATAAACTTCACTGCACATAGTCCATACTAATATAATAAATGCGAAAGTAACTCTGTCTGTCTGTCCGTTACGTTTTCACGCCTAAACGGCTGAACCAATTTTGATGAATTTTGATATAGAGATAGATTGAACCTTAGAGACGAACATAGGCTACCTTTTGTCAAGAAAATAAAACTTGAAGGGATGAAATAGGGGATGAAAGTTTGTATGGAGAATCCGTCATTTCTCAAGTTAGGGATATAAAAATTCTTTTTTATGCTTTTGATAAGAAATAAAGAGTGTTTTAGCGTTTTTGAAAAATCATCCCTCAAGGCGGTACAATAGGGGGTGATTTCAATTATTTTTTATCTTTGTATCTATAATTAAGTTTTAACCGTTAGCAGATTTTCGATATTTGTCGGAGAGATAGTTTGCATCATATGTATGTACCTACTTAAGTAAAAGTACCTGAAACATGTTTAGAAACGGGCGCTGTTAGATGCGGTACGGGGATTAGGTGGGTAGTGGGCGGAGCCTATTACATGTACGATGCGAGATAGGTTGCCGGCTCCCTACGCAGCGCATGTCTCCGAAGTAAATGTGAAAAATTACTGGTACACGTGTAGCAATAGTTATTCTAGCTTTACCCGTGCGAAGCCGGGGCGGGTCAACTAGTAATAATATAATAATGTTAAAAATATCTTTAAATTGTCATAAAACAAACATAATTTCATCATAATGTCATTTTTTAATAATCATTTATACAATGTCATGATTAAAAGTAAAAAAAAAAACTGTAGCCAACCCAAGAAAGACAAATTTATTTATACTTCAACAATTTTATTTCCCAAAATAAAAATCTGACAATTAACACTTTATCAGCAGAGTAAACAAACATAATATGATTAATTATTTAATAGCAAAACGGATATATTTCTGTTTTGTGACGTCAAAATAGCGTGATGACAAATGTGTCCAAATTAACTGAAAAATAAAATTTCTCTCTGGTATGAACAATTTATGAGTTGTATCTTTCGCGTTATCTTCACTTCAAACTCATGAACATAATAATTACTATATTAGCTGTCGAAAATTATATATATACACAGGTTGTTTTAGTTAATTGGAAAAAATCATATAATTTTTGAACTGTTTATTTGAAGAGTATTATTGTTTATATTTTATATTAGAGTAAAGCTTATTCAATATCATTACTTGTGTTGGTTGCTGTATTTGCTAATAACAAACTTATGTTACAAACTTGTAAATGTCTCTTATAACTTAAACTAAGTTTACATCAACACTAAAACCCAATACACAATAATTATTACAGTTTATTATTATTGTAATCAATTTTTCATTGTGTAATAATTTCTATAATTCGTAAATCAAAAAAAAAATATGAAATATAAGACTTAAGTGATGACAATGAATAAAAAAAAATTAACAGGACTCAAAGAGGAATCAGGATAGGGCATAGGGCAAAGAGAAAGGACACATAGGACTTTAGACATGACTCACAAAAGCACATAGGACCAGGAGACAATACAGGACCAAGGCATAGGAGACAAGACGGTAGGGTAAGACACAGAAGATAAAAGAGAAAATGTATTAGAAAGGCGAAAAAAAAAACAGAAATAAGCGGAAGAATAAAATGGTTGACACCAGATTTAAGCAATAAAGAAAATGACCGGCTTCGAACATCAGATGAAAGAATAAAAACCAACAGTAAAAAAGGGCCGACACTAATAACCTTCAAAACAGGCAGTAAGTAAACTGACTGGCACCCAAAATAAGCAAATAAAAAATAGAAAAAGACAGCCCTGGATGTGGGCCGACTCCAAAATTAGGTAGCAAAAAATGGTGGACACCGAAAATAGACAGTATGGACAATGGCTGACACTGAAAATAGGCAGTAAATAAAATGGCCGACATTGGAAATAGAAAGATCGAGAAGAGGTCATAATAAAAATGATGGATACCGAAAATGTTGCTTGCACACAGACAAACACTGCCCGATGCATTTCATCATAGCTAATATTGCCTAACAAAATAATATCTAAATATAATTAGACAAAATTTAAATTCTTTTACTCTTTGCGTATTTAGATGTCAACAGAAAATATATAGCAAAAGATCGGTGTTGATTTTATCTTGTTGGTAACTCAGCGTTGAATATTTTACAAGAGGGTAGAAAAAAATTAGGGAAATATTGCTTCTATCCTAACTCCTTCCTCGAGGCAACTCGGCGTTGGCGCATGGCTGGTACTCCTGTATAAATACGACTGCGAACACGTGATACATAATTTAATCGTTTGCATGATACGCTGATGTTCCCCGGCACAGAAAAGAGAACATTCCATTCTCTCCATCCAATTTTTGAAATGACTAGATGCGTGTATGTAGACGTACAGGGTACAGGGTAGAGGACGTCGCAAGGCTCGGGGCAGCAACACAACAACAGCGAAGACGCAGATGCAGGAGAAGAGGACGAGGAGATAAACTCGCCGTATGTTACGATTTGTAAAGGACAGTTTTGGATCACTTAAGCTGTCCCGGAACCACGCTCGGATACTGGAAATTGAAATGTAAGTCCTTGCAATTGACTGCCTAATATTGCTACAGGAAAAGCTTGTTTGCCAAAATTTACTAAGGAACCAATTCTACTTTTACTATTACACTTCTTAAAATACCTCAAAATTGATAAGGATTTCTACCCCAATATTGCAAAAATACAAATATATATATATATATATATATATATATATATACAGGGTGTTAATTAGAAAGCGGGTCGTAGGCATTTACAATGGAAATCAGTTTTTCCCTGCGCAAAATTTCCCATTTAATTTAAGATAAAAACGTATCAAATAAATGTTGTAGAGAATTAAATTGTTCACCTAAATCACTAATCAGATTTTGTTTTACTTGTTTAGAAACCTGTAAAATCCAATTTTCAAATAAAAATTACAGACAATTATAAATTCCCTAAAAATGTTTTGCTTATATAATCTATATCTAAATCATTGCACATATTTTACGTATTTTTATTTTGTAACGAATTATGCCAATATTTTCATAATTAAATGCAAATATTTATGTTATTAAAATTTAATTACAAAAGTAAATTTTTATCATCTGGAATTACTTGAAATATTATTTATATATATACACACACACACACATATATATATATATATATATATATATATATATATATATATATATATATATGTTCTATATATGTATATCGACTAAAATTTTGTTTGTTAACACATGGAAATATATTCATAAATTTTCATTTATTATCGTTTCAAAACATTTGTGGTGCAATGCATTTTATGATCAATGCAATTGCATTTTTATAATGCACTACATATTGATAATACAAAAAATTAATTATTTAACTATACCACACAATATTCCATTGTTCATTTGATAAATATATTCATGAATATAATTATATGAATACTTAATTTATTATTAATGTGAATAACATAATCACGATATATGTACCAGTAATATGGAACGCGGTGTAATAATTGAAAATGACTTGTATAAAATAGGGAATGAAATAAACATTTTTAAGCACAATAATTAGGGCAATTAGAATTGCATAGAAAAATAATTCTAATAGTAAATAATCAGTAGGTAATTTTGATGAGGATTATTCGTATTTTTATGACAATTTTATAGAACTGCTACTTCTGTAAAAGTTATCCTCTTCCATATCTGCTCAACATAGACGTGATGTTCGAAATTTTACTAAAAGTTACAAAACAACAATTCTGTCTTAAAGAAGATATATTTCTCCCAGAAGTATCAATGTTTTTGGGCCAGAGCAAGCGAAGAAAGCTACGAAATGGAAAAGAGCAGTGATTTAATATTGCAATATTCAACCACGCGTTCAAACGAATTATACGTAATATTCCGCAACATTTGGTAGCGCTCCCATCAACTTATGTTAATTTCTATTTGCCTCATCGTCTTTAAAATTATACCTTAAATATCATTTTGCATATTATACCAAATATTACTAGGGACTCGGCCACAAATTACCCGAAGTACGGATACGTAAACAGAAATACAAAACACTAACGTCACTTTTTGTATTTGGAATTTGTAAATGTATTTGTAAAACCACAAAAAGCTTTTGTCTAAGCCAGTAGTTCTCAACCTACGATCAATAAGAAATATAGCAGTAACTATATAAACTAGGACCGCTGTTAAGTGTTGTGAGCGAAAGGACGCCTTCTGATACTACTCACATTTTTTGATGAGAAACAAAAATGGCACTTAAATTTTTTAAATTCAATTTCTGTAGTAATAGAATGTACCAGAATTAAAATAATTTACTTTTGGAATTTTCTGCTTTAACCTCTACCCAAGAATAGAATCCGTGAGATTTTAATTAATGTGTGTGCGTATTTTTGTGTCGGTGAAATTTTTGCTCAACGATCCGTGATAATACAAATGTGAGAATTTTTATTTATCGACACGGAAAACAAAATTTATATTTCCGTTATTGGTTTGGAGTGTTTAGAAGTGACATGAAATATACAGTACGTAAGTTGGCCAGCAGAGGCATAAATCATGAAAGAGAGCAAATATAGTGTTATCGATTGATGAAATGTGTAGAAATTAGTATGTGGGGTATGATTAGCATTCTTTATAGCGGTAATTCTTATTAATTCAAATAAGCAGTGTGCTACTGCGTATAAATACCAATAAACCCACGGTCGTAACATCCGGATTTTCTGTTGCAGCCAATTTCGCAGAATTTAGGGATCTGCATAACACTTCATGTATTTTTAATGCGTTATTCATGAGACGTACACTACAACTCGGAGAAATTTGACATGCTATTTCAGTAAGGAATGTTAAGTTTATAATGAATTTGAATTTTCTTATGTGCGCGCGTTCAACGCGGTGACACTCTGATAAAAACGTGCCCGTGGCCGGCAAACAAACATCATTTTTACGTGGTCGCTGTCGCATTAAATGGAAAATTTAAAAATCGTAAATCTCTCGGGAAAACTTTTACCGGCCTTTCTAATTCGTAATTTTAGTCCAGGCTTCGCCATTTTATTTCACTTGAATTTCCAACAATTCGACTGACGTTTTATGTATCGCTTTTGCAAAACTGTCAATTTAACCAGAAAATATGGTTCGTATTTTTATTTATTTTTCTACTCCCATAGATAAAATGTGACAACGTACTGGTTTACATGGCGGTAATCATGACAAACTGTGGTTTTTGGATGTATTGGACACGGAATGAAATTAGCAACTACTAATAATTGATTTATAAAACACGGGGTGAAGTTAGCTGCTGTTGTTCTCTAAAAATAAGTATTTTCATCTCTGGTTAACTGTCAGTTAAAATAAAACATGTAACAATAATTTGTAATTTTTAAAATTTATGCTGTGATATTGGTGCTATATTTTTAAGCAGAATTGAAAATACGGGGCCTAAAATTGTATTTCTGTGTCTCTGCCGTCTTAATTTACAGTAGTAGAAAAAGTATAGTATGTGAATCGTTTTATAGAACTTGTTACATAATATACTTTGTGACTATTGTGGTATTTTCTCCAAGACAAGTCTGAGTGATATCTACCCAGACATGGGCAGTAAGCCGTAATGATACATTTAATTATTTATTTTACTTTCGTTTCTAAATCATAAATACTCATTTGGGTTGAAATTTTGTGAATATGCGGATCCATAAAATAAATATCTATTGAGACATACTATATCTGACCTCTAGGATGTAGGTCGCCGTTAGTAAAGTAAAATCTTGTGAGATGAGAAATTAATTAAAACATGTTTTCTTTTCGCAATAAAAGTAAGCTCTCCTTCAGCGCAGAGTAGAGCTTCATGCAATATTAATCTGTTACTTCATATTCAGTGTATGTTGTCGATGAAGACGTGACAACGATTTTCCGTCCAGCTTAGCAACTGAAAGAAACTATTCACAATTTACTTTTGCACATTCATTCAAATTCGCTTTCGAGGAATAATCTCGATGATGAGATCGAGTACGATACTTCAACATGTCTGTTCCGTTCATTTACGCGAAGGACTTTGTAACGGTGTATGCAGCTTACAACTTTTCTGCATACATAATAATATTACGCACATATATCACAAAATATTGAGAAAGGAGATTATGGTTCATAAATACACGCGAACACAAAAAAATAACTTATTTGTTGAATGTTTTTTTTCTTTAGTTAGTATTTTGTTCTTATTATTAGTCCTGACTACAATCTGAAATGAATATTTTGAGAGCAAATTCAGACAAAATAAGAAATGGGAAATGCAAAATTAAATGAAACAATGTACAATATTCGAGGGACGCGGTGGTCAACTGGATGATGTTAAAGTATGTTTAGAAAAATCAGAGCGTCACTTCTAACTATTTTTCCTGTTGCGAAAACCATCAAATTCGTCTAGTTGCCCGTTGGCCAATTATCTCGTTCCGCAAGATCTGTACTTTTGAGGACTTTTACCAAGCGTCACCTTGTGTACTCTTAAAGCTGCCGTGGAAGTTACTTTTATGCTTTTTAAAAATTGGAAATTAGCAGATATTTAAAAATAAAACGGCATGTTTCACAAGATTTAAATGTCTGAGTCAACCTCTCGGTCATACATCAGAGACTGGCTCACTTAACCAAAACCACAGACGCGTTTCGCTCGTATTGGAGTAAGAATGTGGTGTACTCCAATAAGAACGAAACGCGTCAGTGGTCTTGGTTAAGTGAGCCAATCTCTGATAAATGACCAAGAGATTGATTCAGAGACAGAAATCTTGTAAAACGTGTCAAGTGTTAGTTTTAAATATCTTATTAGAACAGTTTCATTCACCAAGTGTCGCCATCATATTGTACTTTATTGTACTTTTATTATTATTAATGAAAATATATTTCTAATAATTTACTAAAATTTTATGAAAAAAATAAATAAAATCAAAATAATTTGAAACATTTATGTTAAATTGTTAACTTAAACTAATATTTAGAACCTACAAAGAAAAATTGAAGTTATTATTAGGTCCTTTTGACAGTAAGTTTAAACATTTATAGTTAGTCATGTAACACAAAATAAGTTATCTAAAATTATTACGTTATAATCAAGTCGACGTTGGTTCATATGTGCTGGGATGATAACCCTACCCTAACTAAGTCAAGCATAGTTAACCTTTATTGTTTTATGTAGATTATGTGACACTTCGAGCTAGTTTTAGGGACAGAGGAAGGATTTGTTTGCATTTAAAGGTCTCTGTTTATTATGCACAATTTGAATAAGTATATGCATAATTACTGTTGTGATTTCCAATCATTCATTTATCAAAATTTAATGAAACAATATTTGATTTAGGTCTATTCACAATAAGGTCATTTGAATTTTCAAATACAGTTTACGTTTGAATGTACGTTTAACAAGATATGAAAAGAACTTTTTATTATATTTACGGTCGCTCACATGATAATAGAGATGATGGAAAAGAATAGTACCTAATTAATATTCATGTTATGAAAAACAAAAATACGTATATGGTAAAAGAAATTCTAGTGATGTCTAAAATTGTATAAAACAATAGTAAATTAATTGTGATTAGCAAGCCTGGTTAACCGGCAAACCGTGAACAGCTGGTTTAACTGCGACAACTGGCGAATAATGCCAAGAGGTTACCGGTTAATGCAGAACTTGTAACTGACAAAAGTCACAACAGAAATCACTTCAATGCTATAAATAATTAACTTTGATTGGATTTGAATTCGGTTTGTCATTGCCACATCCGGTCACTTTAGTACAATCAACCACACAATGCCTACTGCGTTGTGCGTTGATATTAAAAAAAAAAATTCGTTTGACAAAACAAAGGTAAAACCCTGCCACAACTATTACCTAAAAATACTGTTTTATTAAAGTTGTTTTGTATTCCTATATGCCGAAATTCCGTTCAGAAACATACACCATAATATGAATGCACAACTTTGTCAAATGAGTGAAATTCTTGCTTTGTGTGAACTTTTGAAAATATGCTTTGTAAACATTATTAAACATAATTAGTATATGTGCAATAAATTTAAATAAATTGATATTTTTTTTCCTTTCAATAAAGCAAATATTTTCAATATTATGGAACATATTCTTTCTAGCTTCTAATTATAAAATTCATTGAAATGCATGAAACAAATAAATAAAATGCAAAATCTACCGTGTTCAATTCGCCATTTTTTATATTTGAATAATTGAATAATGAAACATATGTTGTTTCACAAGCATTTTTCTTTTCCTTTCTGCATAAAGTTCTACCCCACGCTAAAGATAAGATAGACAAATTCTGTGCATTTACGCGTAAGTAAAATCAATTTTACTTGCAAAACGTTAAAGGTTAGTTTATCCACTCTTCACTGGTAGCTTGTGTGCTACCCACACGTAAACACCAAAGAAATATTTGTATTTGTAAATGTGTACTTTTTAAGCTGAAGTCACAAAGGAATCAATCGAATATTGAAAAGAAAGCGAATGTTTTCACCTATTGCAAATGGAGATTATATAAAAAAAAGCTATTAATTTAAATTTAAAAGCAATCCTAACCTTTTTAAATGTAATTCATGGAATATATTATCCTTAGTATAAAATCTCGGGTTGTAATATATAGATTTATACGAAGAAAGAAGGAACGCGACTTTCGACTCACCAATTTGGACAAACTTCAAGTTCGCAGAATTTTATCTATTACTGTAAATTTATGAACATCAGTTTGACTATACATGTACATACTGTCCCAGCCTACTCAAATGGCGAGAAATTTCTGCAAAATCTTTCGACTACTTGAAATATAGGCTTAAAACTTACAAAACCTATGGGCCAAATTACGGGTGATAATAGTTCGACCGACATTTAAATGGTCAACTTCTAGTCCAGATTTATTTTCTATCGAGACTCATTATTTTTGGAACAAAAAACAATTTTGTAAAAAAATCAGTGCGTTCAGTAAAACCTACCTTGCTGGACATATGAAACAATACTCTAACAGAAGAAAGTCCAGTCTTTGTGTATACAATGTAATCCAATAATAAATGGCAGAATACATTAACATATTCAGTTTTTGTAAGTTTAAAAATTATATTTCAAACTAATAGAAAGAAATTTATAGAAATTTCTCATCATTTACATTACATTTATAGGCTAAGTGACAATAAAATTAAAAATTATCCCTGAACTCATAATTAAGTGAAAAGTGAAAACAAAAACATATATCGAGAACAATGTTTCTATGTCAATTTTTATTTTGTTAACTATAAGATATATTTGTATTAAGCTAGACATTTATTTAGAGCATTTCCTTCTCAGTCTGTTTTGAAAGTATTTTGTTGATGTGTATCCACTATGTTAAGTTGTTAGATCTTTCAGCGTGTGAGGATTTGTGGAATATTTAAGCAAATAAAAACAATGATCGAGAAAGGGTTTTGATATATGTATGTGTGGAGGCAATGGCAATACTCATCCTTAGTAGTATAGTGACAGCGGGTTGCCGAGTCGGGCAGTAAGAGATTGTAATCATGGCCGTTGCGAAAGCAGACGATGTCTCTGCCACAGACACTCTCCACACTTTTCTAGATATTTTTTATGAAATTGTGTTTTTTATGTTTGGTTGCGCACCCAAAAGCCGCTCGTAATCGGTTCACTAGCGCCCTTCTGCCAAACAGAGAAACGGAGAAACATATTTTTCTTTACATTCAATTATTTTCATCTTAACCACTCATAGAAACATCATTTAGTAAATTAAAAACATAAAAAAAACGTTTGTTAGATACAAGATAATGGTTTTCTAATAAAGCATTGACATTTGAAAAGTTATAAAATATCATATTATTATCTTTTTTAACATAATAATTTCACTCGCAATAAATTTATAACTATATTTTAATTCGGTGCGTCGACCTTTTTATTTCCCTAAAATTACGGGGTTTGTCGATCAATCCTAAAATACGTACAATAAAAAAGTTGGTTTTTACTTATGTACGATCGAAATTAGAATATTGTATTAAAGTTTGGAATCCAAATTATAACAAATATGTTGATTTAATTGAATCTATCCAACGTAAATTTGCAAGATATTTATATTTCAAACTTAATAAACGGTATCCTACTTTTATTATGTTTACAACGTCTTACTTAGCGAACAGCATCTTTTACCTTTAGACACTCGTACAAAAAATCATTCCTGTATTTATCTGTACAAACTACTGCACAACAGCATTTATGACCCAGTCACTCTTGCTGTAATTTCTATATTTGTACCTAGAATAACCATTTTGAAACACCCGTACATTTTACTGTAGTACATCACGTACAAATTATGAACAAAAATCTCCTATAAAAACTATGTGTTCTACTTTCAATAATTTCTCTAGTACTCTTGACATATTTGGTGACTGCATAGCTAAATTTAAAAGTGGCTTAATTCAACAATTATTATTAATGCAATAAATGGTGTCTTTTGTTTAAATACTGTTTCATTTAAGCAATTATTAAATATTTGTAATTTGAAACAACATACTTCTTTAATTTTTGTATTATTTGTATGTTTACATTAAGTGTTCTTTCGTGTTTGTGACTATTTTTTTTATAATTATGTATATTTAAAACCGACCTATAATTGGGATCCTGTTGGTTAAATAAATAGATAAATAAAAAATAAATAAATCCTGTGAGTTGGCAAAGGCCGTCTGGGGCTCAAGTATATCTACTCACTCCCATCTCTAATTGACGCTCACCTTTTCTTATACAGGCCCTTCCAGAGAATTGTAGCAAGAGTGTCTTTTTCATATTTTAAAATTACAGTAGTCTTGGTTATGCGCGCTCCGGTAATCCGACTTTTCAATAATCCAACCCTTTTTCTAACTTTTTTTCAAAGCCTTCTGTTATTATTTATAAATGTAAAATAAAGAAATGTAACAACCTATTTTTATATATTACTGTCCTTGCTGATGATAGGCTAATAATACATCGAAACGTTAAATTTATATCAATTTATCACTGTTACAATAAATATAACCTTGGAACTTTAAGGCCTTGTTACTTCTATTGTATACTAGAAAAATTTCCAAAATTTAAACTTTAATATTATGTTGTATTATATTGAAACATTGTTACCATAATGTACAATTTGTTTTTAAAAAAATGGGCACTACTTTATAATTATTTGGAATAACACTACCTTTTTAGTTTATGTTCTGTATTTTTTATTAAAACCCAACGTTTCGGCACCATAAACTGGTGCTGTCTTCAGGGGAAATTGACCAGTTTAAGGTGCCGAAACGTTGGGTTTTAATAAAAATACAGAACATAAACTAAAAAGATAGTATGATTCCAATTATTAATATGAGTTCTGAAAGATATTTTAATAATTATAATTATTTATTTTTGAACAATAATAATAATAGGATTTATTTGTACTTTAAGCGAAGCTTATTATAAAGAAGTGAGTACATAAGTATTTTAGGTTTCCAATATACTACATCGAAGATATAACGAACATATTATATACAAGCCGACATTAATTGTTTAGTAGGCGTAATATTCCTGCAGTAGTTACTTCTAGAACTTCACTATCACATTATCCTAGTCGAGTCATAAACGATGAAACAAGTCAACCAGGCCATTCGCGAACACTATTGAACTTTACACAAAATAAGTTAGTATAAAAAATAAGAACATATTAGAAGATAATCATGTGTAGATCGTCTTTGGTGATTATGTCGTCTTCCTTTGGTGTTAAATTGAAAATATTTTTGAGGTCATTTCATGTTCCATAACTCCAGAACATTACTTTGGTACTGTCGAGGCTATTCGCGGAGAGTTTTTTGACACCGAGTTGGAACGAGTGATTACTTTTACATGTTTGTCAATGGGTCCATGGGTCTTTGTTCTTTTTTTATATTTTTTTTTTTTTTTAGATTCTAAAGTAGTTTTTTGATCGGGTTTTATATTGTTCGTTATAGTGAGCTGATTATGTACATAATCAATTTGCTGGTTAGTAATATTTTCAGTGTACTGATTAGGAACATCATGAGTGCGTTGATTAGGAACATCATCCTTAATGCGCCGATTCAGAACTTCATTGATGTTGAGCTGTAATGTTATTTTTTGAACAATTAGTACTAATTAAATTCTAAATAATAAAGCAAAATGTAGGTCAAAAATTTATAAAAATATTAAATGAATTTACCAATTAATTATTGATGGCTCATTATGTACTGTCAAATATAAATTAAACTTAACCGAGACATCGAATGTTCTATTTAGAGATTTGTCAGTAAACATCTTAAATTGATAAATTGCGTATCAGAAAATGACAGCTATGAAATAAATTCATCCACTGATATTTATCTTCATAACAGATTTATTTCAATGAAATTTTCATGCAGCGTTTGGTTAAAGTATAATAACAATTTATGTGAAATTTGTTTTATGTTTAGTCAACGCAAAAATGTGGAATATGGTCCATAATTAATATCTCAATTTAATGTTTGGCTGGAATTAACATCGAGTGAAAATTAAAATGCCATTATGTGGCAAAATAAATGTCATACAAATTACAAATTTAATATTTGATACAGATGGAAATATTTTTCAATTAATAAACGGTTGCTATTAAATATATTAAAATACATTTTCGTTCAATTACGGTAAATGAAATCAAAGATTAACTATATCATGGTATGATATAGCATGTTTTCCAATACATAAATGTAAATAATCATAAAGCAAAATAAATAAAATTTTATTGGTAATAAAATTTGTTTTGTATGGAGAATAATAAAATTTTGATCTAAATTTAAAACCGCACCAAAATTTTATTTTACATAAATTAATTACTGGCGGAAATTTTTACGTTTTACTAACATATCTGTATTAGTATTGCTACAGTTTTTAATCTGTGCAACAATCATTTTACTAATGTCTTTAAAATAAATTCGAATGTGTAGGTTTTCATAAAAAATAAATGATTATGCGCATTAATTTCCCAAGTAAAAATGAACAAATTTCTATACGCAGGAACAACACAGCCGCACCATGACCGTTTGGCGAACAGGCACGGCCGCAACACAGTACAGCCTTTTTCTAGCCGTGAGTGAGCATTTAATTAATATATTATGCACATAATAATGCCTGCGGCCGTGCTTGTTCGCCAAACAGACCTGGTGTTATGGCCGCAGAGCATATAAATATCATTGGTGCTAAACAAATGCTCAAAAGATTGCAAAAGATAATATTTAATAAATGATACTACAAGTATTAATTAAACTACTTCATTATCTATTATATTATATTATTTTATGACTATTGTTATACTATTCCATCAATTTAATATGTTCGATTACCCCAGTGTCTATGGTATTTTAAATATTTCAATTATTATAATTATTGTAATTGAATTGAATTTAGTTCAAAACTGCTGAAGCTTAATTTAATCATTTGGTAGACAGGTCTTTCCCACTAAATTAGTTTAAAATCCTATTATACATACGAGATTTATCTATTTCGTCCAAAATATAAAAAGAACAACGCTTTAAAAAATCCATATTTTAGCCCGGGTTTCACTGTTTGTATCGCATCTGTTTTATTCGTTTTGTTAAGTGCTAAAATTGACAAAATTTAATTTGTTTTGCTTTTATAACATGTCGCTAATATCGTAAGCGACCTTCGAATTGAACAATTTTCGTTGGATTTTACTTGGTGAAATATAGGACAATGTTATTTAAATTCAGGCTTACTGAACAGGGAATGTCTTAAAAATTTCACTAAAACAATATGACGGACAGCATATTGTGTATGTTTTTATCTATCGTAAAATATCATGTTCCAAAAAACGTACAGTTCAAAAATTTACTACTATTTTTTAACTGTCTCATTACAATTAAACTGTCGAGTTGTTAATAACTATACACAATATAAATCACTATAAATTATATTTTTCTTCTGTTACACTTTATATGCAACTGGCGCACAACATCAAAGTTAGATATTTACTTTTTATCGTTTTGGGCGAGACATTATGTCAAATATTTATTGGTGCTCCAAATATTTTACTCATTTTTTCTTTTACCTGTAGATATTAAAGTTTAATGGTTTCCCTCAGAAATACTAAATTCAAATACAGTAGAAATAAAATAGTAGAATCTGTAAAGTCTACGTTCTTCAAAAGTTGTCTTCGAAAAATATAAGTAGTAAAGGGAGCCCATTTTGATGGCATGTACGTTACAGTATATTAGTAGTGCTATTGACTATTGTTGAAGAAAATAAAGATAAGGATTAAAATGATGAAAATTGTATCTTTATCTCCGAATTTTGTTTTGCAATATTTTCGATGTAATAAATTGGTTAAAGGCTTAGTGGTCCGCCTATGTCGTCAATGATGTAATTCAAGCAGAAGGGAAAGGTTTGCGCAGCCCTGTTACAACGTGGTTTATTCATTTGATCGCTCATTGTTTACCACGCGGCACTGAAATATGATTTTGTTAACGACCCGCACCTTGGCACATCTTACCTAATTTCCTTATTATTATTATTTACGCTCGCGATAACCTTCAAAGCTCGTGCACTTTACTCCATCGATCACTATATTCATTACTTTAACTATGTAGAGTTAATAAAATATCTAAAGTAATTTAAAGTTCTCTCATGCATTGTTAATAGTTATCTGATATCATTACGCATAACATCGTTATCTAGTAAGTTTTATAATGAGATTTTTTGCGTGATTACTATTAAGTTTGCATGAACACATCAGCATGTTAAAATCAATAGAAAATATGTTATTTATTTAGAAAGCTGCTCTAAAAACGAATATTCCTGTTCATCTACCTGCCTTAATGTTTAATATATGTAATCCATTCACTATTTTTTTTAATATTTTATTAATACTAACAAATTCATTTGGTTTTGGTTTAATGTTAATCTTTTTTTATTTAGAAAATGATACATCAGCTTCTATGGCTATTAGTATCTCAGTAATTACATTGTACGGTGTGAGAATAACAGTTTTTACTATATTTTATGGTACATATTTATGTCTTTTAGATACTGTAATACATTTTTAATGTTGGTTTCATTGTCAATGTTAATCTTTAAAGAAACGCCAAAAAATATTTTTTTATAAAAAAATATGTTCACATTTCAATCTGTGAAACGCTGTATCCAAAATTATAATTAAAATATAGCACCTTCGTCAAAAGTAGACAAAGGCGAATTCATTAAAATATTTAAACATATTCAAATATAATAAAATTTTAAAACAAAGTCAAACTATTGACAATATTTGCATTGTACACTAAGTCAGATTAATAAATGTAAATAAACAAGGTCAAATTCATTAAAATATTTAAATACTATCAAATATATTAAAATTTTGAAACATAGTCGCATTTAGCAATGCATAAGATATAGTCACACGTCAGAAATTTTATACTGAGTCAAATCAGTATATGAATCAATAGAAAAATATTTTAGTTAGCATACTTATTTGGCTTAGTACACAATTTATAAATTGTGCATATTGTTAACAATTTGACTATGTTTTGTAAATACTGTTATATTTGAATATATTTTAATATTTTAATACATTCACAAATGTTTATGGACATGTATTTATTTAATAGAATATAATTTCTAATGTAAACAACTTGGTTTTGTTTTACCAATATTATTATTGATTATGTTTAAATACATATGTTATATATTCATCTGTTTATTTAATATTTACTGATTTGACAGTATGAAATTTTAAAGTGTAATATTGTTACCAATATATGACATTTCGGTGCTGGGTCACTCACTGTCTATTATTTTTAAAATATGCTACATTTTATGCGCACCAAAAATAGTGCTAAAACTTATATAAGGCACTCTCCACTAAGGATTGTATGCCGTTTATGAATAATTTATTTGTAATAAAGAAAGTAGTGTCATTAAATGAAATGTAACACACAAACATAAAACTTTTGTCGCGTCAGAGAAATGGGTTAATACGCTCTTTCTGCAATTATTTTGCGTACAATCAGCACACACAATAGCTATCATGTAAAATGAGTGTAGAGCTTAAGTATCTATTCATTGCATGTGAATATGTATAGAAATACAACATTGGCTAATAAATATTTAATGATATATCGTTTATAAATTTTAAAATCAAACATCGAAGCTTTGATAGCTGTTGATTTATTTTCTTAAATAAAATAGAAATTGATATAATTTGGCTGATTTAAATGTTATATTAAAATAGGATCTAAAAATACGAAATCAATATATAGATGATTGTGGCCATGTCCTCATAAGCCCTGAATTGTTAAAGAAGCTATGATTGCAGCTAGCCTCTTGGGGTACTGCATACCTATAATGGCCGTCATCGTATAAAGTGCCATACTCACGTATTTATTGTTCTTACATGGGTGGGGTTTCTGAAAAAGTAATAGATACTATAGGGAATCCTTTTGCTGCTAGCGCAAAACCAGCGTCGCGATGCATTTTCACATCTCATTTCACCGCCGGCGTCTCGACGTCAACAACGCTTTAATTTACTGCCACAAATTCGGCCAAATCTATTATTATTATTTTTATTTCAGCCAGTTGTAAATGTTTTTCATTATTCTTTTTCACACATCATATCGTATATATTATTTCATAGACTTTATTGGGAATCACCCAATAATGTAAACATAAAAAATGAAATAAGAAATATTTATTGCATTACATTAAAGTTTTTTCTTCCAGAAAATATTTTTCCTTTTATTTTACAACATTTATGTGTAGTATACGTAATTCACTTACAAATTCCCGATTTGCTAAATAAAAACATATAATAACACTGTGTATTGTTTTACAATTTTAACAAAATTACTTTATTACGCAATTTCAGCAGTTTATACCACTGAAATATATACTAACTGGAACTCGCATACTCTACCTATCAGCGTACGCTGCACTGAAGCCTCATTGAACAATAATGGCTGGTCCTGTTCGCGCATGGTCGTGCCGAACTGAACCTAGCCGAATAACTCGTATCATAGCTGATCGCTTTTTTTCATGTTTATGCTACTCACATACATTTTATTTAAAGCTGCGCCACACGAAATAATTTCCGTCTACTCACGAACTGTCCCGATGTTTGCCGACTACTCCAGCAACCAGCTTTCAATATGCCTTCAAAGTCACGGTACGTACGCGTATTCCAGTTAGTATATATTTCAGTGGTTTATACCTTCTGATGATAGCGTATTGGGGGATTCCAGCTCAATCGAATTAAAGGAAAATAGTAAAAAAAATACGAATGTATATGCTGAATAACGTATATTAATAAAAAAAAAATGAAATGGTATAATTGAGACATTTCGGATATAAGGGGTTTTTTGGTATAGCGCTTCGACACGTATATGAAATCTATATATAATATTTTGATTGGCGACCGAAAGACCGCCTATACATGCATAACAAATAGCGTGTTAGGAGGTGAGGGTTACTACCAATGGAAGTTAAGAAATTCAAATTCGAAAGGAGGGGCTAACATTCTTGTACGGCAGTTTGCAAACAGTTTTTATTTTAACATAAATTTCTTGCATTAAACTTAATAATTTAAATACACCTGTAATTATAAAGTATGTAGACTTATACAGTGTTATAATATTCATTTATTTTATGTAAATATAACTTAAAATAGCATATATTTCAAGAACATTTAAGTCCATGATGAAAACAGTTTGATATAAAAACACATAAATGTGACGTCACGTCAATCTTTTCAAAATTCGGGAGACCATAACTCCCTTATTAAAAGGAACTTTTTCACCGGATTTTCATCAATAGTCTTAGTTTTCCTAATATTTTCAGATGAAATTATATAAAAAAAAATCGTGGAATCCCCCATTGCTGAAATTGGGCAATAAAGAATTTTCGTTAAAATTGTGTATCAATACCAAGTGACATTATTTCTTCTTAAATATCATTCTCATCTAATGTTATAATTTTTTGTTTTAGTTTTAATCTTATGTTTTAGTCGCCAGAATAGTACCTATAGCATATGCCTGTGAATGTAATTATTTCATGAGTGTGACTGTACCTATGAATGATTCTATGTTCATTTGTTGCTTGATTGAATTGAAGATCACATACATATGTATAAATCACTGAAATATATACTAACTGGAACTCGCATACTCTACCTATCAGCGTACGCTGCACTGAAGCTCATTGAACAATAATGGCTGGTCCTGTTCGGCCACGTTCGTGCCGAACCGAACCTAGCCGAATAACTCGTATCATAGCTGATCGCTTTTTTTCATGTTTATGCTACTCACATACATTTTATTTAAAGCTGCGCCACACGAAATAATTTCCGTCTACTCACGAACTGTCTCGATGTTTGCCAACTACTCCAGCAGCAGGCTTCCGTCTACTCACGAACTGTCTCGATGTTTGCCGACTACTCCAGCAGCAGGCTTTCAATAAGCTTCACGGTCACGGTTCGTACGCGCATTCCAGTTAGTACATATTTCAGTGGTATAAATGCTTCTATCAAAAACATCAAAGCAAACCACTGATGATAGTAATGACGCGTGCGCATTGTGCACCATGTTTAAAATAAAAAATTAAAATACGGGAAGAAAAAGCACCTTAGTTCTGCGATTAAAATATACAATTAAAATTGAAACTAAAACTTAAAATTAATACATGGGAATGAGGTTTTATAATCATGTTTCACCGAATGCCAACAGCTTCATCAATTGAATTTGCCAAATAATAGCTTAAAAACTCAGGATATTATTTTTTCTTGTTTTATTTTGCGTACGCTCTTGAATTTATGGTTCGGGTTGTTTTATCCAGAGAATAATGAACTGAAGCTCATTATGATTATCTTTGTTGTTTCGGGCTGACACGAACACGGCAGTAACCCAATGATCTGCGATCAAAATAGTACAAAGCCCAATAACATTCTTTCTCTGTTGTTTATTGTGCTTAATGCAAATACATGCACACTGCACTGGACTATAGTTTTGAGTAAATGATGGATGGTATGTGACATTTATCATTAGATCGAAGTGACAAAAAGTCATAGTTTCACCAGATCTAAATAAATGTATTTCTCGTGAGGGTTACAATAAAATAATATTATTTGGTAACTATTACTGCAAAAAACAAAATAAGAAATTATCATTCGTTTAGTTTGGTAAAATGGCAGTAGTATAGTTATGCAGATTCTAGCCCAGGTGCAATATATCCACTAATTATGCATTGGTTTTTGGTCTCGCAATAATCTAACTTCAGTTTAAACAAGGGATAACTGTATAATATCTTTTCTATTAAAATTTAAAAATGTTTTAATTAAAAAACATGTTTCCGTCTGAGTAAAAAGAGTTTCTTATTACATATTTAAGTGGACTGTAAATTTATAAGAAAAGTACAGTGCAATAGTAATATGTAAATTGATATTAACATAATTAGTTAGAATGAAAGTGCAGCATGCATTCTATATGAAAAACTGGCAGCATAGAGCATAAATTTACACTTCAATTAAAAGTAATTGTAGTGTGGCATATAGTAGTATATTATTTGTTTAAATATTTGCGTTCCAAACATGTAAATTTATGACAGACTATTTGAATTTTAACAATAACGTATTTTTCATTGGAAAATTGAAGATAAATCTAGTGAGATCTCCCGGCAGATAAACCTGCAATTACAGTGGATTTGGATTGGTCAGTTGAAACACTCTGAAAGCGCGAACAACAAATGAAAAATGTGTTCACACATTTTTCTATGACGTCGACGAATGCACGCTTTAAAACTGACGTTCTCCTTATGAATGTTTTATTCTCTACGACTTTCGCGATGAATCCTCAAAAGCTAAAACTATCGTCGCGATAGAACGCACTTGATTGAAAGCCAATCTCTTCAAACGCAAACTGTTCTGTAATTCACGTTGTTAATAAACATTGTAAAAGTAACTGACAATACTGATAACCGTAAACTTCAACCGTTTCAAAATTTGACCACGCGAATTGATAAAAACTTTGTAAAATGCAATACGTAAAAGAGAAAGGTATATTTGTCTAGACCGTTCGGAAAGATTTGCTAATTAAATACCAGGACGTTTTAATATTTCTACAAAATCTCTCCACATTTAAAATGTTACTGTCAATCACATCAATTTTTTTTTTTGTATTAGTATTAATTTAAAATCCGCAGGAGGAATTTACTAGTTACCAAGTTAATATTAAAACTGATTCGAAAGTTTTCTCTTATTATATTTGTATTTGATTCGGCTCAAATCAAGAGCCGGAATTTCCTTAGTATTTTTTTATAGTCATTATAAGTGTGTCTTTTAAATATCAGGACTAACTGTAGTAGTTGGTACTAACAAGTAGCTACATAGTATATATGTTAGGATCCTACACCGAAAACGGTCAGTACGCAAACAAATACAGCAATAATGCGTTGTGAATTTATTTAAACTTAAAAAAACACCAAAATCGCTCATTGAACGAAAAAACAGCCACAATGCGTTGTGTACGGTGCTGAACGACCAAATACCGAAATTCGCGTTGTGGTCGTGTTTTTTAGAAGTTGCCAATTTGGTTATGTGCCGGTTTGTATTTTTTTAATACATACTGCAACGTAACTTAACTGACAACTCATAATTAGTAGACAATGGTTGTTATGTTGATCAGATTTCAGTAGTTGATTATTCCATTACCGTCCACCGCGCGTTGTGGCTGTTTTTTTCGGTGTTTGATCGTAACATACATATGTATATATATATATATATATATATATATATATATATGTGTGTGTGTGTGTTACCTAAATGCAAAAATTAACCAAAAATATTTTGTGGCCGTGAATTTCGCTTACTGATCGTTTTCAGTATTGGAATCTTACATATTCATAGATATAGGTGCTAATTTCGTAAAAGCAGCTGAAGATATTAATATTCTACATTGAGCCGTTTGAAAATTTGGCTAGGCGAATAAAAGAAAACTTTGTTAGCTAAATAAAATACATAGGTAGGTAAGTAATATTTGTTATCCTACAAAGTTTAGCCAAGAAAAAGAAAACAGCAAAAAACAACAAGTAGAATAAACAGCAAAATCCTTTTTAACATCTTGTTTTCAACGCAAAGTAATACAAGAGAAAAACGAAATTGTTTCTCCGCTATATAAAATAAAATCAAGCGTTGTTCGACGTTTATAAAATGGCAAGAAACGTACTAATCATGTAATTAGTGTTAACAGATAGAATGAAGATAATTAAGATATTATTTTCAAAACCTTTCAGTACTAACTAACATTGTTAAAGTTTAACAAGGAAGACAAAGTAAATATCGTTTATCTCGATAATGAATTAAGTAATTAAGCATTGTTCTTCAAGACCAAGTCGTGAAATAAAATATGATGGGTAGATATAGAATTAAGTAGCATCAGAAACGAAAGAACATCAACTGTTATTATCTATCTATCTGGCTGAAATCGATCAGCACAACTTTCGGTTTCGGTTCCTCTCCCCGAACGTGTTTGGGGATCAGGGAACACGTAATCTTTCAATAAAGGCGTTCTTTATCAAAGCAAGCCGACTCTCAACCAGTATTTCTGAATAATAAATGTAAAACATATCCCCGTAGTGCAATATAGTGATGGCTGGTACGTCGTGTTCTATGGGCCGTGCCCATGGGAAGTCGGGCTTTCGGTCTCATAGGGCTCTCCCGAAACCCCGAACTATTCCACCCACGAACGCACAAGCCTACATTCGAGGGCGCCACATACTCCACACTATACACTCAATACTGAATAGGATATAACTACTGTCAATATGCAATTATTCAATCTGGTTTGTACGAAACGTGTAATGACTCAATAATATATTTCATTTTCCGTACAGTAACATACGAAGTAATCACTTATTTATATATCAAAAACACAAAACAAAACAGTTTGTGTGCAAACCTAGATACATACAATAGTAAAATTTGCATTTATTAATAAACACAATAATAAACTTTTATTGTGCTGTTACAACAATAGAAGCATTTAAGTTCAAAGGGACTTAATAAAATAGTTGTTTATACCACTAGTCCAAAAACTGTAGTTTTGCAAATGCAAGTTTATTAAAATACGAGCACTCGCAAAACAGTTTCTGGACGTGAACTAAATTTTTTGTGCCGATTTCTCCATAAATTCTTATATATTATATATTTTTCTGCACTTTATTCCATTGTACATAAAATGAAAAAATGAACACTTATTTTTATAGGTTTTGCATTGTAAATTTAATTATAATTACATGTTGAGCTTAAAATGTGTAAACTTTTATATTTATTGAAAATGTATCATACAAAAACATTAATTATATTTACTTTCGCATGTTTTCAATGGCAGTCAACTACACTACTTCATATTGTATCACTTAAAGTTAGTTATAGTTTCAAAACAAACTAGTCTTAAAGTTGAAACTTATAATTAACCTATACTAGATGACAGAATATTATTTACATAGCAAAATGTTGTCATTTAAATTACAATAATTATAGATTTAGGCTTAAAATGAATAAACATTTTGTTAATTCTTTTATTGAAAATTGTCCAGTAATAGGACAGTAATGCCAATTTCTTTTGTCGACCGAGCCTTGTAAATAAGTATTTCCGGACAATTTGGAGTTATGTAATACTATTTATACCAGACGAAGGCACAAAAAATAATTTTCAAATTACAACAAAAAAGAATGGCATTTAGATTTTTTGAACTTATATGCTTCAATTGACGATACAATACCAAAAATGAATTATCCTCCATGTTATTTTCTTTTTGTAGTAAATATTTGAAGTGAAGAAAACAGTTTTTCTGCGAACAATTTGTTTGCGATTTATGATCAGTCGTTCTTTAAAAACAAACTAGTCTATGGATAACATCCTTTAGAAGATGAGGGCAATTCATTTTTGCGCTAATCAATAAAGCGTTCTAGAAATAGATATATTCAGTGCAGTGTAATAAATTTAAGAAAAATACATTTTTCATGATCTCTGAAAACTGTGAACATAACATAAAATGGTGAGTTCGGTGCCAACACATCTAAAATGCAATGCGTGCCAAGTGGAAAATCTAGTGAAGATGTAGAGCTAAATAAAATAAACCCGACGCAGTAATTCCTCCACCAGACCTTATTCTGATTTCCGGCTGCAGGAAATCGGACGTCGCAAAATTTGCAATCTGTATTTCGATTATCAGCGTCGCTTCGTTCTATTCTTCGCACTATCTTTATGAAATTTAAATACACCACACTCATAACACCGAGAATAAATTCCACCCACGATAGAACCGTCAATGGAAGCGAATGTCGTAACATCTAATCTGGAAATTGCAATTTTATTTCCAAAAAAGAAATATAAATCATGCGCTTGAAAATAAATTCAGCTATAATGATTTATTCTACATCTCGCCAAAGCAAGTTTCGCCAACAATACGGAGGGGAGATACGAAACATCGAAAGCGGGACGACATGCACGAAAAGACCACAGTCAAAAATAAAATAAAAATAAATATATCATCACGGTTTGTTGTTTCTCGGTATACCAATCTGTTTTTATTTACATATTTCGGCAATGACGATATATGTATAAGGACGTTAACTGGACGTCACCTCACGGGTTCTCAAAGCTATCGTGGAGAAAGCACCACAGAAATGAAATTATAATTTCTTTATTTTTAAACTAGGCAAGAAACCAAGACTGGTTTTTCAAGTCGACTTAAAAAAAATATATGATTTGTAACAAACACCAAAATCAATATTTTTAATTAGTAAAAAAGCGCTATCTATTAACCAAAACAAAATAACACCAGTTTCTAAACCATTTCTAAAAAGGAGAGAAACGAGCACTTTTTCCAGTTTTTAACTGTAATAAAACTGTATATTACTTTTTACATTAAATGAATGAATGAATGAATGAAAAAGAACCTTTATTTAACAGTTTTAATCTAACCTATTTAAAAATCAGTTTAACAAAAAATAACCCAGTATTTGAATAAAAATCGTTTTAAGAATTAAGTTCTGAATTTCGGTTAACCAATAACCGTTTTTTTTTTTTTGGTTTTTTTGCAACGTTATTATATAAATTAAATACATATTTATTAAGGTTTTCCACCTATTTCAGAGTTTGGTAATCTGCTTGTATTTTCTACTCACAGTACTACTGTTGTACTATAATTTGAATGCTTTTCTAAACCAAATGATTATCACATTTGTTGTTCATATTTTTTTTAGCTTTCATTTCATATTATATTTTAAATATTTCAGAGCACTTGCCAAACGATGTCTCTAGGGTAACATTACATGAAAATAGAAAATACATTTATGAAAAATTTTAGCAATATATTGTTCATAGCTGCATCAAAAAGAATTTGAACAAAATGTGCATAATTCTTAATTATTCTTTCTACAATAATAATTGTAGAGGTATGGCAATAAAATAACAAGACTTTTTTGGGCTTTCCTGTGAATTTAACAACATTGCACGATATGTCATTAATATTTTATCTTCCCTCCATCCACGGTTAAAATTTCAAGATAATTAGACAAACCGATCGGCAGCAGCCTTTTATGGTAGTGAATCGCTTTCTTGTACTCCACCGGACTTATTTTAGAGTCAATATGAAATTCTTTGTGTAACTTTGAAAATCCTCTATAGAAACATACGACTTTTTGAAGAAAGAAACGATTCGCGACGACAACGTATCGGCACACAACACTCTGTCTGGTCAGACATTTTTGACGAAACACAAAATCATCGTGTTGGTACAGCAACCGTACTCACATGACCTAGCGCCATGTGGGTTTTTTCCCGTAATTTAAATCTACGTTAAAAGGAACCAAACTCGAGCCCGAAATGCAGCTATAAAAAACCGGAATAATTTTACGAATAGTTAATAGGGAGTTATTGCAACTTCTAAGTCAAAAGAACGTAAACGTTAACCTTATGTAGAAAACACTTTATTTTAGAAATAGAGGACTTTCAATTTCAATGTTTACCGCATTTAATTAGTGTATTCACTCTAACGCTAAAAGCAACACAAACGAAGTTACATCCACACTTTTCACCGAAACATAACCTCAAAAGATACAGAACTTGCGACGTTAAACGCTCGCTATTCCATTGCACATAACGTGTCTCCTTATTCATTTAACGTGAACCTTATAAGTACGCATGCGCACTCGGGTTGTCACGTGACTTTAAAATGCACGTTATATTTGCGTTGAATTTGCGTGACCTTCAAAACTCACGTAACACAAACCCTTCTAATGCTAACTCACCTAAATCAAACGCGAGAACGCATCTAACAACAAGCTTAAAAGTCTAGTTTACTGAAAAGGTCAACTCATCACCAACATACATAATTCTAAATATTATTAAAACACAAGGTTGTTGAAAGAATATTAAAAATTGAAAAGGTCGCCCCTGAAAAGATTTTGAATAAAAATTTGATCAATCCAGGGTGTGGGAAATGATTTAATCTACTCCGGTTTTAATTCAATGTTGAGTGAAGGGGAGAAACAAAACGAACAAAATGATTGAGGGTCGTAAAAGTTTTCCAGATTGTAATTCGATGAGGTTTGTATCGAGCTTACAACAGCGATTTGTTCCATGTGTCAAACACATAATTATAAGCCGGTATTTGAGGCTCTCGCAGTTTCTCGATACACGGCTTAGAACAACAAACAACGACATCACATACGAGTACACATAGAAGGTGTGATCAGAATGTATCTGAACTCCGCCTGAGGCACTTCGTTATAAAGCATCGAACCTGTGTCTGTCCAATTTTTGTTTCTTCAAGATTATTTCTAAATATAATATCATAAACTCTAAGACTGGAAGCATGAACAACTGATTAAAGGTGATTAGTGAGTAGTTTATTAGCAGTCTTTTATCTCTGTCAATCGTTTATGAGTTATATAAGAAAAAAATCTGATGTCAATTCTGTGTATTTTGTACAAATCTCATACCAAAAGTTCCATGGAAAAGATTCTATATATCCAGAAAATTGTAACACGAACATATAGTATTTTCTACACATTCCATACCGAAAGTTCCTTGGAAATGATTCTATAAATCCAATAAAATTGTAACACGAACATGCACTATGTATATTGCACTTGACACTGACATCTGTCAATTAATATTATTTGAATATATCAGATGTTTCCATGATTATGGCAAAACTGGCTGATTTTTGAAAGTTAATTTCTTTATAATTCTTTAACTCTATATACCGTGAGTATTTTTTAACGTGAAACATAGGGTTTGTCACATTCATGGTTACGACTTGATATTTGATTGACAGCAATGTATTTGCCCGTTCCATTTAAAATGAAACATAGGGAATGAATTTGACATTTGATAAGACGTCAATAGAGGTTAATTTTTTTTAAATAATTATACCTGCATTATAATTTAAAATTAGTTGTAGAAAAAATATAGTGTGCACCTTGTTCCCGAGTGGTTTTCTGACTCGGCTAAATTTCTTGCAATATTTAAATATAATACTTTTGTCAAATTTATTCCCCATGTGTCATTTTAAATGAGTCAGACAAATACATTGCTGTCAATCAAATGTCAAATCATAACTTATAGGAAAATTCAACGGTTATCTGTCATCTTGACAAGATGTCATAAGAGGTTAATTTTGTTTAAACAATTATACCTGTTTTCTAAAAATTAAATTTAGATGTAGAAAAAATACTGTGTGCACCTTGTGCCCGAAATATGTTTAGTGCTCTCGAGTGGTTTTCTTACTCCGCTAAATTTCTTACAATATTTAAATATACTTCTGTCAGATTCGTTCCCTATGTTTCATTTTAAATGGAACGGGCAAATACATTGCTGTCAATCAAATATCAAGTCGTAACCATAGATATGACAAACCCAATGTTTCACGTTAAAAAATACTCACAGTATATTGATTACAAAGGAAAATGTATAATAAACCCGTATAGATATTCTATCATACCGATAATCACAAAATGTCAAAAAATGATATTTGACTGCGTTTTTTCAAGAAAAAATTGTTAAGAACTTCAAATAAGGGAAATTTCAGTTATAACCAAAATCTAATCACCTCTTCATATGGATGTAAAGAAGAGGAATACGTAAGAATTATAATTTTTAGAATTATAGTATTAGAGTTATCGTCGGAGAAATTTTTGTCACGCACACACACACACACACACACATACATACATACATACGAGGTGTGTTCAAAAACTATCGCGAATTTTGAATTTTCGCGGGTTACGTATATTCGAATTTCGATCTTTTTGTGGCTTTATGTTGGTACTCATGTCTCTCACTTATGTCGACAAGCTCGGCCATTTTGAATGTTCACTTAATTGTTGACAGCTGTTTTGCTTGCACGTGTTTTGGATCGTCTTCGATTTTTACCTATTCAAAAAAATGGAACAAAGAACCTGTATCAAATTTTGTGTGAAAAACGAAATTAAGTGCGCGGATGCATTCCAAATGTTGACTGTGGCATACGGAGAAGCTACCTTGGACCAAAGCAACGTTTATCGGTGGTACAAAATCTTCTCGGCCTTCTGAGAAGATTTTGTACCACCGATAAACGTTGCATCCGCGCACTTAATTTCGTTTTTCACACAAAATTTGATACAGGTTCTTTGTTCCATTTTTTTGAAAAGGTAAAAATCGAAGACGATCCAAAACACGTGCAAGCAAAACAGCTGTCAACAATTAAGTGAACATTCAAAATGGCCGAGCTTGTCGACATAAGTGAGAGACATGAGTACCAACATAAAGCCACAAAAAGATCGAAATTCGAATATACGTAACCCGCGAAAATTCAAAATTCGCGATAGTTTTTGAACACACCTCGTACATACATACATACATACATACATACATACATACATACATACATAAAGACATCATCGTAAAACTAGTAAAATCGTATTCTAGGGACATTAAGGCGTGCTTATTCATTAAAAACTCACCACCGATTTTTTTGACCGAGGACAATAACTTCCTTACCTAAAAGTGACGGAAGGTAAAAAATAATTCAAATAAAATTTATAGAATAATTAATAGTGCCCATATTCTATTTGTATTTTCCCCCCAAAATAATCTATAAACGATTGACAGAGATTAAACACTGCTAGTCAATTGCTCGCTACATGTGTAAATGTTTAACCTTTTTTCCATATGTCAAATTTTATGACACATTCGATCATCTTAAAATTGATAATATGATAAGCCGATTACTACACATGTCAAGAACTCAATGATCATTTATTATTAAAACTAAGCAGATATACCGTGAGTATTTTTTAACGTGAAACATTGGGTTTGTCATATCTATGGTTACGACTTGACATTTGATTGACAGCAATGTATTTGTCAATTTAAAATGAAACATAGGGAACGAATTTGACATTTGACAAGACGTCAATAGAGGTTAATTTTGTTTAAATAATTATACCTGCTTTCTAAATTAAATTTAGTTGTAGAAAAAATATTGTGTGCACTTGTGCCCGAGTGATTTTCTGACTTGGCTAAATTTCTTACAATATTTAATCATAATACTTCTGTCAAATTCATTCTCTATGTTTCATTTTAAATGAGACAGGCAAATACATTGTTGTCAATCAAATGTCAAATCGTAACTTATAGGAAAGTCATATTGACAAGATGTCATTAGAAATTAATTTTGTTTAAATAATTATACCTGATTTTAAAAAATTAAATTTGGTTGTAGAAAAAATATTGACTGCACCTTGTGCCCGAAATATGTTTAGTGCTCTCAAATGGTTTTCTGACTTGGCTAATTTTCTTACAATATTTATATATAATACTTCCGTCAAATTCATTCCCTATGTTTCATTTTAAATGGGACAGGCAAATACAATGCTGTCAATCAAATATCAAGTCGTAACCATGGATATGACAAATCCAATGTTTCACGTTAAAAATACTCACGGTATAGATTAACCCTTTGGATTCCATTTTTTTTTTTGCAAGGTCGGATTTATATTAATGGAAGTAGTACAAAAATGTTTACTTCAATATAAACTGCGTACAAAGCGATTGGCACACCCAGTAATGGTTAATATCACTTTCTTTCGAAATTCGCAAAATTTTGAAAAAAAAATTTTGAATTAGAATCAGTATATCAAATTGAAGAGCTTTTGACAAAAACAACATTAGATCATTTTTTGAATTTGAGATAATCAAAGAAAAACTTTCTAGCCCCTCACTGTTAAAGATTTCTGTAACTTAATTTAACTCAGGAACATGTTTATATATTTAAAATTTAATTAGGTACTTGATGTTAAGCAATAAAAAATATACATTGTTAAGCAATTATATAATAATTAGACATTTTTATAGGACTTTTTGTAGAAAAACTCAAATATTTAAATTGTAATAATTTGTGATAAATACTTTTTGTGAGAAACAGTTGCTACCAATCTGTTCAGTATCCTTGGAAGTACATGTTGCTGTATATAACTCATAAATACAATAATTGGACTGTGGTTGTTTTTCCCAAAAACTTTTCATTTGTATTAACCATTAACATTTGGTGCGTAAATTGTAAAACACCCTAAATATCAAAGCCTTATATCTGCAATTTAAAGTTATAAAAATCAAAATCTGATCTTCCATGTCCACGCCATTTAAATTATTCTCGTCCCCAAATAGTATATTAAAGAACAAGTTTTATAAGACATGTTTTTTCGCACGCGCAAAGTTTAGAAAACGAGCCTTGGCGAGTTTTCTAATTGACAAGTGCGAAAAAAAGTCTTATAAAATGAGTTCTTTATACTATTTTTTAGATTTTGCGCCTTCTACATACTAAAATATTGTAAAAAACTGCTAATATTAAAATGAGTTCTTTATACTATTTTTTAGATTTTGCGCCTTCTACATACTATAATATTGTAAAATACTGCTAATATTAAACCGAGAAAAAAAGTCTTATAAAATGAGTTCTTTATACTATTTTTTAGATTTTGCGCCTTCTACATACTAAAATATTGTAAAAAACTGCTAATATTAAACCGAGTCAATTTAAGGAAATTTGCAAGTGAAATGTTGTAGTTGGTATCACTGAACTGACCACATTCAATTATTATTTATTTGAACATTTGAAGGTTAAATTTAAGTATTTGTAGTGTTCTGTGAATTTAAGTGATCATCTAGTACCAACCTTCTAAAACAAAAAAAAAATGCGTATCGAAATGAAGGCCATTACGATACGCAATTGCGTATCGTAATGACTTTATTATGAACGCAAAATCTAAAAAAAAATATGACGTCATTCTCTTTAATTCATTGAGCATGTATGCTAAAGGGTAGGATGTATATCATTAACTATGAAGTGCTTTGGGAAGAACAAATGACAAATCAGTGAAGTGGCGATCACTGAATTCTTTGAAGAGGGGTGACAAGATCTAGAGTCAACTCTTCCGTACAAGCAGTTGAGATTAAATCGTTATTTCCGTGTACATCTAGAATTAGTATCATAAATAAGGCAATAGCAGTTCTGCAGAGTTTAGTCGTAAATTGAATTACTGCTAAATCTAGGTAAATGGCCATCGACCATGTAGATGAACACAGATGGACACGACAACATTTCTGTAACTGATTTTGCTACAGCAATTTAGAGAAAAAAAAATTAGGGAACCTTGTAAGAAAAGACTGAAACTTTAGACTCACACATTTAATAAAATTCAAAATATCAATTACTAAAACCCGTTTCAAAATTTCCTTTTTTTGCTTTTAGATGTTAAAGTCCTTTTCAGCTTTATTATATTTAATTGTAATTAATAATTTAGGCTATCATTTCCTCTAGAAATAAGCTACAGTACAAGAAGCGAAATTTTGTGCAATAGACAGAAACATTTTCACAACATGATTATCCCAGAATGCACTATCCCTGATCATTCGCGATTGCGTCATAAATGACATTGAGATTCCTCTATGCGAAGAGAGATATTTCAAAGCACTATTCATGCAACTAAATTTCACAGATAATCATCTGCGAATTTAATGGTGCGAATTGCCAAGCGTTATAAACAACGTCATACACACACTTCCGAATCAACTGCTAAATTTTGCAATCAAATAAACCGTGTTTTCAAATTAACTTTTTCGTTATTTCCGGGAAATGTCCACGAAAGAATTAAATACAGACGGTTGATGTGAGCGACCCCAAAAAAATGGAGAAACTCAAGGATTTATATTAATAATTTTCAATAAGATTCAAGTTGTAGTATTATACATAGAGGGTGTTTCACAACTTCTGGATAAAAATAAAATGACAGACTACACGATGTGCTGATCACGAATCAAAAAGAATTTTTTGAAAATTCGAAAAATTAGTTGCACTTATAATGGAGGCTACATTTTTAGTGCCACTGGTATCAAATAAAAATAATTCATATTAAATTAACAACTTTAATATGACCAGTTATATTGCGTAATGTTTAACAGAGGCACCGACTCTAATGAAACAAATTGATTAAAAGGAAGGAATTATTTAAAGCAAAAGTGAAACATAATATTAGTAAGAAACAAGACTTTATTTTCAAAAATTGTACTTATAGCTACCCTTAACTAATGCGTTAAAAAAAATCACAAATATTGTTCGAAATTATCACCTCCCACAGCTACACACAATGCCGCTCTCTGCACCCCGTAAATTAACACTATGTCCACCAACTCACTGTCACTGTACTCCTAGGGCATTTTTTAATTAATCTCACGATTATCACCAAACGAAAGAAATAATCGAACTGCGGCAACGGGCATCACAGACATTTAATTAATTTGATTAAATACAATATTAGGTAAGTTATTGCTTGTATTATTTTTAAATTTATTTCATTGCTGTCATATTACAAAATAAGAAATGAACCAGTGGCACTAAAAATGCACCCTCCATTATAAGTGCAACTATTTTTTTGAATTTTCAAAAAATTACTTTTGATTCGTAATCAGCACATCCTGTAGTATCTTCCATTTTATTTTTATCCAGAAGTTGTGAAACACCCTGTATATATATCATCACGCCTTATTATCCATTTCTGGGTGTGCTATTTTTTTATTAGTATATAAAAGCAACAGTGGGTACTAGTACTACTACTGTCAAGTGTTGGGGGCTAAAAGTCGCCTACTGATTGTACTCACAATTTTCCTAAATGTATAATTTTAAATAATTTTACAATTTTGGCATTTTATTCATTCTGTAGCTTAATGCAAGAGTACCCAGAGTCGACATTTTGTAGTTTCAAATATCCATGAAAGTATGATATCTCTTAAAAAGATGTAAAACACAAATGTCTCCGTATTTTAATAAATGTAATTAAAAAAATTGCGCATGTTAACAAACCTTGTATGAAGAGAAAACGATAAGTAAATGTAAATGGCAATGTTTATTCGAAAACACGAGTATAGTATGTCTATGGAATGGACCAGATTACAGAGCAGAATATGCATGTTGAATTAATACACGTCAAAGATACACCACCCAGCGCTTACAAATGCAAAGACAACAGCTAAATTAACACTCGCAGATATAATTACTATGTACCAATTACCAACTACTTAACTCTCCATGTAATTAAAATTAAGAGCACTTCGTACTAACACAGACACATCTATTTTTACCATATAGTAAATCTCAATTAACTAAGCCCGCAGTTCCAAAGCATGCGATTCTTTCATTCTTTATACTACATTTTTCCTGACTTTTCAATTTCCTTCTCCTCTTTTCTTAATTCAATCTACTTCATTAAATTCTAAGTAAAAAATAAGATATAATTAATGAATAATGTACACTAAGAAACTTTTAAAATGCTTCTTGAAAATATTTCCTTCGAATTGCTCATGAAAAACTTTC
The DNA here is from genome assembly GCA_943142095.1 of Ophonus ardosiacus. Classification (NCBI taxonomy): domain Eukaryota; kingdom Metazoa; phylum Arthropoda; class Insecta; order Coleoptera; family Carabidae; genus Ophonus; species Ophonus ardosiacus. The sequence goes on along the minus strand of OW964833.1, from coordinate 13,000,348 downwards.
TTGACAGATTCAGTCTGTTCTTTCTCGGATTTATGAAAAAGTCGAAATGTACCCATCAAGTGTAATTTGCATTGTAGTGGGATGTACTTGGAAGCTAGCACGCGCCACACAAAAGAAAAACCGATAGAGAATCAAAAGGTACAGACAGAACAATCAAGTAATAGTTAGCTGGACACGTTATTGCTACAGCCGATTCCATTCCGAAATTCTCAACTACAAATTAATTGTTAGCTGTTGTTGATGATACTTTAAACACTGTGAGCCATTGCCAGAAGATAATTGTACGTTTCACTGGTTTCCAACGAGGTGGGTAATAGAAACATCATATACGGTTTAGGATTTTATGAATCTCTACTAATATTAACCGACCAACCAAATGTAAATTAGACATATTTAAGTTCAAAGAAGTTTATGAAAATGCTAATAATTTTTACAATATTATTTACCTTCTTAATGAAAGTTACCTTAACTGTTTTATACAGTTATTTTTGTAATATTCAAAACATTGAATAATTCAATTATTAAATGCCGAAGAAATATTTTTTTAAGATGCTCTACCAACTAAACTATGAAATCCTCTTGAAGTCCGTAAATTTTTCGCCTGTACAATAGAAATGTGGCACAAAATCTAAAGAACACTTTTTTAAAGCTTTAAAATATAAAAATAACATTCAAATGTGCTTCAGTTGACTAATAGTACTAATACAAAAAAACATTTCTCTTTTTAATTGAACAAATGAATATAATAGAGATAACAATACATTTGATATTGCTGCAAAGGTCGTTAATAAACTATTAGCCATAATACAAATACAGATTTGTATATAAACCTGTTGAAATCACATTTTGATGTATACTTTATTGTTTCAATAAACCAAACAGACTTCAGAAATGTATGCCTGTTTGTTTCAATGTACGTTTTGTTTGTGACAACCGTACGACAAACATTGATAGTTCTACAAAGAAATATTCATGATAAAATTGTTTGATATTGTTCCCTTATGTCAAACACAATATGTTAAACTTTTTTTCCGTAAAAAGTTTAAGTTTTTGCAAAGTTTTCAATGCATAAAGCATCATTTTAAAAAGACGGTCTTTGACCTTGGGGACAAAACTGAAGCTATGCTCTGCAGATTTTTCTTTTAATTTATTTTTTCTACTCCTGTTCTTAAAATGTGACGTAACGAACAGATTTTCATGAAGCTAAACAATATCTTAATCACAATTTGACTAGCTGTGGCTTTTATCGTGGTGGACATGGTGTGAAATTAGTAACCATTAACAGTTGATACTGCAAATAACAACTATTATTCTGTAATAATAAGAAACCTAAGAAGTGCATTTCTCTGTCTGCAGTCTTAATTTAGCCGTAGAAAAAGTACTGTATGTAAGTCATTTTATAAACTTTTAACTAACTAAGGGTTAAAAGTAATTCTTTGTGGACTGCAAAAGGTTTGGTCTACAAATATTCACTTTCTCTAGCAAAGTGATTTTCGAAAGGCATACTTCTTTATCAATCGTAGAAAAACTACACTTACGTGCATAGAATTCAACCACTTCGCAGTTGTAAATTTAATTTTTTTTTTAGAAACTAGGCCTTAGATTAAAGTAAAACTTATGCTGTTTGAAAGATCATTTATTGTGCTTAAACATGAGCCTAAATTTATCAAGAGTGTTAAATGTTATCAAGTTCAAAAACCGATATCAAAAACAACGCATATTTACATGGTTGCTATCACGAGTATAACAGAGTTTTGATAGATTGGCGTAATTATCTGCATAAATTTTGCACATAATTCGTTTTTCAGTGTCGTATCAGTTTCTAAGTGTAAAAGTTAATTTTTTTTCGTGCAGTTCATTTTAGAACTTTTCGTTTGAGAACACAAAAGAAATTCTAATTAATTTAGGCTCATGTTAAAGTGTATTAATAGTCTTTCAAACAGCATAGGTTTTATTTTAATCTGACGTCTAGTTTAAAAAAAATAAATTCAAAACTACGAAGTGGCCGATTTCTATACACGTAATATCAAGTGTCCCCTTTTGAATTTAGAATAAAACGTATGGTAATTACATAAACTGATCAAAGGGTACGCAAAATTCGTGGTAATTAAAAAATATTCAATTATAGTATATAATTGTAGGGTGAAATAATTTAGCGTTTGAATATACGGCTTTCAGAGATTTGCTTCTTGGTTCTTTCTCGTTAATTTCATGCTCAACTGCTCGACGCAAGGCCTCCAATGGGGCACTCAGCCCCCTTAAGATAACACACCTTGTTTGGTCATTATGCTTTCATGAAACATCGGTTTGACTGCAATGGTCAGATGAAAAATTCTCCCAAGGAACAAACACTGAAATACTAAATTAAATTCATTTGAATTAAACGTGTCTGTCTTATAAATTAACATCGAGATTAACATCTTTTTAAAATGCTATCCTTGTTAGCATTTATAATTTATACCGGTTCGGAATAAGTCAAATCTTATTTACCGCGCGACGGAAATTTTCGCGTTGCACTTTTCACAACAACCATAAATACTAAAAAAGCGACGAATAGTAAATAACCCTTAAAAAATATTGCTATTGATGAAATTAACAAAAAGCAGATTGGTATAATCAACAGGAAAAACCGTGATAACAATTTATAATAATAATGTATTCGTTAGGTTTTGCTACAATTACTAATAAATTTTTGTATTTAAAATTAAACAACAATATAAAACTAATAATGCAAGAACCATTTTTATGTATTACTGCCTTTGGTGACATGAAATCTATTACAAGTACATATATTTTTTTTATTTTTTAGTAATCAGCTCAATTCTGTAAGAAAGTTGCTGAGTCTGAGCAACATCACTAAACATTGTAACTAATAGAAATGAACGTAAAACCTGACATTTTCATATTTTATTTAGTATTTGCAATTATTATTGGTTATTTGCTGCAGCAATGTTGCTACGAGTTAGTAACTTTATTATAGATTTAAATCCATTTTAACAAATTTTAGCTGATTGTGGGACAGAATTTGCCTAAAAGGTCCACTGTATATAATTTTATAAAAAATAAAAACCAAGAACTGTAAGGCCTCTTCATTTCTACTAATTTAAGGAAAAGTAGTTAGGTAACGTAACTTTTATACCAAAGTCCAATGTATTTGTCGTGTTTTTCAAACTTTTCAATTAGAACATTGCGTTAGTTTTGTTGTACAAATAAATGAAAATGTTTTATTATTCCATGTAACATAGGACAACGCAGACTTGAAAGTGGTCTTGTGGGAATATTTGTGTAACAAAAATGTTTTGCTTAAATCTGTTTCGTTTAGATGAGTTTCCCGAGATATACATGCATATGATTCAATGTAATGTTTTGTTTCGTTTAGCAAGATATGCAAAATAAATAGTGAAATGTATGGAAACTGTTAGAATATGAGGAAAAGCAGAAACGAAGATGAAAAGACGGTTGAGAATTCGGAAGAACGCAAAAGTTTAGTTGCACATCGCCTTATTTGAAAATCATTTACCTACGGAAGAAAGAACAAAGCGAGTTGCCAGCATGTGAAAACGAAACATTCAGTTGTTACGAGATGAAAAGCAAAAGCAAAGGAAAAAATTCGTCGCGCGGGAAGTTGGTGAAAGTTTGAAAGGTCCATGCGGCACATTGCAGCAACTTACCACAGAGAAGCAGGAGAGGCGCTAACAGCAGCACTTTTGTGGGGGACATTGAGCAGCAATTTCATCTGCGTGGCTAACTAGACTAGAGTAGACCAGGGACAGTAGATTAGACAATATTATGGAGACGCGCTGCCACACTTGCACCGCGAAACTACAAACGCTCGCGGAAACGGAAACATCCCGACGACTCCGGACTCCGGGATCCCGACGGTGCAGCGTGCGTCACTGCGGCTTCACCACGGCGGACTGCCGAGCGTCGCGGAGCGTCGACTTTGTTAGTGGCGCGGTGCGGCGCGCAATCGCAACGAACGCTATACGAGTAGGTACCATCATACACCCAGTGCGTCATTTCATGTTATATTTTTTGTATCTGCCATGATGCCTGATGCTGTGACATTCTGACACTCTTGCTATGTTGACACTACAGAGATATAAGCCAGTGCCGGCTTGAGACACGGGCCAACTGGTTACGTCCCATCTCATCCGATGGAACTGATCCGTGTCTATCTGAGCCTTCCGTAATAACCTAACTCACTAAACAATATTTTACTGAAAACGAAGTCACCTAAAAGTTAATTTTGTCGGTCGGCAGTATGATCTTTTGCAGCATACAATCTCTGTATATAATTTCAAACCTTATGGACGTTAAATGAGTAATTCAAAAGTATCGCACTAAATTTTACAAGTACTTATGTATTTGAATACGGAGGCCAGGTACGAAAAAAATAGAGCTGTAGAACTGTATAATAATCTTACATTTACTTAAAATATCTGATGTGGCTAACACATTACATTCCGTCAATTCTATGTATTTTGTACAAATCTCATGCCAAAAGTTCCGTGGAAAAGATTCTGTTTACCCAGTAAAATTGTAACACGAACATGTACTATTTTCTATAAATTCCATACCGAAAGTTCTTTGGAAAAGATTCTACAAATCCAATGTGTCGAATTCTGCACTCTTCTTTAACTAAATAAGCTTCTCTACACGTAACAAAATAAAGAGAGACAAATGCATTGATACATTAATACGAGAAAGATGCAAGATGTTTCCATAGTTACTAGAGATGATCACTACACTAGTGAAGAGTACTGAATTCGAGCCAATAGTATTATAGCACGATCATACACTATGTAAATTGCACTTGACACTGACATTTGTCAATTACAAGTATTAGTATATACCAGCTGTTTTCATGAATAGAGCAAAGAAGGCTGATTTATGAAAGTTAAACTTTTTATAATTCTTTAACTCTATATCTATTGAATGTAAAGGAAAATGTCTAATCAAACCGTATAGCCAATAAGATATTCTTTCATATTGATAATTACATAAATTGTCAAAAAATGATATTTAACTGCGTGTTTTCACAAAAAAACTGTTAATAATAATAATAATAATAATAATATTTATTGTCCACACCAGGTATGAGTGCCCGTGAGATGACGCCTGGTAAGCGGCCACACCGTAAAATAGGTATATCATCATTACCGATGTCTACATATGTTGTAGATAATGGCACATTCTGTAATGGGTAATATGCCGTGAAGATGATATTTTATTTATTGCCCAACAGTTGAACAATTTACAGGACAATACAAAAGAACACAATAATAATATTAGGATACATAACACAAAAATTACAGAAAAATATATCTTTATAATTAATGTTTGCATTTCGGCACATGATGGTAATGGGGGAACGCTGTAACACATCAGATCGGGAGGTAGTTGAAAAGTCCTTGGGAATCTGGACGCCTGTCGTGGAACATGGAATTGGACATGCGACAGAAGGAAAGATGCATCTACCTTACCACGTGGCAGGAGCTACGTGAACTTCAAATAAAGGAATTTTGGGTTCACCAATTATAACCAAACTCTAACCAGCTCTTCATATGGATGTAAAGAAGAGGACAACGAAAGAATTATAATTTTTAGAATTGTAGTATTGGAATTATCACTGGAGAAATTTTTGTTCACACTCATACAAACATCATCGTAAACATAGTAAAATAGTAATTCTAGGGACTCAAAAACGTGCATATTCATTAAAAACGCACCACCGATTTTTTGACCAATGACAATACTTTCCGTACCTAAAAGTGACGGAAAGTAAAAAATAACCGAACTAACAATTTATAAAAGAAAAATTAGACAAAAAATAAACAATGTTACATATTTAATAGTTTGATAATTATTTTAATAGCTTGCATTCATCGTGGCATCGAATTAAATAATAATAAATTTTTAATAATTGCTTGAAATTATTAATGTTAATCTTTGCAATATTTGTTCAATGATTTCAAATAGATTTTCAATTGCATTAACGATCTGGGGACTATTGCGAGTTACAGATACATTTTCAAATCGGCTCATCACTCTTTTTCATTCACCAGTCTCACACAGTTAAAAATATGATAACGCAGTTTCAAAATTTGAGTTGACATTTTCAGTAAACTAGGCTTTTAAGTTTATTGTTAGGTGAGTTTGATTTAGGTTAGTTAGCAATAGGTGAGTTACGAAGGTCACGGAACTTCATACATATTCTTCTTTTTGGAAATCTGATAGCTGATATACAAATCCCATACCGAACGACTGACAACTTCTTTAAATGCAGGTTGATCGTATATGATTGTTCTAATAACTGCAGATCCAATCTTCAGTTCGTGATCTATTAACGTATAAATGTCTCTATTGTCTTCGATTATTTTTTTAACAGCAGCAATGTTCTTTTCGGTAGCAGAAATAGGAAAACACCCTGCTTCTTTTTGGTGCTAAACAGAAATCCTTTTTCTTTCAAATTCTTTACACCAACGGTAAATTGAAGCCAAAGAAGACGCTGAATCTGAACTTTCTTTGCACTTATAAGTCATTAAACCGTTTTTAAATCAAGATTCTCAATAACTCGAATGAGACCCACATATTACTATTATTAACGTTTTTATTTTCAAGAGCCTAGCAAGATCAAGCCGGCCCTGAAACAGACTTCAAGCAACCGATGCGATGCGACGCGACATTTTGTCGTAGTTCCTATCCCGTCAACACATCATACACCACACAATTACCCCAAGCAAAAAATACATTAATTTCTTACTTCATTCTATAATCATACCCCTTTATAATTACCAGGTCTATTCTATATTACAATTATATTCATTCGCTAGGCGCAACCTCGAAATAACAAACAAAAACAACCTTAAATCAAGTGGTGGTCTTGTTATTTCCATACCAAAAGACCCGGATTCGAATTTCAGTTAAAGTACGGAAGTTTGAGACATTTTTATCATAATTTCATAAACATGGATTAACCCTTTATAGCCCATCTTTGCATGAAAGTTACTCACTATATTTTAATATAATTTTAAGGAGCTGTTCCACTAATCTCCTGCAACTTTCAACAATATGGTAAGACATTTTTCAATACAGAGCAACAAATATAGGATCTGGCGTAATGAGCAATGTTGTTGATTATTGTGACAGAAACATATGGTTTCACATGCAACTGGTAGATCAAAATTGTATTTTGGAATATAGCAACACTTTACTTTAACATCAGAGGATTAAAAATGATCGGCACTAAATTCATCTATATAATATGTAAAGATAACATGAAATGTAATATCGTATACAGAATGTCCGGATTTCGAAAGCCACCATTAGGATCACGAAAACTATAAGAGATACGTCTTCAGTGAAATAAGACATATGGTGCGTCTTTGGAGGACCATCTTAAATGTGCTTTTGTTTTTCCATTGGATAAAAAATGAAAATATCTAACTCTTTTATTTGAAACATTTTTGTCGATTACTGATAACTTAGAAGTAATTCCAAAATGGAAATATCGACCAAAATTAGTTTTTCGCTACTATCTATGTAGTAACCCATATGATTTTTTGGGAAAATAAAAGCACATCTAAAATGGCCCCCCAAAGTCGCACTACATGTCCCATTTAACCGATGTTGTATCTCTTATAGTTTCCGATATCCCAATGATGACTTTTTCATTTCGAACAGTCTGTATACCATTCATATATTTCCTTTCCATGTTCGCTAATAATATAAATAAATAAATAAATGATCACGGCATATTACCCATTGTTGGGTGTGCCAAACTGCTTTGTAATCAAATATCAGTAACAATGGTGATATATTCATTTCTGGCGTGGTGAGTGTACCATGGGGGTCACTTTTGTGCCATTTAAATTCCAAATAATTTTTGCATCGAAGTATCAATTTTTTAACTGCAATAAATATAAAATCAGTAATATTTGATAGCTGGAAAACCACACAAATATTGGAAGAAAAATGAGAATAACAATTCTGAAATAAAAAGAAATGTGATAACCAATTAATCGCACCAAAGGAATTCAGAATTAAGAAGAATTGGAATACTTTAAAAGGAATAATGACAATATTTTCAACGAATCCAAATACATAAAAAGATAAAGAAAAATTTGGTATAATTGTCAGTATAACTTGCTCAGCTAACTATTATCCTGTATTAAAAACAATTAGAGTTGAGAACGAAAGGTCCAGGCAAACCTGTAGTTGAATAGAAGACTAACTCTCCTGACAATTCGAAACTACGACTGGCGCAATACAGTAGTTACGCTAACTAGGAAAGGAAATAAATTTCCCTGAACATTCGTAAAGTTACAATGCAAATAAAAAATGTGCCTAGCACCATAGATAACTATAACTAATGATTATACCTATGTTAAACTTATTTTCCACGCGAACTGATTTGATCATGAGTTTTTACTATGACTTTCAAACAGATAAATAAAATATGTCGCCTTTTATATATTTTCTGTAATATTTTACATTGTATCATTAAAAAATTATGAAAACTAAAGTTCGAATGCATAAGAGCTTTTTTATATTATTTAAGGGTCAAGGTTCTATTACCGTATACTTGCTTTTTCAGGCCAATTCGTCCCAGAACTTTTGATTACTCTTATATTAAATACTTATACGGTCATACCTCCCTAATTAGAACTGCGTTAATTCGAATTCAGTACTCTGAATACTGAATAGGACAGAGTACTCGTTTAATGCCCGGTTTCTCCGGAGCAACTTAAGACTTAAGTCATTGATTATTCCACCTTAACCCGTTGCACTATGCTAAAATGTCAAAATTTGAGACGTAAGTAGCACTTACATGTAAGTCGAAAAAACGGTAATTTATATGTCTTGTCATTTGACATATTGGTAAGTCACGGTAAATTTGTTTTGTTTGGTGCTATTACGGTGTAAAAATTCAACGATATGGAGAAAAGATGAATAAAATATTTTAAAAAAATGCTCTGTGGGATTGTAGAAAGATATAAAGAGAATAATGAAAATTAAAAAAACAAACAATACGGCATCGACCTTTAAACTAAAGGACCAAGTGTCTCCTATTATTTTATTGTTAGAATAATGCTCCAACATAAAAGGATAGAAATATATATTCTGTCCTTCAAGAGTACGGAAGTTCTCAGTTAAAGCACATACAAAGGTTTGTCTGTGGTTAAAGTATATTGCGCATACGTTCGTACTCATTGTACATCTTTTTCAGCAATATGTAAACATCTATACATCGCTCTCTATCACTAAATATCAAAATCTACATTTGACGTTTCGTAACTGTTTGTCTATTATTTGTTTTTTTTTTTTTTTGAGAACATTTACAATTATTTCTGTCAATATATACGTGTATGTGTTGTAAGGTGCGTATGCGACAAAATAATAGGGAAAAGGTGTATTTCGTGCAGTCAGCAGTACGTACGCGGTTCAGCTGTGTCATTTCATATGTAAGGTCTTATTAATTATTACTTGTCCCAATATATTAATGTATGTAATATATTGAATTAAAAATATATAATGAATCTAATTATGCACAAAAAATTAAATCTATACTCTTAACGATTACGCACGAAGTACAACAAGTTAGGGACAAATCATTTTTTTTATTTTGCAGCGTTTTCTTAACTTCCGTACTGTTGAAGGATAGAGATACTGTGTCTGCACCGTTATGGCAGGACAAGTGTTTTGCTCGTACGCAGCGTCTATTAGTTTAAAGGTCGATGCAATACGGTGTCCATGTCCAATATTCAAAAGATAACACCAGAAAATATTAATTGCTGAAACATTAAATAAACATGTACTTATTAAATGTATATAGAGGGTGTGGCAAATCTACGTAAAATGTAGGCAAATATGAAGACTGATGCCGGGAAGACGTCAGCGAAGAAAAGGGCTTCACTTCATAGGACTGGCGGTGGTTCAAATATAAATATTGAAAATAAATAATATGATATATTTGGAACAAATAAATTCTGTTATATATTTGTCGCAAAATTCTAACATTTTCGACAATATCGACAAAATCAACTTCGTCCACATTATCCAAGACGTTAACATCGTCAAAATTAAGGAAACCAATAAATCCATATCGAATATTGTTGAAACGAATACAGCATAAACACTGATAAACACAATGACAAGTTTGACGATTGACAGCCGGTATTTTATTCTGAATCGCTAAATTTCAAATTGACAATCATAGAGCAGCATTACACTGTTGTTAATGTAATTTGTGACATACGTTATGTTCTCATTTAAATTTAATAGTGCAACACAATTGGAATATATGGCCTACTTACAATTAACTACCACTTTAATAATCAACAACGTAAAATGCTCTGGAGAAACGGGACATAAGACTATGAAAAGACAGGTGCAGATTCACTGTCTTTAAGAGTTCTTTTTAGTTCAGTTGGGAAAATATCCTACTAGATATAGGAACGTCCTTGGTTCAAGTTCCTGTGAAGTCCATGAATTTACAAAAAATCTTTCTTTTGTATTAAATACATAAGCCTTAATTCAAGCTAGAAATAAAATGAAAAAGATGTACTCGAACAACGTCTTTTGCTGGTGAGAAATCTACAGCAGCATAAGAAAAAGGTTTGAAATAAAAAGCAAATAGAGAAAGAAAGGGTTTCAGCTGTACGTTGGAAGCAATGTGTAATTAAGACTATGATCCCGTAGCTCTCAGTATCATCGTAGTGATAGTAGGCATGATTTCGTTGTTTCTAATTGGCCCGGACGCAATCAAGAACCGACCCCAAAATCGATAAAACAAAAACCACACGTAATGCAAATTAGGCAGGAATGCAATACATATTCATTATTGTCACAAGGAATCTGACGCTAGGCGCAAGCGAAGCGTAAGACGCTGTATAGAGCAACAGAAGAGCTCGACGCTTGAGAACGACAAGCGTCGTAAGCGACGCCGTCGGTCACGTCGCACCATAGCATAGCATACCAGCCTATAATTTATACCCTCAGTTTTTCGATATTTAAATTTACTTAATTGTTCATTAATCATTTTTATGATGATAAGTGGTGCTGAATTTTGGAACGATTATTACGTTACTCCAGTCACTTTTGATTAATTTACAATGGGTTTTTGTTTAATCCTACGCTGACTTCTGTACACATTACTTCTCATTTTTTTATTTTCTTTCATATTAATCATTACAAAATACCATTTTATGATGAATAACCCTAGTTTTCTTTATCGTTTACGTCTGCTGTGATATTTACTTTAATTTCACCTAACTGTAAGTTCTTATGTTACGCCATTCTACACTAGGTGTTCTTTTTTTTTCAAGATGTATTGAATCAGTTTTTTGTTTTAACTGACAACGATAGTTGTGGTATTAATAGAAAGATAAAAAAAAATCCTTTCATGAACAGTAGTAGAGGTAACTGTGTCATACAGAACTGGGGAAGAAAAATTTTCCGTTTTTTAGTTTTGGGGTGCGTGACCTACGTCATATACGAGAGGATCGGTCATATGCTTACGTTCCACGTCCGACACGTACACTCACGTAAACATCACCGTACGTGAATGAATATATAATACTACATCTTCAGCTCCAAATGGACACCACCACAACCAGTTATCGCGTTCGCTGATGCGTTACGAATTTATATTCACCCATAGCGTAAGTCAAGATGCAATATCATGATATATTACAGACAATGTTTGCAAAATAAACACATGAAATTTTCATCGCATACAAATACAATAAATAATATTTTCACCTATTTTCCAAATACCAAATTTCTGGAATAACTCTCCTTGGAATAAAATTTAAACATAAAAGTTTGAGTTAAAATTATTCATCATGTGTAAAACAAACCTTTGAGAAAAAAGTTTGCTATACTTCATTTCAAAATGAGCTGGAGTACTAAATCAAAATTTGCAAGAATAGTTTTGGATTTTTGACAGAGATGTGACAAATAAACCCACCAGAAAAATGAGATATTATGTAACTTTATTAGGGTGCTCATTGATTGCCGCCCGTTTTATATCTAGAGTAAAATTTACTTCTCTCACAATAGCTAATACTACAAAGATCTCAATATAAACGAGGAACACCATATTTAGTTTTTATATTACTCTAAATATAACAATAGCGTTTTCCATTACATATATAGTTTTGCACTTAGTGCAGCTAATGACGTCATGCCCGACACATTTTAAATGAAACATGTAAAGAAGTCCAGTGCAAGTTTGTTAAATGTTACTGGATCACAGAGAGGTTATGTACAACCGCAATTTTTTATTTGTATATATTTATAAACGTAAGTTTCATATATACCGCGAGTTTCAGCCAAGATGCAATATTTACTATGCTGTCATTAACGTATTACTATGAATACCACTTACATATATTGTATCGTTCCAGATAAAATGCATCATAGGTTGTCAATGTTAAATGAACTTGTCATCATCTTGGTGATTTTAAAAATCACAAAAATGTAATTTATCGGCTTTTAATAATTTAAAAACAAAAGTTTTGGTAATATTTATTTGCCAAAACTTTTGTAGACAGCTGATCTTTTGCAAATTATTTTTATTTTCTTCAGTTCGAGTAGGTTTGTTCTTGCCCTTTTCGTACGATACTTATCTAAACATCCATCACTTTTAAATTTTGTTAATATTCTCGAAACTGTAGAAGGATTTGGTCTAGGACGTTCAGGAGATAAATTAGCAAGCATATCACAAACATTTCTCGAACTATAACCAGCATTATAACAAGTAACCATTCGATTTTTTCTTCTTTAGTAAATATCTTTAAAGCGTGATGTCAAGTTCATTTGACATTGACAATCTACGTTGCATTTTATCTGGACCGGTGCCGTATGTATAACTAGTATCCATAGTAACATATTAATGACATTAGTAAATATTGCATCTTAGCTGAAACTCACGGTATGTCTCGGGCAGGTGTTGAAGATGTCCACTGGAAAATAAATGTGTAGTCCTCAAAACTCAAATACACCCATTTTCAAAATCTTCAAAATTTTCAAAATTCCAAATTGTACATATTTAGATACATTGCAACGCGCTATGTATCTAATAGTGCTCGCAATACCGGTGGATGCAAAAGACCACCCGATCCCCCGTATTTCAGCGAATACGGGTCGGAGTCAATTCTTTACCCACTAGAAAGTGAAATCCAGTAAGATCTATAAAAACCGTAAGAACCGTATTTTCCGTAAGACTCGTAAGACGTATTTGTCCGCTTTCGACATACCATTGTTGATTTAATTGATTATAATTAGTTTTAAAAGATTAGTTAGTCATTTGAACAATAATAAATGTAAAAAAATCTCGATTTGTAAAAGAGACACCATTATGACTAGTTTAAATTTGTATTTAAATGCAATAATGGGATATGTATGTTCTCGGTGCGGCGAAGTATTGCCCCATAATGTAGGCAGTCATCACTTTACTCATAATGTCAAGTCTTACGGGTCATATAGTTCTTAGGGGTAATACTGTTCTTATGGGTCTTACGAGTCTTATGAGTGAAGAATCGACTCCGACCCGTATTCCATTTGGTCCGGGTGGATGGGTTTTTCCCTTTTAACTAAATACCCAGTTCTAAGTTCTAGCCCTAGCATCTAAAAATATAAATAGCAGAATATTTTTAAAAAAATCTCTAAAGGTAGAGATATAAATATGTGGGTTTTATTTTATAGAACTTTCTCATCCCTGAGGAAAACTAGAAAATATGAAAAAAATGGAATTTATAGGGTTAACAGTTCATTACGGGAATCGAACGCCGACCTTTTATTATGATACTAAAAAATATCTTCTGATCAATAAAAGATGAACTGTATTATATGTTCGGGGGTTGTTCCCTAATGGTTGGGGGTTGTTTCGGAGAAAATACAGTACTGTTCAAAAATATAGGTACGTCAAAAGAGTAAACTAATAAAAAAATATATTTTTATTGCATAAAATAAAACGTCTAATACTTTTTTCCTTCAGTTTAGAAAGTATTTATAACTTTAACAATAATAATAATGACATGATTTTGTATTATTCGTGCGCAGTGGTATTTTTCTAATTCCGTCTTCTCTCCCTGAGTAAATATGAAAGAAATATTTGCAGAAGAAAAAGAAAAGCAGTTAAGGACATTAAAATAATCAGTATTGTCGGAGTTCATGGTAATTTTACGCTAGGAACGACACACTTAAAAGTTTATTCACGATAGTTAGAAAGGATTCTTTGATATAAAATTTAGAACTTCCCTTTGAATTATCTCAACTCTGAACATTTATTTGAATTAAAATATTACTGCTTCTTACATTCTTTCTATTCTTTTAATACTGTTACAACTGCTAGAATGAGAATACAAGATTCAATGTAACTATTAAGGTTATGTTCAGTGAATTCTTTCACATCTTTGGAAAAAATGGAGCAGTAACTCTTTCATAATAATGCAATTACATTTTAATTGAGCGGGTCTCTGCAAAAATGGTACAGCTGCATTTCTCCAGAAATTAAATACCTTAGGTGTTAACAATTACTCGAAATCTCAGTCAAAAAGCATTTATTCTCTTACACAACCGAGCAACCGACGTAACCATACACTCTTGTAGCTTCATCTGAGTAAGTAAAATTTTACAAAAAATTACAAATTCTTATGTACACAAAATATATTCGTTTCTACATTCAGTTTTTCAACATCCTACAAAAATTCAGAAAAAAACACATGCACATTATGCTCTCAAAATCAACAACAGAATTGTATAAGAGAATAAACGCTGTGTGACAGAGATTTTAAGTACCTACATAATTATTAACACCACAATCGAGAAATTTCCGATATTTATATTCCTTAGGTTCGTATTTATTTACAGACAAATACAATTTCTCCCTTGTTGGGTTCAGAGTGAGTTAGGAATAGAGATGCATTCGGGCCGGACCGGGCCGGGCTTTGAGGTTTGGATCGAGTCGGCCCGAAAATAAAAATTACCGGCCCGAATCGAAAATCGACTCGACAAAAAAATTATCTAGCTCGGCTCGAATATTGACTTGAAATCGGGCCGGGCCGGGCCAAAGCTCGAAATTGGGTGCATCCGGCATTCCTAATGTTGATTTTTATGTTAAAGCGAAATGTTTAACTTTTTTCGTGTAAAACTTATAAAAAACCTCTACATTCGTATAACTTTCAACATTAGTTAACATATGTAGTTAAAGAGAGACCCTTCTAGTGTAAGTTTGTTATAAAAATTACAGACCTACGCGTATTTAACACTTTGTTTACCAAAGCCGTTCGAAAAGTTAAACAACTTTTTCACTAATCTTATATAAAAAAAATATAATTTACATTTTGTTTTTTTATCTAACTTTGTTTCTGTTCAAACATGAAACAAGAAATCATTATGGTAGGAACAAAAAACCCTTTTATTTAAGTATACGAGTAATAACAATAATAATAGCAATATCACAATATAATTATTATGCTTTAATGAATAACCTTGAATTCTTGAAGTAAAATAATACATTTTTATTTATTAATATGTGAAGTTTGTTGTTATTAAATCATTTTGATCCTTTTTAACTTCATCCATTTTCATTAAAATATTAAGAAACTGTGCATTTGATTGAACTATAAGATTTTTCGGACCGGCCCGAAAAGCTCGAATTTTCGGGCCGGGCCAAAATCAAAAGTCCGACTTGCCTCGATTTTTGAAAATGATTAGCCCGATTCGGCCCGATAAAAAATATATTCGGTCCGGCTCGATGATCGACTCGAAATTGAGGCGGGCTTCGGGCCGGGCCGGGCCAAAGCACGAAATCGAGTGCATCTCTAGTTAGGAAGAATCTGCCAAACTTATCTATCTATATTACACATATATACATGACCAAAAAGCCCAAAAGTTGTAATCCCATTTTAATATGTTTCGAGTCATCACTAAAAAACTAATGTAGCGCATCCACCATTTTTGCTATTTTAAATTAAGTAAAGTATTAATAATAATAATTTAAGGGGAAAAATAACCTACTTGACTAAAAGTATATAATTAGACGCGGCAGTGACAGTGATCCTGCCGTTCTCACTGCATGCGTCGCGACCCTATCTTTCCGCAGTGGTCGATGCCGAGTACCTGTTTCTGCTCAGGTACCGTTACCGTTACCGCTCAGCTCACGTCCATGGTGTTGTCTGCACGCTACCCTTTATTTCCTACAGATATCTTTTCGCCTCTTTCCCAAACATTCTGTTAAAATAATGTCTATCTTTGAAATAGAATTGCCACATTCAATACAGCACGAAATAAATTCGTACATGTATCCCTCCTATAACACGGTTCTTTACCACACGGGTTTGCTCTAACACGAAACATTAATATGGAATAATATGACAAAATTCGTCAAGAGCAACAATATTTCTTAGTATTTTTTTTTTCTGAAATCTCATTGGAACCGAAAGGTATCAAAGTGTAAGTAAAATTAAAAATGAAACCAGTAGATTTCCTCTCTATTCTCGGCAAGGGAGTTAAATAATATCATTAAAAATTCATATTTTCGCATCTTGCTGAAAATTTAATCTGCCGGAAATATAAACAAATTAATCCTTATTTTAAAAAAGCAAAGCGAATACAAAGTTTTATCCTACTGCTAAGGGACAGATTGTCGCTTTTATGAGCGTTAGTAAGTCTTGTCATAGTGAGACTTTGCTGTAGTAATACGTGAGCTGGCAAATAGTAAAAATCACATACACCAGCATCGCGCAGAATTGAGTCTAGTGATCACGTTTCCCAACCAAATGAGCGCGAACAGAGAGTGCAAACAATTGTAGACGTTTCGGCGACCGAGGGAATTGATAATCATGCCGGATTCAACGCTGAAACAGACTACGCAGGACCGCAGCCAAATACCACATCAAAAAGGAGATCATTTCTACAGACAAGTAGGTAAATCACATGTCAAAACCAAATAAATATAACTACAGGTGTTCGGTAAATAGACGGCCATCTCTTTAAAAACAGTAAAGGTGACCACCATGAGTCAAAATTTTCTATTGAATTTACTCTGATTGGCCTCTTATAGGAATTATAAGCCCCAAAATTACCCAATCGGACGTTAGGTCGTGTTGTAGTTTGTAACTGTCAGTGTGACAATTTTGCCTGATTGAAAGCAGTAGCGTTCGTTCACTGTATTTAGAATTTGAATCTGAGAAAATAGCCGAATACAGCTTGAATGATCTAGCTGGCATGAATCTTATCTATGGTGAAGTTGGAGACAACAGCAGAACTCTGTCAATGTGGCAGTTTTTCGTTTTGTTCCCAAACAAATTACTGTTACAACAGAATAGGCGATTATTTATTTTATTTTTCGTGTCACAAACCATATTCGTTATATATACATATTATGTTATTGTCAAATCAAGAAAATCGGTAAATCCTAGGTTTGACGTGAAAAACCTAGGATTTACCAATGTTATGAAGTACATATAAGAACAATTGTATAATTAATATAATTTCGAACTTGAATCTACGAACTCGGCCTGAATTTTCCAAGCATGATTTTTGTTCGTTAGGTTAGGTTATTGTTGTTATGTTTAGCTAAATATAAGAACAATAACCTAACCTAACGTACAAAGTCATGCTTCTTTAAACTAGTGCCGAATACCACATGAAATTGGTCAGCCCTAGGATTTACCGATGATCGGGCATTTACAGTAATGTATATAATTATTAAAACACATAATATACACATATAACACAAAACAACAGCCTTACTACCCATACTGTAGATATTTCTCACTCCTTACAAATTAAAGTGCGAAATACCGTATCCGGACCATATTAATGAGAGTGGAGTGAGTCAGCTGAGCTCTTTTATTATTAATTTCTCGTTTATGGTTATGTAATGAATGCATATATACATAATATATACAAAATAAATTTATATAAACATCGTCAAATTTGGAAATTATATACAGGCGATAATAAAATCTGCTCTCATTGCTCATTTTTAAATTTCTCTAGTTTTTCATCGTATGATAAAAAAAAATAACAGCAGAATGAATTTCTTTTGACTCTGTGAAGTAGCAATGAAGCGATGGCCGCCTATTTAGAGCTGTCAACTTTTTGTCACCCTAAAGTAGGACACTAGATGATGGGAGGAGTCAGTCATAAAAATGTAAAATCAATCAGTCATTTTTACACGAAAAGCCAATTGCAATAAAACCAAAAACAGAGCACATTTAAAAAAAATGAACGAAACATTATAATTTAAGAAAGTAAGACTTTCGACAGTTAAAGAAGAAAAGTGAGGCACTTGTAAAGTAAAACTGAGCGCATAATGTAAAATAAGATTTAGTAAAAAATCTGATGGTTTTATGAAATAAGGATTAGTTTATTTTCATAAAAAAGTTTTATTATTGGCAATCGATTTCGTCGCAACGGACATCATCAGGCCACAGCTGTAATACAATATATTTCTAATTATAATTTGAAGAAAAAACATATAAAAATTTTATACATATGAAAAGTGCTGTTATACAGAATTATTTAAAGGGTTCAAGATAAATTTAGAAAATTAACATACTTTAGTTTGTTTTATAAAAATATATATGTAGATAAATATATGATGATTAATAACAATGAATAATAAAATGTTAGAAATTAGAAGACAGGTTTATGAGATGATTAAATTGGATTTCAAAAATGTTTTTGTAAGGTTAGGTGAATGAAACAATCATAAACTTTAACTGGATTTAAAATGTAGATTTATATAAAATTGAATAAACTTACCGTCAAATAAGTATTTAAACAGAAGTATATAGTATTTTCATTTTTGAAAATTTAAAAAATTTAAAAAATATGAAAAGTGTTGAAACGTGTGTTTACACAACGCAATGCAATGTGCCAATTTTTTTTTTTAAAAAAAACAAGAATAATAAAAATATTTGTAAATTGTGATGTATCAGGAATACCAATTCATAAACTAAATATTTTCTGAATTATAAATAATGCAATGTGATATGTGTGTAGAAAATCTGGCTACAACTCTGTCATACGATTGGGATAACAATAAACATACCACACGGCCAACCGCAGTAAACCATCAGTACGCCGAATGGCGCGCAACGCCCCGCGACGCTCACCGACGCTCGTCGCCGCTGTGTCCGCGAATACAAAACAGCACGTGCAAAGATAACCGCAATATTAATATCGACCTGAATTGGCTTATTCTAGCGGACAGGAGACGCCAAAATCACCGATACAGCAATATGTATCCTGCCCACCGTCCACCTGGACCTAAGACTAGCCACTAGGATAATGTATGCATACCCGCACACTCGATTACTCTAATCAACTTGTAATGCTGTTCGCGCCCTGCTTATAATAGATACTCATCGGGTTAAACGACCCAAATATTGAATAACCCAACATTAGGGATCTGATAGTTACGGTTCCTTTATCTCAATACTCCAAACAATTTGTAAAACCAAAGCAAATAGTGAATTTCTACAAATTTATTTCGACTAGTTTAAAATATATATTTTTCTATTTCGGTGTTTTTATGAGTTTATAAAAAGCACTGTTAACATGTCCTTCAGAAAATCTATAAGCGCACTGTTTAACACAATATATTAACGTATACAATCAGCCAAATTCACAACACACAATACATAAACTGCCAAAATATGAAATTTAAATTGTTTGCGCGAAGCACTATCAACATAACTGACAAATTTTTGACAAGTCGATTTCTTTTAAATTCCATTGTAAAATTACCTGAATAAAAAAAAAATAGGAAAATAATGTTTCATAAGGCCTGTTAACGTCCTTCGTAAAACCTCACGGCTCGTTTTCCAGACTTGGCCTCGTTCGTTAACAGATTGCCTTATGATACTTGATTTTTAATGTAGGTACTGTTTAAACATACAAAAACATGTTATTCAAGTATTCTGCCATTAAATATTGGATTACATTACCTTTATTAGTAAAACCAGCTTTAATTATTTTAGACATTATATCCACAAGCTCTGCACATTCTTACGTTAGACCGTTAGAGTATGTCTTGTCAAAAGAAAAGTGTCTCGGTAGAAGATAAATCTGGACTAGAAGATGTCCCATTAAATGCCAGTCGAACTATTAGCACCTGTCATTTGACCCATAAGTTGTAAATCTATATTTAAAGTAGTCGATTGAACTTGCTTCCAATTCTCAAAAATAACTAGAGATGAAAATACCGGGTGATTGAAAATATTCATTGCATCGTATACAACACAAATGTGTTAAGTAACAGTCATATTTTTTATTTATTGCCAGATAAAATGGCAAAAATGTACCGCCGGAAAACATCAAAGCCACATTTGAAAAACCTCTCTACGCTAACGTGCATATAAAACCTTATACTCCCAATTAATTGCAGAATAAGATCAGATAGGATTTGTCAGCATGTAATGAGATATACATATACCAGCAAAGAATAAATCTTAACCCTTTTTGTTTTTATGAAAGATATAATCGCAATATTATGTATTGCTGTTGCACTATCAAACAAACTGTATCTTAATAGAATGAAATATATCACAAACGCTACAGAGAAAAATGGTGGAGTCGCCTATTTTTAAATACAAATATCTCCAGAACTATAAAACAATTATGATTTTGGAAATGTGTATGTCTGTAAAGCTTATACACTACATTATTAAAATTCTCTATAAATGATTTGTTATCAAAAATATTTGGAATGTATATGCTATAGTAACACTTTATACTCGAATTCGGGCATTGTCCGAAAAAATCCAAAACTAGTTTCGAACACCTGAAATTTCCCAAACCCATAACGGATATTGCTTGATCAGAAAATACTAGTAATGGCTAAATTAAGTTATGTTTCAGTATTATTCAATTCTGATTAAGCTATATCCATTTCGGATTTACGCCCTAGTTCTGGGCAAATTTTTCGGACAATTCCCGAATTCGGGTGTATGTGTAGAGTACGACATTTATTAAAGTATGCATATCTATTTGACTATAGATATGACCATCCCCCAATGACCACCACCCAGTTATTCCTTGCCCATTTGTCGCGTACTGAGAAAGAAAATGATTTAAAACCGGAGACAAAATTAGAGGAAGTAGACTAAAAATTTCGGTTTCAAAATCAACAACGATGACAAATACAGTGCGTGTCACTAATCATGAACTGAGGGGCAAGGTAGAGAAATGCTTATTACATAGGCGTCGTCAAATAATAATTATTATAGTAACTCAAAACAAATAAACTTATTTGAGACCGCTAATGATCCGAGTATAAACAAGATAATATCGAGCAATTGCACATATTAACAAACTGTCAATTTCAGAAAAGGCTGCGTAGCTTTAAAATTTATTTGTTGCAACGGTTCTATGTTATATTAGGTAAACGCAGTATTTCTGGTAGATTTAAACGGAACGGATATATGTATAGAATTTAACAGAAATAAGTAAATTTAACCAGTGATAGAACTCTGCAAGTGCAACAATACTTCTTAGTAACTTTTTTTCGAAATCGCAATCCGTGGTCGCGTGTTAGAGATTCTGGTCGCGAACCTGGGGAACCGGGTCCGATCCCGACCGACGCCAAATATTTCGAATTTTAAATGGCAACAAAAGTGACCCCTGTGGTGCACTCTCCACGCCAGCAATGACTGCCCGTGAGGTGACGCCTGGTAAGCGCCCGCACGGTACAAATATGTCATCATCATTACCGATATCTGCGATAAAGCAGATTGTGGCACACTCAGAAATGGGTAATATGCCGTGATGATATATTTATTTATTTATATTTAATCTATTTTTTGGAAAAAATACTTCCAATTTCAAGACATATACTGCTGAAACAGAAAAAAGTAAGTGACATTGACAGAACTCTTCGAGAGCAACAATATTTCCTTGTAACATTTTTATTAAATTCTCAATTTTTTTTACTATTTTTAGGCAGGTAATGAATTTTTTTACAAAACTTTGAAGATGTTGAACACAATTTGACAGTGATTCGTGCTACATTCTGAGCGGAGCTCAAGATTCGTGCCCCTTGCTATACTTCTGGTGAACTCTATATATGTAGGCAATTTTTTTCTTCTTTGTGAAATGTGTTGAGTGATGTACCGACAGTAATGCTTGTATGCAACAACGAGTAACGTAGCGTACGCAAATAATACGCAACACGGATTGCAGCGATAAATTTCCCCTGTTTACTCCATTATTGAACACATTCCGTTGTGGCGACTGGCGACTGCGACCTCTGGATAAAACATCCCTAACACTTTACTCTTTCCACCACCGACATTTACACAGCACACTACGACTATTTCATTTTTACAAATATATCACTTGCTGTTTGTTGTTTACTTTCATCTTTGGGAAATCATTAACATGTAAATAAATTCCTGTTTAATTTCATTTCAAATGAATCAATTAATTTCCTACGCAAAAATATTAATTCAAGCGCGCTTTAACATATTGATTCCAAATTGAATTTGGGCCAATTTTGCCCGAAGCGTATTTTCGATACATTTGCCCAGGTTATTAAATTGCATAAAATACGTAAGGAGAAAAAATAAAAACACGTATTGTTAAAACCGTAATTTGTAACGACTGAGAAAATAAAATAAATACAACAAAATTGTCATTTTCCAGAGTGTAATTATTCCAAATGCGGTTAAATTTTATTTGCCGTACGTAAATATTTTCATTGAGTAATATTTTCTTCAAAAACGAAATTCAATTTTAATATTTCGAAAGTAATATGATGAAACAAATATTTCTAGGTATATTAAATTCTTGAAAACATCAGGATATGATATTAAAACTGATTTCTTTCTTTTCAATTTACAAGTTTATTATGAATATTACTACTATAAGACAGAAAATCATGCTATACGCTCGTTATAAATAAGACTTGTAATGCTTTATTCGGTTTACAAGCTTATTGATTCTGACAGGTAAAAATTATTTATTTGTTAAAGACCTATTCTATTAGACATTCATAATACAGTACCATGTAATAACCTGAATAATTAAAACATGATTTATTTGACGATTTAATAACAAATACAGTTACAAAGTAGTGAATAAAATAAAGATGAAGCAGGTAAGAGGCATTACAGATTGGAAAAAGCTCTTTCAATAATATTTAAGCTACTTACCGGCGTCTTTGATGTAATTCGCTTTTATTGGCAAAGTTCCCATCACATTAGCGCCTGACAAATGGTGTAAGTTTGATTAATTTTCAGCCTGTAAAGCTTATACACTACATTATTAAAATTCTCTATAAATGATTTGTTATCAAAAACACATTTCACAGACACTTTTACTTTACATATACATATTTCGTTAAACATACTCACGTCAAGTGAATTAAATCGTGCATTTATGCTCTTCAAGCGATAATACTGTCTACCAGACTTGTACAAACCAAAGTTCTGTATTCAAATTGTTACTTGCTCAATTGTTGTTTGAAATAGAAACATATAAATATACTTATGGGGTCCAGTGGTCGCGTGCCTAAGTGTCAGGTCGCCAACCTGGGGGAACCAAGTTCGATCCCGACAGAAGCCAAATATTTGCAATTTTAAAATGGCACAAAAGTGACCCCTGTGGTGCACTCTCCACACCAGCTATGAGTGCCCGTGAGGTGACACCTGGTAAGCGCCCACACGGTAAAATATATCGTCATCATTACCGATGTCTATATGTGTTGTAGATACTAATACACAGAAATGGGTAATATGCCGTGATGATATATTTATTTATTTATTTATTTATTTATAAATATACTTGTTTTAGGGTAGAAAATATGTATTTAACTAATATGTACAATAATTACTACCCAAAGCAGGGAGATTTTGCCCTATTTTCTAACAATTTTTAAATATGAAATATACACAGGTTGTTAATTAAAAAACGACATAGGAAATCAGTTTTTCCTTGCGCAAAACTTCCCATTTAATTTTAGATAAAAATGTTTCAAATATATATTGTAGAGAATTAAATTCTACACGGAAATCACTAATCAGATTTTATATTACATATTTAACAAGCTGTAAAATCTAATTTTAATATTTGCAAATATTACTCATTTGTAGTAATAGCCATGGAATTTAAACAAAATTATAAACAAATGCATATCGTTGGAATTGTCAGAATTTCGATTTTGCAAGTTAGAAAATAAAAATACATACAATCTGAGTAGTGATTTAGACGTAGATTATAAAAACAAAATATTTTAAGGGACTTAGGTGTAGAATATAATTATCCGTAATTTTTATTAGAAAATCGATATGCATTTCTTTGTAATTTTGTTTAAATTCTATGGCTGTTACTACAAATGAGCAATGTTTATAAAATTTCAAATTGGATTTTACAAATTACTAAACATGTAAAATAAATCGAGGAAAATTGTAAAAAGTGAAAAGACATGTCAGCCACCAGGATTCGAACCCGGACCCATTACCTTGCCGGAGTAACGCTCTACCACTTGAGCTATGGCGGACTTCGTTGATATTAAAAATGTAAAATAAAATCTGATTTACATGTAGAATTTAATTATCTACAACATTTATTTGAAACATTTTAGTCCTAAATTAAATGGAAAGTTTTGCGTAAAGAAACTGATTCCCATGTTAAACGCTTATGGTCCACTTTTTAATTAACATCCTGTATAATTAATTGTTGTCTGTGGTTTCATATCGAAATAAATTTATTTTATTTCGTCTTTAAATAATTTCTAAATGAGGAAACAAAACTTAGTGAGAATTACAAATAATTTCTGGATATAAAATAAATTTTAATGTATTATTTCGTTAAAATGAACATATTTATATTAATACATTAATTATTATTCTGAGTTTTTTTATAATTTTAAATGTGGGTGATGCAGCATCGATAAGGGGTGGGTACAGTCAGTACCATTCAGCTCAGTTTATCTGATGTGAGCTGAGACGAACTGAGAGAAAGAATACAGCTGTAACAATGTATCTGTATTCGTATTATTTATTTTTTGCTAATCCTAATTCAGTTGTTGAGACAGGGATAACTGTCATATCAAATAGAAATCTAGTGCATTAACGAATGAGCCAGCGGTGGTCAATTATATTAGAATAGCTTAATGGTCATAGGAAAAGTATAAAGAGAAATAAAATATTTATATGTATGTGTGATATGGACGAGATGAATAATCTTTTGTTTGAGGGTCACTGTTATTTGCGCAGTCTATACGAAACCGTAGTGTGTGAGAGTTTTCCAAAATAGCTCTTTGTGAGTTTCCCCAATGTGGCTTTGTATTAGCCGAAACTATAGCTTATATAGGTACATGCATGACCTATATTCACCCTTTTCAGGTGGCTGGATGCGACGTCGACGTCATCATCCATCGCGACGGCGACGTCACTCAACCTACCTCATAAAAATTATTCACCTCAGTACCCTCTTAACGTCACGGGGGAAGGCTATTTGTGTGCGATACGTATTATTGATCAATTTACAACATTCGCACGCAGATATTATTTGCGAAACGCGATAGGGGATGTATTAACGAAAACGAAAATCCTTCAACCATTAGCTTGAAATTTCCATTAGGGTACAATGATCCGAAATGTGTTATAAGCAAGACAAATTATTTAATATCTGTTAGCATTTATACGCATTATAGCTCATTTTTACACAAAAAAAATTGTCCCTATTTTTAAGTTAAAGTAATTTTATCGTTTAAGTATTAGTAAAATAAATTTAATGATTTGGTAAAAGGTGTGAATTAAATAAATGTTTTGTAAAAAGTTAGATTTCATAGTTTATTTACGAACACAACAACGTATAAAATCTTAAAACCTAGAGAGAACAAGAGATGCGCGCGCCCGGACTTGCCATCTCTCAGCGGCAGCTAAATTCTTTAGCAATTCCCCCTCCCATAAGAAGTTATCATTTCAAAAACCATTTTTTGATTCTAATATTTTCAATTTAATACGATTACGAATAGAATACTACTGAATATTCAAGGTTTTGCACCTCTATTTTTTCAGGAACGATTTTTTATGTTTGCAATTTTTCTTGATATTTCTGTTGTCACTTTTTTATTTCCAACGATTATGCATTTATACAAAGACAAACAATAAATATTATACTCTCGAATGTCGCTCATAAGATTGGAGACATGAACTGATTAACAATTCCGTTAATTCTGATTAGCAGGATTTAACTAAACCATAACATAATATATTGCAACCTAGAGCGTTCCTTAAACTTTGCACCGTCTGTGCATAGTCGATATTATTATGTGCAAACAATGGTATAATGTACTTCAATAATTTATCCATAGCGGAAGTATTGTGTATATTTGCTCCACTCGTGTAGATTGTCAACAATCCACGCAATTCAATATCACTTATAATTTGTTTTGTGTTTCATAAATGTACGTAACTCATTTCGAGATACAATCGGTATTTATTTAATAATGACTTCTAATTATAAACCGACTAAATTTAGAACAATTGCTCCACGTGTTTCATTGACAATATTTCAATTTAATTAAATAGGAATATTTTGTCTAATACCAGAAAACAACAAATTAAATTGATTTAAATTTCCAAAATTTATTTAATAATAATTTCTAATTTAATTTATTGTAAATCAACAAAAATTAAAACAATTGTTCACGTGTTTCATTGATAATAATTTTAGATATTTAAATCAAAACTTAATTTAGTTCATTAGTCTACCAGGAAACACCATACAAAACTGTTTTCAATATTTTTCAACGTTAATAAATAAATACGAGTATATCATCACGGTTTATTATTCCTGTCTTGGTGTGCCAATCTGCTTTATTTTCAAGTTTTAGTAATAAACCCTGCATTAATTTATTAAATAAATATAATACAATATTATCAACGAAACAAAAATAATTTGTGCTATATTCAACAAATATAAACTACGAAAAGTAATATTTATAATGTGTTTATGTATTCTCATAAATACATCACCACTCTTCGTTTTACCAAATTGAAATCTACAAAAACATTGCCGAAAGGTAATTAAAATTATTGTTTCGTATAATTTATGTTTTTAAAAAATATTTAACTTTAAATGAATACCATTTGAATAAAATAAATAATAAATAATACCAACATTTTGTGTTATTTATTTTTTATTAATTATTCAAAAATTAATTTTATGCAAAATTGTATCTGGGAAAAAGAAATACTGGGAGAAAAATAATAATTGTTTTCATGATATTCTGCAACAATTTTTTATATTCTGGTAGTACGAAACGCATTGGTAAATTTTTAATAATTATATCCGGTGCTCGTGTCTTGAAGTATATGACACATTTTAAAATTTTAGTTTACTACGTTCTCTGCATTTCAAAATTTAGGGTGTTCATGAATTTTCCACACTCTAGCTTGTCGCTTGGCAGATTTGTAAATTTTTAAATATTTCCTGTTGTGGCAGGCCCAAATTTCAAGACTTTACATCGTCAAATACCGACGTATTAAATTATAAACTGTTTTAATTTTTTTTTTACAAGAACGTACATTCGTCAATAAATTTTCGTAATTTTGGAAATGAGCGTGTTAAAATCTACAAAAAAACTATAAACAGAATTAGTGACACCTGCTAATTTTGTTATTTAAAGTGTTTACAGCACTAAAGCCCTTCAGAAGTGCTTGTGTGGCGCTTTTTTCAGCACCTCCCTCAACGATACACTGTAAAAATTCCTCTGTAAAATTACTATAATTGTTATTGGCGTCCAAAATGCCTAAGTGAATTATAGTAAATTTACAGTTTTTTTTTGTCTACCATTTTTAAAATTACATAAACAAAAATTCCATAAAAATTTTGATACATACTTTAAGTAAATTTACATATTAATAATATACATAATTTAAATTTAAATATAAATAATTTAAATTTAATATAATAAATTTAGAATTTGTCCATAACTCCTGTAAAAATAGAAACTAAAATAAAAGGAATTGAGTTTTTACATAATTATTGTAAAATTTGACAAAATTGATATAGAAATATTAACATATCACTGTAAAATTTCATATATTTATTGTAATATGAATATTACATAGTAGTTCTAGTATTTTTTTTATATTTGTAAGGGTAAATTAGCAAATTTATATAATTATTTGCTATGTAAATGTAAGTTTAGATAGTTTATGTAAAATTTGTTATTGCATACACATTATAGTAAAAAATTACTATAACTTTTCTACAAAATCGCTATTATTTTTTTACAGTGTATACAGATATCATCTGCGAATGGGAGCACATTGGTACACCCAGAAATGGCAATACTAAAAATCCTACAAAGTTTCTCAATGTGAATGTGGTATACTAGAATGACATTTGATTGACACGAATTAATTTTTATTTATACCATGTAGTCCGTGACCTTTTTATGCTGTTACTGTTAAGAAATTCTTAATTGCTATTATTAGTTTATTTTTAATAATGTCATATTCGTCTTTACGTACTGCGTCAAAAAATTTTATTTGCAGTTTTCTAATAGTTTGGCAATTACTCAAATGAGAATAAAAAGACGGTTAACGGCACTTTCGATATCTTGGAAAGTGACAGAAGTTTAATTGTGAGAATATATAAATCTAATAAACTTTTTTGTTTTTATTACTAATAAAAGTTCCGAACATAAAAGATTTTCCTTATTACGTTTTGCAGAGCGATAAGGGTCGATTATGTTGAATTTTATTTTTGAGGTGTTACCTGCAGTATTATAAAGTAAAGGAAGTTGAAATAACTAAGACAATGAAGTCCGGTAATTGCAAATAAGTATTTACAGAACAATCTATGAGAAAAAAAAAATTCAATTTAATAGAACGGTACGACAGCGTTTGAATAATAGCATCAATTTGGCTATCGGAGAGTACCGACATGCGTGCCCCGTACGATCTTCCAGTTCATTCCGTGTCGAAATCCAACACGCCACTTAAGAGGATTATTTACAGCTAACTCTGCAACGCAAAAAACCCTATTATCATTTGTACGAGTACACACGAAAACAGAGCAACAATAATTTACGACGAAATTGGAACACAGAATACTGTTAGCGGAGCATCCTTGCACCATCTTAGCACGATGGTTTGCCGTATTTTTCATCACAACGTTTAACCATGTAAAAATGTTATATATTGCTTCAAAATTATCCCACCATGTTGTTATTTATTATTTGTTTGCTTCCAAATTTCCTGAGAAATTAACTCTACATTTTTTTAACTTAACCGAATTTAATGTAATGCTGCTCCAAATATTCAAATTGTGCAATCATTTAGATCGTTAATAAAGGTTTTATGCAATAATTCTGCTGTCATTTTTTAAAATTCACACTTTTTTCTTTGATTTAAATCATCTTACTGCTAAACAACTTTTAAATATCATTTACCAGTCTAAATTATACTAAGAGTTTTTTATCAATTTACCTAGGCGTATGTCATTACCACAGTTACATTTAAAACTAAACAGTTGTCAAAGTCATCAAACTGTCATCTTTTAAAATGATGTATACAATTGAGAAAAAGTACAAATCATAAAGTCCAATATGAGTCTAAGGCAAGACTATGACTTATTTGCCGCTACTTTTAATAAGCGACCCAGTCCAGCAACTATTAGAAAGATCTATAGTAATTGTAAAATTACAGGATGAGTTAATGGACAGCATTAAAAGAAAATCAGAACAATTAAGGTAATTAAATAATAAGAAACATTAAATTATACAGTTAAATGAAAATTGACAATACTCTTTCGATAAAAAGAATTTCTGAAATTTGCAGATAATAGTTTAATGACTCTAGTAAATCCCTATGTTCAGTTTAAAAAAAAAACACGGTAATACATTGCTGTCAATCATTTAAATGTAACTATGGTAATGACATAATCCCGGTATTATTTTTAATTTAACTTCAGTGGTTGTTGTGAGTATTTATTAATAAATTAATAGTTTAGGGATTAAAATACACATTTTATTCTGTATTAAATAAGAGAAATTCTCCTATGAAACAGTTTTTTTTATGGTTGGCGTTTCATTTAGAAAACTATTAAAGTATCAAAACTGAGATTAGTGATTGAATAAAACAAAAAATATTTAATAATAGCAATCCTTTGTTAGCTATGAAGAACTTATTACAGCTGCAATGAATATGGATTAGATAAGAGACGAATACTTAACGAAGATTAAACGCCGGATGAATTTAAAACCAATTTGTCGTATTACACCCATATTGATGATGTGTAATCTGATGCTATCTCCATTAGAAAATCACAAGTGTCCGAAATGGATGTACTTAGCCGTGATGCCATGAGCTGATAGGGCACACAATTACCCAAAGCCCTGATCGATCTATCGGCAGTGTACAGACTGCAGAGTACAGAGGTGGAGGTGAACAAGAACCACGGACCTCAGTGTCAACTTACACATACGTAGACTGACAACGCAATCTCTCCTAATCAACAAGATCAACAAGATTAGATACATGAAGAGACAAAGCACCTAATAACAAAGCAAATTCATTCGATACAAAGATTTTTTTTAAATGGATGATATTTTTTAGCTAATAATATTTGAGAGCATTAAGTGGCCAACGTGGTGTTAGAGAAAAATAAACAAAAATCTACCCTGCGAATGTCGGTGTAAATGAATGAGAATATCTAGCTGCAGGCGCAAACACAGTCACAGTGGTAAAAGTAGCACCGTGACAGTCAGAAGGCTGAAACGTCGGAGTGACTGATAGCCGCAAACTTTCCTGATAATCCTACGGCACTGCGGAATACTTGGCTCCTAATTAGCTCTGCTTGACGTTTGGCGCTTACAGTTCACCTGTGAAAAGAGCACCTTCACATTTATAAAACTCTGCCAACTCAAAACTTTCGCTCTGGGAGACATAATGTACCTGTGTTTTGTAAACCGCTTACTGCAGCCACAAAGATCTTTTAACCAAGAGGTAAACTATGCCCATAACACTCTTTGTACCTCGTAAAACATATATGCATTATTCACTTCTATAAACTCATATTTTAATAAAAAATAGAGAAATCTGGTTATACGCTTAAGAAATCATTACAAATATCTACATACTGAATCAATATCGTTGTTAGTAAATATAAAAATTCTTGCCAGAGGTTGTACGTAAAAGAATTAATGAACCTTGCTCTCTATCGAAACCTGTTTTCATAACCGGATGTCATAACTAGTTCTCTTTCTCAATTCGGTTTTTCAAGTTTAATAAATTGGTTCATTTTATTATCCACTCCTGTTTTCAGTACCTGAATACTGATCAAGTTTCTCTAAAATTAATAATTAAATAACTAGAGCAAAATATATAATTAACATTACGTTTCCGATATAACAGATTTCAAGTAGATACGTCATATTCGGGCAAATATTTTTCAGTGCATCATCAGTTGACGCTAAACGCAAAATTTTATAAAGAAATTATTTATTATTATAATCGTAATATCTTCAAAAAACTGCTGCAACTAGTGAAATTTGCCTATGGTCGCGACCGACGCCAAAAGAAATATTTCGAATTTTAAATGGCACAAAAGTGACCCCTGTGCTGCACTCTCTACGCCAGCAACGAGTGCCCGTCAGGTGACGCCTGGTAAAGCGCCCACACGGTAAAATATATCGTCATCATTACCGATGTCTACATATGTTGTAGATACTGGCACACCCAGAAATGGGTAATATGCCGTGATGATATATTTATTTATTTATATTTATAAACTAGTTATTTTTCCGATTAGTCTGCGAATGATTGCTCCTGATTTCTTTGAGAGGTAAATATCAATGTAACAATTACGATTATGAGTTTTACCGAACAATGTCAGCAATTATACCGGTTTCAAGTGAAATATAAACATAGCTCTTTGTTGTCGGACAGTTATCATTACTATTCCAGTTAACTCGTTTGCTAGGGCCCGTATGTGCAGACCGCGGAATTTACATCTACATAGTATTCGGCTAATATTGATTGTCTTGGGATGATGTTATGCTTAACACTTACCATGACCTCTCTTCATTTAACTTAACCTTAAAATAACACTTCTCGTTTGGATGACCTCTGTGAATTTATCTTAAATCACAGAAAACAATCAAAATTTAAATTCCAAACGCTTTTTTAAAAACATCCTACCATGGACTCAATAAGTTGACAATTTTCATTGTCATACCTCATGGGAAATATTTACAAATTAAATAGGTAGGACTAATCAAATTATTAAGAATAAGACACGGGGTTCGTATTTTTTAGAATTTTATTTTAAATATGTTCAAAATAGTTTCTTTCAACAATAATACGCTTCACCATTATTTCCTTTCACTTCTTCGTATTCTTTGACAAATTATAGCCAAAGAAAGTATTTGTTCATTAAAAACTGGAAATAAGCTTTCTTTGTATACATAAGCACTTAATTTTTTTCGTAGCAAATAAATCATGATTCAAAAATGCTTTCTGGTTAATTTAATATTTTCGCTCACAACGATACTTTAAAAAATTAAGTAACTAAGTTTTAACTAACTTTGCCAGCTCAGCTCATTTCAATTCACTTATCAACTGAGCTGAGCAAAAATATTCTAAAGAGAATACAGCCTTATATCACACTTGGAAGTTATTTACAAAAAAAAAAAAAAAAAAAAAAAAAAAAAAAAAAAAAAAAAAAAAAAAAAAAACTACAAAAAACATATTTTCGCCTATACTTAGTAACGCATGATGTGTTCGGGCCGGAAATTGTCCAAAACTACTTATACGTAAAAATCGTTATAATTATTCGCGGTTTTTTGCGGTTATCCATCTACTTTCTAACCGCGCTCACGCTGGCTTGATTTAATAAATCACGTACGAGTTGGCATATCCATTATTGTTTTGTAATTACTTTTCAATCGGAAAATGACGTTTGGTTAATAAAAGCAAGAGAAATTCATATCCATATCTTTTATAATGGAAACAGATTATTCCTGTAGTAGCACATTTGATTGATTTCAAAAATGCGTAATAGAATAAAACGTTTACCCGTGATGCATTCAACGAAAAATTACATTCGGATTCAGATCACAACAGACATAATCTGATAGCACCAGGACCGGCTTCGATTGTCCTCGAATTTTTCATCTCTATATATTATTGATTGTATAGAAACAGTTTTCAGTAAAAACGAAATTTGTTTTTACGGTTTTAATTCCTCAGAGGAGGTTGTTTTCATTTTGAGGAATATATATGATTGTTGACAAACTACTTTTTTACCCATATTAATCAAGCGGTGTGCAATAGCTAAAAACAGAATAAATATAATACGGTATTAGTGCAATCATTACAACCAACATGCAGAGCTGGGCAGTAACTAGTTACTTTAGGAACTTAGTTACTAACTAGTTACTTTTACGTAACTCGTAACGTAACTTAGTTACTTTTTAAAATACGGTAACTGTAACTGTAACTTAACTTGCTGCGGAAAAGTAGTTGGTAACTTTGCGGTTTTTAGTTACTAGTTACTTGAGTAACTTAAGTTACTTAAAGTAACTCAGAAATTAGAATGTAACTTAAGTTAGTCAAAGTAACTTAAAAGGTGGAATGTAACTTAGTCATAAAAAGTAACGGAGGGGGATTAAAATTTCTAAGAAATATTTTGTTGAGGCTGATGCCTTTTTTAGAAACACTAACTAAAACTGTTTTGTTTTAAATAAATGTCTGTCCAAAGTAGGAGTGTTGAGCGCAGCATCGCGCATACCATCTGTAATGTGTAACTTTTATTTTAATACATAATTAAATTCAATATTATTGTTGATTGATTTCAAGCCATAATAGATAATAAAATAAGTAATTATATTCATTAATAATAGGGTTTTTGTACGGTAAACAGAAAAACTAAAAATAACACATTATTTTAACTTTTAATTCTAGAATTAAAAAGTAACTAAATGTTAAATTTGACTTATACAATATATTATTTTCAAATGTTTTCCTCGCTTACAAATGATACGTTTTAATAAATTATAATTAAACTGCCACTAAATCATCAAAATTATTATAATTTTCAGGTTTTACAAAAATAGTGTATTTTGTTCGTTGTTCCAAGGGTTGTAAGACTTGAATTCGTCTCATTTTTGCAAATTCCCTTCTTACAAGATAAAATGTCACTTTTAATTTTTACTTCCTTGTACGAAGTAAAGGAAGTATTGTAATCGCGAAAAATTTCGGTTTCCAGATTTCAACGGAAATATCCGTTTTGAGCATCCCTGAATCCATTTTGACTAATTTCGTCGTGACGTCTGTACGTATCTCGCATAACTGAAAAACGGGAAGCCGTAGAAAGTTAAAATTTTGTATTTAGAACTGTTATAACATCTAGTTGTGCACCTCCCTTTTTAGTCATTACATAACTTTCGGAAGTGGTACTTTACTTGAAGCCTATAATAGATTTTAATGAAAAACTATATTAAAATATAAACCAAAACTTTTCAAATTTGGTATATACGACTTTTATGTTAATGGAAATAACATAATAGATTTTAGTTAAAATGGTCTATCTGGAAGTGGTACTTTACTTGAAGCCTATAATAGATTTTAATGAAAAACTATCTTAAAATATAATCTAAAACTTTTCAAATTTGAAATTTGGTATATACGACTTTTATGTTAATGGGAATAACATAATAGATTTTAGTTAAAATGGTCTATCTGGAAGTGGTACTTTACTTGAAGCCTATAATAGATTTTAATGAAAAACTATCTTAAAATATAATCTAAAACTTTTCAAATTTGGTATATAAGACTTTTATATTAATGGGAATAACGTAATAGATTTTAGTTAAAATGGTCTACCCGGAAGTGGTACTTTACTTGAAGCCTATAATAGATTTTAATGAAAAACTATCTTAAAATATAATCCAAAACTTTTCAAATTTGGTATATAAGACGAAATGAAAAAAAATGGTGTTATTTTAATTTTAGTAATAAATGCTTCAAATAAAAGTTTTAGAGAATTGAATTCTGCGTCGAAAACATCAAGTATGATTAAATTAGCTCTTTGTATTCTGTAATTAAGTTTGCTATGGATTAAAACAAAAAATTACAAAAAAATAAAAAAATTAATGTTGTCAAATACGTGCAATTTTATGATTGGCTCTGTTATAATACATATTTTAATTATTAACAAAATGTGTATAGTGTAACAGGCGTACAAGGAAGTCATGTGTTGTCCACATCAGATATTTATATTATATTATAATGTAGGTCCGCAGGGCCTTTTTATAAGATTTTTGGGCCCTAGGCCAAATTTAGCTTAATATTTTGTTACTCCTCTCTAGGGACATCTGATCCGAGGTTTCCAATAAATTAATCATTATCCACTAATAAGTCTAGGAAATAATGTCTGCATGTTTTATACATTATAATGGTCATGTCATGTTAGAAAGAAAGTACATTCTTTATATCTTGGTATAAGAAATCAAAATTGAAAAATAAATTAATAAATTTTAAAAAACTCACAGCAACCGGGCCCTGCGGGCCCCTTGTCAAAGCAGGCCCTAGGCCATGGCCTCGTGGGCCTAGACGGTAATGAGGCCCTGTAGGTCCGTTAACATTAACAATAATAATCTGATTGGGTGTTGCCAAGCAATAACGTTAAAATTTAAGTTAACGTAGTTAGTGCAAAAACTCCCTGATATGTATACTACACAATAACTAAGTCAACAGTCTAAGTCTACACTTCACGCCATTAAAAGTAGTTAGAAAGTAACTCAAGGTAACTAAGTTACTTTTAATGAGTAACTAGTAAATAACTTAGTTCTTTCACCAAAGTAACTGGAACTTAAGTAACTTAGTTACTTTTTTTTTGGAGGTAACTGTAACTGTAACTAGTTACATTTTAAAAGTAACTTGCCCAGCTCTGCCAACATGTTATGCCAAGAACTTATGGTACGAAGTACGAAGCTTTGTTTTTGGTTTACCACGGCCAATAAAAGTGTCCGGTGGAGTTAGGGTTCTATGACCGAAAAGTTTGGGAACCACTGCTCTAAGTTGTCAGTACTCAAAAATAAGGTATCGCTAAATTTTTGTTTCTCAGAAAAAATGACAAAAATCAACAACATGAAAGTAATTATTAATTTTTGTAACTACAAAAATTAAAATAAATTAATTTAGCGACAACTTACGGTAAGCTTTAACTAGGTAAAAAAAAAAACAGAAGAACTCTAGGCGAAACAATGTCTAATAAAGAATTAGAAAACACTCGCCATTCATCCTCATTATCAAATGCCGGCCATGCCCAGCTAAATACCACATACGCGTTTCGTTGTTATTGCAGCTCATCAGTGTGGTGTAACTGCCGACATCTGATGATGACCGAAAGGTTGATTCAGATGCTGAATTCTTGTGAAACATGGCGAGTGTTTTCTAATTCTTTATGAGACATTGTTTCGCCTAGAGTTCGCTATTGTATTTCTCTTTTTCAACAGCTGCCAATGCTTTACGGCGACTCCTCGATAGATGGCTCTATATATACTTAGTTACTTCTTAAGTCATCTATCTTTTATGAGATGTGTATCTCTCGCCATGCCCAGTTAGTGAATTGCCTCTGCAGAGAAACGGCAGTTACACCATACTGATGAGCTGCAATAACAGCGAAACGCGTATGTGGTTACTAGCTGGGTCCAACTGGCATAGTGCTGTGCCGTCAAATCAAATCAAAGAAATTAATATTTTTATATTCAATGAAAGAGCTTAGAAATAAAATAAAGGCATTTTTTCAAGCGTTTCAAAAAAATTTGTGAATTAAATATCACTTTTCTGTTAAAAGGATTATCTAAACAGTAATGACATATATTAAAACGACAAGGTCTCTAAAAATTTTAAATGAGGAAATAAGGGTATTGTGGAATATTCAAATTCGGTATAGAAATTGTACTTCATAACGTCTCCAAATTCTTTCAAACATGTTTTTAGAGATTTTTCACTAATACAAAAACGGAATATTTCACTGGCATAACATTTTTATTTACTTTTTCATGAGAGAATTATAAAAAATAATAGTTGAGATGTCACACTTTTTCTTAAGAAGTCACATGTGTGTCACGGTATCAAAAAGTTTGGAAAGCACTGCGCTTAATATAACCTAATCTAATGCACAAAAATTCAGCCCTAGTTATGCAGACACAAATAAATTGAATTAACTAAATAAATCTGTACCGTTAAAGGCGTTTACCAGACGTCACCGCACGGACTTTTAAAGTTGCCGTAGAGAGAGCACTGCAGGGACACTTTTGTTCCATCCAAAAATTAGAAGTGATTTTCAAGGTTGTCGGATACGAACCCGGATCATGAGAATCACAACCAGTATCAATTCAGATTTTGTGAAATTGTAGGCAGGTGAAATTGTATTAATGTTATGTAATTTAGCAAAACATACATTTCTAAACTAAAGCAGAAGGTTGATGTTATTCCTATCGTACGCAGTAATTTATCACAGGCTTGTTTATCTAGAGTAATTTGTGAAATGTTTGAGCAAATAATAGCGTCCTGCATAGAAAAATCGTTTTCTTTTTTCGAGTTGTTAGCAGAGTTCACTTTTACATTTTTAACGCGACCTTACAATGTTTAGAAAATTAAACTTCATAACGAAATCAACAAACATTTTCCAAATGAGAACAAGCACACCTAACAACCGAAATCTCTCTTGTACAGCAACAAAAAATTAAAAAATTACACACGCACGAATCGACCGACGATTGCGATCCGCTGTACCCAGTTCGCGATTTTGTATTCGGCCTTAATCCAACTTTTAATTCATGTCAGCGCCGTGAAACGTTTTGCGGGAAAAAGCAAAAAAATCTCAAACGAAGATTACAAACCGATTGGGAGTTTCAAAAATTAAAAACGAAGGGGAGTTAGACTGAATAGATGGTGTCAGGCAAATTAAACAAACGAACCTCGTATGTTACAATTGGCGCCTTGCACACCATTAAATAATACGAATCTTTATACGGCTGAATATTCCCAGAATTATATGTTTAAAATATACGTTTTCTTAGATCTACATGATCTCGAGATCTCTGTGGATCTCGAGAACTATAAGAGTTACTATAAGTCGGTCATATTAAACAAAAGTTGCCCCATTAAGAGACCATTTTAATGGTATTTTGCTACTTGCAAAAAATGCATATGTCAGTAGATATTGACAACTGACACGACCGTTTGGTGATAGCACCGTCGTCGTGTTTGATTTAGTACTATTAATTATTAATTACTATCATTGGTATTACTTCTGCAGGCATGATGTAAAATTTTGCAAAAATAATAATATATTTGTGTAAAATTGTTATATAAAAAAAACCAACGGGGTAATATTTTATAGAAGATATTTTAATAAATTCAGCGCTGACAAAAAAAAAAGCGCTATATTTAAGCGAAAATGAGAATAACTACTGCCAAGTTTAGAATTCTATATGCATATCCGACATCAAGATGATTTGTAGAAGGTACGTTAATAAAATTAACATTACTAAATATGTGTCTATGAATATTTTTTAATTAGGCGAGAACAAAATAAACGCACAATACATAACTGTTTACAAACGAAGATAATGCATTAAAAACTTTATTTTATATATATTTTATTGATATTTTAATTCGAAATACAAACCCGTTATTGCGCCCGTCAAGGATTAATTTTGAACTTATTTTGCTAGTGATAACTACAATATTGTCACCAAAGTTAGGATAATTGTGAAAGCCGATAGTCTTCTTCATGACGTACAACCGTACATCAAACAATAAGTTTTGCTTTTGCCTTTACATTCATTTTTACTATAGTGACTGTATATACATAGTGTGGCCAATAGGGGGATCGATTTTGATTGGTCGGCGCGAATTTGCCTAAATATGGCGGATATTATGCCGACAAAGTGACATTTTCAGATTTGTTAATAATTAAATTACACGTGTATTTGTATATTTATAACTCAAAGTAATATATACATATTTTTAACATCACATCTTTTTTAGGTTAACTGTCAAAATTACTAAAAATGTCTAATATTAAGGTATGTATTTTAGATGCCTGGTTGCGTGGCGGTTGGTTGTGAAAACAGTTCTTCGAAAGGATTTAAAATGAAAATAAATATTGTTTCCATTTAATATGCTGTTTCATTAATTGTTTATCGAATTTTGTTTAGTTATCACATCATATGAATTCAAATATCCCGCGCATTTTGCCTAAATATGGCGGCGGTAGGCCACACTATGTATATACAGTCACTATAATTTTTACTATACGAGTTCTGTCAAATCAGCCAGAGTACTAAATCACATAGTTACAAATTATGCCGCCAGGTGCCATGGCGCTCGGTGTCAGTTTTCAATAGTTGGAAATGTATTTTGCAGTTTTTTATTTTTGCAAATTTCTTCCAAGTGTGAAATAATACTGGATTTTAATTTTCACATCTTTAAATCACTTTTTATGTTATTTCGAATGGCGATGCTCATTTTGTATCACTGTTGGTTTTCGAGTTATGATTTCAAAGTTTTAATTTGTATATGGACGCCATATTGGAAAGTTACACCATTGAAAAAATATTTTTCCTACAACCATACGTAAAGTACATACTTTACTCACTCTTCACAATATGTAGTGTCACTTTTCAAACACTAGTACGTGAAAAGTACTTTTTTCTACTCCTTACTGTATGTTGACAACATTCCTTCATACTGTCATGTACGGGTATTATGTTATATCCACACCATGGAATTCAAAGCCAAATCTATCAAGAATGCACTTAAATTTTTATTTCTTTTTTCGTTGCATCAAATAATTAAAATTAAAGCACATGTAATGTAATTCATTATAACTAAGTCTCAAAAAATATTTTTTAATACAAGCTTAATCGTGGAAAGAGGTTATTTTTTCAATTTGTACATTGGTAACATTGAACTTCTTGTTACAAATCTTATGTCAAAAATTATTGTCCTAACCATACTTTGTTTGCATCGAACACAAAAACGCCTACAAAGGCTAGTGTTAGTGATTACAATAATATATAATAGTGAAAATGAAGAAATAGACTTAACATGAACCCCACCAGATAACGTGAGTGTGCCGAGACTACATGTCAGACTTTAATGCCAGCCAAATCTCGCGAAAAATACAAATTAGCATTTAAGAAACTAATGGAATGGTGTACAGAACATAAAATAAACATTTTAACTGAAAATGTAATTATTGCATATATGACAAACCTTTCCAAGAAAATAAAACTACGTTATGGACAACATAGGTATTCAATGTTAAGATCAACACTATTAATAAGAAAAAATGTTGATATTTCAAGATATAATAAATTAAAATCTTTCCTAAAATTGTAATGCATTGGTTATTAGACAAAAAAATCTAAAATTTTGTACGCCAATCAAATAAAAAAATTTATACCAAGTAATAATAGCGCAATGTTTGTATAATTTTTTATTTGGTCGTAGAGAAAGTATACTGTACAACTCGAGTGGAATGCCCATATAGCACGCGAAAGTTTGAAGCACTCCCCTTCGTATCTGCCTAAAATTCGTTCTCGAGCGATATGGGCATCATATCCACTCTTGTATAAACTACTATTCAAGCACTAGTGCGCGAAAAGTAAATACGTTGCTAGGTAACATGCACATTCGGTTAATTTACTTATCAACTAACACTAGCAATATATGAAGATGCCTGTATACTAACACTCAGCATTGTTAGAACTGGCACTAACATTTCGGTTGTAAGAAAGATATTGTATGCAACTCGTGTGTAAATAATATTTTTTATCTGGTGCTAATTTCCCCTAGCATCGCACTCGACCAAAAAAAGTACTACTTTACACACTTGTTACATAAATAAATTTAGATATAGAATGGTCCCCTAATGGGGGAAATTTTGTCTAATTTAACCGACTTCGTATCTCTTACAGTTCGCGAGATCCCCATACTGGACATGTTATCCTGGATAACCTGTATAGAAGAATATTCAGAATAAGTGCTTTTAATAAAGTTGTTGTTTCCCAATATCTTGATAAAATCTGATATTTACTATATCGAAACATTTATATAATAACAGACAATGTAAAACAATATAAAATAATAGTCTTTTGTATAATGCTACGTAATTTGATATAAAATTTAATATAAGTGAACAGGTGCTTACTTTCATTTTTCTTTTATACTATTTTATTTGTTAGTAGTTAAAAAATAGCTAAACTATATGAACGTTTTAATATATTATGAATTGTTATATTTGTAATGCGGATCGCGGATCATTTTCTCTCAATTGCTCCAATAAATTGTTTGTTTTTCATTTCTACCAGTTTTGTTAAAAAGTGATCAAATAATGTTTTAATGATACTAATGTATATTATTATATTTTGCAAGTTTAAGATAAAATACATCAAAATTATTTATCCAAGGAAAATAATACATAATCGATGAATGTTAAAATATAATCACCACTTACCGTAAATTAGAGTAGGTAGATCTCGCAGTAATCTCAGCTGTAATATCTGCAACAAGCCATAATTAAAATTATTAATATTTTAGTAGTCTTTTGAAGAACGTTATATTATTAATAGCAATAACCTTATATAAAACAACGGAAAGATTTTTCTTTTTAAAAATCATATTTAAGTATTTATTAACAAAACATAAAAAAAATACATAATACATTATATTCGTAACGAATTTCTTCTCAAAGCAGAGTATTTGTAAGCTTTCTGTTTGTAGTTTTCTATATTGTTACGGAATGAAAATGAAAGGAAATGCATGAACAGATTAAATAACTTATACATTTTATGAATTTTTATAAGTTGTCTAAGGTACCCCATACTTTAGCAATGTCTCCAATTAAATTTCATACGAATCTCTCCTAACAGCAATATAAGGACCTTTGATGTTTCCCATTACGATGATAATTTTTTCATTTTACTTTTTAACTGAAGATGGGAAAGTTACTAAGATGAAACGTTATCAACGAATATCAGATTATTCCTTCATGTTTCAAATCAATTTTTCCGGCTCGTTCAGGAAATTAATACAAGGATCTCATTAGTGAAATTAATAAAATCGTGGTTACGGGTTTAAGAACTCTATTATATGCTCTCGTATCCGTAAAACACATTAACGTAATTAAGGTTGCTCGTAGCTTTTAAAACCTATATTCATATTTTTCTTAACAACAGATTTCAAAATGTCTTTTTAGTTTGTCTTTGTAAACATTACAACTATTTTCCTCTACTTTAAGGAGCCTTATTTTAAAAATACTGTTTGATTTCGCAACGTAGCATTATCAATAAAATATTAAGTTTATATAGAATGTCGAAATATTGCTATAATCACAAAACCAACAAACCGGAAAATGATTGTTTTGTGAACTTAAACATGCAACAGAATAAAAAAAACTGCCAAACTCTATTAATAGTCATGTTTGAATAATTTATCGTGGGTAGCAAATATGTTAAACAAACGAGAATTTCAGCAAATGGCAAATTATTTAAGTTTGATATTAATATCTGTTGGTGATGTTGAAACTAGCAGTCAGCGTTAACGAAATAATATTACAAATCGGATTTTGTGACATGAACATTTGTTTTAGTTAAAAATAGATAATATCACCAATTGATATAAACTGCGTCAATATACAATTAATTTCAAACCCGTGATAATTAAAATCGCCTTATTCAATACATTTTTGTGTAAAATATAGTTAATTTTCGCTGTAAAATATGATGTAAATATTTCTTCTTTGTTGAAAATTTAACGCATATTTTGTAAAATAAATCTCGTTCTCGTAGCTCATGATTTCACGTGTGAAATATTTGTTACATCCAGAAAAAGTTGATGGGTAGCTATTACAAATTTACAATAAAAAAATAAACAACAAGAGAAAGAGATTTTTCGTTCCATGATGGACAATTCCACACGCCAGCGTTTTTAGTTTTTTCTACGCATGAGAACGGCTGTCAACGAAGCCTCAGACAAGATAAATTAAGACATTTGTCATATGTACGCGTACTGTTTTTACAGTTAGCATTATTACAACATGTAAAGATCCTCTTCTGGCTTCGTTTGCAGTTATGTACGTAAAATCCCTGTTCATACTAGACCTGCAATGTTAGACGAGCGCGCGGATTACGAAAACGACTTTTTTAATAGAAAAAGCATTTTTGTGTTTTACAGAATTTTACTGTTATTGAAGCAGTATAGAAGATTGTAGGTGCATTTAATTTGCCATTATCATTACTAGCAAAACACTCATTAAACCTAATTTATTTTACAATATAAAATATAAACTGTTTTTACAGGTTAGTAACTACCATTTTTTCTCTCCAGAATTCGCAAGACGTGCTTATAACTCTTTTTAAATAATTAGAAGATGGAAAAATATATCTAGAAATAATCAATAGACTTATGTAATTAACATTTCCCAAACAAAACATAAATGAAATACCTGAGGAAGATCGCAGGATAAACAAAATTAAACAGGGAAAAGATATGTACGGGTAAAACAGAAACAACACGTAATGAGCAGGAAGTATCAACAAAAAAGTAGAGGAGGAAGACCGAGGAAAATATCGGAAATATGGAGAAGAAGGAGAAGAAAGAAGCGCATTCCCTTTTTAAAGTATTTTTATAAATTGTTGGACACAGCGTTTCTTAACTTGGAGTCCGCAGACTCCAGGGACCTGTAAGACATTTTTAAGAGGTCCGAAACTGTAT
Organism: Ophonus ardosiacus; assembly: GCA_943142095.1. Classification (NCBI taxonomy): domain Eukaryota; kingdom Metazoa; phylum Arthropoda; class Insecta; order Coleoptera; family Carabidae; genus Ophonus; species Ophonus ardosiacus. The sequence goes on along the minus strand of OW964833.1, from coordinate 12,956,573 downwards.
TGAGAAATAGTATATCTAGAATACCACTTTATAAGTAAAAATAAGTCATCACAACCAAAATACAATAAGACAAATTGTCTATTGTATAACGAATGTTCAAGGAACAAAGTTTTGCAAATTTTTGGGCTACTTGCTGATTATTCTGTATTGGCGTTTGGCGAAGATGGTATTGAAAGTATGATTCCATTTGTAACTATGTACCTGCGTGAAAACGTGTTTTCTGCACTAGTTTATAAAAATAGAAATAGTATAGAAAGAGAATGAAAAATGTCGACTATATGATCTCAAGGTACAACTATCTACAATTAAACCTAATATTGACAAGCTTTTTAGTGAGATGCAGTATCAAGATTCACTAATTTTTTTATGAACATTTTTATTATTATTTTATTCCTACAATAGCCCTGTCTTTTGTTAAATAAGTTTCGCTTTTTATTAAGTAAAACATTATAGTCAAAACCTTCTTGTTTCAATAATTTCCCTCTTCTAAACTCTTATAAATTAAAGTTTATAAGTTCTATTTCCACACTATAATAGTGTTTTTAAAGGTTTAATTTGTAAAGAGTTCGTTATATTAAATATTAATACAAAGGGGTCCGCGGCAAGAAAAGATTAAGGAACACTGGTTTGACACATTACAATTTTTTATTGACACAACAAACACATTTTCGTTCAGACGCCCTTGATCCTAACTTCCAACACAACTAATTTTAACATTATTTATAAATGAAATGAGTGATTTAGGATCAATAAACTTTAAGTGTTAATAATAGGGAGAGTTTTAAAACAAGTGTAAATTTATGGAAAGGATTATTATAATCTGTATAAAATCGAAAAGGTAATAAAATGAATAAGGTATGTAGTTGGCAGTGAAGTAGGTGAATAAAATATAACGACATGTGAACGGGAGTGTGCAACTCTGCTGTTAGCGAACAGCAGTTCCCTGTAGTGCCGGAACTAGTACGGCACGTTGGCGGTATAGTTACAGCGTCCACGACACAGGGACCGGTGACCCTGCATAATTTCCCCTCAACAACTTCGAATACTCCTACAATGCGGAAGTGCACGCACGTCGCACGTCCCTCCAATAAAATAATTTAACCACGATGCCGACTCTTAGCCATGCGTCGAATCTTGGAATGAGTGTTTTGCGTTAGACGTTAAATCGCCAGGGGGCTATTCCGAAGGACGTGATGTCGTTTAGACTCCAACAAGCCTGATTCACCCACTATAACTGTGTTGTTTTAAAAACATCAGAGGACGATGACTCGATGACTCCAGACTTACTTTTTAAAAACCCGCTTTTCTTTTGTTTAATCGATATCCATTACTTTCTAGATAAAAATAAAATCAGATGGCCGGCAATACAACCACCAGGGACGGCTTGTCAAGAGAGCCAATGAAAAAATATTATTCAATATGCAATGAATTTTACTTGTCTCCGATACTTCACGAAGTCCCGTAAGTCCTTTGAAGTGGGCATCTCAAATGAACACACAAATCATATCATAAATTGGAGATAGCAAATCTACTAAGTAGGAAGAAGTGTAAAACATCATTCTCTAATTTTATTTGAAAAGAAAGTATCATCCGGATTCGAACCCATGTTTTTATTTTAACTGAGCAATAACTCCACTGTCTACTTTCAGTAAAAATAGAGCATGTCAACGGTCAACGAGTACACTGGTATTTTATTTTATTTTCGCTAATTTTACCTAAAGAAACAATAAACCAGTTGCAGAGGAAAGTCTTTTATCTTTGTAATACTTTTTCTCCTTGGAATGAGCGGATAATTTAAAATGTTGACTTTCGACGTGAACCAAATTACTTATTTTTATTTGAACTTGCTAGGCTTCGTTAACTTGTCATATAACATGGATTGTCATTTTGTGAATTATATACAGTGTGTAACAGTTAAACGAGTTACCTCAAATAATTCCATATTATTAAAGATACAATAAAATACTATAAAGCAATTTTATAGAAGACCAAGGGGGATCCGAATTTCCGAAGAGAGAAGAAAATATTTTTTAAACAAACGGTTCTCAAGTTACAATGCAAAGTTATATTATTTTAAATGGGATGGTATATACAATATAGGCCTAAAAAGAATATTCCATTATATCCTAACTATAAAAAAAATCTGGAATGGATTATGATGGTAGTCCCTCCCTTGTCTAATAAGATGCTCAAAATGCGCTCTGCATTTGATAATTATCTTCTTACATGTGTTGTGTTAGCTTTGGTGGTGCAATTTAACTTCTTGCATCCGATTTTCACGAGGCATGCGTTCCGCGAGTGCAAAGGAAGGAAACGGAAGTCGCTGTTGGATTGTGAATTATGACGCGGCACTGCAGTGCGGACTACTGACTCCAAGACATTTCATGTGTAGCACGAGATCCGTGTATTTGCTCAAATTAGCTGCTAAATAAAAATACTGCTATACACAAACTCTAACTTCACACATTAGCCATATCTTATGCCAGCACACTGAGAGAAGAATATGCTCAAAATGTTAAATATTACTACATTGTTATACAACAAAATTACTTCATTTCACAAATCGCAAAACAACAAGACCATATTTATATAAAATTATTTTAGTTTTTGCAAAAGGATTTGCCCAAGATTAGAACAATTTGTTGCGAAAAATTTAGTTTACATAGTATTCTTTACGTAAAAATGGCATTGCACAATAATGTTTCGTTTATAAGTAGTTCAATTCAATAATAAATAAGTAGGCCTTGAAGTTCCATTTAGTTTATTTAGATTACATATTTATACGGACGTTTCGGGCCCAATTCGCCCATCATCAGCTATTAATAACAATCATATACATAAATATTTGATAACAAGTAAAAGTTGTCCACTTACCCTAATAATTGAGTGTAAATCTACATTATTACATGACGTTGAAGTTAAATTATAATTTTTACATGTGTGTAAAAAATACAATCGGTTTTCTATTTTAGCTATTTTTACAATAATTTTATAGTACCTTTTCACATTTGAAACGGCTTGTAATCCAAAGGTGGCTTGAAGATGTTGAAAAAGCCTGCTTGCTTCATCGTGATAAGGTGAAGTTTTCGACTTGTAGATACTTGTTACCATGTGGATGAAAATTCGCCAGTCCACGAGGATTAAAAACGATGAAATTAAAGTTGGGAACCTTGTTATTATTTCAATAATAAATAAGTAGGCCTTGAAGTTCCATTTAGTATATTTAGATGACATATTCATACGGACGTTTCGGGCCCAATTCGCCCATCATCCATCCGAAACGTCCGTATGAATATGTAATCTAAATAAACTAAATGTAACTTCAAGGCCTACTTATTTATTATTGAAATAATAACAAGGTTCCCAACTTTAATTTCATCGTTTTTAGTCCAATTCGCTCTATAATCAGTGCTGACACAACTCGAAAACTGTCTTTTTCTGCATTAAAAACGCACATGCAGACAAAACCATTACTCTAGCCCTTTTCGATAGTTTTTCTTTGACATTATTGATAAATCACGCAAATCAACACGAAACACAAAAGTGCTAAAATACACGCCAATGAATATGAACTATGTTGGCAATTCCAACTTATTTCTTGAACAGAGTTACGACATGCGTCGCCTTATGAACAAATTCTATGACCTGTGTGGCAAAAAGAAATTCAATTACGTATGTCGTCAAAAATCATACACTTTTTATTGAGCAATGCCATTCTTGGGTGAAGTGTATTTTTTCATATACAATAGTATTTGTTTTCAAATAACATGTTCATAAAACATATTTAAATTTATTATACTTATCATTCATGATTTCCTTCATTCGATGTTAGAGGAGAAATATGTGGTATCCAATTTCAAGTTATTATAATATAATCAACATGATAAAATTGACGCTAATATTAAGCTTGCAACAGGCGGTCCTTAATTTTTAAAAGTATGTACAAATAATATGAATATGAAACTACACTTTTAGAAAAAAAATATTAGAAAATGTGGGATGATTCCATTCTAGGTATTAAACAAAAATGCAGGTATTATTTAGAGAAATACAGAACTCCCTTAACTATTACAAAGTAATACCTACCAAACAAAAATGCAGGTATTATTTAGAGAAATACAGAACTCCCTTAACTATTACAAAGTAATACCTACCAAACAATTATTAAGAGCTATAAAGGTCACTAATTTAAATTATTCTGAAACTGTAGTGTTCAGTTTAATCCAAAGCTAATATTTCAATGAAAGCATATTCATTTGCGTGTATATCAAACGAAATTATTATTCCGAAATACGTTTAAACTCCATTTGGAAAATTAACTTTTGCGTACTCTAAAAAGTCAATAAACATATACAAAAATTTTCAAAGCTAACAAGTTGCTAAGATCAACTAAAGATTATGCTTTACATTTGTCGTTTACGAGTTTATAATTTGTGCATTAAAAACATCATGTTCACAGAACATTTACGTTCTCGTGAGATCTGGGCAGTAGATAAAATTTGTACTATTTATTAACACACTTCCTCAAGTTGAGAAGTGCGAATTGGAATACTTAATGAGAAGAGTGAAGAGTTTGAAATGACAATAAGCATAAAGAAATCAAAAGTAATGAGGATAGGTAGGAAGCATAGTAACTTGGAATGACAACTGCAAAGAAGAAATTAGAAGCAGAATTGCCCAGGGAAGGGCAGCCTACAATAAAATACACGCTGAAAAAAATAGGTTCGCATTTATAGTTAAAAATTATTCCCTAATCCTTTTTTGTTAATATCAGATAATAACATTTCTCTAACAGAACTTTTTTCTTTATCTCAATGAATGTAGATTTGTTTGAGAACAAATTTTTATTTCTACCGCATTATCTTCTAAATTAGAAAAAAATATTTTCTACATTACTGAATTACAAATATTAATTGCTACTTTAAAAATTAAATTCTGTATTTTAGAATATAAACTTAACAAAATTATTACAATATATATTTATTTAGTGTACAAAAATTATTACTACATTTACTAATTTTTTGTTTTATGACAGCGAATAAATTTTCTGTAATAGTCAAGATTGCACTCTAAAGCCATGGTAATGTAAGCAACTTTTGTCTTTTTTATAAACTACTTGGAAGAGTTCATGTACGTTTGTGTTGAGTTATTTGTTATAAACTAAAGCAATTGCGTTTTGTGTAATGTAAGTAATATTAAATACCTGTATATATACCTATATTATTTAAAATCATAAGATCTATTACTTGTGGTAACATACATAATACATTGCAGCTGAGGAATTTACTAACAAAGGGATGACAGAACCTCGGACACCAATTTGAAAGAAATTGTGTAGATATAAAATATATCCATACTGTAAGGAAGGCAAATTAACCGAGTTTATGCATTAGTGGCAAATGTCTGAGAAAATTATGAAGAAAATATAGCGGCTATCGTCTGACAATAAGAAAATTTGAAGAGATGAATATTGAAGAAGAAATAAAACCCTTTGAAGGTTTGGTTATAATTTATTAGTACTGTCATTTTATTCAGATTTGTAATATAAAACACGATGTAGGTTTTTGTTATTAATAAATACATATATTCTTTATTCACTATGAATTTATTTATTTCTCATTCCATGGTACATCCATTATTGGAACCAAATAAAAATTTTCGCTACTAGTAATAAATTAAAACCTAATAATTTGAATTAAATTCACTAAAATAGTAAATGTATTTGTTATATTAAAAATAAGGTATACTTGAATTAGAATTTGTGATTTTTATTTTAGTAAACAAATTTCATTAAAACAGCGATTTCTGCTTAATTACATCAGATATTTTTCTAGCAAAGTTAGTAAATAATTTTACTAATTAATTAGAAATTTTTATTTCTGAAACAGTTAAAAATCAATAGAAATAATTATTAATTTTCTTAGGGAATATTTTACCTGTCACGATATTAGAGTACCTTTTTCGCTATTACAAGCAACCTATTTTTTTCAGTGCAGATATCGTCGGTTGATTATTGGAATGTACCAAGTCCACTTTTTGAAAAAAAAAAAAAAACTAGATATAGTCAAATTCAGTTTCCTAGTATTTTTTTGTACCATAGCCAGTAGAAAGAACTTCAAATTCAGTGTGTTTTGTACGTTAAACAGACTTATAGTTTTGCACTATGTCCCTTAAAATGGCATAAATTGTTTTGAATCAAGTCCAGAGCCAATAAGATTTCATGTTTCTGTCACGTGCTTCTGGACATAGCACAATAAAAATAATAAAAAGTACAAAACATGTCTTTATTTGATTTTTGAAATAAATTTACTGTTATATTGAACCATGTCCAATTAGGTCCTTTTATGTTCCGAATATTTTTAAAAATTATAATTTAACAAATTTTATTCTAAGTCAATGAAAATAAAACTATACAAAAAAAAATATCAACATGTGTATTAATTATCAATTCTTTAAAATAAAATTTTAAATGTTTGAAGCAGTTTTGTGGACATGGTACAATCCAATAGTCGGCGGACGATATTATTGGAACTACGAAAAATATTTGCAAAGTGTTTTATGTTGACATTGACCTTGAGGAAGAGCAGGACAACTACTTGGAAAGTTTTGAGATATGGTTGGAGAAGATTGGATGAAGAGACAGACTCAGAAATGAGAAGGGTTGGAGAAGACAGAATTTTTTGAGAGATATAAAAGAGAGGAAACAAATATATGTTCCTTCAGAAAATTATTATTGAAGGACAAATACATGGTAGAAGGAAATTTCGAATGTTAACAGGATATCAATATAGTAAAAAAAAAAACCTTGTTGTCATTACTAAAAATTAGTCAATTATTGACAAAACAAATTCCGGTGGCACTAAATTTTAGTAATCACTGTTTTTTACAATGTGATATTAATCAGGTATTACGTATTCTTGTTTTATTAAATCTTTTAACGTTTAAGTTATTTCTCAAATTTAACTTCATTTCAAAGTACAAACTTTGTTCGGAGATTCGAACGTGCCTTCCAAGTTTCCAACATGTTCGACCCCAAATTGCTTCAATTGCGAACTACTAAATTTTAATTACTAAATAAAATAAATATTGCATACATTCGTTACCGCACAATGAAAATGATTTCAGACTGAGAAAAAGTTTCGAAATCGAAATGTAAACAAATTTTCATTCTCCAATAGAATTAGTCTTTTAATTGAGTTCAATCAAAGTGTGCAACAAAAAAGTGTAACATGTAACATGGTGGCGACTCTGACAAAAATAGCATATGTCAGGCTGTATGCATGAGTGCTAGAAGAACAGAGGTGTCCCATTAATCATTAACAAGCAGTGCTCTTCGCACTGAATGCGATGAAAGAATGCAATTAGACACAGCCAGCCTAGGCACGAATCAAAAAGACTCACAAAGTATTCAGAGTATGTAATGAGATGCTGTGAACTGTAGACTCACAAGTCGCACCACTGTAGCAGATGACAGGCAACACTGGCATTTTTTTTTTATTTACGCACACAACATAATCGTAAATAGAGTTTTCACATAGCGGAAAAATTCTTTGCGTGCACATATCAAACGTTATATTACTTTTAAGGGTTTCGTATAATGCATATGTACTTCACAACGCAAATATAATTACATTTTTAATTAAGTAGAAACATTTACCAGAGGAAAAATATTAAATAATAATCATAAAATAACATAATGGAGTAGCGTGGATGAAAGATTCATATAGTCCGAATTCGAAACCCTCCCACGTCAAACTTAAAACATACAGTATTGGCCATAAATATAACAATTTTAAAAATTTTCAATTAATCTTAAGTAAGAATGGGAATTTTAGAAATAAAATAAAGAAAGCAACCAGTTGCATTTAGTTGTTTATTTTCTGAATATCAAAAATATTAATTAGTATATTTATAAATCATAAGTAATTGTATTATTCTGTGAATATGTAGGTATGTATTTCTAATTTAATGCCCTGTAAATGGATTACTGTTGGACAATAAAGAATATTATTATAAGTGAAATTCAAAAATTGATAATCCGATCGTATGAAAATGATATTTTACAGATTTAAATTTCAAAAATATATTACATAAGTTCTCACTATTTTAAGTATAATGAGCCGTTTCCGAAGTTAAGGTACTATTATGCCTTCTACAATATCTGATTGACTTAAAAAACCTCAAAGTAGACAGACAAAATTATGTAAATTAATTCATTAAAAAATCTCTTTCGTCGTTCGAAATTTTTTTAATACTTTTATCATACAATAACAGCGATAAAATGTCTTCAAGAACAGTACGAAGACGATTACTTGGTGAAAAAACTTAATAGACATCGGCCATCAAATAAAAAAAATCACTTCTTTCAAAGAAGAACGTGGAGGCCCGATTCGATTTTGCGAGAAAACATGTAAAGTGGACAATCGACCTGTGAAAAAAGTTATTTTTATGAATGCATCGATGCTTCATTTATTTAGAAGTGATGGAGTATGTCACTTGCGAAGACGTAAAAGTAAACGACTACATCCTAAATACAGTATACCTACTGTAAAGTATAATGGAGGATCAGTGATGATCTGGAGTTGCTTTTCATGGTATGATATGGATCCTCTATACCGCATAGAAGGAAAAACGGATGGATTTAAGAACAAGGACATACTAGCCATATATAGATAAATATATGCCTCTGAAAGATATTTTGCAGCAATATAATGATCCAAAGCATACAACCACAGTTATAAAAAATTGGTTCAGAGACAATAAAGCTAATGTTGTGACATGGCCATCGCAGTCTCTTAACTTGAACCCAATAGAAAAATTCTGAAAAATTTTACATCAAAAAATTAGGGATCAAAGTCATACAAGAAAAGAAGTTTTGCTCAGTGTCTTAAGATCTTGGGGGAAGCTGACAAGGATTAATATTAAAATTACTTGTATCCATGCTGAAACGATGCAGAAAAGTAATAAATTTTGATGGTTATTTACACTAAATATTAGAAATTCAAATTTTCATATAAATTTTTAAGATAGTTGTTATCTTCATGTCTAGACAAAAATAAAAGTTATACAAATTAAATAAATTGTAAAACGTAAAATAAACTTGTGTCAACGGAACATTAAACCTGTAATTTATTAGTAAAATTCTCTTTCTTAATTCAGAGTAATTGAAAAATTGCTATATTTATGGCCAATACTGTATTTAAAATTTTCATTGCCACAAAAGTGATTTCCGATGATAATTTTGACAGCCCGAAAATAGACGCCCGGTGGTACACGACAAGGGGGTCCTCCACTCTATTTTTTTTTTTATTATTTTAAATAAAAGTTCGTTTAATTTTGAAACAATTCGTAGAATTAAAAAATTTTAATTATCATTAGTTTAACTGCATTTGATTTTTAATGTCAGCATGACGTCACGGCAGCACTCCTATTTCTCTCTCGCTCCGCACTAAACCTTTAGTAGGCTGCGACAGAAAGGTAGCAATAGTGTGACGTCACAGTGTGACAACAAATTTCAAATATCTCGTAAAGTAATTATTAAAAAATTTTTTTTATCTTAATCGCTATTTATTGAATAGTAATTTAAGTACAAAATGTACATTTTATAATTTTTTGTTATGGTGGAGGACCCCATTGGGCGATCGTCAAATGGGTGATGGTCAAATGAATCAAAAAAATGTTTTATTAATGATGATTTTGGCATCCAATATTGCGAATATAAAGGAAAACAGATCCCTGCGGAAGCTCGCGGTTCGAAGCTTACCAAAGCAGCAACGTTGTCACTACTGACATTCGTAAGAAGATAATTATTTCTGCAGAGGAGCAAATCTAGAGCAGCTTATTAGCGTGAAGAAGTACGGTCCGAGCGCTAAGTGCCTCAGAAGAGCGATGAACGAGCGAACGACAATGCGATGCGACATATATTTGCTTGGATGAGTACACACGGAGTACGGAGTTCTTTATTTGAGCTGGTGCACACCTGCGAAGCGAAGTCAGTAGCCTGGTGTAAGCAACATAGGGAACATGTGTACAAGACTAGTGATAGTGTTGGTTGCAACTCAACTTATGTGGATTTGGAGCGATGCTGCCATCCATGCGACAGGTAGGAATAACAAGAAGGGAAGAATACCGTACCGATAAAAATCAGACTCTATTCCCTTAAATGATAAATAATAATGACACTCGGTATCGTTTCAAAAGTTTTATTTCGACAACTATTATTAATGAATATTTCGGTTTTTACACCATCATCACAATATTCTCTTACTTTTCATTCAAGATTTTGATATTAACAAGTGTTATTCTCAGTGATATTTTATAGAGAAACGCATAAAATATATTGACATTCATGGGGTTGAAGGTTATCTAAATCATTTACACTCTAAGAAATTCTGTATAAAATAAACACTAAAATTGGTTTATACAGGATGTTAATTAAAAGGCCTTGCGCAAAAGTTACCAATTAATTTTAAACAAAAATGTTTTAAATAAAAGTTTAGATAATTAAATTCGACGCCTAAATCACTACACAGACTTAATTTTTCCCGTTTGGTAACCTGTAAAATCGAATTTAAAATTTTATAATTATTGCTCATTTGCAGCGATAGCCATGGAATTGAAACAAAGTTACACATACTGGTACTATTTTTAAAAGCAGGACGCATTCTATCACTTTATATCAAATATTTCAATTAATAAAACATAGTTCGAAAAATGGTCTTGTCAAAATCATAATCTGTGTATTTATGTATCTTTGAACATTATACAGGTCACTCTCGAATTATTTTTTAAAAGATCAGGTAAACCGTGTAAAACAAAATTTGCTCTATCACTTTAAACAGTAATTTATCTGACATTTGATATTAAGCTGCAACCCATTGACCCCCAAAATTTTTATTATTTAATAGTAAAACTTAAGAAAAATAAAAGCATTTTTGACAAATATTTTTAGGTTGTGCTAAACTCAAAAACTATGAAGAAATTTTATTTTACTTACTTAATTTTTTATTCCAAAATGAAGAACCAGCAACGCAATCTTCTGCCACAAAAGTCTGCAATTTTTTGTGACATTTTAACGCAAAAATACACAATGTTACTTATTCTGTAGCAACTATAAGACTAAACGAGTGGTGTTAGATAGCAGATACAGAAAAAGTGTCGTAACATGTCTTTAGCAGGCATAAATATGCCTATCCTCAAATAAGAACATTGGATGCTAATAAGCTAATCAATTATTGAAAGCATAAAAGTGTGCAATTGACCAGAGAGCGTTTTCTTTAATTTTTAGCAAAACGAAAAGTATATAAATGTAATAGAACACCTGTCACGCATCTGATTTGATATTATGCGTCTTGTAGTAATTTTTAGGTATTTAGATTACAGGGTAGAAGTTTTTTTTATTTAAAGATGATATTGATGCAATTCATGTTTATTTTGAAAGCATTCCAAAAGAAAATTGGTTGGAAGCTTTTAAAAAAGTGGAAGGAAAGATGGTGAAGTATAGGGAGCTAGTTGTCACACGGGTAGGTTGTCCCAAGTCTCATTTCTTAGTTACTATTGCCACGTAGGGGTTGTGCCTCGAACTACTAAGTGTTTACATCATTGCAAGTGTGTACACGCAGTTTCATATACTCTGCGACAACTCTATGAATTTTATTGGTTCTTTTGTGTTTTTTGCAGCTGCAAGTATTCGTTGAACGATATTAACTTTGATTATTCCCTTGTTCAATGAAGTCAATGCCTCAACTATTTTTCTGTGAATCTATAAGGTTGCATGATATTACTTTGTATCAACTTTGAGGTTAGGTTATATGGTATTTCCGCCAAATCGTGATTTGTCTGAAATATCTGTACAGACCTGGTGGTCACAAAAACTCCGGGGATGGTTGTCACGCGTGAAAAAATTGATTCCGTGTGTATAACTAGTCCCACGAATTATGTACCCCCGGACTGAATAACTTTTGTACTTGTCAAAATTGTGAAAATGCGGCCGAAAGTGACTAATGTATTATTGACCATTAAATATTTATTAAATTCTTATTTCAATCACAAAATTTGTCTTAAATTTAAATTACTGGCATCCTATTAATGTTTTTCTTTATCAACCTTAATTTTTAGCTTTTGGTCTGTCTTAAATAAAATTTATTGATAAATTTTGAATTTAATTTTTTTATTTAATTAATCCGTGACAACTAACCCCAAAGTCTGTGACAACCAACCCGAAGTAAGGGCAGATATCACAAAAATTTGCACAGGTAAAAAAGTAATTTTTAATAACCTCTTAAAGCTATGGTCTCAAAACTGCAAGAAAACAGAGTTAAGGGTACACCCGAAAGAATAGGCTAATGATATAAACCCTTTCATAAAATTTAAAAGCAAAAATTGTGACAACAATCATGAGTTATCGTTGTTGCCCTGTATTCGCTGTTAGATGATTATGGTAAATATATCAGAATCTTGGTAAAAAGTACAGAAATAGGGCTGATATGTTTGTCAATCACGTTCAGTGAAACCTCGGAGGACGGTTGTAGCTTGACGTTTATCTAAAGAAAATTTACTGGAGAAAAATACTCTTCTTTCTTTCTCAGCCTTGCGAAGTCAAAAACCTAACTTAATTTAATAATAAATCCGAACAAATGAAGTCCCGCGCGCCCGTCCGATGAATTATACAGAACGTTTGAGAATGCAAGCCAAGACTTCTACCATTTCAGGCACGGTTTACACCAGATATTTTACTCTGAACGCCTGAACATCGCGATACTTTGTGATATTTACATCGACATACATACAGATGTAACAGAAATATGTACATTAAATTTAACCAATGACAGAACTCGTAGAGAGGAACAATATTTTTGTAACTTTTTTTCGAAATCTCCCCATAAATTAGAGTCATTTAGGTATTTTTATAATAATTTAATCCACTAGCAATAACAATGAAACAATTATTTTGACAAATGTCTGTTGTCATCTTTTTCAAGTAAATTTTGGCAATAAAAAATAAATAAATACTTGGAAATACATATATCATCACGACATATTACATTACATTGCTGCGTGTGCTAATCTGCTTTGTACACAGATATCGGTAAAAATGATGACATATTCGTACCGTGTGCGTGTGTTTACCAGGCACTCATTGCTGACGTGGAGAGTGCGCCCAGGGATCACTCTTGTGCTATTTAACATTGCTTTAGCAATTTTGTTTAATAAAATCAAATTAAAAAAATAGAGTTTAGCCGTTTATTAATCGGCCGTGGATTCCATAGGCAAGTAATGAAATATGTGACAAAACTTTGAAGAATTTTAACACAAAAAAAAGTTATTAAGAAATATTGTTGCTCTCGATGAATTCTGTCACTGGTTAAATTTTAAATACTTATTTCTATTATACGCTATATACCGGTGTCTATTTTTTTCCGAACATAAGAAATTCAATGTTAAAATTTTGATTTGGCGATATCTCTTCACCTATTAATTTTGAAACAAAAGTGTAATGAAGATTGAAGAAAACTGTTCAGAATGAAAAACTGCATCGGTTGAGTACCAAGTTTGTTGTTCAGTTGCTTCTTATGTAAGAGTTTGAAGCAAAAGAAATACACACTTTAAGCCAATTATCAGAGTGCCGTGAAAAAAAAAACAATATTTATGTTTCTTGTTTCTGGCATATCTGAAAGATTTGATATTTGTGATTTTATTATTATATTATTATAAAGACCTGGGCCAATTTTTCTCTCCAGTTACAGTTTCTTTAAAAAATAGTATATTATGTGGCAAGTGTGCGAAGCTGAATTTTTTACATGAGGGTGGAGATTGCGACACGAGCCGAAGGCGAGTGTTGCAAATCACCCGAAAGTAAAATAGGCTTCACACACGTGTTACATATTGTATTTTTTCTACGACCTTGCAATAAAATATATTTTTCTTCACATTGTCATTCTTTTAACGTAAAGCCTCTGTATTATCAACATGTGTAACCATGGTTACCAACGTTACGGGTGTTTAACAGCTTTGTTTTATTAAAATACAATTCAGTTCGTAATATTTAAAATAATGAACGGTGCGTGAAGTGCTACTTCACGCACAGTGTGCAAAAAATCAAACTTCACACATAAAAATTAATACGTGAAGTACGCACTTCACGCATGGGAGTAGAAAAAAAATTTTTATACATATCCCAGATATTAAGAACTATTACGTTACTTAGCAGCGTAACCAATTACGATGAATCATCATCATCTATGGCACAACAGCCCTTGTAGGGCCATGGCCTCAAGTACCGTAGGTACTCGTTTCGTGACCGATAGTACTAGAGAAGTTAGTGTACTTAATCCATGCGACAACCACTGATTGCGGCAGCGGGAATACTCCTTCTAGCACCAACTATGTTTAACATGGACAACTGGTCGTGTCGTCGCATGCGAGTGCGATTAATACCTGATATTGTGGTATTTTAACGACTACGCACTTAACCGGCCGGTAGATTCGAACCGAGGAACCTGAGATCGATCAGAACATGTAGGGATAGCGCCTTAATGCGCACGACAACTACACCAATTACGATGAAAAAAGGAATTATTTCAGCAGTTTCCGAGTTTCCCAAATCTTGGTACATTTTACATAAAAAGAAAATTATTGAGAAAATCGAACTTTTTACAGCATTTTTCATTGTGGGGCTATCTTTGCCAAAGCATTCCCTAACAGCCTGTATAATAGTTGTGGGATGTCTTCGCGAAATGTGTGAAGCCGGGCCTGCAACCTTGGAAAGTGTAAACTCTTCCTTCATTGAGAAGTTGGTGCGTAGTCGGGATTGCCTTCCTCGTATTCTTCGCTGAATTATTTAAGAACGTGCGGACTTGGCGACCAGCTTCTCGGTCGTTTTGCGGTTTCACGCTGCCCAACGACCAGCCAAACTGTCTCTCTCCCAATATACCCGAACCTAGCTAAACATAAATTAATACATGCAACACGACAGGGTCGAACATATCTGTAGAAAGAAATAGCAATCGCCAAAAACAGATGATGACATTGACAACAAAAAAAAAAGAACAGTGGTGGAATTGAACCGTTTTCAGCGTAATTTAAAACAATTATTGCTTTATTTTTATAAATAATTAATTTTTATTATTTATTATGATTTACGGAAGTAAGACTTAAGTAGGACCTATGACACTTAGTAACAATTGTTGAACTGTCCTACCGAGAGTAGGACATTTGGCAACCCCATATTTCGATCAATATCAATTCAATAATTGCTTGGTAAGAGATAGTTGAAAAGACTGAATTCGATAGAAATCGACAGTTTCAGTTTCCCAACTGCTGAAATCACCTTTTATTAAAATAACTATAAATTTTAATAATATAAATACAATAAACAGATCTCCCTGATAACTTCTACCTACACTTATGTAAGGGCTGGTTTATGATGAATTTAATTTATAAATTTACATTTAGAAATTTTGATTTAAAATTTACAATTTTCTCTATGGTTTATGTTCGATTTTGAAATTCTAGATCTGACCAATCAGTATCTATCACGTGACTATTCACTGCTTGCCATTTAACGTTTCACCAACTACCAATTCATATTGTAGGTTATAATTTTATTTTGATAGCCATGAACTTGCTAGACACAAATGAACAAAAAGATTTTTTAATAATATCGGAAATATTTTTTACTATTGTTGATTTGTATAATAAAGAAATAAAACAAACACAAACTTAAAAACGTAGATGGTCTGTTAGGCCGTGGTTAGGCCTATGAATAGGTTGATTTATCTTATCATATAGTTTGTTTCTGAAAGTGAAATAAGATCATAAACAATTCTTCAAATACAGGGTGTCAAAAAATAAGTGTCACAAACTATGAGGGCGTATAGTACTGACCAAAATGAGTAAAAAAAGCTTAATCAACATGGGTCCGATCTTCAATAGTTTCCGAGATATAAGGCAGTGAAAAATCAGTTTTTTCGAAGTTTACCTCTGCTATCTCGAAAACTGTAAGAGTTACGATTTTGATTAAATGTTTTTTTTTGTTTATATTTCAAAGGTCATCTTTGATGTGTTTTTGTTTTTCAAAAAAAATCGAATAATTGTACCGAGACAAATGTTGTGGCGATCTTGGCCAATATTTAGTTTTCAAATAACTTCGTAACTATTAGAAAGTCAAAAAACTGTTTCATACAAAATTTTATTGTTTTTTATGGTTTATTTACTGACGTAGACAAATTTTGTTCAGTCACTATCTTTGTCTGTTTTTCTGCAATTCTAATACAAAATGGCCTCTTTCTCAAAAACAGTTGAAGATCGGACCAATGTTGATTAAGCTTTTTTACTCATTTTGGTTAGACTATATGCCCACATAATTTGTGGCACTTATGTTTCACACCCTGTATAGTTGTATGAGTGTGTATGTATTTAATTCATTGCTATCCCTCATTACGCAAACGTTTTTATTTTTGTATAATTCATTTGCTTTGTCGTACAAATTACGATGTTTGCAAATACTGCTTATTAACAAAAAACAGAATATCAATTTGTTCCTGTGAAATCACCTTCAAAATGTCAACAACTCATAAACAGAAAAGACAGCTGACGGATGAAGCAAAGTTATACCTTACCGCCATGTTTAATAGATCTCTCTTGTTCTTATGATTGGTCGAATTTGAAATTTACATTTGGACATATAAAATACAGTTATATTCCAAATCTAAATTTCAAATATCTAAATTTGTAAATCGTTCATAAACCATCGTATGCGTTCTGTTCTAAGTGAGTTTATATTTTAAAATCTAAATTATAAATTTGTAAATTAAATTCATCATAAACCAACCCTAACTCTTCAAAAGGGATTATTGAAACGTTTATTGAAGTCTTTCTATTGTTAGAGAAGAAAGTTTTGTTCCAGGTATAAAGCGGGCGGCATTCTATGAGCACCCTAGTAATATTGCATCTAATTTTTCTGGTGGATTTATTTACCGCATCCCTGACAAAAATCCAATACTATTCTTGCAAATTTTGAATTATTATTTCAGCTCATTTTGAAACGAAATATAGTTCCTATGAATTAAAACCTTTGCAAAAACTGCAAAACTCAATTTAAATAAAATGTGGTTAAGTAAAGAGACAATTGTCACAGTAACTTGACGCATTATTGGGTAATATTCTAAATGACATTTGGGGAGGAAAAATAATTGATATAAAATGTTGCATACGCGATGGTCGAGGGTAAAATATGTAGAAGGATAATGTTCTATTTTTCATGATGTTTACATCACATCCTGCAGTGCAACTGCTGCTCTCTCATACTCCACTAGTAGAAGCCTTGGGCTGCATACACTCCTCAATGCCTGAGGGAATCTATTCGCTTCATGCATATGCAATTACCAGGATAAACAACAAGATTAAAAATATTCTAGCGCCAGTGTCATCGATCTATCAACTGGACTTAATTCGAAGAAGGGAATTGCTATCATACATATTCATATATGGTTTTTGACGTGCCGGTTCAGCAGTTCTACATGTGTAGGGGTGGAAGTTCTCTTCACCGTTATGTGAGCAAACAACGCGTTTCCGCAGTTTATCCACAACAGCATAGGCCGTCACGGTTCACGGAATATTACATATAAACACGGTTTGCATCTTGCGGACTATTACCACTAACACTGTAAACATTTGTATCTTTCATTCAACAAAAACAGAAAATACGATTATAATATCCAGTTGCATAACTACAGTTAGCAATAATCATGTTGCATTTTTGATACCTGCATGTGATACTGTGTCCAGTGATGCAAAATTGACATCCAATCCAGCCTTTTGCGAGACAGGACAACAATTATTTTGAAAAAAACACTCCAACAAATTGATGGAAAGTTTTAATCTATAAAATGCTGGACCGATTTTTGAAAGCATTATGTGAACTTTAACTTTCAAAAGTCCTACTTCTATAAATTATAATATTTTTTTTCAGCAATGATGTTTTCCGCGGTATCATTGCATTTAACTTTTCGTATAAATTTGAGAGCTATTTTGACTCCCCCCTCCCTCTTTGTCAACGTGCTCTACTTTAAAGCGACAAATAATCATAAAAATTGACTCTGTCGGATTCAGCAATAAGACTACAAATATTGTAATTATGACAAAGTGGCATATCGCTTACTGCTTGCATTATAAAATTGGATGCCAAAGGACCAGTATCTGCGTCGCTCTGTTGAACCGAAGATATGCTCTGTTTAGTAAAATAATCTCACTGTTCCTTTAACATAAATGCTATTTTTGTTTGAAATAATTTCTTATGAGAATGGAAACTGTAGTTCCAAAAATTATTTCAAACAAAAATAGAACAGTAAAGGTGGGTTTATGCTGAAAAATTTAAGAATAGGAATAAAAATAAGAATAGTGTTAAGAATAATTTTAAACATAACGATAAGTGGTGTTTATGCTGCCAGTTATAAGAATAATCGTAAGAATAAGAGTAGTGATATTAAAGTTTTTAGGTTAGTGAAAAGTAGTTACATTTATTATTCTCATAGTGGTAGCAGCGTTGATTTGACATTTATAAGATTTATAATTTTATTATTATTTTTTTTAAATTTGTTAAAATGAAGTACAATCAAAATATTATTTTGTCTGCACTAATTCAATTAATTGGGAAAGAAGAGAATCTATCACTAAATTTGACATAATTATGTTTCGCCAACACCGATTATTATGAATGAATAATGAATGACCATTGACGTATTATAACTAACGTTAGTTATAATACGTCAATGTAAATGACCAATTTTTTTATATGAAGTATTTGACAGTTGACACGCATGCGCTCTTCGCTTACAGGAATAAGAATAAGGCGTAAAGTTAAAAGTAAACGAACTTTGGCTTATTCCTTATTCTTATTTCTTATTCCTTATTCTTGTTTCTGCAGTATAAACCGAGTCGTATGTTGTAACTGTTTTAACTTTATCACTATTCTTATTCTTATTTTTATTCTTAAATTTTGAAAACATAAACCCACCATAAGACTATTTTACTGTACAGAGCACTTAGAGCAGGTAGATGTACAATGCAATGCATGTCTTCATTCCATTCATAGAGCGGCGCAAATAATAGCCCGATGGCATCCAATGTTATAATAGGGTAGTTGCGCATTTCCCAATTTATTTTTTTTCTGAAAGAATTGTTCAAGTTATTCTCTTTAATACATATTT
This sequence comes from Ophonus ardosiacus, assembly GCA_943142095.1. Lineage (NCBI taxonomy): Eukaryota > Metazoa > Arthropoda > Insecta > Coleoptera > Carabidae > Ophonus > Ophonus ardosiacus. The sequence goes on along the minus strand of OW964833.1, from coordinate 12,937,365 downwards.
TATGTCTGGCAACTGTATATTTTTCAAAATATAATTTTAAAAAAAAAAATTCTTATTTCAAATTTTCCCGTGGTGACGTGTTCTATTAATACCAATCACAGTCTTTCTTGCCCTAGCGGTACACTCTCGGTTGTACACTGTGTACACAATACTACCATTTTTATTTGAAACGATTTATATGTTTGAGAGAAGCACTATTTCAAAAGAAATTATTCATTTTCACACAAATTTATTAGTTCCATAACTTGTTTTAAATCTGCTGATATAGAAAAGAAAAAGAAAATATGATTTTAACACGTAAAACATAGGTTATGTCACTAAAAATGACATGTACATTCCCTGGAGTGTGCAGCCACCTGGTGGCAAAATTATGAAGTTGTCTATATAAGAATTAAATATCTTGAAAATATCTGGTATTCAAGTAAATAATTATAAAATATACGTACTATTAAATAATACTTTTGTATCTGTTATTTTTCTTTTAGAATTATACTGTAAATATTTGTATGATACAATTAAATATAATTCAACATCTTCGCTTTGTCGTGGTATTGTAACAAGCTAGTATGAGTTATACAGACTTAGTCGAACTATATAATTATTAAAAATCTACGTCACAAGAATTCCACCGCGAACTTTATTTATGGAAATTATGAATGAAAAGTTTTATATTTTCTAATAATTTTTACATTAATATGTTTAGAATTAGTTTATATTTCATAATTAATAGGAAAAAATAACATTTATTTTTTTCGCAACTACCCTATTCAAGCAGTGAGTGATATGCCACATTGTCATAATTACGATATTTATAGTGTTATTGCTGGACTCGACAGTCAATTTTTCTGACTATAGTAGGTACTGCGGACATGTTTAACTGGGCAAGGGTAACTGGGCGATGGTCAACTGGACGATGGACAATTGGGCACCGCGACATCTGGGCGATGGTCAACTAAGCGCCGCGACATATGGGCGACATACTAACCGCTTCATAGAAATTAAAATAAATATTTAAGAACGAAATTACCTCCAACGCAGTGAAGGTGTTAACGGAATGTAGTGGGCACAATGAATTTTTTCTCAAAGGTTCACGAACGTCGTAGGTTCTGTATATTTTTGTAAGTCCTTGACACTGGGCCCAATGTGCTTATGTACGCTAATCTTGTTCTACCGATGGAGCAAAAATTATCTACGAAAAAACGATTGGAGTATATGAGAAGGCACGCTGTCAAATTTTATAGGGTATAAGCAATTTCGATGGAGCCGGGAATCGTCTATGTATGACCCGAAATGAAGAAGATCTAGGAAAGCAATAACGAAGGAAAACATCCAAAATAAAATGGGGATGTAAAAAGCAAATAAATACTAATTTTCGTGTTCACTACTCTGTTCTATCTATTTGAGCGGTTGGGTTTGAATGTCAGGAGGCAATGAGCTATTTTAAATAGGTCATATAGGAGAGTTTTTAGGAAAATTGAGCGGTGTTATTTTCGTTTTAAAATGAATTCACCTGAGCCGAAATCGCAACCAGATAATGAACCGTGACTCCATTCCCCTTTCGACTCATAAATGTCAACATACATTTCATCAAGCAGAGGGCGACCGCCGACCGCATGAAACCAGAATAAAACCACCGTCTTTAACAGACGACGACGGGAGTGTACCTATAGTTTGTTTAGAGCACAAAAGCACTCCGCTGTCGTCAATCAATAGGAAATACTTTGTGTAAAAATTTCCAAACGGGGAATTTTAAATACTAGTCGAATTACGAACCTGGTCGCATATATGCTGGACCAAAGAATTTTCTGCATAAAATTAATATTTCAGGATTAAAATTTATTAACTATATTAAATAGTTTTAACAATTAATTAATAATATTTAATATGTATTCAAATTACAATCATTATAAAAAACAAAATAAAGTCAACATCAAACCTGGGGCATGTCAATTGGACCATAAATCGAACGAGTTAAATGTTAAATGTATGTAGGTATATCTTGATCAAAACAGTGATGCGTAATTTCGTCGGCTGATTATTGGAATGTATCAAGTCCACTTTTTGAAAAAAATTAGATATAGTCAAATTCGATCTCCTGGTATTTTTTTGTACCATGGCCAGTAGAAAGAACATCAAATTCAGAGCTTTTTGTACTCTAAACAGACTTATAGTTTTGTACCATGTGCCTTAAAATGACATACACTAAGAATTGTTTTGAATCAAGTACAGAGCCAATCAGATTTCATAATTCTGTCACGTGCTTCTGGCCATAGTACAGTAAAAATAATAATAAAAAGTATGGACATGGTACAAAAAGTCTCTTATTGGATTTTTTTTGTGTAAAATTTACTATGTTATTTTGAACCATGTCCAACTAGGTCCTTTTATATTTTGAAAATATTTATAAATTATAATATAACAAATTTCATACAAAGTTAAGGAAAGCAGTTTTTCTCGAAAGTAATATTTGTGGACATAGTACATACCAATAGTCGGCCGACGTTTTGTTTTTTCAAATATATTATCGAGTTTGCATTAAAAAAACAATTAAAAGTAAAACTTATTATTTTCAATGTAGAACGATTGTTAAAAAAAAAGTACGCGGACAGTGTTTACCCTCTAATATGAGAAATTCTATTATTGTTTTGCATAAAGCTGGGCTTTCTGAACAAAATATTGCAAAAAAAAAACTACGAGAAATCTAATTTTGTAGTTTAAAAATACGGAAATATTGCTACCAACATTAAAGCTGAACATTTTTCAATTATTACGAAAAGGAATGATCGTGTTCTACGGGCACTTATTATAAAAGATTGCCGAGATTTTATCCCAGATCTCAATGTGATTGGTAGGCCGATCTTTTGACATTTGACTGAGATGTGTGAGAAAAACTGAGATTTAGGTTCTACAATATAAAATGAATGCACTAAAATAAATATCGTTATTGTTTATTGGGTGTTTCCCAAAGATCACCTCACGGGTCAGACTTTAAACATCCATGACACTTTCTGCCAGTAACCAGACTCAAATCGTTTTTTTTTTTTTTTTTTCGGGTGGAATCCAAAAGAGAAACTTTCTACATAATCAAATCAAATTTACTGTGGAGGCTCTGGAAAACCCTGAATAGACTTCGTTACTTCATGGGACAACTTACAGGAAAGAGGATATGTGGAAGACGGCACCTGTTTATGCGGAAAACCTCAAACCATGGAACACCCCTTAAATTGCCAATTTTTACCAGCTTCCTGTACATCGGAAGACGTATGGTTATACAACAAAAATACAGTGATATGTGCCAGTCATTGGAGGGACATATGATATAAGCCGGGTGTATGCAGCAATAACATAGTCACTATCATAATCATAGTCTTAAGTTATAGTCATAAGAATAGTCTTAAGAGAGGTGGTCGTTTATGCAGCATTTTTGTTGTGACTATTAATATGAATAAATATGGATACGTTAAAATATAGCAAAGAAAAAATAGTTGTTGCTAGTTTGTTCATAATAAACAACATTACAATAATTAAAATAGAAGTTATGTTTTCTGATACTGACAGTTCTCAGGCATGCGCAGTTTGTAAGTCGTCATAAACGTAGTTATAAAATTAAAATTAATCCAATTCTATGATTATGCTTATGTTCATGATACTGGCTATGACTATGACGACGTTGCATAAACAGCTCTACTATAAAAACATATTTTAATTCTTAAGACTAAGACTACAACTATAACAATGACTACGATATTGCTGCATAAATCCGGCTATACTTTTATTTTAAGATTATAATTTTTGTAAATTCTGAAATCCTTTTTTTATCACCTTGTAGTACAGACTCGATATAAATAAATACCTTATGGGCTCTCAAAGTTTTCGTAGCTTCCTTTTATCAGTCAATTTCATATTCGGTATTGCGGTATTCAAAAATCGTAAAATGGCATGTCGTATGTTGGAAACTGACTGCGGGAAACGAATGCTGAGATAAGACAATGTGTCTGGTTTAACTGATGAAAACTTTGAACAGCGCGATGCTAATTAGACCAGTAACGCAAGGCTAAGATGAGCAAGCTACGCCATTTCGAGATAGATATAGATGAACGACATGCGAGATCTAATCATGAAACAGAAACACTGCCAATCGCAATATGTTTCTATCATACAAAGAAACAATTCGGCATAATCAGAATTATTCACCATAATCAAGGAAAGGCCGCGACCTTGGACTCACTAATTTCGATAAATTTTGTGGACTCCTTATGCATGGACCAAACTGTTTGGTACAATACTCAAATATTACTGCGAAATTTATCGGAATACTATTAGAAAACTGTGTAGGAAATAATAATTTATAAACAATAACTAATGTAAAATTAAAATATTATATGTAGCACAAATGATTTTTGCACAATAAGCAATATAGCAAAATAGAGACAATTACTTGTACAATTGTAGAAATTGTCAAGACATACATGCCCTCAAATCATAAAGTCTTTTTGAATATTGCAAAAATGGTTTGGCATATTATCCATATAAATGATGTTAATTACAAATTTATTTATAAAAATATTGGCTTAATTTGTAATTTTCTACAGTACCTACAATAGAATTCTTATTACCAATACATATACAGGTGTAACACGTACACCGACCACCGCCATTATTACCTTTATTATTATAGTTACAAAAAAATACTATAGAACAAAGTTGTAGGGGACCAAAGGGGACATCCTTTCAGAGAAGAAAAATTTTTTTTAAATCAGTGGTTCTCAAGTTACAGCACAAAGTAATATTTTTTCAAATGGGATTCTACATATTTTTTATGCCTATTCGATAGCATATTTTTTTCTGAATTTAACCATGTATTAGTTTTATATCCTTATAATAAAAATATTGAAAACAAATGCGATTGAAATTTAAATAAATTTTTATTTTTAATATTATTGTACAGTAGGCCATGGATGAGAAACAAGAGTGATAAATTTAAATTGAAAATTAATAATTGTTAATTGCTCCTTATAAATAATGTTCTATTTGATTTCCATTATTTTCTAAGCATAATTCTATTCTATTTAAAACAGAAAAAGTAGATTTTATTACAGTTTCTGGTGTCAAAGCAGCGCAAGCTTCTCTAACTCTGTCCATCAAATTTTGTTTCGTTGTCACTGGTTTTGAATATACTCTATCTTTAAGATATCCCCATAAAAAAAATCAAGGGGTGCAAGTCCGGGGAACGAGCGGGCCATTTGTATGGCCCATTTGTTGCTATTCACCGACCTTGAAGTATTTCGTCGAGCCGTTCGTACACTCGACGAGTATTGTGAGCCGGCGCTCCATCTTGTTGGAACCACATATTTTGTCTTTCATTCAAGTTTATATCTTCTAAATAATTTAATAATTCATTTTCCAAGAAACATAAATAATGTGCAGCGTTTAAATTGTCTTCATAAAAATGTGGTCCAATAATTTTATTCCCAAACATTCCAAGAAATACATTAAAGCTCCATCTGTGTTGATTATTTTTTCTCTAAATTCACGAGGATGTTCTTCAGCCCAAAAGGGGTTCATTATTTCTATTAAATAATCCATTATTTGAAAATTTAGATTCATCTGTCCACAGAATTTTTCTAAGAATATTATTATCGTCCTGATACTGCACCAAAAACCATTCGCAAAACACTATTCTGCGTTCATTGTCATTATTATGTATAGCATGTAATAGTTTGTATGAATATGATTTTAAATTATGCTTTTTCAAAATGCGCCATACGGACATATTAGAAATAAAATGTTCTTGAGCAATTTCGCGTGTGGATGAATTGGGATTACGCGCAATAGAAGCTAAACTGCGATTTCTATTTCTTCATTGTTTCTCACGGGATGTTGCCTTTCACGTTTTTGTGAAAATGATCCATAGTTTTTCAAATTTCGTGCTAATCGCCTGATTACTGACCTCCCTGGACGCGGTTTGTTTGGATATCTCGTGGCATAAATATTGCACGCTTGTATGGCATTTTCATTACACTCACCATAAATTAATAATAAACGATACAAATCTTCATTTGTATAAACATCAGCCATATTGTCACAAAATAATCTCAAAACACAAAGAATAACAATTTACAACAATTAGTACGCCAATTATTATTTGACAGCAGCTATATTTTGTTCTTTTGTTATTGTTTTTCATCCATAGCCTACTGTACAATAATATTAAAAATAAAAATTTATTTAAATTTCAATCGCATTTTTTTCAATATTTTTATTGGCATAAAAAATATGTAGAATCCCATTTGAAAAAATATAACTTTGTGTTGTAACTTGAGAACCACTGGTTTAAAAAAATATTTTCTTCTCTGAAAGAATGTCCCCCTTGGTCCCCTACAACTTTGTTCTATAGTATTTTTTTGTAACTATAATAATAAAGGTAATAATGGCAGTGGTCGGTGTACGTGTTACACCCTGTATATTAAAAAGCGAACCATAGACGTTTAACATGGGAAATTAGATTTTCCTTGCGCAAAACTTCCCATTTAATTTTAGACACAAATGTTTCAAATAAATGTTGTAGAGAATTAAATTCTACACGTAAATCAGATTTTATTACATATTTAATATGCTGTAAAATCTAATTTGAAATTTTATAAATATTGCTCATTTGTAGTGATAACCATGGAATTTAAACAAAATTACGAAGAAATGCATATCGTTTGAATTGTCAGAATTTCGATTTGGCAGGTTGCAAACAAAAATAAATAAAATCTGTGCAATTATTTAGATGTAGATTATAAAAACAAAATACTTTTAGGGACTTGGGTGTAGAATAAAATTATTTATAATTTTTATTTGTAAATAGAATTTCTGACAGTTCAGAAACAACGAAAGTCTAACTAATAAAGCAATCTATAGAAATCGGCGTTCACTGAACCAATGTCATGTAAAACAAAAATAAATACTTATTACAATAATAACCAATGGAGTCATGTCAGTAAAATCTCGAAGAGCTTTAGTGCTATAAACAGTTTAAATCTGTGACATTCGTAATCAATATTAATAGTACAGAATGTCAAGTTCTACAGAAAAATATGATATAAACTATTCGACAAACAAAGGCCATCGCTTCAATGCGATTTGAAAACCTTTGCGATGAGGAAGTGGCGATTTGGAAACCTTTCTTGCTACAACATCACTGCAGCTATGTTATTGCTTCGAACTCCACTATAGATAAGATGCATTCTACACAGTGAACGAACGCTACTGCTTTCAATCATCAAGCTTGTGACACTGACAGTAGCTATTAACTGTTTCTCGTAATTCACTTGGATCCCTGATTACAAACTACAACCCGACCTAATAGCCGAGAGAGATGACGATTGTTAATGATAATTACAGTTTAATTCTTAATTTTACATTTCGTATGTCGTATGTAAATTATATTAATGATCATTATAAACATAATTTCAATTGTAACTATCATTAATTAACGATGAACTTTTGAGAACGTGTTCATAAGTATTTGGTAATAATCGCCACACTGATACTGTCAAAATCTCGTCATGATTTTAAATTGTAATTGTAACCTCAATAATGTCACAAATTAATATTTCTACATTTGATGGTTTTATTAAATCAAACAAATTTCTTATACTTTTATAGAATAGTTATAATTCAACAAAAAAAGAAAAATTGTAAAATTGCAAAACTTATCAAATGTTTTTGATGTCAATCTGCGCATGCGCATCAAATTAATTTTATATATCGTCTGTCATGTATTCGTATAATTAAGAATTAAGGTAACTTACTAATTATACTAATGACCATTAATATTATTTGTCGCTGGCTCGGCTATAACGTCCGATTGGATAACTTTGGAGGCCTACAGTTCCTACAAGAGACAAATCAGGGTAAATTTAACAGTAAATTTTGACTCATGTGGTCACCTTCACTAATCTTAAAGAGATGGCCGCCTATTTACCAAACATCTTGTAGATGTTACAAACACTGAAAATTTCTTGTTGATTTTGTATTACTCGTTCCCTAAATTACAAAATGTTGACATTATGACATTAATTGTTCTTGCATTAGAGCACAAATAGTAAATATAAGGATTATTGAGTACAAAATAAGGGATAAGAAAACATATTTAAAATTAATTTTAATTAAAAATTTAGAATCAAGATTACTGGATTCCGGGCTATCGGACCGTGGTCAATTCGATGTACCCAGCACAGTTTTGGGAAAAACGTTAGGTAATTATACACTGAATCGACCACGGCCCGATAGTCCAGAATCTAGCAGTCTTGATATTGACACCGGCCGTAACAGGCTCAATATTTATCTAAAAAATTTAATCCTTATTCAGGACCAGGACTAGCAAAAATATTTTATGGATATTTACAGAAAATTATAAGGTTTTCGAAACTCCTCGGGAAATTTTAGTTTTTGTAGTAGGTAAAAATTTCAATAGCCTTCCCAACTTTTGAGTTAGTTCTGAAGTTTGTCAGTGTTTCCGTGTGTGGCGCGTGGTTCACACCGCTCGCACCCGACACACGTAACCCAGAGTGGCGGTGTATATGAATTGTGCATGCCAAGGTATCTGCCCGGAATCCAAGCGACGGTACCCAGGGGACTGCCGGCTCTTCTACAGATGCGTGCTGCTACCCGTGCCTGGAACCGGAGCCGGAGCAACCGGAGTCGCGCACGCGCACGCACACGCCTGGCTGCCTACTCGCTGCACTGCGGGACTGGTAAGTGACAACAATCACACACACAACAAACTATTGTTGGGGTTACTTTTCAAGTTAACCCCCCATAAGACATACTTACAAACTATATTTTAAGGTGATACAATTTTGTCGCATGCTCTTAAAAGCGTAATTATCTACTTTAATTTTAGTTGGCTGTGAGCTGTGACCTGCCACTTCAGTTATTATTTTTGTTTATTTTAACTTTTAGCATTGTATTGAAGACGCATTAGGTCTGTTCGTTTGTATGGTACTAGCTGCACTAACTTGTATTTTTTTTTTAAATATGTTCGTTTGTGTGTTCGAAGTTGTCTGTACTGTGTTCGTTTGTAGTCGTGCATGTTGCACTAACTTATCTTAACTGTACTACCTCCCGAGCTAGTACACTTAGTGCAGTGCGCAGTGTTTACAACGACGTCACAATTTGTCAAATAGGTTGCCGTGTATACTTGTAACTATAATTTTTTCATTAATCTGCAAAATCTATTCTATATTATAAAAATTAATCAAAGGAAATGTGTTTTAAGAATACCAAAGAAATAAAATGGAAAAATAAGTAATATATCACTGCATACAAAATATTTATTAAAAAAAAAGTTTTAATTTAACTAAAAACTATTAAAATCAATATAGATATGTGTAATTCACATTTAGTTTAGTACAAAAAATAAGCATTAATAGATTTTTCATATTGAAAGAATTGCAATAAATTTTAACTAAATGGAAAAATCATTATAATTATACATATTTATAAATGGCGTTGCTAGTTAACCTACAATCTGCACTAACTTGTATAATTAGTGTTCGTTTGAATTTCGAAAACAAGTCTGTACTACGTTGCACTAACTACACTGCGACGTATTCTCCGTACATTTTGTACAAGTTAGTGTAATACAAACGAACAGACCCATTATGAATGAGCATACTGTTCGCGATTACGCTAACATGGTATTAATATACAGCCGAGTATACGGTAGTAAAAGAAATTCAAACAAATTCTGGCGTTTTTGAACAAATGTATCAAAATATACTCCGAAAGTGCAATGCTTGCATTGAAATTGTTGGTCGTCATTTTGAGCAATTATTGAAATAATTATGTAATACAAAAATAAAAAAATTAAAATAAACAAAATTAATACCTGAAATGATAGGTTACTACCAACTAAAATTAAGGTAGATAAATTACTCTTTTAAAAGTTTGTAGTTCGAAAACGGTGTGTTTCCAGATACATGTATTCATTAACACTGTGTATACATATCAAATTTAAATAAATTTGAATAGTAAAATTTGTTTCATATTTATATTATTGTGACAATTCATATTTATTTATATAACAGTGTTTATTTAATTTTAAATTTGAATTTTTTTATTTTTTTAAATTTGAATTCTTTTACATCTGGATTATAACCCAAAAATGGATGAATATACAAACTAAAGTATTACCGATAATTATAGCAACTTTTAAAAATTTTCAATTACTCTCATGTAAGATGGGAAATGTTGAAAATGAAGTACAGGATTAATGTTCCTTTGAAACAAGTTATTTTGCCTTAAAATAAATTGACAAAATTTATTTTATTTGTATAACTTTTATTTTTGTCTGGAAAGCATCTATCTTAAAAATTGATATGAATATTAGAATTTCTAATATTTAAGTGTAATAACCATCAGAATTCATTATTTCTTCTTTGGATCAATATAATGCTGCAAAAAACTTTCAAAGGCATATATTCATTTGTATGTCTGAAAAACTAAATAAGATATCGACTTGTAAGTTACATTAGATTCCTCGCAAAATTCTCGACAAGATAGGATATGTTTTGTTTGTTTAAAATTTTTATAAGTTCAAAATTAATTAAATTATTTTATTCTTTAAGTCCCATGAATTTTATCTTATGCTGAATCAATATATTTCGTATGTGAGAAAAATATGATATTATGTAACTTCTAATTTCGAGTAACTTTTTTCTAATAAACTTAAAAAAAAAAAATAGATATAAAGCCGTTATTTAATAATTTATGAATCAATAATTCCAATGTATGTATAGCCACCTTTCGACAAGAATTATATATACATACGTATATACAGTTGACATTTGCTGAATATTATGTTCTTGATTTTCAGAAATTATCTCAAAACTGGCAGTTAAGTCGAAAAAAGTTTCAATACAGTTTGCTCATAATATTCTATTTTAAATATTTATATAATAATCTTAATTACATCATTTCTATTTTTGAAGATATATACTTAAATAAATCATCTTCTCAATACAAATTATTAGTTAAAATTTATTTAAAATTAAATAATGATTAGAGTATATTACAAAATTATTGCAATAAATAATATTTGCGAGAAATAAATAGATTTTTACTTTTATTCAGTATCTCTGAAATTAAAGCGAAAATAAAGAAAAGGCTATCCTTTATTTTTAATAATAGTATATTATGTGGCAAGTGTGTGAAGCTGAAATTTTTACATGAGGGTGGAGATTGCAAACCACCTGAATGTAAAATAGGCTTCACACACGTGTTACGTACTATACTTTTTCTACGACCTTGCAATAAAATATATTTTTTCTTCACATTGTCATTCTTTTAACGTAAAGCCTCTGTATTATCGACTTGTGTTACCATGGTTACCAACGTTATGGGTGTTTAACAGCTTCGTTTTATTAAAATACAATTCAGTTTGTAATATTTAAAATAATGAACGGTGCGTGAAATGTTACTTCACACACACTGTGCGTGAAGTAACACTTCACGCACTGTGTGCAAAAAATCAAACATTAATTAATTCACATATAAAAATTGATACGTGAAGTACTCACTTCACGCATGGGAGTAGAAAAAATATTTCTTATTATGACACATGGGGTCGCGTGGCCGTGTGCGTATATTGTCCGGTTGCCAATCTGGTAACCCGGGTGCGATCCCGGCCAGTGCAGACTTTTAATCGCACAAAAGTGATCCCTGTGGTGCACTCTCCACACCAGCTATGAGTGCCCTTGAGGTGACGCCTGGTAAACATATATCGTCATCTTTACCGATGTCTACACGTGTTGTAGATACTGGCACACCCGATAATGGTAATATGCCGTGATGATATATTTATTTATTATGACAGTCAAAATCCTTTTAATTACGCCAGAAAATGGAATTTCTCGAATTTGTTAAAATTTAATACTACTGCTGTACTCTATGGTGAAATCTGTTAACTATAATTATATATTTTATTGTAAAAAAAGTACGTTGATGTATCATGCAAATACGAGAAAATCCATGCTATCGACTGATCAATTGACCAATCAGATTTTAAGAAATGTCTATGTGATCTACGCGGCAAGAAAAATGATTTAAACAAATGTCATTTGAATTTCGATCATTTGACGTATAAAAATTGTTAAATTATTTATTTATACAAATTAATTGTTGTAATTTTGATTTAAACACAATTTAATGTTTATCATATTGTAAAATAAACATTCTTGGTCAATGGTCATATTACTTTTCAAAACAAATAATCAATCTTTTTTTTTTCAAAAAAGATATAATGAAATATTGACTAGCATAAATTATTCTGAATACGTTCAGTGATATATTAACAAATTATTTGTGGAATGTGAAATATAATAGGCGCCTAAATACCAAATAATAAATATTGCTAGTTCTTCAAAATTTGACTATGTACTATAATTTTTCAATTAAATATTGATATTATATGTATTATAGAGGTTTAATAAATATGATATAGTACATATTACTCATAAATACCATATTTTGTTATATACATTGTAACAGTATGCGCAGAGAAAATATTTCATTGTTTATAATATTTTGTAAACAATAATTATTAACCATAACTTATTGCAAATATTGTACTAATAATATAGTTTACATAAATAAACATATAATATAAAATAAATAAAAATTATTATATATAACTTTTATGACACATTTTTTTGCCAATTTTTCTTCTCTAAATTTTTATAAAAAGTTAATGTGTTAATTACTAGAAGATTCAGCATGTAATTCTGAGTATAAAAACTTAAAATTCATAAATCATAACTATAAAATATCGCTAATACCTTAATATTATTTGATATCCTTGAATTTTTTCAGTTACAATTTTCAGTACAAAATTTTCATTAAAATTTAATAAATTATACATCAGTAGATTCAGAGTGAATCACTGAATAAAATGATACTAACTACTTGTACTAAAATACTAAATAAATACTACAAATTAGTTATAAGGTTTGGTGAAAGTTTCTCATCATATTCTGTTCTCTGATGTCATCTGTTTCTGCTTTGTCTTCTTTGATTCGTCCCACAGTCTTCGTCTACATGAAAACAACCCCTGAAGTTTAATCCTACGATATTTTATCCCTTAAATAACAGTATTCTTCGCTGGAGAACATCAAACATTTATAATGTTTGACTTTAGTTGGACGTTGTAGTCAGCTGATTTACAAATCTGTAAATAATAAATATAATGTAATAATTATTATTATTATACTTAGTTTCAAAATAATATTTTATTTATAAAAATTGTAGAATGTACATTTCGAGATTTTATCTCATCTTCAGGCACAAATAGTATATGATTATTATTGACGAATGATACATATATACATACCGTATTGTTATAATATATAAAATATTACTATTTCCATTACAAGCTGTAGCATCCTTGCAAAAATGTACATGATGAACCAGAATTGTTTATTACTAAATATGAAATAATTCCTGTCTGAAGATCTACAAAAGAGTTAATAAATTTGTTTTCTACAAAAACCCGATTTTGTAACTAGTTCCATCAAACCGGTTCAATAACCGATTTATAATTGGTTTACTTCCCCAAACCAGTCTTTCCACTTTTGCACAGTTTATTTACCCAGAACTTTTGGAAAACTGGATTACAGTGTCTGAAATATAATATATTTGCATATCCATTGTTTAAACAAATGTTTTCTTATCAGATATCACCTTGTAATAAGACAAAAATGGTCAAAATTAGTTTATTTTCTAATCTTGTGCATTTGTTTATGCATTATTATCAGCTGTCATTTATTAGAGGTTATAAACATTGTTAATAACAATTAATAAAATACAACTTGTTAATGATTTTTAATGCATACAGTTACAAGTTATATTCAAAAAAAATATTTAAACAAATGTATTTTAATTTATAAAATTGTTAGATTTTTCCTAGAGATGGCTGAAGCTATATTGATTTAGGCTGATCTGATAAAGTATTTATTGATTTATCGATTTTCTCGATAATACAAGCTTTTCAAAAAAAAAAAAAATCGAAAAAATAATCAATATTAAAAATTATAAACAATTCCGAATGTTATAATATCTGAATAAAAACAATCTATAATATATATTTTATTGTTGTGTTGTAAGTATGTAGTTGTATCGTGTAAATGAGAGAAAATACATACTATCGACAAATCAGTTGACCAATCAGTTTCAAACAAAGGTTCACGTGATCGCAGCAGCAAGAAAATTGTTTAAATAAATACCAATTATTATACTTATATTTTTTAAACAAATTAATCAATAAAATATTGATTTATACACGATTTTATGTTTATTTATTTTATTATTATTGTGTATATCTTTTAAAATAATTACTAATATTTAAATTAAACTAATGTACGTATTTATGTGTAGTTTACCATAACAAATCTAATCAGGCCTTCACGTTTTTTGAAAGAATGGGGTCCTTCGCCATAATAAAATAGTTATTTATGTAACAATTGTGTAAAGTAGTACTTTTTTCGTCGAGTGCGAAAATTAGTATGAGATAAAAAATACTATTTACCCACGAGTTGCATACAATGTTTTTCCTACAACCGAAATGTTAGTGTTATTTCTAATAATACTGAGTGTGAGTATATAGGCATGTTCAAATATTGTTAGTGGTGGTTAAAAAGTAAATTAACCGATTATGCATGTTGCCTAGCAACGTATTTACTTTTCACGCACTAGTGCTTGAAAAAATGACACTTTACATATTGTAAAGAGTGCGTAAAGTATACTCTTTGTACTTAAAGTACAAAATAAATAACGATTAAGATGAAAAAAAAACTTTTTTTTAATAATTAGGAGATATTTGAAATTTATTGTCAGTGTTACTGTGACGTTACACTATTGCCATCTTTCTCTCGACGACTAGAGTCCGTACAAGCTAACTTCAAGCCACCTACGTCATCAATCGTCAGGTGCGCGGCAAGGGGAGAGAGTGTGACGTAGACGTCCATCGTTGGCTGCAGTCGATTCCATAGACTCGTCAGATTTGTATAAAACTGGGGGCTAATTACGTTCCGTAATAAAGCTTGCGCTTGAGACGCGTGGCAAGCGCTTGGCGTTCGGACTAATATTCCGCTTGTCCATTTTTGTTGGAGGCGTGGTCTGCAGAGCTCAGTCATGAGGGAGCTGGCTTGAAGTTAGCTTGTACGGACTCTACTATAGAGTTTGATGCGAAGCGAGAGAAAGGTAGGAGTATCGCCGTGACGTCATATTGACATTAAAAATCAAATGCAATTAAACTAAAGACAATTACGACATTTTAATACTACGAACTGCTTTCAATTAAAATAATAAAAAATTACGATGTAGGACCCTATTGGTGACCTATATTTTTGGAAGGTACTGGATAGTGCTTTCTTTTGAGTAATACCTTCGTGACATTTTATCCTATCTTATATTTAATATTTGCTCATATTTCAAATAATATGATTAGAGTATGTATAGTCTTGTATCTCATACCCCGTACCTGGGTTTAATTAATTAGTTCTCTACCGCATTGCCACGACGCAAATAAACAAGCTACGATGCAGGGGTTGACCCAAGAGGCAACGCGAAGCGAACACTAGTATGTTAGCCCGATGCTCTACAAAAATTCACCACCGGTATATCCGAAACAACCTCTTACTGTACAGGATTAAATGAGACCCTTTACTTTACCAACACTCAGCATTTACTCTAAGTGACACTACTAAAAAAACATCACATATTTATTACTTTTTATTGTTCAAACAATAAAATGCTTTTATATATAAAATGTAGTACGTACAACCACTTTTGCCCGTATTGTAGGTAAATAGGATAGGGTTTGAAACTCACTCATCAAAATTCATTCAAAACATTAATTTAAAAATATAACTATAACAACTATAACTATTACTTATTTCTGGGTTCCAATCTGTTTCCATTCGCAAATTTCAGCAGTGACAATACAGGGTGTTTCACGGATACGGGACACCTCGATTATTTTATTATTATTATTATTACTATTATTATTATTATTATTATTATTATTATTATTATTGCGAATAGAAGAAAATCATTCAAATAAAAGTTGTAGTAGATAGAAGAGGACATTCACTTACTGAAGAAAAAAATACCTATGAAAATAAAATTTATTTCAATTTCACTTAGAATTTTGCTCAATATTTTTGTTAAAAAGGTTGAATTCAGGAAAAAATACTCTATCAAATGGGCCTTATATACAACGTAAATAACTCGTTTATTTCAAAAAATTGTACATAAACAATATTACCTTATTGGAAAGAGAAAAAAAAATACTCTTTCCAATAAGATAATAAAAAATATATAGTTTCATTTAAAAAATATATTCTATCCAAATTTTGGGAGAGAGTCGACCGCTCTACGTAACTGGTGTCTAGATATAAATTTCCATACAGCAAGATCATATCTAACTTTTCTTCATTTGTCAAGTTATTGACCACAGAAAACTTTACGGGAGAAATTATTAAACGTCAAACAAACAAAGAATCAATTGTTTTCATGGCTTACTTGGCTAAATAAACTGATAAAACAGTTTACAATTTTTTTATTTTTAATCGTAAATAACTCGTTTATTTGAAAAATTGTACATAAACAACATTACCTTATTGGAAAGAGAAAAAAATACTCTTTCCAATAAGATAATAAAAAATATATAGTTTCATTTAAAAAATATATTCTATCCAAATTTTGGGAGAGAGTCGACCGCTCTACGTAACTGGTGTCTAGATATAAATTTCCATACAGCAAGATCATATCTAACTTTTCTTCATTTGTCAAGTTATTGACCACAGAAAACTTTACGGGAGAAATTATTAAACGTCAAACAAACAAAGAATCAATTGTTTTCATGGCTTACTTGGCTAAATAAACTGATAAAACAGTTTACAATTTTTTTATTTTTAATCGTAAATAACTCGTTTATTTGAAAAATTGTACATAAACAACATTACCTTATTGGAAAGAGAAAAAAATACTCTTTCCAATAAGATAATAAAAAGTTTATGGTTCTATTTAAAAAATATATATTTTGTCCCAAATTTTGAGAACCGCTGACACAATTTTTATTTTGTCTACATGACCAATTTTCTAATATAAAATGGCACAATTTTGCTCATTTAACCAACCTTGTATCTCTTCAAATAAAAAAAAAATAACTTTATGTAATAGTTGAGAACCACTGATTCAAAAAAATTGTGAAACAAATGAATGTTCCTTTGATCTACTACAAGTTTTATTGGAATGATTTTCTTCTACTCCCAATAATAAAAAAAAAATATCCAGTTGTTCAGTATCCGTGAAATAACCTGTATATACCTCTGAAGACGTTTTAAACAGAATAATGATTATTGTTAACACTATAAAGTCAAACAAGCAAAAAATAAGCTGTTAATGTTATTACGGAGATATTTATAAATGTTGATGATTATTCATTAATGGAGGAATGTCATAGTAGAATGATAGTGGTGTGTGGTAAACCTTGCACTTTAGGATTTTATTTTTTCTTTCAAAAATTACAGGATTCGAAATTTATAAATAAATAAATATATCATGACGGCATTTTACCCATTTCTAAGTATGTCAATCTGCTTCTGTTGTTAACGATATATCTACCGTTGAAGCAGTTTATCGAGCGTTACTTCACGGACACTTTGGTTTTTTTTTTTATTATTATTATTATTATTATTAATTTGCTAATAATTTTCAAGTTTCGATTTTGATATCCGTCGAAATCGATTCTGGGCCGTCATAATTGCAACCGATCACCTACTGTACAAAGCCACTTGACCCTATGCAAAAAAATTATAAATAATGTATGGTATTTTATTGGAATTGATAAATATTTATCGGAGAGAGGTTGGGCGATAATAATAAAAAAAACAATGTTTTAAATTCACAAAGAAAAGCTTTATTGTTGCACGCACTATATAGGTACACTATACACGATCCCAAACACAAATCACCACACAGACACGTAGCAATCCCGAGGTTGGCTAAAGAAAAAAAAAAAAGGAACACCTTGTACCAAAACAAGGGACACAAAATAACTCAACTCCACTCTTCTACCACACACAGCTTTTATAGCCATCCCACCTCGATTTTGCTAGTGTAATTAAATTATTAAATACACTCGTGTCAATACTTAACAAAAATAATAATGATTGAATAATAATAATAATAATGATCAGTTAATAACTGCTAATAAATGTTGACTGACGTGACGTAACTGGACTCGACGTGTCCAAAACATCTCCGACACGGCCATCCTGACCTATCACACGTCCTCGTGTGATTTAGGATATCTCTGAGAAAAAAAAACAATCTAATGAGTATAGTCTCGGCCTATTCCTGACTTCACGAGTACATAGTGGGAATAGAAAATTCATTTCTATATTCAAGAAATTATATCTGCATATCATATCTGTGCCAACTGCACTATGATCATGCCTACTCAAACTGCATATCATATCTGTGCCAACTGCACTATGATCATGCCTACTCAAACTGCATATCATATCTGTGCCAACTGCACTATGATCATGCCTACTGTGGTCACCAATCATTCATCATTAATACGTTCAATGAATGTCATAATATCGTACCTGAGGATGAGGAAGTATCAGCATTATCCTCTGTTCCCCACTGAGAGCAGTCTAAACCCTGTGGCATAGGGCGCAGACGATCGTGAGAATATTTCAGTATACGATTCCCTCGCATTGGTGCTAACCTATATCTATTCCCTTCAAGGATTTCAATGACTCTCATTGGCCCTCGAAACTTAGGGTCCAACTTAGTCTGATTGCGCTCTTCATTTTTGAGCAAAACCAAATCATTTATTTTAAAGGGTTGAATTTTTGCTTTCCCCAAGTCGAATCTCTCTTTATCATATACAGCCCTACTATTCATAGCATGCAAAGCTTTCGTACGTAATTCTTCCAAATTTAATTCCATATCGTTATTTTGTGCCATTAAGCCAAATGGTCGCGCTACTTTTCCAATGAGTAGTTCTAATGCACTAAACCCAGTTACTTTATGTTTAGTGGAGTTTATGGCTAGCTGCACTTCATGTATGTTATCTATCCAGGATTTATTGGGGTCAGATTCGACTGCGGTGAATAAAGACTTCAATACACTCATAATTCGTTCTACTTGGCCATTTGCTTTACAACTGCCTGTTGCGATAAAATGTAAATCTATATTCTGCTCTGCACAATAACGTCTGAAATCATTGCTGTCAAAACATCGTCCTTGATCTGCTATGAGTCTATTTGGAATTCCAAATAAAGAGATGTTTTCACGTAAAGCTAATATGCTAGAGCGAGCATCGATATAGTTTGATCTTCTTAAAGTAATAAATTTAGTAAAAGCGTCGATGGTCACGAAAATATATTCTTTCTGTTCTTTTTTCCCACTCAGCTTGCCTGTAACATCCATGTGTATCGTATGCCAAGGGATTGGTGTCTTTGGTATAGGGTGCAATCCTACTTGTGTCTTACCGGACTGTGTTTTAGACATTTTGCAAGTTACGCAGTTATTTACAAATTGACGAACATATTTAGACATATTTCCGAACCAATAAAAGTCATAGAGTTTGTCTAACGTTTTTTCCCATCCCAAATGCATTACTGATTCATGAACGTTGTTGATCACTGACCAAATGAATGCTTTAGGGATTACCGGTAGTTTTAAAGTTCTACCATTTCTTTGTATTTCACGATATAACAAATTATTTTGGAGTTTATAAGTTTGTAACACGTTGTCAATAATAGTCTGTGGATTCTTTAATTTTAACACAATAGTAGAAATTTCAGGATCTTTCGATTGTTCTGCTATTAACCAGTCTTGTGAAATTTGTATTTGTTCAATCCGTTTAACAAGAGTTTTGGGCTCCTTTTTACTTTCAACAGGTAAATGGTTCCTCGAAAAGAAATCTACATGACTCATACGTTTTCCCTGTTGGTAGATGATATCGAAATCAAATGTTTGCAAGTACATCCACCAACGGTGTACTCTTGGAGTCAGCTCAAGTTTGTTCCTCGATGACTTGAGAGAGTTGCAGTCGGTTACCACTAAGAATTTGCGCCCGAATAAATAGTGTCGAAAATGTTTCGTAGCATTCACGACAGCTAGGGTTTCTAGTTCATACGAGTGGTATTTAGATTCCGTTTCAGATGTTTTCTTGCTAAAATATTCTACAGGGTATAATTTATTATCAATTTTATGAAACAGAATGGCTCCATAACCTTCACTGCTGGCATCAGTATGCAGTTCTATTGGCAGATTAGCATTAAAAATAGTCAATACCGGTTCTTTTGTTAAATTTGAAATAAGTGTCTGGCGAGCTTTTTCATGATTATCATTCCAATTAAATTCATTAGTTTTACATAGCAATTTATACAATGGCGAGGCTATTAGTGAAAAATTTGGAATGAACTGACGGAAATAGGAACTCATTCCAATAAACTGTCGTAATTGTTTTACAGTTTTAGGCGGAGGTAAATGTGTCAAAGCTTTAAGTTTATTAGGGTTGGGCCTAATTTCTCCTGCACAGATTTCATACCCCAGGTATTGAACTTTAGTTTTGAGAAATGAACACTTAGTAATATTAAACGAAAAACCCGTATCAGTTAAAACTTGAAGAACTTTTTCTAGATTGGAGAAACCTTCTGAGATTGTTTTGGAATAGATCATAACATCGTCCATATAGACTATTACACACGAGTTTATTAGGTCTCCTAAAGCTGATACGATTGCTCTTTGATAAACTGAAGGTGCCGTTTTCAACCCGAAAGGCATAGCTAAATATTCGTACTGGCCTTCTGGGGTGATGAAGGCAGTCTTTTCAATAGAATTTTCATGGACCGGAATTTGATGGAAGCCGCTCGCCATATCTAAACTAGTGAAATAATGTGCATCTTTTAATTTAGAGATTAATTCGGAAATTATCGGCAAAGGATACCTGTCTGCTATTGTATTTGAATTTAATTCTCTATAGTCTACACACATTCTAGATGTACCGTCTTTTTTTTGAACTAACACTATCGGACTAGAAAAGGGAGACTTGCTAGGTCGGATAATTTTGGCTTTTAATAAATCTGAATTTTTTTTTCGAATGATCTCTTTTTCAGACTCACTCATGCGATACGGTCTTCTTTGTACGACTTTATTTGGATCATTTAGTCTAATTTCTAGAGTACCAGTACTAACGTGTTTTTCTGGATAGGCCACAATAAATGAGGGTTTAAATTTTTGTAATATTGTTAACAAAACTTGTCTTTCCGAATCAGCCAAGTCAGTTTGAACTTTATTTTCCCAATCGTTAAGGACATTTGTTTTTAACGTACAAACAGCATTAATTTTACTAAGTGTTACAGAAGCATTTGTTAATTGAACCGAAAAACCAGGCAAAATCTCTCTACCAATCAATATGTCTGAACTAAGATATTTGTCAGGCAACACATGAAAATTAATTTCAATAAGAAAATTACTGATAACAACTTTTGTAAGAATCTGTATCGTGCTATAAATAGCATCTTGGCCTATTCCGATCAACATTACAGTTTCAAAATTACGTTTACCGGAGAACTTCGAGGCTAAACTTTCCCTAATTAATGAACATTCTGACCCCGAATCAAAAGTAAACGGAATAATCTCACCTTTGTGTTCGAGTTGTCCCGTAGGTTGCTTTACAGCACAAATTTCAACCCTTCTAACGGTGCCTTCTTTCTTTACATTTTCATTCTTTTTGCAGTTGGAGGCATAGTGACCATGTCCTTTGCACTTGAAACATTGAATGTTCTTCACAGAAGGTTGTGATCGGCAGTCATTCTTCTTGTGACCACGCTTTCCACACTTGTGGCACACAATATTAGAATCTAGTCGGGGTTTCTTACTGTCTGCTCTATCTTCAGAGTCGTGAGGTTTTCGTTTGAGTATTACTCTCAATTCTTGTTGTAATTGATTCCTGTTCTTAATTTCAGTCGTATATGCCAGTCGTTTTATTCGATGGTCGAAGTCTGCCAAATGTGCCATAGCTAACGCGACACCAATCTGTTCAGGATCAGCTTGTTGCCATCTCATTGTAAAGGAAGTCAAGAATTTACTGGCGTAGACGGAAAAAGGTTCTCCTTCTTTGGGCTTACCATGCAATAACTTTAGCATTGCCGCGGCATCGGTTTCTTCTTCTTCGTACTTTGACAAGAATAGATCTTGGAACTGTTCCCATGTCATATCTTTGAAGCAGATTTGAGAGAACCATACGGACGCGGACCCTTGCATAACTTTACTAAGTAGTATCATCAATGCACTTCCTGAAATTGATTTTCCCTCCATACATAGGTTAGCAGTGTTACACCATGCTTTGGCGCTCTGAGAAGATCTATCTGGGTTAAAAATAGGCAATGACATAGAGTCATCTTTCTGCGAGGGGTTTATTTTCTTTATCATTTCCATAATGACTTTCTGCCAACCTTCATCAGGACTGCTTCTCGTCTCTTGCGGTGAATCCATTTATTTTTTTGGTTATCCCACTTCTGATATCGGAGAGAGGTTGGGCGATAATAATAAAAAAAACAATGTTTTAAATTCACAAAGAAAAGCTTTATTGTTGCACGCACTATATAGGTACACTATACACGATCCCAAACACAAATCACCACACAGACACGTAGCAATCCCGAGGTTGGCTAAAGAAAAAAAAAAGGAACACCTTGTACCAAAACAAGGGACACAAAATAACTCAACTCCACTCTTCTACCACACACAGCTTTTATAGCCATCCCACCTCGATTTTGCTAGTGTAATTAAATTATTAAATACACTCGTGTCAATACTTAACAAAAATAATAATGATTGAATAATAATAATAATGATCAGTTAATAACTGCTAATAAATGTTGACTGACGTGACGTAACTGGACTCGACGTGTCCAAAACATCTCCGACATATTTAAAATACTGGAAATTTTAAACAAGAGTAAACGTTGAAATAGTTAATTATATGAGCTATTTCTTTACGTTCAATTATAAATTTAGGATTTGAGCGGTATAACTCACAAAAAATAGAATTAATTAAATCTGATTGATATGTCTTGCCAAATGGATAAGGGCGCGTAAAAAGGACGTGTGCCGTGCGCGTAATTCTGTTACACGCGAATGCTCCTTTCTTTTCTTTTTTCTATTTCACCGGTTCCGTTTTTCTGATATCGGAAGTTCCGTTTCCCGTACTGCAGCCTGCATCAAGCTCGTTTATTGTTATACACCTCACGTAACAAATACAACAAAATATGCAATGCATGGAAAACTAACCTCGCTCTGTAAGTGATGGAATATGAAGGATTTAAATCCACCCTCAGTAAAGAACAGTACTTCACCTTATTTTGGGCGTAGGAAATAGAAAAATACTCATAAGTTCTGTATTTGTAAATATGAATTATTTTACTTAGGGCTGGTTTATGATGAATTTAATTTATAAATTTACATTTAGAAATTTTGATTTAAAATTTACAATTTTCTTTCTGGTTTATGTTCGATTTTAAAATTCTGGATCTGACCAATCAGCATCCGTCACGTGACTTGTTATTTGACTTTTCCCTAGTTGTCACTTCAGATTTTAGGTTACAAATATATTTTAGCCCTGAATTTGTTAGACGCTAATGAACAAGATTATTCTTTAATAATATTGGGAATGTTTATTTTTTTTACTATTGTTGATTTATATAGTACAGAAATAAAACAAACACAAACTTAAAAACCGTAGTTGGTCGGTCTGTTAGGCCGTGGTTAGGCCTATGAACACATTGATTTTTTAACGGGCAGTATCATAGTTTGTTTCTGAAAGTGTAATAAGATCATTCTTGAAATATACTCGTATGAGTGTACATATATTTAATTCCTTGCCACCCCTCGTTGCATTGAAATTGAAACTACGCAAATGTTTTATTTTTGTACAATTTATTTGCTTTGTCGTACAAATTACGATGTTCGCGAATACTGATTATCAACAAAAAACAAAATATCAATTTGTTCATGTGATTCCAGGTTCAAAATGTCAACAATTCACAAACAGAAAAGAAAGTTGACAGATGAAGCAAAGTTATACCTTACCGCCATGTTTAATAGTTCTCTCTTGTGATTGGTCGAATTTGAAATTTACATTTGAAAATATAAAATATAGTTATATTCCAAATCTAAATTTCAAATTTCTAAATTTGTAAATCGTTCATTAACCATCGTATACGTTTTACGTGAGTTTATATTTTAAAATTATAAATTGTAAATTTGTAAATTAAATTCATCATGAACCAGACCTTACGAATTGAATAACCCCACGCATAGGCAACTTGTACATCATTTACCTAAAAAATTTATACTGCATATATACCTACAACCAGATTTACTATAATTTAAAATAATCCTTATAGGGAATATAGGAAATATCTGACCTCGGATTCGTGTTTAACACTTTTGAAATTCTAAACTAGTCAACGGAGCATAACGCACATTTTTAATTTACTATTTACACTAACAGTATTTTTCATATTAAAATTATTCCAATGCAAAATAAATAAAATAAAATTGTTGTACATTTTGTGTTTGTTAAGTAATTGTAACAATAATTTTAAAGTGCATCCTTTCTTGATGTAAAAAGTAAGACCGGTTAGTGTTCTACCTAGGGAGTAAACGGCATGTCTTATTTATTGCATTTTAGATGCAAACTTCAGGGTACTTGTGCTCAGCAAAGTTCATATCTTGTTTGTTTATGAATATTTTATATATTTAGCATATGTCCACAACGTATCTTCTGGTCTAAGTTATAAGGATTATCACACTTTTCTACGCTTATCAAAATAAAGTATTACATTGTAATAGCTTTAAAAGTACACTAACTTATACTAACACTAACATATTGTTAAGAAACTCTAACTTAAAAGCATGTAATATTCATAAGTTTATTATATTGAGAGCTTGATCGTTATTTGATCTAGAGAGCGAAGTTTTAATATGAATACATATTTACTTCCATTTTTCTAGAAGACACTAGTTCTTAATTAAAAGTTATCAATCTTCAATTTTAGTATTTTACTTTTGACAATACCATTAAATATTTTGACAGATCACTACAGAAAAACGGAAAAAATACAATACGAACTATTTATAGAAACGATTTGGAAAAAAATGAGAGAGGTGTAGTAGTTTTTGTAAAAAAAAAAATGATTTAATAGCGCACAGTATCGGGGAAGTAATTATAGTCAGTTGAGTTTGAAACTCAATAACTTAAAAAAAATTTAAAATGTGAAACGCACTTTCATTTATAGACTATATGCAGTTTTTATATAAAATATTCATAAATTTTTATTTAAAAATGATTAGTTTAATTTCATTACTTTAAAATTTAATATAAAAAAATATTAAAATTTCATTTTGAGTCAACATACCAAATTTTAGATCTAAGTTAATAATAGAGGCTGAGATCTAACATTTTTACTTTTTTAATTATAAACAAATCGAAAAAAATAACGTTTAAATTATTCTCAAAGCTCATGGCGACAAAATATTAAAATTTGATTTTTTCTGTTCATATTGGTATTAGACATAAATGAAGTTGAGCAATTCTTCATTTTTCATACACCTTTACATCCCTTGAAAAAATGTAACTTTCACTTATAAGGCATTTGACCTTGAATGAAAAAATTTTTTTCCAAGTACCAACTTTACATAATTTATTTTCTTTTTGTATTTATAAGAATTATAAAATTTTGTTGGGGGGGGGGGGGGGGGGGGGGGTCAAATTTGACATCTACCCCGGGCGGCAAAACCCTACGCTACGCCACTGCCGATAACATAACATTAGTTGTTTTACTTGGAAACACTGTTGGTTTGTTAACCAACCACTATTCCAGTAAAAAAAAAATTACATCGTATGCGGCTCATTTGAAGTCATTTAATAATGAATACGTACATACAGAAATTAGATTTGCAATGTAAAAATTATTTAGTGTTCAAAGTCTTTGTGAATGTTACTAAATGGAATTTGAATTTGAGGACCAAGAACGGAACTTAAACGCGTTTTATATTCGATTAGTCGAATAAATTAACACGGAATTGGACCAGGACGCGTTGCTTAAATTGTTAAACAAATTGTCGGGCGTATGCCTCGTATCTTCATTCGTTGCTTTGGCTTCATTCTCCCGCCTTCCCCAAATTCATAATTTTAACTTTAACCACTTCTCTGAGAATTCACCTAGTTTATAGACACGTGTACAGTCGTGGTTGCGGCTACGGCGAATGTTTTCTTCTCTCCATACAAAAGGTGGAATTATGTCAATATGACCTAGGTCACGCTATCACGCTGTGAAATACATATTTTTGCTAAAGTTAATTAATTTGCTTCTACTCTCTTTGTTGTTTGTTAAATATATAAAAATAGCACTAATATCCCTTTGAATGGGTCCGGCATTTAAAAATAAGTTGCATATTTTTTGTCAAATTATAAAAATATAACTAATAATTATATACCAAAATTTTATTAAAATACAAAACTTTTCATTCATTATTTCAATTAAATTGATAGAGCATCATAATACAAGCCTAGGCTCATAATACTGTGAAAAAAAAGTTGGCAATACTTGAAATTGGTAAGATTGATACCTAAATTTATTTCCTGTTTTTATCACTGTTGACAGTGACATTTAAAATTTTAAATTTGGGTATATTTACAATTTTTTATTAAAATGGTTGTTGTTTCCCTTACCCACGTACTTTTATTTCTTACATTACCCATAAGCAATAATCTAAAACATTTCAATCAAAATCCTATTAGCTGCCAGCCCCCACCTCTGACATAACCTATTTGTATTTATTGTCAAAATCACATGTCAACTAGTATTTCCGCTTTCACCTGGTGTTCTGTAAACTGTGGAATAAAAAGATTTCCAGAATTGTATTGCGAACTGCATCATTTCTTTTTGATCACTCTGTAGTTCGGCCGGCTTAAATTTTCAGCAAATTATAAAACTTACACAAATGGAAAGAAATATCTACAAAATTCTTTCGACTACTTTAAATATAGACTTAAAACTAAAAAACAAACTGTGGGCTTTGATCTTTACTTTTGGCACAATAAAAAACAAATTCGTAAAATTCCAGTACGTACAGTAAAATCTACCCTGCAAGACAAACGGGACAATACTGTGTAACAAAACGAAATTCGGCGGCATTATTATTTTAATTTTTTTTTTTTTTTTTTTTCAAGTTGTTAAAAGTTTCTACGTGCCAACCGTCACAGCAGGTTTATAACTAGAGATGCATTCGGGCCGGGCCGGACCGGGCTTTGAGGTTTGGATCGACTCGGCCCGAAAATAAAAATTGCCAGCCCGATTTGAAGATCGACTCGACAAAAAATTAGCTGTCCCGGCTCGAAAATTGACTCGAAATCGGGTCGGACTTCGGGCCGGGTCGGGCCAAAGCTCGAAATTGGGTGCATCCGACATTCCTAATTTTTTTCGTGTCAAATTTATAAAAAAAAACCTCTACATCCTTATAACTTTCGACATTAGTTAACATAAGTTGTTAAAAAAAGAGACACTTCTAGTGTAAGTTTGTTATAAAAATTACAGACTTACGAGTATTTAACACTTTGTTTCCCAGAGGCGCTCGAAAATTTCAACTGTTTCACAAATCTTATACAAAAATATATTATTTACATAAGGATTAAAAAAATCCTTATAAAAAATCTAACTTTATTTCTACTCAAAATTAAGACAAGAAATCATTATAGTAGAAATAAAAATCACTGTTATTTAAGTATACGAATAGTAACAAATAAATAAATATATCATCACGGCATATTACCCATTTCTGGGTGTGCCAGTATCTACAACACATGTAGACATCGGGAATGATGACGATATATTTTACCGTGTGGGCGTCACCTCACGGGCACTCATAGCTGGTGTGGAGAGTGCACCACACAGATCTCTTTTGTGTCATTTAAAATTGTAAATATTTGCCGTCTGTCGGGATCGAACCCGGTTCCCCCGGGTCCGCGACCAGACAATACAATAGTAACAATAGTAATAATAACATGACAATATCATTATTATACTTTAATGAATACCTAACCTTGAATTTTTGAAGTAAAATAACATTTTTATTATTAAGATGTGAAGTATGTTGTTATTAAATCATTTTGACCCTTTCGACTTCATCCATTTTCATTAAAATATTAAGGAAACTGTGCATTTCATTGAAATATAAGATTTTTCGGGCCGGCCCGAAAAGCTCGAATTTTCGGGTCGGGCCAAAATCAAAAGTCCGACTCGCCTCAATTTTTGCAAATGATTAATCCGATTCGGCCCGATAAAAAACATCTTCGGCCCGGCTCGATGATCGACTCGAAATCGAGGCGGGCTTCGGGCCGGGCCGGGCCAAAGCTCGAGATCGAGTGCATCTCTATTTATAACACATTGCCATAGATGTTGGAAATTCCATTCAGCTATAAATCCAAAGAGAAACCTTTCCCTAAATTTTGTTTTCGTCAAAAATTGTAAGAAATTATCCTTGAAGAAAGCTTATTTCTCTATTTTTGCGTTTTTCTGCCAACTCGGAGAAGGCCTAGGTAGAGGATAAATACACGTTATAGACGTTTGTCCAGAATAACGCACATGAGAAGTAGGACCAATGTGGGTGGACGAGACACCCCCAGAGTAAAATAATACAAAGACGGAGGGTGGAAATCGGATCAGGGTGGGTGGAAGTAAAGGTGAGGTAATTTTGTTAAAACGGTTATCTGTAGACATTATTATTATAAATTTTTATTGTAAAACTAATTCTATTTTTGGGTTCGTTCGATTTAATATTAAGAATTTCCCTTGATTATTTTGCCTTGCCCTTCGAACATACCGAAGTTATTGTTGTTATTCTATATTTCATATAAATTACATTCGATCATCCTTTTGTATTAATTACCTAAATTGCAAATTAGGTTTTATGGTTATTTACCAATAAATATCATTATATTTTGTTTTATATTTTTATTCTTGTGACGGAACCGTCCTGTCACAACTGTAACACAAGAATGTGCAGAGTTTGTGGCAGGGACCCGAACCGTAATGAAACCTTAACTGATATTTGACTTTTTATAAAACCTTAACCGAAAACCTCACAAAAATTTGACTTTTTATAAAACCTTAACAGAAAACCGTAACCTATATTTTATTTCTTCAAATATGGAAACCAAAAACCGATACGAAAAATATATTTATTCTGTAACCGAATAAAACATAACCGAACCAAAATAATATCGGTAATTTAAAGAAACATATAAAAAAAATAATTACAGATTATCATTAGTTTATTTTTAATGATATTGTTATTTTCCTTATTTTTACTCATTTTTGTAATTTACATAGTTCAGAAAGCATATTAAACCACATTTTTTAAATTGTGTCAAAAACAACTACAACTCCCATAAAAAATTAATTATCTAATCCGAAAATAATTGAATATTTTTTTTTTTAGAATTTAATTAATAGATACATATAGAATCAAAATAAATAATATGATCTGTAATTCATTTTTTCATTTGTTTCTTAATAAATTTCGTTTTTTTACCTCAAAAAATTAATAATTCATGTTTTAACAAAAAAATGTATACTTGGTATACATTTTTGGATAGCTTATAAAATAAGGAAAAATATGAGTCTATTTTCAATAAATGTTCCCCTATTTAAAAAATATTATGTTTGTGTTATATCTCGAGAATTATTAAGTTGAAAAAAATCTAATTACACCACGTTATTCTACGTAAAAACAGTATAAAAGTTATATAAACATTTTTTTTCTTTATATTTTATAATAAGCGAGATGTGAGGTATTTTCAAAATAGGTGAAAATCAAGTTTTAGCCTGTAACTCAAAAACAAAAGACGATAGAAAATTCCTGTGGTGCCTATTAAAGTTGTCTCAAAAAAATTGATGTATACATAATAAAAAAGTTTTTCATATAAGGAACACGAATTTGTTCCGCCTGTACAATGGCGATACTTGGTGAAACTGTTCTAATATAAATTTTTTTAAATCGTACTTGATAATAATAAACTATCCAAGATGTAAAGGAGAATTATGTGCCTGTGAGCATGGCAAAAAATAAAAATAGTTAATTTTTAATTTGAGCTTAACCGAAACCGAAAAAAAACACCGTAACGGTTACCAATATATTTTCAAAAAACCGTTACCGATAACCGAAACCAAATTTTTATTAATGTAAAAATCGTTAACCGTAATCGAACCCTAATATTTTTTTAATAAATGCGATACATTTTAAATTAGACGAAAGAAATTTATATAAATTTCTCACCAATTGCGTGGTTTTTATAATATGTTTGTTGATAATGTAAACCAGCCGAAATATTATGAGGGTGGGCTCGTAGACATAGAAAGGTCGTGGGTTCAAGTCCCGTACAAAATAAGTATATAAAAACGTTTTATAATGCTGAATTTATTTTGTAATCGTTGAATCTGTTTTGGTGGCATAATAGAGTGAATTGTATAGTTTTTAAGATATGGTAATGTATGCAAGATGACTATGTATTATGAGCAATGATAGAACAATAGTGGGAGGGTTGATGACATGCATTATTCCGTGAGGGAATTAGACAACGGCAGCACATCACACATGCAGCTAAGTGGGACATCATATTGCGTCAGCGTAGATGCGTTCCCTCTGATCCCAGAGATTTGACATATTAGGAATTAGATGTTTTAGGACACGTTGGATTCTCGTACGTTAAGTCTCATCGGCTGTTCGGTTCAACGTTTTTTCACTTATCAACCCAAATCTTCTTCCCGTTTCCAAGATAGGCTTCGCCACTTGAGCCTCGTGAAACACTCCGCTACTCTTAACATTTCATCCTCCCTTCTACACTCATTTACATATTGTTTCCAACACTCAAAACTTCACGACCGCATTCGAAACAACATCGCAATAATAATAATACAAACTTTAAACAAAACACGAGCACGGCTTTCCCTTTTTTATGAAGAATATTTATTATGAGATGATGACTTCTGGAAATCGTCCTCATTAGTAAAATATTTATTAAGTACCGAACTCCAATAGGTAAAAAATCTTGATGTTACCTTCATAAGCATATGTAAAAATGTTCGAAGGGTTGGTGGTGGGAAGGGGTATAAGAATTAGGAGTGGAGAGGTCAGGGCCGGCTCGTGGGGAAAGCACATTAGGCACAGGCCTAGGGCGGCAAGATATTAGGGGCGCCAAAAGTGAAAACTGAATATGACAAATCATGCATTATTTTTATTAGCGAAAAAAAATGATTTCTCGTATTCAAAATTATTTTTGTATTAAATTGACTTAAATAACAATGATATCTACCGCATTCTCTCGTTGAAGAGAGACCATGTGGAGCGCATGGCGCATGCGAACAAATATTTGGCGGGACAGGTATGAAAACTGAAAACAATGCATAATATTAGGTTATGGTTCATTGTAATCAATAAAACTATATCTGTATTTATTTTTGGTGACTGCAATAGTTATAAACTAAATTTTTTTATTTACTTACTGAGAAAAGGTAGGAACACTATGTTTACCTCATTTTAGGTTATGTTAAATTACTTTTAGACATGTCAGAAAAAAAACCTTCGGGAGCTGAATTTAGAAAAAGAAATGCATTACATAAATTTTTAAAAAATATATTTTAGATACATCGCTACCTACTATTTTTATAGCATTATATATTTTACTAACGTTGCCAATAAGTGTAGAGGGAGGAGAACGAAGTTTCTCCAAAATAAAGTTAATAAAAACATACCTGCGGTCAACAATATCGCGAGAGGTTGGCGGTTTAGCAACTGTATTCATTAAACACGAACTTGCGCGGGATTTAAATTCGGAAGAATTAATAAAAGAATTTTGCTGTAATTAAAGCTCGAAAAACAAAATTTTAAATGTTATTCATTACAAAGATACTCTTGTTGTTTGTTTTTATTGCAAAGTGTTTACGCAGATTATTTAATAAAATATATTCAATTTACTCGTAGTTACCTATTTTATTTTTTTCCTCTATTCACAGACAACAAAAAAAGTCTTGTAATGAGGGTGGCAAAATTCGGCTGTGCTTAGGGGCGCAAAAATGCTTAGGGCCGGCCCTGGGAGGGGTTGTTGAAGGCTTAGATACAAGAAAGTAAAATAATTATAACTCCTATTAAAAAAATTAAGAAAGTGGTAAGTCGTAAAGCAAATTGGCACACCTGGCAATGGGTAAAATGCCGTGATCATATATTCGCGGACCCATGTTGATTATGTATTTTTCACTCATTTTGGCCTGTATTTCATTCTCAGTTTTTAGCACCCTGTATTTATAATTTATTGAGAAATAAATTGTTTAAAAAGATTAAAGATTTATTCCAGTTAAATTAATCGTATTTATTAGGAAATTTTGGGCTAGACAGCAGATGAGGGTTGGTGTGTGTTCGCATGTCGATGGAGCAACCAGCAAAACGCTCATGTTCAGCGTGTGAACAGCCACAGCCGCCATAGATGAGGACTCCATACATTCTCTACCGCCTTTAGCGAAACATCCGTTTTTTCACGTTGTATTTGTACTGCTCTTCCTACCTCAATTATTTTCCTTTTTAAATTAATAACAAATAAGCACCACCTGTGTTTCCACTATAAGAAAATACACATTATTCCCTGTGCATGTAGTGGTTAACAGATAATTTATAGCATCTTGTAGCGCATTCTACGGTTGCCAAATTACTGTCAAACAGAAGATAAACAACAAACAGGAAATGGCCAGAAAATCAATATTACAATAACACGCGGGTGTATAGATAAGATTAAATATCGTGGTGCAATACACACGCACAGCACACCATCATCAGCACATGCCCTCGTGTGCATGGCTGGCTGCATGGGTGCAAGGCAACCAATCGCAATATTGACCTGGTTCGATGATTCGTGGAAACGCGAACCAACTGTCTCTTTATCTCATGAAATCTAACAATGGAAATGTCAACAATGAAATCATTACATTTATACTTAATCTATTATTTCTATGCGAACTACTGGGGATTCTGCGAACATTTGCAGGAACGGATACCCACCTTTTTTGAGTTATGCCCCCCAAAACTTACATACATCCACTTTTGGGTAAAATTTTCAAAAATCTACTGCTTATACTTTTAAATACAATTCAACGCGCAAATTAATCTCTTTTTATTCCTGAGATATTTACATTCAAATATGCACTGCAAATTTCATTTTTAGGCAGTAACCCAAAAATGGGTGATTATTAGTGCTGTCAAGAACCGGAAAAATTTGGAACCGGGTACCCGGTTCCAAAACTATTCGGGCACCCGGTAGTGGAACCGATCTTCGGTTCCGAGTAATGGAACCGGTCATCGGTTCCGGTTTCGGGTAATGGAACCGATCTACGGTTCCGGTTCCGGGTAATGGAACCGATCTTCGGTTCCGGTTCCGAGTAATAGAACCGATCTTCGGTTCCGGTTCCAGGTAGAGGAACCGGCTCTCTGGAATAGAACTTCAGATTCGGGTTATGGAATCAATGATATTATTCAATTATAATTTTAAATTAGCCTCGCTATTTTTGAGAAATAAACAGATTTTCTGTTTTATATGAGAAATATTATTGAACGATATTCATTTTTTTTATGTAACTTAGTTGCATATAATATAATGTGTAAATAATATTATACCATACGCAGGAGGACGATATTTTTTTTTTAGAAAATGTAACCGCATAAATGCAAATTACACTTTCAGTTTCATATTATATATTTTCAATTTTCATTCAATATGGTTCATTACAGTAGCTTGGCCTTGATTGATGTTCTAAGATATTGCCTACTTACATAATGACAATAGTGACCATAAAATGAAGGGACAAAGCAATAAATATTTCCTAGAATTTCAATGAGCTACTTATACATTCTGCTTTAATCTTTACATTTTGATCTCTCACTTTTGTAATATAAAGGAATATTTCTTAATTTCTAAACTTCAGTTCGATTAAATACATTCAATTTTAAATCCATCATTTTTGTTTAATAGACAATTATATTTTTTGTTTATATGTATCATTTTCTTTACTGCAAATTCACACCAAAGAGTCGGGTAGAGAAATGGGAAAATTCCGTGGTAAAAGTGGAAATACCTGATAATGTATATAAATACAAAATGCAAATTACACATAGCAGAACATAAAATTTTTAATAAATTTTTTTCTTTAAAGTAATAATTTATAATCCATAATTGTCAAAATTTTTCATATTATATGCACACGTGTATTGTTTTGCACATGTATTATTCAATTTTCTTAAAAATATGCAAGAATGCACTTAGTATGCACTTTACATATATTCCGACCTATATTCAAGACTCAATCTGTTCGGGTTCCATAACGGAGAACCGATGAATTTCGGTTCCAGGACCGAGAACCGATGAGATTCGATTCCAGAACCGAGAACAGATGAGTTTCGGTTCCAGGACCGAGAACCGATGAGATTCGATTCCAGAACCGAGAACCGATGAGTTTCGGTTCCAGGACCGAGAACCGATGAGATTCGATTTCAGAACCGAGAACCGGGTAGTTTCGGTTCCAGAACCGAGAACCGGGTAGTTTTGGTTCCAGAACCGGGTAGTTACACATTCAAATAACCGGGTACCCGAGTAATTTTGGAACCGGAACCGAACCGAACCGGAACCGGTTCCCACCACTAGTGATTATACATACCGGGCGATTTCACCATTTAATTCTACGGACAAAAATACATAAGTATACAAATTTTCAAAAGTTTGGAACAAAATCTAAATACCGAGAGTTTTTCTATCAAATACCATAAGCGTCATTGTCATAATTACATTTAAAATGATTGACAATGTATTATCGCGTTTTTTTAACTGAATATAGGGAGTCGTCAAAGTCATCAAACTGTCATCTTTCAAAATGATGTAGGTATACAATAATTGAATAAAAAGTATAAATCATAACATGGTCCAATATGCGTAACACAAGTTTACGATTTATTTGCTGCTACTTTTAATAAGCGATCCAGTCCACCAACTATTAAAAAAAAATGTATAATAATTATAGAATTACAGGATGCGTCAATGGACAGCATTAAAAAAAAAATCCGAACAAGTAAGGTAATTAATAATAATAAATATTAAATTATACAACCTTTCGATCCAGTGTTCAAAAAAAACGTGATTTTACATTGCTGTCAATCTTTTTTTAATGTAACTATGGTAATGACGTACGCCCATGTTCACTGATAAAAAACAACTCCCCGATATGTAAAAAGTGGAATTTGAAAAATTTTGAAGAA
This sequence comes from Ophonus ardosiacus, assembly GCA_943142095.1. Lineage (NCBI taxonomy): Eukaryota > Metazoa > Arthropoda > Insecta > Coleoptera > Carabidae > Ophonus > Ophonus ardosiacus. The sequence goes on along the minus strand of OW964833.1, from coordinate 12,901,932 downwards.
TGAAATTTCATAAATGTGCACGAATTTTTCACAAATCCTTTTTCATTATTTGTATTTAGAGATGCTCGGTTAAATCTGTACAATGGAGTGCTTGTCCTTGTTTCAAAGCGAAAATAGTAAATAAAAAAGAATGATTGTTTCATAAATATATAATTTGAGGTTCGTGCCAATCCCCTTTGTGGGAAATGACGTGATACGTGATTGTACGTATGTATGTTTAATAGAATTACTAATTTATTTCAATGTAAACAGGTATTCGAGCCAATGGTGAAACGATGCGTCCTCCCCGACCCAGACTGGGATTGCCGCAATGACGACCAACTCATTCCCATGATGAAGTACCCCACTACGTCCGAACTGCCTGAAGAGGACATCACAGAAGACGAGCACTTGGCAGCGGATAAAATGGACGAGCTGAACTTAATCATTCCACACGTCATTGAAATTACATCAAACGCAGACCGTATCGATGAAGAGTCAGAAGTGATCACGGACAACATAGACCGACCGATGCCGGCGGTGTCGTCGACCCCGCGTCCCTACCCTGCTTTGTACCAGCCAGCGATGACTCGGGGCCCCTACATCCCAGTCACTGACGTGAACGGCGATCAAATCGCTACGCAAATGAATCGTATCGCAGACCTTGCGCACAGTCTCAAGGCTGTGGCGCAAACAGAGTCCTACAACTTCCTGAGACGGACTGCCACTACTCCTAAACCGCGGCCAATGTACCCCGTTAATGCGCCCCATCTCTCAGAATTTCACTATATCTTGCCAATTCAATTACACAGAATCACCAGTCAAGTAAATACTAAACATGTTTCGCACCCTACACCGGACGAAAGTAATTTAAACTTGTTCGGATCGAATGTTCTGAAACATATCGTTCAACAGAGTGCACATCGAGTAGATCAACAAAACACAGAGAGAGTAGTGTCCGCCTTGTTCAACAAATATTTGGCAAATAAAAGTTTTGTTAAGAAAAATATGACAACTACGTACAAAGCTCAAGTGGTTCTACCTATAGAGGAAGTGGGGGATCATGTGCGAATCAAACACGGCAGTGCACCACCGACACGAGCGCCTTGCATAAGCGGTGTGCGTCTGCCGAACACTACAGACTGCAGGCGGTACTACATATGCAACGCATCAACAGCAGCGATACACACATACGCATGTCCGCCGTATACAGCTTTCGACGCAGTTAGGCGCATGTGCGATGTAACGCAGTACGCGCGCTGTGTCGGAGGGGACGACGAAAACAGCTACAACGATAGTTTGGAGCTCCCCCCAGCAGAAGCTTGTGACGCGAGAGATAAACTTCCAGACCCTAGCTCGCCACGGAGATATGTTCTGTGCGTTCGAGCGCCAGATGGACGGTGGACTAGACATCAGATGACTTGCCCTGGACTGCTCATCTATTGCCCAACCAGGAATTTCTGCTCCCCCAAGTCTAGTTGTTATTAATAGAAACATATACTGAATTCGAACTATATTTAGATTCAATATTAGAATACAATAACACACATTTAATATTAAAAAACAACAAGATTGATTTTTACAACTTTTTTTATAAATTATTCATTGGGAAGAAATTTGTAACTGACAATAATATTCGACACATATCGTGATTGTGGTCGAAATAAATGATCCATATTTTAGAAATATAAATATATATATGTATGTATTATGGTGGACCTTAAAAGGGGGCAAGTCGAATTTTAATCGGGCCGCCCCCTAAAGTGGTTTCAAATAAATAAAGAAAAATTGTACTGGTAATGATTCCGCTTAATATTTGACCGTGCCTAAATGCATTAATTAACTTATTTTTTTCCGAAGCAATAAAAGGTTTTAAAAATCCACTCAATATATACTAGACCAACCCGAGAACATGTCCACAAAATATAAAGTCCCAATCATTATTCTTAAGATAATTGTAGATGGTTAAACTATCGCATAAAATCCCAAAAAGCTTTCTATAATATATTCCAATATTGAGTGGATTTTTTAAACCTTATCGCCTCGGAAAAAGTTAAGATTCAAAATGTATCAAAACCCGATGTTCTGTAAATGGGGAAATTCAAGTGCATTTAGACACTGTCAGATAATAATATTAAGCGGAATTATTGCGAGCACAATTTTTTTTATTATTTATTTGGAAACATTTTAGCGGGCAGCCCGGATAAAATTCGACTTAACCCCGTTTAAGGTCCATCCTATTTGTATGTACTGAACTATCGTTTGTTTATGTTATGAATTAACACATGCATTTTTTCCAAGCTAATGGCAAGCAAGTACCTACTGTTAGAATTGCGCCCGCATTGTGCATAGAGGCATGTGCTGAAATTTGGTCTGGCGCAGTATCGTGATCGTGTTTCACATCAAAATCGGAAGGAAAAATGAGAGAAACATCCTGACGTATGACGTACACGTACGAATGCGAGTAGAGTTGAAATTGCTTATGGTTTCTTATGGTCTGTCCGCGAAGGCGAGTATAATTGCTGTTGAGTGATCGGTTGATGGTCAGTGGTGATGGTGACTAGTGATCGAAAGTGGATGGGAGAGCGAGTGCAAGAAATCAGAGACAATGGAGGTGGATGGGTAATACTGATAGCAGTGACACGGAAACAAACAGAACACTTAATAAGTAAATCAACGGATAATCATATTCGACCATTTCAGTGATACTTGTTTTATTTGAATGTATTATTAACCACTACTGTACGGTAATAGATTGTTTTAATTTGTGCACATCTTGTGATCTTATGTGTACGGAAAACTAACTGAAATGACTACACAAAATGTCACAACAAAACTGAGGACATCCAAACAAACAAAAACAACATAAACAACGAGAATTGGTGTTGCCAGCAGCTCTACAACACATCAGTTGCGAGTTGTATAGAAATTGTAAACATAATTTGTACTTGCTAACAACGGAACCACTTTTCTGTTTTTGCTTATGTATTGATTACAAAACATGATGATTCATATACATGACATTGACATGAGACACATTTGTCAAACTGTAAAACAGTAAACGGTCTATTTGAAATGGAAGATGTCGATTTCAGAGAGTAAATAAGTCTCCACATTGATTGTTACAGTACATCTCAGTCGGCAAAACCGATAACAAAGTTCATAACACAATTCACAGTTGGAGTAAGCTTCATCTCATCTCTACTTATTACTTTACAATTGTCACTCTATATTTGATTTACACTATAAATAAAATATATAATATATACTTAAAATTTTCTACACGATTCATACTTAGTACGCAATTAACATACAATCAATCATATAGGTGATCTACATTTTATAACAATAGCGTAACATTAACCTAAGTAGGGAGTTTTTGGAAATAAGGTAGCGAATACCGTAAACGTTAAAGTCACGTGACAACTGAAGTGAGCATGTACAATATACCGTAACGCTAATCCAATAGCGAGAGGGGCACGTTGTTTATAGAGAAATAGCTAACGTTTAGCGCGCATAATTTACTCAACGTATGATTCATGCTTTGAGGCTAGAACTTGAAAAATGAATAGCAATAATCGTTTACGCTTACTGATGCAGATTTATGCCTTCTAAGAGAAGTTTTGAATGTGAATCCCTTTGAAAATACCGAAGATCAGAAACTTGTGCATGAAAATTTAGTAAGAATAACAAATAGATTATACACCCTGCGAGCCATTAAAGTTCATCTAGATAGATCATTTGCTAAAATTATTTGCAAAATAAGATAAGGCATACTTTAAAAAATCCGGTACGGAGGAAGAATACCTGGAAAAAGAACATGGTAAAATTAAAGTTACCACCATTTTTATGTTATCGTTATCTATTGGTGCAAAAACTCTCATTTCAGCTTATAACGTTATGACTAGTACCGTATTAGATACTGTAAATATAACGTTTAACGTAATACGGTAAATGCTTTCCAAAAACTCCCTATTATTGTACCTGGTATGGTTATTACAAATGAAACATATTATCCAATGAAAAATAGTAAAAATATAGTAATAATAGTAAAGCTCTTTCGACACAAGACACGATGGCCGAGTTCAGCACGAAGCACCGAAATTTGTCAAACGCAATGTATAGACGAATACGATTGGTCCAGAAAATGCGTTCAGCAAACTACGCTGCTCAGCGCTGAACGCGGCCAGTAATATACCGAAGGTGCACACATTTCAATATTCAACGAACGGCAATTGGCAATGCTTACTCCAAGAAGCAGCACACGGCATCTCCCAAAACAAACTTAATTCCGACATCGGCACACACACACATTCAAGCAACGTAACTTGTTCACTGAACACATTGACTTAGCATTAGTAGGATATGTGTTTGATCTGCGTGTGTGCGTAGCTGTTATCGTTAAAGGCTAGGTTTTCCGATGTACTTTATCCGACCATTCTACATGTATAACATCAGGTAAAAGTGCATATCAAACTATAAAGGAGAGAAACTTGCTTCGGATAAAGTACAAAAACAACCGTAACCGAATCATGTCCAGATGATGATGTAGAGGATAGCGTCACATTACGTACAGCGGAGCGCGGCAACCTTCAACAGTTGCCGTCCGCACCATTCTTACTTAAATCTACAAGAATAAAAAATCATCCTACGTCATATATCGTATGTGGCCATTGACTTGGTATTGTCCTGGTGAACGGAGTGCCGGTAGAGCAGTAGCAGTAGAATAATACGGAGAAATAGTCGACAACCGCTCTAACAACCATCTAACAATGAACAACCGCCAGAGCCACAGATTAACAACGAAATATAAAGAAATTTTACAAGACACAATGGTGAAAGATATTGTCGATCCCACGGCTTTTTAATATTAGAAAACATTGGATGGAGCGATTGTCGATTACTCGCTCCCCGAAAACAAACACAAAAAGTGCGCGTACGTAGTAGAGGTTAAAGTTAGTTGGAACAGCAGGATAATCCCTTTCACTTGCACCACATATCTGGCAGTAGAGTTAGAAAAATAACTTACGATTTAAGTAAAAACATGTGCACAGATCGAAAATTTAATAACAAATTTGATTCAGAAAATTGAAACCGACATATATTGATTAAATGGATACAAATACAAACATTCTTGATTAAATATGAAATAAAGGGATTTTCTACATATCGTATTTAGTTTATTTTAGTTTAGTTGCGATTTCGCTTGTCTGTAGTGTTGCACCTGTGGTAATTGTTTGTCTGCAAATGCGTTTCGTTCCGTTTCAGTAGAGAGCCAGAACCAGAACCAGGAATGATAAGTGTGATCTGTTTCATTTGCACTTGCACATCCCGATCAACCACTTCTGCCTCACACACTCTTTATCTTATAATATAGTCTTGGGATCATTTATTATATTTATTATTTTCTCTTTTTTATTTTTCTTTTCTTTTTGTTTAAATTTTTTGGTTTCTTTTTTATAGAAGCACACAAATTGATTTCTTTTTCTGCTTTTGTTTCTTCTCTGGTGACTTTTTGTTGATTTGTCGTACTAGATCATAAAATATCTGCAAACAAATTCATCAGCATGTAAATGTATACTATAGTCACAAAAAATGGCTGCGTTCAGCACCTCTCATTGCTGGCATCGCTGAGCACCGAGGTTTACCGAAGACAATGAATCGACGAATACGAGTGGTCCAGCAATTACATTCGGGAAACATCGGTGCTCAGCGTTGCTCCTCGCTGCCGGAATGCCGAACGTGCACATTGATTCTGGGGACTTTCCAGTTAGACACAGAGAGGCACTGTGTAACAAAGTGTACGACGCAAAGCGTTCCATTAACGACACAAGCGAACACTAATTGACACAAGAAAATGTTGAGTTTCAGCGTGTGATGGTGTGATGTTTGTTTTGTTAACCTATAAATTTATTTAACTAAAGTACCAAATCGGAATTTACATACGTATTTTTTGAAAATGTCTGGTAAATAACATAATAATTTAAATTATACTGATAATAATTACTTTTATCATAATCTATCTCTAAAAATATATTCTAAAATATTTTTTTTTTACAAATAAATAAATGATACGCGCTAAGTTTTACAAGAAAAATTATTTTATTCTTATAGGTCAATACCGAACAAATCTGTAAGTTAAAAAGAGAAAAATATTGATATAGACGCAACCTGGTGCACCTTCAGCGAATTAAAATGCGTTCCATTTGCTGTGCAACAATGTCTGAGTGTCTCTCTGTCTCGCATAATTGGAAAGTCCCCTCTGTCAAGTCTGCCAGTAAAACTATTCAGAGTGTTTCCTTTAAAAAGACCAGTGCTTTTAGAGCGAACTATTAAATTCACAGAAAAATGTCATTACGGAAAATGATCAAGAATAAAGAACTAATTTACTAGTAACAACAATCCGAAAATTCAACCAATGATTCTCAAACGACAGAACATTTTTTTTAAATGGTAACCTATATAATTTTTAGAGGATTTTTTCTGATTATAATAATAAATATTGTTTAGGGTTGTATAACAATTATTTTTAGAAAACTGGTATTAAAAAATAAAAATAACATTGCTATTTTAGAAAAAACAAATACTAGCGTAACCTAGGCAGCAGTCATATAAATAGTTGTGTATTGTATAGACTTGTAACGTTATTTCTAATTTTTAATACAAAGTTTCTCGAAATAATTGTTATGCAAACCCTATAAAATATTTATATCGTTGAAATAAAAAAAAAAAACCTCTATCTAATGGAGTAAAAATATATGTTACCATTTAAAAAAACATAATTTTGTTCTACCGTTTGAGAATCATTGGTTGAATTTTCTATTTGTTATTACCCTATCATTTGTTGTAGAAAACATTTTTTTCTAAAGTCATTAGTTCATAGAAAAAAACACTGGTTGTTTTAAAGAAAATATCCTGTATATAAATATGAATGCCAACGTGACATTATTTGTGCCGCTCTGTTGAAATGAAGAAATGTATTGAACGGATTCCTACCTACTCTGCATAGTAAAATAATCTTACGGTTCCTTTAACATAAATGCAGTTTTCATTCCCATAAGAAATTATTTTAAACAAAAATAGCATTCATGTTAAAGGAGCAGTATGATTATTTTAATATACAGTGTAGGCAGGATTCAATGCATGTCTCCATTTTAACAGAGCGACACAATTAATGGTACGTTGTCATAATTACGATATTTATAATTTTATAGCTTGATATGACAGTCAATTTTTCTGACTATAGAATAATACCGTAGGTATGTAAAAAAAAACACGGAGTAGGCTATGAACATAGAAACGTATGTTTGATCATTATTCAATTCAAAAGTAAAATTGTCAAAATTGGTTTTGAAATGTACAAGGTATATGAAAACATTAGCAGGCAGCAAAAGAATATTGCCAATCGCCATTTTCAATTTATTTCCATTTCTAAACTAAGATTTAAAAAGAAAAGCTTTTATTTCTTTAGATAATACAATATATCGTATTTAAATACTTTTAAATTAAGACATATGTTTCTTTGTTCATAGCCTATTTCGAGTTTTTTTTTTTTTTTTTTTTTTAAAAAAACTACAATTCACAATCACTCCTTTCACTTTACAACGCAGAAAAACATAAATGGAATACTTATCGCAGAATAAAATAGTCATTTTTGTTTTAGTTGTTATAGATTTATATAAAAATCCTGAAGATGGCAGTACTTAAATACTTCCGAGATGTTGGTTTTTAAATAAATATTTATTTCATTATGAGGCCTGAAAGATATTTTATTAATTTAAAATAGTCATTACTTACCCAAACATTTTGCAAATAATGGCAACAATATTTGTGGTTTTCTGTATTCCTAATATTACGCATTAAAAAGTCAAAGGAATGATCGTAAACTATACTACATAAATTACTATAATTGGGGATAGCTTTAAAGTTCAAACCTACACTTTAATTTCTCAAATATTTGTCTTATGACTTCATGATCACTTAATTATAATTATGAGTAATTCCAAATACCTAACTACACCAAAACTTATAAAGATAACGCGCGCATACTTGCAAAACTTTAATTTTACCTTCAAATAAACAAATATTAAGATGAAAATTATAGCAATCATCACTTAAACTTTCCATTTGTCATAGATAGTCTTATCAATTAATGCAATTAATCATATCTCAAAACATTTAAAATACTCAAGGTCAGGCAAAATTAGCTACTGTCTATTGCTCTACACTTTCTTCTATATTACCTGCAAATTGAGCGAAGGCCGACGCTATAGTTATAGGATATTTATAGTTTCAATTTAAGTTTCAAAGCTTCATTCATGCGCAAGTAGTCTGACTAGCGCAATTATTACTCAGACAACACTTGCGGGTATTGTAAACATGTATTTTTGTTATAAAATTGTATGTTTGTTGAAGTTTCATCTTTTATTGTTAGAGTTTTAGCGTATCTAGTTTAATTGTTAATATTTATTGTACTGTTTTATGAAATAAATTGACGTTACTTACATCATTTACATTAATTTTGGCTTTGGCAGAGGTCTCCATGAAGGCACAGTTAAACTGACGTGATAAATTAACGCCTTGGTCTTTGCCCACCACTCTTTCTTCTTCTAAATCGCATTTATTACCCACCAACACCATAGGTACGTCATCAGTGTCCTACATTACAAATTTATACGTTAGAATAATACAGTTAATAAGTTTTATTTCAAATACCTTTACTCTCAAAATTTGTTCTCGCAGATCTTGCAAGTCGTTGAAGGTAGACTGTGCAGTTATGGAGTAAACAAGGACAAATCCTTGGCCATTTTTCATGTACAGATCTCTCATTGCTGTGAATTGTTCCTAAAATACAAAACATTAAATATTTAGGAATAGAATTATTTTATTAATAAATTGACCGTAACATGTGAATTTGTTTTTGAAGTGAAGCTTCTTTATGGAGGGTGTAAACTAAAAAATCGCGTTGCGGAAGTTGAAACACATCACGTTACGGAACTTGAAACAATCCGGGGCAAACGGAAATGGGGAGCGAAATAGGGAGAGTATAGAAATGGAGAGATGAAGCAGGCGCGCGCCTGCGTCGTATTGGTATTCGGTGTACACCATTATAGTGCGCGCACTTCCTCTCTCCCGTTCTTTTTTTTCCAATAGTACAAGTTGGGGAGTATGCTAGCCTGATTGTGCTAGTGACGGGCAAAACAACATATATTTATTAACTAAATAAAAACAAAAGACGAATTTAATTAAATTATTCAGCAAAAAGTTTCACATCAGCTGTGCGATCTAAGCACACAAATTTTTTAAATCACACAGTCACGATCCTTTCCACGTATAATACTATATATAATTAGTTTTTTATTATTAATTATTTATATTGCTCATACCAAATTGTGATTTCAAAATAGGATGCCAATAATTAAAGACGTGTTTGAGGATGTAAACAAAGTATAAATGTAAACATACTGTGCCGGCTGTATCCAAGATTTCTAGCATGCATTGTTGTCCATCCACTTCAACCTGTTTCCGATAACTGTCTTCTATGGTAGGGTCGTATTTTTCCACGAAAATACCTTGTACGAATTGAACTGTAAGGGCGGATTTACCGACACCACCAGAACCCAAAACTACGATCTTGTATTCACGCATTGTGTCTCACTGTCTGGTATTTTCAGCGAGACTTTCACCTACAACAAAACAACCTAAAATATTTGTGACAAAAACAAAAACTTAAGCAAAATGTTTCAATCCAAGCGAAATATTTGAAAAGAAAGATATGTGAAATAGTAAATCAGGCAGCTCAGTGATGATGCAGCTAACCACAACCCAACAGGAAGCAGTACACACACGCACATATTCATTAAAACTAGTAACAATTTGATACCAAAATACCGATTAAAAAATTTATCAGAAGAATAAGATAAGACCAAGCGATGAATGTAATTAAATTGACTAATAGATTGCTACTTTTTTCAGAATTACAATTGAAACATGCATGTCAGTAAATTGGTATGACACATCGGGACGTGAATCACGGGGCAATGTACCAAATCATAAACACCTTTGCCTAAGATGATATTTAACAGAGTATATGAACAGCAAAGAAGAGGAATAAGAGCACATCTTACCCACAAACATACACATGAAATAATAAGAGGCATAAATGTAATGAAGCACATCAATTTCACTTGTCAACCGGGCATCATAACACACCGGAATGAGATACCCACCTTCTCAAAATGTTTTATTATGTCCTAGTTGCCCCTCAAGCGCGAGAGAAATTAGAACACTCGCGATTAGCCTTTTAATACAACAACGTCAACGCAGAGCCTTCGGAGCACTTCAGTTACGCTGTCATGGCTTGGAACTTTCATACACTCGCCCAACTATTTTACTCAATTCTAACACTTTGGTCTGTACAAAACTCGCATAACTTTTTGTTTTTAACACTATGAAGGGTCAGTTTTCGTTTCAAGGTCCGCACTTACCACAGATTCAACACCGTTATCTTGGGCGATGGCTGGCGGATTGTAACCGATCGTCTCTACATGAACTGTAAGCACTTCCGCGCATGCCGCACCCGTATTCTGTGAACAACGTACGCTACGCGGCCAGCCGCCGCTGTTCCCAACAAGAAGAAGAAAGAGCGTACGTAGCGTGACAAGCCATGAGCGGACTTTTCATTTTGCCTCAGAGCATTGTACCGACTAGTGCCGATATTCCTCGAAAGAGTTCTCAGTTAGTTTCTCTGTTTCAACTGTCAAAATCTGTATTCATTTTTTGTTATTAACTATTATTGTTTGTTATAATGAATTTCATTAACGCGGATGCTGTAGACGTACTTCGAACTTCGCAGAAAGACGAGCAGTTCACTGATTTGTATAGTCATTATTTATCAGATATTATCAGGTTATGTGGCAATAAATACAGAAAAAAATATATAAAATATTCGCACTCTTTGGCCAATTTTTTATATTATTCATTGACATCTTTATCTAAATTTCAAACACTTGGAGAAGAATATACGAACGTTTTACGATTTAACCGGTCCCAAAACAACATTCCTAATAAATGGGTATTTCATATTTAATTTTACAGGGTGTTTCACGGATATGGGACACCTCAGTTATTTTCTTTATTATTGTGAATAAAAGAAAATCATTCCAATAAAAGTTGTAGTAGATCAAGGGGACTTCACTTATTGAAGAGAAAAAAATGTAAAACCAGTGGTTCTCAAACTATAACATATAGTTATATATATTTTTTAAATAGGATAGAAGTATTTTTACGCTCATTCGATATAGTATTATTTTCAGAATTCAACCATGTAATCACTTTATGCCCTTACATAACTAAAATATTGAGATTTAAATAAATATTATTTTCATAGTTTTTTTAAGGCTGTGTGAAAAACAACTGCTATCTGCGATTTGTAATTTGAATTATTTAGTGCATAATTCCTAATAATAATAGTAGAACACTTTATAAAGTTATTAAAAAATACTTGTGTTCCGTTTAACTTAATAATAAAGAAAATAATCGAGGTGTTCCGTATACGAGAAACACCGTTTATATTGAACTCTATTTTAAAAGCGGTAAGTTAACGCACGTTACCACATTATTGTGCAAAAAGTCGCGTTTACCTTAAAGCTAATAAATATGAGTTCTTTATACGAGCTATTTGTTTATGTTTAGACCATCATATTATTCTTAATATATTTTACAGATACATATTCTTTGGTTGTTTTTATTTATTGGCGGAGAAAAATTATTTGATAGAAGTATAAAACACTGTGAAAAAAGAATTAAAAATAATAGTCAATTAACGCCGAAAGCGCAGACATTTTTGTTAAAATCTATTCAATTTATTATCAACAATAAAGAATTACTTCTCAGACTCAACCAAACTGCATTTTACTTGGACGGGAAATACTATAACATTTCAAATAGAATCACAGGAATTCAATATGTTAGTTTGTTGATTACAACTTTATTTTAAGATAATTAACAAAAAAAAATCTTGCAGGTCTTTTTAAGAAATTGGATGGGCGACGACAGCTCCAATAAAGCACTAACACTCCTCGGGCGAGTATCTTTGTTGTATTTAATTTGCGCTATTTTGCAGAAATTATACGAGAGCAGTTATCAACAAATACCCGAAGATATTTCAGAAATTCAGCGAGACGATAGTAATTCTTCAGATGAATGTTTTTTGTGTGCAGAGATTAAAAAGTGTCCCAGTCTACTGCCTTGTGGTCATGTTTTCTGTTGGAAATGTATTTTTAACTGTATCTCTCACACAGCGAAATGCCCTGTGTGCAGAGAGCCGATGCAGCCTAACAGAATAATTTTGTTACAAAACTATTAATATGTATTTATCTACTCTAAGCACATCAAAATATTGTAAATAAATTTTGTTGTTCAAATTACTTCCAATTGTTAATATGCTGTAATAAATGCAAATGTTTATTATTAATTAATTTGTTTTATTGTATACTTATTTATTTATTATTTGTTACAAATATATACAGAAGGGTAATATTTTTTATAGTTAAACTTATTATTATAAATATTATAGTTCTTTCTAAAATAGAGGTGTTTCAAATAATTTTATAAATAAGTGAATGTCCTCCTCGATCTATAACTTTTATTTGAATAATTTTCTTCTATTTCCAAAAATAAAGAAATTAATCGAGGTGTCCCGTTTCTGTGAAACACCCTGTATACGGCCCTTGTAACTCCTGCGTTCCCCTCATAGGGATATCGGATAGGATGAAGTTAACCGATTATGAAGTTTGATTGAAACGCTGTACGGAAATCTGAGAATAAAAACATATTGGAACACCCAAAATTTATAATTAAAAACAAATGCCTTTCAAAAATAGTACCTCTATATTTATTTTTGGCGTATAATGAATGAAAAACGAAAGTATATTGTGCCGTAAATATTTAAAAAGTTTTTTTCGACAACAAAGGAAACTAAACAAGTCTTTGAAACGATTTTTCACGGAACGGTATTTGAGTTAGCTGATTAAATATTAAAACACTGAAAGGAAGTGATTTTAAAATGGTTAACCAAAGTTATTAGAAACTGGTTTTGTTATTTCATTACCATTTACCAAAAGTTTGCGGTGAGGAAAGAAGTACAGGGAAATCCAATGTGTTCGTTATCAATACTGTTGACTTTAAACATTCCGATACTATCAGTAATCTTAGCTAAGCCTCAATTTAAATAAACATAAATATTTGCATCCGCGAAACGAATATGTTTGCGCGGAGATTAAGAACTGTAAACGCTGAATTCGGCAACAAATTTGACTTTTGAATATTTTGGGAATATGTTGGAAAAAAGCGCGCAGAAAAGATATTCCTGATTATTAGGGAAAGTCACGAAGTTATCGAAGTTTTGAGTTGATTATTCGGGCGATGTTTGTAAGTATTCTGTATGAAACGAAGTCGATTAAAATGTATAAGGTAGAGTTTGTGGTGTGATGAGGAGAGTGGCTGGTTGACTATGACTACAGAAGAGTGGAAGGTGCAAGGTGCCGAAATGCCGAACTGGTGAGTGGAGGCTGAGGATGAGGGATGGAGCAAGCAGAATGAGTGTAAAGGGGAAGGGGGCAAAGCGGGAAGTAGCAGGGATGCTGCGCGTGCTCTTGTGCGCCTCCCTTCATTGATCCCGGGGAGAGAGATCGGCTGCGAAACCGAGTTCGGACACGCTGATCCTCCCCCGTCCTTGTCAGGCACGGGTTGGTAGTGGCCAATGTTTCGGGCGACGTAGACGTCCTCCACGTACCAACGCCGCGTCCATGTGCCGCGATGGTCTCCCTGTCGCTGACGCACGGCTAGTGGGCTCGCGGTAGCGCAGTGGCACTCGTATCTGGTGCACGAGCCACGGTCTCGGATTCGCAAAAATGACTTCAGTATACGGATGTGCGAAGTAGGCACCAGAATGAACCGAACATGAAGTAACGGTCGTAAACAATACCGTCGGTAATCAAAATAAAAACTAACTAAACTAATATTCTAAACATAATAAAAGATCGCTCGCACCCGCACGTGCATTCATAACATCATCATCAACCAAGCCAAGCCGTGACTTCCTGCACCACACTACGAGTACGAGACCACCAGACCACGACCTTAGCTTTCAGCTACATGCGTTGCCAAGACACGGTACGTGTGATGTGCGCTTGTGACGATAACCAAATCATATAAAGTAAAACCCAGTGATCCTAAATTAAATTCAACTAAACTAAATATAGTAACCTATAAACACGTACATCCTATATGTACGTTGCTAAATAAAATAAATCAAACTATGTACTTGTTTGTCATTTAACTAAACTTATACCTACTTAAATAAACTAAATCAAGGATTGTTCCGCTATAAATATATACTACATTTAAATACATTGTTTGCTTAAATAATATTATACTTAATAATTAAATAATAAATAACTAAGGAGCAATAATATAAGAAGACTAAACGTTAAACGCTAAACTGGCCGGTAAAGAAATAAAAGTAAAAGTAAATAAAGCCCACACACAACCGTCATCTAAGTAACCTAAACCAAACGCTAACGCTAAACCTAAACGAAAACGAAATCCGAGCAAGAAAACGAGTACCGATACCGATACCGAACCGAGTGCACTAGAGCAACTATACTATCAACTCCAACACTTTCGCACCTAGAGACCTAGAGCAGCGTGACACGAAGTCACACGCCACCTGTACGTCATACGTCAGTCAGTCACGAGTCACGCCACCACACGAGTACACATGCGGGCTTCGTCGGCACCCATGGACACTCCGACGGGGACGATGACCAGTACCAGCACCAGGCACCGACACCGCCACCGAGCACTCACGTTCGCTATCCTCTTGCACATCTGTCTGTCGCTTCCGAATGGTATGATCATGATCATATTCTAACATACTCGTATATAGCAAAGCAACCGGGGCGCCGGGGTTCGTTTGTCATCCCGATTGAGCGTTTCAGGACGCGCCAACATCATTCCTCATATCGGATCGGATTACTGTTTCCTTCCTCTATCGCTCACATGCATAAATCACCGTACATCCAAATACAACAGACTCCTAACTTATTCCCTTTACACTTGTTTTGTTTGCTTCCTTTTTCTCCTCTTTTCCCGGCCCGACACTCATTAATGTCTTCGAGTAATGAATAACTGTGCTCGTACCGGGACTCGTATTTAACGAATGTACACATGTTCGTTTGTGGACATAGGCACAAGTTAAGTTGGAGAGCGATCACATACGCTTATCGTACGGCTCCAGCAAGCATTTCGCTACCCTCATCCCCCAAGCAAACCTGGACGTAGCAATTTAACATGTGAAAACAATTTTTTCAATTATTATCTGGCCCAAGAATTTTTTGAATTCACGTCTTTGGTGATCAAGTAAACTTAATTTAAAGTAATGGTAAATAGTTGCCTTTGACAGTTAACCCGATGTTCATTTTTTGAAATAGCCGCATCCTAGAGTTATTTTACCGTAACGTAAGAAATTAAGTTTACTTGGCTACCTAAGATATAAATTCAAAAATTTTGGCATAACAAAATTTAAGAATGTTATGCTCTAAAATTCTATGCATAAATGACTCCATAGAATTTTAGGGGACAAATAATATTTGAAAAAGGATTCCTGGTTGACTTGTGCACACGTACACAATATAGCATACCATATTTTGACTGCTTACAAAAAATTCTTCACGTTTCTTGAAATACGGCAAGAAGCTGTAGTCGCTAGGGGAGTATAACAAAGCATTGAAGAAATTACACAGTTTATCAATTAACGCGAGAAATAATAATATTAGGACAAGTCCAGATCCAAAGTCCGGAAGCGGCACGTGCACCGGTGCCTCCAGCATCGTTGTTGCCGTTTGCCTTACAGCACAGCCTACGTGACTCATTATCCTTTATTTCAGACCGTTTGTTTTTACTTTACACTGAAACTTATAAAGAAAATTACATTCCATTAATGAGCGAAATTCCATCCGTACTCCACGCTGTACACTGTCACTGGCTTATTTTATTTACAAGTGTTGAGAACCGAAACTTAAACCAGTAAACAGCTGAAGGTTGAAACAAACGGTGTTGTGGATACATGCCCACCTTAGACAATGGAGGAATTAAACAATTCCTTCTCGAATTTTAGCCCTAACTTAATTACGCTGTTGAAGAGAACCATACTCAATACAATTATCATATATTTTCTTAGCGAAAACTGATGAATACGTTAAGATGAAACTGAGTCGTGAGTGAGAACCGAGAAGTAGATTTCATTATGAAGTTTAATGTGCAGGTTAACACGAACGCGACCCACGTTGTGCGTTAAACGTTGCGACCTGTGCGCCCTTAAATTTGCCACGAGGGGGACACTACTACGATACTACAATGTTATTAAACTACATCCATCGTTCACAATTCGGTCATCACCGTTATCCGCTACCGGCTACCGAATGGTTTTTTACCCTCACTTCAGACTTCAGGTCAAATGGTAGTTAATCGAATAATCTGAAACGTGCGCAGTGACATATTGTAATCAATTACAGGGACAGAAAATCCTCCACGGTGTTTTCAAGCGAAATAAAAAACTATTTCCAGATAAGTTAAGCGCAAGGCCCCGCGATTTGGCATTCAACTCTGAACGAATGTCCGCCGCGCTGTCGTTGTTGGCTGTTCACTGTTCACTGTTCGTGTTCGCCATTCGACTCTACTACCCGTCGCTTTTCTACATTGTTCTCTGTTTAATTAAACTTCCTAGGTCTGATTGCGAACACCGTAAAAAACATGAGGTGAATAAACGACACCATAAAAATAACCTACTCGTCGTTTATTTATCTCTGCATATATTTCGTATCATCTTTCGAACAAAGCATGCATAAATCAATTATTGTTCACTTACCAGCATCCACGTAGCATTAACACTCCAACCTCCAACCTGAAAATCAATATGCATTAGTAATCAAGTAGGTCAAAATTGGAAACTTTAAAAATATGAATATATGAATATGTCACTGTTCCTGATGCGACTACTACGCTATCCGTCATTCGGAAATGTTTCGAGACCGAATCTCGGAAGTCACTTAAACATTTCACTATGAACTTTGAAAAATATGAGAGTTTGTAACTTGTGCGCCAGCTACTGTGATAAAGTATATATTTCAAATTTCCTAAACTATTTTACGGAAATCGTACGACTTCTAAATTGTATGCTACTCATTCTATGCAAACAACTTATTTGCCTCCAAGATTTATACAAAAACATGTTGACTCGACTCAACAAACTAAATCTATTTCACCTATTCCTTTTCTGATTTCTTTGGTAGACACTATTTCCCCATTATTATACTGTAGCTCTACAAAAACATTGCAACGGTTCATTGAATTATAATTAAGACAAGAAACAGGGTTAAAAACTAGTTAATCTAACCGATTTAAAAATAGGTTTCATAAAGATAAACCGGTTTCAAGATAAAATCGAATTTAAAAATTATATTCTCGATTTCTTTTTTTCGGTTTCTTATCACAATTAAAAATAGTACAAATTTATTTGCACACAGATGCAGTAGTACAAAAGCATACAGGTGTGCAACGAAACGCGTAACATGTAGAAGTGTAACATAGGATTTTAAAAATGTGCGGAAATTGGCTCGTCTGTACATTTTATAATAAAAATTGTTTAAAATTAATTTTAACTTTCAAAATGTCTTCATTTAATGCAATATAATATCTATATAATTAGATATTTAGAAAATAAAATATAAAATTTTCATCAAAAATAAAATAGCTATGAAAATAGAAAACAAATAAAACAAAATATCAATTAAGATCATACTACTTGAATATTTAATGGGAAATTATAACAATGTACACACAATAATTACAATTAATATTATTAATGCTGAACTGAACTGTCAGAATGAGATTTTATTTTATTTTTTTTTTCATTTGACAAAAATGTCATATTTTATTTTCGAATGCTTTTTAAAAGTAAAAATTAATTTTAAATAACTTTTCATTTTCATACTTTTGCTCTAAAATGTACAGGAGAGCTAATTTCCGCACATTTTAAAAATCCAATGTTAAACTGCTATATTCCGCGTCTCGTTGCACACCCTATATGTAATGTACAATAATGCAAAATTAATTTATTCGCATTCAAGATTTTCAAATATAATTTGTACTGAATATTAATTATCATCCGCAAAAGTTGTTTTCAACGCAGATTAAAACATAATCATTAATTCGACAATTTAATCAATAATATATATGTATATCCTGGTTTTTAATTAAGCCGTTTTAAGGGAAAAAGTTTAAAATATTTTAAAGTTCGTACAATCAAAATGTCGTTTAGTACTTCCCAACGGCTTGCAAAAATTTAAAATTAATTTCAAACATCAGACATCGTGAGCAAGCAAAAAAATATCTATTGAAATTTATCTAAAATACTATCGTTTCCCTGACCTGTCTACCTCGTTTTCTCTCCAGTACTTCCTATATTTTTTAAAGTAATATATTCCAGTCGAAATCCAAGAAAAATTACAACGAAACGCAAGAAATGAATTCGTCTTACCGCGGTATTAGCGAGTCAGCTAATATAGGAAATCTTCTTTAACACCAGTCAACGAAAAACTAGGATAATATACAAAAATAAAAGAGAAAGATGTTTATCGGGTAAAACAAAATCAATATTGTAAAATATTAGCATGGCTTATTGGGACTTGTGTTACATGGAGAAGTCTCGAAAACGTTACGGGTCCGGCGGACCGTATCACGATCACGCGAAGAAGAGAAGGCCGCAACCATTTATCTCAAGCATAGAATGCACAAATACTTAATATTTATGTCAACCCGGTGATTTATTTCAATTAAAACTTCATATCTTTATTATTTCATTCAATTTTACCAAGTGTATATGAGTTTCAATATGACCGTATAGTCAATTAATTTTACTGCAAAATCCTTAGAAGAGATTAACAACTTTCTTTTGGAAAAATATTTATTTATAATTGAACAGATATTTAGTTTTTCTATTGAAACATTAGGAACAATATTTAACATATGTATGTAAAGTACTTATATCGTTTTTTCGTTCCTGAATAAGGATTTATCAATCGGTTAATTTAATCTGTTTAAACTGGTTTGAATAAAATAAAAACCGGTTTTTCAATGAATTCCGTATAAAAATTACATTCACGATTTTGTTTAAACTACATCTTCATTTTAAAATTGAAAAATCGGTTTTTTTCATCCAGGTATTTTAACCTATTTAAAATTGGGTTCAAATATATTAAACTGCATTACAACTAAACCCGTTTTAAATATAGCGTTTATATTTCGGTTTTCATCATTATTTTAGGATTTAAAAACTGTTTTTTTAACCAGGTAATTTAACCTGTTTAAAATTGATTTCAGATAGGTACATTAAACCGGTTTTCAAAATCTGTTTCAAAATTTGCGTTCTACGTTTCGGTTTTCATAATTATTTTTGGATTTAGAAACCGTTTTTGCTTTCTACCAATTAAAATAACCCATTTCAAATTTGTTTTCGTCTTTTTTCTTGTGTAACTATAAACTACATGATTATGTTCATATATATAAATATATATTATTTATTGACTTGGTTTGTTTCTTTTTTTGTCATCAGTTCTTAAAATTCATGTTAGATACATATGCATGTTTTTCTGAATCTGTCTCATGTCCATTTTATTTTAAAGAAATCCGTAATCCTCAGCAGGATTCAATATTGTCGTTTAAAGTCTTGCTTTATTTTTCAACTATCTTCGTGGACAAAATAGTTTCGCATGGGTTTTCGAAGCGCTATAAAACCAAGTTATAGTTTGTTGTTCGCGACACAAATAAATAAATATCGTTTATTCTTTTTATTTACGACCGGTTTACGCCTACGTTGTATACATTGAAAATAATCTTAAAATCCTAAAATCATTGACAATAATAAGTAATGAGTTTAATTCTCGTGACGTGACAAATAAAAAACGTTTCCAGCTTGGTAAATAAATGAAAAATTATCGCTCAACCTACTTTTGTATGTTGATGTTTACCGCCGCTGAAATTAGGGCACATTTTAAAATTGTTTTCATTACAAATACGATGTTTAAAAATAGTTATAGTCTATTTTTTCATACAAATTAGTCAAATTATGCAGCGAGTTTTAATTTAGTTCGTTAGCCGTAAATAGAATGCGTATAAAATGAAAGCGAATGTTTTATTAAATTAGAGCAAATTTAATTAACAACTTAACGGAAATTCTAGAATAGTTTTCACATATGTTTTCAGCTGGCTGAAAAAGAATGTAAATGGTTAGTACGCTAACCTATTATACGTCCATGTATTGCGGAGAGTTTCAATTTCACAAATTACAATTAGCAAAGCTTTTTACGTCCACTTCAGTGCTATTGTAATTTATGTACATAATTTTATATGTTTACTGACATAAATAGGATATAGTTTTATTAATTAAATGTATTCATTTATGGATTTCACGCTTACTGTAACAGATGCAAATAATTTGGTAATGTTAACAAAAATGAATATACAGGGGTGGTTGGTTTTTCATTGTCCAGCTTACATCTGCTGAAATATTAAAGATACAAGAAAAAGTTGAATGTAAGGGTTGTCTAATACAATCAGATCTATGATTTAGCATAAACTATTAAAGGTGATATTATTCTAATTGTTATTATGAGTTCTGAAAGATTTTTTAATAATTTAACTTTTTCTTATATCTTTAATATTTCAGAAGATATAAGTTGGACAATGAAAAACCAACCAGTCCCTTGTAATCTATTCAACTATTTCCAAGCCGTATATACGGTTATTAATTAACTGACAACATGAAAAACTCTTAAGAAAATGCTGCTACATTTTCCATTTCTTTTCGCTTAGTTATTGTTACATTCTCATAACTTCAATCAATAGACAAGCAGCACATACGTTCATAATTAACAGCACAACTAGCTTCGAAGCGTACTTTAAAAAAAGTTCAAATTACTGAAATACTATATTTTTTTCAAAAAAAAAAGTAATACCTGGAATTTCTAAAGTACTATAATATGTTTTTCTGTATACCAAATTTGCGAGTAACCCATTTGTCATCGATTACAAAATTTGTACTGAATAATCTTTGAATAAATAAAAATAAAAAATTGTGTAATCTTTGGAAGTATATTTATGTCGCCTATAATATGGCAACCAGTTCTACGTCTGTAATGCCCAATTGCACTATTAACACTTATAATTTAAACTTAGTTTTATTCAATAAATGTATTTGGCAGGCCGAACAAAACCAAGTTTAAATTTTGAGAGTAGAAATTTGTAAATAGTTCTCACCATTTGTGTAGATTTTAATAATTTTTATGTTATAACTGGTTTTATGAATACAGTAATGTTCACTTACAACGAATCTCAAGAGACCGACAAAAATAATTCGTTGTAAGCGAAGTTCGTTATAAGTGGTGAATTACAAAATTACTATGTATATGAATCAACTGTATGTATTTATTTCATTGAACACATAAAAATGTATATACATAACACATAAGAAATGTGTTACATAATTATGGTAGTAACAATAATCTTACTTTTAAAAAATCATACAGTGTGGTGTGGTGTCTCGAACATCGAAACATAGGACTTTAAATCAGATTTTTATAATTTTCTACTTCCTTAGCTGTTTTAGGTAAAAAAATTTCAAATAGTTATAGAGCTTAAAATTCTTCATTTGAGACAATAAGCACAATTAATTTTGAATGCTTCGTATCGGCGGATTAGGTATGAATAGTCGAAAATCATTCCAAAAATAGCGATAGCCATGGAATTAAAATAAAAGAATTACCAAATGTTAAACGGTTTAGTGTAGAAGGCATTATTATTGCTATTGTCAATATTTTTACCATTGATTTACATAGTTCATTTTTGGAACAAATTTCACTTTGTTTTGTACCTCTTTGTAATCGTTTTACTTTATCATATTTAGTCTGAATTGTCAAAGATCTACGTTCTTTTTTTGAAATTGTACCACTCATGTTTGTTTAAATTAGCGTATTGGGTAGTTATGCAGCTTAACATCAAGTGAACGGAATGGTCGGATCCAGTACCGCCATCTGGGATAACTTATTCGGAGAAGTCCTTAGTTTTTACTTCCTTGTACGAAGTAAAGGAAGTATTGTAATCGCGAAAAATTTCAGTTTCCAGATTTCAACGGAAATATGCATTTTGACCATCCCTGAATCCATTTTGACTAATTTCGTCGTGACGTCTGTACGTACGTATCTCGCATAACTGAAAAACGGCAAGCCGTAGAAAGTTGAAATTTTGTATTTAGGACTGTTATAATATCTAGTTGTGCACTACCCTTTTTGGTCATTACATAATTTCCGGAAGTTTTACTTGAAGCCTATAATAGATTTTAATGAAAAACTATATTAAAATATAATCCAAAACTTTTCAAGTTTGGTATATAAGACTTTTATATCATTGGGAATAACATAAGAGATTTTGGTTAAAATGGTCTAACCGGAAATGATACTTTACTTAAAGCTGTTATCAGTTTTTCTTTAAAAAAATGGTGTTATTTTGATTTTAGAAATAAATGCTTCAAATAAAAGTTTTAGAAAATTTAATTCTGCGTCTAATACATCAAATATTATTAAATTAGCTCTTTGTAAGCGCGATATGTAAATTTAAAAAATATGTAATTAGGACAAAACACAACAAAAAATAAAGAATTTAATATCAATATGAAATACACGCGATTTTATGATTGGGTCTGTTATAATACATTTTTTAATTATTAACAAAATATGTATAGTTTAATAGGCGTACAAGGAAGTCATTTGGTGTCCACATCAGATTTTTTATTTATAAGTTCGCTTTAACCGAAAACTTTTCAAATTCTATATAGAAAAAAAATGCCCGTTTTATCCGAAAGTTCACGGGTTCATTATTTGCGAAAAAAAATTACACGCTTCTCATGGGAATTTAGTTCGTACTCTCCAGATTGGTTCGTTACAACCGGCGGTTCATTGTGAGCGGGTTCGTTATAAGCGAACATTACTCTATTGTATTCATTTTAAAATAAATCGAGTGATTAAAGAAATTCGAATGTTATGAGCAGTAAAATGGACGATTCGCGTAATTTAAGTTTAATGCAATTGTAAGACACATTTCTCCTTCTTTTAAGTTTATTAGTAACATCAAGGCAACGTTATCTCCCCCTGAGATTACTTTGCGACAGAACTGAATTGCTGCGCTGCGGAAAAATAGAAAATTAAGAAAAAGTAGAGTAAAAAAATTATTGAATTGAACAGTCAGCATGTTCTCTGAATGGTGAAAGCACACATGAAATAAACTTGCTGCCGTAGTTTTTTTTTTTACAGTGTCATATATTCGTGTTATTGATCCTAATCTTGTTTCTGTTTTGTTGGTTGAGAGTACTTGATACCGAACCGACGGCAACGTCGTTGAAGGTATCTATTTGGTAAATAGATTTCGAGTTTGGCATAAGTCAACCTAGAGGGGTTATAAGAGTGCGTGCACTGAACATGTTTCCAGTAAAAAGACAATGAAGAACTCTGACAGAGGTTAACACGCTATGTGATAAAGTGATAAAGTTTCTCTTGCATGGACCTCTTTGCGCGCGCCATGTTGGTTTTTTTTTGCGCATCGGACCCTCTGTTTACGGCCATTCATTTCGCATTAACTGCGGGATCTTTCTCTAAATCCCCCGTTCCATGTAGGTAGTTCTAAATTCGTCCAAATGCTAAAGTTTCGTTCGCAAAGATGACCATTCAAGGTTACTTATACGAAGAATACACAGCAGTATAGCTTGTCTCAAGATATATGCACATGGCTACCTGCACCTTCCCAGCGGGAGGTAAGGTAGTTTAAATACGTTAGACGGACAAAGAGTACTGCCTTTGATTATATAGTACCATGTAGTAGTATATAATCAAAGGTACTGCACAGTAAAAAAAAAAACATCTAAATTGTAGTTAAATTAACTAAACAAATCTGTAATTTTCAGCCTACTAATATATTTTCATTAAATTATCTAAGTTGATTTAGTTAAATTTTCTAAATTTTGTAATATCAAATTATAGTAAAATTAAATACAAAATTAGATTAAATGACTACATTTAGTATTGAACTAAACATAAATAAAGAAATTAACTAAACATATATTTAAATTTTCTATTTACTTACCTAATTCATTAGATAAATTATCGAAAATTGTAGGACAAAAATAATGAAGCCAAAATATAGTAAAATTAAATAAAATAAGTAATGAAAATAACTATTTACATATTTAAATTAACGATTTTTTACAAAATATTTATTATCTATTTGTAAATTATAATAAATTATTAGACATATTGCCCAATAAAATAATATCTAATTATAATTAGACAAAATTTCAATTCTTTTTTTCTGTGAGGGACGTATTTATTCATTTTGTATGTTTTTGAAGTAATCTAATATTA
The DNA here is from genome assembly GCA_943142095.1 of Ophonus ardosiacus. Classification (NCBI taxonomy): domain Eukaryota; kingdom Metazoa; phylum Arthropoda; class Insecta; order Coleoptera; family Carabidae; genus Ophonus; species Ophonus ardosiacus. The sequence continues at coordinate 12,877,423 of OW964833.1, read as the reverse complement.
ATTTTCATGAAGTCAATTTTGTGATATTTTTATTGTTATATGAATATGTATTTAGTAAGAATATTTTGACGAATAAAGCTTATAGTTATTAAAAAAAATGTATTTATATATAAATTTTTAACCGATAAGAAAAATAAGTATTTATAACAATTTATTGTCATTACATCACCTTAGCACCGATTAAAAAAAATAATAGCACTCATACAATTATTAAAAGAATGCAGTTTTAATACAAACAAAATTAGTTCACTCTTTATTTGTTTTTTGACTTCAGATCCAATACATATATGAGTACTCAAAATTTTAATTTACAATTTTATGTTTAGTTAAATTATTATATACACATCCATACAAAATTAAATCATATGCCTGGACCCTTTTTGCACCTTTCGGAGTAAGGGTGCCAGGCGCACCGAGCCGCAGTGTGGTAAATTTTTGTTGTTGCGCGTTCACCCATCCAACATATCGCTGCTGTGTAGTTTGCTCGAACTTGCCGATCACAAAGCTGATACTCTAACCACACTGCCGTACTGCCGATTATAGAATATAATTATTGTTTCGTCAATAGATATACAGGGTGTCTCAATAAGCTTGCTCACTATTGGTAACTTTTTTATTTAAAGAGGTACGAGGTTGGTTAAATGAGCAAAATTGTGCTATTTTGTATTAGAAAATTGGTCATGTAGACAAAATAAAATTTGTGTCAGTGGTTCTCAAAATTTGGGACAATATATATATTTTTTAAATGGAACCATATATTTTTTATTATCTCACTGGAAAGAGTATTTTTTTCTCTTTCCAATAAGGTAATGTTGTTTATGTACAATTTTTTCAAATAAACGAGTTATTTACGGTTAAAAATTTAAATTTTGTAAACTATTTTATTAGTTTTTTAGTCAAGTAAGCCATGGAAATGGAAACAATTGATTCTTTGTTTGTTTGACGTTTAATAATTTCTCCCGTAAAGTTCTCTGTGTTTAATAATGTTTAATAACTTTACAAATGAAGAAAAGTTAGATATGATCTTGCTATATGGAAAGTTATATCTAGACACCAGTTACGTAGAACGGTCGGCTCTCTTTCCAAAAGAGTTTAAATGTGCGAAAGAAATAATGGCTTTCAATTTGAATATTTTCTTTGTTTTGTTATTACTGTAAAATAAATTAATAAATTAATAATTTTATAAAAGACAATTGTTTCCATAGTTTACTTGACCTAAACTAATAAAAGATAATTTTTATCTTTAAATGTAAATAACTCGTTTATTTGAAAAAAATGTATATAAACAACATTACCTTATTAGAAAGAGAAAAAAATACTCTTTCTAATAAGATAATAAAAAATATATAGTTCCATTAAAAAAATATATATTCTGTCCCAAATTTTGGGAACCGCTGACACAATTTTTATTTTGTCTACATGACCAATTTTCTAATATAAAATGGCACAATTTTGCTAATTTAACCAACCTCGTATCTCTTCAAATAAAAAAGTTACCAATAGTGAGCAAGCTTATTGAGAATTGAGACACCCTGTATACATATAGTTATACAAAAAAATCTCCGTACGACAATAATTTTAATCTATTTTAGGAAAAATAGCAGTCTGAAACGCAATTTTCTTTTCATCCAAAATGAAACGCATTATATTACGTTATTATAAATAAAAAATAAACAAAGAATATAATTATTTTATTTGTATTATGGAGTAAGCATTGAAAATATTCATAATTTCATGACAAAAATGTTTCCGTACGATAACCAAAACATTTAAATAATAAACCATTTATGTATATTTCATAAAGAAGTATAATATTTGGATGGGTTTCCTTTGGGTTTGCCACCAGTAAGTAATTAAGCGATGACTCATTGAATTTACCAAGTTTTTATTCACCGATGGCATTATATTCTCGCATTATTAATGTAATTAGTTTTAAATTCTTTTTTGGTTTACATTCTTATTTATTTAAAGAATTTTCCGCACTTTCTCAATCTGGTTAAAGTCCTGAGTCTGTGGGGAATGATTAAGCTTATTTTCGATATTATACACAAGTCATTCTCTTAGAAGATGCGAATTAATTGTCGTCCCGGTCTCATGCATTAAAAATTAAAACAATTTGCTAACCCTATTTTGCGATACTTCTTCAAATTTACCTTCAGAATATCAAGGTAACCTTTGCTGTCCATGATTGGTGCAATAATTACTATAATTTCTTACTCCCGTAAACTAAATATACCCTCAGAAATATAATGCTGTCACCGTCGTATTTAACTTTACATTTAGATGCTTCAAATTTTCTATTTTTGAATTAAAAGTACTAATTATTTATTAGGTTTTCTGGTAACGTAAGTAAGTATAATACATACAGATGAGATAGAAGCCAAAAAAATTGGAGAAATCCTAAAATTTAAGGTATTTAAAAGTAACAGTTAAATACGGCGGTGGCAGTATTATGTTATGGGAGTATATTTAGTAATATATATATATATATATATATATATATATATATATATATATTAGTAATAATTGCAATAATTATGGATAGCAAAGATTATCTTGATATTTGAAAAGCAAATTTAAAACAAAGTGCCGAAAACTAAGGCCTTGGCAGACAATTTTAATTTCATGAGTTGAACAATCCGACAAATAATTCCCGTCTTATAAGAGAATGGCTACTGTATAATATTAAAAATATGCTTAATCATCCCTCACAGTCTCCGGACTTTAACCAGATTGAGAAAGTGCGGAAAATTTTTAAAACAAATACATAAGAATTTAAACCAAAAAAGAATTTAAAATTAATTACAAGAAAAATGGCAGAATACAATGCCATGGGTGATCAAAAATTTGGTAGATTCAATGGCTTATTGTTTAGTTAATGGGTTAAACCAAAGGAAACTCATCCAAATATTATATTGCTTTATGAAACATAAATAAATAGTTTATTATTTAAATGTTCTGGTTATATTACGGAGACTTTTTTGTCATGAAATTATGAATATTTTCAATGTTTAGCTAATAATATAAATAAAATAACTATATTATTTGTTTATTTTTTATTTATAATAACATAATATAATGCGTTTTATTTTTGATGAAAAGAAAATTAAATATACTAGGTTTTACACTGCTCTTTTTCCTAAAATAGGTTAAAACTATTGTTGTACGGAGACTTTTTTGTTTGACTGTATTTACATAATTTTGGACTGCAATTACATTTGCAATAAATACGTACACATATATACACAATTTAAATCTACAATTGTGTTTCGTCAAGAAGTACATACATGATGATATCACATTCAAATTCACAAATTCACATTTTAACTGTCCGGCGTCACGTCGTTTTTTTCTTGCTTGAACGCCACAAGAAACAATTCATCGAAAAGTATAATAATTAACTTTTGTTAAATCTGCTGTTCTCTAAGCCTTGTCATTTTCACCTTCACTTTTCAATGTATTAAAAACATTTAAAATAATTTGCTTTGCGACTTCTGACAAATGAATTCGCTGTCTTGAAGTCTGAGATTCTTCTTTCTCACACTTTTTATCACTAATTTTGTACTGTACTTACTACTAAACACTTGAAGAAGTAATAATACAAAATACGTGTTTACGCTATTTACACAAATACGGGTTGCCATCTGTACTAAATACATCATTAGTCAAATTCACGTTTTCTTTGACAATAACGTTAAACAGTTAATATTAATCGGCGGTAAGTTATAATCATATTTGGAAAATATTATATTTTTTTGAATATAATCATCCTTTAAAAAATTTCCTAATCCCAATCTGGTCAAATCGCCGGCAAAATATCCAGTTGTATTACGCGAAAGAAGTGTGCTTGAACAAGAACGTGTGGCGAAGGATGATTGTTGTGTGAGCAACTATTATTGTGGTCCGGATGCGGTATTTCGCTACCAAGAATCGGTCACTGTAATTTAAGTAAGGATTGAGAAATATTTGCTGTGTAAAGATGTAAGGATAGTAAGAATGTTGTTAAGAGAGTGGAATGAGTCAGCTGAGCTCTTATTATAATTATTATTTTCGGATTTATGCTAACCCATTCAATGGGATATGCGTGATTTCTATGTACTTATGTATGTAAGAGAAAGGTTGTTTGACGTATGTCTATTTAATTTATGGCGTGACATAGATATACGAGTAAATGGTGACATTATTTTCTAACACACTAAAAATAGTATTGACGTATGTCGTAGATTTACAGAAATGTAATTATCTACTACAATAACGCTAGTGTTTATCCAGTGACGTTGACGTTTAAATCAAATTATTATTCTTTGTTTTTACGCCAAGTCTATATTTTTATACGAAAAATTATTTTGTAAAAAATTCATAGACTTATTACATTTATTTTTTCATTTAAAATATATCCATAAATATTATCTGCAAGTAATATTATATCAGAAGGCTTATAAATAGCCTTGAATAGTCATCTTTCGTGAACCAAACTATATCAATAGCATTAGGACCAAAAAACGAGAGGGAAGACTGGTGATTCAAGCTATTTGCTCTGAATAAAAACTTCGGATCGGGTTCACCTGTTTACTTTTATCTCATTACGAAGCCAGAGCAGAGGCAGATATGCGTTTTTTTTTTTTCTACAAGAGTAAAAGGCACAGTATTTCATTGAAATGACGTGCAGTAATGAATCCACTCAACAAATGCTGCCTGCTGCATACATAACAGTGTCTTAACTTTGCTTCTCCGAAAGCAAAGGATTCGACTACTTAAAAGCTACGAAACACTACGGTTTCCCAATTACAGGAAATTTCTTTCTAGAGAAAGCATTATCCACTCCTAACGAAACTATTTCTTTTTATCTCATTTTCCCGACTTCGGCCTCGATTGGGATAACGTAGTACGTACTCTCATCTTTAGGAAAAGAAACCTCAGTTTTATTCATATTAACTTCTTATTACACTTATATAATTTAACGAGCATATTCATGTAAATTATATAGCAGTAGGAAGAATTAGAATTTATAGCAAATAAATAAAGCAAATTGGAGTCTCCCGTAAGTCTTTACGGGGCTCACAAATTTTCATTTTGTTTTACATTTTTCAGTAATACTGGCATCACATAAAGCGTCCTGCTGACATGATATTAGAATCCATTTTTAAAACACATATCCCTATACGGTTATGAAGTAAAGCGGACAACGCGGTCCCGAAAAATGGAATATGAAAAGTCTAATGTATCATTCACTTTAGACTTTAAAGGTCCATTTATAATCACAAAGGGGTGCACGGCACAAGGCACGAGGCGCTATATAATAGAATAGAATAGAATATAGATAATGCCACCGCTCCCTGTGCTTGCCTGATGATGTGAAACAAATTGACTTCAATCATTTTATTCACAATATCATGAGGAATTATGGTCCGATATTAAGTTGATTACAAAAATTATGAACAATCTCCACTATTATTTATTCTCTTTCTCAAACAAACAAATACTTGCGATACAATATACATACATACATACATACATACATACATACATATATATATATATATATATATATATATATATATATATATATATATATATATATATATGTATGTATGTATATTGTATCGCAAATATTTGTTTGTTTGAGAAAGAGAATAAATAATAGTGGAGATTGTTCATAATTTTTGTAATCAACTTAATATCTGACCATAATTCCTCATGATATTGTGAATAAAATGATTGAAGTCAATTTGTGACTGAATTAGTCATCTTGATTTGTTTAGTTTATCTCTTAATAGTTTTAAAAAATGTGTCAAAACTACTTTATGATGAGCTTTACTAGTGTAATTATTTTGTTTATTTCTACTAACTTTATTACTGTTTTGCTATTGTATTTTGTAATATTGTGTTTAATGAGCGAGAACCTTTATTTGGTCTCTGTTTGAGCTGTTGGTTCTCCTATTTTCTTAAATAAATAAATAAATAAATATATATTTGTCGTTTCTACAGTAAGACTATTTTTTTCAAGTAAAACATCAAATGTTAAAATTAGTTAAAAAATATTTTAATGTCGAAATCAAATTGTAAAATCCTTTATTTATAAACGCCAAATCATTTTCTAATTGATATTTGGACATTTTCTCTAGCATTTTTTTAAACATACTTTAATGTAACATTTTGTGCGTTTTTATGTTAAAAGTTAAGATATATTTATAACACAGAACAAATAAAAATAATTGTGGTGCATATTAAGTGCATAAAGAGAGGAATTACTAGCATTATTTTTAAAAATAATTTTACCATGTCGGGTACAACTTTATTTACCTTTTTCACTTGAATTTTGCAGTCAGGCATAGCAGTATTTTTGAAATAATAGTTATCGATCTGCCTATATATTTTTGTAATACCTTTGAAATACATACTTATTTTAAAATGATATTTTTTTCGTAACACCAATTCTTTCTTATGAATTTCCCAGATATTACCTGGTAACACTTCAGGAATTCCAATTTTACCCTAAAATACCTGAATTTCTCCAGTATTACGTGAAATTTCTTTAACTTTGAACAGGGACCTACAATTAATAGTGAAACAGCAGGGGAATATAACCCCAAACTGTCAAATAACATTTCTTTTGTTTCATATGCATTCCTGTGTTTCCTACATATTACATAGAATTCCAATGTTACCCTAGAAGATAATACCGGAATTTCATCAGTAATACGTGGAATTTCTTCAGCAACGTAACACCAATTTTCAAGGCCGAATCGCACTGCAGGTAGAATTATTGTTTATGCACCCGCACCAACTTGAAAGCAGTGTGTATTGCAGGTTAACTATATCTAATTTAAAATTAATGAGAAACTTATTAAAACTTTCCTTCTTAAGCTCAGCGTCTTAAAACGACAAAAAATTCTAAATGAAACAGTAAAATTTTTAAATATTTTTAGATTAGTTTTTAATAAAGTAACAACTTTTTCTGGATGTAACTTTTGTTACATGTAAAAAAGAATGAAACAATACAGGACAATTAGATATTCCGTGGACATTTTTAATATGAACGAGGGATATTCTTTTCATATTAGGGAGGATTCGTGACCGCATTTTTTTCTCTGGTTGCGGATGATAAAGCTTGTTGAATAACAGCCAACAACACAATACAAAGTGAAACTTTGTGGTAATGCTATACTTACAGTTCTACCACAACAAACACACGGATTATGTCAATATGTCAGTGCCGAATTAAGAAATTTTCAGACACGGCCTGTCAATACATATCATGCGTGTTATCCCAACTCACTTGTTTAGTCAATATATAAAAAATGTAACGATGATGACATGATATCGTTCAAGAACAATCAAAACGATAAAATATTTTCTTTACGTTTATCTTTTGAACCGATAATTTCATCTGTAATATTCGCATCAAAATATGTGAAGAATGCTCTGCAAACTATCTGACAGGTAGATTCGCACCACAAAAGAGTGTATTAACAATAATTGATTTTTATAAAAAGATTTTTATATTCTGTAGGTTTTCCTCTTCGTGTTCGGAAAACCGCATTACAAAAATTCTGGAAACGTGCAAAAAGACATAATTAATATATCATTAGCACAGTTCTTATACTGTGCAAAAATGAGTTCCGGGTCAGAAAAAATAATTGTTAGTCCACCTGGCAAAAACGAAAACGAATCTTTGTTTTTATTTCACAGCAAAGATTAATATTTAAATTGTCAAATAAAGAATCTTTTAATGAAATATTACTTTCATTATTTCTCAAAATGAGAAATAAAAGTTGGAGTAAAATAATTAATATTTGCTTTTCGCGAAAGTAAACAATGAAAATTTTTAATTAAATTTGTATAGAAAATGTAAGATATTTACATCCGGTCTTGTAAGCGGTATTTTTCTGTTTTTACTAATGGGAACTTTATAAATGAAATTATCATTCAGAAATGGAGGCATGAAATTGTTTGATTTTTAACAAAAAGGCTTTTTTCGTTCAAATAAATTATATTTACTAATCTTCAATTAAGTAAGCGGATCTTAATAATTCTTATTCACAATGGAACAAGAATTAAAGAAGAAAATTACAAGCAAAATAAAGAGGCGTCAAATAAAAGGCATAAATTAAAAAAAGAAAAATTAACTTTACTTAATAAATTAATCTCGTAAAAAAATTTCGTTCACAAAAAATATACGACGGTTGACTACTAACAAACAATACAGTGAGAATTTCAGGTATTCCTCGAGGTAGAGGGAAATACAAAAATACATACGAAAGTATTACAAGACCTACAAAAGAAATTAAAAAACAGATATTCCATACGGTGCATAAAATTTTAAAACAATTTTTCATTTTCAAAAATTAATTATTTCACACGTGTTTTGTTCTCAAAATCCTTTTTAATTGGAAATTATTGAAAAGATATTAAAATTCCAAAAAAAAAAAAATGCAAAATTTAAAATGCATCGCAATATTAGCAAGTAAAATATTTGTACTGAAGTTAATATGTACAAAATTGGACGTAACGAAAAAACAAATTCCAGGGTAAAAATATCTGCAGGTAGTGAGGCAAACGTCAGGGCAGACAGAACCAATTTACGGTGGAAACAGAATTTTTGTTATTCCATTGATGTAAAATTTTTCGCAATAACAAACATGCGGTATGCACATGTTTTAAAATAATAACGAATGCACATCTGCCTGAAATGAATTAGAGATTCCAAAGCTATAATTTTTTCAGTATTAAGGATTAACTTCTAAATGCATTTTGCCATTTCACAAAATGGTAACTGGTAGCAGGAAATCGATCAGATTAAAGAATATTACGAAATGAAATACCCTATGAGTATTACTGTGTATTTCTACGTATAAGACGAAGCTTTTAACAAATGAAATCGACCCTAAATTGATGGACATTTCACACAACTATACATAAATATGAAACTTAGTAATTGCTTGCGTCATTTTGTTGTAAATGAGTTCTACAAAATAACATTTCAAAATCGATGTTTTCCAACGTTAAGCAAGCCTTTTTTACTCGATTCGGAAAGATCTCCGTAAAATTTTTGGAGTTCCACAAGGCTAGATAAATGTTCCCTTAAAATTTGAAGATTTATATAGGAAAATAGTTATTTGTGTTTCTGAAACGGAAAGTGATACTTTGTCGCTTAAAATAGTTGACGCACGATTCATAGCGGAGCGCGGAAATTTTTCAATAGCGGCGACACTTTACGCTCGTATTATTTTTTACCTTTCGTGTCCAAACCATATACATTTTACACATAATTATTAAAAATACATAATATGTTATATACCGTATGTCCACGGATCGAGTTCCAAAGAGGAAAAACGTTTTTATTTTTTATTTTACAAAAAAATGTATTCTTGATAAAAGTTTTGGATGTCCCGAAACGGCCAATTCAGTTTTAACATTTTCAAATTTTCTTTTAGTTTCAGATAAAAATCGAAAATTGGTCGTTTAGTTGAAAATTATTACCAAAAAATAAGTTTGCGTTGTCATGGTAATTGCCGTTATTTATTTATTTTCATTAACTGTCAGTTATAAAAATCAACTATAATCGTTGTTAAATTCTTCTTCTTTACAGAATTGCTTCCGCAACCTTGATCCGGTCAAAATACAATATCCGTTGAGAAATTCGGTCCATCAGTTAAATCTTACATCCGCGATGTTAAATTATTCGACAACTCGACGGATCGCTTTATTACCTTTGCATTGAATTAGGTAAATTCATTCGTCTTTTGATAACATTTTCAACGATTATGGTTGATTTTTATAACTGACAGTTAATGAAAATAAATAAATAACGGCAATTACCATGACAACGCAAACTTATTTTTTGGGACTTAAAATAATTTTCAACTAAAACGACCAATTTTCGATTTTTATCTGATACTAAAAGAAAATTTTAAAATGTTAAAACTGAATTGAGCGTTTCGGGACATCCAAAAACTTTTATCAAGAATACATTTTTTTGTAAAATAAAAAAAATTTTTCCTCTTTAGAACTCGATCCGTGGACATACGGTATAATACATAACAACAGTCTTACAAACTAAATTGTAAAATGATGAATTTGGGCTTTTATATTTTTCCATTAATATAACCTAACGGACAATACGTCGGTTTCCATAGCGGCGATGAACTTATATTAAAGCCGACTACAATTTAGTTTTTTAAAACGACCGGCACCGGCAGCAAGGTAAATTTAATCTTATACGAAGGTCATCTTTATGTATACGATACCGTATTTTGTGTATCGCAAGCGAATTTTTTAAAAATAATTAATTAATTTATTATGTTGTTTTGCTAACATTGAATTTGAAGTTAAGTGAAGATGAAAGGTCGAAAACTCTTCTCTTTTGTAAATGGCTTTAACATATCTTGCAAAATAAAGTAACGAGAAATCCAGATGCTGAAGGTCCTTTTAGACACGTGTATCTATATTATTTATAGTCTTCTTTGTTTTAAAGTTACGGTAAACAACACTTTGTTCTCAAAGGCTTGCTTGTTTAAATGTGCTGTCAAGCTGTAGGATAGGTGCTGGTATTATATGAATTTTAGAGTTAGAAGTAATCGAGTAAGAACTTTTTCGGGTCATTCCGTTGGAAAAGGTTCCGGCGAGTCAAACTAAGTGGAGTGTAAATCCTGTTCAGTAAAGAGCCGTGCTTTGATCACTGATGGCGATATCTTAACGTAACGGTTTACAGAATTGCTTCCGCAACCTTGATCCGGTCAAAATACAATATCCGTTGAGAAATTCGGTCCACCAGTTATATCTTACATTCGCTATTTGCTCCAACCTCTTACATATCCTTAGAAACACCTGTAAAACGTTTCATTCGCTTGCTTCAGCCTTAACTAATCCTGTGTACGACAACTGTTAACCACATAATACGAATGCTGAATTCACTTCTATTTAACATCACGACTTATTACCAATTTCAGAGTTTCTATTCTCAGTAACGAACTCCTTTTGCTAGTTTTTATATAGAAAACAGGTCACTTGCATTAAAAAATTCATAAGGAATTTTGTTTTCCTAGAAATTGGATTACCTTTGCACTTTATTGACTTTAAATAAAGAATTATTAAACTATACAGAAACTTAAATCCAATCATCTTTCCTCAATATGGTAGTATTGATTTCGATCCTAGTTCTTTTCTAATGACGTAAACTACTTTTTTTGGAAAGTCAGTATTTGAGCTTACGAAATAACTAAAAAGTGGTGGAAATCTACAGTACCTTTGATAACCTCAAATTTAAACAAATGGAATAAGGTTGTTTTATCAAAAGGTCTCCATAAGGTATGAAAAACTAAAGGTTATCTAAATCTAAATTGTGTTTAATCATTAACTACTCTAGTGACATATAATTACATAACTGAACACAAACAGATCCCAATTAAAAAAATGTACAATATGCAGGTTTCTTGTTGAAAGAATGCAGATTGACAAAATGCAAAAAAAAGCTTGTGCGAAACAAATAGAATTCTTGTTCTTTGCTCCAGAAATGGAATCCAATATAATAACCGTAATATGAAAAGGCAAAGGTCCGCAAGAATCTTACTGCGCTAAGAAACCAATACTTGTCTTTGGATTCTGAGATTTTTGAAATACATCAATATTTTTTGCATTATAATTCTGACTTATGTTTTCGAAAATACAGCGTTCAAATCCGTCTAATGTTAACCTTAAAAATGTTAAGCAGTTTAAGTACAAAAATATGCCGTGTGCTATATTAAAATGAAATTTCTAGGTATAAATGAGGAGCAACATTTCAAAAGGAATAATATCTAGGATTGAGTAAAATAACATTTTTTATTACATAAAAACAGATAAAGAACATTTTGAACATTCTATTACCTAAAGTTACTGTTGAAGAAAACCTATCCCAAACATCTATTCTTTTATGTTTTTATGTAATAAAAAATGTTATTTTTCTAAAAAATTTTTAAAGTGGATATTATTCCTTTTGAAATGTTGCTCCTCAAATATTTTTAATCTTTTTGGCTGGTTCAGTTTTTTCGTATCTGTCCTTTTTCAGTCGGTTTATAAAGTTCCGGATTATATGCAGAGTTCGCAAAAATAATAGCCTGCTAATCTCGTTCGGTATTTTTGTTAATGCTGTTTTTCAGTTTTTCATTGCAAAATCCTAAACGTCAAAGTTCACTTTGAAAAAGTTTATTAAAAGTAAATAAATGTGCATCAATTTCGTGATTATAATTATTAATAAAATTGCAGCTAGTGGAAATGTTTAAATTTCATATATTTTATTTCCTCTATTGTTTATATTAATATTTGTAGATTCTGATTGTTTATAAATAAAATATTATTTGAAATAAAAAAATAAAAAACTTCATAAAAAACAAAATAGTGCAGAAAGGAAAAAATAAATTTTCTTTTACGTTCAGTCCCGATAAATAAAAACGTAAATTAATTGATTGGCACACCCAGCAATGGGTGATATGCCTTGATGATATATTTATCTTATTTTTCTATTTCGGTGTTCTTATAAGTCTATAAACGCACTGAAAACACGTCCTTAAGAAAATCTATAAACGAACTGTTTTTGACTCTTTTTGTTTCTAGAGGTGGTATGACTGTTTTCAAAACTGACAGATAAATGACATTTTGTGAAGTTAGCGGGAAGCGCTATCAACATAACGAAACGAATAAAAAAACCAAGTCATATTTTTGACGAGTCGCATTTTTAAAAATTATAAAATTACCCCAATAGAAAAAATAGTTTTTGCAAAGGACTTGCTTTCTATTATACTATTATTTATATATAAAAGAGACAATAAGCCGTGATAACTTTTCATCTTTGTACAGGAGCTATTTTAAAAGAGAGAAAACAAAACAAAAATCCTTGTATCGTCGAATCAATTGGCTGCCAGCTAACAGAGTAGGTGATACATTTTCATGTAGGCAATATGTGACGAGAATGATACATCTCTCCTACTCTCGTACTCTTCAGCTCTTCAGTGTTATTTAGAGTTGTATTCGTGCAGTTATAAAGAGAATGTTCTCAATTGTACCAATGCAGTCTATAGTAAAGTTTTAATTTTAGAGATTAATCGTTACTAGCTTCAGTGCGAGGTTGTTACATGAGATTCCCCTCTGTGTTCTGAGTGCATATAATGGAAATGCTGATCATACTGGTTTCATTCTAAATCCCTAAAAATAATTGATTTTTTAAACCTACGTTTCTATGATACTGGGTGGTGGCGGTTAAGGGTGAACATACGTATATATGGATTTAACATGGGATTTTAGTTTTATGAAATTTCCTGTTCTCCTGTTAATTTTATTGAAAAATGGCAGAGTTAAAAGTTGCATACAAAACTGTTTTCACATTTTATATTTTAAAAAATATTTAAAAATTTCTGCTAATTCATAACAATAACCATGACTTATTATAGAAAACAATATTATTTTATTCATGTCCTGTCAATTTTTTTTAAGTCTTTATTATGAAGATTTATTATGGTGGAAATTGTTACGGGATTAATTTTCCTTTTCCATAAGTTAAATTAACGTTTATACATCATTTATGAAAACCAGTACAAAAGAAAACAATTGCCATAGCTACTGCTATGAATTAGGAGACATTTTGAAAATCCTTTTTAAAATTGTGTAGAAACTAAAAACATAATAAAAAATATAAAAACAGTTTTGTATGCAATTTTTAAATCTATACAAAGTTGCACTCTTCAGTAAAATGAACAGGAGAGCAGGAAATTGCACGAAACTAAAATCCCTTGTTAAATCCTTTGCAGGAAGAATTTACTTCAAATAATCCTGTCTCAGAATAAAATTCTAAGAAATAAAAAAAAACAAAATTTAATACTTATACGAATGAATAAATTTTGCTTATACATTTTCAGAGAAATGAAATGTAAAAATGAAAATACGTAGAATCGCGGAATAAACTACTAAACGTACATGAGAAACCTCTGTATTGTATACGAGGTATATTGAAGATTACAACAGATATTCTAGAAATCTTATCCAAGTTATATAAGACTTATTGTGCAGTTGGTTTGCATGAAGGATTACTACCTCTGTAGTTGTATAGGTTTCACAATTAAAGTAGGTGTAAGTGGATCAGAAACTAGCATAGCTCTTGGTTCCTTCCACAGCGTAACCTGATAATCCGTACCGTTCTAACACTATTAAAATGATCAAGAAGGAGGTGCTCCATACAGGAGCAACGCATAAGAGTCTGTAATAGACGAATTAATGCACTAGTCAGGATACTTGGAAACTATAAATTGATACGGCACTTTGTTGTAGTTACTTAACAGGGGAATCTGATTATAAAGATAGATTTAAGAGCTTTTGACACGATGCAACGAGAGAACTCTGTTCTCGAACTTAATAAGATGAACATGTGATCACCGGAAAAATATTGAAATTAATAATTGTGTTAATTGGTGATTAATTACTCCAACCATTAACGCAAGAGTACTAGCAATCTCTCATTAAAAGATTGGATAAAAGTAGATCTTACATTATATTTATACAACAGTAAATATATAAAATATACTTTACATTTTAAGAATGAAATTGAATTCGTCAATTCAATTTGATCTCGTCAGAAAATTTAGTACGGGACATTTTCTTTTCTTATGCATAACAAAAATATTTTTGACGGATAATGTTGAAATTAGCTTTTGTTTCGTCCTTATTATCCATTGAAAAATGCTACCAGACTTTACTATTTTTCGTACTCATATATTGTAATTTGCAAGAGTAAAATGTATATAAACAAAGACAGACCCGACCAGAAATTAACCGATTTTAACAAAAATAACCGCCGATCCGGCGGTCGGAATTCCGGAAATCCTACAAATTTTAAGCCGGAAGTCCGGTTTCGATCCGCTCCATCACCAATTAATAGTTAAATAACTTTTAGTTTTTTTTTTTGTATTATTACGTTAATTTACGCGAGACACATCACGCCTATGTACAATTCCGTATTATTTCCTGAAAAGAGTTACGACATACGTAGCGCTATAAGGAAATTCTATAACCTGTGTGGCAAAAAGAAACTATTTCAATTAAGTACTTGTGTCGTCAAGAATCATACACTTTTTATTGCGCAATGCCATTCTTACCAAGAGAGTATTATAGTGTTTGTTAAAATAAGCTCGTGCACCTTGAACTATTTGTAATTTTCTTTTAAATAATTTGAATTTGTAAAAGTTTAGAAATATTTTGTATGCCGTCCCTGTCTGTCGCAGCGTGGCATCGTGCCCTAGTGAAGCTGAATACGACGCCTGCGTGCTCCAGCATCCACCATCAGCATCGGGAAACGTTAACCCTATTTCTCAATGCCCGACGACCAGCCTTCTTCACATATATTTATTTATGAAATTGCTATGCGGATCCAGATTTTTCTTGGAAGTATTGCACTAAACTTTGTCTTCTTACTTTCTCATACAATCTTAATATGACGACGTGGGTTTTTTCTGGATTTAATACAGCTATTTTATAACACTTTTGTCGTAAATATCTAATATTTTTAAAAGTATAAGTTTGGGGTATCGGATAATCGGAAGTATCATTTATACAAGCTTTTAACAGTTTTTCTTGTAAAAAATTCATTGAATATAATTTTTTAGCCACTTTTACTAATACAAATTGAATATAATGGCACAATCTTCAATTCTACGATAATAGCATTTAGTAAATAACGTGAAATAACTTTATATTATATTATAAAATAATTTATTTTTGTACATCACTTTGCCTCTGCGCCAAACAAAAACAATACTTTAATAACAAATTTGACATATTTAAACAAATGTCACTGTCACGAAGCAATTTTCATTAAAATTTATAATGAAACCGTGTTAAGAAGAATTTAGTAGTTTAAATATGATTCTAATGAAATTAAGGTTTGTAAAAATAATATGTTTTCCATCATACATAAATATTAGATATACGGGATAATTCGATTTAAGTTTGATGTTTGCAGCATTATATATCAAACAGCTATCAATAAGAACGTGATTTCAAAGTGTCAAATAATAGTTTGCAACTACATATTTACGAAATGGATAATGTACGGCGAAGAATTTACACAGATTGTCTTTTAGAGCATAAGGAAGTTTGTGATGATTTTGACAATAATGTGTGTGTGACGATTTTTCCTTAAAATATATTAATGATCCAAAACTTCGCAAAATTGGTATTTAATACTCTTATATAATTTGAAACAACATATTAGATTTTGACTATATATGATAAACTGGCTGTAGTACTTAATTTGAAGCTCTAACAGATTTTTCAGGAAAAACATAATAAAATATAATCCAAAATTTCGTATTACAAACTTTTCTATTTATTGGAACAACAAAGTAGATTTTGTTTACAAACGATCCATCGGAAGTGAAACTTTACTTAAAGCTCATTGCTATTTTAAACATGGAATTGGCGGGAGGTCATGTGCTGGCCACATCAGATTTTTTACTTTTGTTTTCTATATGGAGTATTTTTAAATTTTGAATTGAACAAAAATGTTCATTGTTAAATAAATGTTTTGCCAAATTTGAATTTTCATTTATTTTTGTGCCTGATGATGAGATAATATCTCAAAATGTACATTGTACAATATTATTAAATAAAATATTATTTTGAAACTAAGTATATATATTTAATAAATATCAAAATGTTTCAAATATATCCTACAAATAATAGTATAAAGTTCATAATATTCAGTTTCTGTAAGTTTAACATCTATATTGTGGCAAGGCGAGTGCATAGCAATAACAACCTAATAATTTTAATATAACCTCTTGTAAATTATGGTTTCAATAACAATATTTCAACTCCGTTCTCCGTTATCTTTGTACGTCAAAATTATGTTTATAAATAATTATTCATCTTTCTATTAACTGTCTGTTTAATCTAGATGCCAGCAGTCTGGACATTTATAGTGTTGATAATTAAGTCTAGAAGTTATTGCAGCTCAATGTAATGTTAATATTTGATTATGGATGCGCCCTGCACTCCCTAAGATATCCTTTCGCAAATGATAATGTTTTTAGTTTTTTAATAAGTCGGGTTTGTACTCTTATGGAGTAAACATATAGTCTGTGTTTGTCTCTCATGGCGAAAATTTATGTAGAGTCTTTGTTTTGCCTCGCGTTCTGCGTAACGCGATTATTTTGGCCTAAGGATGCATGAAATGGTCGTCAAATAATCAAGCGTCCACCAGTTAGTTAAAGTGTCATCGTTCGGTAAAGAAGTAAGTACACAAGCATTGTCGGCTAAAACCAGCAGTGTCACAATATTTTAAACTAGTTGACGAATAATTGTAGATATTTCTCACCATTTGCGTAGGTTTGTATAATTTGTTTCTTGGAAATGTAAACTGAACATTATGTAACGAACTATTATGAATCTAGAATCGTATTTTATAATACGATTCAGGGATTTTTGCGTGTCGGTCTTACAGATTTTTAGAAAAAATTGTATTATATTTTGTCTGGTTTTGTACGAAAGAAATGATGATTTTAGGAAGTTATTTATTTGCCGGTATGAAAGAGAAACGTTTGAGAAAGTTAGTTGTGTTGGCGTTTAGGTTTAGGTTTAGGCAGCAACAGCTACAGGGATTTGCGGTAATCGGTCCATCCCTGCGGCTTGGCATTGGCAACGAAGTCTGTTCGGGTCCGTACTGCCCTATGTCTATGCAATAAGCCACGGTCTACAGAGGCCGATATTATTATCCATGACGTTTGACGTTTGTTGCCCAATATGGGATTTGCAAGCCAATATCGATACCGCATTAACGCCTCGGCCTCTTATTCCACGTGAAATAAACCTACATATAAACAGAGGTCTTGCACAACGACAACATTATTAGCGTACGTTATATCACACGGTAATTCACTATTTATTTTATGCTCTGAACATTGTTTTATACAGAAATAGTGGAAAAGAGTAAAACATTACAGTAGCAAATTATACTAAGGTTCGGTATATTTACATCTCTGTTTAAACTGTTAACTGTCAGTTACAACGAAAAATATAGCATCGATATTACAGCACAGGTAAGTTGTAAAAATTAAACATGTTTCAATTTTTTGATGCGACATTTTTTGTATGAACTGACAGTAAAAACAGTTTAACCAGAGATGAAAATATTGGACCTAAATGATTTAAAATTTAATGCTGCTAATCAGTAAAAGCATAAATATGTAATCATCTATCAAAATCATGATCAATTATTTAGGAGTTTCAATTACAAATATTGTTTCAACTCCCGGTTAACCGATAAACAAATAATGTGAAATAATATTTTTACACGTTAAGGGTAAGGTTATTTTTTGACTCTATGTGAAAACGCTAACGCTAATGCTTCCATCATCTCATCATCTTAAACTCATTTTCATTTCAAATGAATTTCCTCCATTTTGTAAAATGAATTTCAAGATTTATATTTCTAAAAGTTATAATTAATTGCGATACTTCATTACTTGATATAAAGCAGTTCATGTAGCTCAAGCCAGCAATGAAATTTATTAGAGAAGTAGCAACTTTCTGGAAACTATTTCTACTTAAATGGAAGTAAGTCTTTGTTTTCTCTCACACTTCAGTGATCAGCCACAAACTACATTGCACTGTTAATAAACTGAAATTATTTTCGCTCCATGAATTTTTAATTAATATAAATGAATTTTAAATGAATATCCGTCTCTTCAATTACAAGTAAATCGGGAAATTTTGCGCCTTCGGAAGACGATACAGAAAAGCAGCATTAGCTTTCACTAGTTCAAAAGTTTCAGTGTATTTTTTTTCAAACTCTTTTCCTGTGATATATTGTGTTCCACAATGATCACAATGATATTAAAAAATACTTTGTTCATAATGCACTAAAGTGCGACAAAAAGTCTTATAAAATGAGTCCTTTATACTATTTTTTGGGTCTTTTATATACAGGGTGTCTCTTAAATAGGGGGACATGGCTTAACCACAGATTCCTGAGGCTAAAATAAGACGATTTAACCAAACTTGCTTCTACCGGAAAGTGTACCATTTAGCCAGAATTCTGCTTCAAAGTTCTCCAAATAAAAATTAATTTTGCTTATAATATTCGGACGCTTTATTCGATTTGGATGAAATTTGGTATGACAGTTTATATGGTTATAAGTCATCTTTTAAGGTGATACTTGTTATTATTAGTAAACCACTAGTGTATGAAACTTAGGTCTCCCAACATTAATTAGACCGTAACTTTTTAATGGCTACGCCGAAAACGTGAAATTATCTTCCTTCAGAAAGATACATTCAATAGTAAACTTTTGTCTCTCTGTGTAATTTGTGATATCTGTTACCGTTCACACAGAAAAAAATAAAATCTGAGTGTCTGCACTGCTAAATTTGTAAAATAAATTTAATCTAGCAGTCTATCCAAATGTCAAACAAGTAATTTTTAATGACAGTAACGAGTTGTCAATCTTTACAACTTGTTTAGGAGTAAGCTAAGATATGTAATCGTCTTATTTATAATAATGGTAGTAAAATACTATTAGGCCGAACACACGGATGTTACTAATTTTAGAATATTGCGAAGAAAATTTTTGACAACCCGTAAAACAATTGTTACTGTCATTAAAAATTACTTGTTTGACATTTGGATAGACTGCTAGATTAAATTTATTTTAAAAAGTTAGCAGTGCAGACACTCAGATTTTATTTTTTTCTGTGTGAACCGTAACAGATATCACAAATTACACAGAGAGACAAAAGTTTACTATTGAATGTATCTTTCTGAAGAAAAATAATTTCACGTTTTCGGCATTGCCATTAAAAAGTTACGGTCTAATTAATGTTGGGAGACCTAAGTTTCATACACTAGTGGTTCACTAATAATAACAAGTATCACCTTAAAAGATGACCTATAACCATATAAACTGTCATATCAAATTTCATCCAAATCGAATAAAGCGTCCGATTATTATAAGCAAAATATTTTTTTTTTCGAAGAACTTTGAAGCAGATTTCTGGCTAAACGGTACACTTTCCGGTAGAAGCAAGTTTGGTTAAATCGTCTTATTTTAGCCTCAGGAATCTGTGGTTAAGCCATGTCCCCCTATTTAAGAGACACCCTGTATATTAAAACTAAAAAAAAAACTGTTGTATATTAAATAGAGTTGATATAGAGAATATTGCATGCGTTATGTTTTATGTTGTAGTCAAATTGGTACTGACATTTATTCAATTATTTGGAATTTCGCATCAATTCTTACGTGTTTTTAAAAGAATATTAATCATGAAACTTATCAATACCCCTTCATAATAGAGAATAAACTTATATATTACTCGTTATTGTATTATTTGAATAAAAACTGATTTACTAAATAAAATAGATTGATAGGTTATATTGTAAATTGTATGCTCTTAGTTTGATTTGGCACTATCAATACCAACCTTCTAATACAAAATGTTGCGTATCGAAATGAAAGCTTATGCAATTATGTAGAAAAATATAAATTTTTGAAAACAATCGTGCAATATGTTTGGTAAAGGTTTTCATAATAAATAAATCTGATACTGTCTATTTGTATATCGAGTCCTCAGTATGTCACTTATTCTGAGGTTTCAAATAAATGTAAACTGAGACTATCGTCAAGAAAGAAATGCAGGAAGCGTGGAAAATATTTATATTGAGAATGATTGGAATCGTGAAAGAAATGTGACGCACCAATGCGGTATACATGTAATGCACGTATAACATATACTTCTAAAGATATGTTATGTATACAGGTGTAATCTAAGGAGTCTCGTATAACCAATCCAATTCGTTTGAGATAAAAGAAAATAGGGAATTCCTTGAAATTCGCATTCAACTTGGAATTTCAGCAATAAATTTCAAATTGAAAATAGGCGATTTCAATGAAATATTTATGACACCTGACCAATGTAATATACAATGTCAAAGCGTTATTGCTTTTCTCTGGGCGTTACAAAGAAGATGAGAACTACTATCTCAGTCGACATTTGAGTCAGCATCTCTTGTTTCGTATTTCGGTAGTTCGTATTCTGAGATCCGAGCAAAGCAAAATGCTCACGGTAACACGTTTTTGATTTCTCTCCCAAGAATTCTGTCGCATCTCTCAATCTACTCGCACTACAAACACAAACACACCATATTACAAACCTATTGTGCTCCGTTTATTGTTATTTTGCCAAGAAAAACTATGTCCCGCAGCTACCTAAAATCATTTACCAAACTTGCAACAAAAAGGTTTTGTTTTCTAAAGAAACCTTTGTATCTTAACACTAACACTTACAAATTACTCTGCGCTGTATTTACGATTTACAAGAAATGAGCATTTCTTTTTCTTCTATCTATTCAATAATTTGCAAGCAATTTCTCAAAAAAGTAATTACGATTCATCTTAATTTCCAGCAAGATTTTTACTCGGGTGCAGAATTGTGTAGATGTTAATATTCATGAATGACGGAAGAGAGTACTTAAAGAGTAATTATGGTGGACTACGGCACTTCTACATTATAGCTACGTATTATGTATTTTATTATTTTTGTTTTTATCGTTATTCTTTATATAAAAAAAATAATAAATACGTATTTTCTGTTTATTTATGCAATAACCCATTTGCTGAAATATTTTTTGAAAGTAATGACCGGTGTATGTCATAACGACGTGTGTGGGCACAGTATTACACGTTACACTACTAGAAGGCAACCGAGTAGTAAAAGACGAAACATAACATGGTAGACCTTAAAATGGGTCACATCGAATTTTAACCTAGCCGCACCCTAAAGTGGTCCCAAACAAATTTAAAAAAAAAATTGTACTGACAATGATTCCGCTTAATATTAATATTTGACCGTCCCTAAATGCACTTGATTTTTCTAATTTAAATAACATTTTGGAACTTTATTTTTTTCGAGGCATTAAGAGATTTTAAAAATCTAGTCATTATTGGAATAACCCGAAAATATGTGGACAAAATTTCAAATGCCAATCATTATTATTGTTGATGGTTAAACTATAACACAAAAACCCAAAAACCCATTTTAGCTTAGATAAATAAATAAATATATCATCACGGCATATTACCCATTTCTGGGGCCCCGTGGCCGCGTGCCTGAGTGTCTGGTCGCGAACATGGGGGAACCGGATTCGATCCCGACGCCAAATATTTCGAATTTTAAATTATTATTGTTGATGGTTAAACTATAACACAAAAACCTAAAACCCCATTTTAGCTTAGATAAATAAATAAATATATCATCACGGCATATTACCCAGTTCTGGGGTCCCGTGGCCGCGTGCCTGAGTATCTGGTCGCGAACATAGGGGAACCGGATTCGATCCCGACGCCAAATATTTCGAATTTTAAATGGCACAAAAGTAAACCCTGTGGTGCACTCTCCACGCCAGCAATGAGTGCCCGTGAACTGACGCCTGGAAAGCGACCGTACGGTACAAATATGTCATCATTACCGATATCTGTGATAAAGCAGATTTTAGCTTAGATATTAATGTAAAAAGTGATGAAACTCGTACATAATTTCTAACCTACAAGAAAATTATTGAAACATTAATAAAACATTATATTTAATAAAATTGTATTAAAAAAAATGAAATAATCGTTATTTTAATACAATTTTATTATTTGTGCTTGTGCATCCAACTTTCAATTAGTAGGTATAACCAAAATTGTAAAATATGATTTATGTGAAATACCCTATTGGCCTGTAATAATTGAATGACATTAAACAATGGTCTTTACTGTCCCCAATTTCGATGCATATGGTCGTCAATAGCCTAGGCCGATTGAATCAAATTAATTTGCCGAATAAATAGCATATTAAGTGAATTGTTCGTGCTTATGACATCGTACGATTTCAAAAGGATTTTCATTTTCCATACCTGATAATGTTCAAAAACAAAAATACTTCATTAAAACTTTAACATCATATTCCAGCAAAAAATATTATATTCAAACTATTATACACACAATATAACTAGATAATTTCGATACCTAATATGAAAACCAACAATAAATTATTATTTTAGATATATAAAAATTAAAAATTTCTTTAGATAATTTCATGATTTATGAATGTTAAATGCAATACTTATTACCTATAATATAAATGTAAAATGTAGTCATTTTATCTAATTTCGTACATAATTTTACTATATTTTGCTACTACCAATTTAGAAAATTTAACTAAATCATATTTTAGTAGACCGAAAAATAAAGAATTTGTTTAGGTAAGTTAATCTTACTATAATTTAGTTAGTATATCTAATTTATTTTTTCTATGTATTTTACCAAAAGCTGCTTCGAAGATAGTCACATTTGTGCGAATAGCCAGTGAAACAGAAATACATAATTCGATTTCCATGCCACATATAGGAGTTTCGGAAACTAAAATATAATATACCGACATTGTATAGTATGACAGCTGCCATTATGTAAATTCCCGGCTTCTGGTACAGTGTTGAAATTAAAACGATTACTCGATGTAAAGCCATTTATTCCATTTATTCGGACAGGAGCTAAAATTAAGTACAAAATCGCATATCGTTTTGTCGTAACTGATTGGTCACAGTTTTAAAATGTTCATTGATAATCGGATCACAACATCAGGACGTTATTGTATTATATCCACATAACAGGCTCGTATCTCGTTAATACGTAACCACCGCACCGCTTTCGATGCTTCTGCTTCGAGAATCGAGGACATACCCATCACTTATTTTTCTGCTAAAAACGCGCCAATGAACCAGAATTCAGGCTGAAATTTTTAAAACACTTTTCGCTGCTTCCATCAGCGACACAATTTTACATCATTTGCCCGGGTTGTCATTTCTATTGTGTACTAAATTCAAACATCACGTCTTCCTTTTATCGCAGAATTAGGAGATAAATACTTTCAGCTCGAAAGTTGACAATTTATATCAGATTTACTCATCATGGTTAATATTTACGAATCCATAACACAATTGAGGTTTTTTTTTACAAAAACCGAACATGTTCAAATATTACGTTATATAGAATGGATAAACGCTATACACGGTGAATGAGGACTAATGTAAAATAATTAATTGCGTATTCCTAAGATAATTTTGAGTAAAAAAATGTCATATTCCTTTTGATTACAAAATTACAAGACACTTTCTTTTAAAACAAACGAACAAACAATGAAACAACAATGCAAAATTAATCTGACATTTCCATTTTTTACCTGTTTTTTTATTTATTTATTGTGTAATGGTTGGGTTTCGTACTGCGGAATACAATTTATAAATAAAATAAATAAATATATCATCACGGCATATTACCCATTACTGAGTGTGCCAGTATCTGCAACACATGTAGACATCAGTAATGATGACGATATATTTTACCGTGTGGGCGCTTACCAGGCGTCACTTCACGGGCACTCATAGCTGGTGTGGAGAGTGCACCACAGGGGTCACTTTTGTGCCATTTAAAATTAGAAATATTTGGCGACAGTCGGGATCGAACCCGGTTCCCCAGGTTCGCGACCAGACACTCAGGCACGCGGCCACGGGACCCCATGGAATACAATTTATAGAATTCATAATTCACCGATTCGTCGATGCCAGCTTGCATTGAAGCTCAAGCGGCTCATTTGGAACAGTTATAAGAAATAAAATAAATATTTTTAAAGTATATTTTGTTTTAAGTGTGACAAAAGAAATAAGACCTAAGTTCATATGACATTTTTTACTCAAAATATGCTATTATAAATTTTTTTATACTGGTCTTGATACATGCTGTGTACAATGGATAAACAATTTACCTCAAGAAAAAAATGTATTTTGGCTTATACATATATACCGAGAGTTTTTTTTTATCTGTGAACATGGGCGTATGTCATTACCATAGTTACATTTAAAATGATTGACAGCAATGTATTATCGCGTTTTTTTTTTTTAAACTGGACATAGGACGTGACATTTAGTATATCTGTCAATGTCATCAAATTGTCATACTTCAAAATGTATACAGTTAAAGAAAAGTTCAAATTGTAAATTGGAGTAGGTAATTATAACGAGTCTACAACAAGTTTCTGACTTATGTGCATTAACTTTTAATAAGCGACCCAGTCCAACAACTATAAGAAAAATTTACAATGACTACAAAACTAGAGGATGCGTCAATAAACAGCACAAGAAATTATGCAATTAATTGAAAGTGACAACACCCTGTCAACAATTTTTTTTCTGAAATTAAGAATACTAGTATACAAGGTTTTAAGACAAGAACATTTTAAGAGTTTTAAATATCAAAATCACCAAGAGTTATTACACAACGATATAGAACGAAAAAATATCTTTTGCGAAGATATGATGAACAAAATTAATAGTGGGGAAATATTACTGGATCGAATTTTATTTACGGATGAAGCGACATTTTATATTAATCGGGAAGTAAATTCACAAAATTGCAGGTATTGGAGTCGTCAAAATTTTCGCTTATATCTGCACCAGGTATTCCCCCAACGCTGGATAGGACGTGGTGGAGAAGTGGAGTGGCCTGCAATGCCACCAGATCTTGCACCAAACGATTTTAATTTCTTTCTGGCCATTTAAAAAATTGTATTTACAATGGTGACAAAATAAATATTGATCAATTAAAAAATAGGGATAAAATATAATTTATATTAATTATTTCTTGCCTTAGGCTTATGTCAGAGTATAGAATTATACCATACAATTTGAACTTTTTCTTCAACTGTATACATTTTGAAATATGAAAATTTGATGACATTGACAGATATACTAAATGTCATGTCCTATGTCCAGTTTTAAATGTAACTATGGTAATGACATACGCCCATGTTCACTGATAAAAAAAACTCTCGGTATATATAGAATAGTCAGTATTCTATATAGTAAAAATCTATTATTTTTATAGCAAATTGGTTGTTGTAGAATTAGAAATGTACACATTTATATATTTCTTGCTCTAAGTAATTTGCTTAATGTTTAATAAGTATCAAAAACATTTCGATCCCTTTAAATTTAAGTTTGTTCTATTTATAAAAGTATAGAGAAAGAATATACACCAATTGATGAATCAGCACCCAGTTCTGAATAGGGAGGGCGGTTTTCCTGCTCGACACTGAAATGAAAAAACTACGTTACCTACTTTATTAAATCTTCTCGTAACAAGAATTTGAACGGTATTTACAAAGTCGAATGTTTACTGAACAGAATCTTAAGTTATTCATAATTTTCGTAATTATTCGGCGTCTTCTAGCACGAATTCGAAAATTGGTTATTCAAATAAATCAATAGATAGCACCTCGCATATAAGTTTGCGATTTTGTGAATCTCATTTTGCTGGCGAAGCATTTTTATGCAAGGAAATTGATAGACAAACATCGAACGTTTGAATCTAGGTTATGAATTATAAAGCACGCTGTATAATTTTATGTATAAATGCATATAGAAGGTAGCGAAGTTAAATTCGTTATTTAGATTTAGAGCATATTTAATTAAATAAATTATGTATAATAGTCTGTTAGCCAGTGATCTGAACTGAAATTAAGAACAACCATTACAGCTCGGTCACAATTTAATTACGCATACTATGCTGTTAAAGAGGGTAAAATTAAATAATATTATGGGTTCCGGTAAAGAAGAAGACCGTGGTTACTTGGAAATTTCATTTCGTTATACTGTCAGACATTTTCACCCCGATCACTTACTATATTTATATGATTAATAAGAGAATTTTCTTTTATTCAAAATAATAAATTCTCAAGAATGACAGGCATTTTATGCATTTATTTTCCTACGTATATTCGTAAGAAACTAATAGGCATACCTCCTTTAACGCGAATAATGTGAGCATGCAATATTAAGCGTTAAGCGAATCAACGTTAAACGAGGTCTGTTTTTTTATTAATACAATATAATCGTTAATTAAATAGTATAATTATAACATACTAAAGTAACAATAAAAGAGTATGAATTATGTATTTATTAATATTTAACGAAACAAAATTACCAGTACGTAAAAATTTAGTGGATTTTTTATTCTCAGAAACAAAATTTAAAAATTTTTGGAATCAATAGGAATAAAGAAACGGCGTATATCGAAGTTGTGTTAACAGAGGTACTGCATGCGTTAATTCAACTTTAAAGACAAAGGGCCAGTTGCATAAAGCGTCGTTAGCTGATCATGTGGTTAACTATACACACTGTATCCATTGATACTATCAAAAATACATTGGAAAAAAGCCTTGTTAAAGTTAACACCGTGATTAAAGATAAAAATGTTTTATGCAAGTGGGCCAAAGAGGTGCACATACAAGCTTAATTTTAAATAAAAATATATTAACTAAATTGCAATGGCTCAGTTTATTAATATTTCATATTTAGTAATAACAGGTTTGTAATGTAAAATGTAATTCGCTGTCCTAATAGCGGAGATTAAAAATGGAGAGAAGTAACTCGCTGAAGAAATACGATTTTGCACAATTTATTTATGATATTCAATTAGGAGTATTACTGTTCATTAAATGTAAGACGTATTTCTCAGAAAATCATTTTCCTTTGAGAAATACACGAACTAATAAAGTTTACAGTTAATACTCGTAATTTAACTAAATCAAATATCATCAAATAGAATAAATACTTTTGCAATAGGTAATTTTCAGTGTTATTAACTTTGACATTCTGCTCTGCACTATTAACGTTGATTACAAAGGTCACAAATTCTGTGATTTAAACTGTGTATAGCAGTAAAGTCCTTCAAGATTTTATTGACATTTTTATATTAGTTATTTATTGCTATAAGTATTTTTACATGAGTATACAGGGTGTTAAAAAATAAGTGTCCCAAATTATGAGGACATATATAGTACTGACCAAAATGAGTAAAAAAAGTTTAATCAACATGGGTCCGATCTTCAACTGTTTTTTAGAAAGAGGCCATTTTGTATTAGAATCGAAGAAAAATTGACTAACATAGTGGTCGAACAAAATTTTGTCTTTGCCAGTAAATAGACTATAAAAAATACAATAACATTTTATAAGAAACATTTTTTCACTTTCTAATAGTTACGAAGTTATTTGAAAACTAAATATTGTCAAAGGTAGCCACAACTTTTGTCGTAGTACACTAATTTGATTTTTTTGAAAAACAAAAACACATCTACGATGACCTCTTAAAGGTAAACAAAATGTCTCATTTAATCAAAGTCGTAACTCTTACAGTTTTCGAGATAGCAGAAGTAAACACCGAAAAAACTCACTTTTCATTGCGTTTTATCTCGGAAACTATTGAAGATCGGACCCATGTTGATTAAATTTTTTTTACTCATTTCGGTCAGTACTATATGCCTTCATAATTTGGGACACTTATTTTTTAACACCTGTATGTAAAATTTTGTGAGATCTTACTTACCCAGATGCAGTGGCGGATTTACGCACAGGCGGTGGAGCCGGGCCCCCAAACGAAAATACAAGTTTATGTTATACAATAAAATAAAAATTGGTGATTTACAATCGATTTTTCAAATGTTGAAACGATTTTATAATGCATCTGGGGAAGGATCTTTTCCGTTCTTAAAAGAATAAACAACAAGCAAGGAATAGTCTTGGGCAGAAAATTTATCTATAAGCATTTCTTATAGAAAATGATATAAGTCTTTAATTTTGTATAAAAATAAATAACTAAATATATACATGTATCCAAGATCTCGAGAACCAGACGGGATACGAAGTCGGTAAAATTAAATAAAAGTTGCCTTATTAGGAGATCATTTTAATAAATATAGGCAAATAAAAAATATAAACTTTTCAGTGTTAGCCTTTGCAAATAACATTTATGTATGGAAAAATAGTACCTATTTTGGTTTGCAATTTTTAAGCTCTTTTGAATGGTGATGTTAAATTTTTTTTTATCGCTATTGAACATAGAATTATTTATTTTATTTGTATGGACACCATAATGGAAACTTACTTTTGAAAAGGAGATTTTATTTTTCGCTTAACTATGTTCATTTGTTTCAAATAGCAAATATGCAACATTTATTAAAGGGTGAAAACAATGATTGTGACAATGAAGCAAAATGCATAATTGATTTATTTTAGTGGGGCCACAAAAATGTGTAACGCCTCGGGGCCCTAGAAAGTTAAATCCGCCATCGGGCAGGAGAATGTACAAGAGTGTAGTGAAACGTCGGTTGTATAAGAGATTAATGCTGTTTGACTGAGATTTCGAGTAATTGTTAATACCTAATTTACATTATTTGTTGCTACAACGTAGTAAGTTTCTTACGAAATTGGGGTGATTATAGTCATCGCAGAGGACAAAAAAATAAAATGTTACTATCTTCGTCAGTGGATATCTGAGGGGTTGCAGGGTGCGGGGTATCATATTGTCTCCATAACCAACTGTCAACCCTATACTTAGGCTTGCAATAACTTCTAGACTTAATTGTTAATACTATAAATGTTCAGACTGCTGACATCTAGACTAAACAGGCAGTTAATAGAAAAAAGGATAATTATTTCTAAACAGAATTTGAAATATTTTTATTGAAACCATAATTTAGAAGAGTAGAATTTGCTAAAACTTAGTAATTTTCTTAATGGGGTTCTCCACTATTATTTTAAATGTAAGTTCGTTTAATTTTGAAGCAATCCGTAGTTTTAAAAATTCTTAATTGTCTTAAGTTTAACTGCATTTGATTTTTAAAGTTAATATGACGTCACGGCGACACTATTTTTCTCTCGCTCCGCACCAGACTCTACAGTAGGCTGCGAGAGAAAGATAGCAATAGCGTGACGTCACAGTGACGCTGACAACAAATATCAAATATCTCCTAAAGGAATTAATAAAAAATGTTTTTTTTTATCTTAATCATTATAGGTATAGGGTGTTAAAAATTAAGTGTCACAAATTATGAGGGCGTATAGTACTGACCAAAATGAGTAAAAAAAGCTTAATCAACATTGGTCCGATCTTCAACTGTTTTGAGAAAGAGGCCACTTTGCGTTAAAATCGAAGAAAAACAGACAAAGATATTGACTGAACAAAATTTTGTCTGTCTCGGTAAATAAACCATAAAAAAAACAATAAAGTTTTATATGAAACATTTTTTTTGACTTTTTAATAGTTATACGAACTTATTTGAAAACTAAATGTTGGCCAAGATCGCTACAACATTTGTCTTAGTACAATAATTCGATTTTTTTGAAAAACAAAAACACATCTAAGATGACCTTTGAAAGATAAACAAAAAGTCTTATTTAATCAAATTTGTAACTCTTACAGTTTTCGAGGTAGCAGAGGTAAACCCCGAAAAAACACATTTTTCACTGCCTTATATTTCGGAAACTATTGAAGATCGGACCCATATTGATTAAGCATGTTTTGCTCATTTTGGTCAGTACTATATGCCCTCATAATTTGTGACACTTATTTTTTAACACCCTGTATATTAAGTAGTACTTTAAGTACAAAGTATACATTTTATTATTTTTTGTTATGGTGGAGGACCCCATTGGGCTGATTTTAGTTATCGCAGAGATTTTTGAGAATACCGTCCCAGATTGGGAAATCACGAAATTTCGCAATATTGGCGCAGTTTTCTGAGAGCGTAAAGTTCGAGTTTAAACTTGGGGTTGGACAAAACGTTGCGGCAGTATTTTTCCGTAGCGTTGAAAACAACCGGTTCTTCTGGGACTATGAAATAAATAAAATAAAATGAACGACGTTAGAAATTGGGTAATATTTCGCGAGTGTCGTGTCACAGCCTCACAGCACAGCACAACGGGGCACAGCGCAAAGTCACACGTGATAAAGTGAAGAGGGACGCATTGCACGTGATGGATCGTATCTCAAGTTTCAGTGAAGTCTGCTTGCTGAAGCTGTAGCAGCCGCTACCGCATCTACCAAACATCAAACAACGCTTTATGCTTATGCTTTTGCTCCTTTCTGCCTTCTACCAGTTGTTGCTTTGCTTGTTCCAAACTACAACTGTTTCTGTTTTATTGTTCAACTAATCGTAACTTAATATCAATAGTTTCATTTGAATACTGCATTCAAACAGTCACATATGCTACAACACAACACAAACTTAACTACGAATTAAAACTAATAAAATATAAGGCAGAGCAATATGACTGGAATTAAGCTCGTTAATCAAATATACCCTAATGGCCGATTTCACCACCGATCCTATACCGTTGCCTAGCTAGGAGTTTCCTAAATTCAAGAATTACCTTAACTGATACTTAACCATTTTTGATTTCACTTAGCAAAGCAAATCCCAACTAGGAATTATTTACGTAGACACTGAAATATTAGTTATTTTTTGTGATATTTACACACAGAAATATATGAATATTTTTTATATTTTATGACATTTGTCGAGTGTATTTGTCAACTGGAAATTATGTGGAGATATTATTAATATTACGTTGAGGTATACAAAATAATTAAATTTATAATTAAATATATTTTACTAAAAAATACATGCAGTCATACAAAAAATCTCCGTACGATAATAATTTCAATCTGTTTCAGGAAAAATAGCTATCTAAAACCCAATATATTGAATGTGTTTAAATCCAAAATGAAAAGCATTATATTATGTTATTATATATACAGGGTGTTCCATTTAAGTGTGCCACCATTGCTATCTCCAGAACTACAAGAGCTACGAGGTTGGTTAAATTAACAAAGAACCACCATTTTACAACACTATTACAATGAGCAAAAAAAAAAATTTTTCGACCAGTGGTTCTCAAAATACGGGACACAGCTTTCTTATTTTAAATGGGAACATTTGTTTTTTTTTAGGTTATTTGATAGAGTTTTTTTTTTCTGAATTAAACGGTATAAACATATCATATACTAATATAACAAAATAACTGAGAAAAATGCATGTTAAATTTATATGTATTTTATTTATATCTGGCTGAAACAAGTGTACTATGGATAGAAAACAATTGAAAAATAAACAAATCAAACAATGGTGTAACTACAATAATATTAAAATTAATAAATGTTAAATTATAAAAATTGTTCAAAATTTCTCCTATTCTGATTAATGTTTTCTATCCATAGCACTTTTGTTTCAGCCAGATATAAATAAAATACATATAAATTTAACATGCATTTTTCTCAGTTATTTTGTTATATTAGTATATGATATGTTTATATCGTTGAATTCAGAAAAAAATACTCTATCGAATAACTTAAAAAAAACAAATGTTCTCATTTAAAATAAGAAAGTTGTGTCCCGTATTTTGAGAACCACTGGTCGAAAAAATATTTTTTTGCTCATTGTAATAGTCTTGTAAAATGGTGGTTCTTTGCTAATTTAACCAACCTCGTAGCTCTTATAGTTCTCGAGATAGCAATGGTGGCACACTTAAATGGAACACCCTGTATATATATATATATATATATATATATATATATATATATATATATATATATATATATAATAAACAAATAGTATAGTTATTTTATGCAAAACTTATGAAAAACGTTCAAGTATCAGACTTTATATCAAAATAATGCACCTAAGAGTATTAGGATGTATTTAAAATATATATTTCCCAGACTACCGTATTTCATTTCATAGAAATTATTTCATATTTCGGGGAAATGAAATATAAAACTTATGAAGTATTAATTGGAATATATCAAATAGTGCAGACGTGTTTTTTTTCCTTTTTTTTCAATATGCCGATCTGCTTTCACAGAATTTGAAATTCACCTCACGGATACTCATGCGAAGAATACACTCTCAAACGCTGAATTTATTTTTGAAAAACAAATAACAACGCGCTGGGAATAAAAACTATTGCCTGAGAGCATAAATAAACTGCTTTTTTCAGTGTTTGTTCAACATATAATTAAATTTCTGGGTAATTTAAATGTTTCTTGTATACTAATTATATTCAGTTCATAGTTTGCGTGATATTGTTTAATGAAAAAGGGTGTGGAAGTACAACAAACATTTGTTTAGAAAAAACAAATATATGTACATGAATTAGTATGCTATTAAAACAACGTTATTTGAACAATATGTTTGTTAATTTCCGATAATTTCAATTCAATTAGGAAAGTCACTTTATTGACAATATTGACTGATAACATATTTTCTTTCGATTTTAATTATAAAACAGCAAATAATTCTCATCAATACAGTACTAATAAACTATTGAGATAATAATCAGATAAGTTAACAAGTAAAAACAGGCCAAAAGACATTAAGTTATAAACATTAATAACCATTGAAAAATTCGCATAACCGCACACACACATACATTCTAAGGACTTTAACCCGACCAGTGCGAAAATTTTTCGAATGACACACGAATATAACCCAATAAAACCAAAAAAGAATATAAAAATAAATTACAAGAAAAATGGCAGAATATAATGTTATTGGTGGAAAAACCAGAGGAAACCCATCAATATATATATATATATATATATATATATATATATATATATATATATATATATATACAGGGTGTCTCAGGACGAGCTTACGCTATTTATATTTTCAATACTATTTAATATAATTTAACGAAATTTGGTATCTAGGGGTTATCCAACATGCCCGTTTTAACTAAAATATTTTCAAAGCAGTATCACTTCCGGTTTGACCGGAAATTGACCTCAACTTTCTTATTTTAAATGGAATACGCTATATTTTATTTTACCATTGAATGCAGCGGAAAATTTTACATATGAAGCAATAAAAACATTTTACTCATGATCAACTACTTCCGGCGTTATTCAACTTTTTTTTGATTTTTTGTCTGAAATCCGGCACATTTTCAAAACTCTGTATATCGGGAACGAGAACGAATTTTTATAATCTGAAAAAAGCCTTTTATAAAGGAGACTTTAAGCTACATTATCCATAGAAGAATCCTCGATTATTTATAAAAATGTGACGGGTACGTTACACCAAAATTACAGTTGACAAACTTCAAAAAAGACAATTTTTTTTAAATGGAACCCCCCCTTTTTTATTACATAAATGTGTTCTACGGCAAAAAATAAGGGTACTTTATGTAACATGTCCTATGTTGAAAGTTGATAGAATTTCAGTAAATTAGAAAAACATGTAATCTGGGTATAATTATAAAAGTATTTATTCTATGGCTATTGTGGGGTGGAGCGCCATCATGCTGGTACCATATTAAATTCCTTTGATCCAACGGTAAATTATCTAAGAAATCTAGTAGATGAGTTTGTAAAAACATTGTTTTTCCATGGCTTACTTATCCGTATTAATCAAATAATTATACCCAGATTACATGTTTTTCTAATTTACTGAAATTCTATCAACTTTCAACATAGGACATGTTACATAAAGTACCCTTATTTTTTGCCGTAGAACACATTTATGTAACAAAAAAGGGGGTGTTCCATTTAAAAAAATTGTCTTTTTTGAAGTTTGTCAACTGTAATTTTGGTGTAACGTACCCGTCACATTTTTATAAATAATCGAGGATTCTTCTATGGATAATGTAGCTTAAAGTCTCCTTTATAAAAGGCTTTTTTCAGATTATAAAAATTCGATCTCGTTCCCGATATACAGAGTTTTGAAAATGTGCCGGATTTCAGACAAAAAATCAAAAAAAGTTGAATAACGCCGGAAGTAGTTGATCACGAGTAAAATGTTTTTATTGCTTCATATGTAAAATTTTCCGCTGCATTCAATGGCAAAATAAAATATAGCATATTCCATTTAAAATAAGAAAGTTGAGGTCAATTTCCGGTTAAACCGGAAGTGCTACTGCTTTGAAAATATTTTAGTTAAAACGGGCATGTTGGATAACCCGCAGATACCAAATTTCGTTAAATTATATTAAATAGTATTTAAAATATAGATAGCGTAAGCTCGTCCTGAGACACCCTGTATATGGTTTATTATTTTAATGTTAATCGTACGGAGACTATTTTGTATGACTTTAGGAATCTAAGAAAACATTGTAATTTGAAAAAAAAATTGTTAGTAATTATTAATTGAATGTTGACAAATTATTATTCGATTTTAATTTTAAAAGAATGAATTCTCACAGTGTTAAAGATGAATGTTTGAAATTTTCAGCGAAGATTCAGTGAATATAAATTACCTCAAAGAATTCAATAAAACTCACAACATCAGAAAGTTTTCTGTTATGAATAGATATTTAAAATTAGGTACGCATATGGTCTGAGTCAACCGGTATAGGTAAGCATCGTTTCTTTTACATCGAGGTTATAAAATGACTTACCTATCACCTATACATGCTCTTCGAAAAGTCTCGTATAATCTTTATCCATTGATAAAAGTTCTAAACGCGCTCTGAATAAAAATTATGTTCATACTTTCAAAGTTTGTTACACTCTTCGTCAATCTGTTATATTTTATTATCCTCTGGTCGACATACTGGCGCAGATCTGGCACCGCATTTTCCAAAATAAAAAGCTGCAAGTTCGATTCAGCTGAACTCGACAGCACCTTATTCGCCACCAACAAAAACGACAAGAAATCACCGTTCTGTGTCAAGGATCCCACGTTTCATTTACAATTACACCAAACTTCTATTTCCGTAAAGGAGGACAAAATTAAATAAATATATCATCTCAGCTTTTTACTCACTTCTAAAGCTCCGTGACAAGAGCATCATTCTGATTTACTTTTAACAGACTGAGTTGAAGGAATAAAAACTTTGAACATCTTTAATTATATTGTACACTGTAAAGCATCGTGCTGCTCTTCGTTTTAAATATTGGTATTATAATTCTGTGCTTCAATTTTGACAAAAATGAGATTGGTTATGTAATTGGTAAAAAAAATACTGTATTTGTATGTTAACAAATACTCGAAATCTTAATCTTATAGCATTTATTCTCACAAAGATTTTGTTTTATACCAGCATTAACTACAAAATGACTATAGTATTATAAAATTTAAAATAAAGGATCACAAGAGGCTCACATAAACGTCAAATTCAGAAAACAACCAAAGTCGTCCATGCAATAAAAAGCAGCTACATAGAAAAGAAGGTGATTAACATCAAACCGAAGATAACAGTATACAATTCAATATATAGATTTATTTTAACATACGGCTGTGAATCTTGATTGTTATCTCGGATTCTAGGACAATAAAAAGTAACTACGAGATAAAATCAGAAATGAAATGATTAGAGATAGAGATGCATTCGGGCCGGGTCGGACCGGGCTTTGAGGTTGGATCGACTCGGCCCGAAAATAAAAATTGCCGGCCCGATTCGAAGATCGACTCGATAAAAAATTAACTGGCCCGGCTCGAAAATCGACCCGAAATCGGGCCGGGCTTCGGGCCGGGCCGGGCCTAAGCTCGAAATTGAGTGCATCCGGCATTCCTAATTTTAATTTTATGTGAGGCGAAATGTTTAACTTTTTTCGTGTCAAACTTAAAAAAAAACCTCTACATCCTTATAACGTTCCACATTAGTTAACAGAATTAATTAAAAAAAGACACTTCTAGTGTAAATTTGTTATAAAAATTACAGACATATCCGTATTTGACACTTTGTTTACCAAAGGCGTTCGAAAATTGAAACAACTTTTTCGCAAATCTTATACAAAAAATATCATTTACATAATGATTTTTTATCTAACTTTGTTTGTGCTCAAAAATAAAACAAGAAATCATTACGATAGGAACAAAAATCACTTTTATTTAAGTTTACGAGTAGTAACAATAGTAATAATAACAACATCACAATAGCATTATTATGCTTTAGTGTATAACCTTGAATTCTTGAAGTAAAATAATATTTTTATTTGTTAAGATGTGAAATATGATGTTATTAAATCATTTTGATCCTTTTTAACTCCATACATTTTCATTAAAATATTAAGGAAACTGTGCATTTGATTGAACAATAGGATTTTATCGGGCCGGCCCGAAAAGCTCGAATTTTCGGGCCGGGCAAAAATCAAAAGCCCGACTCGCCTCAACTTTTGCAAATAATTAGCCCGATTCGGCTCAAAAAAAAAAATCTTCGACCCGGCTCGATGATCGAATCGAAATTGAGCCGGGCTTCGGGCCGGGCCGGGCCAAAGCTCGAAATCGAGTGCATCACTAACTACAATATAAGTATGAATGAACGAAGATAATTAATAATAGAAGGAGTCTAAGGTTAAATTATAACTAAAATTAATAAAATTACCCCTTAACCTTAAATTTAATTTTAATAAAAACTAAATACGTATTTCGAGAACTAAGTTCTCATTATCCGTAGTCCGAAATTAGGAAAAGTTAAACAGAGTAGCCAAGATTACTCAACATGTCAACCATGCCAGAGGTCCTAACAACTACTACTGATGATGAAAACTTAGTTCTCGAAATACGTATTTAGTTTTTATTAAAACTAATTTTAAGGTTAAGGGGTAATTTTATTAATTTTAGTTAATAGGTAATACTGAAGACTGGAGAAGTAAAATACGACGATTTAAGACGCTAGAAAGATAACAAGGAATAAGAAGCAATAGGGGATTCCAGCTCAATCGAATTAAAGGAAAATAGTAAAAAAATACGAATGTATATGCTGAATAACGAATATTAATAAAAAAATGAAATGGTATAATTGAGATATTAACAATAACAAATAGCGTGTTAGAAGGTGGGGGTTACTACCAATGGAAGTTAAGAAATTCAAATTCGAAAGGAGGGGCTAACATTCCTGTGCTGCAGTTTTCAAACAGTTTTTATTTTAACATAAATTTCTTGCATTAAACTTAATAATTTAAATACACCTGTAATTATAAAGTATGTAGACTTATACAGTGTTATAATATTCATTTATTTTATGTAAATATAACTGAAAATAGCATATATTTCAAGAACATTTAGGTCCATGATGAAAACAGTTTGATAAAAAAACACATAAGCGTGACGTCACGTAAATCTTTTCAAAATTCGGGAGACCATAACTCTCTTATTAATAGGAATTTTTTCGCCGGATTTTCATCAATAGTCTTAGTTTTCCTAATATTTTCAGATAAAATTATAAAAAAAAAATGGTGGAATCCCCCATTGGCGAAATTTGTCCACTCTATTTGTACATCCTGGCGTACCTTATGGAAAAAAGGTATGTGACAGTATGGAATTGAACTAGATCTCTTTTAAAGTCGAGTCCAAATTTAAGGAAAATTGGAAATTAAAGACTAAGCCATCGTCAATAAATCTTAATAGATGCATGAAGTAGAATCCTATGTAAAAAAAGCACCCAATATGGATTCCTTGAAAGAAAAAAAAATGTTGAGATTGTTTGTTCTTGCATTAAGCCACGTATATAATATGTCATTCATTCTACAAGAAGCCACTGCGGCATCAACAAAGAACTGTCACATTCAGTTTTCCAGAAACCGTGATGATATATTTATTTATTTATGATCACACGTTTTGCCCATGAGATTACTTTGTACTTTGACAAATTCGGTAGATTATATATTTTTAGCCATGAATAGAGGCAACCAGACGCCATCTCCTGGGTATTCATTTATGGAAATAGAGAATCTACCACCTGGGAGATCTAGAAGCACTTAATAGTAAGTGCATGAACTCAACTTGTTTTAAATTCTCTTCGAGTTTGATAAAGAATTTTATGGCATAGCCCCGATATTTGAGAAATAATTTCAAGAGAAAAATTTAGCCGTCATTCCTCTTAAACACATTTTTCATACCTTGAAATTTGAAAAGTGAAAGATATACTTTGACTATGAATGATGCGAAGTAAATTTAAGCTCGCTAGACTCAGAAGCCATTGATCAATTCGACACGATATCATGACATTTTTTACAAAGCGTTTAATTGAAATTTAAAATTCTTGTTTCAGTGTGTCACACCTGTGATTGATAAATGGATTAAAAAATTGGCTTGAAGAGTAAATATATAACATTTATCAGACTCATGGAAGGTCCTTAGGAAAATTGCTTTCGGAAATTTAAAAGGGGGGTCGTTTTTTATCCTGAACACCGTGACTGAAAACAATTTGTTATTATTATATAGCTTTGAATATTATTATTGAAATCTGTTCCTTATTAGAATAGAACTTTTGATAATTGCATTTTGAATCAGACCTGGAACAAAATTTACTTTTCTAACAAAAACAGAAACCTAATAAACGTTTCAATAATCCGTTTTGAACACTTACATAGCTGTAGAGAAATTTTCAGAGGGATTTGTTTATCTATTTAATAAAAGTTCTTTATCAAAATTTATATTTATTTCATTGTAGGTACTTAAGGTAATTTCAGCTGATCTCGAAAAATTCATTGAAAACTGAAACGATAGATCTCTATCGAATTCAGTTTTTTGGACCTTAGGAAACAATGGGGTCCTTCACCATAACAAAAAATAATAAAATCTACACTCTATACATAAAATACTACTCAATAAATAACGATTAAGACAAAGAAAATTTTTTTTAATAAATATTTTGCGAGATATTTGAATTTATTTTCAGTATCACAGTGACGTCACAGTATTGCTATCTTACTCGCGCAGCCTACTATAGAAAAACACAAAGATACCAATGGTTTCGCTAAAAATCAAATGCAGTTAAATTAAAAACAATTATGACTTTTTAATACTACGAATTTCTTCAAAAGTAAACGAACTTTCATATAAAATAATAAAAGAATAAGAGTGGAGGACCGCATTACTGGAATATTTTAACGGGCTGATTTATTACTCCAGCTCTTTTCGAAAATAAGTATAGTGTTATGGAAATATAGAATCCACCACCTGGGAGATCTAGAAGCACTTAATAGTAAGTGCATGAACTCGTTTTAAATTCTCTTTGAGTTTGATAAAGAGAGCACTTTTCTGTCAAACTTGATATTTAAAGCTATTATTGTTGTTTACAAATGTCACTAATTCTCTAATTTAAATTGTCTATAAGTGCTTTGGTGTAAAAGCCTTCAACATATTACTGACATGACAATGAACAATTAGTTGAGGAGCTATTTCTGGACTAATTTATTTATGAATAGTTAGTTAATTATTATCATTAAACCGAAAATTATATTCAAATTGAATTTGTCTAGACATAATTTGTCTGTTTATCGATAATTCTGTATGTCTTTAGGCAATTAATCTAATTTTAATTAACAACCTGTTTTTGACATAGTAGTAGTAATAGTGCCTATAATAAATATACTACCTATTAATAATTACTAAGTTACAAATATATTATTATATCATTTAAATTCATTGAATGAGGTTATTAATAATTCTAATAGCGTCTTCCATTTATATATTTAGTGCGAACTTTCTTGCACCGAGTGCATAATTCGTTTTCCATTTAGATAATCAGTGCACACTAGCTGAGTTTTACGTGTTTCATTTATACTTTTCGAGTGAACTGAACGTCACTGAGTGCGCACTTACTTCCACTTACTATGCCAGTGCAGTCTGTCAAATTCATATATTTTGGGTTGTAAAAAGTATTTGTGTAAATACAATGGATGAAAAAAAAATTAATTCTCCACATCTCCAAATCTTTTGTAGTGTCTATTTACCAGCGACAGTTTATGAACTCGCATTGGACTTTTGTAACTTGTTTCGTTTAAAATGCACTACGCACGTCGCATGTATTGAACAACTAGTGACATGATGTCATTAGTTGCACTAAGTGCAAAATGAAAAACGCTATAAATTAACAGCACAAATATATGGTTATTACCGAAATCTGTAGGCAGAAGCAGATTTGCGCACCCGGAATTGGGTAAAAATTTTGTAGAACAAGACTCTCAATATTATTACTATTGAAATCACAAAATATTGATATTGGTGGTATTTGTAAGTGACCTCTGTGTTCCACTCTCCACGTCAGCAATGAATTCTCGTGAGGTGACGCTTGGTAAACGCTCACACGGTACGAATATGTCATCATCATTACAGAAATCTGTGTACAAAGCAGATTAGCACACCCAGCAATGGGTAATATGCCGTAATGATATATTATTATTAGCTATTATTATTATTCTATTAAGCCACAAATATTCTTTACCTTATATTGTGAAATATGCCTTATGCATTGATATTTTTGTTTATATTCTTTAAAATATATGGAGAACAGCCACCGCGGTTGAATAAATCAAATGTTTTGTTAAAAAGCGAAGAAAAGTGTCGAGGCTTGAGGTAGTAGAATAGCATGTATAGTGCAGAAGGAGATTGCGTCGCTGTAGCAACGACATCATCGCGTCTTTATTGTAATTAGGTTCCTGAACATTGAACGGTGCCGACGGATGTGGGACGCGAACAGTCTCCGGCTTCTAGTTGCCAACAACGTGTCGGCGACGTCACCTACAAGAAATTCTTAAATATTCACTAACCGGTATTTACCATCCGTGCTCCACCCGACTCGTGTTCTAAATCTCTAACAGCAAAAAGCATCAGCCATTACTGACACTCCCTTCAAATCTAACTCTCTCACAATAGGATATTCCACCACTTTGTTTTATTTTTATCTCGAACTATTATGTTTTGAATTGAAATATTAAAAAGATTTTGAGATATACTGCATCGTCCAAAATATGGGTAGGTATACCTTAGTAACTATATTATACAGTTCGTCAAGTCATTGTTAAAAACGGAGGAGGTTTTCTCAAAGAATCAAAAATATAAATTCATATATTTTTCGGTCAATTGTTTTTTTTTTCTTTCTTTTTATTGCTCTTCTCATATTTATCAGGTGTACCTTTACTTTAAACCACATCTGGTATTTTATGGAACTTATAAATATTTTAA
This sequence comes from Ophonus ardosiacus, assembly GCA_943142095.1. Classification (NCBI taxonomy): domain Eukaryota; kingdom Metazoa; phylum Arthropoda; class Insecta; order Coleoptera; family Carabidae; genus Ophonus; species Ophonus ardosiacus. Next base: position 12,835,615 of record OW964833.1, on the reverse strand, counting down.
AACACTGGTCTTGTGAAAATCTTTTATAAAACATATTCAAAACTTACAAGAAGATAGGGCGACATCAGATTTACCGATTATATTATCCCGTACGCATTCCGGTATAGGTATATTTCGGCACCTACCAAAATATAGCTATGACGAAATTGTTCAACCAATAAGAGCAGGAGTGCCAAGTTTAGTGCCATAATGTTGAATTTTTCTGTCATTTATTTTGTCGCTTCAATATCAACTGTTTAATGAGTTCCTACAAACTTTTGCAACCTTTTACCTGCCATGAAACGAAGATGTAATAGATGACTGATGGTTAGGTTTTGTTCCAGGTTGTTTTTATAAAAATTTAAATTCTAAAAATATTGCACAAAATATATAGCATGTACCATACTTCTTATCCCGACCTGCATTTCAGCACCATTCAACATTATGGCAGTGAACTCGGTATTCCGGCTCTTATTGGTTGAAATATTTCATTATACCCAATCATATTCGTCATACCCAATCATGGTGGGTGCCGAAATGTATACTGGAATGTTTAAATGCGACCCGTATTACGACCGAATTATTATAACAATAGTGATTTTATAAAGCGCAATTTTACGTATATTCTTGAGGTTAATCGTCACTTTCAACAACAGCGCTCTACAAAAGTTGGTTCGTAATACAGAACGCTTGAGCTTGAGAAATATTAAATAATAATTAGAGTAAAGGTGTGATATAATGTTTCAATAATTCGCTTAGAGTATAAATTTAGAGGATATGACGTATATATAATTAGGTTTGAAACCGCTAACAGCGCTACCCACAGGTTAAATATAGAAACTATCTTGTATCTGACAGCTATGCGATAATCTGGGAAAAAGAAAAGTATGTTGAAATACGTTTAAAACATTAATGAAATTTTTTTTTGTCTTTATAGACTGCAAAACAATGTCAAATTTAATATATTTCTTCAAAACTAAATATGTATATATAAAAATGGTTAAATGACCAACTAGTTTCTCTTTTACTGTTCATAATTTATGAAAATATATTAAATAAAAAAATGTAGAATATAATTTCACCAACGAAACATCATTGAAAATTTTTATAAGAGAAAATCCCCATAAACGTCGTCCAACGTAGGGCCAGGAATAAATAAATGTCACAAGAAAAATTACGGTCGGTGTTCATCTAGTTGTACACAAAAAAAAAACATATCAAAAAGGGTTATATTAGCCATGAGAAACCTTTAGACTTAGAGTCTTCCAGAGTATGGAATTTATTATATAGCCCGGAATATGGTTCATAAAAACACATGTCTCCCCAGCTTAACCCGGTTGTAGAGGAGACGCTGTACGCTGTGCGATGTACGTTGTTTATAATTAGAGGAATTGCAATTGACACGGGTGCAAGTAGCTGTAGGAAATTGAAATGGGAAGTGAGAAATGGGTAGGGATTAGTGGAGCAGATGAAGCAGAAGTGTTTTGCGTTAACAAGGATGTTGTATTTTGTAATGCAGAAACGTCCGGCGGCTATAACGAGAAACGACTGCTGCACAAGCTCCTAGACCACTACAATGTGTTGGAGAGGCCCGTCGTCAACGAGTCGGATCCTCTGCAGCTGAGCTTCGGCCTTACCCTCATGCAAATCATAGACGTGGTGAGTTTATATTCCTAACTCCTTAAGCTCGCACTCCAATCTGCATAAAGCGTTATTTATTGTTCATTTTCTACATAAATCCCTCCGCTTTTATTTTCCGGACAGCGAATTAGATTTTCGGGGGAAACAACGTATAATATACGTTAAACCCGGAGTTGGATGGCACACTCACGCTTCCTGAATTCTGAGTTTTATATGCGCAATAAGTGGAGCGCCCTGCGCCTAGTGGCCTAGTGAAATTTGAAATAACGTTTATCGCTTTATTTTCAGGATGAAAAGAATCAACTGCTGATCACCAACATTTGGCTGAAATTGGTAAGTGTACAGCATAGCATACGCCGAAAATCTCTATTCGATTTGGTTCTTTTCCTCATCAGAGAAACTAATAAAAACTTTCGCGTTGAAAAGTTGGGAACGATTCTTTGAAAAGGGTTTATTTCTCGTTAAGGGTGGCAAGAGACGACAAACAAAAAGTTGAACGGATTAAAAATTCAAACCATTAAAAGTGTAACGGATGCTGCTTGGCATGGCACATCGTGCCCGAAGCGTTAACGCTGTCACTGTCGCGTCGCAAAAAGGCGCGAAAACGTGTTAGCGCCAACACATAGTCTGCCGTTTCTTAACATCCACATTCAGTCCTGTCGATTGTTCTCCATCCACTATCCATCGTCATCCCTTTCCCGTCGGCACGGCTCGGCATGCGTGCTCGTGCTTACAGATCAAAAGCGAACGCGCTATTGTTCCAATTGTTGCTGTTAAACTGATGTATAACTTACACATTCCTGAGTGACATCACATTCGTATTTCCAGTCCACTTTAGGCGAAAACAAACAACATAACTTTCATAATTTCAACCTGTACCAGTATTATCTCAAAGTTTAATTAAAAATCTAAGATAATATTTAAATCTCATATAACTACGCGTAAAGTCAACAAGGTGGTGATTGGAGTTGAACCCATGTACAGACACTTCCGTCAGCCGTCGCTTTCGGAAGTTCCGAGTCCGGTCGGTAAAATATGTTGGTAGGAAATGACAGTAAGCAACCCAGGAAAGCTTTAGGTTTGAATTTTTCTAATTCGATAATAAGAAAAGTTACTGGCATGCTGTCTATTAAGTGAGATGCGAGTTAGAATAGCAAACTCTAGTCGTAGGAAATTTGAAATTTGTAATTTCTGGGAGTAGAAGGGTAACCTTGAGCGTCGGCAGCGTTTCACGAGTGTGTGGTTGCAGGAATGGAATGACATGAACCTCAGGTGGAATTCTTCGGAGTACGGTGGGGTGAGAGACTTGAGGATACCACCGCATCGTTTGTGGAAGCCAGACGTGCTCATGTACAACAGGTAACGAACGACACAAGCCACAGGCCGTAGGTTGCTCACTTGCTCACTTTCTGACTTACTACGTCGACACTCGCGAGAGTTGATTATTTGCCGACGGCAACGGCAACTCACCAACTTCCTACCTAACTTTGTTATTTGCATTCACTACAACAAATCATTATCATACATGGCGGCAATTACGTCACTAGGAGGTATATCTAAAAAAAAATCTTCTAGTTACAATCCAGTTTAAATATTAATTTACTTTTGGAACCATCTAATAGTTCTAACTAGTGCAGTCAAAAACTCTAGAAAATAGTAGCCGGTTAATTATGGTTAAGAGGTTTACCAATAATTGTTCTCTTTGTGCGTTTACATATACCACAATTATTTTTATTTACACTAAATTGTAAAATAATGAAATTGGACTTGACTATTTCTCTAATAATATATCTAACTCAACGCACAGAACGCCGTTTTCCATAGTTACAGCGGCTTATATTAAAGCAACCAGCATTGACTACCATTTAATTTTTCTTTTTAAGCAAGTAACGGACTTTATAAAATTTATTATTATTAATGCAAAATTTGTAAATCGATTACTTGCAGCTTATTCGCTTAATTAAAACAGTTAACTATCCGGTTAATCACAATAATTGGTTGACTGATTGCACTAAATCCGTTTAACTGATTAACAGTTCAACCGATTTTATATTTCTTATAAACCACTGTAACCAATTAACCGGTTAAAAGAATAATCGTATAACCGAATATTTTTGACAGCACTTTAATCAAATGAAACTATTAACATCAACCCTAGTGACGTCACTGCAATTGTTTATCCAGATGACGTTAAGGAATTTTTTGCTATAAATCTTCCCTTAGTTGTTGGGTCCGGTGACTGCTACATATGGGAATATCCCGTTTAGAATTTCGATTCGACTGCGGACCGTACCGTCCCCTGGTTATTAGGTCAGATCCGTGAGTTAACTTAGCACGTGTGTCGTATCACAGTCAACAACTCCAAGTAGTATCAACCCTTACACGTGACTTTGTCAATTTTACGTCGGCTCCTCATCATGCATTAGTATTCTCCTCGCGTATACAATATATCATAACTTTATTGTAAATGTTTAATAACAATATCTGTATAAAGTAATTTAGTCCTTTTGATGAAATTTGCTTCATTAAAAATAATGAAAAGCGAAGCCTACGTGCCCTACATCTTTTATTATTGTAGCGCGGACGAAGGATTTGACGGGACGTACCCCACCAACGTGGTGGTACGAAACAACGGGAGCTGTTTGTATGTTCCACCGGGAATATTTAAGAGTACATGCAAAATCGACATCACTTGGTTTCCATTCGACGACCAACGTTGCGAGATGAAATTCGGCAGCTGGACATATGATGGTCTGCAACTCGATCTCCAGTTGCAAGACGATTCGGGAGGCGATATTAGCAGCTTTATCACCAACGGAGAATGGGAACTCCTAGGTTTGTCTACTTATAGGTTACTTTCAACAACTTAGGCGTATGCTAGTGGCTCGATAATGTAGTACTCGCTTTTGGTCACACAGATGTACAATAATATGATCAATTATGCAAATTAAATTTAAGTAGCTTTGGTATCTATTATTCCTAAATTATCTACGTTCGAATCTACTCGTGCGCGATTACTTCTTCAGTAATGCTTGTATGTGTTCCAAAACCATATTGCAGAGTATACTAAAGACCGTTCCAAAAGTATTATGAGTTTACTCGAAGAGCATACTCTTTGTACCCTAAAAATAGGAGAGCGTACCAAACAAATGTCAGCTACTTATTTTTTTTTTACTACTCAAAACCTTGGAATAATCTGTTCTTGCTCTAAATACTCTACTCTGTACTTCATAGTACGGTTTTAGAACGCACCCCTAGTTGTTTAGTAGTATGCTCGTTGCCGCAGTACCTACATACGATGGTAAACAAGATTATTATGCGGATTAAAAGCTTTAACTGTAGTAGTTCGAATCAGTCAATGAAAAACGAATAATCCCTGCATGCTCCATGCTATATATAGCAATTGGGAGAACTAAAAATAATAACAATAGTTTGCGTTGGTTTGATACTTTGCTGATAAAAAAGGAGTTTCTTTCTAAAAAAATTCTTTATATGTGCTGTTAGTACAACCGCTATTTGGCGTTCTGTTTTGATTACTTCGCGTGTTAGTTTGTAATTTGCGGGACCATCCTTTAAGTTTTGCGCATACTCTAGTTTGTTGGTAAATATCTAATACCGCTGAAATAGGGGCTATTACAATTTCGGCTATCCACAGGGGTACCCGGCAAACGTAACGAAATCTACTATAATTGCTGCCCGGAACCATACATCGATATAACATTCGTAATCATAATCCGGCGGCGAACTCTCTACTACTTCTTCAACCTGATCGTTCCGTGCGTGCTGATCGCCTCGATGGCCGTGCTTGGGTTCACGCTGCCACCGGACTCCGGCGAGAAGCTTTCCCTCGGCGTCACCATTCTCCTCTCTCTCACTGTCTTCCTCAACATGGTGGCCGAGACCATGCCGGCCACCTCTGATGCCGTGCCCCTTCTAGGAACCTACTTCAACTGCATCATGTTCATGGTAGCATCGTCGGTAGTTTCCACCATTCTTATTCTCAATTATCACCACCGGAACGCCGACACACACGAAATGTCCGCTTGGGTATGGATTCCAAAAGTGGATTTTGAATGGGTTGGATAGTAGTTGTTTGTTTGAATGTTAACAGATCAAAGTTGTGTTTTTGTACTGGTTACCGTGCATTCTGCGGATGAGCCGACCTACCCGCACGTCCATCTACGATCACCCTCACCCAAGTCGACCATCGTCAGTAGCTACGGACCGCAAGCCTCTGCATTTACAAGACGTCGAACTGAAGGACCGTTCATCTAAGAGCTTACTAGCGAATGTGCTCGACATTGACGACGATTTTCGGCACAACCATCGGGCTGGTGGGACTCCGGCGACTTTGCCTACAGCAGCGTTTTTCCGGACGGTGTATAGGTAAGGAATGAGCACAAATTTAGGTGTTTTTTATTTAGCTAACCTCGTTTCATATGGTTAACTATTAGATTTCACTAACAAAAATGACATAGTATTCTTCACGTAAGAATGGCATTGCGCAATAAAAAGTGTGTAATTCTTGACGACAGCCACTGACGACATACGTAATTGTAGTATAGTAGTAGTTTCTTTTTGCCACAGGTTATAGAATCTGTTCATAACACTGAAATATATACTAACTGGAATGCGCGTACGAACCGTGACTGTGAAGGCATATTGAAAGCCTGCTGCTGGAGTAGTCGGCAAACATCGAGGCAGTTCGTGAGTAGACGGAAATTATTTCGTGTGGCGAAGGTTTAAATAAATGAAGCATAACATGAAAATAAAGCGATCAGCTATGATACGAGTTATTCGGCTAGGTTCGGTTCGGCACGACCATGCGCGAACAGGACCAGCCATTATTGTTCAATGAGGCTTCAGTGCAGCGTACGCTGATAGGTAGAGTATGCGAATTCCAGTTATAATATATATCAGTGGTTCACAAGGCGACGTATGTCGTAACTTTGTTAAAGTTAAAAGAAATAATTTGATATTGTTAACGTAGGTCGTATACGTTGGCGTGTATTTTAGCATTTTTGTGTCCCGTGTTCATTTATGTGATTAATCAATAATTCCATAAAGAACTATCGAACAAGTGTTATTTATATTTGCGTTTCTTGATGCAGAAAAAAAAATAATTTCCTACTTGGTATCACCACAGAGCAAATTGAACTACCTACAAACGAAATATTATTGCGCAATGACATTCTTACGTGAAGAATAAATACTATGCCACGGTTACATGTTTGACATCTCCGCAACAACTGGGTTATCTTTTAATGCTCAATTAAATGCGGCTATCATGTAACTTTTAAGCAACCGCTCTTTAAAAAACGCCTTTAATGTTTAGGGTGTGTGTGTGTTTTGATACATGTTGAATATAGACAAAACGAGGACAACGGCAACGGAGGCCGTCTCCATGAAAGCCTCGTGTCAAACCACTCGTGCATCGGAGCGGACTACGAGCTGGCACTGATCCTGAAGGAGATCCGGTTCATCACAGACCAGCTGCGCAAAGAGGACGAGACCGCGGATGTCACCAAGGACTGGAAGTTCGCGGCCATGGTGGTCGACAGACTGTGCCTTATCATATTTACGCTGTTCACTATCATTGCCACGCTGGCGGTGTTGTTCTCTGCACCGCACATCATCGTGTCGTAGCCGGTGGTGCCCAAGCGTTGTCACAAGCGGTCTTTCAACCATTCGCGTTCACTTACACATCTACATTTACAAGTACGATTACGATTCCATCATCGTTCACCATCGGTTTGTGTGCGAGTGGTGTTGGTGTTGGTGTTGAGTATGAATATGAATAGTTGCCCTCACTATGCCACTCACGACACAAACACTCTCCAAACACAAGTCTAATATATTATTATGTATTATTAGCTAACGCGAGTCGTTTTATACAAATACTTGGTTTTGTACCGTGTACTTTAGAAAATAATGAAGTATTGACACAATCATACTGTGATAAATGAAGTTAAATGTTGAGTTACGTTTAGAGCAGGTAGCGAAGCAGTGTGGGTACGGCATGGAAGTCGTGTGCGTACTCCCGCTGCATTCGCTCGATGCGGTAGCGATAGTCTTTGAGATTCGTTCATTTGTCTGCAATTCCGCACGGAACGCGCGGCATGCCGTTTAGGAGAGGAACGCGAACGCTCAACTCCTAAACGCCATGCGGTGCAGTTCTTTTGCTCAACATCCGCACGGAACGCGCGGCGTGCCATTTAGGAGACGAACGCTAACGCTTAACTCCTGAACGCCACGGGGCACAGTTCTTTTGCTCAACATTGTTAACATATTGTTGATGGCGATTTTGTATTTGTGCCGTATATTAATTATAAATTAATTAATTATATTGTAGATTAGATACAAATGAAGCGAACAATATTTAAATACCGCTATGTTTTTCCCGAATCGCACACTTTAAATCTGTTAAATAAATTAAAATAAGGACTTTTAAATAAATTTTAAATTAACGTTCGTACTATGCAAAGAATTAAAATAATAAAAAACAAATCATGCCTGCCCCATGTTTTAGATCTAGTGTTTTACATTACATCTTCTTTCTAGTTTCATAAGCTTATTTTATTCTCTTTTCATCTGTAAAGCATGTTAATAGAGTAACATTTATTAGCATTATTACTAGAGATAACTTCCAACTATACTTATATAAACTTAGCGGCATGGTCGGTTAAATAAAAGTATAACACGTTCTTACATATCCAGTTTAGCACGCCACGTAGCAATTATTAAAGTTCCGGTATACAATTCTAATACTATGATCTAAAAGAATAAATAATAAATAATCGCTCCGGATAGTAAAGGACAAACAAAACAAACAAACACACAAATAAATACACACGTAAACAAAAGTAACATAAGCACCAAACAAACAAACAAACAAACGATACAATAACAATACGGCAGATGTACACGACACACGCTAACTTGGCATTCTCAGTATCGCATCGCATCCAATGCAGAATGCACAAGCGACGTCTCAAACATCTCGTCTCCAATGCAATGCGCTTCAGCGCTGTTCATACGGAAACACAAATCAATGTTTAAAATTAGGAAAATGTTTGAAACCACTAAATGCTAACCATTGACCGTTGGCCCAGTGTTGCAGTCGCGAACAAGACGACGGCTTGTCGTATCCGGAATCGATAGTGCGGTGCACATTAATTAAATCCAGAACCGGACCGGCCACTGGTACGCGAAAATGCCGAAAACGACGAAATGCTAAAACCAAGCGACGGTATTCACAAAGAGACGAAGGGCACGCATGCGCGCGGAACGATAAACTTTTACACTCTCAAACAAATAAATGACGCACGAAGGAAGTTGCTCATGGACATCGCGATGATGCATTCAAAAACGGGGCATCGAATCCGCCAAATTGGCATTTCATTTTTAATCTTGGGACAATAATATTTGGGGTTTAACTAAAAGGTTCGAGTTCGATGCCCTGTTCGAAAGCTTCGTAGCAAAGCACGCGTACTTTCGTCTTGAGTGAGTTCGTTTCACATATTTTCCTCCCTGTCACACACCGAAACGCCGACACACGACAATACTCCGTTACCAAGTTTGGTAACTGGCTATAAATTTTTTTCATCAATCATTTTCCATTTGTCTTTCATTCATACAGAAAACACATGACACACACACCTTACATCAAACATGAAGCGCGTGCAAAATCCTCATTTGTTGTTCGTTAAATCACGCGCGGATTCTTTTCCTTAGGACAAATATACAATACGTTACGTAACCATCGGAGTATTGCAAGCAATGCAATGCCCCGATGAACGATACAGATACATCTATCTCTCTTAATGGATGCACGGGGCCCTATTTGCGGAGGTGTGAGTTTCCGCGAACCATTATCTCTATACATAGAATAGTGATTCGCCTGAAACTCGCGCTATTTAGTGTCATGTTGAACATTACAAATCTATTTAAATCATATACATAATAATAATAATGATATAATAATAATAATATTAATAAAACATTGTAAAGAAACTCGCAATTTCATTGTTACCAGAGGTACTTTTAAATCTAACGTTCGTTGATGAAGAATGTTTGTAAATGCGCAGCGGCACTAGCCGGATTTGCGACAATTGGTTGATTTACAATGAATATCGACAATCCATTTTCTGAGATGCGTTTCAGTTTAAAACTACGCGAACGCGGCTGTGCATATTAAAGATCAAGTATTGAGCTAAAGGTACCTATTTATGCAGAAATCTGTTTTCTATTATTAAAGTTGTTTTAACAAATACTGTGTAACAAAATGAATTGTAATTTGTTATATGAATTAAAAGACACAGAAAATGTTAAGTACTGTAGAAATTCGATTTTCACAGCATTCTAATAATTACATGATATGATGCGATGTGCCCCCACATGTGTAAAGCATAAAAGGTGAAATTAGAATGGTGTGGTTGAGAAAATTATGTTTACTTTTTCATAACCTTTCTAATACATTCTTAAATCCTTTCCTTCCGTCAGTTTATTTTAGCTGCTACCATCAAATACGCTGCTTCTCTTCATACGGTACGTACAAAATGAAATAACTAAAACTAAGTATTATTTCATAACGAATATTAAACATCATTATTTTCCTTCCTCATATAATATATCTCACGGCAAATATTTGAATTACGTTTGCGCCGAAATTAGTGTAGATGTAGATTGATGAAAACAAGCAACAAAGAATAGACGATTTGATTTATGCAAACAGCCAGCCTCGGCTTGTTGACAAATACGAGCGCAACGGCAACGCATTACAAACATCCCTCCAACATAAAACACAAGAGTATTTGTGATCTTCCCGGGTCACCCATACAAAAGATCTTTCATCCACGTGTCGAATTACAGATCGAATCAGTGCAAACTTAGAAGCTGATTCAACTCCAGAATTGGCAATCAAAACTTTTCTTTCAATGAATAACAAATTTAATTTCCGATTTTACCAAACGTGTCTATTCAAATTTTCAGCGCTCGAATCAGGGTCGCAAATGAAATTCCAAATAAAAAAGTTTATTTGTTGTGCACGGGGTAAACTACAGATAGATAATAAAGTTTATATAAGGGGAGAGGGTGTGAGTGTGGTTGTCAAAGCATCGAGGGGGGGGGGAGGTTTGGCAACGTGGAGGCGGAGGTGGAGTAGGCTACGGTGAAGACATCGTAGACATTGACGACGCGGTGACGGTGACGATAACAACGACGACGTCTAGGCGCGAGAGTGGCGGTGATTGCGCGTGGACGTAGAGCGTCGCGTCGACGCAAGCGCATGTTCGGTGAGGGTGAATCGATAGCGAAGAGGGAAGCTGCACCTATTGGTCCATTGGTATCGGTCCTGCGCGTTTATCAACATGCAATCTAGACACAGCATACATTATGTTTTCTAAGGGGGTGGTGTCGGTCTCTCGGTAACGTAAGCCGTGCACGACGTCCGCCGTCCGCGTCAGTGTCCGCGCATTTCGCTAGCAAGTAAAATGGACGGAGAGTCGTTGGCGTTTGATGTTAGTGTCGAGGGTGTCTCACACAGCACGCTGTGATCGTCGGGGTGTCGTGATATGCCGAGCTCGAGCCGGCCGCGTCGGGATGCGACCGCGGCGCAGCGCTAGACTCCGCGACATCCTATCGCTGAGGCGTATCCGTATCCCCGACATCCAAGTTGTTGTTGTGCATCTGTAACCGTTGCCAGTACCAGTACGTGCAGTGCAGTCGCGCCCTCCACTCAGCACTCAAGTCTAGAGGATCCCGTACCTGTGCAGTGTATGGTGGTGTGGTGTGCTGTGGACATGTACCCGTGCCAGCAGTGACGATTGACGATCCGTCATCTCCAGAACGCCCGGAGGAGACCTGAGAGATGCGGATGACGCGCTGGGGCAGCGGCGCTATGACAGGTCGCGTGCTCTCGGTGCTGTTCATCACATGCCTCATGGCTATAGGTGCGTCTTTATCCCCTAAAACCATTCATGCATCCTTTACCATAGCCATCATAGGAACATAGACGTACGTACGAACGCACCGGTACACACCCACCTCGCCCGTGAGCAATGCGCGGCGCACCCTCCAAAGCATGGACGCGCGCGTAAACAGAAACAAAATAAACGCTAAACCCTATAATCATTATCCCCTTTCTCAAAGGCGTCATTCTTTCGTTCCCTAAATTCGACGCCTTCAGTCATTTGTCATTCAATGTCCGTCAACCGTCAACTTGCGTCACACGACGCGCCTAAAAGAAAGGGGGGCGGGGCACATCTCTAACACTGCATCATGCATTTCAATATTAATCAACGTCTTCTCACTGATGTCCTTTCCAATCTACCGACCAGGCACGCCCCTTTAAATAATTATAACATTTTACTTTGAAATTAATGATTCTTGATCTTCACAAAGCTTCCTTATCAGGATAATGAACATTTCATTGAAGACCTTCTTTCCATTCGCTTATTTCCGTGACGTTTGACGTTGACATATTAGATTAGTTTTAAGTGCATTACTTCTTGAATTATGGTACAAATTAATTGTTGCTGTATTTCGAAACAGCAATTCTCTATTCTATTAATAAACATTTGCAGGTAAATGTTCTGAAGACGAAGAGCGTCTCGTGCGAGACTTGTTTAGAGGGTATAATAAGCTCATACGTCCAGTTCAAAATATGACAGAAAAAGTGGATGTCCGATTCGGTCTTGCTTTCGTCCAGCTGATTAACGTGGTAAGTACATTATTCTCTCCCATTTACATGTTTAAACAGTGACACGCCCCTTTTCTTCAAAACTATCATTTCTTTATGCTTACTTATAGAACGAAAAGAATCAAATTATGAAATCGAATGTGTGGCTGCGATTAGTGTGGAATGACTACCAATTACAATGGGATGAAGCGGACTACGGTGGTATAGCAGTTCTTCGTTTACCCCCAGACAAAGTGTGGAAGCCAGATATTGTGCTGTTCAACAAGTAGGTCAAAATTTCGTCACGTAAATTTCTCGTCTTTATCAACAAATATTATTCCAGTGCTGACGGTAACTACGAAGTCAGATACAAATCCAACGTTCTTATATACCCCAACGGAGAAGTTCTTTGGGTTCCTCCAGCAATCTATCAAGTAATTAACACTTTTTCTCTAGTTTGATAAATTATTAATAAATTTATCTGTTATAGAGTTCATGTACAATAGACGTGACATATTTCCCCTTCGACCAGCAAACGTGTATTATGAAATTTGGTTCTTGGACGTTTAATGGTGATCAGGTCTCATTAGCGCTCTACAATAATAAAAACTTCGTTGATTTGTCCGACTACTGGAAGTCAGGAACGTGGGACATTATCGAAGTACCCGCCTACCTCAACATTTATGAGGGCAATCATCCCACAGAAACGGATATCACGTTTTATATAATTATTCGCCGAAAAACTTTGTTTTATACGGTCAATCTTATACTCCCAACAGTGCTTATTTCGTTCCTTTGTGTTCTTGTTTTCTACTTGCCTGCCGAAGCTGGAGAAAAGGTAAACAAAAGAAAAAAGAATATGATGATGTTTGGGATATTTAAATGCTTAGCCCCCAACTCTCATACAAAATGAAAATTCCGAAAACAAATGAGTTTTTTCTAAAGGTGAATGTTTATTTCTAGGTAACTCTCGGTATCAGCATTTTGCTGTCACTGGTTGTGTTCCTTTTACTGGTCTCAAAAATCCTCCCACCCACATCATTAGTGTTACCACTGATTGCCAAATATTTATTGTTTACATTCATCATGAATACCGTCAGTATCCTGGTAACCGTAGTTATTATCAACTGGAATTTCAGGGGCCCTCGAACACATAGGTAAATAGATAATTTCTTTCGAAATTCACTGGCGGCAATAAAATTTCCTTTGTTAAAGAATGCCCTCGTGGATTCGGTCAGTGTTTCTCAACTACCTACCGGCCATGCTTCTAATGAAGCGGCCGCGGAAAACAAGATTACGGTGGATGATGGAGATGCCAGGCATGGGAGTTCCGCCTCATCCTTATGGATCCCCTGCGGATATCCCAAAGCACATCAGGTAGACATGGTATTTTCACTGAGTAGCTTCCACACCATTGTAAAATAGCGATGTCCACAGTTCCATCGAATCCCAGAGCAAGGTGGAAGCGATGGAGCTTTCTGACCTTCACCATCCTAACTGTAAGATCAACCGGAAACTCAACTCGGACCTGGGCGTTGGTGTTGGTGTTGGCGTCGGAGTTGGTGTCGGGACGGAGAGCTGCAGAAGAGAAAGCGAGAGTTCCGACTCGATTCTGTTGTCTCCAGAAGCTTCAAAAGCGACGGAGGCGGTGGAATTCATAGCGGAGCATTTGCGCAACGAAGATTTGTACATTCAGGTAGGTAACATTTTGGTGGCAGTTGATGATGTTCTGATGTGGAGTTTTGTGCAGACTCGGGAAGACTGGAAGTACGTGGCAATGGTGATCGACAGACTCCAGCTGTACATGTTCTTCATCGTGACAACTGCCGGTACGGTAGGCATACTGATGGACGCACCACACATCTTCGAGTACGTTGACCAGGACCGTATAATAGAGATATACCGTGGCAAATAGAAACTAGAGTTGGGGGGTCGGCTCGATCGACCAGTGACTGATGGCAATCATGGTGAACTTCGTTACGTGCTGTTCTGTTCGCGGTCTCGGCGATCTCGGCAGAATGGACTGAACACACGACGAGAATGTGGCTTCCTCCGACTCCGGAAACGCACCGCTGGCTAACATATTCAGGTGGCTTCCATGTAAGCGCGCTCATCATATGGCCTAGGGCTCCGGTGCGCGGTCCGGAGATTGCCAGCCGTGTGCCGTCGATGTTGGTGTCGGTGACACGGTGACGGGTGACAGGCGACAGGCGATAGGCGCGTACGCGGGTGCTTACACACAGGCAACAGGCGTAATAAACAATAAACACTTAACTCTGTACATATATAATATACGAATAATAATAATAATTAAACACAATTATAATATGCACCGTGTTGCCAGCGAATGATTGAATGCGCGTTTACTTCGACACATGACATACAAAAAATACATACACCCGCCCAACAGCAACAAGAAGCACTAAGGACTCGCATGCCCACTGCCCGCTCACGGCTCACCAGCACATCATCGAGCACGAGTTTTACAACACCAGCGAATTTATAGTCCACGAGTGCCGAACCTTTTATTATTACGATTTATGATTACTGATTAGTGAGGACAGAAACAAACTGTGCTAGATACCATACGTATAACGTACTACTGTATATGTAGATAGAAACAAAGAGAGAGACAGTCGCAAGAACGATCAACGAATGCACCTTCTAACACGTTATACATAACCATACATACAGGGTGTTGACGGACAAGTGCGAACATAAAATTTTAACATGGGATTTTAGTTTTTTGCAATACCCTGCTCTCCTATTCATTTTACGTCAAAAATTGTAGAGTGCAAAGTTGTTCAGAATTAAATATTGCATATAAAACTATTTATAATTTGTTTTATTAAGTTTTTGGTGACCTCACAATTTTAAAACGAAATTTCAAAATTTTGGTTTATTAGTGGCAATAGCCCTAACACTTGTTTTCTTTTTTCTGGTTTTCATAAATTATTTATAAACGTCAATTTAATTTATAGAAACTAAATTCCGTAATATTTTCTAACTACTTCCATCATAATAATCCTTTAAAATAAAAACAAAAGACATGTTCCTCCTTCGAATAAACATTCATTATTTATTTCTATTCCTTTAGTCAAATTGACGCTTGACATTTATAATTAATTTATGAAAATCAAAAAAAAAAAAAGAAAACAAGTGCCATGGCTATTGCTACTAATAAACTGACATTTTGAAATTTCTTTTAAAAATTGTAAAGAAACCAACAACATAACAAATAATGTAAAAACAGTTTTAAATGCAGCTTCTAATTCTGTACAACTTTGCACTCTACAGTTTTTACAATAAAATGAACAGGAGAGCAGGAAATTTTATAAAACTAAAATCCCATGTAAAATCCTTACGTTCGCAGCTGACCGTCAACACCCTGTAAAACAAAACATACTCTCATATACGTAACCGTACCGTAGTGACAGTAACGTTGCATTCACGATTCACCATTACGATCACGATCACGAAAGCACGCTCGCATCGCTCCGCCACCGTCATGCCAGGCACGCTAGCCACACCACATACGACACGGACACGGATACGGCCGACGAGAGAATATGATCTAGAACAAGAACACGGTGCTCGGTGCGCCCTGCACCTGGGGGAGGCCGATTCCGATTCCCAAAACCGTACAGTGATTCATCGTATTATAAGAACACTAAATCTACAATATATAAACTCAATGCGGTTGTGACAATTTTTAATAGGTGCACGTTGTAGACTTGCAAGTAATGTATGTATGCGTACACGTTACACGTACGTTAACGTGCGTCGGTTTCGGTTTTGGGCATCGAGGTTTCTCCGTTGTTATATTTGTGGTAGGCCTGAGATCACTTAGTCAGCTCAACAATGCGATTGAAAGGTTTGCGGGAGCCTCAGACATGCTCAACTTAGTTAATTGTTAAACAGTACTGTCACTCTTCCATTTCCGACTACGAAATCGAAATAAACGATTAAATTATATTGTTAGTGGATGGTTATATATATGATGAATATATATAAAAAATATATATAAATATAAACAGTACTATTGTTATAGAGTTATTATAAGATGTTTTTGATAAAAAAAAAACTAGCCTCTCGAAATATAAGAGGTCTTGTTAAACAGCCTAATATTACCCAGTTTCACTATTCTGTTCTATCGGAGACGATATTATGGTACATACATGCAACTACAATCATATATGAAACACCAAATCACAGTACAATATTCACTGTATCCATTGTAACGACAACTAAAACTAAACTAGAATATTAACATTGTATTGCAGGAGATACATTGACATTTCCCATCAGTAAGCAATAACATTTGAGTCCACTTCACTTGCATTTAATACTTTCTATCACGTTTACATTTATTTCATGCTGCTACCTCGATCCTGAGCCTCAACCAAACCAACAGATGTACAAAGCGGCACACACCACACCTACTCAGCTGTAAGTTGAGACAACACGCTGACGCTAAGGCGACGAAATAGTGAAACTGACTACACCGTGTCGTGTCAAACGATAATATACCAAATAATATTCATAAAAGTGAGCTCCTGTAAACATTCAGTCGAATATTAAATTAATATGTTTAGAATAGATAGGTAAGAATGAGTTTTGGGCAGTGTTATACAGTAAGCTACACCGCGTACACTCTGTAACAATAAGATCTGTATATATAATAGTACAAAAGTAAAGTCAAATATAGAGATCAGTTCACGAGTACAACAGTACAACCTAACACACTGTTACAATTACAACTTAATACTATGTACATTAACACAAATTGCATTCTACTATTTTCATTCTGTTACTTTACATTTTAACAAGTGTTTTTATCATTTGTTGTATTTCATTAAATAAATAAATATATACGTATAAACAACATTTAGAAGTATGATATCGCATTTTTTTACACGTAAACTATAAGAATATACTGATAAGTCTGTTTTCAGATTGTCTGGTCTATAAAGTTGCAAAAGTCGTTTAAATATTGAATGCAACTTACATTCCACAAAACACAAGCTCGCGCACAGTCAACAATTACAAATTATTTTGCACTACACTAAAACTAAAACGAAACTGAAACCAGGGCTCGAAATAGATTCAACCAGAATGATGTTGCAATTCGTGAAATTATCGAAAATGTTGTTCAGGTTCGAGAAAAATATAAAAAAGAGTCTGCTCCGGTTATGTTAGTATATTATTTTTGTATTTATTTAACTTTTTATTTCTTTATTTCCATGCCATTGTCTTTATTTTGGCTATCTTCTACCACTTTAAGTATTGTGGTAAGATAATTTTGATATTATTATTTTCCTGTATTTTGGATTTTACCTAGATATTTGATTTTATGTGTTCTTTCCTAGTTTTAGATATCTACCGTATGGCTACTTTTTAATCTAGAAAATACAATGGTCAATTTTTCATATGTCTGTAATTTCTGCCCTATTACTTACTTTTAGAACAAAAATGTAAATACAAAAAATGTTCAGAATTAAAAACTGCATCTCATAAGTTCAAAGTTATTATTTACATATGTTCCGTTAGCGAAAGAAATTTTTAACTTTTATTATTGAATGCCATGAGCAATAGCACAAAATGTTAAACAATTGTATTGGTTTAATTTCGCAGATAACATTTGTTTTAATTATTTAATAATTATTAACTTCATTAAATTATTTATCAGTAATCATGGATATATATACCATCGCAGAAAACAAATCAAAAGAATAATATTAACAATTAAATTCTTAATAATAAACTTTCATATTCGGGGACACGAAAAATGAACTATGGAAAATATGTTATCACAAATCACTGTCTAATATATGCGCTCCGTTTAAATCCACACGAAATACAATTAATTTACTTTCCGCATACCTGATATAACATATAACAGTTGCCCAAATAAGTTTTAAAGCTAAGCAGCCTTTCTTATATTGGCAGTTAATCTGTGCAATTGCTGTTCGTATAAGTTCCTATCTTGTTTACACTCGGATCATAAGCGTGCACAAATGAATTAGAAGCACAAAGTTACTGTAATAATTATTATTTGACGGCGTGTATGGAATATCAAGATATGAACATTTCTTTCCCTTACCCCTCAGGTCAGGATTGGTGTTCCGCACTATCTCTCTCCAATAAATAATAATAATATATCTGTCAAAGTCGAACAGTACGCCTATTTGAATTGTATGTTGTGTTTTGCATGGCACTCTGTAAAAAGTTTAAAAACGGATAATTTAGGCTCGTTTAATACAACTTTTAATTCTCTACATTTTATGTATTTACACTTGTGTGTTAAAAATAACAGATCAGAAATTACAGCCATATGAAAAATTTACAATTGTATTTCCTACAGTCCATAAAAAAAAGCAGACACCGGTATACCTACTTCTTTGTGCTATCATTTCTTCTACACTCTGACTTTTCCCTTTTTCTTTCTTGTTTATTTCGAATGTTGAAAAGTAGTTTCTTTCATTAAAAAAATCCTATTTCTTTTCTCTTCTTTTCCGTTATTTTTTTACATTTGTTATCATAACTTCGTGTTCGATTTTTTTTATGATTATCTTTCATTGCTGATTTATTAATGTGCAGGGTATCTTTTTTTTTGACAATCTGTTTTTTTTTTTTTGAAAATATTTTGTGATTTGTAAAATTTTTCGTTTCGAGCCCTGAAACTATCACGGTGACTGTTCTCATATTGCAAGAAGCGTGGACGATAGACGATATACATTCGAGCACAGGAGAATGTATACTGATCTTAAAGAAACGAATTCAAATGCCAGTGGATTGTATTCTGTTGTCGCACAAAAACAGTGGCAAATTAAACAATGAACTTTTGTATTTAATATAAGTGTGTAATTCCTTTAATATATCATTGTTTCATATGTTTTATACGTAAAAAGCACAGGATTCTTGTAAAATAATCGTATTAATATATTTTTAAAAATAATTTGTTATTGATAATATATAAACGTAAACGTTGTTTTGTAAAAGTAATGAATTATCAAATAATTCATGTAAAATGAAATTGTTATATATAAATATGAAAGAATCCTGACTTTTTATGGTAGATATGAGTGTAAGATAATACCAATGTAATATATTTATAAGTATATTTGCAATTATATTCCACATTCGAGTACACATACGAAGGCCTAATTTATGGGAACGCCAAATCAATGTTTGTTTTGTACAAGGTTCTGTTAGCAATTTTTACCTATAAATTTGCTCAAATAGCATCTATATGTGACGCGACACTGTAACACAGCTAACAACAAATAACAACATCGACAACATGCGACACCAACATCGCCACATCACACACGAAACGTAAACGTACGCACAGTACAACAACCAACAACGTAAACGTCAACGTAAAGAAGCAGATGTCACACCACCACCATTCTGTAAACACTGCAATGTAACGCAAACGCAAGGCAGCACTGCACCAAGTGTCTAATCCATGTTCCTTTACAATTATCAATTACAATTACAATTGCGACGTCTCGCCTCACATAACATGAACTTTCAATCGTTCGTCAACATTTCGCACAGCGCATGAAACCGACTGCGTGATCAGTGAATGTGGATGATGTCTTTGTAATGTAATGAGTAATGTGTGTATGCATGGTCTTCCATATTATTGATATTTTTGTTATTATAACTATCGCAAGACTTCCAAGAATTAAATTTAATATACATAGGAAATCTTCCAGGTTGGAATGGAAAATCAGTATGAATGTTGTCAGGGCGAGAGTTAGAGTGTGATATACGATATAATGACCATGTGTCAGTGATGCTGCGTAGACATTTCTAAACATGAAATAGTATAGGTAAATAACTAACAAACCTAAAACTTATAATTATATCTCTTGCTTCGACGTTATGGAGGTGTTACGATTACAAACGCGATCCACAACGTCAAAGTCAAGAGATTACTCGATCATCTGATGTATTAACTCTTATATTCTGTACCGTATAGCACTGCCTGGCCGTGTTTCAGCACGTATTTGCTTGGAACACTTATTGACTATTTAATACAGTAATCATTTATCTGTTAAAATGTTAATGTACCAGACAGATGCATTTACAATAAAAATACGCAGAATAATTTTAAACAACGCTTTTATTTCAATCCCTTTACAAAACATCATTTCGAAAGTTCAACGATCTTTTTTCTAAAAGTGGGCCCATGGATTTTCAATGAGAATCTGTACATACGATGCCAGTGTAAAAAAAATAATATCGTATTCCTTTGATAATTTTGAGTAAAAAATGTCATATGAACATAGGTTCTATTCTTTTTGGTTACAGAATTACAAGGGATCAAATTTTTATAAATAGCACTAATTTTTATTTTGTCTATTTGAAATGGTAAGAAATCGTTTCCTTAATAAAAAAATATCAAAATATCTCATTTTTGTCCCTATAAGATTTGTTCTTCAAATTTGATTGCTCTTTTGAATTCGGAAAAGTATTGTACAGTACATTTAAGGAGTTCTTGGCAAAAACAACCATAGTCCAAATATTTGGTAAGACTATTTCTCGCACAAAGTATTTTTGTCACAAGTTATTACATTTTAAAGTTTGAGCGTTCCTACAAAAACGTCCTTTAAAAATGATTAATTATTATATAATTGCCCATCAATGTTTATTTTTCTATTACTTAACATCCCGCAAAATAATTTTCTAATATAATCCGGAGTTAAGCAAAGGCTGTCGAAGCTCTAAATCTGTGTTCAGTGCCGTGTTGAACACATTTGCCGATTTTAGAATTAATATTAATTTACTGATTGTTTTTAATACAAATTTCGAAGGTTATCGCCATTGCTATGCGTTTGTTGTACAGTTACAGTTGCTATGCGTTTGTTGAACAGTTGCTATGTAAATAGCAACAACAGGCAGTAAAAATATTTCACTACGTAGGGAGTAAAAATAATATTTTACAAACTGTTAGCCGTCAAAAAATCGCACTTTTAATGTCAATCAGCAAAAAACGTTTTTCTTTATCTCAAATTCAAAAAAAATGAACTAAGATTGTTTTTGCTAAAAGCTCTTCAATTCTGTCTAGTGGTCATTTATATGAAAACAGAATTTCAGAAAAAACATTTAAAATGAATTTCTTGTCACATCTATATTATTTTGCTTTTATACATCATCATTATTTCTATTACAACTCATATTCATTACCACCGTTTTTCCACAACAAATTAAACGCAATACCTATTACTAAAATATTCATTCATATAATATAATATTCTATATGACGCAATCATAATAAAAATAAGTATGATTACTACTTTTATTTTATTTTTCTTTTAATATTACGTATTTTATGTGCGAAATATTGCCTAGTAATTGCTTTCTAAAAAAATATATCATAAACCTAAAATATATTAAATATTATAAGTACGCTCTTATAAATTCGATTCAACAAGTTAATTATTGTAATTCATTCATAGTATAGTTTATAAAAAAGTTTTAAATACTTCAAACATATAAAAACGGTTTATATTGTCTCAAATTAGTTAAATGTACAAAAATATAATACAATAATTGAAATAATCGAAAGGAAAAGCTTTCAAGTATTGCTCTTTGAGTTAGCATATTCTTTCGCGCGCAAATTCATACGAATATTATAATATTCGCATAATCTCTGTTCACCTTGACGACCGAAATTCCTCAACATAGTCGTCTCAAATCATTGTAGTTACTTTTGGAGTTTGCTAACTTAAATAAAATTGGAACGCGTTTTTAGGTAACTTTCAATAATTTCAGTTATAATAACACTGTATATGTTGAAAGAAATAATAGAGGAATGAAGTATATAATAAAGAATTACTCTGCAAGAAAAAACTTTCAGCGCACCCATGATCAAAACGTTTGCACTGTACGAGAAAACAAAAATGAAACGGAAATTATCTAACATGAAATTTGAATTGTTGATGATGTATTTAATGTAATGTACAGAGTGTATTGATGAATTATATTATTGTAAATATAAAAAGAATATTTGAAGCGTACATAGCTTAAAAACTTTAGAGGCGTGGCTTATGATGTCGCTACTGTCGCCGTATACTCATGAAAAGAACAAAAAAATTATATATTTTTAAATTTTATAAACAAATAAGTACTTTAAACTATTTATAAGTAATTTTTAAATAAAAGATTGTATAAATATATGAATTAAATATATAAAAAAGTTTGAAACATATTAATAAACCTTTAAAAAAATTCCAATTTTCCGAATGTACGTCTGCAATCTACTCACTCTAGCTTGCTATTGGTGAAAATTTGTGTTTACAATTATAGTTCAATGATGTTTTACTACAAGAAGGCATATACTGATTCATCACTTCCACTTCTTGCGTTGGAACATGAAAGCAAAACAGAGAATGTTGATTTTGACAAGTAACTCAAGTCAAAACATTGCAATAATATCAGCCCACATATAAATTACGACTCTTTATATTTATAATATACCGATATGTAACGGTGAAAAACGTTACTAATGAAAAACAAAGTAATTCAGTGCAGTGTAGTAAGAAAAGGTAAATGTTTTTAAGGTGTATTACATAATATTTGTGTATATACTCCTGGGGGTAAGATAGTTTAAAAATACACTTATTTACTTAAAACAGTTTGTTATTTTACGTGCGATCATAAAAGCAGATTTATTTACGCAGTTTTTCTCTTTCAAAAATAGTACATCACCATGCCTGGGAAAGTAAAAGTGAAAATTATTGCTGGCAGAAATCTACCTGTAATGGATAGGTCAAGCGATACAACAGACGCATATGTAGAAATAAAATTAGGTAACACTACGTATAAGACAGACGTTTGTCGCAAATCTTTGAATCCGCAATGGAATTCCGAATGGTATCGATTCGAGGTAGACATAATTCTTACATAAACACTTTTTTCTTCTTAAAAAATGTTTAAATTATAGGTAGACGATTCAGAACTCCAAGACGAACCTCTGCAGATTCGACTGATGGATCATGACACATATTCAGCCAACGATGCTATAGGAAAAGTTTATTTGAACCTAAATCCCTTGCTACTACCGTCTGCAGCCGTTCCTGGAAAATATACTTGGGGTGGAGACACAAATATTGATCAACCGTCCAGTTCTGTGCTTTCTGGATGGATTCCAGTTTACGACACAATGCATGGAATTAGGGGAGAAGTTAACGTTACTGTTAAAGTTGAGCTCTTCTCAGATTTTAATAAATTTCGGCAGTCTTCATGCGGAGTACAATTCTTTTGCTGTAAGTTCTTTAAAATGCATTATATGTTTTTGCCAAATTACTTGTTTTTATATTGTTTGTTTTGCTGTTATAACATGTTGCACATACATTAATATTGAAGCCAAAATATTTGCCAATAGATGCCAATATTAAATTAAAACAAACATCGTTTAGTTTTTTTTAAATAACACACATATCCGGTTTATTTTAAACATTAATAAATCAATATTTAACATATTAATGTTAATTTTACTTTTTTTGTATAATCACTAAAAATGTATAATAGGGAATTCCACTCATATCGAATTTTTATATAAATTTATGTACATAATTAATTCTTCCCATGTTCCCATATACCTGTATTATTGACGCAAATTTCTTTTCTATATGTTTTATGACTTTTTATTAAATGCTAAAATATATTACATACTTTCAAAACTCGCGGATTTTTTCGGGCTTGATGACGCAACCGAACCCGGCTCTCTTTAATAGACACTTACAGAATTGACGTCATATGCAAGAGAGAGAGAGAGATAAAAGATCATGCATCCAAACAAACCTCCCCTCGTTGTGTTACGTCCCGCTTCCTTATGCTATCTGTCATTATGTTTGCATCTGTTATTCAATGTTAACCTAATTCTTTGTGATTTGTTCGTTGTGTTCAATAAAAATAAGTTGAAAACCACAAGATGTGCGTGGGGCAACTTTCTTTGTTTGATAATATTGAAGATCACTCGATTATTCAACAAAAACGATGGCTAGAGTGTAAAAATGTATGGCTGATGCCAGGTCTTTGTTTGGACGTGGTAACTATAGCAACCTTTAGTTCTATGCTTTCTCGCTAGATGCGCTCTTGCAAATTGCAATTGTGTAAGTGTCTATTGGCCGACACTGTAAGTGGGCGTTCCCATCAACAAACCAGTGACTGCCAGACTGTTCCACTGAGTATTTCGTTATGATGGTTATACGACTACACGCTATTATTTTTACAAATACTAATAAACTATAACTTATAATATATTAAATTTATGATAAGTAATAGAAAAGAAAATAATAACAAAATGATATTTTCAAATATAAAGCGATATAACCTTAGTCGTATAATATGTTTTAGAACAAATGGTTTAGAACCTCTTGGTAACAGCAGCTGCTGAGAGAGAAAGCACGATATAATGCCATTGCTCTCCAGCACTGAGTTCGCTTACGTCGTAAGGCGAGAAACGGTGGATACCAAATATTTGCCATTTTTTTCTTCCAAAAGAAGCCGAATTGAAAAAAAAATACGGAATTTCTGAATTTAATAATACTATAACATAAAAAAATCGTGGAATCCCCCATTGTTAAGAAATCCAGAAAAAGGCAAAACGCCTCTAAGTATATTTTCTGTGATTAAATGTAATATATTTTTCTAAAAAAAATTTAGGCAGATACCTGCCTGATTAAATACAGTGTGTTCAAGAAAAAAAAAACCTAACTCGGAGTAGGCGATGAACAAAGAAACGTATGTCTTAATTTAAAAGCATTTAATTAAATGTCATTTTGACAAGGGATATTGTCAAAAATGAAAATGTTATCTAAAGAAATCAAAGCTTTTCTTCTTGAATCTTATTTTAGAAATGGAAATAAATTAGAAATCGGCGAATGGCAATATTCTTTTGATACCTGTTACAATGAATTTCAGGGAAATTACATTTCAAGATTAATTTTGACAACTTGACTTTGAATTGAATAATGATCAGGCATACGTTTCTCTGTTCATAGCCTACTCCGAGTTAGGTTTTTTAACACCGTACTTTTAGCGTAGTCAATTAAAAATTAAATAATATTTAAAGCTATTTGTCTAATAAATATGCCTACCAGAAGTATCGGGAGAGCATTTATTTATTTAGCATATAGCGGAATATACATACAACAGACTAATAATAAATATAATAACAATAATTAAGTAAAAACTTAATTATGACGGTCCAGGCGAGCATAAGAGCAACGTAGTCGCTTCGCAATCCAAAGGTCCCAGGTTCGAATTCCACTCAAGCAGAGATGTATTCGTCTATCATTCCCATTAATTCATAATCACCACAACCCTTAGGTTGCCCATGACCATTAGTAGTTGGACGGCCATAAAACATTAATAAAATAAATATGAAATACTGTTTCAAATTTTTTTCTAGCGCCTGTAATTCCTCACGGTTTCCACGCCCAAGTAATCCACGGTTTTGTCGAAGAACTAGTAGTCAACGACGATCCTGAATACCAATGGATAGACAAAATTCGAACACCACGTGCTTCAAACGAAGCACGCCAAACATTATTCTTCAAACTTTCGGGTGAATTACAACGAAAAATTGGAGTAAAGGCTTTAGATCTTGGAGGAAACGCAGTTATTGGATATAATCAGTGCTTTGACCTTGAAGGAGAATCGGGAATAGTTGCTCGAGGGATCGGAACAGTAGTGTCCTTGATGAAACATCACGAGATGCAGCAGCAGATGGACATCAGTATCGCAGAAGAGTAAGTATTGTTGTTTGTTATGTACTGTAGTTATACACACCGGCACATTTCAAACTGCACGTAGAACTATTCAAATACTTTTTGTTTTCTTTACCGTAATTAATATAAATTGTTTTTATTTCCCTGTGTGCGCATGACAGAAAAGCTCTGAGTTATTTAAAATTCCTTGCCTTTGATAACGGTCTCAAATTAAATAATGATAATATATTTGAACGCTTTACGCTATCATCCCCCATTCCCAACTCTACTGTGTCAGTTTCCATACCTGATTACCCAAAAGAATCTTATCAGAAGAAAACTCCTTTATTTCGACAAAGCTCGCAACCTTTAATTGAATACGAACCGTTGCCGTCAAATATGAAAACAAGTTTTTCTAGTAGAAGTCTTACAGATGATATTAAAAAAGAAATAGCTTTAAGACACTTACTTCATCAAGAAGAAGTCAGAGGCTCTAGTGCTGGACTCACCAGCAAAATTAAATATTTGAAGCAAAACATGCTTCAAAAGAAAAGTTCTTTAAGAAACAAATCAGACGCATCAATGCAAGAATTAGATAATGTTTCTATTAGTTCTCGAGGCGAATCTAGCTCATTAAGAACATCTTTGATAGATCTTCGCGAATTGAGAAAGAAGAAAAAGCAAAATAGTCCAAATAGCTACATGGCTCAACTATTGGTAAGATCAGTAATGAACGCTCATACTAGCCTTGATTGTATTGCTGAATGCCATGATTCTGGTCTACCTCATTCTTCAGAAGAAGCAGAGGAAGGCATTGTTCAAAACAATGAAACACATCAAATTGATCTAGAGGTTAAATCAACTGGACTTAATAAAACTATTTCTGAGCCGTATCTTCTTTTACCTGAAGATACTGCTATAGTAACTCCATCTTCAAATGCTTCTTCTGAGTCAGAATTATCAAGTTCTGATGGATCAGACAGCCCCTCAGAAAACAAAGATAAAATAGAGTTCGACACAGTTAGTCTTATTGTTAAAAATGTTCAAAACGAACAAAAGGCAGAAAAGGAATTAGAAATGACTTATTTTAACGATGATAAAAAAAATGAATCAGAGAAAATATTACCTGTAACAGCCCCAGCCTTACAAATTAACGATAATAACTTATTTTTGTTTCCCTTTGACATGGAAAAGAAAATAGATCAGCTAGAAAAAAGTGAAGTTTTAAAAATGCCAAAAAAAAGTGTAAAATTAAGTAGAAGTATTAGTAGATCTTGTACAGATATAGCCGAAAATAACGAAATAGAAAATGCTAAATGTAATATTAATATAATTTTACCTGAAGATATGGAGAAAAGAATTGCCAACTTAAGACATAGTGCTTTATTCAAAAGTATTACAATATCCAAAAGTATGTCACATAAATTTTTTAGTATTTCGCAAGAAAATATATCGAACACAGATAATTTAACACCGAATATAGAAGCAATACCTTTAGATCGCAAACGTCGAAAGAGCATTTCTCTCTTAGATTTAACCCAAATAAATGAAATAGAAAATGATAACGTTGATATAGCTCTATCAAAAAATATGGAAAAACGAATTGCCAATTTAAGACATAGTGCTTTATTCAAAAGTATAACAATACCCAAAAGTATGTCACATAAAACTTATAGTATTTCGCATGAAGATATATCAAACATTGATAATTTAACACCGAATATAGAAACAGTACGTTCAGATTGTAAACGTCGAAAGAGCATTTCTCTCTCAGATTTAACCCAAATAAATGAAATAGAAAATGGTAACGTTGATATAGTTCTACCAAAAAATATGGAAAAACGAATTGTCAATTTAAGACGTAGTGCTCTATTTAAAAGCATTGTTGAAAGGCCTAAAAGCGACCTAAACAAAACAATCAGTGTTTCCCAAGAAAATATAACAATCAATTTATCAGAAAATATAATACCAAATACACAAATAGAAGATCCCATTCGTAGACGCCGAATGAGCAAAGCGTACAGCATTTCTTCCGAAGAAATATATTCACCAAATCTTGCAGAAATAGAAACAAGAATAGAGAAATTACGAGACAGTTCAGTTCCTAGAAAACCGGAAATGAGAAGGCGAGGAAAACTGCAAAGAACATTTAGTATATCGTATGACGACATGGATCAAGATATTGGAAATACCAAAATTATGATGCCTATTGATTTAGAAAAAAGAATTACAAAATTAATAAAAAGTCCAGTGTTTTCCGTAAAGAAATTAAGCAGATCTTGTGAAGATCTTCATTTAGTAGAAGAAAATAAAACCGTACTGGCCCAAAACATAGAAAAGAAATTAAATACATTCATAAATAGCCCGTTATTCAAATTTTCTATAATAGAACCAAAACCAGAGACGAAACTAAATAAACAATTAAGCAAATCACATTCAGATATTACCATAACCAAAAAAGAAAGCATAGAAAGTAATTCCAAAAGCCAACCAGATCTAACTGATTTACCTTCAGCAATGCATGCAATACTCCAAGAAAAAATAAATATTTTAACATCCCAACCAGTGCCAATTTCCCCAAGAGCCAAAGAACAACTTCTTTCTCAAATCAACACAGATTTAGGCAACGACAGTTTAATCAAAACTGCCATGCAAACAATTTTAATGGAGAAAATTGATTTGATGACTGCCCAAAATGCGCCTGTTTCTACACGTGTCAGAGAAGAATTTCCTAAAAGTATTTCTAAGTCATCATCAAAAAGCGATCCGGATATTAGAGAAGATTTTCTTACATCTACTATAAGTAAATTACCTTTATTTCCAAAAAAATCACCGTCATTTTTAAGAAAACATAGGTCTACTACTGGAAGTCTTCAGTATACTCCTTCGAAAAGATTATCAGATGCTAAAGATCATAATTCTATGAAAAGTTTAATAATGGATAAAATACATTTGATAACAACTAGATCGCCGCCTCATTCGCCGACACAATCAGAAGTAAACAGTAATAGTTTAGTCAAAACTGCTATGCAAACCATTTTAATGGAAAAAGTCAATATTTTGACTCCACCAATATCTTCTCCTACCGAAAACAAATTCGTATATGACTATGAAGAACAACCAACTAACAAAGAAAAGATCCATACGAATATTTCTTCTAAAGATGAGATAAAAGACCATACTTTAACCAAGACAGCTATGCAAACCATGTTACTAGACAATGTGAATCTTATGTCATCTGGTACACCACCAATTTCTCCAGTACCTGAAGAACACCCTACCACACCAAAATCTCCAAAACTGTCCAGTTTAGACAGAATTAAAACAACCGTCCATCACGTTTTCGACAAAGTCCATATTCTTTCACCGAAACATACAGAAAAACCATTTTTCAGTGACAATTCTGAACCAAGTCTAATGAAAACAGCTATGCAAACAATGCTCATAGATAAAGTCAATATTGTAGCTCCGGACAGTGTGCCATTAGCAGTTGAAGAAAACTTCAATGAAGAAGAGAAACATCCGCACAAACCAGATCTTCCTCCTCTAGATACTGTCAAGTCTGCTGTCTCTTCTGTTATAGATAAAGTGACTAACTTGTCCCCTACATCCCCCAAACACGAAAAAAACTTTGATTTCAGCTATCAAGGTCAGCCTGCACCAAGTTTGATGACGACAGCCATGCAGACAATGTTAATTGATAAGGTTAACATTCTAGCTCCCGAGGCAGAACCCGTTTCGGCAAAAGAAGAAACAGAAAATGTCAGTAAGGATAAGGTCCAGAATCTTTCTTCTCCCATCAAAGATGAAAGGTTTGAGTATGATAAAGAAGATAGTTTAATGAAAACTGCAATGCAGACAATGCTTATTGATAAAGTTAATATCATTGCTCCTAGTAATGTTACTGCAGTTTCTTTAGAAGAGCCTAATTTTGAACATAATACTCCATATTCTACACCAGAACCAATTAGCGAAGAAGATGACGAAAATCAAAGTCTGATTAAAACTGCAATGACAGCAATGTTGATGGAAAAGGTAAACATAGTAGCGTCCACATCAGCAACATCAGCAGTTCCAGCAAATACTAAAGAAGAAGCTTGCAGTTCTAAAAATAAGAAACATTCATTGTTCCAAACTATAAAAAAGAAATGTAAAGCTCTAAAACCAAAAAACCCTTTTTCCAAATTCATGCATAAAACTTCTAAAGCCCCACCAGAAAATGATGGTATGGTCGAATCAGCAGTGAACACCATTTTAATGGATAGGGTGAACAACATCCAAGGGATGTTAAATTCCTCTGACGAAAACAAAAATGAATCCGAAAAACCATCCCAAAATCCTGCCGAACCTTTACCTAAAGCGTGCAGTAATGAAAAACTAAACGAGATAACTTCCTCATACGAAGAGCCGAATATCGCAATAAGACTCGATACCGGCGATATTTGTAATAGAGGGACAGCAATAACAGCTGGTGACGCTAACTGTAACACTAATGCAGAGCATGCCCCCTGCTTGTACACCTCTGACAGGCGCATCGTGGAATCTCCAGTGCCATCAACTGCAACTGAGAGAGAAAGAGAAAAGGAGCCGGCCAGCGTGAGGGAACGTCACGGACACCAGAGGACTGAATCTACAGGAGGGAAGATGTCGCAATCGCCGGCAAGACTCAACGCCATCCCTTGCATTCACCGAAGATCGTCAGACTCTGATTTAAGTATTACTCCCAAAGGTGAGCATTTTTATATTATATTATTCCTCACTAGCTTACAATTTTACCTACTTAGTGAATTTTCCATTCGAGTAATAATAATTATTATATCATATTGTAAGCGACTTGTAATTCATTTTATTAAGTACTACTTCTGTAACATGATTTTGTTTCATTTTGTGGTCCAATCATTCATTTCTTGCGGTAGGAATACATAGGAAACGTGAGTATAATTTACTGGCCGCTGACTTAACTGTGTTGTATTAATGTTAGTGTTTCTTACTTTTTTCTCCTTTTTTATTTAACGATGTCTTATGTTCATGATATAATCTATGTTCGAAACCTCTAGAAATGCTCTCATCCTCTGCAATTAATATTGGACCAGTAAGCGCTAAATTCAATAACTGTGCGGAAATGTATCGATGTTACGATAACTATGCGATGATTTTGTGTTATTCTAAAACAATAACATAGTTATTAGTGGAGTGTTGCATTTTATACAGGGAACAGCTTAACTGGAAGCGATAGATCAGGAGGTACAATTCCTGGGTACCACCATATTAGAAGCACGCTTCTTAGGCCCACTGTTGACAACTTCGACATGATGGAGTACCCATTTTTAACCATGTCGAAGTATCCTCCAGGATTCATATTACATTTAGGTAACTACAAACCTTATATCGTTCAAATTTTGCCTTAAAAAATACATTTTTCATAGGTGGAGCAGTTTCGGCAAGATCTGTCAAACTTCTGGAACGAATCACGAACATTGAGGAACCTGAAACTCGGGATACTTGGTGGTCAGAAATCCGGATGGAAATACGAACCCATGCTAGGGCATTGAATTGCAACGCTGTGTTGGGCTACACTGAATCTACTAGCATTCGGTAAGACCCCACATTTTACAAAAATGTTGTGAATAAATAACGAAAACTGGTTTGAGAAAAATTCATGGATCTCATTGGGATTTGAACCCAGGACCTTCCGATAACAAGTCGGACCCTCTAACCAACTGAGCTACAAGATCCTCGTGTACAACTTGTATGCGACATTTGAAAAATTCACGGATTTCAAGGGATCTTGTAGCTCAGTTGGCTAGAGCGTCCGGCTAGATATGGGAAGGTTCTGGGTTCAAATTCCAGTGAGATCCATAAATTTTTCACAAATCCGTCTTCGTTATTTATACCACTTTAATTTGAACTCATAACACATGATAACTAAGTATATATATTTGTTGTTTATTTAGTGACGAAGTCTGCGTGCTCAGTGCTTCGGGTACAGCAGCAGTAATCGCCATCTACAATGGAGAAATCACCGATGCAATTACTGGTTTGCCTAATTTAACTAAACCCCATATACCGAACAAAGATCTGATGACGACTTCTTTAGATCGGACCGATTTTGAACGGGACAAAAACGCAAAACACACTGAACCTCCAAACACTGTTAGTTTATTATTATTTCTTAATGGTTTTCATAGTGACACATTTTCATTTTAGAGTAGTAAAATTACTCAAGTAACCGAAAGTCCAGAACACGATGCAACAATAGAATTTTCAGGTACAACCACGCAGACACCAGTATCTTCTTGTAGAATATGCCACATCCCTTACAGCGAATCTTCCATGTCATTTAGGATTAACATGTTGTACTGTTCTGTTTGCAAGTATGTAAATGAATTTGTTTGTTGATTTTGAAAGTGAAAACTTCTGTAGGCGCACCTTGCACGCTTTTCCGGGAGAGTCGATGTCACGCCACGCCACGCTCATTCGAGTTTTTATATATATATATATATATATATATATATATATATATATATATATATGTGTGGACAAATCTAGTTATCGTTGTAACGAAATTATGAAGTGATTTAACATCTACCAAAAATATTAAAACTGACTATTCTGCTACAATTTAAGCTTAAGAAGAAAACAAAAAGTATGAAAAATAACAAAATTAGTGTAACTAGCTTTTTATGTGGAAAGAAATTAAAAATAATTTTATTTATACTCTTTGAAAGGTAATATTTGAATTTCACATAACGATTGAATAATATTATTTCATCGAACTGTCAATATATTCATATTATAATACTAATGTATGCCTTGTCATTCATATATATTACTTCGAATTGATAACAATCGCCTTACAAGTTTTCACTTCGGACGTGCGGTCTAAAGCACACAATTTTTTTTTTAATTGCATAATTATTGCAGAATGGCGAAAGTACCAGATATTCTCCTGACAACAATAGAAATGCCAGAAGGCTTGCCCATAACTGGTCGTGGTTGTTTTCTTCAATCTTATGTCTGTAGACCTAAGCGCGACTTAAAAGGAGAACTTAATGCCAAAGAAATATCAGAAAGTCTGCCATTTTTAGAATACGAGCTTCATCGCTTACTTGTAAATAAAATGAAAGTTAAAGCTATGAATACTATTTTCGGTTTAAAAGTCCGCATTACTATTGGCGAACGAATGCTTGTCGGGGTAGCTACTGGAACAGCTGTTTTCCTATTACCTTTGCCTCCTCCCCCATTGCCAAAACTCATTGCTGGTAATGCTACCACTGAAGATAAAAAACTCGCCGAAATGCAAAAATTATTAGTAGATACTGTTAAGAAAAATAAAGAAATCTATGAACTCAAAGATACTGATATTATACAGCCTATCAAATTAATATCTGATGTTGAAGAATCAGATGATGAAAAATCGAATTTAGATTTAGGATCCGGTAACAAAGATTCATGCGTTTTAGAAGTAGACGATTCCGAAGATATAGAAGTTATTAATTTATTAGTAGAACCTAGACCCCCTGATGGTTTTCATGTAGTGAATACTGAAAATGTACCTGGACTCGAAGAGTTAGAAATAGTTAAGAACCTCCAAATGTTTACTCAAGTTTGGCGTTCAAAAATACCTATAAATCAATCTGCCAGCCATTTTGGTAAACATTTCCAGAAATTATTACAAAGTGTTTATTTCAAATTGAGGCGAATGATTCCCTGTGCACTTTGCGATCTTCAATTTCGTGTAGATTTACCTGAACCTGACGAAATTCAACTCACTTTACTCGGTAAATAAAATAATTATATTTGTAAACAAAAATACTAATGAGGAATTATTGTAGGTATGGCCCTAGGCCTTGGAGATCCTTTGAAATTGAATAAATTTAAGCGAAAATGCCATTTGCCGTCCAAAGAAATTAACAAGAAATCAGGTACTACAATAGAATCATTACATTCAAAGATCTAAATGCCATACCGTAAAACTATTAAACAATAACAATGTATAGTGAACGTTTCATTCAACTCTGGTGTAAAAACTGTTCTTCAAAACATGTCTCAAGCTCGCTTCAGAGGGTGTTTTCTACGAGCAGTACATCGTTTGCAAATGTTTTACAGTAACTTTCTTTAGTAAAAGGGCACTTTAGCTTATTGAAAAGGTGTTCTAATAAACTTGTAAAATTTTTGATTTAAGAAATTCATACAACTATTGGCGACCATCAAAATTTGTGCAAGAAAGCTTAAACTGTATGCATTTTCTTCATTTATTAATATTATTTAATTCAATATTTCTGGAATTTTTACATACTGATTTTTTTTTTTTGGCATTTCGATCTAAATGCTTCATTACGTAACTTAGGCAAATTACTAACGTGTTTTCTAGATGACGAAATGATATTTAGTCTTGAAGAAGATCATATACCAGAAAACAGTATTCCCGTAATAAGTCAGAGTTCTCTCTTGAATCCTCAATTGTTGAAATATAGACAAAAATCTCCTCAACGACTAAGAATCAATCCAAAACAAAGACATGTATGTTTTCTTTTGTATTTAATTTTTCTTTTCTTAAATTAATTTTTGTTTTTAGACACCAATTAAAGAAAGACATGGTGTCGATATAACTCCATTATCGTATGTTCCTGGTGGTAAAATAGAACGTTACTTAGGCTACTTAAACTTTTTCTTTATTCGCGAAACTACGTCCATCCGAGAAGTAAGTCAAAATGGAAAGAAATTGGAGAAAAATGATTAATTCTTTGGGAAAATAATTTCAGGGTGGTGGGTTGAGTGGTTTTGTTCATAGCTTCATCACGGAGGTCCTCGCCATAGTTCGCGCGCATGTAACAGCACTAGGAGGCAACGCCATGGTGTCTTATTTCATGACAGAATGCGTTTTATATCACAACGCACACAAAAATCAGGTAAGAACTAATTTTTCCCTATTTTCACGCCCGGTGACACATTTCAATTATTCTTTTTTTGTTCACAAAAAAAGCCATTAACTTTTTTCGCGAAAAGAAAAAGTTTTACATTATTTCACAGAGATGTGACAATTCCAAAGGGTTTGATAAGGAAATGAAGTTTCTGAAGGACGATAAACATTTCCTGTGATTTAGTTCTTATCTGTATGAGCGGATATGATGATTATGGAATAGAAAACGCGTTTGTTGAGATAGAACTTTGTCTTTTAGCTAATTTTACTTTAAAGCTGGTTTTATAATTATAACGTGATTGCAAATTCAAAAATAGCATCCGTATAGAGAAAATATAGTTTTATAGATGTACTCAAATATTTTTTAATTAAAAATATATGTATTTGTAGATGCGAGACATATATTATTCATATTTTAAGAAAAAAAAAGAAACTGCATTTTTTTAAAATTAAATTATTAATTTTTTTAATTTGAAAAAATAATTAGATACACTAACTAAATTGTAGTAAAATTAATTAAACAAATTCCTTATTTTTCAGTTTACTTAATATGATTCATTAAATGATCTAAGTTGATTTAGATCAATTTTCTAAATTTGCAATAACAAAATATAAAATTAATTTAAATGACTACGTTTATGTCGTAGTAAGTAAATATAAATCATGAAATTAGCTAAAGAAATATTTAAATTTTCTATTTAATTTATGTAATTTATTATATATACAGTATGTTAAAAAAAACCTAACTCGAAGTTATTCAGTTCGTAACACAAAATTGATCTTGAAATGTAATTTTGAGGAAAAAAGATAATAATGAAGGAAACATGTTCGCCGTTTTCTAATTTATTTCCATTTCTTAAATAAGGTTCAAGTTGGAATAATACTACCTTTTTTAGTTTAAGTTCTGTATTTATTTATTTATTTATTATTAAAACCCAACGTTTCAGCACCATAAACTGGTGCCTTCTTCAGGTTCAAGTTGATTTCTTCAGATAATTTTTTTAACAATATCTCGTGTAAAATTGACATTTTATTAAATATTTTTAAATTATAACATACGTTTCTTTGTTCATAGCCTATTCCGAGTTAGTTTTTTAACACACTGTGTTATGAAAAATTGTAGAAAAAAATATTGAAACCAAAATATAGAAAAATTAAATAAAATAAGTATTTAAAGTAACCATTTGCATATTTAATTTGACGATTTTTACAAAATATTTTTTATCTATTTCGGATGAGTTAAAATTTGAAAGTAAGATTTGTAAATTATACTAAATTATTAGACATATTGCCTCTTAAAATAATATCTAATTATAATTAGACAAAATTTCAACTCTTTTTTTCTGTACGATCTGCGGTATAATCATTGCAAAAAAAATCTGCCAGTCAGTGAATAAACTAAAACTCAAAACACTTACCTTAGACTTTAGTACGTATATTGGGGGTTGCCTTAGACTTTTCCACTTCTATATTTAGGATTTTTTCTTACCTGAAACAAAAAAAGTACCTTTAATTTAATGTCTCCTGGGCAATATTTTCTCAATCAATTTCTCAGACTGTTAGAGTATGCATCAAATGGTTTGGTATAAAACACATGGTTCATATTTTTAAAAAATATATTTTAAATATGTTCGAAGTAGTACCCTTCAACAATGATACACTGCATCATTCTTTCCTAACACTTCTTAAAAGCTTCCAACCAAATTTTGGAATGCTTTGAAAC
Source organism: Ophonus ardosiacus (assembly GCA_943142095.1). NCBI lineage: Eukaryota > Metazoa > Arthropoda > Insecta > Coleoptera > Carabidae > Ophonus > Ophonus ardosiacus. The sequence goes on along the minus strand of OW964833.1, from coordinate 12,798,944 downwards.
TAATTTATAGAAGACTTAAAAACTTCTAAAGCTGTTAAATTAATTTCTGATGACTTAAAAATTGTGCTGTAAAATTATATCATGAATCAAAATTTGTTTCCATTGGTTAATTTCATATTTCTACAACAACACCTACTTTTAACCACGGCATATACGATGGTACAATAATCACATATTTTATTTATAAAATATGTAATAATATTTTTTTTTTAATACTTTCTGTTGATTGTTTAGAAAATCAAATTTCTAGATGCTTTCTAATAAGTATTTCGAAAAAACAGAATCAACCATTGTTTTTTTAAATTTTTGAAACAAATTAACAGTTTTCGTGTGTTCCAGAAACTACATTGTTTTGACTTTGACATACACATTTACACCATTGTATTTCTATAAAATGTATTTGAAGACGTCAATTTGTCTCAAAATTAGAGGTTTCTTGAACACGACATGTAATTAATTGGAATTGCATGCGAATATATTATAAATAATGAAGTCAAATCTACCCATGTTTGTGACATGTTATTATACGAAATGAATATTCGTCGCGCCGTCATTGTTCTGGAAATTAAATTGTCCCAAAATTCAAAGGGTTCTCCGTTCTCTTTTCAGGGACAGTGCCTCATTAACGTCGGAGGAGACGTGGTATTCGTGTCTTATTTCACAGAAGACAACTAAATCTACTATTTGTTTGGATTGTTTTCTCTTTTATTTTGTTTAATTTCTCTGATGTTACTATCTCTTATATGGCAATAAAATTGCATTGATGACGTTGTCATGTTGTCAATTTAATTATTAAGAAATTGTGATAATACACTGTATAGTATCTCTCTTCAAATATTATTGCCTTTGACAATTAATTGTTAGAACGGATTGAAATCAAAACATCTGATGTATTTCGATTATGAAATAAACAATATATATATTTTATGGATAACAATATTTTTATTTATTTATTTTTTACCTTTTTTGTTCCTTGCAGTGGGGTATGTTACTTAATTTTTATATATCTATATGACATTAAACAACAAAAAAAATAATAACTTTATTTATTATATCGATTACCTATTTGTGATTTACTAGAAATTAATATTAAAAATTTGGAGAAGAATATTGCAGCTACTAGATAATACCTAGCTGACACGTCCGCCATATTGGAGCCCAAATGAACGTTTTAAATTATGAAATAAAAGTGGATTTTACAAGTTTATGTAGTAATTATTTTTTCATAATTAAAATTAACTTTCATGTTTGTCATATTATAATTATTTAAAATAATTACAAATCAATACATATATTGCGAATAATATTCGCGGCAGTGTACGTAAAGTCCGATTATACAGGATGTTATGTAAGTAAGCGTACAACGTACAACGCTTAACCAATGGTAGATCTAACCCCATAGATAGTAAATCTGACAATAATATTTATTTTACAAGCTTGGCATAAAAAATCCACTTGAAACTGATCAATTACATCATAGTTCAAAATTTTATAAAAAAAACTAAAAATCAATGTGTTCTCTGGAAAAAATGTTGATTGTCAAAACTGACGTTAAACGTTTTTTTGCATAGGCTTACAATTTATATTCTGTTTATTGAATATCAAAATGCCAATTACCTTAAAGATAAACATGTAGTTTTTCATTGCGAAAGTCTCAAATCGAGTCTTAAATACCTCCTATCTGCTTCGATGCCAATGATCTTATTATGTCAAATGTAACTGTGACAGGTGTAACATTTTTTCCATTTGTTGATTTTTAGTTTTTCACAAATTTTTGAACTGTAATGTAATTGGTCAATTTTAAGGGGCTCCATTTCTTATAGGTAACATGTAAAACAAAAATTATTAGATTCACTATCTATGGGGTTAGTTCCACCATCAGTCAAGCGTTGTACATTACTTACATAACACCTTGTATAATTCAAGCTTAATTTTGAGTTGAGTTTAATTGTGACAGCTGTAAAATATAATTAGATTTTCTGGAATTTGACTAATAATTATAAAATAGTTCAAAGTTAAATCAGTCTTTTTGAGTAGGGCTCCAATTTTTTCTTTTCTGCGGATCTGCGGGAAATATATGAACAAATATTATCAATTGTATGATGATTATAATTCAGTATAGCTACCAAAATATTCCTAGAAAACAGAAGAACGTATATGGTTTGTTAAGATTTTTGAGATTGTAGAAAAAACATATGTATTACAAAACAAATTATAATATTTACCTGTGAAAATTATAACCATTTCTCAAGTGATTTGTACAATTTGGAGCAGAACAACCTGTCATTGTGGATAATTTCCATGATTAATATTACTGTGTAACAATGATATTGAATGATTGAAGAAATTTAACTGTTAATATTAATGAAATCAGTAGTGCCATGGAATAATGAACAATTTGATTTTTTTACTATTATTGTTGCTATATAATTTGACCAAAAAATTCTAAATTTTCAAAACTCCATTTTTTTATATTTAGATCTTCAATGCGCTGATTCTTAATTTTGAAACAGCAAGTCGGTATCTTTATATCTCTACAATACGGGTAAGTATGTACTTTAATAATTTAAAATTTACTACATACACGAATAATATATATTCTTTATTTCCAAAATTATTTGTGAAATTGGTACAATTTCCGCCTAACGCTTTTATATATATATATATATATATATATATATAAATTATTCAGAAATTTTATTTCATTATTAAGTAAAGCAAAAAACATTAGTTTATGCCTATTCAGTGTCACATACATTGTATTTAAACTCATAATAAAATCGTTCATTTTATTACACATATTTCCCATACGACGGAAGCAATATTTTCTTCCTGCCGAAGTTATGACATTTATTACTGTTGAATATAGAAGATTTTATGTATACGAGAGTTGTTAATAATTTAAACATTACTCAGATTCTATTGCATTTTATATTTGCACATTAACTGACAAATATGATAAAGATTAGCAAGATTATTTTAGTAATCCACATCATATTATCCTTTGAAATACTTTAAAGTTTTAATACAGCATTGTTTAATCAAAATATTAACTTGATCTTCAAAGAATTTTAAAATGTAATTACGCTACTCCAGAAAACGAGTCGGCCATTTATTACAAATTCACTGCATGTCTTCCGCGACGCGATTTTTCCATTTGTTGCCAAAAGAACTCTGAATAATTCAAACATATTACACTTCATAAAAATAGAAAACAAAATGCACAGAAAAAATAAGGGTTAAACTGAAAATACCTTACGGTGTTCACTGTCTTACATAATGACCTGTCATTCAAAATACAATTAAAATTCATTAAGTTGCATAAGCACGCTCTATCTATTTGCCTCATGTTTGAAAGAAAAATGATGCTGTGGTTTTACATCAGTATAATATTTATAAATTGTTGCACCTTATTACCTGTTGACATTTCCTAAAAATGGTGACACAATATTTTTTTATTTAAAATAATTGTGTTCTAAATTTTATTGATTGTATGTCATACTTACACCTCTGCTGCTATCTTGGATTGTAGAACCTGTAAAGGTTAACGAACATTTATCCTACCGACTGCGCCATTGTAGCACGAGTTTATGACCAGAAAGTTTATTTATTTACAGCTAGTATATAGGGTGTTATGCAAGTAATTTGCCATATGTTACCACATAATAAACAAGGTTGCAATGTGTCGTAATCTGCAATAATTTGTGCTTGTTGCTATTGTAAAAGCACTTAAAGATTGACCAATAAAAGTTATTTATTTGAATAAAGAATTATTTAAAACCCAGAGTAGTTTAAGTGAAAACAACAACACTTGTCATTTTTGAAGGTTTGGAGTAAGAGGCGGAACTTAGGTAAGACACTTTTTGTTAATGACGACTGTTTTGGCGCATTTCTCCGTAAGCCAAATGCTTTTCGGTGTATTCTTGATTAGTGAAAGGAACAGGCATTTTTAAATATCTAAGTACTTACTACGTCACTTGCAAATTTAACGTCATTTATGACAACCAAAAAATATTGTTTTTTGAACAACTTAATTTTTAGATTTTAATTTATACGGAAGCTGGTACACCTTGACAGACTGTGCAGAATATATTTCAGACAACTTCTTTCAGTTCTCTATCATACCAGGAACCGTGGCACATTACTTACATAACAGCCTGCATAAGTCGCAAAATCTTATATCATTATGAATTAAACATTTATTGAATTTTATTAAATCGCTTGTTGATGACCATAAAGTTCATTTTGCTATCTCACATATTCTTTTGTCTAATACCTGAAAATTTAAATTGTTGGACATCGCATTATTTTATGTTAACACCGTTCGAAAATCTATTTCATTTTGAAAGGATAGTAGAGGAACGCCATGAAATGTTATTGCATTTAAGGATGACAGGTATATTTTAAATAGACATATATCAACATAATTATATCAATAAATATATAATATTATTTGCAAATAAATGCATGTTACAAACACTACATCATAAATAATGTGGTACTTCACAACAATAGACTATCATTACAAAATAACTATCTGTCAAACGAACATAAGAACAGGATCTGCAAATTTAGACACATATAATCCATATCCACATTTATTTAGAAGTTAGAATTAGAAAAGAGAAAGAAATCATAGTAGTCAGTCCATAGGAAGCTTTGAAGAATTCTGGTCTTTACATCCGAGGCCTTCCGAATCGGAGGAAAACATGATCCACATCCTTGCGTTTGATACCTGCGTCAATGGGCTCGAAGGGATCTGAAACTTATTACTCACATTCGTTTATCATTATACAATGAACCCTACACGATTTTTCACGTGGATATTCAAACGAAGAGTAAATATTGACTTAATAGCCGCATTTAAATTTGGCTCACGTTCCATGAATGATTAACAGAAACACAAATTGATCATTTCCCTCAAAGCAATTCAGATTAATTCCTAAACAAATGATCGCAGGTTCGTTTCCATTTTACGCACAAACAATCTAATTTCGCTAAGAAAGGGATTGAAACAAATGTGTGGGAAGACTTTTACTAGATGAGACTTCGAGAAGATTACTCAATGATTTTTTTCATTTTCAATTTCATTTTAAATTACGGAAAAGTTATTGGAGTTTTTTCCAATTGTAAATAAAGGATTTTAATCCATCTTCGATTAACATTGCAATTTATTTACTTGCTAGACTCTTAGAAGAACTTTCCAAGTGGCATTGTATATTTGTTTTTTACTTTCTTATTGACTTTTCAAATAAAAATTTTGATTTATTTTTACACATTTTGCTGTTTACGTCACTCCCTAGAAAATTTATTTTTTCTTTCGCTCATAAAAGTATTGTTTAAAATTATCGAAAATTTATCTAAACCAAATCCTTCTACAGTTTTGATAATAATTACAAAATTTAGAAATGATGAATGTTTAGATAAGAATCATATGAAAATGGCAAAAACAAAAACTGCGCGAATTGAAAAAAGAAAAGTAATTTACTACGTGCAACAGAAGAAAATAATCAGCTGCGTACAAAAGTTTTGGCAAATCAGTTAAATATTAGCAAAACTTCTGTATTTAGATTATTAAAAAACGAAAAATTTTATTCTTATCCTTTCAAAATCACCAAGAGTTAAGATACTGCTCTTCTAACGTTATTTTTACAGTAAATTAATATAATAAAACTTTAGTAAAATACTGTTTTGATCGTCAATTTTCTTTTCGTGTGAAAATGTCTTTTTTCCTACCTCTGTCTTCTGGTGGGGCGTCAAGAGCATCTTGCAGCTGGCTAAGAACCAAGCAGACCTTGCGGTATCTGGCGTCGGCCGTCATAAGGACGCTAGGCGCACATTCGGGCATCGGGACGGCGTTAACCGGCGACGTCCATACTACCAGCATGGCGATTACGCTCACGGAGAGAATCAAGATCGTGCTACTCTGCATTCTATCAAAAGGAAGAATCATAGTGTTCAAATAACGAATAACATCTTCTTCCTCAGTAAATAATTGTGTGTGGTGTGTTGACAAAAGTTTATAAACTCTTTTCTCAATTGTAAGACTGGTCAACATTTTGTAATTTTAGGAATAAGTGATATAAAATCAATAAAAACCTATCAATATTAAAATTATCGAAAGCACTTAACATTCTGTACTATTAATGTTGATTGCAAATGTCACAGTTAGCTGACTGTTCCCCACTTCTCTTATAAACGTTAGTGATTAGTGGGACGCAGTTCGTGGAATGCTTTCCCTTGTACTTCTTCCTTTTTCATTCAAAATGAACAAATGCTATGTCATAAGAACAAGGAAACTGATTCGAATTTGTTCATTTTGATGGTCCGCTAACTGAACAAGGAATTGATGAAAGTTTCTGAAACCGGGCATAAATCTGCCACATTTCTAGTAAAACAAATGTTTTCATATAAATTTTACAATTGCATTCCAATCTTTGTAAAACTTGCAAAACAAGAAAATGCATCTCGTAAAATGTTATTATCAATCAAAACACTGTAAACGATATTCATGTTGAATTTATGTATCGAAAAGTGTAGCACAAGCAAATCAAAAATGAAACAGCTGTTCGTGAAAAATATTTGCACGTGTCGACAACTAATAAGACGAAAATATGTTGCTGATATGCCGAAAACATCGTAAGGAATATCTCCAAACGCGATGAAAGAAATAAACTCTTGGTTTCTAAATTAAAAAAGTAAAGTAAAAAATAATAAATAAAAATATCGGTTCCAGTTAAAAATCACGTTATCTTAAAATACTGATTTACTGGTTTAATAAACTTTTATCTCAATGTTTAATAACATTCATATGGGTTAGGTAGGTACTGACCAATGCAAAAAAAAAAAAAAAAAAAACTGTTGAGAATATAACTATTAATCAAAATATTACAGCGCTTAGTTTCGAATTCCACTTTAAGCTATAAATCCCTGACAAGGGTATAGCTTGACAAATGACAACAAGAAAAAATAGTGAAATTTGTAGTTGCGCCCGTAGCAACTAGTGTATTACCAGATAAATTTTAAGATTTGTACAATATAATATATTCCTTGGAAATTAGCTATGGGTATAATGGCGCACTTTTAAAATAAGAATATCCCCTGCCAAATTCCCAAGCACAGTAATGGGTAAAAGGCATGATAGTTAATTTGTTTGTTACTCATTTGCGTATCCTATTTGACAATATTTACTTGCATTTTAATTATATGCCTCCAGACCGTGAGGAACCGTCGGATTATAATGGGCTGTAACTGTGTGACACTACGATACGGCGTATTGTTTGTTAATAGCTGTAAGATGTAGGATTTCATCCCACGCAATTGTTTGTTATACAAATATGGACGAAATGTAAATGTGTGTTTAATCAGGAATATTTGACTATGTATATTTTGCAAGAAATTATGCTTGATTTCAATTCGTTTCCGTTACTTTGAAAATCTGTATTTACTGTAGTATGTAATGAATACAGGAAAAGCAAAACTGTTTATAGTTTGTATAGAATTCTACCGTTATGGCTTTAACTTACTAAGCCTGTGGTAGACCGGGCACAGCTGAGTGTAACACTACCTGTTGTTTAGGGCCGGACTGCAAAAAATTTAAATTCGCAAATCTCTGTATGCATTACGTATTTCAAAATTGATATTTAATGGATTCGCAAAATCAAATTACGTCTTTGACCATTGTTACAATGTACAAGATTTTATTATAAATATTCAGGACTCAAGTGACAACAGTGATATGGATAGTTCTAGTGACGAAGATATTATTGTTGATTAATTATGTAGATTTGTATACGTATACTATTTATTGTTACGTGCAATATTTTATGATGGTTTATTTTATTAAAAATGACACTGTCACGCAGTGTATAATTTTAAATATTTTTTTTTGTTTTTTTTTACTATATTATGTCTCAAGTTTTGTTTTTTTTATATACATATTAGTTTCATTATCATTAAAGAAGTTTTTAAAAAAATCTGTTTCATTATTACAAAATAAAGTAAAATAAAATAGGAAAACATTTAATACGTAGATGTCCTTACCCCGCCATAAATCAAGATTAAATCCCTAACAGTAGACCTGCTGAGAAGGTCATAACGATAGATTTCTGTACAAACTATATGTCCACCGTCATAAAACGATGACGCGACTCTCAATTATGTTTACCCAAAATATTACCCGCAATGAAAAAAAATGTAATTTGTAAATACGGTCAATGGGGTGCCAGAAGGTTCGCAAAAGGGTTGCACAAGGTTGATGTTCCCCCAAATATAAATATTACCAATTTCTGGGTGTACCACTTTGCTTCCATTCGCACGTAATGTCAAAGCTGTTCTAAAGAGAGCACCACAAACTTTTTACATTAAATCTAGAAAGTCCAAAATGTTTTAATAATTAAATTATTTATGTGGACGTTAAATTTTTTAAAGATATAAACAAAAAAAAATTAGTAGCGATACTTATTTTAAAAGGAAATAAATTTCAATTAAATGATAATTTTATAAATGCATTTCTCGAGTAGCGAAAATGCATCTAAAATAAAAATCCATTTCCAACGAATTACAAAGCTTTCAGATTAATATCGTACGAGATTACAAATAAAAGGAAATTATATATTTTTGAGGCTTCATGGCAGAAGCATATATGTCCCTATTTTCATAACTACACACATAAAATTTGCTAGAAAATTGTAAAAATAAAATGAATGTACGCGCAAAATTTTGCATTTTGCTTAATTCTCAAGTAAAGAAGTTACAATGTAGAAGGAAGCTTAGGCCTGTTAAAAGCTCAAACTTAAATATAAATAAGGGTTTAATTACATTTAAAACAAACAAAAGTTTCTTATAAATAACGGAAAAAGTTGCAACAAAGAAACAAGAAAGAAGCAATAAACGCGAACATCGATAATAAGCAAACCTTATTTCATTTTGACCAGGTGCCTTTGGGAAACAAAATAATAAATGCCAGCTCACGAGTAAAATCTTATTTAATTAAAAAAAAAAAAAATCGTGGATGAATTTGGAATATAAAAAGCGTATGATATATAGCCATCGTTTCTTGCCGAGTATATACAGCAATGTTTTAAACAAATTTTAACAAGCTCAAAACTTTTGTACAAGTGATGTTAAAATACTAAGTTATTTATTAGGTTAACTGGTTAATCGGTTAACCAGTTACTGCGGTTTACAAGTAAAAAAAAAATGGGTAGAACGGTTAATTGATAAACTGGTTATTTCGATTATACAGATATGGGCTATTATTATGATTAGTCGGGTAAGCTGAAAGTAGATATTAGGTTTATTGGTTTAAAAAAAATAATTAACTGTTAATGAAATTGACGATTACATTTTTTTTGTTTTGTTTTAATACAGTATTCACAATTAGTGGGTTAAACTGAGAACCAGTTATTTGTAGTTATTCAGGTATGTCGAATAGCCAGTTTTCGCGGTAAACCGATTAACCTTATTAGCCAGTTTTCGCGGTTAAACCGACAAAATGCAATTAGTCGATTACCTACGGTTACCCGGTAAACTTGTTAACCGCGGTTAGCAATCAACACTAGTAATATATGGGAGGTATGCTAAACCATTGAATACAATAGCAAAAAAAATAATGTGAAATTTATCAGAAAAGTCTGCACAGTCAGTAACAAAAGAATGTCTAGGGGATATTAGATTATAAACAATATTTCTAGACTCGACGGACCTAAGCATATAAGTCAAAAATTTATGTTTTACAAGACACACAAAAAATTTAATAGCACATAAATGTCAGTATAATGCGTTTGCGAGATTATGTACTTTATAAGTCAACGGTATGTAACGTTTCTTGACTAATGGTGTTCTTTTTCCACATACATAAGTCAATTTCTATAGTACGTAACATTAGTTGAGGTTGAAAAAGAACGTATGTTTTTTTTTTATTGGTCAACAGGCGAAATTGACTTATGCTTTTGGTTTGATTATGAGTTTTTAAAAAACGGACATATTGCTACAATAACAAATTAATGTCATTTTCTGACATGATTTTATAGGTCAGCCGGGCCTAGATTCATTGTAAAGCACTTACTCATAAGGGCTATAGAGCTATAGACTCGAAGTTAATTTTTGTTTTGCAATTTGTAATTGCCATTAAATCATGTAAATTACTATACATAAAATAACGAAAATATTACAGCAAAATCTAACTCTAACTGCCAACAGTGCCAACCTACATCATATGAGCCCAGCATCCAACTCACTTTACACTTATAATCTCAGACTTTTTGAGTAGCACTACATCGAAAGATTTGGCACATCTTCCATATATAAGAAGTACGCCCTCAAAGTTTTATCCAAATAGTTAAGTCCGAGGTCGCGACCGCTCTTTATAAACGCAATCAACCATTCACCCCATATATGATTATAGATTAATTACGTAATGTACTATTTTGTCACAATAGCATGTACTTGACATTAGTATCTAACATCTAATAGTGTACCATGTAAACATTTGTCTATTGTCAGGAATTTTTTATCAATATTTCAGATGATTAAATTCTAAAGAAAGCTTTAAGAGGATTAACAAAAACTTTGTCAAACTTTCATAAACTTTAAAGTTTAAAATGAAACAGAAGCTCATACATTACGTATATTATCCTTATTAGGGTCACAAGTGAAGTGAAAGGTGTAAAAGAATGATATTTTTATAGAGCTTGTTACAGGAATCGAACGCATTCGTCGAGTGCACCATTTCGAGCGTACTCGATATCCTTTAAGCGCGAAAGTGACCCAACCAAATTCCAATAAACATTACACAGAATCAGTTCCAGAGAATGAGATTTCCTTCTTTGACACATTTGACATATCAGCTTTTCGTTCACCCGGAGGCAAAATTTTCAAAACGCTTATAAACAAAGCTTTGATCAACGTGCAAATTCTGTCTCATTTCAAAGTAGCTCGAATTTCTCCCACGTTCCAAATGTTATAAAGGTGTAATGATGAGAAAACAGCTTTCGCGTATGCGGACATATCCCGTTGGAAATTAGATCAGAAATAGCGATTTCAAGCTTGCTTACTTCAAATATTTGCACATTTTGTTACACCATAAAATGAAAATTTCCTGCAATGTTTATCATTCAGATATTCTTGACTAAAGCAAGTTCGTTTATGTTTTTGCAATCAATAAAAAAGGAAAATAGTACTTCTGAATTACTAAATCAAGAAGTAGAACAAATCACATTTACTGAAGTATATTTAAAAAAAAAAAAACAATGAATATATACATACATATGTATACCAAAATGTTCAATTTTCTTTGTAATTCAAGTTAATTGACATTACTTTTTTATTATATATTTCTTGAAAATATTTAGAGAAAAAAGTGCCAGTAAGTGTTCTTGATCTAAAAAAAAACGGAACTATATTCCGGAACTTTCTCGCCCTAATGCAACATTGCAGTGACCAATAATCAAACAGCAAACAATGTAGAGCACATATCATAAAACAGAATGATAGAAACCAAGCACAATTGTAATTTAGTATTTGTGATAGATACTGAAAATTTATTTCAATCAACAACAATACAGTGTTGGTCATTAATAAATTTCAGTGAGAAATATATTCATTTCAAAATTTCGCAATAAATAAAATAATAGCTAACAAATATAATAAATATCACACCAAAATAGTATACAGGATATTAATTAAAATGTGGGCCATAGGCGTTTAATATTTTCCTTGCGCAAAACTTCCCAATTAATTTTAGACAAAAATATTTCAAATAAATATTGTAGATAATGAAATTCTTCATCTAAATCACTAAACAGATTTAATTTTAGATGTTTAGAAACCTGTAAAATTCAATTTGAAATTTTATGGATATTGCTCATTAGTAGTGATAGCCATGGAATTGAAACAAAATTATAAAGAAATGCATGTAATTTAAAATATCAGAAATTCGATTTTCAAATAAAAATTACACATAATTATAGACCTAAGTCACTAAACATGCCTATTTTGTTTTTATATTCTACACCTAAATCACTGAAGCGGTTATATTAATTTTTATTTTGTAACCTGCAAAATCGAAACTGGCATTTCAAACGATGTACATAGATTTCTTTGTAATTTTGCTTATTCATTGGTTGAAAGTGTAAAATAATATATGTTTAGTGATTTCAGCGTAGAATTTAATTATCTACAACTTTTATTTGAAACTTTTCTGTCTAAAATTAAATGGGAAGTTTTGTGCTAGAAAAAACTGATTTCTCATGTTAAACGCCTATGGCCCGCTTTGTAATTAACATCCTGTATATGTTATTTGTGGTAAATATTAAAAACTTTTAGACAATAATGTAAATTAAAGAAATATATATCATCACGGCGTATTATCCATTTATGGATGTGCCAGTCTGCTTTTAATCACAGATTTCAATAATGATGATAACGCACGCAACCCAATATTTAAATAAATATAATATAAATAAATAAAGTGAAATAATAAATTATTTTGCACCCAACTTGTAATAAAATGATGTGTTTCTTATATGTATATACCGGGTGTCTACTTTTTTATGGACGATGGGAAATACAATGATAAAATTTTCATATGGCTGTAAATTCTGCCCATTTAATTTTAGGACAAACGTGTAAATACAAAAAATGTTCAGAATTAAAAACTGCAACTAACAAGTCCAAAATTATTTTTTACATGAATTTCGTTTGCAAAATAGAAGCAAAATAAAGGTAATAATTGTTAGCTATTTACAGAGTGTCATGAGCAATAGCACAAAATCTTAAACAATTGTATTGCTTGAGTTTGGCAGATGACATCTCTCATAAAGTTGTAATAATTATTGAATTCATTAATTTATTTATCAGTAATCATGGATACATTTACCATCGCAGAAATAACTCAATGGAACAATATTAACAATTAAATGTCAATTAATAAACTTTTATCTGTCAAAGTCAAACAACACGACTATTTTAATTGTATGTTTCGTCTTGCATGGCACTTTGTAAAATGCATAAAGACAGATATTTCATTTTACGTTTATGTCATGACAAGAACATATTATATAAATAAATTTAGGCTCATTTGATTCAGTTTTTAATTCTGAACATTTTTTGTATATACTTGTTAGTTCCAAAATGAATAGGGCAGAATTTACAGCAGTATGAAAATTTTACTACAGTATTTCCTATGGTCCACAAAAAATAGACACCCGGTATAGTGCATTTCACTTAATTTTCTTAATTTTATAACTTTTGTAATGTAGGTACCAATTAACAATAAAACCCGGGTTGAATCTATAATAGAGTAGATACATTGTAGCACTTTTTATTGAGTATTTAACAGTGCCAGAATAGATATTTTGTTAAAATTTAAGGCCGAGTTGTATTAAATTATTATTGATACCCAAAGGGACGTTGAGAACTTAGAAAAATAGTTTGAAATACACTCAGTTTGTGATGTTGCGTTGCACTTACTTGAAGAAGTATACGGAAACTGGAGGCGTCGCACAGTGAGCGTCGAGTCGGTGCTGGAGCGTCATGACGGCGGGCTTTATATGCGAAACTCGGCGCCCACGGAGGGAGTGACGCCGCCTCTTTCGCCGGCGCTCTCCTCTGGCAGCACCCCTCTACCATTTACCACTGGTGTCCATCATCTACCTTTACCATATACGCAACGCATCTGTCGGCACTTAGCTACTTTGCTGATAACTTCATATGCAACATGCCATTGGGATTCTATTAGAACAAAATCAATTGCTTCAGGAGAAAATCCTGGATTCAAATCTTGCAGAAGCAATTAATGAATCGCAGATCCGAATGAATTTAAATATAGATTTACATTCATTTGAGTTTTCATTCAATTTGGAGTTTGAATCGTTTTGAATATTTTGACCACGTTCTAATGGCATTAACTATATTCTTTATGATCAAAATCCCAGCTCACCTCAACTCACTTCAGATAAACTCAGTAAATTTGTTCTTTTTGTCCTACTGAGCTGAATGGGACTGCGTGTACTCACATCCCCCCTTACCGATACTGCATCACCCGCGAAATAAACTCAAAATGATCTGAGCCATTCAGTTCAATAGAAGGCGTAATGTGAGAAGACATGTCAATTTATAGGTTATAAATGTATTATGAAAGTTGAGCCCTCGTGGTTGAAAACAAAAATGTCATATACGGAAATGAATTTTTGAGTGAGAATTACTCTTTCTACATACAGGCTGTCATTTAAGTAAGCGTACAACGATAAACTGGTGTTAGAACTAACCCCTAGATAGTAAATCTGGCAATAATTTTTACAAGCTCTCTATAAGAACTGGAGCCCCTTAAACTAACCAATTATGTCATAGTTCAAAATTTTGTAAAGAAAACAGAACTTCGTACTAGAGAGTCAAAGGCTACTCAAGTCGTGGAAAAAATAGTCCCAATTATTTAACATTTCGCTACATTTATTTAATTAATAATAGTTAAGCTAGTCAACATATTTTTCGTTATTATAAATAAATTTAATAAATGTCAAAGTATATAATGAATACAATGTATAAGTAAATAACGAATACAGGTAAAAAGATGTATTTTTGTTTTTATAAAAATTGAGTTATTTCTATTTTGTAGTACAAATCTGTCTTAATCTTCTGTGTGAGTTAATATGCAAAACAATACTTAAAAATACATTAATAACGAGTTTAAAATATGAGTATTATATACGCATAAATAGTAATTAAAATTTTTAAAACCATTTATCTCAGTACTGTCAAAATGTGGCTTCTTTTTTCCTATACCCTTCGTATGAATTTAATTAACTGATATTTGCAAATAAACTTTCTTCATATATGTAAATATCGACTTTCAATTAATTTAAATTTATATATAATCCACAATTTACTGTAATTCTTATGAGGATTTTAGAAAGAATTGAATCGCACATGTGTAATTTAATATGGAAATAAATGAAAACCAATGAAGCATGTACAGAAATTTTAAAGTAGAACGAGTTATGTCGTTTCTGACAGTGTTAAATCGTATTTCGAATAATGATGGGGTGTTCTGAATTTTTTTGATTTATAATTTTTTCTGCATTTCGGATCTTTTTATTAACAACGTACTTGACTTTTAAATAAATTGAATAATAGTATTTTAAAAATGAGAATATTGAATCAGTTGGATTCTATTAACACGCTTTTGTAGGCCGCTTCTATTAAAAGTGCCGTTCAACCTCATAAGAATATAATGTAAAAGCGCGCTTCATAATAGCCCTATTATCATAATACAGGCTATTATTGTTGGATCCACTGATTGCAACCAGCAATTCGCTACCGTACCGTTATCAAATACGTTGCAAATAAAATTTAAAAAAAAAAATGGGATTCACATGACTGAGGGCGTTAAATGACCGTATGTGGTTCGGACAGCCCAGATTCAATTCTGACCGGCGTCAAACTTAAAAACACATTTTTATTCACTAAAGAAGTCCAGTGTAGTGATGCCGCGAGACGAGAAACGACGAGAAACAATCCACTCTCTCTTCATCTCGTCTCGTCATATTTTTTCTTGCCTTCTCTCGATCTCGACTCGAGAGTCTCGAATTACTCGAATTTATAATTAGCAATTATAAATATATTAATATTACAAAAAACATATAGGTAAAAAAATACTCAATAATATCATGGCTTATTACCCGTTGCGACAATCTGCTTTATTCCCAAATATTGGTAATAATGATTATATATTCGTATAGAGAGCGTAGGCTTTGAGCGTGGAGAGCATACCATTGAACTCACTTTTGTGTATTTTCTTTTACTAAAACCCAATAAAATTAAAATAAATAAATTAATATGAATGTAAATGAAGAGACAATTAAAATATTTATTTTTACCGATTGATATTTTATATATTTTTATTAGATATATTTATATAATATAAACAAATTTTACAATCGAGATCTCTAATTTCTACTCTCGTCTCGAGCAAATCTCGAGGGCATTACTCTCGTCTCATCTCGAATTATCGAGACGAGAATAAGGTTAATATCGTCTCGAAAATTCGAGAAATTCGAGACGAGATCTCGAAAATGCGAGATCTCGCGGCATCACTACTCCAGTCCAGTGACCCAATGTCATTTGTCATAAAACAAAAAATACTTGTTACAATAATAACCAATGTAGACATGTTAGAAAAATCTTGAAGGGCTTTAGTACTATAAACAGCTTATAAACAACATTAATAGTACAGATTGTCAAGTTTCACAAAAAGGAACTCACGGTAGTATTAACAGTGAAAGTTTCTTGTTGATTTTAAATCCCTCATTCCCAAAAGTGCAAATGTTGACGTTGGTTCTTCTAACATTAAACCTCATATAAATTTATATACTTTTAATTTTAATAAGAAACTTAAAAATAATTAAAACTCGGCTGTTTCACATAATAAGGTTTATTATCTCTTTCGCGAGTTCGGCTTTTAGATCATCTTCAGAAGACTGAGGAATGTACAAAAGAATTACATGAATTTGTTTGGACTTTCATGAGTTGTCTTCCACTCAGAAATTTTGGTAATATTATCGAAAGGGAATTTTTGTTGATCCCTTGGGATGATGTTTCCAATTCTTCAACAATAATAGTGTGTTCGTCTACAAATAAATCAGCAAATATCTCGCTTATTACCTATTATTTTTAGCGATTTCACCTGTATAACTTAAATTATTGTACGTTATCTTCTCTTTAAAATTTCGGAAGTAGTTCAAAATCATTACTTCTGGTTTTCAAGTAATTAATAGCAATTTTTAATTTTTAAATGAAACAGCCTATATATACAGGGTGTATCAAGATAATGGAACAGTGCATTTTATTCGTGTATGTGAAAAGATACAGAAAAAAGTGATTAAGATATTTTGTAAGGCATAGAGGGGGACACATTTTAGCATAAACCTTATTATCTTAAATCCAGTGGTACTCAAACTATATGGCAATATCATATTTTTTTAAATGACATTATATATATTTTATTACCTCATTAAATAGAGATTTTTGTTCTGAATTCAACGATATAATAAGATCATACCCTTACATTGCGAAAAATTTGGAAAAAATTAATTCAAAGTTAGTATTTTATTTCTACTGTATCTAAGTAAACTGAGCAAACATTCAATCAATAAAACAAAATAAAATTTATTTTAGTTTTATTACACTCAAGTAAGCTACGATTTTGGCAATAAATTCAACTTTTAAAATAAATTTTTTGTTTTATTGATTGAATGTTTGCTTAGATTACTTAGATACAATAGAAATGAAATACTAACTTTGAATTAATTTTTATCAAATTTTTCGCAATGTAAGGGTATGATATTATTATATCGTTGAATTCAGAACAAAATTCTCTATTTAATGAGTTAATAAAATGTATATAATGCCATTTAAAAAAATATAATATTGCCCTATAGTTTGAGTACCACTGGATTTATGATAATAAAGTTTATGCTAAAATGTGTCCCCCTCTATCCATTACAAAATATCCTAATCACTTTTTTCTGTATCTTTTCACATACACGAATAAACGGCACTGTTCCATTATCTTAATACACCCTGTATACAGGGTGAGTCAATGAAATTCCCTTCTTCGATAGCTCTCTTGTTAGAAATACAGCGTGCACCATATTCGTAAGTTCTTCTTGAGAAAGATTCATATTAATAAATGATTATTACCTAATCAAGCTAATATTAATAACAAACAGTTTTAGTTATTGCCTAATGCAAACTAATGTCAAAATTGCAATTGTTTCTTGTTAATAACATAATTTCCATAGTATACTGGATTTAATTTGCAATTAAAACGAGTAAATTTAGAGAAAATGGTGAAAAACTCCGAAACTATTGGTTTTACGCATAGGATATCCCTTAATAAAAAATAAAGATAATACAAAAATAAACACAAATGAATAATAAAATATAGGGTGTTCCATTTGAAAATTTCGAGTTATAGTCATTTGAAATTGAGTATATTTGATTCGCTTTATTTACCAGCCTGTATAATAATGTGAAGAAAAAATTCTGTGTGAACAGAGAGTATAGTTATGGCTATACAGAAAAAAAATCATAATTTTTACTATTCAAATAAAATTAGTATGCCCTTATAAAGCTATGCGTGTATTAGGTCATTTTTAAGGAAAAAACGGAATAACTTGGCAACACCGCGGAAAACAAAAAAACCTCTTAGGTGCATATAGATGAATGAAATACTAATCAAAATGTATAAAATTTTTAGGGTATTCCATTTAAAAAAGACAAATAATTCTTGCCGAGCCGTAATGCAACAACCTGTATATGTGAAAATAATTTTACGTTATGCTCCTTTAGTAGTCCAATAAATTATGTCAATAAATTTATACTATATTTTTAACGAAAAGAGAGCTATCGAAGGAAGGAATTTCTATGACACCCTGTATAGTATATATATATATATATTCAAATTTGAAAAGTATTATAAAGCCTCCTACATTTACTAAGAACGTAATATATTATTATATTAAACATTCGCAATTGTATTTTTAATAAAATTACATTATTGTTTTGACGCTGGTGTATAGCAAATTTTACTATAAAAAAATATATAAGGTGTTCTATTTGAAAATTGGAAGATGCAATAAATTACTCGAAAATCGGAAGTAATGATATTGAACTACTTCCGAAATTTTATAGAGGAGATAAAACATATTATAATTTATGTCTTATGTCATATAGTTTAAATAAATAGCTAAATGTAATAATAGACAAGATATTTGCAGTTTTTTTTATATATATATAGACGGACATCTTGCATAATCATGTAATTGTTTATACATTCCTCAGTCTTCTGAAATTGCAATAAAGAAATAAATCTTATTTTGTGAAACTTAGCCAAGTGTTAATTATTTTACCTTATTAAA
Organism: Ophonus ardosiacus; assembly: GCA_943142095.1. Classification (NCBI taxonomy): domain Eukaryota; kingdom Metazoa; phylum Arthropoda; class Insecta; order Coleoptera; family Carabidae; genus Ophonus; species Ophonus ardosiacus. The sequence goes on along the minus strand of OW964833.1, from coordinate 12,780,024 downwards.
ATGTGGAGGAAAGAAATGTCTGTTATGGACAGGAGAGTATCTTCGTATAATTTACAACAATGACAATGACTTCCTCAATTCTTGCTGTTGAAAGCAATTACGGCAAGCAACAGGTCAGTAAACACCCCAACACTCTTGTCTTGTTAACTATTACTGCATATAAAACTAGAAATTTCACGACCCAAAGAATTCACAAGAAATATTAACTTTTTTAATTTTTACAGCACGAGAAAATTGCTTAATTATAAAACGAATATGATATATTATCAAAATGAAATGAGATTTTTTGCTTGCGGACATACGATATCTCTATATCCTTGCCATATTATTTACAAATAAAATATTACGAATCAAATATTTATTTAACCCTTCAGCAGACGTATCCGGTCTCAAGGACCAACGATAGTTAATATCTATTATGTCTGTAATTGCATTTAATAGATTTAAAAGGAATGTATTAATAATTTATCAAAACTCAAAACAAAATTTACAGTCTATTTATAATTCTTTAAAAATTACTGGGGCATATTTTATCGATAAGGCCCTATACCTCGTTTTTAGCTAAATGATCCCTCGGACCGATGGGTACGCTCGTGTGTCAAAATTAGTACGTGCTCTGAAGGGTTAAAATCTATCTGAGGCTTAACACTTGGGATTTAATTTTTTTTCTTGTTTTTCAGGACCATATTTATGGCAGTGGACGCCCCTTTCGCAGGAATCTCAATCTACAGTTAAAAATACATAAGTATACAAATTTTCAAACATTTTGAATATTGAATACAATTTCTAGAGCAAAGTAATAGACGCCGCATGGTACAAGAAATCACGCATGGATCTTCGAGCCATGGGTCTCAGTGATAAATTTCTGGCTACACTACACGAGTCCTGCAGGGCTCACACACCAACTGGACCTGCTTCAATAAAAAAACAACGATGATTCACCAGTTCGCTCACCGCCTTGACTTTTTTCAAATAACATTTTATATTATTAAAATATCTTTCAGAACTCATATTAATAATTAGAATAATTCTACCTTTTTAGTTTATAAACAATTCTTTTTTCCTAGGGTTATCGCTCAAATGCAGCTGTAGACACGTGTTTCGCTCTTATTAGAGCTCATCAGTACAGCATAGCTAGTTAATAGGTGGACATTAACTAGAGGTAGTAATAAAAAATGTCCACCTATTAACTAGCTATGCTGTACTGATGAGCTCTAATAAGAGCGAAACACATGTCTACAGCTGCATTTGAGCGATAACCCTAGGAAAAAAGAATTGTTTACAAATTTTGCGCTCAAGAAAAATTATTGTTTTCGTATATTTACGTTTGGGGGTCCAAGTATCGGGTCTGGTGGGTGGTTATAAATCACCGCCGCTGTGACGTTGTATTTATCCACAATGTGTGTGGAAATGCTGACTGAGACAACATGGGTGTATTTGGCTGCTTACTAGTTCTGTTACACTGTGTCAGTTTTTTTTATTACTACCTCTAGTTAATGTCCACCTATTAACTAGCTATGCTGTACTGATGATCTCTAATAAGAGCGAAACACGTGTCTACAGCTGCATTTGAGCGATAACCCTAGGAAAAAAGAATTGTTTACAAATTTTGCGCTCAAGAAAAATTATTGTTTTCGTATTTTTAGTTTATGTTCTGTATTTTTATTTAATACCAACATTTTATATATTGTATACTATTGTTATATTTGCCAACTTTGTATTGTCAAAAGTGTGAAAATAAATAAATATGTCTCCTTGAGATTTTGGCCATTTTCAAAGATTTGACTTTTTGTCTGTGCAAACTAAACTAATGGGACAAATTTTGTGAAAATTGATAAGCTTGTGTAATTTTGTCGTGTGGAATCGAATGGCGAGGTCGCCAGGCTCATATAGGCTGTGTCAACTTTTAGTGCTATGACTTGACTCACTAATCGGTGGGTTATTCCCTTCGCAGCATGAGATTTTGCTACTTATTGGAAAGGGCAGGATTTACTACAAAGCACTTTCTTTATTGTAAAAATGTTATTTCTTTGAAAGGAATAAGGATTTAATGAAATCTGTAATCTTCAGAAGAGTATATAATAGCATAATAGGTAGAGTTTTAATTCAAAATTTAGTATTGTTTAAACTTGCTCAGCAATAAGTTTGAAACTTAAAAATGTGGAAGTTAGAAGAAAATCAGTCAGATGATAGACACGAATATAAAGCGTATTCATTTATCTGATATTGTAAAACAATTTATTATAAATATATACAATAGTTTAAAAAGTGACGGAAAAGAAGAAGCACCGTTATCAAAAATCGTTACTTTAAATAAAGTTTCGCATAGTACCGTGAGAAAAACAGTGTGTACAAGAGTTACATTAAAAAAACCAAGATCGCACGCAGGAAAATCAAAAATAGTTAGTGATTTTGAAACAGATATTATTCAAAGAAACAAATATATACAATGTATAAAGAAAACATTTTACCAACAGTGCCAATGTTATACGAGAAATTTAATGTAGCTTATGATTTATAACTAAACTGTACTTTTTGTAATTTTGTGACATTTTTGCTTGTATTTAATCTCATGTAATATTTGTACTTTTGTATCACGTTCCTTGTACCTTGTATACTTACACTATATAAACTTATAAAAATTATTATTATTATCATTATTATTATTATTATTATTATTATTATTATTATTATTATTATTATTATTATTATTGTGATCATACTTTTTGTGTAGCTTATATATTCTTAATTTTTATTGTTTTGTAAATTTATGTTTTTCTAATTTCCAACCTTCTTAAGGACTACCCTCTGCTAGGGTCTTCTGGGGCACTAAAATTTGGCACGACCTAAATCTCTACCAATTTTTGCGTCATAACCCAAGAGATATGTAAAGTTTTAAATGTAAATATCTCGAGAATTAAAAGAGATATTAACCTGCAGTTTGAAAATTGAACAGGAAGTTAGACTTTGGCTATTCTTGTATATAAAAATATAGAGTTTTTAACAAATCTCATTTTGGTCAAAAATTGACATTGGTTTGTATATTTATACAAATAATGTAAAGTTGACAAACCAAACTGTGAATTATTAGGTCCCCTTTTCTAAATTATTCATTTATGTTACTAGCGCCATCATTTTCTGAGAAATGTTACAATAAATTATTTGTTCTGTTTCTTTCTTTTTTAGTATTTTCTGTTATTTTCAATGAAATTGAAGTCGGGACTCAGAGGAAATCATGGTAACATACTGACATTATTTTCTTGTTAAAATTTTCTTACATTTCTGGTGATATATTCCAGGATATTTATATACATACTGTGTTCGCTGTAAATTAATATAAATTTCATACCATATGAAATGGTATGCATATGAACACATTTAATTTAAAGAAGAAAACAAGCTTTCTACAGAATCGTTTGTCTTTTAATTATTTTAACTAAACCATTTAGCTTGCAAGATGGATCACAGTCTAACCTAAATAGAAAGAACGTTTCATCTCTCTGTCATTGTTTTAACGCTTGTTAAGTTTTAGTCAATTTTAAAAAGAAATGTTAATTATCATTCAACTTTTGAAAGGTTAACTTGAAAAATTATATCTATTCATGTCAAAAGCATTTGTAAAAATTATAATTACTCTCATGGGTAAACGTTAATACAAATTACTATGCGCCGAATTGTATTTTCAAAATCATGTATGCAGTGTTGTGTAAATAAACACCATGTTTAATATAAATGAAAATATTTTCATATAAAAAGAAATATTCACCGCGTCAGAAAAGCCAAGCCAATATCAATGTAGTAGGGTGACAGCTCATATGCGTTAAAACACTAGCGTAACATGGAAACATTTTTATGAGTGCTGAAGTTATACTAAACAATCTTCATTTCACACTTTTTATTAAATACACCCGCTTTTCAAAGGATATAATGAAAAATGCACCTGCAGTATTGCATCGCTTTTATACTAATTACGTTCAATAAAATTTTACTTCAATTCATGCATCAGCAAACTAATGAACAACAAAACTAAAAAAGTATGGGACTAAGAACAGTTACATATTTTTTGTCAAATTATCAAAATATGACTAATATTAAATGATTTTATACCAAAAATTTTATAGAAACTATTTGCGCGCTAAAACGGTATGACGTCACAACTTTAAAGTGATTTTAAGAGTACACAGAAAAAGGGCTGATATTTTGTCTAATTATAATTAGATATTTTTTTTTTAGGTAATATGTCAAATAATTTAGTATAATTCACAAATCTTACTTTAGCATTTTAACTAATCCAAAATAGACAACAAATATTTTGTAAAAATAATCGTCAATTTAAACATACAAATGGTTACTTTAAAAAAATGTTGTATTTAATTTTACTATATTTTGGCTTCACTATTTTTTTCTACAATTTTTAGTAAACTATCTAATGCATTAGATAAATAAAATAGAACATTTAAATATTTCTTTAGTTCATGATTTATATTTAGTTCAATACTTATTACGATATATGTAAATATAGTCATTTCATCTAATGTTGTATTTAATTAATTTTATTATATCTATTTTGTTATTACATATTTCGAAAATTTAATTGAATGAATTTAGATCGTTTAACGAATCATATTAGTATACTGACGAATAAGGAATATTTTAGTGAAACTTACTACATTTTAGTATATCTAATTATTTTTTTCTGCATATTCAGTGATTTATTCTAAATTTCATATTGCTAACACGTGGTTGGACAACAGTGCTGACAGGTATAAAAAAACTTTGGTTCATCCTTTATGTACTAATTAAAAAGTCTCTGGCCAAAACCAACATAGTCCAATTTTGTAATTAGATTTTTACGAGTATATAACGACATCTACTTTCAAGGACGCTTTGGCAAAACTGTTTTCTCAAAAAGTATCATTGTCAATTTATTACATTCTAAAGTTTCAGTGTTTCTATAAAAACAAAAAACATATAGTCCTATAGAGATACTTCAAAAATAACCTTAGTAGTAGAGTAGTATACATATCTTGAGAAAACATTTCATTTTTTTGTAAATTTATACGTATGTATTGTGTCTTTAAAGACGGATCAAGTTTCTACTATTAAATAAATGGAAAATGCCAAATAAAAAGACCTAACGCAAAAAGATAAAAGTCTGACGACTTGAAATGGATACTGATCGCGTACATCTGTAACAATAAAGGTACACCTCTTAGAATTATAATTTATTTATTCGCATCTATTGTAGTGAACCAAAATCTATATTAAAAATATACATCTCATTTTATTTCTGAATTTAATAATAAATATAACGTATTATATTATATATGGCATATTATATACCCAAAAAATTTCAACAAAAATTCTTGTAATTTAAAACACCGTGTTTTCAGAAAATCTCGTTACAACAATTTAATTCATTTACATATATTAAAAAACATCAATATTTGATGGCGATGACATGGTCAGCTGTTTGCTTTAAATATGTGTCCTGTTGGCTACATTGAACTATTCCTATTATCATCTAAATTGCAATGGTAATCGCAGATTGCCGCACGGATTAAAGATTTAAAGCTGCAATGAAACCGGAATTAATCCTGGTTTGTGTTTCTCATGCGAATTACAGATTTCGATAATAATATAATTATATTGTAGAAAATGATACCTCACGTAGTGGCGGCTTAAGGCGTGAGCCACTTTGGCACTGGCTTAGTAAGCCTGACTTATTGGGGCGCCCAAAAAATCTAAAAACTAAAGATATAAAATATATAAATAAACAAAAAAATAGTGTATGGAATATGTACCTGTACGAGTATTATTAATTTTTAGGATCCTTCAGAGTTAGTTTTGTTTTATTTTGTGATCCACTACTCTGGCATATTTAAAGATAAGATAACGCAGTTTAAAATTTGAATTCGGCATGAAATTATTTTTCGTATCATGTACTACGATTTTTTCGGATGAACGTTTCGCGAGTTACAACAACTAACAACAAACTCAAATAAAATTATTTAATAATTTAAATAGTATCTGATTTCTCTATTTTCCATCAAACACTTCCACACGTATTATCTACGTAATATTGCTTATTTTTAATCGTGTAAAATTTTTGGATGAAACGAGATGTTTAAAATATTAAAAGAATTCATGCGAGTTGTTAGTAACTCGCGAATCGCCCATTGGTAAAAATCATGTAATATACATATACGATATGAAAAGTAATTTCTAAATTGTAAATTTGGTTAATAATTTTTAACATAACTCTTTGATAGTTCATCTTAGGTAAAAAAATACAAGAATCCTTTTCACCTCTGGATTTATGCTATAAATCATATATCCAGATTTTAGTGAATAAGCACGTTCCCTAGAATCCGATAATAACATTTTTAATAGGATGTTTGTATGTGTGTGTGTGTGTGTGTGTGTATGTGTGTGTGTGTGTGTGTGTGTGTGTGTGTGTGTGTGTCTGGATGTTGGAAAGACGATTCCTGCAGAAACTATAATACATACTTAATATCTGTTTAACTACGTATTCCTCAATCTGATATTAATGGGAAGAACTGAAGACGTTTTGATAACAATTGGACAACCGAAAGTAGTAGTTTCTTAAAAAATTCTAAATATTATTTTTTGAAAATTTTTGTTATTACAAATATTGAAGAACATAAACTTCTCTATCTAATGCACTTAAAAATTTTATTATATCTTCTATAGATTTAGAGATAAAGAAAATATAATCTGATTTGGCTCAGGCCCATTTTTATGTACCACCTGGAATATCTTCAGGATCATGCATCATACAAAAAAAAATTTCAAATAAAAGTTTAACGATTTGGAGGGGGCATCCAATCCTGTAAATAAATTCAACCCCCCACCCCGAGGAAAGGCTGGGGAGGGGGTAGTTTTAAAATTTTAAATGGTAACCTCTATTTTTTATAGCAGAATCGGATAGAGCGCGAAAAAATAAGTAGATTTTATCTAAAAAAAATTTTGTTACTTTAGTAGATGGCGCTGCAATCAACAAAATTGTTTTCAATTTTCAAGCCATGAGAATGCTGGGATTTGTAATTAGAAACAGTAAATCGTTCCAAAATCTTTCAGCTATTAAAAGCCTATATTATTCATTTGTTCGGGCTAAACTTGAATACTGCCATATTATCTGGAACCCTATATATGAAGTCCATCAAGATTTACTCGAGTCTGTTCAAAAGAAATTCCTAAAATATCTTTATTACAAAATTCATAACAGGTACCCAGTATATTCAATAACGTATCAACAGTTGTTGGTTATGTTTAATTTTAGGAGTCTTTTTGAACGTCGTGAAAATGCTCTTGTACTTCACTTGTCAAAAATAATTAATTATTGTGTTGATGATCCTCGCTCTCTCTCTTCCCTTCATTTTCATACTCCCATTGTCCGTACCAGAAGTAACCTTACATTTTACTTGCCCTTAGCTCGAACTAACTGTTTAATGTTGTCACCTATTCACAGAATGTGCCACGTTTATAATTCTAAATTTTCTGCTGTCCATATTTCTCTTTTGACTTTGCAAAATTTTTCAAAATTATATGCAAAATGTAATATGTAATATCTTTGTGAAATATGTACTATTTTCCTACCCTTAATTTGGGCTTAGCCTGTTGGGTAGTCGTATTAATAAATAAATAATAAATAAATAAATAAATAAATACATAATTTTCCGGAAACAATCAAAGCAGTGTGGGTGTGTGTGTTTCTGTTTGTGTTTGTGTGTGTGTGTGTGTGTGTATGTGTGTCGGTGAGGACATCCTGATAACAATTTACTGCCGGCATTAGCATTACCCGAGACGTACCACGAGGAGGTTGCTGGGTCGGATTTACGTCTCGTGTCTCGTGTGTATGTGTATTTGTTTCTTTGTGTTTGTGTCTACAAAAAATTATTTAGATAAAATCTACTTATTTTTTACGCTCTATCCGATTCTGCTTTAAAAAATAGGGGTTACCATTTAAAATTTTAAAACTACCCCCTCCCAGCCTCCCTTGGGATAGGGGGTTGAATTTGTTTACAGGATCGGATATCCCCCTCCATATCGTTAAACTTTTATTTAAAACATTTTTTAATACGGTGCATGATCCTGAAGATATTCCAGGTGGTACATTAAAATGGGATACCTGTATATCTTTTGCCCTAACCTCACGGACACTTACAATATTGAAGAGGTATACTTCAGTATTTTTACCAAAATATTTTGATTCGTACATCAAGAAAGCGTAACCTTATTATTTAGGCAATAACCCTAACATGGGTAGAGATGCATGATGCATGCTTGGCAACTTTGCCAATCAATTCTACGCGCAAAATAACTAAAAATGGTCAAAAATCGCAACACCAACTGGACTCGCTTCAACAAAACAACAATAATGATTCACCAGTTCGCCAGACGGGGAGTCGGATGACTTTTTTAGGCACAATGGGGAGGTCGCAAAGGCCATTTCTATATGTATAAATTTTATACTATTGTTATATTTGACTATTTTAAGGGATTTCAGTTTTTTGCCTGTACAAACTGAAATAGAAGGACAAATTTTATGAAAATTGGTGAACTTATATAATTTTGCCCGTAGAATCAATGTCAATGGGGTACGTGACCATAATGAAATGGTAAATGAATATGGGTCATTAAATATACATAAGCACTATAGTTTTTCATAATAATAAAAATTAAACATTATTTCCTAATAACGAAGTTATTTGCAATTAAATATTTTGAAGAGAGCATACGGTGACGCGAGCGTGTACATCTGCCGTTATGAGACTGTCACGTTCGATACACTATGACGTCACGATACCCCTTCTCTAAAACTTGAATTTCTCGTATACTAGAATTAATTAATCGATTTAAATAAATAAAATAAATATATCATCACGGCATATTACCCGTTGCTGGGTGTGCCAATCTACTTTATGCACAGATTTCGATAATGATGAAAATACGGGTATTTTATTTTTTTTATCTAGTATCACTTTTGTGCCATTTAAAAATCGAATTTTTTTTTTGTATCGGTTGGGATCGAACCCGGTTCCACGAGATCCCATTCTCAATGAATAAGATACACATATCTAAATATATAAAATTTGGTATTTCTAAATATTTGAAGATTTTGGCGAAAATGGCTGAACGTATTTATAATGCATTTTCCACTGGGCATTTTCAACACTTCTTCGGGACATTTATGACCCCAGGAACCATATTTCACTCAAAACTTTTAAGTTCAGAAAGTGTGTTCTGAAATCAAAATAATATGAAAGCAAAATTTTTCTTACTGTTAACTGTGGTCTTTTATTGTATGACGATTTCATTTGTAATCCACAGAATGGCTTATTAGTAATTTATAGAGAGTAATAATCGAGATGAACGCCCATAAAACAATCAAATCTCGCTTGCAATTAATTAAAAAGCAATCCCGAATAGCAATAGTGCACATTCCCATGTCGCAAATAGAACGAATGAGCACTTCAGGAAATGATAGCTACTTCAAGATCAAACATATTGCATTCAAATTTCCATGCGTCTCCCTTAATCAATGTTCAACACAAATTTTCACTTGGTTAGAATTGCGCAGTAAATTTTATAGCGTTTATTCTACGTTAAATGGGTTAAACTGAACTTTCATCTACTTTGTTCTAGCCACACAAAGACAAAGTTCATTAAAAAACTGCATCTCATCAACTTTAATAACACTTGACTGTTTCAGATGGAATTTGACTACAAGCTTATCTGTCATAAGATTAAGTACATACTTAAAATTACCTACAATTTTTGTTGACAACTTACTTACGAAATAATGATACGTCTAGACGAATTTGTAATCTTAGTAACAGTTTTACAATCTTTTGCAAATAAAATAATCAGTTGCAATGTAAATAAAAATATTATTGTGTATACATATTATAATAAAATAATTGTTAGTAATCCTTAAGATTAAGATAATCCTCAATTCTGAACATAGGTGTCACATGTGACGTCAACGTATATGAATAATTTCTGTATATGTAAAGAACCGGCGAATTATTTTTTTTATTTCATAGTACATGATCGCGGAACTGTTAAGGGTATATGCACAGTACACGAAAAGATAAGTACAAAAATTATATAATCAACTACTATTTAAATGATAACAATAATTATATTTTTATGTTTTAAAACATACACACATTATTTAAAATATTTCGCAATGAAACCTTTGGTGTACTTTGCAAGAAAAAAAAAAACCTAATTTTCAAAACTAGAATAAGTGAACCATGTCCCGGAAAAGGATTTTTGATTATTAAAATGCTCTAGCTAAAATAGAGCATGATATATATTAGGAATGACGAATTCCGATAATTTTGGTACCCGAGTACCCGAAACAATTACCCGGATAGTACCCTTTACTCGTTAATTACTCGATACCCTTTAATTACCCGGTATCCTTTAAGTACATATACATTTTTTTTTAAATTTGTTAATTACCAGTTACCCTTATATTAGCGGTTTACTTTTAAATGAAATTCATTATTATTGTTTACATATATTTATTAAATAAAAAGTAATACAAATAAATAATATACCTACTGTATCTCCAAAAAAACTTAACATAAATTATATTAATTATGGTATGGTAATAAAAAACACAATTTTTCCGGCAGCTGAAAATTGTTCGGGTAATTAAAGGATATCGGGTAATTAACGGGCATCGAGTATATTTCGGGTAATCGGGTAAGAAATTTTATACCCGGGTACATTATTATCGGGTAGATTCCGAGTACCCGGATACCCATCGTCATTCTTAATATATATGGAATTTAAATACCGGATGATCTAAATGTTTTGGTTAAAGTTGAGCATGAAATTAGAACAAATACCAAAACATGTAATTAGATCATGTTTACAGAATTCAAATTCCTCATGATCTAGAATCTAGATGCTAAATGCTTTGGTGAAAGTTGAACATGAAATTAGATCACATACCAAAATATCTAATTAGATCATATTTAAGAAATTTAAATTGCGGTTGATCTAGATGCTCTTATTAAAGTACAGTATGAATTTAGACCAAATACAAGAGCATTATATTCATGGTTCATAATTTCAATTGATTAAAATCAGGGCTAGTCTTATTTTTCCCAACCCAAATAAACCCACCCGGATTTTTTTTAAAAACCTCTTAAAACACCATAAAACCCAGATTAGCTATTTATGTGTTTAGTCGCAAAATGATGACGTTTCTCGCATTAGACGTGAAGATACGAAAATGCTACATGCGAAAAAAACGATTTTGCAACGAATTACACTAAGTTTTTTCTCATTACGTTTAAATTCAACAAGAAGTAAATAATGAATTATCATAAATTAGAGGTTAGCTGTCCCTTTTTGCATTAGCAGGAAACAATGGCAGATAAACGCACTACTATGAAAAAGAATATCATTTTGCATGAGTTATTTTATAATATACCGGGTGTCTACTTGAAATTCGAAATATAGGGAACACAATGTTATTTTTTTCATTTTGCTATAGTTACTGCCCTATTACATTTAGAGAAAAGTTGTAAATAAAAAAATTGTCCAGAATTAAAAACTATTCAATATGAGACTAAAATTAATTCAATTTCATTTTACGAAAAAAAAAATGCAAATTAAAATTCGCAATTTACACCAAATTTCAGAGTGCCATTAAATTACTAATGTTTAATTTTTTTATTTGACAGATCTAATAATCCTAATCTTGTCAATAAATAATTTTATATAATTATTAAAAGTATAATTAAATACAAAAAGAGTACAAAATGATTCATGAATGGTATAATATTTTAACATTCAAAATGAATTATAATAATATGTCAAAAGTTAAATGTCAAATAAAAGCAAATAAAACATTAGTATTTCAATGGCACTCAGAAATATGCTGTAAATTGCGAATTTTAATTTGCTTTTTTTTTGTAAAATAAAAAGAAATTGTGATTCATTTTAGTCACTTGTGTAGTTTTTAATTTTGAACAACTTTTTTATTTACAACTTTTCTCTAAAATTAATAGGTCAGAAACTTTATTTGGAGAATATAAAGAATATGATTTTCAAAAAATTACGTAATTTATTTTTATAATCTCAGGATTTTTTCTATCTAATCTTTAACAATGTGTTTGCGAACAGAATTTTTATATATAGATACAGATGCAAGTATTAACGTATTTAGATTAAAATTACATTGTCTTTCTTCTAAAATGAATTAATTTCTCATGTCACAAACATAAATATTTCAATTTTCAATAATGATTGACACAGGACCATAAAATGCACAGACGTATAATTTCATAATCAAAATTTGTTTACTATTTTCTCATAAGCGCAGTAATTGCGTTTTTATTTTGTTTATCTTCAGTGAAGCTACATTTACAAAGGAGGCCATGAACAAGGAATGAGAAAAGAGGAAGACAGGAATCTGTTGAGGGACCTGCCCTGTCAACTGGCCGAGTAACTAATATCACGGGGTCATGCACCGACGGATACGTCGGCGGAGTCAACGTCGACACTTCATAATGTTTCGTAGTGTGCTGCTTTTTTCCTTCGCGCAACATCATTCTCAATATTCAGAATTCAGAAATAGCTCACAGGATATTTTCAAGGACATACCAAAATTGAAAATAGTAGATGGCGCTTGAGAGCCGACCGTTTTTACATGTATTAAATAAATAATTTAAATCTGTGAAACCAAATTTTGTAAATAATACATATTTTTATTTGCAAAAATGTGCAAGACCTGAATATTAAAAATTACAATAAAACATAGTTAAACATCACTTAATTCTGTAGATTTTATTTGTTAACTGACAATTGACAGGTGATATTTGTTTCGTTTTTGTGAACTAGGTTTGCATTTTGACTAATCAAAGGGCAGAATTTATATCCCTATCTAAACCAACGCTATTTTTTTACGTGCAATAAAGTAGAGAATCAAAACCCCTTAATCTTTTAGTAGCAGTACGGCCTTAGAACATATAACTTAAGTTATATGATCTAAGAGTACAGCGCAATACACAAATTTAAAACTGAAAATGGAGTTAGTGGCGTTGGCAATGAAGGATAGGATTTAATGGAATATGAAAGTGAATACAGAAATTTATTTCCTTATCTCTCATATGGTACATATACTTTCAACGACAAAGTTAAGAAGATATCAAATTTAAAACAGGTGTAATAAAAATGAGTAGGTACCTACCTTTATGAAAGTGAAATACGAGTATACCGTTTATTCTTTGAAAGATAATTAAATGCAATGAGTATCACGATAGTTTCGTATAGACAAAAGAATGTACAAATACAGAGTGTTATTTAAATAAGCGTACAACACTTAACTGATGATAAAACTAATCCCATAAATAGTAAATCTGGCAATAATTTTTGTTTTACTTTTTAATAGAAAGCATCTATAAGAACTGTAGCTCCTTAAAACTGACTAAAATTCAATATATTAATAAATTCCAAAATGCAAAAATATACAGAGTGTTCCATTTAAAATATTGATGGTACTTCCGGTTTATGTGATATGTTTAACATTTATACATAAAAATGATGCCACATTTGTATGTTCAGTTTACGTATATAATTTTTCAATTAGATATCTTTATAAATAGAGTTAGTAAGGGTGCCCCGCTTTCAGTGGACACCCAGTATACTATATATATACATGGTGTTAATTAAAAAGCGGGCCATAGGCGTTTAAATGGGAGAACAGTTTTTCCTTGCACAAAAGTGATCTACTGATTTTAGACAATTAAAGCTTCAAATAAATGTAGATTGTAGAGAATTAAATTCTAAACCTAATTCGATAACCATATTTTATTTTACACATTTCATAATCGGGCCAATTTAATTAAAATTTAAAAAAAAGTGACTTCTTTATAGTGTTAGCCATGGTATTGAAATAAAATCACAAACAAATGTAATGATTTTTCACCTGACAGATATTACAAAATATAATTCGCTTCAAAATAATACTGCTTACTAATTTGTTACTATTCTTCATGAGAATAATTCTCCATTTTCAATAATATGACTCAAACAGAGCGTTTCTGCTAGTAAAAGTGTCACAATGTGACGTTTCTGACATGTAAAATGTCATTACATTTGTTTGTGATTTTATTTCAATACTATGGCTAACACTATAAAGAAGTCACTTTTATAAAAATTATAATACAATTTTCGCGGTTATATATTTAAAGGATTATTATCTAAAATTAATAGATCACTTTTGCGCAAGGAAAAACTGTTTTCCTATGTTAAACGTCTGTCCGGTTTTCGTGTTACACCCGGAATATTATCACGGTATAGTACCCGTTGCTGGGTGTGCCAATGTGCTTTATCGCAGATATCGGTAATGATGATGACATATTCATACCGTGCGGTCGTTTATCAGGCGTCACCTCACGGGCACTCATTGCTGGCATGGAAGTGCACGACAGGGGTCACTTTCGTGCCATTTAAAATTCGAAATATTTCTTTTGGCGTCGGTCAGGATCGAACCCGGTTCCCCAGATTCGCGACCAGACACTCAAGTACGCGACCATGAGACCTATCATCATTTTGAAAAGGTCATATTGCAAAAAAAAAATAAGTTGCTGATAGCCTTATATTGATTTTTTATTCATGGAACCCTCTTGGCAGCAGCACTCCGATGGTTGCTGACGTTGTAATGAAAAGTATTATTGATTCACAAATTTAATAATCTCCATCAAAAGAGATATTATTTTTGTTCAAAAATGTTATGAAACTTAATAATGATTAAAAGAAAAAGCAGTCTTTTCTCTTCTGAGTTGGGGAATGGTTTCTTTGATTGAATAAGTGTGGAAGCCCAAGCCGTGTGAATCTCTAACAATATTAACAAACGAGATGGACAACGAAACCAAGCGACTTCAAAGCACTCGCTCAACACATGTGTACACAGCAGTTAAGAAAGACGTATAACGGTCACCGCTATATTGTCAAATTAATTGGATCTGCTGTTCATCAACAGTCTCTGACTCTGACAAAAAGAAACGCAAACCTATCCATCCTACAAAGCGATATATTTTTCTCTATACACCTACAGCCAACAATAAACCAAAAAAATACTCACCTTGTTATGTATTTCCTGAAATCCCAACGTAAAAATGTCACCAATGTAAATCTCGAAAATATGTAAAATTTATTTATATGTATCTCATCGTTACTTGAGAATTGTATATTTTATTACATTGCAGAAATAAATACATTAAATTTAACCAGTGACAGAACTCGTCGAGAGTAATAATATTTCTTAGTAACTTCTAGACGTTGTGTTAAAATTCGTCAAAGTTTTGTCACAAATTTCATTACCTGCCTATGGAATCCATGGCCGACTAATAAACGGCTAAACTCCATTTTGTTAATTTAATTTTATAAATCAAAGTTGCTAACGCAAACTTGACAGTCTCAACTGAAAAGCAACAGCTTTGAATACATTTCGGTAGCAGATTTTTTGAACGTTCTTCTTTATATAACAAAATAATAATAAACATGTCCTCCAAGGTGCGACGAGTACCTTTGCCCAACCTAATTTAATTTTAGATATTTAAATAAAACATAATTAAACTATTTTTGTATACTATTCAACTATTATTCTGCAGATATTTCTCAATGAAATCAAAAGAAAACTTCTGGTACCAACTAATAATCATTTCTGAACTAATATATCCATATTACATTTATTTTGTATTCAGAAATTGATTAAAAATCTCGCTGAATCTCATTTCCTCGCTTAAAAATTATTTTAAAATATTTCCCAAGCGAAATAATAGTTATTTATGTAACAAAAGTGTAAACACAAGGTTTATGAAATGAGTCAAGTATTACCAGTACTGACCGAATGTTATAAAGCTTGTTTACACGTGAGTTGCATACATACTGCAGTACTCAGTCAGTATTACAAACATGAATGCACAGAAAAAACTAAACTTAGGTAAGAAAACTTAAATACCACACGTGTATT
The DNA here is from genome assembly GCA_943142095.1 of Ophonus ardosiacus. NCBI lineage: Eukaryota > Metazoa > Arthropoda > Insecta > Coleoptera > Carabidae > Ophonus > Ophonus ardosiacus. Next base: position 12,764,000 of record OW964833.1, on the reverse strand, counting down.
GATGGTGGTAGCTATGTAATGTGTAAAGTAAATAAAATACAAAAATCATACCAACTTTACACATCGGATTATTAACAACAAATTTACTTCGATTTGAAACAACGAGCAACAATCTATAAATAGTTATTTGGTTTGTACAAGTTCGCTACATAGTAACATTAATATTTAAGGAAGAAGAGACACGATTTTACTGATATTTAATATTATTTATAAAAGTTATAAAATGAGATTGTGCTGACACTCAACGACAAAAACCTACACATCTATGAATTAAAAAAAATTCTTCTGGTCTGACTGAATGATTAACACAGAAATATATTTTTTATTTTCTGCCGTTTTCTATATTTTTTCCTAATGATTTATTCTTGAAAGAGAATTGGAGAAGTCTTATAAAGTTTAGAAAAAGTTATAATATCCAGATATTAATAACTAATAAAGAATAAGAAAAAGACTTTGGAAGTAAGACAAAGTAAAACGTAGGTGATGTCCAATGTAAATTATATTTGCTTGTGCGCTGTTCCTAATTGAGTTCTGTTCCCGGTGATAAACAACAATTATACACTAATAGACACACAGATGGCGCGTTTGCCAATGCCGCAGTCAATTTACCAGTCTCGAATCTTAGATCGGTTTCTTGCCTTATTCCTTCAGAGTTTCTTCCCACCGCATTACACAGGCGTAGAAGAAGGATTTTACTTCGTAAGAATGTACAGTTACCCATATCCAAAAAAGGGTGCAGCGTGTATTACCGGAAGCCAACAGATCGCTGACGAAAAGTCTTTTCTTTTGTTGGTCGTACTGATTTACACCCTTCTATACCCAAAAAGGGTACAGAATTTAATATAGTACGAGAGGAAGCGAGCAAGTCGGTAGTTAATAGTGAAAGCGTTTCCTTTTATCAATTGTACTGCGACGGAAAAATATTACTAGATAAAAATGTATGACACTCACACCTATAACAGGGTATAACTTGATTTACATCCTCTAAAAAATGATAAACACTGACCAACAAACTTAATTTTGGAAAAAAAAATATGTTTTTAAGTTTTTCGTTCATATTTATTCATCTAATTTTTCTGATTCCAGATTTTCAAACCGCAGGTTCGTATTTCTTTTCGCTCCATTTTCAGAAAAATATCCATAACCCTAAAATGGGTGTAAATACAAGTCTGACGACTCCACCATTGAATTCTAAGGAAAATTTTACATAAGTGTGCTAATTGAAAAATCTACGCCCTTGAGATTATTTTGGTTTCTGGCCATTTTCAGGAGTTTTCATACTTTCTTTAATTAAAAATAAACTAGTGCTCGTAAAATATTGAAAATTAGTACACTGATGTAAAATTTTCTGTAGAATCGAATGGTAATCGCGAGGTTTGTATTTACAGTCACTTTTATGGGTGTTTTTATGAAAAATGGTGGCTAAGCATTAGAGTCAAATATCTCGTGCATGGAACAAAATATCGACCTGCTGTTTGAAAATCTGGAATCAGAAAATCAAAAAAATATACAGGATGTTTCAAGAAAAGTGATCAGCTCGATTATTCTTTACCGAATGAATTTACCAAAAAAAAAAAAACATTCAGAAAAAATATTCTGTACATAGGGGCTGATTTTATTGCATATCAAAAAAAATATTTGTTCCAGTGGTTCTCCAACTGTGGCACAATGTTGCATTTTTTAAATGGCAATGGAAAACACAATTTAAATTTAAATAAAATATATTTCTTATTTGCAGGTAGAGTTCACAATTCAATACAAATAACTGATAGTTTTTATAACAAGTTTTCAAAACTTCCAATAATAATTAAAACAATGAAAACATTTTTTAAATAATTATTTTACGAGATATTTCACATTTGCTAAAAGGGAAAATTGACGTCATACAATTGTTATCTTTCTCTCGCAGCGTACTCAGAGCAGTGTGTGCGAGAAAGACAAGTATAGGGCAAATGTGACGCTACACTGATTTCTCGAAAATAAAATACTATTAAACTAGGAACAATTAAGATTTTTTAATACTATGAATTGATTCAAAACTGAATGAAGTTTTATTTAAAATAATAAAAAAATTTGAGTGGAATACCCCATTAATACGTGTCATTACTCCTGTAGAATTGATGCGTGTATTGTTTTCATCACTTGCCTCTGCAACTACAGTGAATGCGATAACATTTAAGTGAAACTATACTAAATTTATACCATTGAAATCAGAAAAAAATCTTTAGTTTATAGGCTAATAAATTATACTACTTTCCATTAAAAAAAATTAACTTTGTGCCACAGATTGAGAGCCATTGAAACAAATTTTTTTTTGTTTGCAATAATGTCAGCACCTATGTCCTGTTAATATTTTTTTTTTGCTAAATCCATTAATTAAAGAAATAATCGAGCTGATCACTTTTCTTGTATATGAAGAAAAAACTTAAAATTAAAAATTTTGCTCAAAATGGCTGTTTGATGATTTTTTAGGGGTTTTCATTTTTTTGCAAAAATTAATAGTATCGAGCAAAACACTAACACATTGAGTAGAATATTATGGATTTCTGCATTTATTTCAAAAAGTGATCATTTCCGCATGCATAACATTAGTGTGCAAATTGATGTAAAACCGGTTTGCAAACCAATGTACGCCTATGTAAATAAATTGTAATGTCTAGTCGTTTGTGCATAGGTTGTGAGGCATTAGACGCCCAGCAAATTCCTTGTTCGCAAATGCGGACCTTTTAACAAGCTATAAACAAATCACCCGCGAGAATTCATTTAGATTTGCTTCGTTACTCGTACTCGTTACCCACCGAACGAGATAAAAGGTACGGGTACCATTCGTAATTACAATACCCATCAACATAGATTTCTATTATAGATACACTCTTTCTGTTTCAAATAAATGATAAGTTTATCTGCAATTGACAAAATCGAAACAGATAAGTTATTACATTACTGAAAACGATTATTCTCGCTTTAATATCTATTTGCTTGAATCACAAATTTTAAATTTCAAGGTTTTTTTAAAATTTCAAAAAAATAGATTAGAAATTATGCTGAGTAATGTTTAAAACATTGTTTGCGATGTTTGCAAATTATAAAATATTAATGTAATTTCCTTGTTTTACAAGTAAAATACAGTTTGTTTTTTATTCTTTTTTATTAACATTATTACAAAACATACTTCATAAGTTATAAAAATAAATGGTTCATAAATCATGATAATATATTTTTCTACATTATCTTCAGTCTGAGTTCACAAAGTGGTCTTGTGGTACTTCCTCCACAACAGCATTGAAAGCCCGTAAGCCTAGGTAACATTTAATGGTACAGATATATCATCATTACCAAAATCAGCAAAGAAGCAGATTTGTACACTCAAAAATGGGTAATAAACCGCGATGATATATATACAGGTGCCAATTTTATAAGTTCCCGCCTTAAAGTTTAAAAATAGGCAAAGTAGAAAACATTTAATAAGCCACTTGATAAATATTGATACTTTAAATCGAATAATCACAGTAGATATGAGCAAAACAAAATTTTAAAAACCAAAACTTTAAATTTAAAATTCAGCGGCATATAGTATATAAACAAGTACTGTCTAAATTATTCAAATAAAATGCATTCTCATACGTGATAATATTTTGCGTCACTCTTATTAAAAATTTATCATATTCGATATTTTTAGAAATTTTCATTGAGTAAGTCCTAAACTTCTCTTTCATTATCGTCAATTTTATAAACTCCAACAATGATCTTACCGGGGTTTTTATGGACCATATAGTAAATACAATGGTAAAATTTTCATATGCCTGTAAATTATTCCCTATTAAATTTAGAACTAAAGTGTAATTACAAAAAATGTTCAGTATTAAAAACTGCATCAAATAAATATCCGTCTTTATTCTTTTTGCAAGACAAAATATACAATTCAAATAGTTGTATTTTTTGACTTTGATAGATAAAAGTTTAATAATTGATATGTAATTATTAATATTGTCCCATTGTGTTTTTCCTGCGATGGTAAATGTATCAATGATTATTGGTAAATAAATTGATGAATTCAATAATATTAATACTTTATGACAGATATCATCTGCCAAACTCAAGCAATACAACTGTTTAACATTTTGTCCTATTGCTCATGGCACTCTGTAAATAGCTAAAAATTATTACTTTTATTTTGCATCTCGTTCGCAAACGAAACGCATGTAAACAATAATTTTAGACTTGTTAGTAGTGATTCTGTCGAGAAGAGATATTTCTCGATTCTCGTCTCGTCGAGACGAGAAATCTCGAGACAGAAATGTAAAAAATATTTTACGAGACGAGATATGTTTGCCGAGATCTCGATTCTCGAAAACTGTTTCGAAATTTCTCGTTTGTTATTTTTCTCATGAGTTATATTTGCAAACGGGTGAAATTTAACATAGTTTTAGAGATATCTGTCTCTATTTAGCTATGGCATTTTTGAACAAAAAGATAATAAAGTATTTGACATTTTATCTGTCAGAATTTGTTAAGCGTGCATTACACGATAAAGTTTTTCTTTTCAAGTGACTTGAAAAGTTTTCTCTCTCGCACAATGACATGAGTGCAAGAGAGACAAATGAATAGACTTAACGAAAAATTTTTAAAGAAAAACTGAAACATGCGCTACTTTTTCTTAAAAGTCCCTACAAATTTTAGCTGTCCAGTAACTGTCAAATGTCATTAGTATTTATATTTTTGATGTATACAAGTAGTGTTATAAGTGATCGACATTAAACTGAAAAATGGCAAAATGGGATAGAGAAGTAACTGAAATCTTAATGTAAGTATAACTTAAATTTTGACACTTGGATATTTTAAATCACGAAAACTTGATCGTGTAAATATACTTGTAAAGTCACTTGTAAGGATACTTTCTTTTCAAGTCACTTCTTCGTGTAATCCAGGCTTTAGGTAAGACTTTTAGCGTTACTTTCTTTTTAATGTTTTATAACAGATTAGAAAATGCTAGATAAATATTAAATTAATAAAATTATAACATAATAAAATTTGCACAAGTTTTAGGTTATATCAAATTTTGACAGATAAAATAACAAATATTTAGCTCTTTGTTCACATTACTATTAATACAAAATTGTATAAATTTAATATTTAGTTCATGGGACCAAAATATACATATTACATTTCCGTCGAGAAATCTCGGCCGAGAACGAGACTCTATTAAACGAGACGAGAAAAATTTCGAGACGAGACATAATTTTATGAATTTGAAACGAGACGAGACGACACAATGAATTTATCGTCTCGTCTCGTCTCGACCAAATTACTACTTGTTAGATGCAGTTTTAACTCTGATTTTTTTGTAATAATAAAAAAGATAATGGAAGTCCAAAATTCAGTTTTTTTAATAATGAGACATTATCTTATAAATTCAAAGTTAAAATGAAGAAGAAGACACCCGGTATAATTAGTTGATGATATTCATTTTCTTTACAATTTTCTTTCTCAGGTAAATAATTATTACAAATGTAAAATGAATTAGTATTTTAATTTAAACATGAAAACGACTTCGTTACCTTTATTGATACAGCAAATTAAAAAGTGCATAAAACGTGATTGTTTATCATTTTCACCTTCGAAACAAATAATGTAATACACAAGTAGTACAAATTATAATACAATTGTGACATGCTGGGGCGAAATTCCTTCTATATACATAATTTAATAGTTATTTGCGATACAAATACGTAAAGCTAGTGTTATTTAATCATGACTAAATATGCTTTATAACCTAATAAATATAAAAAAATACTTTTATTTATGAATTAGGATTATAATAATAAATGAGAAGTTTGCCATGATAACAAAATATACACAATGGTTTTTCATATTTAGCGTGCATAAAAATTTTAATCACTAAGTTAGAGTGAACATATTTTGTCATAGCTAATCCGTGCCGGCGACGGGGTGAAGGGCGGGGGTTATTTTATTCTTGCTTTATAAAATAAGGATAGTGTCCTCCACCATAACAAAAACTCAATAAATGACGATTAAAATAACAATTACTTTGCGATATATTTGAAATTTGTTGTCAATGTCACTGTGAGGTTATATTATTATCTTTTTTCTCAGCCTATTATAAGAGTATGGTGAGAGAAAAAGATAGCTATAGGTATCTCTGACATCGTCATGACGTTATATTGCCGTTTAAATCAAATGCAGGTAAACAACACAATTGAGACTTTTTAACTTGCAAATTAAAAGAACTATCATTAAAATAATAAAATATAAGAGCGAAGGACCCCATTTAGTGACTACTCATATAAAAAAAAAATTGTTTATTTTTTTATCTATCAAATTGACCATATTATAAAGAATGGCTGGTATTCTGAGCTCGCGACTAAGCCTGACTAAGCAAGCGACTAGCTAGTCACCCGACTGAAGTATGTATTGTAACATTATGATGATAGACGGGCGACTAGCTAGTCGCTTGTTTAGTGGGGCGCTCAGAATATCAGCCAATATGTTTAACCTATTAACATTTTATTCGATAAACTCTGACTGAAAAAGTACATTTACAAAAATTAGGATAAATGCGCGCCCCGAAAAGTATTTTCTGGGCGCCGGGATTTTTAGTTGAAAACCGGGACGTCTGGTCACCCTACACTGAGTACTAAAAGTCAATTTCACGCACTGTCGTAGATAAAATAATGTTATACCTATTCACTTATTATTGGAGACCTCGTTGTTCCATAAAACGTAACAGTCTGATGCAAAATTGTGATTTACGCAGATAGAGCATGTCACGAAAAATAGAAGTGTATACCTTTGTAACTCTTCAGAAACCAAACAACAAATTTTTAATAATTGATGGATGTATAAAACAAAATGTCAATGCAATGTAAAAGCGCGTTCCAAAAAACGCTTGTATTATAAAATTGTGCTCGTAATACGGGCCTTTGTTTTTATGATTGTACAAGAAAAATGTCTGTCATAAAATGAATAATTTTAAAATGGTAAGTTTTTGGTTTTCTATTAATTTGAATATTTTGATGTATATACTAATATATAATAAATGCGAAAGTAACTCTGTGTGTCTGTCTGTTACGTTTTCACGCCTAAACCGCTGAACCAATTTTGCTGAATTTTGGTATAGATATAGATTGAACTTTGGAGAAGGACATAGGCTACCTTTTGTTGCAAAAATAAAACTTGAAGGAGTGAAATAGGGGATGAAAGTTTGTATGGAGAACCCATCATTTCTTCCGCTGAACCAATTTTGATGAATTTTGGTATAGAGATAGATTGGACCTTGGAGAAGGACATAGGCTACCTTTTGTTGCAAAAATAAAACTTGAAGGGGTGAAATAGGGGATGAAAGTTTGTATGGAGAACCCATCATTTCTTCCGCTGAACTAGTTTTGATGAATTTTGGTATAGAGATAGATTGGACCTTGGAGAAGGACATAGGCTACCTTTTGTCGCGAAAATAAAACTAAAGGGATGAAATAGGGGTTGAAAGATTTGTATGGATAACCCATCATTTCTCAAGTTAGGGATATAAATATTCATATTTATGCTTTTGGTAAGAAATAGTGTTTCAGAGTTTTTCAAAAATCATCCCTCAAGGCGGTACAATAGGGAATAATTTCAATTATTTGTTTATCTTTGTATCTATAGTTAAGTTTTAACCGTTAGCAGATTTTCGTTATTTGTCAGAGAGATAGCTTGCATTATATGTACATAAGTAAAAGTACCCGAGACATGTTTACAAAAGGGTGCTGTTAGGTGCGGTGCGGGATCGAGAGGGCAGAGGGCGGAGCCTGTTACATGTACGATTCGAGGCAGGTTGCTGGCTCCCTACGCAGCACATGTTTCCGCAGTAAATGTGAAAAATTACTGGTACACGTGTAGCTAATCGTTATTCTAGCTTTACCCATGCGACGCCGGGGCGGGTCGGCTAGTACCTATATATATATATATATATATATATATATATATATATATATATATATATATATATATAAATCAAAAGTTTGGATAAATACCCGTATCCCAAAAATGGAGCCATTCGATTTACATAAGTATGGTAGGTGACTTTCAAATTTTTCCATGAACGCGGGTTTAATTTTAATAAAAGAAAATATGAAACCCGTAAAAATTGAGAAAAATATAACCCCTTGCGATTTTAACGTGCCATTTTCAGAGGTTTCCAAACTGTCATTAATTAAAATTAAACCGAATGAAAAAAATTGAAACTTACCATATTTATGTAAAATTTTCCGTAGATTTGAATGTTATTCTTCTAAAGTACCTACTTATCCAAACTAATTTTGAAAATATAAAAGTTTCTTGTTTCAAAATTACTTCAATGATAATGAATTAGCCTGAAAGTAAGGCCTAAGGTCAAGAGTGGACTTACAGGTGACAATTTGAATATCAACAATGCCAGGATACTGTAGCTTATTCAATATTAATCGATATTAATTTATTCGTTTTTTATACAAGTACGAATAAAATCCAAATATACAATAATATACTAATATATTTACCATAAAATATGAAAATACCCTGAGTATTTTTTGACGTGAAACATTGGATTTGACATATCCATGGCTACGGCTTGATTGACAGCAATGTATTTGCGTGTCTCATTTAAAATGAAACATAGGAAACGAATTTGACAAGATGTCAATTGAGGAAAATTTTATTTAAATAATGGGGTCCGTCACTCTAATTTTTTTATTATTATAAATTAAAGTTCGTTTAATTTTGAAGCAATTCGTAGTATTAAAAAGTCTTAATTGCATTTGATTTTAAAGTCAATATGACGTCACGGCGACACTCCTATCTTTCTCTCGCTCCGCACCAGACTATAGTAGGCTGCGAGAGAAAGAGAACAATAGTGTGACGTCACAGTGACACTGACAATAAATTTCAAATATCTCGTAAAGCAACTAATAAAAAAATATTTTTTTATCTTAATCGTTATTTACGTAGTAGTACTTTAAGTACAAATTGTACATTTTATAATTTTTTGTTATGGATTATACATGTTTTCTAAAAATTAAATTTAGTTGTAAAAAAATATTGTGTGCATGTTGTTTCCGAGTTATTTTTTGACTAAATTTCTTACAATATTTAAATATAATACTTCTGTCCCATTCGTTCCCTATCTTTCATTTTAAATGAGACAAGCAAATATATGTCGTCAAGTCGTAACTATGGTCCATGCTTCTGGTTATGACAAACGCAATGTTTTACGTTAAAAATACTCTCGGTATATACTCAAAATAAACTATGTGCATTTTCAAATTTTTAATCGCCATTGATATGTACATAAGTTAACACTCATCCATAAAAGTTACATAAAATAAAAAAAAAAAGTAGACTAAGCATACTTTACAGTTGATAATAATACCGTTGACATTTTCAAGGCTCCCATAAATTAATTTAGAAGCAATCCAAAAGAAGATTGGTTGAGAGCTTTCAAAAAGTGGAAGGAAAGAATTATGAACTATATTATTGTTGAAGAGAACTATTTTGGACATATTTAAAATAAAATTTGAAAAACTACGAAGCATGTCTTATTCTCAATAATTCTAGCGTGACCCTCATACATCAAGGAACACCTAGAGATTGATATCGCTGTTTTTAAGTCACTCAAAATAAATCTGACACCTTTGACATTTTTTAAGTCTCCCACAACTTAATTTGAAAGCGCTCGAAAAGAAGATTGTTTTACAAAGTTTGACTTTGGACATATTTAAAACAAAATTCTAAAAAATATGAAATGAAGAGACAAGTCATCAAAATATATATATAAAAAAGAAGAAATGTTTTGATAAATTTTACACTGTTTTTTACGTAGAATAACGTGATGTAACTAGATTTTTTTAAAACTTAATAATTCACAATAACACAAACTTAATATTTTTTAAATGGGGACATATGTTGAAAATAGTCTCATCCTTTTCTTTATTTTATATGCATTTCAACGATGTATAACAAGTCTACATTCTTTTGTTTTAAACATGAGTAAAGCATGAAGTATTAATTTTTTGGGTTGAAAAAAATGAAATTTATTAAGAAACAATTGAAAAAATCAATTACAGATCATTTTAATTCTATATCTTTTAATTAAATTCTCAAATTTCTTTTCTTAGTTTTGGATTAGTTAATTAATTTTTTATCGGCGTTATAGTTGGTTTTGACACAATTCGAAATAGTTATGTGGTATAATATTCTTTCTGAAGTTTATATATTGAAAAAATGAATATAAATAATGAATATAACATTAAAAATAAACAAATGATGATCTGTAATTGATTTTTTTCAATTGTTTCTTAATATATTTAAGTTTTTCACAACAAAAAATTAATTATTCATGTTTTACTCTTGTTTAAAACAAAGAATATATATGTTATACATCGTTGAAAAGCTTATAAAATAAGAAAAAAGATGAGAGCATTTTCATTTTCATTTTTCCATTTAAAAAAATATTATGTTTGTGTTATATCTCGAGAATCATTAAATTTAAAAAAAGTCTAATTACATCTCGTCATTCTATGTAAAAAAACAGTAGAAAAATTATCTAAAACTTTTTCTTTATCTTTTATAATAAACAAGTTATGAGGTATTTTCAAAATAAGCGAAAATCAAGTTTTGGCCTGTAGCTCAAAAACAAAAGACGACCGAAAATTCCTGTGTTGCCTATTAATGTTGTCTCAAAAAGTTGGCCCATAAAGACCTACATCAATTTTCTGTAGCATGCTGAATAAGAAAGTTTTTCGGATTTGTTCCACGCTATACAGCCTTGTATTGACTTTAAAAATCAAATGCAGTTAAACTAAAGACAATTAAGAATTTTTAAAACCACGAATAGCTTCAAAATTAAACGAACTTTGATTTAAAATAATAATAAAAAAAAATCGCGTGAAGGACCCCATTGACTGTCGTCGGATTGGAGTTCGGATTGTTAGAATCACAATCGGTCACCTAATACCTACATTTATCAAAAGAACCATTATAATTATTATTTATATTTTTGTAGTTGTTAATTGTCTTTAAATTGTAGTTTATTATTGACAAACTTGTCGAACATAAATTATGACAAAAAAATTCTAAAAATTTAATTTTGTAGAATAATTAATGTAGTTCATTGACATCAAATTTTAAAAACAAATATTATCCCTTTCAATCGAAGAACTATTCCGTAATCGATTTACCAATAAATTAAGATTTACTGCACCAAACAGAAAGTACCAAGTTTACTTTTGTTAAATAAATAAATAAAGACGATACATTGCTACACGACACCTAATGGATTCATATATTTTACCTTAAATTAGCCATATCTATAATGGAAATGTAAACACTGTAGCTCAGATGTCAAAAGGCACTTTAAACCGACAGGCCTTTTATCTTTTATGTTTCATTATACCTAAATCATAATGGGGATAAAATATCACATAAGCTGGCGTTCCTACCTTGATATGTTGGCAAACTAACTGACATGGCATGCATATGGATGACAAGAGGATGTTGGTGATCATACTACAGCTGCTACCACACTTGTCTTTTATATTATCAGTCATATTTACATATACATTACACTAATTTTCACAAAAATATACAATGCACTTTAAGGTTTCGTCCATTTTTACCAAAACAAAGCACACACGAGTCAGCTGTCCCTTCTCGACTTGTCTGATCTTAGATTACTTGATTAATAATATATTGCGCGAATTTTAAAACAATATTTTTAGGAAATATTAACTAAATACAACAAAAATCATAAGAATTATTATAAATAAATAAACAAATAAATGTTTTAACATAAGTTTATTTCAGGTTCAACAACATTATTTATTTTTACGAATATCAACAAATTAACTTTATGATTCTGTTTAAACTTTCTAGAATGATTTATTAATATAATAAGTGCTGTAAACTTTTTGTGTGACACGTAATTCTATGCATTATTTGGTAATTAAATTTTTTGTCGATATATACTTGAAGGACGAAATATTAAAATTATTCGAAAAAATTTCCATATTGTATTTTTTCCCCACATTATCAGTGTTCAATTTTACAAAAATCATTTCATCCAATAAATAATTCATAATAACTTCTTTGTCTAAGCATTACTTCCCAGGCGATGTATAAGGGGGAACCATAGAAATCCTGGTCAGTATTCTGAATAAACTATAACTGCAACTAGTCAGTATTTACTCATTCTTAATACGAATAGTTTGCTTTTAGTGTCAGTGATTTAATACTAAGTGTTGGGATACTTTTGAAGATGTTAACGCCTCTGGAAGAAGATAATTGCCAGCAAAGTACTACAGAATCTCAGGAAAAGACACAGTTTAATAAATATGAAAATGCTGCTTTCAACCCAAATGGTGAATTTTAGTGATTAGTGAGGTGGCTGTTACTAATTCATAAAAATCATTAAGTAGAATTTGTGGTGGATGATACAGGATAAATGGCCCGTATCACGAGCGCACTTTTACAATAAAAGTCCTCCTCATAAGAATATAATATAAATTGTAAAAGTGCCTCCATTATATATTTATATAAAAGTACATTTATATGTTTGTTAGAATGTTTAGAACAATGGCATATTAAACTTGAAAAGTCTAATGTCATGGCTTGAATTAATTAAATTATTTTTTTTATCAGTAACAGTAGTACCTTTACGTTGTTATTACGTAAAATTACACATAAATACATAATGTGAAAAATGTGCAGATAATTCCTTTTTACATGAAAAGTAAACATTTATATCTAAATTGCCTTATTTCCTTATTAATAATAAACGACCATTACAGGAAATTGTTCTAAATTTATATAGGCTGTAGTCTTTACCCTTTCTTGTTAGTCTGCCAATAATTCGATATAAAACCCTCAGATTTCTTTCGCAATGATGGGCGAAGTTTCTAATAATTCTCCTCCTTTAGATATTATTATAAAAGAAAACCCATACTACAGTGAAAAGTACGAGAAAATTTACCGGAAATCCCTAAAAGAACCCGAGAAGTTTTGGGCGGAAGTCGGTGCCCAAGTAACCTGGACGAAGCCCTGGACGAAGATTTTGGATAATAGCGAAGAACCCTTCACAAAATGGTAAATATTTAACAATTTTTTTGATAAGATACACGATTTTTTTAAAGGTTTGTAGGGGGAGAATTAAATGCTTGCTACAACGCAGTTGACAGACATGTGATAGCCGGAAAAGGAAATAAAGTTGCTTTGATTCATGACAGTCCGTTGACAAAAACCATTAGGAAAGTTACCTATGCTGAACTTCTTGATAAAGTAAGCGAACTTTTTAAAATATTCTTATACATTGATGGAAACATATTTATTGAAGGAATACAGTGTCGGTTTTCCTTTGGGCGGAAGGGGAGAGGGTTGGTTGTGTCTCAGTTGCATCGAAAAAGTCAAATATTAATAATATTATTAATTGTTTTATAAAAATTATACAGGTGTTCATTTTAAATGGACCACCATTACTATCTCGAGAACTACAAGGTAGTGGCGGTTTTCGTATTGTTTGTTAAATGAAGACTATAACTATTAGAATATCTTTATATGTGTTAACTGATTTTAAAAACTATATTTTAAACAAGATATTATGTGAAATGTAACTCTCAGTCAGATAGTAAAGTCAGTAATAAAAATAAGTGAAAATTATCGTAAATTGAGCACTTGTTTGCCCCATTAACAAATATTGACTGCGGTATAATTTCTCTACTATTTTCTTTATAATATAAAAAGTTAGATTTATCAATATTAAGCATTCTTACCATTCGGTTTGCAAATTTTTTATAATTATTTTTGACATTTATACTATAATACTTTATTATCAATACCATATATACATAAATAAATAATAATACACTTTATATTACTTCTTTAATTATAATAATAGACAATATTTATTTTAAAGCATGCATCACATCAACCCAAAATATAAATACCTAATCAATAAAACTTATCCTCATCTTCTTCTATATTCACAATGTTCTTTTAGGTGTCTCATCTAGCAGGAGCTTTGGCAAAGCTCGGAGTAGGTCGAGGAGACCGCGTTTTGATCTACATGCCTCTAATCCCAGAGACGGTGATCGCAATGCTAGCTACTGCGCGCCTAGGCGCAGTCCACAGCGTCGTCTTCGGAGGCTTTGCAGCACGGGAACTCTGCACCAGGATAGAACATGCAGAACCCAAGGTCATCATCGCGGCTAGCTGTGGAGTTGAACCGAACAAAATTATCAGGTCAGCAAAAAATTTAAACATTCTTATCCAGTAAATAATTGAACATATTTTTAGGATAACACAAATTATTTTGCAGGAATATTTAATATTTGGTCCTGCAAAATATATAAATTATTATTTTTAAATAATTTGCGAGGTGTACCAATCTGCTTTCAGTAATTATTTATCTGTACCGTTCAAAGCTTTTACTGGGAGTTATTTAGCGGGTTCTTAAAGCTGTCATGGTGTACCATAAGGTTCACTTTTTGGGCTATTTTTAAAATTTGCAAATAATTTTCAGATTTCAAACTTTTCAAAACTGGTCATCTAATATGCACAGTTAAATTTGTTTATAAACAGGGCTTTAGTTAGGGGAGGGTATAAACAATCCTTGGGCGCCCCTTCTACCTCTATATAAAATTATTTTTTTAACAAATGATAATTTAAATTAAAAATTTTAATTTTACAGTACAAAAATCATGTTCATAATAAAATATGAATATTTATATATTTTTTTCAGATACAAAAACATTTTGAATGAAGCAATAGAATGTTCATCATTCAAACCAAATAAATGTATAATATATCAACGAAGAAATGTTGATATTGCCCCTCTGGATGTAGACATGGATATTCTTTGGGAGGACGCTATGGACATGGCTGGACCCCATGAATGTGTTTCTGTTGAAGCTAATGAACCTTTGTATATCCTATATACTTCTGGGACGACTGGTAATTTTTACCTTTTTTTTTAATATAACAATATAAAATATAACAACAATAACCTAACGCACAAAATTCCGCCCGAGTTTTCCAGGCGAGATTTTTGTGCTTTAGGTTAGGTAATATAGAACTGCATTTAAAGAAATTGTGTAAAACACCCCATTTATTGAATTTTCAGATAAACCCAAAGGAATCCAAAGACCTGTTGGAGGTCATATCGCTACATTATGCTGGACTATGAGTGTAACTTATGGAATGGCCCCAGACGCCGTTTGGTGGGTCGCTAGTGACCTAGGGTGGGTTGTAGGTCATTCATACATTTGTTATGGTCCCCTATTATATGGAATAACTAGTGTAATGTATGAAGGAAAACCTGACAGAACTCCAGATCCTGGTCAATATTTCAGGTACTGTCTGTCTAAACACATAAACTTTAATAAAAATTTTAAAAAATTCCTAGGGTTATCAGTGATCACAAAGTGAATGCTTTCTTCACTGTTCCAACTGCTTTTCGGGTCCTGAAACGAGAAGACCCAGATGGTCATTTCAGGCGCATGTACAGCCTGAAAAGTCTGAAAACTATTTTCATCGCTGGCGAACATTGTGACTATGAAACGAAAGCTTGGGCTGAAAAAACTTTCAAAGTTCCAGTTTTGAATCATTGGTGGCAAACTGAAACTGGGCATAGTATTACAGCGACTTGTCTTGGGCTTGGACATAATCTCAATCCGCCTAAATATACTGCTGGCATGCCATTCCCCGGATACGACGGTAAAAAAAGTTTTATTGTTATTGTTCCGTAATTTTCAAGTGGATAGCACCATAAACCGGAAACTTCAATAAATGGAATTATTCAGTTTTTGTAAAAAAAACTCAAATATAGTGGGGATTTTAATAAAATACTAATATGATTTTCCTGTTAAGTTTGCTACAATTCAGTATTCTATATAAAAATGCAATAATAGAAAGTGTGTGTATATTTATTTATTTAATTTACTGTATTTCTAGTGAGAGTAATAAAACCCGACGGTACGGAAGCTCGAGCCCATGAATTAGGCCGTATAGTCATCAAACTTCCCTTGCCACCAGGTACAATGTCTACTTTATATCAAGCTCCAGAACAATATTGTCAAGTTTACTTCACAAGATATCAAGTAAGATATATTAAACAAAATATCCAATACATTAAATAAATGTTTCTGTAGGGATATTACGATACAATGGACGCCGGTTATTTCGACGAATTCGGCTATGTATACGTTACAGCCCGTGACGATGACGTCATCAATGTAGCAGGGCATAGATTATCTACAGCTGCTCTAGAAGATGTAGCTTTAGCCCATCCAGATATCGCGGATGCCACAGTTATTGGGGTACCTGAACCGACGAAGGGAGAAATTCCGCTTTGTCTTTATGTTACGAAAAAAAGTTAGTTATTCAATGCTAATTTCTATTTTACAAACAATGCTTTCTTCAAACGTCCTTCTTTTGCTGTAGATGAACTTTCAAGTCAACTAATTCATAAAACATTTACATATTGATTATCCATTCCCACAAAATTGTTTCCAGTAATTTATAATCAATTCTTATCAGACCTGTGGTTCCCAACCTGTTTCAATTTTTTTACATTGCTGGTCACGCTACAATTATTGAGAATAAGACATATTTTTATTAATTTATTTTAAATAGAAGATGAGTCTGGGAAGATGCCCCCCCCCCCTTCTTTATTTTACTAAAAGAAAAAAATGGCTCATATAACAGTTTTATTCTTTTAAAGACTACTATTTGATGGCAGATGTAGATGCCAGGTTTATAAGATACGACTATCAATTTTTTTTTTTTTAATGGCAACCTATACTTTTTTTACTAAAATATAAACTCTTAATTCTCAATTATTCTAGCGTGATTTCTCACAATATATTTTGTGCAGATGTCACAACAAACGAAGCAACCATAAATCGAGAACTAGTCTGTATGGTCCGCGAACTTATCGGCCCTATAGCAGCTTTTAGATTAGCTGCCCCTGTAATAGGTCTACCGCGAACCCGGTCCGGAAAAATTTGCAGGAAATCGATAGCAGATTTAGCACAGAATAAAGCAGTCAAGGTATTAAGAATACAAAGTTAAATATTTCATTTCACTTACCGTTTTTGCAGATTTCAGGAACAGTGGAAGATCCGTCCGTCTACAAAGACATTAAATGTACCTTGCAAAATTTGGGGTATGCCAGAACTGCCCCCGATCCACAATGAGAGCCAAGTTTTTCGAGTGTTAAATAATTTTGGGAACATACTACTTGATTTTTTGAACCTGCACAAATGCATAACGAAAATTACAACCCATTATTCACAATTTTGCATTTTAGGATAATTAGAGGTTTCAAATATTTTTATGCAAAATTGTACCAATTTTTGTTTCATTTCATTGTTTTATGTATAAATGAGGTAGCTAAATTTGTTTTAAAATATTTATAAAATAAAAACATCTGGGAAACAACAAGTATTAGGAATAAATGAGATAAACTCTATTTTATGTATAGTTACAAGTTTTACAATGAGGATTTCCACGATTTTTTATTTATTTATGTTAATTAGACCCATATTTTTATTTTTTCAACAAAAAATGATAAAAAAATAATATTGTTGAAAATTATTGTGACGTAATGGCCCCAAGAGAGGAAGAGATACTAATTGTTCCCTGTGAGACAGAAGTAGAATGAATCGAACAAAATCTGACCACGAATTTTGTTTATTTTGTAAATTTTAAATTCAGCGAGACAGAAGCGTCAGCAGATAATTTATTTTTTTCTGGTAGAACACACATAATGGGGTCATTTCAAAAAAAATAATTGTCGATTTTTTTAATAAAATCATGAAATTCATCTCATTTAATAATATAGTAATAGAAAATAATTTAAAATATGCAACTTTTCATTCATAAATTTGCTAATAAACTTTCGCGCTTTAAACACGGACTAAATTTGTGACGACACAAATTCATACTCACACAAAGAAAATTCTCTCTCATACACACACACGCTTCACAACATGAAACAGTAACCTAACCTAAAAGTGTGACAGCTGACAGCAAAATATACAAGAGAGAAGATTATTATTACTTTCTATTTCTTTAAAAGTACTAGTGCAGTATAAGGTATGTAAATAAACCATTTATTTAAATAAATACCAAACCAAATAATCATAGTTCTAAATTAAACCGGCAGAGCTCGACTGTCGTATCCGTGAATATGTGTCGTCAACCGTTGAAATATTTGAAATTAAACGCAACTTTAAAAAAATCATATCTCTTATTCTAAAGACTTGTAAGATGTAAAACATACACATACATGTTTAATTTGACCTATATTTTCAAGAAAAAAATAAATCAGAAAATGTGAAATGACCCCATTATCTGTTGAATTAGGAAAAAACAAGCACCATATCTCCTGTCTCTCTCCTACATGTATTTTAATCATTTACGAAAATGAAGTTTATCTAATATATACATCTCTTTCTAAGGAAAGGGGTGAAAAGAAATAGAGAAATATTACGTCATCAGTATGAATGTTTTCAAATCACTACCAGATTCTAGATCTATCTATAGCATATGCATGACGTCAAAAATTTCTCCCAGTACTACTAGTTCAGTGATGATGTGCCAGATGTGAAGTTTGCAGAATTGGGGCCGAGATGTCACATTATAAATCATTTTTAATTTCACTTTATAATAAAATACTGTATAATTAAACATTACCTTAGTTTCATTACAACATACTTAAATCTAAAATTGATATACAACACATTGGAAATCCCCATTATATGATGCAGTCTTCTTCCACAGGACAATCCTAGAAAACCACTGTAACCTAGGCAACACCGGAAAAACTTAAGGAAGCACAGCTATACATTTTAAGTCAAACAAGTTATTAGATTTTACTGGCTGAATGTGATTAAATAGTCTCTGAATAGAAAAATTACAATATTAAATGTTGATGCAACCTTGCTGCATTTATTTTCGGTCATTTGATCTTAGTACCTTTACGTCCAACGATAACATCTTTAATTACAACTTTATACAATAATTACATAAAATAAAAGAACAGAACAAACAAAAAGTAACATAAAAGTTGAAAATAAATTAGTTCTAATGCAATAAGTACTTGATTAACAACAAATGCAATCATTATAAGTTTCTAAAAATGAAATAAGTAAATAATATCTTCTCTATGGGCAAAATTTAAATGTGAAAAATAACAATGAATCGAATATATTGTTCTAGTTTCCAGACTCAATCTGGCAAGTGTATTGTTAATAAGTGTTGGTGTCATATACCTACTGGATACATACTGCTGATGTCTGTGATGAAGGAAGTGTTTAAGAAATTGGTTACTGATGCGCAGGTGTGTTTTACTAGCGCACACTTTTCCAACTGGGAACAATACAATTTTAAACGCAAAGGCATGCCGTAAAGAACGGACAGAAATACAGTTTTTTTTATCTCCTTCATTGGGATCGCTGGAACGACGGGCATCAGCAGTAAATATCTATGGTTGGTGTACTCTGTGAGTGTAGTAACGATAACGAACAAAAGGGATCAAATCCAGTGCAGACAGAAAAAAGAAGAGTGAAGTAAATTTAACACAGAGTCAGGTACACATTGTATACTTTAAAACTTATCAAATACTGTGAATTACAATATTTCAATGTACCACATCTTGTGCATTGATTGATCAACATCTCCTATGATTAAAGTACATCAGCTAAGGTGTTGCTACAATGGTCGTTGTACAGTACAGTATAAGTAAATAACAAGTTCAAGTTAGGTTTGACGTGATTTGAGAAATGAGCTGATAACTGATAGAGTGCGTACACGAAAGAACAAGCTAACTGCGTCATCAATAGTTGGTCGTCGGGGGGAAGGAAAGTGACGTTGACGTCTATAACTGGCTACGACCCGAATCCATATTTTAATTAACAATAATAATTTGTATTAAGAAAAATTAATATTGTGCACGCCGTTAAACATTTCCAAGTAATGACGTGGCCGGTTTTAACGTGTACACACTCTACATACGAAACGGATGAATGATTATTGATTGATTGATAGCGACTGATCGTGGACAGGTACGTATGTGGTTGTGCATTGTGATTGTATGCAAAGCGCGTTAACTTTTCTTCGTCTAATGCGGAATGACAACACGCTCATAATGAATAATATTTTATTAAACAAAACATATTCGTTCCATTTCCAATAAAAGCAGTATGTCTGCTGCGATCTGTGTGTAAATTGAAGTATGCAGAAAGGCCCAACAAGTCAGCTGGGTAATGCATGGCCCACTGATATTTATCAGATATTATTTTATCATATTTATCATAATAGATAATAAATTATACAGGCAAGCGTGCACGTCGGCTTCTCAATTCTATAGTAAGTTAGACGCCGACACTGCCCAATCATGTCTGTCACTTGTATCACTTACAATCACTACAGGTACATACATATGAACAATAAAAAATATATAATATACGTTCGTTTCTTATCCAAACAATCCTGAAATGATGATCATTTTATAAGCAAACCAACATATAAATATACCAACAGATACGTAAAAGAATTTCTTAATTTTCATTGAAAGCTCAAACTATCATTTCATTTCATTGTAAATGTAATGTATTGTATATAAATAAATTAAAAGCAGAGACAGACAATAAAACTTAAGAACTATTTGTCACGACTGTACTCCGATCCACCTTTAGTTCGATCGTTTGTCCAGTGGGAGACGTCGTGTTCGCATTCGCACTTACTTGGTAGGCAAGGCAGTACAATATGTAATACAGTAACAATACATACGATACGAATACGATCCTGATCTGCATCTGCAGCAACACGACGGGGCCAGCCCGGCTATTGCTACTAATACCAATTTCAATAAAATATAAAATAAATAAATAAATAAATAAATATAAAAACAAGACATTCCGACGAATCAAATAAAACTTAATCGTACAAGTAGTATACATCAAAATATAAAGATATATGTATATATAATATAAATGTAATATAACGACTCACGATATCTCCCACCCCAACGGGCAACGGGCTACGATAACGATACAGTGTAGGATAAGTTAAGTAGCTAACTATCACGTACGAAACGTTAATAAGAGATGTTAACGAACAAGTTTGTAGCGTTAAAATTACGAGAAACAACAACATTAAGTTTCAACACGACGAGCAGCTAGCACTCAGCTGTTGCTCTAATAAATATTTATCTTGATTTCAACATCATACTCGTATATCATCAATTAACAAAGAACGCAATTGCAGAAATAAACCGACAGATGCAAATCGTCATGATCAACTAGAAGTGTATGGAGTATTCTGGGCAAAGGCGTGACGAACCACAGATAATTTAGATTACAGATAGGACACGTGGCACGGTAGGTGCAGTTGCGCCCTCAAGAGAGCAACCATAACTACCGACGTGCGAGGATGGTATGGTAGAGTATGGTATGATAGTGAATGGTTCATGTCGCGGTACACGGTTAGAGTTAGAGCTCCATCGCCCATTCTCATGGTGTTCATGTTTGTATTTGTACGTATACCCGGTTGGTTTGGATTACTCTGATGTCAATAAAACCATAGTGCAGTAATCACGAACAATAACAAGCAGACTACTAAGTCGGCAGTTGGCAGAGAATGGACGTTGTCCGCTCTATGAAATTAAAGTTCAGCGGACCCGCAACCGTCGCGACGCGTGCTACGAGACAGTGCGTTTCTCGCAGCCCGGTTCGACATCTGTGCGTGAAGGCGTGTCCACCAAACCAAACCGGGTCCGAGTCCGGTGTGGTGTCTGTTACTGTATGAGAAGGGAACGTCTAGAGCTATCTGGCAAGATGGCACGACAATAGGCATGGGTATAGATACGTATTTACAAGGCCAGTGCCAAAACGACTGGGTAAGGATACGCAATGAGGCACCGTGTCTGACAACCTCGGAAATCCGACAATGAGACCTTTTACTAGTCTTTCAAACACTGACACTTGGCAGCTGCATAACATTATGTGTTGTTACATCAAAATACTACGTAAACTTTTTCCAAACAAACGATAACAAAAACGATGATTCGATATAATTTCATGATGGTTTTAAATAAACACGAAAGTCTCAAAACGTGCTGCCATCGGCGTGGTCTCAAACATGTGTAAATTTCGGTCGCTCTAATGTGATGTGATGCAATAACCGAATTGCGGTAGATGGATTTAATCAGCTTTGGAAAGTAATTGAAGCTACGCACGTTACCGGAGAATGCGTAACTGCAATGACAGTATTTGTATTTTGTACTCGAATGAATGCCGGAAACAATAAAAAGCTGCTTAGCGGAAGCTATGACCCAACAACCGCAAGTCGTGTGACCGTGTTCGAGTGATAGGTGACTTGACGACCGAGTCCCAACTTGGTGACGACGAATGCGCAGTGATGACTAGTAATGCAGGATTTGGGAATTTAGATGGATCCGATACGGAGCAAGTATGTGAATGTGTGCGCAGTTCTCGCTGAGCACGTGTCTAACTGACTCATTCACCCATATTGATAAATCATCGATTATGTTCATTTAGTAAATGAATAAATATACATAGATGAATAATAAATAAATGTAGATAAATACTGATAATCACAAGTGAAGTGAGAGTTAACATGATGCAGATAAGATAAAAAAATTACTAGTTGTATCTATGGGTGAGACGCGACAGAGAACCAAGTAGACGCGTGCCGGACCAGCGGAACAATTTACACAACTTACAATCTACATTTTTTTGTAATGTAGTAATGTTATCCTTTAGATCAAGTTTTAAGTTAAGTACACATAGATTAAGTATAAAACAAAGTCATTATCATTTTCATTATCTAGAAGGCGACACACCGTGTGGCCCGTAGCTTTTAGTAAGTACTAAAGTAATAACTTAGCTAAAGACTAACAGCTAATTTCAAAGTTAGACCTAAAATACAACAGAATGAGGGCGAGGAGAAGCAGTAATTTCAACTAACAACTATTATCGTTTTATCTTATATGTATATAAACACTAATTCTATTTAATAAAGAACTGCAGATGTACTTATTGCCTCCCCTCAACAACATTTGGCAGACAACATATCATTTATGTCTACTACATCTTAAAATAATGAAATGTGAATGTTTTCATTTAAATAAGAATGAATATGTTGTTGTTTTGTTGTATGTTGAGGACGAGGGACGAGAGTCGAGTGCGTCGCCCAGCGCCATGTAATGTTGGTGAGGGTGATGTAGGTTGTAGTTTTGTTGTAGGTGATTGTGATCATCACCCATCGTCCCTGCCCCTGCCTTGATTTTTTTTATAAAAACACGTCGTCCTTGTGTATTGAACCAAACAAACGTGTACCATCTGTGGTGTTTTGTTACTGTATTATTTATTATTTCTGATTCTGTAGTTTTATGTATATGTATAGTGTTATAAGTGTAGATAATAAGTGTAAAAGTTAAATGTGGATTATAGTGTGAGTGGGGCCGCGCATGTCGCGTGTCTCCGGCTCTGTACTCTGTACCAGTCCCGCAGACGGACCGTGATCGACCGCGCACTCAGCTAGGCACCTAAATTAACACTATTTCAAAGGGAGAACTTGGTGCTCACCCATTATTGCTAACGTGTTCACAGTTCACCGTTGTCTTACTACACGCACGCACGCACGCACACATGCGTGAGACGAACGTTCCTTGCTCCGAACTCCGATTCATATCTTTTTTATCTTAATTATATTGTATTGTTCATCATCTTTATCATATTAGAATATGCGGCATCATAAATCATTATTAACAAACAGACATACACACGATGTGGCCAGGATTGACTGTATCCAATAGCAGTTTGTATAAGAATATATATGTATGTATAAGTGAATAAAAATGAACGAATGAAGTATTCGCTGAATAGTAGAGTAGGTAGGTACTTTGGTTGGAAGTACCTGGTACGCAAACGCATGCAGAAACGGGCCGAGAGATGACGTTGGTATGACGCGAGCATGTGAATGTGAGTGAGGGAAGGAATAGCGCGGGCGGGTAGCGAACAACGCGGGCGCTATTTCCTAAACAGAGACACACAGAGACATACGGGTACGTCTGCCACCGCCGACCGCGGCCCGTTCCGCCGCCACCGCCGCCTTGCCGTCGCCGCCGCCGACGCCCGACGCTTCACTCGAGTGTGACACCGTCACCGAGACTCAGAACCGGGGCCGGGTACAGGATAAGAGGAAGCTAAACTGCTGTTTCTGTATGACTATAGGAGGACAATCTCTCCACATCTATCTCGGGAATCGTCAATTCGTCTGGGATGTTATCAGCGTATTCAATGGAAGAAGTTTGTGATAATCTCTTACTAAGTGATGACTGTTTTCGGAGAACTTCTGCTAGGGAAGTATTGCTGTGTTCGCCGTATCGAGCATCTAGGCCCTGACGGAAAGCATTTACTACTCGGATCTGAAATGAACAACAAAGAACAAAACAGGGAGGATTAAAATAGAACATTCCTGGGGTTATATGCCGAGCACAGCGCGAATTACATTACAATACAACAGAACAGTACAAGTACACCAGTACAGAGTCAATATGAGCATAGAGTACTGCATACTGCTTTGCCTTTGCATTTTGCTTTTTGCATTTACTTGCGTAGTCGCATGCGACCAATGCATGCGCAATTTTATTTTCCCATCACCATTTATTATACGGATATGATGGATATGATATGAATTCAGATTCAATATGGATATGACTATTATATGCAACCAACATTTCAACTACGAATTAAATGAAACCTACTATTATACAATACATACGCGCACACATG
Source organism: Ophonus ardosiacus (assembly GCA_943142095.1). NCBI lineage: Eukaryota > Metazoa > Arthropoda > Insecta > Coleoptera > Carabidae > Ophonus > Ophonus ardosiacus. The sequence continues at coordinate 12,739,155 of OW964833.1, read as the reverse complement.
TCGCATACGACTACAACAAACTGTATATTTTCAATACATAAACATACATATGCATGTATGTATGCATGTATATATGCGCCAACATATAAATACATACATACATACACATATATGTTTGAAACATAAAACAAATCATGCATTGACCGAAACATGCTGCCAACGTTAAACACGGCGCAGCTATTACAAGTACATACATTCTGTACGTAGGCATTCCGAAGGCATTTCATTTTCATCACATCTCATCTGGTATACGAATGCAATATAATAAGTATATTAGCCAAGAGCTAAATGTATTTGTGTTGAACCGATTTACGCCTTGGCACATAAAGTGGCCAACGTATGTACGTGCGTTGTCGCGCGAAGTCAAAACCACTGTTAAGTTTATTAATCAACACAGACAAACAAAACAAACAAAATCAACACCAAACAGAAAACGGTAAAACGTAAAACTCACATAACAAACGTTAGTTCAGTACAAGACTAGTATGTGATGTGAATATGAATATGCACACCGCATACCTAACGAGCTGAGCTGTGTCTTTCACAAATGTACAATTAACAACAATGCGTTCGAATGTACATTTAGCTGCTTTTTTATCAGAGTTTATTAGTCACTATTTAACAACCTGAGTAAGTATACAAAATATAACGCTTCTGTTCATAATTATAATCATAATAGTGGTAAAAATAAAATGTTCAGATTTTACATAAAAAGGAAATAAATAGAATTTATACGAATATACAAAATAAAACAAATATATAATATATACAAATACAGGTATTTCTAATAATAAAAATAATAAATTTGGTATTGAAATCAGCGAAAGACCAATGATATGTAACTGATGCAGATAAAAAATTTGATAAAGATAAGTACTATTCGTATTCGTACGTATAAAATACAGATACAAATATGATTGACCCTTCGCGTTAAGCACCGTACGCAACCGCAGGCTTATCACAACCAACGAGCAAGAACAATAGAACATCGATTCGATTGCTGCGTGATCTAATAAAAAACGTCAGATTCACTTGGTAATTGTAATTTCAATACAATACAAATAATAGACAAAAAGAAATGGAGCAGCACTAGTTCAGTGTTCGTGCCTCTGTGATTTTCTAACATATAGCTACGAAGAGAACGTATCATTCCAGCATGCACAGCTTGGAACGAAATGCCAAAATATTGGTTCGTAACAGTAACAGTACAACCAATACTTTGCACAAGCGTTAACACTACAGACCAAACCTAAGTTCCGTCAATCGCATACAAGAAGAAAGTGTTAATAGAAAACTGCAGCCACTTGAAATTATAAAAGTATTGCCCCGGTATAGTTGGAAGAAATGCATAATCAATACTTGTTACCAATCAATTAATACTCTGAAAAAAAAAAAAATGGAAGCACAACAATACCGGAGCTAACTCTATCAACAATTAAGCAAAACAAAGAAACGATCAAGATCAAGCAAACGAGCACCGTAGCGGACAGATAGATGTAGGAAAGCGGCTTACAGCTTGGTCAGTGGAGCTCTTGCTGTATGGGACCGGAATCAAACGCTCTTGCAACTCACCACCTATCACCTTCAAGAGTAAAGGGCAACGTTAAGAGTGGTCCTAATAGACAATGGGCAGTGGTCACGCCACGGACATAACACACAAACAAATAACAGAGTCAAGTGCACAGAATAAGATAGATTAAGATACTACCAAGATTCAAATCAATCTCCAGAAGAGTGAAGAGCCAAGTGTATTTAATAACTAAGTAAGAGCTAAAAAACAGGGTTCCGGGTGGTGGCGGTAATAGCGTTATTGCACAACGAGTCCTCTCTTATATTTATTATTTGTATATCGTATAATATGTTTGGTGTCTCATCAATACAATAACACTACTTCCGCGCAACAAGCACGCGTTCAAATAATCCATGGTGGACTACGCAACGCATGCCTGTCGCCTTTAGGTGCTGCAATATTAAGTGTATCACATGACAATGAGACACAACCATGTGTGATGGGCACACGATTGCTCCAAAAATAAAACTTAAAAACCAAGATAAAAAAAATAAACCAATATCTACTTAAGATTGTATAGTGACACTTCACTGGCCGTGGAGTGTAGTATTTAAAAAATCAATCACTGAACAGACTTAAGAACAGAGCATCAAGGCATCAGAACATAAACTCTATGGTAGTTTAATATGTAAAATATCATAATAATAATAATAATAATAATGATTATTGTTAATAATTAATAATAATAATAAAAATAATGAGAATAAAGTACGTTTAGTACCAGTGACGTAAGTCGAGTAAAGTATTAGTACACTTTAATTAATAATAACAGTCACGGTGTTAAGTATAACATAAAAGTAATTAAAACAATGCGTAATAAACAATATAGTAGTAGTTTGTTGTAGTAGTTGTGTAGTAGTGTTGAGTGAATAATATCAGTAATGTCAAAGTTTCAGTAACACTGATAAGATAATAAATATAATATAATCATAGTGAATATAAATAATACGCAATAATTAAACATAACAATGAATAAACGGTACGTTCCATAGGTGTGTATTATATAAAATAACCTGCTGATTCTGAATGTGAAATCGTGTCAGTAAACACGAGAATAGGACACGGCACGGCGCAGAACCGTGACCCGTGACGGTCGACACAATACAGTTGACTCGCAGCATAATGTATGAGCATCGAATCGAGCATGCATGTACAAGGGTCCCCTAAACATCGTCAACAAGTAAAATAAACCAAATCTCCATCACCACTAACCTGACAGCTCTAATCGTAACGTAAACGTAATATCTCTCTATAAGATATAATGTATATCATATCATTACCATTATTTCATATTTATGATAATTATTATATATAATATATACGCTCCAAACTCGATCAGTCATGTCGATACGATATATATTATATATAAATGAACTATGTAAAATGCTTATACATAAAGAGCTCAACTACTCAACTACAAGTGGACGACGAAACAATATATACAAAAATAATAATAATAATAATTCATAATAATAATCATAATCATAAACAATACTCGATTTCGGTCAAAATCTAATTATCATCATCAGTGCTAAGCTAGCAGAGGTGGAGGATTATATAGGAGCAATGAGCATGGCTCTTGTAGAGTATTGATGGCTAATCTTTAAAATTCATCTGAACTGATTTAGAATTGAATTTGAATTGACTGGGAAGACGGAAGAGTGGGTGGAGCTTTGGAGTAGTGGTGTAAGAGGACCACTGGCCGACACACAGCACGCGATCTACTTAGAGAGAAACGCGATGGAAAGATAAGTTATTGATTGGTGTTGATAGGGTGAAGGAGGTTTGTTGAAGGCTAAAAACAGGTTAAAAAGGACTGGATCAAAAATATATGGATTTGGTTGATTTAAATGCGAGTCTCATGCACGGGCCGGGGCAACTCGGGGTTACTCGGTGGCGGTGGTGCGTGGGTGGCATGGACAGACGGAGGCAAGTAATATGCGGAATGAGGTGACAGCAGTCTGTTGCCGGCCCCGCCGTAATCCTCGCTCTTCAGCGGCAGCGAGGAATTGTGCGCTGACTGAGGCGACACTTTGGTTGCGGACGCATCCTCGTCTATGTACGTGATGTCTGACAGGGGCCGAGGTGGCCAAGGGCCTGTGTGGCTTCGCGAACTGCGCAAACTGTGTAAGCTGTGTAAACTATGTACTGAACGCCGCTCCTCCAGGTCCTCCAGGGTAGACTTGAAAGCTCTGATTACTCGCAGCTGCAAACACAGGGAAGCAGGACTTCATGAGGCTGGGAACAACATGCACGTCACACGCGCACGCATGCAACGTCCGCGTTACAACAAACTCATTTACACATGTCATCTATTTCATTATACATACACGCACGCATGCCTCACATGTCATACATCCGTATATGTATAACAAAAAACAACCAATATATTGCGTATCTCGTATCATATAACAACGCTACACTACACTAATTAGCTAATCAACTAAATATACGCAATACATACAGTACATGTGTACATGGTTTCCATGTGTTTGTGTGTTTCACACTAATTATGCATCGCGGCGACCATGTGATGAGGTTCGACGCGATGTTCTCATCTCATACATAATTATCAATTACAACAAATACGAACCAACTCAATTCAATTCAACAAGTACTGTTGATTATTTTGTACAATCGTCACTCGGCGAGGTCTCATGCTGATACTTCGGCAAATTAGTGTCTCATTCTACTCAAAACTCAAACAATACAATACAAAATACAATATCCCTCTTAACTTTCACTAACCGCAAAAACTTGGTGATAATTTAAAATTTTGTTTCACATAACCGACAGTGCAATTGTAAATCCTTTAATTTAACAAACAAGGCGTAGTAAGTAAATGATGCAGGCCAATAACAAAACATTCGTGAATGAAAAAAGATGTAGACACGATACACGATCGCGAAGAGGAATATCAATATTATTTACAATCGGAAACGATAGACAGCGTGCTAGAGACACAAAGAGAAAGATAGTAGATAGACTAAGACTTAAGAGAGAAATATAAAGTAAAGCGTTGAGTGTCACCGGCGGGGTGACATTTGCCATTTACCAAGCACCGAGCCGAGCAGTCCGACATCCGAGCGAGTACCTAACCGCGCACCCCAAAGCTTAAATAGAAACCATAACCATAACCAAGGCGAAGCACCCATAACACCTCCCGAGCGATGGTGTATGTTGTTGTTCTCGCACATCCCCAGGTTGTACCAACAACACCATAAACCATCGCAATCACAAAAGTCGCGTTCCGGCTTACACACAACACAGGTTTGCGAGCGACGTGCTGCGTGCACAAGCTTGGGAAGCCGCGAGGCAATCAAAGCGGTTGCTGTTAGTAGGTACAAACGGTTAACGCAAACGAGTATTACATGTATGGTATGTGAGACACCTCGTTTTCTTCCCCCAATACTCGACTTTGGAAGCATGTGTCCTTGTAGTACAGTACACGATGAAGGAGTTGAGTTACCGTGCTTGAGGTTAAGGATGAGAGCAAAGGTAAACCGTGAACCATGAGAGTGAAATGGTGAAACGTTGGTGGAGGTGGTAGTGGTGGATAGGGGAGTGAGCAAGGTCTCTAAACAGAGCTAGAATGCAAGACACTGTGATCCACTTCAGGACATTAGTTAATACACAGATAATAAGTATATATATAAAGCAAACAAATAAGTACACATAACATTATTTATAGATAGTGATAGTTAAACAGCTAATGAAATAAAAACGATCACAAAGAGTACCTGAATATGAAACAGGAGTCATAGGGACATAGAAGAGAAGAGAAAACAATTAGAAAGTACTATAAATATATCAAAAACATTTAGTGAGTGAGTGTGCGTGTGTCGCGCAACTGATCCCGTCACCACTCGGAAGAAAGGTTCGTTTCGTTTTGGCTGTGTTGTCGCAGCAGTTGAGATACGATACAATGATACATACAACATCAAAAAAGTCGCAAGTCGCAGCACACACACGCGACACAGATAGATAGAGGACAGCGTGCGTGGTGTGAGTGTGACATAGACACTTCACAGAAACGGCACGAATACGTGACGTAACGTGATGTGACGTTCATCTCAGACTCAGAAAACGTAACTCAACGGCAACGCAGAAAATAAAAGTGAATTGAAATAGATTGAACGAAGGGGTCGCATGTCGCAATAACAAAGTGAGACGAAAAGAGGCGTAGGAGACACCGGGAAAACTACACAGCTAAACACCACAGTGCAATCACATCATCAGCAGTACCAGTAACGCTCGCATTTCGCAGTCATCAAATCATTGCATAAGCAAAAGGCCTACTACAAGCTACGTACTTGTTTGTACTGCGACAGGATTTGCTTGAGACACCCAGAGCTTCCCTATACCTCAGTCTCTCTCATTGGTTCGGCCGGCTAATAAATAAACCATATTTAAGTAATTCAGTTGGAAGATGTATATGTACTTGAACTTGAATCGATCGCAATTTCTTTTCTCTTCAAGTTTGGATGTTGTTTCAAGTTGTGTACGGAGACGGAAAACAGGATTCTGATTTCCGTCAAGGAGACATGTCGGATGGTGGAATAACGTGCAACCGAGGCACATAGACAAACTTGAACGTATACATGTCACGTGGTATATCGTGAATGGTGTACTGCGCAGTGTTCGTATTATGTTGGTATGACTGAATACGTGTTTCTTTTTGTTTTCGCGGTACAAGTGAAGTATTTTACTTTTTATTTTTAGGTTATATGTTATTGTACTGTTTGTGTGTAACAAGTAAGTGATTATATGTGTGAGAAATGATAATCGACAGGCTGCACGCGGGCTTGGTCGAGGACACTTGACAGGACGTAAGGGCACACGAATATTTCTGATGCAGGGCATTTCTAACAGGCTTCGCTTGCAACACCAAAACATTTACGGAGACAAGTGGGAAGCAAACAATCAAACCAAATAAAGAAGTACAGCCAGCAGTCCTCTGCTACTGGCTGACAGAACATTGAAACGAACTAAGACGGAGAGGGGTAGAAAGTGCGGAAATTGTGGTAAGTGGTAAAGGGGTAGTGCAACCTCAGACAACACAGCCAACTACCACACGATAAGAACGTGAACGAACGGTGGGCGAACGTAAAACGTAACAAAGGGTCCGGACTGGTCAAGGCCAGGGTATGGTACGAGGCTAGGGTAAATGGCAACTGGCAGGGGACCCATGCAGCTAATAGTATATAATATATATGTACATATCTCTATACGATAATCCGCGACCATTCGCGGATTCCGCTCTTTCATGGTGCTACCGGTTGCGGTATAATGCTATGCTAGTGCTACCTGACAGAGAGAAATGGGCTCGTGTGATGATGCACCGCGGTGTTCACTGTGACGTGGACACTATGGTTTGAGGGAAAGTGGATGGGTCGAGACGAGGGGTAAGGGTGATGCAAAATGAACCAACCTTGGATCGATTGAATAAAAAACGTTAAGTCAAAAGCATGCCTTGGAAAATTAAACCATTATTAACAAAAGAAATAAGTAAATATAGTATATAGATGAACGAACGGGTTAGTAAACCAATGTACAATAGTTATATAGTGGTGGTGTGACTGATGATGCATCGCAATTTCGCAGGCACAAGGCATCTGGCTCAGTTCAACACAGATCTGGTCTGTGCCGCCTGTTGCCTACTGCCTACTACCTGCTACTATTAATATTATTGTCTAAAAAGTTAAAATGATACCAAAGAAAAAAAACCATTTAAAATATCACCAACTTAATAGTGCGCGTTATGTATTCGCTTTTTGTTTTTGTTTTCATTTCTTGCTGCTAATAATACTCAATCAAATCAATACAAGCTAACTAACAATGAAATATCTCACACGTTTCGACGAGGACGAGTGTAAATTTTGTCGAATTCTTAGACGGCATCATCATTGCGTTACGTGTGATTCATTTCAATTATGTAAAATCCAATTGGAAAAGCATACGCAAGATGCCACTAGATTCCGACAAAACACAAACATTCTGTAATTGGCACGGGCACTTAATTTCAACTGAAAATTAAAGACATACAGGAATTTGTATTCCAAACTAATCTACAAGGAACACTGACACTCAAAGCAGGTTTACTGCACACACTGGGGCTGAAACAGCCACATTTGGTTACCTATTTATGTAATAATATATATAACGTAGTAAGAGAGATACTCCAAATAATACACACAATCACTGTCAATGCACCATGCTTTTAAGAAAGATTAGCTAAACACATATCTGAAATGATCTCAGGGAACGGGGTGCGTTGGCATATGGCTAGAGGCGGGGTTAGGTATTTAGATAGGATAGGTATTTAGGTAGGTTAGGTAAATAGGAGGAGCGTCAGGATTTAGGATTAATGCGCGTTTCATCACGAATAAAATGCTGAAATGAATGAATCCTTCAAGGACAGAAAGGACACAAGGATTCACGTTGATGGAAACCAAATAGGACAAAGATCAGCCTCAAGTTGTTTGACATCAGTGATGCACAACTACTGGTATTATACAAACTGTCTGCAGGTGTTGTGAATCACTGTTCTAATCGACTCTAAAACAAAAACTAACTGTTCCCAGTAAATTGCCAATACTGAGCTCTGTTCACCGGTTATGCTACAATATAACAAGTCATGTAAGATATGTGATACGTATTTGCACACGCCGTTTCACCACCTGAGATCTTTCTAGGTGAACTGTATGAAAATCAAATCAGTAACAGTAACCAAGGCAATGAGTTCACGTATATATGTATATGTATGTAGATATGACCTCAGGTAGAGGCAAGTCAATGTTCGCATGGTACAGACAATTGCGTGATATTTACTTGTGGTACAGTAATAATTACTGCTGTTCAAGGTACAGCATAAAAGAAGAAATGTGCACAACATCACTCGTAACTTACCTGGGTCTGTAACCTAGTCAAGCCTCTTATCCAGAGGATCTGTCCAGCCCTGGGTTTCTTCTCTGAATCCACATCAAACTTCTCCTCTCCGAGGTTTATAGCTTCTGTGTATTCTTCTGGATGTCCACGTCCCCATCTACAAGAAAGGGAAACAACATCAAGAAGTATTCTTCGCTCCAGTGAGTTATTTCAACTCATGATCGTGTGGTCACATACGATAAAATCTTTGGTATTTTACGCGTTGGTACTGTTGTAACGAGCTGGCCCCACAGGAGTGTACCTACGCCGAAGAACAGGCACCACAACCACTGCTCCAAAGTGAGCTGCTTTGTGGAGAACGCCATTTTACCAAACTGAATAATTAGTACCTGCAAACAAAAACATAACACAAGTAATACCAATCTTTTAAAAGGGTTCAATGAGCTACCTGTGCCGCACACGTTCCTATCCATATCGAATAGAAAATGGGATTTGTGAAAATGCCTTCAAACACATTTCTTTGTCCATGAATTTTTCTGGCATTAAATTCATTAAACAAAGTCATCATGACGAAAGAATTGAATATGATCGTGAAGTGTTCAGTTGGCCCAGAACCAAATTCTGCTCCCCTACCAGATTCAATATCCAGCATTTTATCACCTAACACAAACAAAAACTATATCTTTGTACAATAAATAACTAATCTTGACTTACCAACAAAAAGGAGCGAGAAAATAACGCCTAACTGATATAGGGCTTGACCTAGAATGTTTTTCATCATAGTTCTAGAAATCAATGGTTTTGTTCTACCATACGGTTTTCGCAACAATAGATCTGGAGTAGGCAGTTCAGTAGCTAAAGCTAAGGAAGCCAACGTGTCCATAATCAAGTTTACCCACAACATTTGCACAGCCTATAGAAATGAATTGGTAAATGATATCAATTATTAAATGATACAAGGTGTCCAGGAAGGGTATCGGCTATTTGTTAGTAGAATAAAACAAAAAATATAAATAATCTAAATGGTTATATATTTTTTTAATAGTCACTAAATTGGAAAATTATTTAGCATAGATGTTGTCCAGGTATTGACTGTTACGCTGCTGGCATTCCTCTAATCTCGAACGAAGATTAGCAATATTACGCGTTTATGTGCTCTTTCATCGTCATGGAAATTGCATCCCAAACAGTAAGCTTTGGACGGGTAATTGCCAATCTTCATTCGGAATTACAGGAATACCAGCAACGTAACAGTCCTCATCTGGACAACATTATCTTTGCTAAATAATTTTCCCGTTTAGTGACTATTAAAAAATAAACAACTATTTTGATTAATTATATTTTTAGTTTAATTCAACTATCAAATACCCGATACCCTTCTGGACACCTTGTACTATTAAAAATTAATATACCTTTAGAGGGCTGTCTTGGACAGCACAAGCACCAATAAACGCAACAATAACAGCAACAACGTTAACAGTTAATTGAAACTGAAGGAATTTTGCAATGCTGTCATACACATTACGGCCCCACATGACAGCCTTGACAATACTACTGAAATTATCATCAGTAAGGATAATGTCGGACGCCTCTTTGGCTACATCTGTGCCAGCGATACCCTGTACCACACATCAAAATCAACAATCTCTTCAAACACTTGACAACATGCATCTTCTACAAACCATAGCGAATCCAACATCAGCTTTTTTCAACGCGGGACCATCGTTGGTACCGTCACCAGTGACAGCAACGACTTCGCGGTTCTCACTCACTTTACTGTCTATAATACCCTTGACCAGCGTGTATTTGTCAGTGGGTGAAGACCGAGCGAGTACGCGCAATTTAGGCCACACTTTGTCAAGAAGGTGTTGTTGGACCTGAAAGAGAAACATCCCGTATCAAGTAACATTTATAATCCATGCTTGAACTTAATCCTTACTTCGCCATTGCTGTCACGAATACGTCTGTTAAATTCTTTTCCTTCAAGAATTAGGAAATCTTCAGAGGGTTTGATAATGCCACACTTTGTAGCGATGGAACGAGCTGTGTTAATGTTATCGCCAGTAACCATGCGGACAGTAATACCGGCTTTTTGGCATTTTCTAATAGCCTCAGGTACTTCGGGACGAACAGGATCTTCAATACCAACAACGCACAAGCATGTTAAATTATTCACAATATTTTCCTCGTCGTCCCAATTTGGTTCGGCATCAATATGAACTTGATTAATTTCTGCTTTACCAGGAACAAAATCACGAAAAGCAATAGATATTGTACGTAAGCCATCGCAAGCCATTGGTTCAATAACTTGATGGAGAAGACGTTCTTGCATGTCCCGGGTAAACTTTTCAAGATGACCGTCATGACCGTAGATAAAGGCACACCTAACAAACAATTCATTTCGTAAAATCCGAATTATGTTGAAATACCGAGTTTTTTTTATCAGTGAACATGATCGTATGTTATTATCATAGTTACGTTTAAAATGATTGACAGCAATGTATTATTGTTTTTGTTTTTTAAAAACTAAACATAGGTCATAAGGAGTTGTCAGTCATCAAACTGTCATCTTTCAAAATGATATACTCGTACACAACTGAAAAAAAGTACAAATCATAACATGGTATAAGTCCAATATGAGTCGAAGACAAGTTTCCAATATATTTGCTGCTACTTTTTATACGCGACCCAGTCCAGCAAGTAAGTCTTCTATAGGATGCGCCAACGAAAAGCATTAAAAGAAAATCAGCACAAGTACGGTAATTAATAAGAAATATTAAATTATACAGTTAAATGAAAATGACGATTTGATGACTTCAACAACTTCCTCTGTTCAGTTAAAAAAAAGGAAACGTGATAATACATTGCTGTCAATCATTTTAAATGTAACTATGATAATGACATACGCCCATGTATGCTCACTGTTAAAAAAAAAACTCCCCGTATATTACTTACTTTTTTAACACAATCTCTGAAGCACCTTTGGTGAACAACCTGTAGCCACCACCCTGTCGGGGTATTATTGTACTCATGGATTTTCGCACGGAATTAAAGGTATAAACACGAGTGAACACTTCTTCAGGAGTATCATCTCGAATAGTTTGATAATTCTTCCCCAAACCGAGCACAAATCCCAAAAGAGAGCACTCAGTTTTATTTCCAACTTGTTTGGGAAGTTCACTTGGTTCTTCCGGTTGCTACAGGTTTTAATAAAAAATAGAACAGCTTGCCAAACATTTCTAATTTTACACATACCATTATCCGCGATGTGTACGCCGAGTTAATGGCAATTCCTTGGATAATTAAATTGCCAACATTTGCGGGAATATCGGAGAATTTAGGCATGGTTTTACATAGTTTCTCGCAGATGTATGACTGTACAACTGTCATCCTATTCGTTGTGAGAGTTCCAGTTTTATCTGAACAGATGGCAGTAGCGTTACCCATGGTCTCGCAGGCATCCAAATGTCGTACAAGATTGTTATCTTTCATCATTTTCTATAAACATAATTAGGTAATGAAAAAAATCACAACAATTGATGAGAAGCAACAAACCTTAACACTGTACGCTAAAGACAGCGTAACAGCTAACGGGAGACCTTCAGGTACAGCGACAACCAAGACAGTCACACCAATAATCAGATGACGAACCAAATTGTTGGCATAGGAGTTCTTCCATGATTTTCCCTCAACGACGAAAGTATGGATACAGAATTGGATGACAAGAATAACAACAGTAAGCACAGCGATGGTCGAGCCGGCATAACCGATTTGAATGGCAAGTTTTGTAAGTTTTGCCTGCAGTACAGATTTTTCTTTCTTGTGTGATTCTCCACTACTCGACGCGGAAGTTACGTGGTTTTGGTTCTCGGCAGGATCTTCCGGAACAGCTCCGTGCTTATTGGAAACAGGTGCTGGTGAGTTCATATGGCTGTTGCCCGTCACTGCTGATTCTTCATCTCCTGGCAAAATATTTTTCCTGTATTTTCTATAAATCCCATGCACTCTATAGTACAATTAAGCAAACAAAATAGTAACATGCAACAGTGCAATTAAAATTTAAACAAAACATTTAATGTTTATATTTAACCAAATAAGTTTTAAATATTCAAATTATAATTTATTTACTTCATTTTTATATATACATATGTAAATTTCATACGTATATATGTAAATATATAAAATAGAAACTAAGAAAAATTATAAAAATACAAAATTGAAAATTCACCTGTTAGACTTTTCTTCTTCCTCTGCTTTTTAGCTTCTGTACAAAAACACATGCAAAAGGAATACATTAGCAATCTCAAAACACTCCCAAAGTCCTGGCATGGGTAAATAATAACAATGAACACCGTACTAAAAGGTTCTTAAATTAAATCACGGATTAAAAATAAATCAAAACCATGAGAACTAAAAAAAAAAACCTGGAGGCAAAATTCGTTAGTTAACAATAACAATATAAAATCAAGATATGCATACATTTTCTTGTTCACATTCACAGCTATTTTTATTCGTAAGATCTTACGTAATAATATGTATGTACCAACAAAATCTATAGCTGTGCTCTGTGCTGTACTTGTACCTCATTATAACTGTTTGACGTATGCATTTTATATATGTATATCCTATTATTTTATATTTTTCCTTTCATTTGGTTTTAATTATATACTTGTTTTAAAAGAAATAAATATTAATTAAATAATTAACAATGACAAAACAACATTTTCTAGTAGAGTAGTGCAAACATTCAGGTCGACTAGGGTATACAAGCGGTAATTTAAGTGAAAAACCGCTTATTCCACAAACAAATAACATGTGATGTTGACGCTATTTTACAAGTTCGAAGTACGTTTCGTACAGGAGTGTCTATAACGTATAAAACACTCTGAAATGTCTGAGGGGTTGAAGAAAACACATGCAATACAGGGTTTGTTACTGTTAGCAAGCATCCTGTGATAGTGATACCTTTCTTCATCTTTTTGATTTCTTGTTCTTGTTGGTCGACAGCGGCTCCCAGCAAAGTGAAGATGATACCGGCCTGTGAATTGACACCTACAGCGGTCACTAACATCTTGCCAGAGCCTTCCATTACATGAGTACCAGAAAGCATCGTAGGGTCGTAGTTTTCGCCTTTCTTCACATGATCGGACTCTCCGGTGAGCGATGACTCGTCCACCTACACACGTGACACTTGATAAATATCCGTAAATAAAGTATGACAGCAACGCAACGCGGTCTACCTTACCTTGAGATCGTTTGACTGGATGATTATTCCATCAGCAGGCAATAGGTCACCGTATTTAACCTGACAAATGTCGCCAACAACAATATCCCCAACGGATATTTGTTTGACTTCGCCTTGTCGGATAACAGAAAATTTGTGTTCGCCTTCAATTCGGCTTTGAAGACCCCGGAATTGTCTTTCTTTAGTGTAATCATTGAAGGCAGTAACCAATACAACAACAATAACAGAAATAAGTATAGCTAAACCTTCTATCCAGCCGTGAGATGTTTCATCATCGTCAAATGCTGAAAACAAAATCAACAGTAGATGGTGTACGAAAATAAAAAGTAGGAATGAATTTACTCTGTTCTGCTTCCTCATCATCCTTCGGACTGTAAAAGGACAAACCAAGAGACACGATAGCAGCTACTTCTAAAATAATGAGAGTAATGTCTTGTAGGGCTTCATATACTAGTTGTAGGAACGTCTTCGGTGGCTTCGGCGGTATTGTATTGGAACCGAATGTTTCTCTCCTGTGCTCCAGATCTACGGTCGACCCACTGAGACCTAGTCAATAATTAACAATGCATAATAAATAACAGGGACCACATGACAATGAGAGGGAAAGGGCGAACCTTCGCTGGGCGATGTGTACAGTTTCTTGCATATTTCTTGGACTCCTCCCAATTCATTAACTTTTACTATTCCTTCGCGACCCCGATGTTCCATAAGATCGCGCAACTGCTTGAGGGTGATTCCATATTGCGCGGGCCGCCCATCTATCGTAGCCATCTCTTACAGCTAGATCTATAAATAAGCACCATTTAAAACAATTCACAAAAGAACAACACATCACGCACCTAACACATGCATTCAGTCAAGTCAAATTCAAGAACAAACACAATCAAATCAAACTATCATTTTATTTTTATTGTCGAACAAATGGGAAAGGGAAAGCCGCAGTCAGTCATAAAATACTGTTCGCTCTGTTGGAATCAATATAAATATGTTATTATTCATGTGTTTGTTGTATTTGAGTCAATTTCAAATTACTCATCCCTTTTATTCAGAGACAAGTTAAAATAGCAGGTGACGATATCGACGTGACTAACGTTCCGCTTTCCGCTCCGTGTTTGAAAAAGCCGGTCAGTTGGTCGACCGCACTCGTACTCGTACGGCACTCTGCGCAATCGAATTTCGTACGTCATAGAGGCGTCGCGACGCTCGCTGTTCGCTGCCGACCCATTCTACAATTATGAGAGCGAGGATTATTACATAACCAAAATATTGAAACGTGTCGTTGTCTGGCTGTCGGTAGGAACATGGAGTTGCGCGATGGACGAATTCGAATATGAAAACGAGGAGGCGAAGTACGAAAATGAAGCGATGAAGCGTCGCGTCAAGTTGGTGAAGAGCAGAGAGCAGCAGCCAGCGTGGCCGGGGTCGGAGCAGGCGCACACCGTCGCCGTAGGACGTCGCGATGCGAATATATAGATGTTGCCCGTGACGAGGGGACGAGAGACGGAACACGGGAGTGTAGACAGCTACGGAGGCCACGACCAGTATAGTACCTACAGCTACAACACGGCTGCGAAATCGACGCACGACGCACCTACAGTCTACTCTTCCGCGAAATTGTCACATATTTATCCTTCAGAATTATAAAAATAGTCCGCGAGTAGGCAGGTATTGATCGGATAAACACAGCGCACGATAAACGAACGAAAAACGAAAAGCACAAGCAGAATATAACATAAGTAACGTAAACGTAACGTTGGTCGACGGCAACAGCAAAAGCAACGGCAGACAGACGACGCTTCGCTTAACAACACGCACTAGGTCAGTCGGTCGCCTCTCTGCTATCGGCTATTGACTGTCAACGTTAAGCGTAAACGTGCTCATATCAACCTAGAGTACATTTCCCTTTAATCGTTTGTTCCACAAATCAAATCGTTCGCAGCGCACTATGTTTTAATATAATTTCGAATGCAGAGCAGCGAATGAAGACGAAAGTAAAGCAAGGAAATCTTTATTACGGAACTACTTCGGCTTCGACCAAACGATGCGAAACAGGGAGAAACTCATAGTGTGCGCAAGCGTTTGCGGATGCACGTGTGCGCACGCGACTAAGTTACCTGTAACTGTTTTTCCTTTAATCGGTTTTTAAAAGTGGAAAGTGAACATCAACATCCTTCACATCACATCACACTATATCTGTCTACCAGCTTGCACACCCACACACACACACACAATCACTACCTCTTGTACTAATGCGTGATTCCTCACTTCCACTCTATGATATACTAGATACTAGCGGAAATTTATGATGACCAAGGACAAATATAAAGCTAGGAGATTAACAAATAATCATGGATTTGTACACTAAGGCTACGTATTACTAACTAAACAGTTGCTCAATGATATACTGCTATATTAAGAGTCTCTTCATTATATTTTGATAAAAATTATACCGCAAATTAAACAATTGTGAAGAGCTCTACAAACATTTAATAGAGCAGATATGGAATATACGTCATTTAATTTAATTTAAGTGCCACTATCACATTTATCAAACACGTGAGATTCTCATATTACTTTGTAGAAGTATAAAAATAAAATGTCTCAAGTACAATAAAAACGTAACGTACAAATGAAAACGAACGGAGACCAATAGATACATATTACACTTCTTCCAAACAATCAATAATACAATAATGATGAATATCTGACGTTAGGATCGTGGTTGGGTCTACGAAAAACAAGTTACGCACAGGCCAAATCGTACAGGAAACATGAATCACTGATAAACCCTATAAGCAACAAATAAAGCTAAAATTATACAAACAAAAATTCGTACGGGAAATATGACATATTTTTATAACATTATCATTGCGTAAACCGTGTATATTTGTACTACACTTCATATGAAAAAAAATATATAAACTTTCAAAACAATACTTAACAAACGTCAAATTCCAAAGATAAAAGTATTTTATTAACGTGCATTTACGTAAAACGTAAACGATAAAAAAATAAATCAAATAGATTATTATTGACGCAATTTGTGTGAGAAATGTGATGTAGTACATATTTGCAAAAGCAAAGGACCATGAAATGCATGTGCCGCAGTAGAAGTAAAATAAGCGCGCGCGCGATACACATAATTTTCCAAGGACTCTGAGCGTCGAGCGCTGTGGACGCCGACGTCCGCCGTCGCCTATGTCAGCGCCACGCACGGCTCGCCCAACCACTAACATTAACGCTCCCAATATTCATCAACGAGAAAGAATGAATCGCAATTGATCTGACACATGGAGTAAACAAACGAAATGATAAATTTGGTGTAAATGCAGCATCTTGTTCAAGGTGTATGTATTTGATCTGGGTGTTTCGATGCGCGCGCAGTTACTCACACATGAGCGCGAAAACACTACACACATACAACTATACTATACAATACATCGAAAAGCTATACATACACAGACACTGTAACACAAACACAACAAAACGGACTCTCGTTTACACAGGCACAAGCATAGACACAGGCTCACGGGCATATAAGAGAGGTGACGTAGCCCACCAGCAAGCGGTGTGATGTGTGATCGAGCTTTAGTTAATTTTGTATTTATCTGGGCTACCGTCGACACAGAGTCTGACTCCTCACTGTTTATGACGAAGTATTCCGCATGAATGTCCGTACGGGTACGATTAACCGACTAACACCTCGCCATCCATTCATTTCGATTTCGAGGATAAGCTCTGACATAATTTCACATATCAATTATATGAATTTGTAATAGATTCTTTTCGCAATCACAATGAATAAAATTTAACAACTTCAACTGCATTCCTTTATGTCTAGAAATAATATTTCACACACGTACACTTGGAACGACAGCAACAGCAACAACGAATGCGAATAGCTTAGTGAGCTCTTTCGAAATCCAACATACTCGAATGTTGGAATAATGAAGTCATAAGGTTACAGCAATTGTAATTGTAATTTTTATTAAACACGATGGCCGAAGAGAAATGCCAGAGCATCCAAGCATGAAGACTATCATTAGCGGTTGACGGTCGACCCAACAGTCGACAGCAAAGACATGACGTTTCGATGACATGTGCTCCCGAGAATCACATGGTCAAATTGAAATCATACTCATACCGCTAGTGTCACATCATTTTCATCTCGGATGAGTCATTTAATTTAGTTTCGCTTATGGCTTAGAGCATCAGTTCCTCGCAGCTATGTGTTTTACATTTAGATGATTAGACCGAGCATTTATCTCCTCCCGAAATGAGAATATTATTGATAGGCCCACTAGTATACATATCCAAATCGCGTATCTTTCACAAGCAATTTAACAAAATGGATTTTGAACACTGTGTAGTGTACACTGCCACAATATTATGTACGTGAGGGGATAATAAAAGGTATTTTGGTTATTTATAATGCACGGCAGTGAGGAATTTCATGGAGAAATGACGTCATGCAGTAGCCAAGCCGCACACCCGCCAGAGTACTCTTGCCAACGTTCGTTGAGCCTGCGATCGATTATGCCATACACTAAATATTATTTACTGAACTAAAATACAATGTATGTTGTAGTATCGTAATTCATTTAAAGAAAATGCACCTCAGCAAAGCAAAGGATGACAGTGTCACAAACCGCTGACAAATCACATTTTATATCTGGATCAGTTGTACACAGTTGAATTAGGCGAATCGGACTTGACTTAAGGGTTGATGCACATATTGTTTTGACACCCGACCCGAGCACAAAAAACTCTACGAGTCTATAATTCGAAGGTCTTTGGATTTGATAGATGTATCGTATCGGGACGAAACCAAATGACGTCATATACCAATATAATTCTCACGCACCCCATGCTACACCAAGCAAATATAAATACAATTCCTGGCGGCCCATGCCCATCCCACTCCGTACACCGTCCACCAGGTGGACAACAAGGCTACGGCACGGCCACGATGGACACATCCACATGCTGGTGTGCTGTGCATTGGATTGCATTCCAAGTGCATTAAGCAATACACTAGTACAGAGCATTCATCACTTACATTCTGCCCTGTTCCAATATGTCCCGGCTGCGGTAGCGGTTGCCCCGAGCCCGTGTCACTGTCCAGCCTGACTAGACGTTCCGTAGTGACGGTCAAGTGAACATTGGTCGGAAACTGAATTAGCAGGAGCCAGGCGCCCTGGTACGCTCCCAGACACTACACACACTCAGACTCAACTCGCTTAACACACACCGCTCCAAGCCTTTCTCAGCTTTCTGGCCACGGACATGAACAATTCTCTCTCTATGTCGTAATACTACAACCGTTTTAGGGTGGCGGCGCGACGGCCGACGTACACCTACCAACATCTTCAGTCTAAACCCTGAACTATTACGTGCGCGCGCAATTACAACTTCGATCCAACAAAACTCAACATCAATCCCATTTATTTCATTCCACACACAAATCCAAACATAGTATCAACTTTTTTCAACGTAATCACTTTTATTATTGAATTATATACAAATCAAATTAATACACTACATTATAATATCCACATAAAAATGTAATACTTAAATTAATCATTATATTTATACAGAATGGTGGCGGTTAGGGATGAACATAGGGATTTAACATGGGATTTTTGTTGCTCTCATATTCATTTTAGGGCAAAACCTGTAGAGTGCAAAGTTGTTTAGAATTAAAAGTTGCATCTAAAACTGTTTTTGCATTTTTTATTATGTTTCTAGTTTCTTCACAGTTTTAAAACGAAATTTCAAAATTTCTATTGCTTCGTAACAATAGCCATTGTATTTAGTTTCTTTTTTCTGGTTTTCAGAAATTTTTTATAAACGTCAATATGACTTATGGACAATAAATCCCATATTCTTCGATAAATATTTCCATCACAATGATTCTTTGTAATAAAGACACGTTCCTTATTCGACTAAACATTAATTATTTAATTTAGTTTATACAAAAAATAATTTGACAATATTAATATTGTTTCCTAAAATGCTATAAGTTATGGCTAATGCTACTCATTACCGGAACTTTTGAAATTTCTTTTTAAAATTGTGAATTAACCAAAAATATAATAAAAATGTAGAAACAGTTTTATATACAACTTTTAATTCTGTAAATTTTGCACTGAACAGGTTCTGCCGTAAAATGAACAGGAGAGCAAGAAATTGCATAAAACCGTCACCCCTAACCGCCAGCACACTATAAATAAAAACACTTGAAAATTTTCCTTCAATTAGCTATACTTTTTATTAAATGTTATTTTTCTGCTTTTTGTCGGGCAATTTGTAGAATTTTACGTAACTCGGAGTTTTTACCTGCTGTAAACTAAAAGCAAATTATGTAATTAATATTAACGTCATAATCATTATTTATGAATTACTTACACCAGAAACTTGCTTTTGTAAAGTAATTTGTGACGCCAAACGTCTCCCTTCTACTGGTCCACAATGTTGTTCTAAATGGTCTTTACTCAAAGCGAATAAGTCAAATCCAGTCATATTGTTCATTTTTTTACAAACTGCATCGCTGAAACCTTTTTCTTTCAACCATTCTTGAACTTCTGCAGGGTTTGAACTTTGTTTGATGAACACTTCCGGTGTAGTCTTTACATCTAAATATTTCTTATGATCTCGGAACATTGTTAGGACATTCTTTAATTCTTCATTCATATCATCGTGTTGAGGAGCAACTGACTTAACTGACTTGTAAGATTTTATGGAATAAGATCTCTTCAAAACAGGGCTCATCGAAGGGGTATGTGTTGAAATTGGAATAATCATATCGGGTGGCGGCGGTGGTGGAGGAGGAGGAATGTACCCTATTTTAATTATTTTCATTTATTATTGCTAATGCGACCTTTAGCTCAATTCGATTGAAACAAATATTTATTCAGCGAAAGATGGACTAAACAGAAGAAACACCTGCACAAACAAACGCAAAACAAAAGACAAACATAAACAAGTGAATGCCAAGGATACAGACAGAAACACAACGTATAACAGTGTATTTATGTATATATTCATCAAAAATACATTTTCAAATATATAAATCGCTATCACTAACAGTTTGAGTATTCTTTATATAAATTCATAGCCAGATCGTATAAATATAAAATTTATCACAAATAATTTTGACGTCAATACTAAATTAGTTTCCCTTATTACTGCATAAGTGTTAACATTCTGTTATCAGACAAATTGAAAGTTGACACCATTCTTTATAATACTCCACCCATTTAGTAGTTCGTATTTATTATTTTTAATGTATTATAAACTTATAAATTATTTGAATGTAATAAACAATTAGAATGCTTTATATATGGATATAAGATATAAAAATAAACAACATGAATGAGCATAATATTTTTACATATAATAGGGAAGTTTAGCTTAATTAAAATGTTTTTATCAAAAGTAAAAAACCAAAACCGCAATTAAACAATTTAAAAAAAATAAACGTTATCGACGTCATAGTTACTTATGTGCATGCGTAGGACCAGTAAAGTATCCCCCCCCCCCAAAAAAAAACTAAACTTCCCCACTACGTGCATGGAAGTTCGAAGATTTTAAATATTCATAAGATATTTATTCAGTTTTTAAATTATTTAAATTAATATCGATATAATGATAACAAACATAACACAAGTATGTCACAATATGTACTTAGAGTAACCGTTAATTAAATAATACATATATCTATTCTAAACTATGGAATGACAGATGAACAAAACGAACACAAGACAAACTAAAGACAGAACACACGGCTGAGCAGACATCACTACAGTTTAAAAATAGCGGAATTCGCCTTTCTTACCAATTCTTTCCTTTACCACCCAATCTGAGGACGGGACGGATGGGCCGTGGTCCACTTGGCTGGGACTTTGTCCACCGCTGAACGCTTCAGAAGGAGAATCCTATAAGAACAGAAAAGAAAATTAATACAATAAAAAAAATCCATAAAAATTATCAACTTACCCTTCTGTTTCGGCTGTACAAAGGATTGTTGAATATATCATTCGGCTCGCTGTTGTTTCCATGATTTCCATAATGGTACGGTGTTACTATTGTGTGAGGTACGTGGGCAACTTGGCCTTTCCAATTTCGGGCCTTCCACCATTTTCGACTGTCGTCCAGAATCTAATGTCACCAAATAAAAACAACAAATTCATAAATTGAAGGAATGTCTAGACAGAGCCGTAAAAAATTAGTGAAGTCGTACATGCGAAGAAATGACCTACATAAAAACCACTGTCTACTAATTAGAAATTGTCATTAAGGTATTATTATAGTTTGTTTTATTTTAAAAAAAGACAAACTATAACAATACCTAACTCACATTTCATAATTGGTGTACATTGGTTTTTAGGTTCTGTTCGAGAAGTGGCCGCTCTGCACATGTGCGACAGTTCACTAATTGTTTTGCGACTCTGTCTGGATAATACAGTAGACACTCCTTAAACTGAATGTAATATTAAATAATAAATTAATTAATTATAATAATTTAATTAAGAACACAAAGTTGTATGTAGTAGGGAGGAGTGTATACAACTATTCGGCTATGTTCGGTTCAACACGAATCTGCGCGAACAGACCAGCTATTGTCATTCAATCAGCGTATGCTGATAGGTAGAGTATACAAGTTTCAGTATATATTTCAGACTCACCTCTAAAAATTCGCCGCGCACTACTGTCAACTCTTTGTCATTATTAGCTGTTCTCGGGTAAGTTACTTGGACAATATTAGCCCCTCTTGCTTGTAAATCTTCCAGCCAACCTTCTTGGCTTCGATCGAATCTATCGTCATTTCCACTGCGTTCGATAGAATCGACAGAAATATCGCTTTTCACACTCAAATCCCTTAATGTTGATGGTAGATCCCGTTCCGGACTTGATGGATCAATTTTTTGGCCCCTATATTCAAAAATCAAAAATTAGTAATTGTTTAAATTATAAAAATAAAACTTACTCATCGTAATAATATTGTTCGTCTCCATGCATATCTCTATTTGGTTTGGGTTCCATTGAATCTGGTTCATCAGAAATGGGATATTCTGGAGACCAGCCGTCCATAAATATTGGATGGTAAGAAGGTACATGTCCTTTCCATTGATCCCTACGTAAAAAATTAATTACAAATTGATAATTGTGAATAATTATTAATAAATTTTAAAAATTAGAAAAGCATTCGCCATGTTTCACTTCACATAACTATAATCTCTTTGCAGAGACAATGACTAACTGAACTGGGCCACACCACACAGATGAGCTCCAATAAGAGCGAAACGCGTATGTGGTTACTAACTGGGCTCGGCCAGCATCTGAAAAAGGACCGAGAGGTTGATTCAGATGCTGAAATCTTGTGAAACATGGCGAGAATTTTTCTAATTCTTTATTAGACATAGTTTCACCGAGAGTTCGCTATTGTACTTTTTTAATAAATTTACCTTGGTACAAGCCAAGCGTTGCCTAAAGAATGCCACAATTCTGTTTCTTTACTTGTGACACAGTTCATCAATAAATTTACAGCCTCTCGTGTTAAAAGTGGTGACACAACTTTTGCTGGCAAATTAGGATCGTAATAAGTTTCATGAGAAGCATCAACTATGAGAGCTAAAGGAGTGAAGAGAAAATGTACCAACTCCGGGGCATTTGGGTCATGAATATGTGCTTTTAACTTAGCCAGCAAATTAAAAGACAGCTTAAATTTTTGGAAAATATCAATAAACTCCTTTTCCGGTGGTGGTTTCGTTCTCATTGTCAACATTCCATCTCCTAAGTCCCGCTTTTTCGTTTTACGATTTCTTCTACGACGTTCCAGCTCTTTTGAAGCAGCAGCTGCATGTTGTAGTCTCGCAATAAACTTCTCAATATCATCAAAACAATGATTTAAAATCGTGACGTCCCTTTCGTATTTTTCGCTGGTTGTAGAGCTTGTTTCATCATTAATTCCTGTAAGTTCAGAATCTGATTCTCTGTACGCGCTGTAAGGCATTGGTTCGCGATCTCGATCTCGTTCCCGGTCTCTGTCTCGTTCTCGGTCTCGGTCTCGATCTCTGTGTGTGCTGATAATACCGGGAGGGTGTGGAGGGCTTTTAGCTGGTGGAGGTGGGATGCTGTTGCTTCTGTGACCTGTGATGGGTTTTCCAGCACGGAGTTGTTTTAAGTCTTCTACTAGATCTTGTGCGGAAATGCTTTGGCACTAGAAAATAATAGTTTGTGGATATAAACTAGTTCTCAAGGTCATGTTTTAGGATAAATTTAGTTAGGGGTTTGATAAAACCCCTAGGAATTTGGTTGGCGCGGGCAGCCACGTGACTTTGACAAGTGCTTGTAGGGCTCAAACAAGGTTGCCAAGATAACAGTTTGTGTACGTTGCCTGTGTTGCTAAATGAATTTAAATGTAAAATTAAAAAATAAAATTGTAAAACTAGTTATTATTAATGACTATCATATTGTTTTACTTTCTAACGCATAAACTTATTTAAAATTTTTTTTTTAATTAAGCGACTTGTGCAATACAAAGATTTCTTGGCGCGCTAAATTTAAGGAAAACCATCAGATGAATGTTAAACGTCTTGTATATTTTAAAAATTAAGTTTATGTGTTAGAGAGTTAAACAACATGATATTCATTAGTAGTAACTATTTTTACAATTTTGTTTATTAATTTTACACTCAAATTCATTTGGCAACACAGGCAACGTACACAAGCTATACTCTTGGCAACCTTGTTTGGGCCCTACAAGAACTTGTCAAAGTCACGTGGCTGGTGGCTGCCCGCGCCTCAACACTTCCTAACAAAGTCTAGAATTTATCTTAAGAGAAACATAATACTGAAATAGCAGAATCATTTGACACAAATGCGATTTAATTATTACACCTGTCATTTAATATTATTAGAATATTTCTAAATCAAAAAATAGTATTGCAAAGCCTTCTGTAATTAATAAAAATGTAACATTTTAATCATTCGCCATTGTATTTTTAAATTATATAGAATTATTTATCGAATGCAATGGTTTACATTTTGAACACTTTATAATGCACCCAAAAGCCACCCTAGCCTATGGGGTTATGAAAACCAGTCTTAGGCCTTGGAGGTGAATTCCCGAGAGAAGTTTGGGCTCCAGCTAATTATGTATTTATGACCCAATAAAAAAACTAACCTCCTATTTCCTGGTTTTTATGAAATCCTCGTTATCTCTGTTAGGATGCATTATGGCACCAATGTTTATTGGGATTTTTTTTCTCGTTTTGGTATCTAGAATTCATACTTCGAAGCCCCCATGAAACAGATTTTTCTTGTGGATAACATCCCAAATTATTTTAGACAAAAATGCTTCAAATAAAGTTATAGAGCATGAAATTGTACTTGTAAATCAATAAACAAAATTTATTTCGTATATTTTATAGCAGAGAAATTAGATCTTAAAATAATAAATTTAAAAATTATGTCAAATATGAAACGAAATTATGAATTGCGTCTGATGTAAAATAATTTTACTTTTTCATTAATACTATTACCATTTATTCCCAAACTTCAAATCAAGGCAGTAAAGGTATCATTTTTATGTTTTAAAACGATTTTTAAAAAGCAATGACGATATCTATCTTTTATTAATATTCTTATCTATTTTGTTATAATAAATGCTAAATACCCACGATAAGCCAAAGAATGAGTCAAAATATATTAATATTTGCCCTTTTCTTACCTGAAAAATATGCATTTCGGGGTGTGGATTCTGCCCGCTGCCCGTACTTCCAACAATAAATACTAAAATATTATTATAAATTTCCATCGGGTCATGACTTGTAAAAGCCGTTGGTTCTTGAATCAAAGCAGCAGGAAATCTTTCCATAACGGTCTGTAAGAAACAAATCATATAAAACCAAACCACCACAATGTGTAAATTACATACTCCAGTTTCGTAGTCCATAATTAGAACCCATGACCGATCCAGGCACAATTGCATCTTCTGTGACCAAATCCCATTTGATTTTTCGAGTTGCAGCAACCGTCGCATACCATCAGCGGGGTAGACGATGCCAGTATCTTTGGTAACTGTGAATGTAGCCAGGTGTTCCATGAGATAGGTGGGTTTTCCTCCACCTTCTGAGCTTCGGTCGTCACGATCATGGTCTCTTTCGCTTCCAGAATATCCGTTTGAGTGGTAAGCCATTTTTATAATTTATTATTGTACCATGCACTAAAATTAATTGTTACTTTAAACAGTTAAACTACGCACATACATCGAAACATTTTCGCTAAGTTCCGACAAAGTATAATCGAATACATTTATCTAATGCCTTGATATAGATATGAAATAATTGATATTGTATGATATAAAAGATAAGATAATCACCCGTAATCCTTATTTTTTATATAGTATCTTTTCTATTATCAAAAAGATGATTCATTGTTAAAAAAATTAATAAATGTGAGAATTAAAAGCTGTTTATTTTTTATAGAAAAACGTTTTGTTCGCAATGTTAAATAATTTAAATCAAAAACACATGATTCATGTGAAATAATTTATGCATTAATTTCAAATGACCATGAGTACGGTACAAATATAGTGCCAGTACTTTAACTATTTATTTTGCATATTTAATCATTTTTTTCTCGCTATCTAGAAATGGAAGTAGCAGAACATAACAAATGTTCTGTAATCAGATCAATAGATCGATAACAAATTTATTTGGAAACAAATTAAACGCCATTTTGAGTAAATATGTGTTTAAAAACATGTTAAGTACCACACCTTTTCACTCTGCTGGAATGTTAAGAATGTCAACATACACGGTACGGTAGTAACATATGACTGCGTATGCATAGATAGAAACCGTAATTGGAAATCAGTAATCGATGTTATTTGCATATAATATTCTTTTAATTACCAATAAATGAGCAATACAATACCGATCGTCATTGATAAAGAGTGACATTCAAATAATGAACTTGAATATATAAATGGACAAAAAATAAATAATTTTTGTTATGATTAATATTTTAAAAACTTTTATTTGCACACCTGGCACTTTAAGAAATATGAACTGTTAATTGTTACACTGACAGTTAGTAAATAATTTACTATTATTATTAGTAGAATTACTTACATATCACATAAAGCCACCGTGGCGATAAATTAGTATTACTTCTAACTATTCTCTTGCAACAATACTCAAAAGTATGACTTACCAGTAAAGTATAAAAGACATCTTCGGTTTCCATCAAAGGTTGCACATTATTTTCATTTTACACTATACACATCACTAAACGCAAGTTTTTACTGACGCGCACCAAAAATGTGGCAAGTAGTGTGACGTTCCACAGGTGGAATTTACCTGAATACGAGCTAATCACGCCACCTGTACAGGTATAAACAATAAGCGGGAATCACATTCCATTCAATATGCTGTATACTTACATCCATTGGAGTATGCGTTAGTATCAATGTTTTATGATTTTCAATCATTGCAGAAACGAACAGAGAAAGTAATATATAAAATAGCAGGAAAAGAATAATTCATGGGATAGAAAAAGAAATAATTTTATTTATAAATTTCAGAAATGATATACAGGTGTAACTGCGAAACCAACCACAGCCATTATTTTCTTTATTATTATAGCTGCAAAAATATAATATGGAACAAAGTTGTAGGAGACCAAAGGGGACATCCCATTAGAAAAAAATTATTTTTTTTAAACCAGTGGTTCTCAAGTTACAACACAAAGTTATATTTTTTTAAATGGGTTGGTATATATTTTTTGGCTTATATGATGGGGTTTTTTTTTGTTCTAAATTCAATCATGTAATCATTTTGTATTCTTACATAATAAAAAAAAATTAAATAAATTTTATTTTTGGTTCTTTCTCAGTAAGCTATGTAAGGAAAACAATTGAGCTTAAATTAAAACGAAACAAATACTTGATTCAATTTTTGGAAGCAAATAAAAAATTTTTCTATACGAAGAGTTTTTGGATGAATGCTTCATTTATTTTAACATAGTCAATAATTTACAAAATACCATAGTACATCATTGTATTTCCCTTGAACATAAATTGGATTCAACTAATTATAAAATTCTAAATCATGAATTTAACACTCAAAAGAAAATATTCCTTGAAAGTTGTTACATAAATCTTGACGATAATTCTATAAATTGTAAATCTGATTACAATAATTCTAAAAATTTATATCCCAATATTAAATATATCATATATCACTCCACAGTAATTTTCAATTTTTTTTTCTTTAGGGTTTTCAATGTTTTTGTCATTCATTCTTGCATCTTTCTATAGATGTCATTACTTTGTTAAAGTCGTTGATTTTGGCGGTCACTTATAAGACGAATCGTACAATTTTAATTTAGTTGACTTTTAACCATGTACTCTTTAAACTCATTGGTTTTCTAAAATTTGGTAATATCATCCAAAAACTCTTCGTATAGAGAAACAAATACTTGTTAATAACTTTATAAATAGTGTTCAATCTGCTACAATAGGAATTATGCACTAAATAATTTAAATTGACAGATATCAGTTTTTGTTTTTCATGCATAGCCTATCGAATAGACAAAAATATGTATAATCCTATTTGAAAAAATATAGCTTTGTATGCTAGTATGAGAACCAGCGGTTTAAAAAAATATTTTCTTCTATAAACAAATATCTTCTTTAATCTCCCTACAACTTTGTTCTATAGCAATTTTTTCTACTACAATAATAAAGAAACAAATGTCAGTGGTCGGTTTCGCTGTTACACCTCCTGTATATAGTAAACAAGGGAGCCTGATTGCAAATTTATCACAATAACAATTTCCATATAATACTTAAAAATAAAAGAAAATATACTTATTGTCTTTAAGTAAATGAGTAATTAGGCAATAATAAATTTCTAAAATTAAAATATATAGTCTTAAATATATACACAACTGTTAAGATTCATCGGTAAATAATAATCGAGAATATTAGTCAGATCTCCATTGCAATACATCACTGATCACTGTACAGATCTTTAACAAAAACATTAAAAAAGTGAATACTAAAATATTACGCGTAAGTGATGCATATAAGTAATAAAAATCTATAAAATATGTTGAAACATAAACATAAATAAATGAGATCTCCACTTGGCCAAGGTTTTTAACCTTAAGATACATCTAAATTTCAATGAAAATATGTATGCGCTAAATTCAATAATTATTATTATGAATAGTAGTATTAACAAACAATAAGGAGAGACGAGATTCCACATGACAGACAAAATACACAAGCAGGCAAACTTGAAACACGGAATCGAAAATCGAATCACTTTCACACTGACCATTTGTTTGACTGTCGTTCATTTCATTTTATATGGATAATGTATGTTCATGTTCATGTAAATGTTAATGTTATGTACGGTGGTACGTAAACGTGACGGACGGACGGCACATATATAAAAGTAGTCTCAAATTCACTGAGTTATGCTAGTATCTTGTTCTGGGTTTAAGTTCTTGCGCTAGCCCTCCCCACGCCAGCTTGTATACCCGGGAGCGCCATTTTATGGCTGGGTCCCACAGCGCGTGAAGAAATAAATATGGGCTTGAGCACTCTCGGAACAGCCACCCCACCACAAAGTCAAACTTGTTAAATGGCAATGTGCTATTCTGTAAACAATAACACATTAGTATAAATTTAATTTTATAATTATATAAAGAGAGTGTTTACTGTACTATCCAGCCAAAAAAAAAAAAGAAAACTGTCGCACATGCGCAGAGCGGCCATTTCTCGAACAGAATCTAAAAAATATGTTTCATTTTTTTTTAAATGCATGAAAAAATTATACTGCACAGTCCGGATCTGTTTTACAGTTTAGATTTTATCGGTAAAACCGATCAACATGGGAGTAGTTTCAATTTTACCCACATACACCAAATAAATAAAATATAAATTGTAAATTATATATGTTTGAAACTTATTCCTTTGATAATTATCTATTTTATGAACAAAAATACCGTTATTTTCTAATTTATTATTAAATTATATCTATGTATTGTAGTTCAAGAAAACTGTAATATAAGAATGTTAGTGAGCAAAGAACTGACAGACGGCGTCACTCAAGCAGCGTCAGCAGTCATGCGACGCAGTGTCGTCGCGGTAAAAAATGTTAAACGAGCTACAAAAAAATACTGTTTTCAATATTTTTTTACAGAAAATCTGTTATAATTCATGAAGAATAAGATAAAAAAGAAATGAAAAATAGCGGAAACTCCCATTATGAATTGTTAGTTAGGTACAGTTGTAGTTTAGTCTTTTTCTTAAAAAAAAAAACTACCTAACTGACAATTCCTAAGGTATATTTTTGTGCTGCCATCTATTGCTATTTTCCTTGAACTACACTTGTGACTAAGTTCATTCCATTACTATATTACAAACAATAACAAATCACAAATCGCTGTCAGGGTAACAGTTGCAAGACGGTGCCAAATACGAAGTGAGTGTATCATCTTTGCAACATTGACTCCCTCTATAACTATAAAAAATACAGAACAAATGTGAAATTCTTCTCCACTTCCACATCCATCCGAAGACATTGAATTATGTAAAACTCAAATGTCAAAACTCAAGTGACAGAAGACAGAACTTTAAAAATGGCGATGGTTTCTTTGTAATCGGATCTTCCATCTCAACTTCCTCATCGTCGCACTCTTTCTTGCGTGTACCGTCAAAATCATAATCCTCCATTGTTGACAGTGGTTTTTAGATAGATTCGAGAAGTGGCCGCTAGATTCCATCTGGTTCATGTGCGACAGTTCACTATTTTTTTTGCGGCTCTCTGGACAGTGCAGTAGACATTCCCTTATATAAAACAATACCTGTACTACCGAAAGTAGTACCCAATCTAATAAGAACCAAATCAGTATGTGGATCATATAAAATACTAAGGAGTCCCATCCAAACAATATGGACACCGACCATGCAGCTGCTGCCCCTATGACCATACATTCGGACAGAGGCTCTAGTATTATTGTAGGTGGAAGCATTGCCACTCGTAATTTTGCCCACCTAAATACACAAACACCTTTAGATAGGATATACAATGCTAAAATTTTGATATGGCTGTAATTTTGCAGCAAAAGCGTATATACAAAAAATGGTCAGAATTAAAAACTGCATCTAACAAGTCCAAAAATATTAGTTACATGTGTTTCATTCGCGAGAAAGAGGAAAATATTTTTTAATTTTTAGTTATTTACAGATTGCCATGAGAAATCGAACAAAAATGTAATCATTTGTATCGTTTGAGTTTGACAGATAACATCTAAAAATGATTGTTTTCAATACATTATTTTTCATTAATCATAGATGGATAGGTACATTTAACATCTCAAAAAAATATATTTAATTACTTAAAAATTAATTTAATATTATCATTAATTATTAAAACATTATGACAGATGTCATGTGGCACTCTCAAACAATACAACCATAAAGCTAGGAAAATTATGAAGGTAGCGTAAGATCAAATAGGTGAAGCCGTTTATCTCGGCGTTTTCCCCACTCCGTTGCGCCCCGTTGTCAAGTTTCAAGTAGCCATTTTGAAATAGACAAACTACATATTTGGCTGGGCTGCGTTCCAAAATCAAAAGTAGCGAAAATTGAAGTAGGAGTATGATGACGTAATTTAAGAGTTTAGTGTGTTTTGGATGAGTTTTGTTGGAGTAAATAATTTAAACTAAATAAAAATAATTTTAAAAAATTAACAAAACTACTTATAATTATAACATTAAAGTCAAGCCTGTATTACAAGCACACTTTTATAATAAAAGCGCTTTTATGGAGCACTCTCCTTATAATGTGAAAGTGTTTATGTTTATTTCCAATAAAAAGCATGTTTTCTTCCTCAAAAAGGCAAATTATTTCACATGTTGAGAATCGTGAACATCCATGTTTGAAAATATTGTGGAGTAATTTCTGTACACTCCTCGATAGTAGGGTAAGTAGAGTATCACTTTGGATTCAACTCTGGCAGTTTTGGAACAGGTTAAGGGCGTATCCAAGGGGGGCCAAGGGAGGGCAGCTGCCCCCCCTTCCAATGTGGAAAAAAATTAAAATAAAATAGAAAAAAATATAAATAACAAATATTTGAAAAATTAATTGACTGGTTTGTTGTTCTTTCGACATTTTTAAAGATATTAATTACGAAATAGAGACACTGGCGCCATCTGTGAGAAGAACTTCAATTTTAAGTTTTCTGACCTAAAATCTCAATATCGTTTTCCTTGATGCAAGTTCAGATCAAAACAACAGTGTTTTAGGTTAACAAATGCGTACAACCGAATTATGGTTCAAAATGTGGAATGAGGTACAGGAAGCGCCAGACATCATTGAGGTTTTAAAAAAGAGCGAATTATTTTTCCCAACAATTAGAAAGGCGCTAATAGGATATGTGACTAAATTTTGATTTTTACATATATGATACTAGACCAAAAAATAAAATACCCGTATTTTTTTTAAATTGATTAATTATTCGTAGTTTACGAGAAATAATTATTAAAACTTTGGAGAAGGGATCTGTGACGTCAGTAGGGTAGAATGATAGAAGAAGACAGTTAGACTGAGATAGATATATTGTGGTAGGCGAAAGCGACAGCAGCTGTCACTTTCGCCATTCCATAACCTATCACAACATATCTATCTCAGTCTAAATGTCTTCTTCTACCACTCTACCCTACTGACGTCACAGATCCCTTCTCCAAAACATTAAAATGCTAATAACAATATTATTACAAACTAATGTTTAGTTTTTATTATTATAATGAGTAGCTATAGAGGTTTGTTTTTATATATTATGACATATATTGAAATTCGATTATGGTCACATACCCTATTATATTGCTTTCACAGCCCTGCACAACAAGTACTATAGAGCGATCATTCAGCTCCCTTCGCCGAATTAAAACATGGCTAAGAAGCACTATTGGCGAAAATAGGTTAAATGGTTTAGCCATGCTAAGCATTCACCGTCAGTGGGTTTTCGCGAACAAGGAACACTTAGTAGAAGCTGTAGTTAATAAATTTGCAGCTAATCCTCGCAAACTATTGCTTAAAAATTAATATATATATTTTTTTTAAATAAATGGTGTTGCTTCCTTTTGTTATTTTGTATTATTGCATGCCACGCCATATGGACCCCCTCCACATGCAAAGGTTGAATTCAGAAACCTGCTCCCCCTTCCGTTTTGAGCTGGATACGCCCATGGCGTTAAGAGTAAACTCTGAGAGTAAGGTTATTAGTTTTAGAACGATTTTGAGTAATTTCGTACTCTAGAGTAGGGTTTTGGAAAGCAACCCTGAAGTTTGTTTTGGTTTATAGCGTATTTTAGAGGTTATGCGTTTTGTTTTCATAGGTTATCACATATACCTATTAACTAATATATTGCGGATCCTTTGCTTTTCTTGAAGGAAACACTGTGAAATGGAAATATCATTTCTGCATAAGTCTATCTCAAACAAACACCCAACCGCGAATTATGCGCATGCTTGGAAACCTTGACTACTATTGGCTAACGAGGAAATCATGATCACTTTTTGCGAATCACAGAGTTCTGTTTATTAACGACTGGCGCGAGAAATTTTAAATTTAAATTTGAGAAATTAAACAATGTGCCTACTATTTATTTTGTATGTAAATTCTTGAATATAAATATTAGTAATAATAAAAAACATTGACATATTCTAGTGCTAAATTTGAATTAAATAATTTACTTTGTTGTACTGTAAAAATAATAGGAATACAATCTGGTCAGGATTAATTTATTTAGGTGACAATAAATTACTGCATGAAACACAAAGCAAATGCTTTCGAAGTGCAACTACAAACCAGTGGCGTGCAGTCCATATGTGCAAGGTGTGCACTGCACACCCTGCGAATAATTTCAAAATTTATTGCATTAAAATGTGAATTATTTAATTGATTTGACCTTCATATATGATATACAAAATATTAATACAATTATGGGACAATAACGAACAGGAGCGTGTTTGGTTGCCTATCAGCGAATTTGTAAATTGCCGGGCAAGTGCAGGTCTCTGCACTGCACTCGGAGCGCAAGTTTTACACAGGGAGAGTATAGGAATAGTGTATTTGCGCAGACAAGGATAAAATATTAGAAATACGTATCGCCCCATCGCACTCTCCAGCGTGCAGCATATTTTGTGCACGTATCGCCCTAAAATTACTTTTGGTAGTATTCACCAGCATAAACAAGTTCAGGCAAACAATTAATTATTAATTTTAGGTATTTGGTATATAATTTATATATTGTTTATTTAACTTATATTTGTATTTATGAAAATTTATAGAATGGAAATTGCAAGTGAATTACTAATTGCGGATTTACTGAAGAAACCATTTTCTAGAAGGGACATATTATAAAAAATAAGATAATTCTGAATTGTTAACCTAAGATTCTACTAACATAATACTTTTTTAAAAAAAATCTGCACACCCAACACAGAAACGCACCGCACGCCACTGCTACAAACAGAAATGAAATCAAACGTCAAAGTCAAACCATGTGCTCGCTGCATCACCAAGGCAGCGTTCCAAAACCAAGAATACCGAGTTTTGGCGTAGAGTATGATGTGATGTGTTTTGGAACGAATGAGAGTTTTGTTGAAGTAAAAAATTGAAACTAAATTAAAAATAATTTTAAAAAAACTAACAAAACTACTTATAATTACAACATTAATGTCAAGCCCATAATAAAAGCGCTTTTATGGAGCACACTCTTCAATATAATGTGAAAGAACGCTCCATAAAAGCGCTTTTATTATAAAAGTATACTCGTAATAAACGCCAACGTATTATGTTTATTTTCAACCAAAAGCATGTTTTCTTCCTCAAGAAGGCAAATTACTTTCATGTGTTGAGAATCGTGAGCATCTACGTTTGAAAATATTGTGGAGTAATTTCTATATCCTCCTCGTTAGTAGAATAAGTAGAACATCACTTTGGAGTAAACTCTGGCTGTTTTGGAACAGGTTGAGTAAACTCTAAGAGTAAGGTTATTAGTTTTGAAACGACTTTGAATAATTTCGTACTCTAAGAGTAGGATTTTGGAACGCAGCCCAGCCAGCGACGCTGTCAACGTTAGCCAATAGTAGTCAAGATTTCCGAGCATGCGCATAATTGCCTGTTGGGTGTTTGTGAGAGATAGACTTATGCAGAAATGATATTTCCATTTCACAGTGTTTCCTTCACCTACTCTTATGGGAAAGATACGAGCATTAGCAGTATATTAGTTAATAGGTATATGGGTTTTCATAGTTTGGCAGTTTTCATATTGAAGTTTTTAGTGCGTATTGAGTTATTTTATAGTTTTTGCCAAACTTCAGCTCTCTGTCTTCAATCTCCCCAATTTTTGATTCGCTAATTCACTTTGTCACATGAGTGTCCGGAGCCTATTATGTTGTTTACAGCCGTCCCCACCTGGTTACCTTCCCCTACTCCACAATGCGTGTTTTGTTTACTGTCCCTCCATATATTCCTAGCTTCATGAATACAACTGTTTAACTTTTTGTATTGATGGTAAAAGCCAAAACGCAACGGCATTAAGTATTAATGATGAGCCAAACGCAACAACATCAAAAATGCCGAAACGCAGATCCTTGATGTATATTAGCTTGGCAAACTTTCCCGGAAGCATTTAAAAAAATATACGTACAATTATACGTGCTATAAATATCTGTTTTACAAGTTGTGTGTATTTATTAAGGATTATTAAAGAAAATAATGAAATTTTGTGCTCTACCTGGTCAGACGAGCTTGAAAACTAGTAACGTCGCATAACCCAGAGTTCTGCATGGCCGGCTGACTACTAATACAAATTTTCCAGCCCCGGTCCGTAAACGATTTCGCAATAAAAAAATCTTCTGCCAAATAGCAGCCGAACGACTTAAGTCCACCAACTTCATCAAGTAGCGATTTGCGCATTAATGCTGACATGCCTGTATGACAGTTTATTTTTACAAAATCCGCTGCTAGGTAGATGCGGGATTGGACAGTACCGAAATATATCTATAAATATAATTATTTATTATTATTGCATAATTGGAATATCTAGTGATTTCTTACATACCTTTTCTAAAGTGGCGGAGAAACCTTCTCGATCGCATGTGAAAGGCATTTGATGTACTAAAGCTGTTTTATCGCCCATACACTGCATCATATCTTGAAGGGTATCTTCTTTCACTGAAACAACATATAATTCAAATAATGCATAGTATTAATTTGATTTGTACTTACTGCGAATGCCACTATCTGAAATTAAAATAAATTCATGTTTTGCTGCTTCAAATGCCTTGTGCATGTTGTTTATCTTTGGATTTACACCTACATTGCTCCCACCTGAATTCAAAGATCGTTAATACATTTTCACACAAATCGTGAGTTTCAGCTAAGATGCAATATTTATTGTTCTGTGATTAATGTATTTCTACGGATACCAGTTAAACATACTGCACCGTTTCAGATAAAATGCAACATAGATTGTCAAAGTCAAATGAAGTTATCACGCTTTAAAGATATTTACTAAAGAAGAAAAAAATCGAATAGTTACTTGGTACAATACTAGCTATAGTTTGAGAAATGTATGTGATATATTGGCTAATTTATCTCCTGAATGTCCTAGACCTACATCAAATCCTTCTACATCGACAGAGAATATTTACAAAATTTAAAAGTGATGGATGTTTAGATAACAATACGAAAAGGGCAAGAACAAAAACTGCGCGAACTGAAGAAAATAAAAATAATTTATTACGTGCATTAGAAGAAAATAATCAGCTGTCTAAAAAAGTTTTGGCAAATCAATTAAATATTATTTCATTTTATCATTTTCAAAATCACCAAGAGGTAAGATATTGCTCTTATTACTTTCATATGTTATTTATAAATCAGTAATTTGAGATTTCATTTAACATTGACAACCTATGTTGCATTATATCTGGAACGATTCAGTATGTATAACTAGTATCAATAGTAATACATTAATGAAAGAAAAATAAATATTGCAACTCAGCTGAAACTCATGGTATAAAGCAAAATTATATCTTTACCTATAAATAAATCGGTATGTACATTAGGATATAATTCCATTAACCGTTTGACTAGCATAATTGCTGGATCAGTCTCGTCTTCTATACAGAACAAAATCTCATACTAAAATAAGAAGCATTTTGTAAATATTGCACTAATTTTACAATTATATCTCTTACTTTGGGGTAATTCATAGTAAAAAATGTTTCTAAATTAGAAAATAAATTTGGATCAACACCCATCAGTGGTTTCAGTATAGAAACCCCTTGATACGGAATTTCAGCTGGTAGATTACATATTTTCTTATGTAATTTGTATTTTCTGCAAGCGAAGGAAAGTAGTAACATAAAACGAATCACGCGATCCACCCAAGAGAAATTCTTGGAATTTCACATACCCATAGAATATAGCAATAAAATGAAGAATCCATATTCCACACCAATAAAAGAAGAAAAATATTGCAAATCCATACAGAGTATAAAGCATTGGAGCCATTGAATAATAATAATATTGTTTATAAATTGTGAATTTTCTCGACCATCATACAAAACAGCCTCATGGTACTCAAATAGTACCAAAGCTATCTAGAAATTCCTGCAATAGAAAGGAATTATTACAAATAAAACTTAGAAAAGAGGGAGAAATTAAAGGCCAAACTACTTACCTAGACACAGGAACAATAACTGCTAATCATCATTCTTTGTGTTTGACTGTCATTATTTAGTATTTAAATCATTTAGAAGGGCCAAATTCTTGTTCCATTTATATAAACAAATACACCGATTGTCGGTGCATCGATGAATCACTTTTGCACAAATTATTCACAGACTTGACTTAAGACTTAACCAACACATACCGATCACAAATTAGACAAAACACTAAAGTAAAATTAAAATCTCCAACTGTCATTCGCAAAATAACTAGGAGGAGGAGGAAATTCCTTTCTAGAATGTTGGTAGAATGTAAAATTTTCGGAATTCAAAGATCAATAAAATTTGTTTTCCCGTGTTTTCCAAATGAGATAATAAATTTTTATCTTTTACAAAATTTTCCTGTTACTCACTCACTGAATGTAATTAAAGCTAACATTATAATCATGTTTCTAAATGATTACAAACATTATATAACATAAAATGCGGGTTTTCCAGGGAATAATTACATGTTTTTTTTATAAAATGTTGAAATTTTTATTAAATAAAATTTCAAATAACATTTTTATATACACATTAAGTGTTATTGCATCAAAACAATATATTTCTGTCACAAATCAATCTTATTTTAAATAAACTTTTAAGAAAGAAACATTTTATATACTTTTACGTTTAAATGCGCATTAAAATAAAAAGTTTCGATTTAAAATTACACCATCATAATTTTTATGTTCATCACAGTACACTATATTTTGATACATGTGCCTTATTCGATATAGATAACAATAATAATACAAAAAATTCGCATGAAAGTATAATATTGACGTTACTTATCAAAAAAGCGAGCGGATTATTTTCCTACTATAGGTATTATAATGTTCAGTCTGGCTCATAATTAGGAACAAACATCTATGATCATATTTTTACTATTAGGCTTGAACAATGATAAACAAAGAACGTTGATATAATATTTGATCTGGGATTCGTCACTACTTTATAATAATACAACATATTATGTATTTATATTTACATATAGCTAATAGGACGTTACTAGATCATAAAAAGATCGTGTCACTTGAAAAACAAAGGCAAATACGCTAGTAAACTAATGATATGATTGCTCTGATCACACCCAAGAATCTTTGCCAGCAGTGAGATGCGTTCTGGTTTCATCGTGGTCGCCTGGATCAAAATGGTTGCTGCTCCCTGCTACGCTAGGTTGTCGATTTCGTTTCTTTTCCATATTCACTTGTGCGTATAAAGGCTCTGCTCCACTTCCGGCCGATAACCCAGTATTTTGTTGCTGTAAACATGACAATTTCATTAAAAATTATTCGCCAAACAAATTAGAGAAAGAAGGTCTACTATAGTCAATAAAATTGACTGTCATGTCCAACAATAAAACTATAAATATTGTAATTATTATAAAGCGGCATATCGGACAATGATTGTATTATAACATTGGATGCTAACGGGCCATTATTTGCGCCGTTCTGTTGTAATGAATACCTGCTCTGTATAGTAAAATAACCTAACTGTTCCTTTAAGATATATGCTATTTTTGTTTGAAATAACTTTTGTAACTAATTATTTCAAACAAAAATAGCATTTATGCTAAAGGAAGAATAAGATTATTTTACTATACAGAGCATGTCTTCATTTCAACAGAGCGACGCAAATAATGGTCCGTTGGCATCCAAGATTATAATGCAAACAGTGAGCGATATGCCGTTTTGTCATAATTATGATATTTATAGTTTTACTGCTGAGGCCGACAGAGTCAATTTTTCTGACTGTATTAAATATTCAATTGAAAATAGACATTCTATCTCACAACTAACAACGCATTGCGCATCTCCAGGGCCTCTTGTTTACTCGACGTACACAGAAAGAAATAAGATAAGAAACCAAAAACTCAGAATGCAATGCAAGGCAATACAACAATATGAAGAAAGATGAAACTAGCAAACTAACGATTAACGAATGAATAATAATACGTTCTACATGACATGAATGGGTACAACTACACGCTACACGACGCAGTGTCCACGGCAAGTAAACCAAAGGCCCCATACAGCTATGCAGGACAACATTTATCTTACCTTCGAGGCAGCTTACACGCACTGCAAGAGCACTGAGGCTGAAGAGCATCGGGAACGAAACGGAAACGCACATTGACTCATTGAAACAAAGAGAGAGAACAGAGGCTACTGAAGCTAAACCTAGGTGTACAGCACAGCGAACAGCGATTCTGTTTGTTACATGTTACTGTTGTGTGTGGGGCCTTTTCGTTTCACCTGAACACTGCTGTGGTCAATCATCGGTCATCGCCAACGAAACATCAACGTAATTATATCAACTGTATCAATGTTTTATTAAATACATTTACGCTAAGAGCTATTGTTTACAAATGACATTTGAGTGACGTCTAATAACTAGGGGACAGTTTGCCATTGAACTGAAACTGAACCACAGTTATTGCACGAATGCATCAAGCACACGCACACATCGTGTTATTATATTTCTGCACAGATATGAATTAATACATTTTCAAACATCATTAGACTAAGGAAGACTAAAACATTTCATAAAGTAACAATATAGTAGTTTATGTATTGTATGTATATGTATACGGCGTTTGACAGACAACAACAAAAGTTAAGTAAAAAAGATAAAATCAAATGAAATTAAGATTATTTGTGATCCATTTGTGGGCTCACACCTCCAACGATATTAGTAAGGTCAGTAAGTAATATCATTGAATATGTACCAGATACCCAACTATCTCCTAGATTTTTAGAGTAACATTACATATGGAATAGAACAGTTGAATAATAGTAAACGTCATATTATTACATCTAAGACGACTGTACATAAACATCTAATATTTAATCCAATACTGTAAGGTGAAAAGTGAGGCAATACGTGTTCAGTATATCACCAATATTATAATAAATGATAACTACATATGGAATGGATTGTTATTATTTTAACAGATATACAATCATATTGCACTTCGCATTAAGACTATCATGTATACGTATTAATACGAGAGACCTGGAATATTATATAGTTCGGTGCGTTGTGCATGTTAATGTCATGTACGAGATATACATTGTCGTTGAAACAAAATAGTGTATCTGCATCAATAAATAAAATAATAGTTACATTTAACTACGTCGTCTATGCATTAAAATCTACTTGAATTTGTAGCTCACGACCGCAAGGGTGTGCCGTGCCGTGCCGCGAGCATCCAATTCGATTCCTAACTAAACTCTAACTGGAAATGTTATGAGTAAATGCTGTGGACTGTGACTCTGGCTCGGGCCCACGGCTACCCGAGCGATC
Organism: Ophonus ardosiacus; assembly: GCA_943142095.1. Taxonomy (NCBI): domain Eukaryota; kingdom Metazoa; phylum Arthropoda; class Insecta; order Coleoptera; family Carabidae; genus Ophonus; species Ophonus ardosiacus. The sequence continues at coordinate 12,698,343 of OW964833.1, read as the reverse complement.
ACGGCGTACGAGTAAAAAATTGACATGATATATATTGTTGTGTTTCGATTTCGTTGGCCGGGAGAAATTACTTCATTACATTAATGAGCATGACTTACAGGAGGCGGATTAGGACCTGGGCCTGGAGGATAGATTCTAATTCCTCCCAGAGGCGGGCCAGATGTCGGCGACTGCATGCCACCTTCAGGGTATGACATCTCAGCCATTGGGATTTCTTCGTTCTAGTTAGTAAACACACAAATACCAATATGTTAGCACAGCACAATCAATCAAGCCAACAACAAGCAACAGCACATTTTACCAGGGTACCTCTATATACAGGGTATTGCTCGCTTTTCGTTTACCATTACCAGTCCACTGTTATTTGTCTTGTGCAGTAAATAGGCGAGTTTCTTTATTCACCGAAGAGTAGTGCGCATTAATCGTAAATTTATCACATCGTTTCTTTATTCACTGCTTAATTGCAGATGAAATTCATCATACCGTTTCTAATTACCGTGCACTATCCGTCGTAAATTCATCGCATGCATCGGCTTTGACTGCCAATAGATTTTACGATTTCTGATGAATCGAAAGTGGGGGGAGGGGGGCTCTAACGAAATGTTTTTAGGTTATATTTTTGACATTTATTTCACGCTTGCGGGTGTAAGATTATGCAAAGGAATACAAATGTATGATTCAAATAAAAAAAATAATAAAATAAAAAAAAAAAACAATCTCATTCACAACGAAAAAAAGATGGTTATAGATGTAGATGATTTTTTTTATTATCATTATGACTTCCATATCAGATTCTTCATTATTTGATGAAGAGTCTGATGATTGCAATAGAGCGACGGTTCTTTTAACTATAAAACTTTCCACATCTGTTATTTAAAGTTAGGAGATTCATCGCACTCATTCGCACTTTTCAGTAACCCGTTCTTTATTCGGGCCCAGCGGCTATCCATCAGATCTTCAGATCTATCAGCTATTCACCGTGATGTCATTTTCAATTGCTGATGGAATTCAGCACATGAATAGTTGTTGAATAAAGAAACTCGCCCAATTATTATGTATTTTCGTGGCTATTTGTTTTATTTTAAAGGAAAAAACATTTAGATATAGTTTTAATGTTTATGCAAATTGCAAGTAATTTACTTATGTATTTCGATAAGATCTAACTACGTTTACTGACACTATTGAAAATATAAAAATTAACAACATTAAGCACAAAGATTTAAATTTTTAAAAGGTAAGTTTAGAGTATATTCTAATGGCGGCCATCTTGGCCCAGAGCAATACCCTGTATAATAGAGGCACCCAACATTTTACTAAACTTACCCGCTGGTATACAGGAAGAGAAGCTGCGCCTGGGCCCGGGCCAGGTCCAGAGCCTGGTCCCGGTCCAGGCACGCCGGGGGCTACGCTTCGGCTGGGTGCGGCATTGCGCTTCATCGTACGATCCTCATACCGTGTCCCGCTTTGCGAAGCCATCGGCCTGTTTAGCGTACTATTGGCATTATTTGGTGAGTTAGGGCCGGCGTTTCTAGCTGCCACAGTCTTTGTTACAAAGTCTTGTTCCTTCCAACCATGCTTTTTGTACACATCCCTAAGTTCTTGGTGCTGCCACATTGTGAATAATACTTGCCCAGAAAATTTCAAAACACGTGGTGTATATTTTTGTCTTTGTCGTGTTATCGTCATCAGTCTTTCAACACCACCAGCCTCTAACAATGACCGTGAGAACTCTGCATTCTTCTTAATTACTTCGTTTAGCGTGGCCAGCACTGCTGCTATCGTATCATCGGATGTGCCTTGGTCGTGTTGTGGATTTCCTGATGGCAGTTTCTGTACAAGGTCACGCATTGCGTACTTCCCAATTAATTCTTTGTTCCTTTGATCTATGGCTAAGTTACGGAGCGCAGTGGCTACTGCGCATACTACCCTGTCTACTTCCATTCTCAGTAGTTCTACTAAAATAGGAAGGCCTTTTTCCTTTCGTACTGCAGCTCTTATTTCTATACTTGGCTGCCAGTAACAAGCTGCTAAATTTTGTAAAGCACCTGCAGCTGCCTCCAAAGTTTCTGGATTTGAACAGCTCTGTAGAAGTGCTAAATATGACTGGACAACTTCTGGCTGCCATAAGAGTTCGACTCCTTTTACAGGTTCCGTTCTCGGTGTACTACTATGACTAGTTCCAGATCCCGTTGAAGTTTCCTTTGCCTCAGTGCTCTGTGAATCTTTTTTCTTTTTACTTGCACCAAAACAACCTAAATTTTCTCCTGTAATTTAACAAACTCTATTTAATATTTATTCATTATAAGTCATATAGTGTTTTACCTTTGGAATTTGCAGTGACACGACTTTGCGTTGGTAAAGGATTTTTATCATAATTTGGATCTTCAACTTCTTGACATCGATATGATAGATTTCTAAGTATGCACACACAATTCTCGACAATTTTATTTCCGATGTTGGACTTGTCTATGGCACAACGAACAACATAGAGTAAAGCGTCAACTAAACCCTCACATTCACGCAATTTCTTTCTGGCATACTCTCCAGCTGAACTCACGTTTCGTAACACACCTGATGCATTTCGGAATACTGTAGACCAACAAGTTTCCCCGGAATTACCCTGCGGATCCCAACCGGAATGAGGTATTATTATATTAGTTACCACAATCGCTACACCGTCATCAATAATGGCTCGCTTAAGGTCTTCACAAGACGACATATTCCATATCACACCCGTTACTAGCTCTTTCACTTCGGATTCAGCGGATTTGCGTAATAAATTTATCAGGGCGGGAATTCCCCCTGCATTTTTAATGGCTCGTTTATTCTCATCATTTTGCCGGCCATACGATAAATTACGTAGTGCCCCACATGCATTCCTAAACACATCTGGACTCTCGTGTGACAATAATTTAACAAGTGGTGGGATACCTCCCAAAGCTCTAGTTTTCTGTTTGTTAGGGTCATCCATGTAACATAAATGCTGCAAATAGGCCGCGGCATTAGCTTTTATGACATTATTGGGGTTGTTCAAAAAGCCGATAACCTCCGTGAGGTTTGGATCTCGCCAGCGCATGCCTCTCTGTTCGTCATCTCCACCTGCACTTCCGGGCGAAGTAATACCGTGTGCCCGAGAATGACTTACTCCCAAATTGTGCCCATGTAATGACATTGACATTTTGCTCATGTGTTTCTGCAAATCTTCCTCTTCAAACATGGACCGCATGGGACCACCAACAGTGATAGGACCATTGAGTGTCTCCTCATAGGTTCGGGTATCGTATGCGGCACCCGGCACGTGACCAGCAGCTGATCCGTACGGTGATGGCGACACGTAACCATAAACTACAGCTGGATCGTCTTGGTAGGGATCCATGGTGATTGGTCCACCGGGCGAAGGAGTCACTCTATAGTGGTCTGGCATCTCGTCGTATCCAGACGAGAGATAACCAGCAGTGGCAGTCTGTTGAGCTAGCGGCAGGGGTGATGGTGCCCCACTGTGTTCACTCGGGCTCGGAGGCGTGGGCGGCCTTTCGCCTACGGTGTAGCTCATGTACCCACTGGGGCTGCCGCTATAAGGCCCGGGGTTAACATACGATCCGGGGTAGTGCTCATAGTCCTGGTAATGCGAGTGCTGGTGGTACTGCGGTTCGGACACGTGCGGTAAGTGGGAGTACATGTGGTGCGCGGCAGACTGGTCCATCGGGTTGTACTCCATGTACTGGGAATGTGCGTGTGCGTGCGGATACATCCCGAGTGGCATGGATACGTAGTCCACGGGTTGACCTTCGCCGCCTAAGTGCTGGACTTCGCGGACTACCTTCGTCACGGTGGTGACTTGCTGCGTAGTCTGCTGTTTGTGCGTACGCACATTGCCAACCAGCGGGTCGTCGCTGTGTACGGAAATGTGCGATGAGTTTGGCGAGTGTTCGGAATGTCCGTTGCTGTGTCCGTGGTAAGGGCCGCTTACACCATCGCCTACTGAGCTCGACGCTTCGCCGCCAATTGTCGATCTTAAAGGAAACAATACACTCGAATTAAACACTTGGTCCACACAATATTCAACTAAACAAATACATGCTTCAAATGAAATGAAATGAATGAATATGAATCAACTAAGTGAATGAATGCTTACTTGTAATGCTGCATCTCTGCTCCTTTATCTTGTAGCACTCTTCTATAAACACCAAAAAAGAAACGTAAAATTATTTTATGTTAAATGTGAGTTACATGAACATAAATTAATAAAAGTATTAAATGTATGTAAGAAAAGAAACACATGACAAGAAGGAAAAGCTGGAAAATAAATAATCTACAGAAGTGAAGTGAAGAAAAAACATTCATTTTGAATTGAATGGTTTGGCCAAGTGTTAATGATAATACTGTGTACCTCTGAGTTATTTCAGTGTGGGTGATGCTGTGCTCTTGCCTCTGTTCCACTCGACGATTCACCAGCCTGCTCGTGTAAACAAAGCATTTTCAACCATTCATTTATTTATGTAGAAGATAACAAGATGCTCTTTTAACAAAATTAAAATAACGTGCACATCTAACAGTAAATGTGAACTTTAATAAACTAAAAATAACATTTTTTGTTTAATATGATGAGTAATGAACGATAATAATATCAAAACGATTAGTCAACATAACATAAAACCACAGAGATGAAAAACATCACGTTCATCGGGAGTTTGATTATTATTCTAGCAATAGTTTATAAAATGAACACAAAACATGCAAAATAACAAACAACATAACACGAAAACCTTGAGAAGAATTATAGGAATATGATATAGCAAAGTAACCCAATACTTCGTAAGCACCACACCCTATCCTATTTGATCTCATAAGATGTAAACATACATGTTACTTACAGACAAGAATCCACCAGCTGATTATTAGACATGGTGTATGTTCAAAGTTTTCTGCAGGTATCCAAGCATGCAAACAGACATGGCACTGGTTAGGAGTAATGTTAAGCCATAGATGTTTAGTGTGCGTGTTTATTGAAAAGCTGCACATTTATTTGTTGTATTTGAAACATTTGTACCTACTTGATGTTCGAAAAGTAATCACAAGAGTAAGAGTTTAGAGGCAGTCACCACCCGGAAACTGATTCGGCCATCCATGCAGTCGCACTCTGAAACCAAACGGTAAACATTTATCTTCATTGCTCTTGAAAGATGTATTTGGAGCTTAACAATAGTAATCATGTAAACACAGATATCTCGGCCATACATTATTCGTTATCAGAAGCAGTGAACTAAGAATAATGTTTAAGTACAATTATCGAGATAAATGTTTTTAAAATTCTAGTTAAATCTAGAAGAAGAGTTGAAGAATATTTAATCATTTAAAACTGATTACAATAATCTGTGGTGGGGCGGGGCTAATCTGTTTACATACTCAAGTCCATTGTAGAATTTTCAGTAGCGAAATGTCATGTAGAATTGCAGGAGAAATGCAAATGGTTCAAAACTGGCGACCGTTGCCATAAAACTGCGGTGAAGCACCTCTCCACGCTGACTTGTGGTATCGCTCATCAAGTAAGGCACGGCACAGGTACAATGGAGACCTACGTCACCACTTACGACAGCCACAATTGTCACACTCGTTATTAACGAACATATCAGTTGTAAAACATGCAAACAATGATGCACAAATTGCTACTTTTGTTCATTTATCGGAACTTGGCATTATTGACAAATCAGATACTCCGAAAAGTACCAAATACGCGACAACGGCACACCAACGGGCAACTCACTCCCACTCACGGTGCATGCTGGGTAATACGAACCACTTCGTCGGCTTTCAGCTCCGACAGCTTGTTTAGCTTTATCTAAAAACAAATTTACTTTTCTTCCTCTTCTCAAAATTTTATTCCCAACTATTTTCTCCTATCAATAAATTGTGTTATACACTATTTTTAATCCACAAATATTTACCCAAGTGCTCGTAATTCGAATATAAATCTATATTTTAAATAAACCGCTCTTTGTACCGAAGGAAACTGGTGTAACAAATCGTAAGTTCTACCCCTGACAAGTAATAGTACTAGTGTACTAGTACCACCTTATTACAGAAACACGGTATTTGATACGTGTATGAAATTTACAGATGTTCGCTTTTAATGTCACTACGGTAATTTTTTATTTTTTTTATAAATGTATTTGTGTACATTTCATCTATGTATTACTTTATTTCAGTGCTGATCATTTCATGAAAAAACCGAGTTAACACTACACTTTCCATAACCAATGTAAAATTGTTTACATAGAAATAAAACATTCAGGATGTCATCGTCAGCAATATACATTTTAGACGTTAAGGGCAAGGTATGTAGTTTAACAATAAACCAAGTAAAATATGCAGTTTTGTGATTATGTTGTAGGTGTTGATATCCCGTAATTATAGGGGGGACATAGATTTGGGGGTAATAGAAAAATTCATGCCACTTTTAATGGAAAAAGAAGAGGAAGGATTACTTACACCTATCTTGCAAACATTGGATTGTACATTTGCGTACATAAAAACTAATAATTTATATATTGTGAGCACTACTAAGAAAAACGCTAATATTGCTTTAGTATTTGTATTTTTACATAAAATAGTACAGGTACAATATAACACAAATATACGAGCCCAAACTCATAATTCGGCCGGTTTACATTTTCAATCAAATCTGCACAAATGGTTAGAAATTTCTATAAAATTCTGTTACTTTAAATACAGATTTAAAACTGTGAGCCAAATGATTGATGATAATAGCTCGACTGGCATATTTTAAGGGTTATCTTCTGGTTCAGATTTAACTTCTTTTGGCACAATGAAAAACAACTGCGTAAAAATCCAGTGTGTACAGTAAAACCAACCTTGTAAGACATATGGGATAATACTCTGAAAATTTGTACGGCTTAAGGATAAAATGCCTAATAGACTTAAAGCTGGTATTGCTAATAAAGACTATGTAACCCAGTATTAAATGGTGGAATACTTAAATAACATATTCAGTTTTTATAAGTTTAAAATTTATACTTTTAACTATACTCTGTTTTTTAACCAGGCGGAGTAAATGTACAGAGTTCTAACTCTGTCAATGGTTTATGGATTATTTTAGAGAAAAATGCTTCAAATTAAAGTCGTCTACAATTCATTTTTCTATAACTGTTATTTGAAGTTTTTTCTCTAAAGTAATCCATAAACGATTGGCAGTGCTAAAATACTGCACATTTACTTCTCCTAGTTAGAAAACAGAGTATAGTCGAAAGAAACTTGTAGAAATGTATGACCATTTGCGTAGGTTTTGTAATTTGTTTGATGAAAATGGAAATGGCTGAAATATTATGGGTCTGGACTAGTAATAACAACAACATACTAATTGTTTTATGTTTTAGGTCATGGTTGAATATTTTAAGGAACTAGAAGAAGAAAGTATTCGGGACAATTTTGTTGTAATTTACGAGCTTTTAGACGAATTACTAGATTTCGGTTACCCGCAAACTACTGACAGCAAAATCCTTCAAGAATATATAACACAAGAAGGGCATAAACTTGAAATTCAGCCTCGGATACCTATGGCTGTTACCAACGCAGTTTCTTGGCGATCCGAAGGAATTAAGTATCGTAAGAACGAAGTATTTTTGGATGTGATTGAATCTGTAAATCTACTGGCCAACGCAAATGGTAACGTACTTCGGAGTGAGATCGTAGGTGCTATAAAAATGCGTGTGTACTTATCCGGAATGCCGGAGTTAAGATTAGGTTTAAACGATAAAGTATTATTTGAGAGTACTGGCAGAGGAAAATCAAAATCCGTCGAATTGGAAGATGTCAAGTTTCACCAATGCGTAAGACTGTCTAGATTTGAAAACGATAGAACTATTTCATTTATTCCTCCAGATGGTGAATTTGAATTGATGTCCTATCGGCTCAACACGCATGTAAGTCCCACAAATCTACAATATTAATTATTTCTATCAGGGATTTGAATGATTTTGTTCGAGCATATTCTGGTTTTGAATATTCGGGCGTTGAAGGCTTTCCCCATAAAGAATATTACCATTCGCCGTTTTCTGATTTTTTCCAGTTCTAAAATAAGATTGAAGAAGAAAAGCTTTGATTTCTAGATATCATTTTTGACATTTAATTAAATACTTTTAAATTAAGACGCGTTTCTGTGTTCATAGCTTACTCCGAGTTAAGTTTTTTTAGCACACTGCACGTTTTGATTCAGATGCTTGATTCTTATTAAAAAAAAATGTTCGCAGGTGAAACCACTAATCTGGATAGAGTCCGTAATCGAACGCCATGCCCACAGTCGCGTCGAATACATGATCAAAGCAAAATCCCAATTCAAACGTCGATCGACAGCAAACAACGTCGAGATCATCATTCCTGTTCCTGGTGATGCAGATTCGCCTAAATTTAAAACAACAATCGGAAGTGTTAAATACGCTCCCGAACAAAACGCGATCACCTGGTCCATCAAATCATTCCCAGGAGGAAAGGAGTATTTAATGCGGGCTCATTTTGGATTGCCGAGTGTTGAATGCGAGGACATTGAAGGAAAACCGCCTATTCAAGTGAAATTTGAGATTCCTTACTTCACTACTTCAGGGATTCAGGTAACAAGAATTGTATGAATTTACTCAAAATTTATGTTCATTTTTTATCAGATTTATTTTGGTTATTTTTGATATTGAATTTTTTTCGGTGTTTAGTGGTTAATTTTATAATATGAAGAAAAAAAATTATCAAGATTTAGAAATGATTCAAAATTTAGTAAACGTTTGTGTTTAAAAGCCGGATGATAAAAAGATTTACAAATTGTTTTGTTGTGTTTTGGGAAGAAAATAATTGAAATGGTTAGAAATTTTTTTGATTGGTGTGAATAATAGTAATTGAATGTGTTTTACTAGGTGAGATACCTAAAAATCATCGAGAAAAGCGGTTACCAAGCCTTGCCGTGGGTCCGATACATCACCCAAAATGGAGACTACCAGCTTCGCACCAACTAACGTGTCCAATTGTTAACATATACTTAAAATAATAAAGAGCAACTGTGTTTAACAAAATAATTATAATACAAGTTGTATTTTTAAAGTTACAAATAATTATATTATTAAAATTTATTATTATTTTTAGTGTTATCAGTCAATTACAAATCACAAACAGCAATTGAATGAAGTACACATTACACGTAAATTCAAGTGTATCTTTAACTAAAACGTAAACTTATTACTTAAGATGCAAAATTAACATGAAATTATAAATAGTTTTACTTTTTCGCAAGTTCATTTGATAGCCAATCTAGTCCTTCGCACAGACCATGGCCTTGGGTAGCGCACGTTGCTTGGATGTACCACTACAACACAAGAAAAGGTGTTATTGTTTGTTCGTATAATTAAAAACAGAATAGCTTACGTGTCTATTGCGTAGTTGGTTCAACTGAAGTTTATCTGTTAATTCGGCGGCCGTCATAGCATTAGGCAAATCTTGTTTATTAGCGAAAACTAATAATACTGCATCTCGGAGCTCATCTTCTTGTAACTGGAAACAAAAACCTTTGAAAGAAACTGTTTACAAGGTGATATCATCCTTTAAAATAACCAGTGCTAATATTTTAGTCCATTAGAGATTTGTTTTCTGATTTTAGTAAAATAAATATTGTTTACGATTATATAACAATTATTTCGATAAACGTGGTATTAAAAATTAAGATATAATTTTACAATATATTAGCGTAACCTAGGCAACAGTGGTATCAATAATTGCCTACTTTAATAATTGTTATACACCTTTATGCAATATTTACATCGTTGAAATCAGTAAAAAATCTCTTATCTAATGAACTATAAAATATACATATAGGTTACCATTTAAAAGAATATAATTTTGTTGTACAGTTGAACCACTGATTGAATTTTTGATTTATTACTGATTCTTGAAACATTTTTACATATAACATATTTCTCTTGTCATTAGCATGTCCAGAAAAGCAACTGGCCAATTTCTACAAATAACAGCTTGAAAATTCTTAAAAATGGCTAAAATTCCCGTGCGACTTTATTTTTAGCCATTTTTAGGATTTTCCATACTCTTTTTGATTAATTGTTTCTAGAATTAAGTAGTGAGACTGCCTGTACCTATTTTTGAGTTATTGACCAAATAATAAGCATGGTCCCCTTTTTTAAGAACGCAATTTTAGAGCCTCCCCTTACCATATTTTGTAACTCCTTTTCGGCTTCGGCAATACGTTCCCGATCATTAGAATCGACAACAAAAATCAATCCTTGCGTGTTTTGGAAATAATGACGCCACAAAGGTCGAATTTTATCCTGGCCACCAACATCCCACACAGTGAAACAAATGTTTTTATATTCTACAGTCTCTACATTGAAGCCAATGGTCGGAATAGTGGTTACGATTTCTCCTAGCTTAAGTTTATACAATATAGTAGTTTTACCAGCAGCATCCAGTCCCACTGAAAGTGAAAATTAATTTGTATACAACTGACTGTGTATTTTGCAATCATAACCTTACCCATCAAGATTCTCATTTGTTTTTTGCCGAAAAGCCGGGTTAGTACACTTGATATTGTCAAGCCCATCTTTGTTACTTTATTTAGGTATGTGCAACTAACGAATTTGCGCTATATTGCAAAATGTTTCGCAAAATAACTTGCTGCCACGTCAAACGTCAATTTATTGGCGATCGGTAAAGCCCCTCCTTCACAAAATTATTTGTAAACACTCAATTTGTGATTCAGTTTATGTTATACCATTCTCTAGTTAAATTACTTCAACCAAACAGTAATAATTGCATCAACTAAATTATTTTTAAAGAACTTATGACTATCAAAACTTCCATACACTTACTCACTACTAATAACAATATGCGACATCTAGTAGCCGTGACTTTTGATAGGGTTTCTACGTCAGAAAAAATTAAAAATATCAAATAATATTTATAACACGTTATAAATAATAATAATTTATTTGGTTAACAATACATTGTGAAAAATATTTATTTTTTGTTTTTAACAGCTAATTCTAAACCTCGGACAAACCGTTTGGGAATATTATATTTTTCTGTGAAAGACATACATATTAATATATTTTTTAATGCGTACAGTAAAAACAAACCTGTTAACAATTTTCCAACAAATGCAACTTGATTTCCTTGAATTAATAACTGATCACATTTTTTACCAGGCGGTCTACTTATGCTAGTACTAGCTGCAACACCATGTTGGCATTCTTTACCAAAATCGGCAGCGTTAATGCCGTACAATTGTAAATTATCAACTAAAGTTACCTAAAAAAAAATTAACGTTGTCGTATTCGTAATAAGAGGAAAGCCTTCAACGCCCGAATATTCAAAACCAGAATATGTAGGCACAGAAACATTCAAATCCCAAATATTCAAAACCAGAATCGCACATCGCCAGAAAGTGATTTACCCGAATCATTCAAAAACCGAATATGTGGGCGTGGCTAAGCGGAGCTCACCTTAGGATAGGTTTGGTTTAGTTGGGTGATTCTGCGAACTGGCTTTCGGACAATGCGCGATTGTTTTTGAATATTCGCGATTTGAATAATTGTGCGTATGCATATTCTGGTTTTGAATATTCGAACGTTGAGTATGCACCCTGTATATAAGGCGTTACTTTTTTATTTCCCGACCGAGATCCGATCGTTATAATAATAGGTTCTACTTTTCCTTTCCCTGAAACTTGAGTACTGGCAGTACTAATTTTAAAAGAAGTGCTCATAAGGCTAAATATCTTTTGCATTAATTCTTCCCACGTTACGTTTTCATTTGTTCGAATAACGTCCGCTAATTCTTTATTTGGAATCACAACTCCTCGATTCTCTAAACTATTTAGTTTTTTCTTCCTCACGTATTCTGTTACATGTTTTCGAACGTCTGCTGGTTTTAAAGAATCCCCTTTTCTGAAAATTGTATTTATACATTTGCTGAATATTGAATTGTAGAACGAAATAAAATTACCGTAAACCCATAGCGGAAAATAAAGGTAAAACTGCGGCAGTAACTGTAAAGTTTTCTTCCACGCTAAGCGAAGGAGATTTATTATCTAAATCTAAATGGGATTCTGCTACATCGTCGTGATCTTTAACAAATTCTAGCACTTTTGAATGTTCTGTATGAATGGAAACTATGGTTTCAACTCCTTTCGTTTGTTCGGAAACATGGATAATACCTTCCTAAAAAAAACATAGTATACTAGCGAATAAGAGTTGATGTTTAAATTATTTTATAAGTGTGGTTTTTTTTTCGTAACTTTGCCCTATGATTTGACCAAAGGAAAATGACCATGTATTCAGTTAAAGAAGATTAAAATTGTACCGAACGTTAAGATATGTGAATTTTTGCAAGTACCTACCCTTTCAAATACTGGACTAGGAAATCTCATATTTTTTTGCTCAAAATAAATGGATGACTACGGTACCTGCATAATAGAAGAATAACAAGACCAGGGTGCATTTAAAGTATTTTATCATTCAGTAGTCATCCATCTGTTTTCAGCAAACGTATTTCTGGGATTTCCTAGTCTAGTTTGAACCTGAATGTTTCGTACAATTCTAATCTTCTCTAACGGAATACATAAAGGCCAGTTTTCTTTCAAATTCAAATCATAGGGCAAAGTTATGAATAGAAACCACATCTATAAAAAAAATTAAATGTCAACTTTTATTCTCTAGTAGTATTTTACGAATAATATAGTAAAAAATATAAAAATAGATATTTTTCTTACAGTTTTCATTTCACTGAGAAATTTGTTTAATCTTTTATAACTAGTTTTCTTTATGTCTAAGTTTTTTCCTTTTGGACAAGCAGCAATAATATGTAGCCTATAAAAATTACTAGTTAGAATTGGCAAGGCAAGCTTTTTTCCTGAATATTTTATGGTTTTTAGGAAGCAGTACAATAACAATTTATCCATTTCTTCAGTACTACTTTCGGTAGTTTTTTCGGATTCTACATTTTCCACGCTTTCATCGTTCTCTTCTATGACAGTTGTTTCCAGTTGTTCCGAAATCTCTTCTATTTCTGCCTGTTCATTTTCTTCTGGTTCGAGTAACCATTTCGGTGGACCTAACTCAGGGACAGGCAAAGAATTTTGGTTTTCCATTTGGCATAAGTTATCATTCCAAGTGTGTAAGATTTTTACACATCTCCCTCTACCAGCAGACATATACATATCCATATTAGAATGCGCGGTCGTCCCAATTGCAAACGCAGCTTTATTGTTTGTAACATTGATTGCCACCATTGTGTTCTTTTCAAAACGGCCGTATTTTGAGGGGCCTTCAGCTCCATCTGGAAGAACTACTCCAGGTAGCATGAGATCGGCGCCTGAGACTAACTTAGGTATAACTGGGGGATGAGTAGTGAAGTACATTATCAAATCAGGGAAATTCCACATGAAATAAATAGTGGGGTATAATGATTCTTCGTATTCAAAAAGCATTGCTCGCTTTTTAACGAGGTAGACTGTAACAACTTCATTGGAATGCGTTACAATTTTGGAGGTAGCGATTGGGTCTTGCTTATTAAATATGGGATCGAGATCATTATCTTTCAATACTGGAAACTTTTGAGTTATTTTATTCTTTAAAGCTTTTCTAAAAAAAAATTCTATGGTTAGGTATAGCTAGGTCATAAAAATATATGTATTACCGTTCTGAATTTTTCATTTGAGAGTTGGACTTTACTCGAAAAGGTTTGAGGAACATGTTTACAAAATATATTGCTGTAAAATTGTTTTAAAAACTTTGTTATTGCTTCTTCCTGTCAAACATGTGTGTTTGTTGTCACTGCTGGGGACGGGACGTCTGTGGACGGGACGACGGACGACGGTTATTATTTTTTTTTGTTATTCTTTTAATATAAATTTACTAATTTCACACGTATTGATATGTGATGTGAATAAACTAAGAGGGACAAAGTGCACTATTTATGTTAATTTTTAGTTATTGTACTTTTGGTAAGATCTTATGAATTAAAAATTTATATATTTTACTGTGTACTGTTCCAGAATTTTATATAAACCACCATGAATTCGTTACACTTATTTACCAAAAGTAATTTTACAACATGTACTCGTTCTGTATTACGATATTCGACTGACGAAAAATATCAATATATTCAAAAAAGCAGAGTTCCAACTATGCATTTCCAGAAGTCATTACCTCGTTTGCCTATACCTACTCTGGAAAACACTTGCAATAGGTATTTGGCTGCTCAAAGACCTATTTTAAATGACACACAATTTCGGAACACCGAAAAATTTGTTAATAAGTTCAAAAATTCCTCAGGTAAAGTTTTGCACGATCTACTTGTTGAACAAGATAAAAATAACAAGCATACTAGTTATATTTCCGAACCATGGTTCGACATGTATTTAAAAGACAGGACATCGTTACCTATAAACTACAATCCTGTTTTGGTTTTCGAAAAATCTCCGAAACCTGAGTATGAAACTCAGTTGTTAAAATCTACAAATATGTTAATAAGTTCCTTACGATTTATGAAATCTTTAAGGAAAGGGATTTTGGAGCCTGAAGTATTTCACTTGAACCCAAAGAAAAGCAACACAGAATTCTTTCGGACGGTAACTGGTTCTTTGCCCTCTATAGTTTCTTGGTATGGGGCCTACATGTTCAACGCTTATCCGCTAGATATGAGTCAGTATCATAATTTATTTAATTCTACAAGAATCCCAGTGAAAAATAAAGACCGGCTCTATCAAGATAATTCGGCAAGACATGTCCTAGTTATGCGCAAGGGTAATTTTTATATTTTTGATTGTTTTAACGCTGAAGGAAATATTTTACCACCGAACGTGCTTCAATCTTGTCTAAGTCACATTTTAAATGATAATTCGCCAGCTGAAGAATATCCATTGGGAGTATTGACTACTGAAAACCGTAACACTTGGGCAGAAGTTCGTGAAGAACTCATCAGAGCTGGAAACGAAAAATTCTTGCACTTAGTTGATTCGGCGCTTTTTAATTTAGTTTTAGATGACGAAGAATTGCACGATGATAAGTATAAAATGGTGAGGAATTTTCTGCATGGTGATGGAAAGAATAGGTACGTTTTCGTTATATTTTTGGTGTTTATCATCAATTTTTGCTTTATATAGATGGTTTGATAAGTCTTTTTCGCTGATTTTTACAAAAGATGGTTTTGGAGGTGTTAATTTTGAACACTCTTGGGGTGACGGTGTTGCAGTATTAAGATATTTTGAAGATATATATCGTGATACAAACGAAAATCCTTTCGTCCATCCAGACAGTAAATATGATAGTAGTGGAATCAATGAAAGCGTAACAAAATTAAGTAAAATATATATATTTTTTGTCAAAGAAACATGTTGTAAGTTAAATATTTACAGATATCAATTACAATGATAAAATTAAGTTTGCTGTCGATGAGGCTACTAAAAGATATAAAGCAACTTGTGATTCTTTAGGTATAAATTATATAATTACTGATGGAATAGATAAAAAATTATGCAAGAAACATGCTGTAAGTCCAGACGCCATAATGCAGTTAGGTTTCCAGGTAAATTCATACACAAACGCAAATTGCTAGTAAAATAATATTAAAGGAAAACACTCGTCATGTTTCACAAGATTTCAGCATCTGAAACAACCTCTCTGTCATTTTTCAGATGCTGGCCAAACCTAGTTAGTAACCACATTTTAGATGCCAAGGCAAAAGGCGTCTGTGATTATCAACTGGGCTCGGGCAGCATCTGAAAAATGATCAAGAGGTTGGATTCAGATCTGAAATCTTGTGAAACATGGTTTGTGTTTTTCTAATTCTTTATTAGACATTATTCATAGAGAGTTCGTTATTGTACTTTTGTTATTATTATATTATTGTAAAATAGGCCGCTTTTCACAAACAAAATGGATCGTTTGTAGCCAGTTATGAATCATGTAGCACAGCTGCTTTTAAACATGGAAGAACAGAAACAATTCGTCCTTGTACTATGGTCACAAAAGTAAGTAAATATTGCCAATACATACAAAACATTAACATTGAAAATAGGCTTATAGTGAAGCTATCAACAGTTCATCTCGTCCGCCACAAGAAACGCTTTACAATATGATTCGCGAGTGCTCTAAACTTCACGGAAAACTAACTAAAGAAGCTGCAATGGGTCAGGGATTCGATAGACACTTATTTGCAATGAAATATCTTGCTCAACAACGCGGTCTAGAAGTACCTGATTTCTACACTGATCCTGCCTTTGATGCCATAAATAAAAATATTATTTCGACGAGTACATTATCTTCACCTGCTGTACAAGCTGGAGGCTTTGGTCCTGTTGTTGCTAACGGTTACGGAATTGGGTATGTAATTCGAGATGAATCTTTAGGAACGCTGGTTACCAGCTACCCAGCGAGAGATGGTGCTGATTACGTCCGTTGCCTAGCAGAGTCTTACGATGAAATTAGAAATATTTTATATGCTGCTAAATAAACATATATTCGTATGTTATTTATTAAGTTATTTTTATACACAAGGATAAATAAATAACAATTTTTAAAGAAAAATGTTTTATTGTGCATAAATCATTAAATATTAAATGAATATGAATAAATATACAACAAAGTTCCCACTATACATATCCTATGGAACAGCGAATCAGACATTAAATATTTATGTACACATTGAGATTCCTAATTAGATTTGAGAACTAACTTCTCTACGCGAAACAAACAAATTAATTTACATTTAGTGGATCTTTTCTCCCATGCTAACTTTGGAAGTCTGAAACAAAACAACCATTAATACAAATCCTTAATAAAAAGGAGTGTCTAAGGAACTGTCCAGAGCCGCAAAAAAAAAAAATTAGTGAACTGTCGGACAACGTGCAGCATAAATTATTGCACCAGGCGGAATTCAGCGGTCAATGGAAGTAATCGCTGAAAGCTTGACGTAGATGGCAGCAGGTAAGCAAGGGACCATTGCCCTTCACTGTCCTTCCTCATTGACAGATGACAGTTGTTTGTTTTATACAATACTTGGAAATTAGAACAATTAAAATGCGAAATGAAAAGAAGGGGTGCAAGTATTGCTCGTGGCAAATATTTTTCTTTTTTCACATATTTCAAATTTGTCACGAAACCATAATTTCCTTTTACCTTCATCCTATGGAAATTGATGCAATTTTTGTTTGTTGTCGCATACGCATTTTCAAGTTCAATAATCAAGAACAAATACTTAAATATTAATAAACTATAACTACAATATACAAAATTTAAGATAAGTAAAAGAAAAGAAAATAAGGACAAAATGACATTTTCAAATATAAAGCGAAATAACTATAACCTTGCCCGCACAACATTGACAAATGTTTTAGAATCTCTGCTGCTGAGATAGAAAGCAAGATATAATGCCATTGTTCTCCACCACTGGGTTCGCTTACGTCATAAGGCGGGATACCAAATATTTGCCATTTTTTTTTTCTTTCATAAGAAGCCGAATTTTAAAAAAAGAAAAATTACGGAATTTTTAAATTTAAAAATCTTCTCAATACCACCGCCGGTTACTCTCATTCAAGCGGCCACTTCTCGCACAGAACCTAAAAACCATTGTCTACCAATTATGAATTGTCAGTTAGGTATCGTTACAGTATTATAATAGTTCCTAACTAACAATTTCTAATTGGTAGACAGTGGTTTCTGTGCAAGTGTGATAGTTCACTAATGTTTTCTGCGGCTCTGTTTAGCCAGTCCAGTAGACACTCCCTAATAAAAATGTTAAAAATCATACCATGTAGATCCCAACAATTAATCCAAACAATCCAATGGCACTGCCAAAGATCTCAACAATTAAAATCTTAACGAATAGGGCAGAATTTGCAGCATCAGCCAAAGCAGCACCCGAACCCACAATTCCAACAGCAATACCGCAAAAGAGGTTCACAAAACCTACTGTTAAACCAGCTCCAAACATCAAATATCCGGCAAACCAGTTGGTACCTTTCAGCAAATGGTTGTCTAATACAGCTTTCATTGGAAAATCCTGGAAAATTAAAACCATCTCAACTGATTCACGCCCCTCTACCAGCAACATTCTACATTGTTTTTTTTTAACCCTCCCATGACCGTGCAGGGTAAGTCAATTTGCCCAGACGCAATCTTTTTTGTAATTATTTCTAAAATAATATGTTTACGGCATTGCCTTTTTATGTATGCCTTCAGTTAACATTAAGGAAAGCCTTCAACGCCCAAATATTCAAACCAGAATATGTATGCACAGAATCATTCAAGTCCCGAATATTCAAAAACAGAATCGCACATGGCCAGAAAGTGCTTCACCCGAATCATTGAAAAACCGAATGCGTGGGCTTGGCTATGAGCGTGGCAAAGCGAAGGTCATGTTAGGATAGGTTTGGTGATCCTGTTGATTGGTTATCGTGCAATGCGCGATTCTGTTGTGAATATTCGGGATTTGAATTATTTGATTTTTTCATTTTCTTCTTGGGGTACCCAAGTTATTTATCAATAAAAATCTGGTTTTGAAGGAAATCTACATCGTTATAATATTTTTGTTTAGATTGTAAAAAGATGCAAATTGTTATATTTTTAGCAATTTGCATTGTTTGAAAATATAAAACTTATAAAAAAATGTTTTCTTGCTGTCATTTTAACTTTAACTAAAATAGAAAACGAGTAAAGTTCCACAAATTTAGAAAAAAAAAAACCCTGGGGTAATTGAGTTACCCCGCACGGTCTGTGTATTCCTATAGGAAGATCACGGGCGAGTTTTAAAGGAAATATGATTATACTTGCATTTAGGAGACCGGAAAGCACAATGGCTGTGATGAGCCCGTAAATAGCAACGGCTTCGCAGAAAATAACCGAAATTAAGTTCTTGGTTTTGATTCTAGGTGCTTTTACACCTCCACCTACTATACTAACACCTGTTGTGTGAATTCCTCTATAATTTTACATAAATTTATAAAACACTGACTTCAGAGGACATATATTTGAAATAACACTTACACAGCTGCTCCAACAATCGAAAGAGATACTGACAATCCAATTCCAATCGTACCCCACATATATGGAGATGTTTCTTCCAAAAACCTACACGCATGTAATAATTTAATTTTTGTACAAATAAACATGAAGTTCTACTCACCATCCAACGCTAACTCTTTCGCCTTTACCAGTGAAAACATGATACAGAGCTACAAAAAGAAAAAAAAAATTAGTACCCAAACAACCATTCCACATTAAAATTTCTTACTCAAAATTGTTGAAACTGCTACGGTTAGTCCTACAAACGTAGCCCCTAAAATGGTTCTCATTTTCATTTGTAATGTACTAATAATTTGTACAAGAGGAATAAATCGACCAAATCCAAACTGGACAGTTTTCAGGTCTCAGCTGAGAACTGTCACGTGAAACGTGAATTTGAAGTTCAATAAAGGGGTACATTCAAACGTACATACATAAAAATTATTGTTGTAATAATTACAGTTAATAGTGTTTTGAAAATCAGTATGTGTTTATGTGCGTAATTATTAAATAAGTAAATTATTGAACGTATTTGCTTAGATTATGATTTGGTAGAAATATTGCGCATGCACCACCTATGGGCGGGATTAATCTATACTATTTTTAGATGTATTAGTTTAAAAGTTTATTGTATACGTACGACTATATAGCTTAAAATAAGAAGCATATAACTTACAATTTTTCACAATTAATGGAATAATACGTTTAAAAATCTCATAATTACATGCAAATACTATACATCACTAAATAATTATTGTTCTATTTTGCGGTATTTCCCATTGTTCCAGTTCTCGAAGTCTAAAAGATAAATAATATATTACACAATATAATTACAGGGACCGCCAACAGCTTTATATGAATTTCAAACTGGCATAACTCAATGTGTATTTGTTTTTTTTTTTTTTTTAAAAAAAAAGTAATAAAAAATATGTAGTAGGATATACAGTTTGTAATGCTCTACTGTTTTACATTTTAAAAATAATATCCAAAAGATGGTGGCCATTTCCAGAGATGCAGGCAACTAGGCGCTCCCTGAAGTTATGCGCTATATCAACTAATATCCTTTGAGGAATTTCGGTAATAACTGGGTGAATCTCGTTCTGGAGCTCTTAGATGGTCGCCATCTTTTGAATATTATTTTTAAAACATAAAACAGTAGAGCATTACAAACTGCATACCCTACTACATATTTGGTGTATTATTGTTATGATAGTTTGAAATTCATATAAAATAAAGCTGTTGACGGACCATATATATCACTAAACTTTTTTCGTACCATGTAAACTCCAACAATCAACCCGAAAAGACCAATAGCACTAGCAAAAATTTCAACAATTAAAATTTTAACAAATAGAGATGAATTTGCAGCATCTGCTAAGGCAGCCCCAGACCCAACAATTCCAACACAAAGTCCACAGAATAAGTTTACTAATCCAACAGCCAAACCGGCTCCGAACATCACATGACCAGCGAACCAATTCGCTTCTTTTACCCGGATATTATTTTCAATTACATCATTAGTATATGCCTGTAATCATTAAAGGTAGAATATAAATCTAACACGATATTTTCGTACTTACAGCTATAAATCCCGACAAAACTATAGCAGTAATCAAGCCGTAGATTGCTACAGCTTCACAAAAAATAATGGATATTAAGTTTTTGGTTTTTATTCGAGGTGCTTTTACACCTCCGCCAACAATACTAGCTCCAGTTGTGTAAATACCGCTAAAAATTAGTTTATGGAAAATTAATTTGTTTGAAAATTGTAAATTTTGACTTACGCAGCAGCTCCAACTACAGAGAGTGATACAGCCAGTGCTATACCAATTGAACCCCACATATAAGGGGTTGTGTTTTCCATAAACCTACAAGAATCAATATTATCTATTATCGATCTATGAAAATATTGGCAAAAATCTTCAAGTCGAAAAAATTGTGAAGTGAACCACTTGTTTGATCTACTTAAAAAGTTTCAAAAACTTACCATCCAAAGCTAACTTGTTCCCCTTTTCCTTGTAATGTGTAGTAAAGGGCTGAAATAACATTAAAATATTTACACAGATTCTACTAAATCACGTGCCTTTCATTTCAAGCAAAAGTGAATAAACTTACCCACATATAAAACAAATAACGACACAAGGCCCGTAAAAGTATATGTAAGTGCGTAACGCATTTTGAATTTTTATTTTCCCCTTTTTTCAAAAACTAAAACCAAAACACCATCATAAGTTGTAAGTAACACTGCGACTGACACCAAGTCACTCGAGTCACTCACATGACAAGGTACGTTATCGCAACAGCTCAAGCAGATAAGGTCACATAAATTACATCATTATGGTGTTTTTTTTTTTTATTAGTATTACCTTTCTTATGAAAATACATGAAGTTGTACCGAAGATCAAAGACAATATTTCAGTGTTTATTTGTAAAAATACCAGTTGTTTTAGATACAAAATATTAAAATAATAAATTGTGTTTCACTTTTATCAGTTACTCAGTCGGCAACTGACCTCAAGTTTCACCTGACCTCAATTATGTTATGTTTGTCCACCCATTAGCAGGCGTAAGTCGAATAATAAATGTGGATGTGTAAATTTTTTATTGAAAGGCACTTATTCTACAATATCACATACTGAAAAGTGCAAATTAAGTATACAAAATGTACATTATATTATAAATATTTATACTGTTTTAAGTAAATAAACTTTTATGTGATGTATATACTTATAATAAACCCAGCTCCCTGAGTATAAAATTATTTACTCGGAAGTAAAATTTTAATATAATTTTAAGTATCTACTGCCTTATGTATACCGGGTGTCTATTTTTTTTTTTTATTTGATGAAAAATAGATACCCGCTATAAATTATTAAAATATATTTCTATCACATTTTTTAAACATTTAAAAAGTTTGGAATTTCGTATAAATCTCTGAATTATAAAATTGACTGCACAGAAAATTATACCGGATGTCTACTTGAAATCTGTTATGTACGTAATACAATATTTTTTTTCATTTTGCTGTAGTTAGTTACCTATTAATTTTACACAAAAATGTTTCAAGTAAAGGTTGTAGTTAATAAAATTCTTCACGTAAATCACTAATCAGATTTTATTTTGAACGTTTTGTAAGCTGTAGAATCGAATTTGAAATTTTATGAATCTTGCTCATTTGTAGTGATAGATACCCTTGGAACTGACAAAATTACTGCATAATATTTGAACTGTCAGAATAATGTCATTCAATTATTTACACGTTCCATTTATAAATTAAAACACAAGAAATAGTAATATAATCATTAACAATTCTCGTTTTATAGCATAATTAAAATAAATTAATATCTAACATTTTGAACTAATTTTTCTGACAGTTCAAACATTATGCATTTATTTGTAATTTTGTGTCAATTCCACGGGGAAACATTACAAAAAAAAAGCAAAATTTGAAATTCGATTTTACAGCTTCCAACCTTTATTTGAAATATTTTTGTTTATTTAATAGGTAACTATAATAAAATAAAATAAAATGATATTTTATTACCTATATAAAGGATTTCAAGTAGACACCCGGTATTTAAAAACATAAATAGTTAAAAGATAAATAAAAACCATTCAGCAATATACTGAATTATTTAAATATTAAAATCAATAATACAATACATCTACAAATTTCTTATAATTATTTAATACAAAAATGTTTAAGTAATAAAAATATTGATTTGGCATAGTGATTGAAAAACTATTAATATTAAAATATTTTTTAATGCCAATCAATGCATTTTCACTGATTTTAATTTCAAAAGTCAGCTTAGTCCCTAACATTATCTAAATGTAATAAAATACATTAGGAACAACGTGATGTATAAACCCTGCATAAAATTTTTGTTGAATTGTTGTCATTTGCACATGTAATCTTCGGACTGTTCAACTTTAACTTGTCTGCCACAGGAATCTATTTGAAGAATAAGATAAATACTATATTATTCATGTAAATAAATAACTTACTACTGTTATTTCCCATTCGAAGAATATAGGGAATGACGCTATCTATTTGCACTTGCCCAATAAGCCCCGCGAAGAATAATTCTTCGAGAACTTGAGGTTCTAGAGCTCGAAGTGGCGGAAGACGAAGTAACAGGCTACAATAAAGACAATCAAACACACTGTAATTTAATAATTAATGAAAGCAGGAGTCTAAGGTTACATTCTAACTAAAATTAATAAAATTATCCATTAATTAAAAAAAAAAAAACTAAATACGTATTTCTAAAACTAATTTACAATATTTTTATAAATCAAAATTTAACTGTAACTTACAAATCAAGTAATACCATTAAATCTTTATTAGGTAACCCTAAAGATAAAATAGATAATAACAAAAAATCCGGTATTTATAAAATTAGATGAGGAGCAGAAATTAAAAACGCAGTTTTGACCAAAACCATGAAAAAAAGTTACAGGTGGCATTGAAAGCTTTAAATCTATGTTGTTCAATTGAAATATTGTTTTTATTATCAACAATAAATTCTTGCATTGCACAGACTCCACAAAGCTGAGTGGAATCTCAAAATGCAGTATGTATTTAGAACGAAATATGAATTTCAAAACGTAACTTTTCTTTTATGTGAAAATATTAAATTATTAAAACATAAAGATAGATAATTGGTGCGTAGTTTGAAACTGGTTTCAAACTGCGTAGAAATTTTTGGGTTCTGCGAAAAGAATTAAAAGTTATTGTTATTACCACCATGTGAAGTGAACAGAAAGGTTTTTCTCTTATTAAGACTGTTATTGGCATTGTCAAATAATGAAATTATAATCATACTTTGTTTAAAATTTACTTCCTGCGTTTATTTATGGTTCTCATAAATTTACACTCGAGAAGCTACATGACAATATAGCAAATATTTAATGATTTGTAAGAATTTATAATAAATGTTAATAGTCCTTTTCTCTCGCTTTGGCTAGTACAAGTGCATGTAGGAACAACATTTCTCGCTAATAGCCAGAAGTTCCAGTGAGCATGCCACAAATCAAATTTTTTTTAGAATCCCGGACTATTCTGACGGTTGGAAACTGATCAGGTATTGAAATATTTTGCTGAACGAACAAATGATTTTTAATCGTATATTTATTTTTAAACTGATGTGCATGCTCAGAATGGTTTGTGACGGTTTCTGACTGTTGTACGAACAAACCTATTTAGATGTATATGAGAGTTTAATAATAAACAAATTTAAAAATAATTTGGTGAACGGAGATCTTGGTCTCATACTAAAGTTCAAACTTTTCAATTTAATATAAACATAAAATTTCTTAGGCTTTCTATATCATTAAAACTTTAAACATTTAATTTAAGAATTTCAGTACTATATAAAGATTTGAATTTTTAATGACAAATTTCAGTAGACGATCTTGTTGAGTAATCTTTGTTTATAATTAGGCAATTATTCACCAATGACTCCCGTCCCTATATAATCCTAGTTCTCTCCCTTATTTTTCAGAGTTGTTAGGACCTCTGGCATGGCTGACATGTTGAGTAATGTTGGCTACTCTTTAACTTTTCCTAATTTCGTATTATTGGTGATGAGAATTTAGTTCTTGAAATACGTATTTAGTTTTATTAAAATTAATTCTAAGGTTAAGGGGTAATTTTATTAGTTTTAGTTATACTGTAATTTAACTTAAATTATATTCATACCGTGGAAATCTGTCGATATCTTCTGGAAAACTATTATGCACATACGTCCGCAAACCTTGGAATGACTTTTCCTGAAACTTTTCAACTTGTTTCCGAACAACTAAAGCAGATTGATCCCCAGAAAATAGAGTAATAGCTTTTAAATATGCGTATTCTTGTTCGTCTACATGTAACCGATTCATTACTCCAACATAATCTTGAAGTTTGTGAATGTGTTCTGTAACTTGTTTCACTTTTACAGCAGACATTTTTCGTTGAACAATTGAAGTTTGTAACTGGGTAACTAAAGAAAATAAAATCGTGGATAGAGATAATGTTTGTGAGCACTGGGCTAGACCTAAAGCAAAAAGTTCCGCCCAGCAGCCTCGAAGAAGAGCAATTTGTGTATCGGAGCTAAAATATGAGAAAATTAGATGCGTTCTTATGATTTTAACCCTCCCGACCGTGCGGGGTAACTCAGTTACCCCAGGCATTGCTGGTTTATGTATGCCTTCAGTAAATAACGTAACCGAAAACGGCATATTTTTTTAACTTTGATTTTACGGCCAAAACTGTGCAGTGCAAAGTTATACAGATTTATATACAAAACTGTTTTTATATTTCTTATTTAGTTTTTGGTTTCTTCACAATTTTAAAAAGAAATTTCAAAAGTTCCGTTAATAGTAGCAATAGCTATGACATTGTAGAAAATAATATTAATATTCTGCCAATTTTCTCTTTGTGTAAACTAAATTAAATAATTAATGTTTATTCAAATAAGGAACGTGTCTTTATTATAAAGAAATATTATGATGGAAATAGTTATCGAAAAATACGGGATTTATTTTCCAAAAGTCTGATTGACGTTTATAAATAATTTCTGAAAACCAGAAAAAAAAGAAAACAATTGTCATGGCTATTGCTATGAAGTAACAGAAATTTTGAAATTTCTATTTAAAATTGTGGAGAAACTAGAAACATAATTAAGAATGAAAAAACAGTTTTATATACACAGTGTGCAGCGAAATACTGAACATATTATACGAGTATATCATAGAATTAAAAAAAAAAGAATGCGGAAATTGGCTCTCCTGTACATTTTAGAGCACAGGTACGAGAATGAAAAGTTGTTTAAAATTAATTTTTACTTTTAAAAAGTCATCATTTAATACAATAGAATATCTGTAGCATTAAATATTTAGAAAATAAAATATGACATTTTCGTCAAAAATCTGAGAGCCGTGAAAAAAAAAAAATAAAACAAAATCTCATTCTGACCGTTCAGTGTTATTGATGTTAATTACCGTAATCATTATATCTACATTGTTATAATTCAGTATTAAATATTCAAATATTATGATCTTAGTTCATAATTTGTATTACTTTTATTTTATTTCCATGGCTATCTGATTATTGATGAAAATATCACATTGTATTTTATAAATATCTAGTGCTACAGATATTTTATCGCATTAAATGAAGACTTTTTGAAACATGTAGATTTTTTACATATTCTTCTTGGAAGAACCAAATTATTTATTAATCATAGTTTGATTTTGAATGGAAATCTACACCGCCTGCAATTACAAAACGCTTAGATGATAATATTTTTATTTAGACCGTTGAAATTTGTTTGTTATTAATGTTTTTTGTTTTCTTTTGTTCAGTAGTGATATTAATTTTGATTACTTGTATTGCTTGTAAATAAAAAACTTATAAAAAATGTTTTCTTGTATTCATTTTAACTGTAAGTTAAATAAAAAGAGTAACGTACTAAAAATTTAGAAAAAAAAGAAACCTGGGCTAACTGAGTCGATGACGTGTATTCCTACAGCACGGCCACGGGAGGCTTAAGAAAAACATACTTAAGAAGTTGGAAGGCAGGGATACTCCTCGCCCAATGCACAGAAAGAAACAGCAATCTCGAACCGCTTTCGCAAATATAATGCATATTGAGGTATGGAGGTACCGGTTCTGGAGTTTGCAAATTGAAAATCATGTTTTGCTCCAACAAAAGTGGGCCGTCCAACTCGAAACACTTGTCACTATCAATGCTGTTTCCTTGGTCTGGTCCGTTTAGGCACTGCACTCTGGCCATCGTATCTAAAGCTTTAGAAATAACACTCTTTTCACGAGCTAAGGACAACATATCTGTTAACTCTCCCGCACCAGTTACGTTACTATCCAAGGACATGTCGTCTTCTAAGCTGACTTGACTTGGTGACATACGGTAGGAGATATCCATGGTACCTGCAAAACAAATTATAGTACAGAGTGTCCAAAAAGGATATCGAGTATTTGATAGTTGAATTTATTTTAATAAAGTCACTAAATTGAAAAATTATGTAACACAGATAATGTTGTTCAAATGTTGACTGTTACGGCATTCCTCTAATCTCGAACGAAGATTGGCAATTACGCGTTGACGGGCTCTTTCTCCTTCATGGAAATAAGGGCCTATGATGCCTCTATCGGATATTGCAGTTGAAACCTTTGGACTATGGAGAGGTGGTTGGTTCTTTCTTTTAGGATTCTCCTGGGACCAGTATCCGGTAGAGGCATCACATTGCCAACGACTAATTTCCAATCCTTATTTTGCAGATTATAGGAATACTGCAGCATAACAATCAACATCTGGACAACATTATCTTTGATAAATAATTTTCCCATAAAAAATATAAATATTTGAAAATGAATGCTTACGCTTGCTTAATGCTGATAGGCCTAAATCGCACGACTGTAGAGAAGACTGCATGATTGGGGAATCCGTATTCAGATCCTTTCGGATGAAAATCTTATTAACTGAACTGGAAGAATAACTTGAGCTTGTTTCTTTTTTATCTAAAATTGGCTTACGTTCATGTTGGACAGCTGAAATAGCTGATGTTAGCTTCTAACTACAAACACATTCAGGTAATACTCACAGTCGCTTCTCATCCCACATGCGAGGCATTTTTGCAGCCTACAGTATTGACATCTATTTCGATGGTGCTTTGTAACTTCACAGTTCTTGGTTCCTCTACATTGGTAGCCTAATTGTTTGCGGATTGATCTTTTGAAGAACCCTTTGCAGCCCTCACAGCTGATGGCACCGTAGTGCCTTCCAGAAGCTCTGTCTCCACAAACCACGCATAATTCTACTGTTAGGCACAAGGAATTGGAATTGTTCCTATTTTTGTCATTTAGCATATCAGCTTTTATCGTTTGGTCCATGACGCTAGTATTTTTGATTGTAACATGCGATGAATTCAAATTTTTAACTCTGGTCTGTAAATATATTTTCAATTCCAATCTTACAGCATTGTTGTATATACTGAATGCACTTTGGAGAAGTGATAATAATTTGCTAATTGCTGGACATTTTCAAGTCCAATTTATGTAAATAAAATAATACTATGATGGGAGTTCATGACCTTACACCTGCCACTCGTGTATATTCGTTCTAAAAACATGTATTCTACAAATCAGGTTGAATGAGCGAACGTAAAAGCATGACGTTAGTGGAGGGAAATATAAAGTTTGGAAATAGGTTTTTCGGTAGGGTAGCATATCAATATTTTTATTAAACAACAATTAAATTTGTATTATATTATGCACATTAAACAGTTTACATGAATACTTAAATATAATTCTGTGTATTTATTATGAACAATAAAACAATGATATTTAGTTAAGTTCATCCGAAAATTTCAATAAATTCTCTGTACAATATGCATATTATATCAAATAGCTATTATTAATAGGGTTTACTGAATTTCAGTATTATTTATAAATATTCTTTTTAAAAACATTACGCTATCGCGTGTTAATATTTTAAACTACTACCTACGACTTCAAGTGAAACAGTGAAAGTACAAAGAATACACCACAGAGGGCACAGCACAGAGCAAGAAGGAGTACACACACAAGCAAAAGTGAGAAGTGCGGTGCGGTGACACAGGTGTGGTGAGAAGGGGATATGCAAAAGCTTGTTGTAAATGACTTGTTTTTTCAACGTGATATGAGATTTTGATGTGTATATTTGACTAATTAAGTATATAGACAGATACTTCATAAACGAAGGTATGTATATTTGATTTTATATTAATTTTTGCTGCAAATGGTAGTACAAATACCGAAGTAATGTGATTTGTGATGGTGGAAATTTTGGAGGTTACAAATAGTGTATAATTTGATTTCGGGGGAGAATATAACGTCAATTTTTAATAGTTTAACATTAAAACTAATGTATTATAATACAAGATAGTATAAACAGTACATATATATTTTATTTTGGGCTAAAACACTTGTTTTACTACCGGCAAAACAAAGTTTGTCGAGTTGTTTCAATATTGACTTCAGGCCACATCATTACATTTGGTGACTTATTGTTTTGATTAACAGCACTGAGTAATTGCATTGCATTTCAGAAAATGGGTGATAAAGTAACGCAAAAGATTGTTCTAAGTATTTTAAAGTTTATGCGGGCTGAATTAGAGGCTGGAACATTAAGTGAGGATTCCAGCGAAAGTCTAGAGGTTGCTGTGCAGTGCTTGGAATCGGCGTATAATGTAGACAGATCAGCTGCTCAAGCTCGAAATGTTCCAGACTTAATCGAATTGTTCTCGACTACATCCGATATTTGGGCTGACGTATGTAACATGATTTATTTAGTAGTTTTCGTGTGTCATTGATATATATTTATTATTAGGAACCCGTAACTGATCAAGTTTCTGATGAAAATAAAGGAAAAGCTGAGAAGCTTAAAAACGTGGGCAATAACTTAATGAAGGAGGAAAAATTCATCGAAGCCATTGATAATTACACTAGGTAAACAGTTTATGATGCAATTTTAAGTAATGTATGATTAATTTGTATGATTTTATAGTGCAATTACTTTAAACCCAAATAATGCAGTTTACTACTGCAATCGAGCTGCAGCTCATAGCAAATTAAATAATCATATGCATGCAATCCAAGATTGCAAAAATGCTATCAAATTAGACCCTTCATATAGCAAAGCTTACGGCAGATTAGGGTAAGTTAAACATTTATTTCACTAATAAAGTATTCTAATTGTTTGTTGTATTATAGAATTGCATATTCGTCGCTAAATCAGCACGAAGATGCGAAGAGAAGTTACTTAAAAGCTCTGCAATTGGAACCAGAAAATGAGAGTTATAAGAATAATTTGCAGTTGACGAATGAAGCTATTGCTAAGGGTGAGAATGAATAAATTAGTTTTAAAATAAAACATTTTTTAGTTAAAGTTATGTTTATATTTATACAAACCAACGTTTCGGTAGCATGTACTGCTACTTCTTTAGGCTATAAAAATAAGTAACTAGTAACAAAACAAAAGCAAACAGTTTATAACATTTTTAAGCTATAAATAAAGAAGAACAGATTTGTGAAAAATTCATGAATCTCACCGAGATTTGAACCCAGAGCCTTCCGATATCTTTTCGGACACTTTACCAACTGAGCTATGAGACTCCCGTGAAATTCTTGAATTTTTCACACATCGCATGGTAAAGTGTCCGACTAGATATTGGAAGGCCCTGGGTTCAAATCCCAGTGTTCATGAATTTTTCACAAATCTGTTCTTCGTTATTTATACAATTTAATTTGAACATTTAACATTTGTTCATTGTAACTAAATTACAGAAATTGGCTGTTGAAATACATCTAAACAGTTTTTTTACATAGAAAGCTATTTTCGGCTAAGCTCTTCTAAACTGTAACAATGATTAAGATTATTGTTTCACACATATGGGTTTATATTATGGACACTGACATTCTTTAATTTTATTTACAAATATTATTTACACCAACTTATTATTATTAATTGGACTAAATATAACTAAATCATAAAGATGCCGATGCATCCTTAGGCCAAAATACTAGAACGCGAGCCAAAAATTAAACTCTACATGACTTTTCGCTATGAGGGACCAACACCGACTTTACATGTGTACTCCATAAAAGTACAAACGAGACGACTAAAAAACTAAAAACGTTATCATCTTCGTGAAATCCCCGGATTCTAGGGGGTACAGGGTGCATATAACCCATAATCAACTGTCAACCCTGTACGTAGGCTTGCAATAACTTATAGGCTTAATTGTCAGCACTATAATAGTTCAGGCTGTTGATATCTAGACTAAACAGACAGTTAGTAGGAAAAAAGTTAATTATGTCTAAACAGAATTTTGACTTACAAAGATAACAGAGTTGAGCATAATGGGGGATTCCACGACTTTTGATTTTTTATATGTGATAGTATTTTTAAATTCAGAAATTCCCTAATTTTTCTTTTTTTTAAATTAGGCTTATTGAAGAAAAAAAATTGGCAAATATTTGGTATCTAGCGTTTTCCGCCTTATGACGTAAGTGAACCCACTGGTGGAGAGCAATGGCGTTATATCGTGCTTTCTCTCTCAGCAGCTGTTTTCTTGGCTATTGTACCAGAGGTTCTAAACCATTTGTCGTTGTGCGGCTAAGGTTATGTCGCTTTATATTTGAAAATTTCATTTTGTTGTTTTCTTTTACTTATCTTAAATTTATTATATTGTAGTTATAGTTTATTAGTATTTGTAAAAATAACAGCGTATGGCCTCATAACCATTATAACGAAATACTCCAGTGGAACAGTCTAGCAGTCACTGGTTTGATGATGGGAACGCTTACTTACAGTGTCGGCCAATAAAAGAGAGCTGGGTTCGGTAGCGTCATTAAGCCCGAAAAAATCCGTGCGTTTTGAAAGTGTGTAACATATTTTAGCATTTACAAAAAAGTGATAAAACATATGGAAAAGAAATTTGCGTCAATAACAGTTATATGGGAAGAAATAATTATGTATAGAATTTATATATAAATTCGATATGAGTGGATCCCGTATTTCGAAGATTTTATAATAAAGTTATTAGTTTGTTATTGCTTTGCACTCGCCTTGTCATTAAAACAAAAAGATAAATAAATGTGTGATGTTTTATCTATTAAATAATGCAGATTTATCCATTTTCATAAAATATAATAAAGTAAAATTCTCAAAAAGAACAGAATACAGTTCAAATACTTATTTTTATTGATGTAAAGTTACAGTTTTTTGCGTTGTTATGTAGTGTCTCATGTTGTTTGTTGTATTTGTATTTAAGAGCTAAGTAGTGGAGCCACTGCCATTCCAAATATCCCCGGATTGGATATAAATGCTTTGATAAGCAACCCCGCACTGATGAACATGGCATCTCAAATGTTATCAAACCCTAATATGCAAAACATGTAAGTATAATTCGGCTTAGTGTAAAATTGCGCATGCGATTATTTGTTTATGATTTTATGAGTTCTGTCGCCATTTTGTCATTTCAGTATGTCCGGTTTGATGACGATGGGCCAGGGAGATTCAAATGTTGACGCACTTCTGCAGGCGTAAGAAATATCAAATGAAGCCATAATATTAATACTTTATGTTTTGTACTGTTTTCAGAGGCCAGCAACTAGCTCAGCAAATGCAGAACGTAAACCCTGAGTTTGTAGATAGCCTTCGTAGGCAGATGACTTCCGATCCTAATAATGACCCTTCCGAACCTGACCCTGAAACAGACGATAAGAAGAGTCAGTAATTTTTTATATTTTACATATCATTTGTGTTCTATGTTCTGTTTTGTTTCGATTATTGACCATTTCTCGATTGGCTTCCACCAAACATTATAATATTTAATTTAATTTTCTGCATTCCTTTTTTGTTTGATATTGTGATGTTCAAAATGTGTCACTTGGAAATAAAAGAAAAAACTGTGTAACAACAGCTTTTAAAGCATTTTGTAGATGTTTGGATATAGATATAATAAACATGTTCTAAAACTCTTGCTATGTGTTGTAGTTTTGGGTTAGTTGTGTTATGGGTTTCACTTTTCTTTGAATAATGCATATAAATGACAAATTTTATTAATTGTTCGTCTATTAATAGTTTATATAGCAATCACTTGCTAGTATAAATCTTTTCTCATTGCTTACTAATGAAAAGTGAAAACTGTTATTTGCGCCATTTATAACTGGGTATTTATATTTATATGTGTAATTCGATGGTGTAAATTTCCGAACGTGGCATTTTATTAAGTTCAGTAAGTATCCGGCAGATGGTAAGACCTTCACAATTTGATAGCTGCATGTTTTACAGGCCTAAAAAAATTAAATATATAAATACAATTATGGCAACACGAAAACCGGGCCATAGGCGTTTAACATTGGAAAACAGTTTTCTCTTGCGTAAAAGTGGCCTATTAATTCTAGACAATAATGCTTCAAATAAATGTTGTAGAAAATTAAATTCTGCATATAATTCAATAATCACATTTTATTTTGCGTTTTTCATAATTGAGCAAATTGAATTTAAAATTTTCTAAAACTGATTTTATAGTGTTAGCCATGGTACTGAAATACTCTTGCGCAAAAGTGGCCTATTAATTCTAGACAATAATGCTTCAAATAAATGTTGTAGAAAATTAAATTCTGCATCTAATTCAATAATCACATTTTATTTTGCGTTTTTCATAATTGAGCAAATTGAATTTAAAATTTTCTAAAACTGACTTTATAGTGTTAGCCATGGTACTGAATTAAAATCATAAACAAATCGTCAGCTGAATATTTGTTTGTTCCAAGCCCAAAAATATTACATTTGAGAAAATGAGGTTCAAAAGTTCTTATTTCATTATTTTTAAGCTTAAAATGAATTATGAAAAAAAAAAAAATGGACATGGAACAAACCAATATTCAGCTGTTGCTATTTGTTATTTTTCTTCGTGTGAATAATTCTCCATTTTCAATAATGATGACTCAAGCAGAGCGTTTCTGCCAGCAAAAATGTCACAATGTGACGTTTCTGACAGGTTTAATGTCAATGGCCCGTATTACGAGCGCACTTTTATAATAAAATCGCTTTTATGGAGCACACATAATAATATAATGTAAAAGCGCTTTTATTATAAAAGTACGCTCGTAATACGGACCATTATATTTGTTTGTGATTTTGTTTCAATACCATGGCTAACACTATAAAGAAGTCACTTATAAAATTTTAAATTCAATTTTGTCAATTAAGAAACGTGTAAAATAAAATGTGATTATTGAGTTAGGTGCAGAATTTAATTCTCTACAACATTTATTTGAAGCATTATTGTTTAAAATTAATGTGCCACTTTTGCGCAAGGAGAAACTGTTTTCCCATGTTAAACACCTAGGTTCGGTTTTCGTGTTACACCCGGTGTATTCGATTTAAATTAAATGCATTAAGTCCACTGTGTCTTTTCTGAACATAAACGGACTGTAATTACTTTACTAAAATATTATTAATGACCAATTTTTTAATTAAATAAAATTAACTGATATACGTATTCCAGTAGAATGTTTTGCTGAACTCCCAGTATCCACCAGGTTTATTTAATTAAGTTTATTAGTAATAAAATATGTTTATTGTCTTTTTAAAGGGGAGTAAAACACCAAGTGTTATAAGATATTTTTGTTTGTAGAATTCGTTCTCAAATTAGCACAACGAATGTATATATGTATGTATATTTAAATCGCGATGGTTGCCAGTGATAGGCTCTTGCACACAATTATATTTATCCTGATTTTTATAAAATATTTGCACATTTGTTTAGCCGTTTTGATCTATTTTACGGCTATAAATAAAACATTGATTCTTAACAGATTTTGTAACAAGATAGTTTCAATACATAACTGTCTAAAATTTTCATAATTACTAGATATAAAAACGTTTGTTTATGCTTCAAACTATTTATGTGAAGCTATATTACCAAATGTGTGGGTGTTGGTCGGAATTGACTTTATTTTTTTGTCGGGTGTTTTCACTTCAAGGAATTTTAAGAAATAAAATATTGGCGTTCTTTTGAAACAGTTTAAACAATAAATAAATAATGTCGTTGGCTTTTGCACTGTTCTACTTACAAGAAATTGAAACTGTTACGAATTAGATAAATATACAAAATTGTTTAATGGTTTGAGACAGAATTCGTAGTGTTTATTGGAAGCAACAATTTTAATCTGACACGCATTTGAATTATTTTTCTTGGAAATGTAATATCTGTAGATTGAATTCCAAGAGTCCCAGCTATTTTAAATCTTGCACTTGGCATCCTTGCTACATTTAGTTTACTTTGTACGTATCTATCTGTAAAATAAGTCAAAATATTTTTTTTGATATAGATAAATATAATTTATTTTTAAGAGACATTAATTAAAATGTATTTTTATTGGAGCGAAAATGAATTAGAAATAGAATTGATATTAAAATTGGACTAGGTAATAAGAAGGTGTATGTTGACTGTTGATTGTAGAGAGTTACAGGTGGTGTTGTCTTAAACTTAATTAGTATCTAGCGAGTGTTGGTTTTAGTTTTAGAGCGCTATTAATTGCTCGTCCGCAATGTTTTGTTGGTACAACAGGTCGAGGTAAGAGGTAAGCGGCCAATGCAAAATAGCGTCTAGACGATGTAATAACTTGTCTCACCTAGCATATACGATTCTCCACATTTTCTACCTATTAGGAATTATTGCATGAGATATTGTTATAGTTTTTTTTTTAATTAAAAAAACAAGTAACTACCTAACTGGCAATTCCTAATAGGTAGACAACGTGGCATTTCGCCGAAATTATGATAGAATATTCGGGGTATCCAGTGATTTTCATTATTTTAAAATTTTACAATTAACAGGTTATGAAAATGAAATCGAAATAAATGTTGCACAAATCCACCTCAACAATCGCATATGTACAGTGAGACAAGTTATTACATCGGCTAGACGCTAGTGTAATGCAATTGCATTGCGCGGGACTCGAACCGACGGCGCTGAATGTCGACTGGTGCTGCCACGCACAGCTGCGGCGCTCGGTGACGTCGCCCCATCGCGATACTCGACGCCATGCGCGCAAGCGTCCATAGCTCTTCGTTCAACTTTACTTATATGGCGCGGCATAGCACTCGCCTCTGTATGTATAGGATTACATTGCTTACTTTTTCGCTGGTCTATGCTAAAAATACTTGGGCCAACACAGTTATTTCTGGAAGATTAGTGGATATTTTCTTTTTAATGAGATTTCAATTTCACTTATTATTTAAACTTTATATCATATCAATGATTGAAAATATGCGTCTGCCAACTATTGCGCTGCTATTACGTTACATATCATATTTTGTAAACGACTAATATCTTTAACATTGTAGAGATGTGTACAGTATTATTTTATATTAACACTAATTTTACAGCTAAATCAATTTTCATTTTATGGGTTTGTTAGTTTAAGTTGAAATGTTTACGAGGAGTGGGTTGCTTTTATATACATTTCTGTTTACAAGATGAGAATGGTAAAATTATTTGCATTCCGTAAAAGTCTGATAAACAGAAAGCAATGCAAATAAAAACAAAAAAGAAACAAATTTGTATACACTGTTCTTTGGCTACAACTCTTTTTACCTAAAATTAGAAACTGAATAATAGATACTTTTGAATGAAGTTATTTTTCAGATAGTAATTGTAGAAAATGGGATAATATGACCATTACATAATGTCACATAAATTGAAGAAATCTAGAAAATGTATTTATAGATGCGATGGTGTGTACGCAACACGAAAGAGTCTACAGTAATGTTTTTACGGCAACGTAATGTACCTATTTATTTTCACGGTTAGTGTGTGTGTCAGTCAGGTAAGTTGTTCTTGAACCTCGCGTCGTTCTGTTTCATGTTCTTTATTTAGTGTTTTCCGAATCATGTCAATCCTGTGAGTGGCCGTGCTCTGGATACTCAACTACAGCAACTGTTTCAGCTACAGCTGCTTTATGTTTCAGGCGCCGTGACGGTGTAAAGTCTCTCATTAATCATAATGTTATTTGAGACTGAGAAAACAAATAAGTTTTATTTAGGATACTGAATCACGAAACACGAATTAAAGCCAGTTCTTTGCAAGTTTATTTTTTCGCTCGGTGCTTATTTATTTTCTTGCAGAGAAAATACTTTGCGAAATTTTCTGCAATTAAAAACCAAAACAACCTTCTGCGTTTAAATATATAACATGTTTTCGATTTGATTTCTATTTCATTTCTGAGAAGTTTTAGTGTATGTTGTTTTGTTAGTCATTGTGATATGACCCATTCAAGGGAAACTAGAGTTGTTATTTTTTTCTTTACAGTATATAGGAATATTTGCCGTGCGGTCATTCTATTTTGATCGTAGAAGAAGACAGTAAATTTGTTGTATGTTAAAATTAGACTACGGGCTGCCTTGTTTAGCTCAAGAATGGAATGCTTGCATACGATAGTAGGTAGTTAAATCAAAATGATTTTAGTACTTGGATCCTCTTTCTGTTTATAAGTATTATTATTATTCATTATTTTTATACCCTTCCCTTCGTATTCGTATCAGTATTATAAATACTGTTTGCAGTTAGTAACAAGTGAACAAGGTTGAACGACAAGCGACAACATATCTCTTGTGTGGGGTTTAATCTATCTTTTTATTCTCCAAGCATGAATTGGCGTCACATTTTTTTGGCTCCTGTTACAATAATATATCTACACTACACAATATATTATGTGATTGTTTCATTTTCATTAAAATTCCCAAGTAAGCTAAATTTAAGAAACAAAGTTCGTTCATCTGATTGTGTTATACGTGGGAGTTGTTGGTAATCCGGATATTTAGGAGATTTGAAATCGATTTTGAATATTGGCAGCCAAAGTATTTTTGCCCAGCCAGCGGAATTCTTGTATTATTTTGTAGGATGACAGTCCTATATTCAAGTCATTAAATGCTTCTGAAATGAAAGATCTGTTTTTAGAACTGGGGCAGTGTGACACTTTAGCCGTAAATAATACTGATGTTTTCAAATGATGTTGCGTTTCTTGCAATTCAGCTAGAAGCTAGAATCTCATGTGTATTTTTAATAGCTGTTCGTCATTATTACAAATCTTTTCTCGCGTATTTTTAAACATACTTAAATTTATCTGTCCCGGCCGTGATGTTTATCTGTTGACGAGCTGAAGATCACGTTCACCTTCTGTTTCTAGAAAGATGAAACGATGAAAGATGCATGTGAACAATGGCAATGAGGCAAGAATAAAATAGTAATGAAATGAGTATGAGTATGAGGCAATAATAGAACGCGAAGTGCATGTGATGGAGCTAAATGTATTGGGTATTGTATTTTAAGGTTCGATTAGTCATGATCGATGAGTAAGAGTAGAGATAGATTGGGCAAAAGGGATGCCATGCCAGAGTGCGGAGGTGGCAGAGTGTTTGCATACCAGCGTGTCTACGCGGTGTTCGGAGCTTAAGTGTTGGACGTCGTCGCTTAGCCGCTCCCACATTGCGACGCCCGACGCCTGACGCCTGCTTGCGTTGGAGGGGCTGCAGGGAGGGGATCCTGGTGTCCGTCCCGCTCTACTTTAGATTCGGGTCGGTTCTGAAGAACATCTAGTCAGTGCTTCGGGAGGCCACGAAGGAACCACATAGGATAGGACGAACGAATCGACGCTCGACGGCACCCCAGCGGCCGACTGGCACCTAGTGTATAATATAATACGACATAATACAGGCGTCTGTCTGTTTAACAGTAGTTTGTGATTCTCTTCTCTTTGACTGGTTGTCTCTGTTGTGTGTTAACGTGCGGGCAGTGCTAAGGGCCATTGGACTGTTTCACGTTCAACGAATTGTGTAAGCGAGACATCACGACGAAGGGGATATAATCCTCATATTGTACCTAAGTAAGTCTGCTGGTGCTCAGGATTCAATTAGTATTCGCTTGTAGCTTGTGGTTCGCGCGCGCGAGTGTTTCATAATTACAATTAGTGGTTCTGCACAGGTTTGTGCTTAAATCCAAGTGTCATCGCTGTCATCACTATCTGTGCTCTTGCTGCTATACCCTATTCTATATGCTCTGCTAGTGCTGATGTAATCATAGTTCGCGAATAGTAACGACGCTCAAAAATACTTTTACGCTTGCTGCCTACCATCTCAGTAACTGGGCCAACAAAAGTGATTTATTACATAATAATATGCCAAGTGAATTAAATATTTGGTGTTTGATAAATTCCCAAGTCCAAGTTTTTGAGCGTTGAGTTGTAGTGCGTGTTGTGAGCTACAAGCGAGCTGAGCTTTTCTTAAATCTTAAATATTATGTGTTGATTAATTGCGTGGTGGATTTTAGGGCCGAGTTAATGTCCACGATATCGGGCTAACGCAAAACAGTAAGCATGGGAGTGGCGGAAGACTTCGCTCCCAGCTTCACCCAGAAGCCGCAATTGCGGCAGGAGGATGATGGGAACAAACTCATCTTCGAGTGCCAGTTGTTGTCCTCGCCCAAACCGGATATCCAGTGGTTCCGGAGCGATACTCTGCTTTCCGAAGACAGCCGCACTGTCTTTAAAATACAACCCGTGGCTACGAACAAGTTCT
Organism: Ophonus ardosiacus; assembly: GCA_943142095.1. Classification (NCBI taxonomy): domain Eukaryota; kingdom Metazoa; phylum Arthropoda; class Insecta; order Coleoptera; family Carabidae; genus Ophonus; species Ophonus ardosiacus. The sequence goes on along the minus strand of OW964833.1, from coordinate 12,659,138 downwards.
TGGTGGTGCTGGAACTCGACGATGTCATCGAATCAGATGCCGGCCTTTACAAGGTCAAAGCGAAAAATAAGATGGGCGAGGTCTCAGCTTCGATCAATCTCAATTTTAGTCGTAAGTATCTCATCATATCTCTTATACCCTAAAACTACCCAAAAAAATCAAAATCCGCCAGACATGGCCTTAAATATATATTATCTTTACAGCAATGGACGAGCCGAGGGAAAAGTAAGTTTAGTGTTAATGGCTAATTATTAACGCATTACTAACTGTGTGTTTTATTTTTAAAAAATAACGATATTATCTAAATCAACCTCATGGCCATTTCTCAGATGCGGGCCGAGACCAATTAGTAACCAATAAGAGCGAAACGAGTCTATGGTTACTAGCTGGGCTCCGGCAGCATCTGAAAAATGACCGTTAGGTTGATTTAGATCCGAAATCTTGCGAAACACAGCGAGTATTTTTCTAATACTTTATTAGTCATTGTTTCACGGAGAGTTCGCTATTTTATTTTTGATATTATCTAATATCAAAGTAATATGTAAAAATTATGTTAGGAAATATGCCAAATTGGATGAGTAAATAAGAGTTACAAAATATTTGGCTATAGTTGATGGAGCGGTTTTATATTTGTAGTAGATAAACTATTTTAAAACGCTAGTTTTTTTGTGTGTATCAAAAAATGTAAGACATTATTAGTAACTCGATTTGTATGTGCATAGACAAATCGATGGAATAGCGCCGACATTTGCGAAAAAACCTTCAATTAGACAAGAAGAGGAAGGGAAACGTTTGTTGTTTGAGTGCCGAATCCAGGCGGATCCGGTTCCGGTGGTGACATGGTTCCACAATACGACACCTGTAAAAGAATCGCCACGACACAAGGTGAGTGTACGTCTTAAATTATAAGAAAAAAAAAAGACACGTCACGTAAATATGTTGAAGCTGACGCACAACATAGGTATTTTATTATCTGCGCGTGTGCTATAATGTCGTCTTTATGCAACTTCAACTTGTTCCAGTTAGCGATTCTCAACACATATTTTTCTTGGCAACACACCTAAAATTATTTTTGCATGCAAATCTGTTATACAGGCAGCTTCTTCGTTTATTTTAAGGAATACTTGTAACACAATATCGCGTAAAATGAATAACTGAAGTGATATGCCCGACCACTATATAGATAGATGATGAGCAGTGGACGGCATATAATTATTATACTAACATAATGTTAATAATAATATTATTATTGTTAACATGACAAATCTATTGAAACTGGATTTTGAAACTTACAGCTGACGGTAGACAAAGACGGACATTCGTACTTTGCATCATTAGAAATAAAAAATGTGACTGTTGAGGATGCTGGCAAATATAAAGTGACTGCGAAGAACGAACTAGGCGAAAGCAATGCTACCATCAGCTTGAATTTTGACAGTAAGTCCCCGTATTCGTATTGGATTCTGATTATGATTGCAAATGCTTCCAAGTCCTTCTCTACGACTGTAGACTATGTCCCAAACAATTCCATTTCGGAAGATCATACATTTTGTAGAGAGGGTCTATATATGCTAGCTTACCTTCTAGGCGTTAGCGAAAAAGCTCCGAATGCAAAGTTCGGATTTATATCTGAGATTAACGCCAAATTCTGTAATATTAACTTAAGCTTCTAGCTTGGTAATTTAGTGATTTATTAAGGTATTCCAAGGAAGTACCGCATTTTTTAGGATAGGATACATATCTTATCTATATTTTTGAAAGGAAAGAAATTATGGTTTTTTGGTAATATGATGTAGAATACCTATATTTTGAGTCGTGAAATGGTTCTTGATGCGGAGTCCATGTTGCCCCTGATTTATATGATACACAGTATTATATTTCGGGTACAATTTTTTATCTACCTGTGATCTGTGATGTATTTTAGGACAGACGGACATGCTATTTGTGATTAAACATATTTCAGGTTTTATTTTTCGCGCATAAATAATAATGCTAACTATTTTTTATTATTTATATTTGATTAAGTGCTGTTTGAAGTGCATTGATTTCGTGAGTGAATTTGTTCAACTAATAAACATACCTACCTATATTGCGAGTAACTGTAGTTGTAATAATGAATGCACCAAACCTGACCAAACCATCATATGTCAGCAGAGAGAGATAATACCTACCCGAACCCGTAGTTTTGAAAGAAAGAACTTATAGCTATGTAGAGGTATTTGTTGATAGTAGGTATTTGTATATTGTTCTAGATACATTGGACCGAATGTAATGCTATGTATCTAGAAATTATGTTAAATTAAAGCAAAAGCACACTGCACACGGTAGATCCGTGTGTTGGGGCACATGCACTGTGCTGGAACCATTTTTACGAGTTTTTCCGATTCCGACTGCGGTTTACATTTGGTACCCGAGATAAATCACTGTTTAAGTCAGCACACATGTACAGACACATGACGACTAACCGTTGCCTAATCTTAGCTCAGCTTTTAATTTGCAGTTTTCATTTTTTATTTTTTACTTTTTAACATTTTCTCTATTAATATGTGGTGTCAGCGTAACGTTAACGTGTACATAATCAGTGTTTGGACAGTTCGAATTCTTTTTGTGTGTCATAGCACTGTCTGTAAATAAATTAGTTTAGTTTAGTGTATGCAGAGTGTTAGCCTTCAGGTAGATATACTTTGAATTGAATTCGAAACTTAATTTAATCTTGATTGATATGTATCTTATATCTTTCTATCTTATGTTTGCGGTTGATGGCTAGAGACTATGTGGATAAAGTATTTTTAGCTGTCTGCCTGATGCTCTGTGCTGTCGCTGTCACGTGTCACGTGCGATGTCCTGGGTCACTCTCGTTCTTTCTGTGATTTGATTTGACTTGACTTTGTTTACACTGTTGTTTGTCAAATGTACTGTATTTCAGCAGGTCTCACTCTCATTCTCAGTTGTACCATTTACATCTACCTCTGCACCTTTCACAATCACCTACCCAAGCCATCTATTGTATTGCCAATTGCCATTGCCGATGTAATGTAATGTAATGTAATGTGTACCTATTACTCTACCGTCTACCATCCGCCAATGAAGAAGAATACCTTATCTTACCTGTATTTAAAAGCTGAGCTTATTGTTAGTCAAATGAAATGATGATAAAACTTAAATGGAAACTTAAAAGCTGAGCGTGTGTGGTTGCTGGCTAAAGTATCTCTCTCTAAACTCATACTTCTAATTTATAAAACTAAAAATAAAATGAATGATTACACATTATATTATACCATAGTCCACGTCACGTACCACGATTCCACGTTCCACACAAATGAATTTACCTATTTAATTTATTTTATATTATATAGATACCTACTACTAAGAATGAATACACACGTTAGTTATAAGTTTATTCTCTCTCTCTCTCAAAATGAATACCGTGTCTGTCTGTCTTATTATCCCCTGGTGAAACGGGTGAGTTTAGGTGAGTGTTGTATATGTAGGCGACGAGGCACCGGTACCGGAAAACGGCATCAAGCCAACGTTTACCGAACGCCCAGTCATTCGGCAGAGTGATGACGGCGGCAAAATCACGTTCGAATGCAGATGTGTCGGTGATCCGAAACCGAAAGTAATATGGTGAGCAAAATACAAACACACAAGCATGGCTTTTGTAAGTGGTGCAGAGTGACAGTGACGTGTTGACGCAACGCTCCAGGTATCACGGCGAAACCGTCGTGAAGGAAGATGGCCGATATGTGATCTCACTTGAAATGGACCAGACGCTGTACTACTTGGCTCGCTTAGAGATACTCGGAGTACAAACGACCGACGGTGGGGTGTACCGCGCCATCGCAAGTAACAACTACGGCGAGGGCATAGCTACGATACATCTGAATTTTGAGGGCGCTGGCAAGCCCAAGTAAGCATACAAACACTGTCGCTATACAAAAACTATACATGAAATATCTATAACCAAACCTACACCAAACACCATTTATACCATTTATTTTTAAATATAGATATTTTCAGTGTGTGTTTATGGCTGGTGACTAGTGTTCCCTCTAATGCGTGTTACATGTAAATACGCCGTATGTTTTATGTAGAATCCCCGATGGGAAAGCGCCGAGATTTCCTAAAAAGCCAACGATTCGTCAGGACGGCGACGTGCTTATAATGGAGTGTATTTTAGAAGCACATCCCGTGCCAGATATCATGTGGTTCCTGGGCAACAAGACTATATCGCCGGAAAGTTCTAGAGTGAGGATGTCGCGCAAGGCGACTGGAAAATTCACGTACCTCCTCACGCTGGAAATTTCCAACCCTACGCGGGCCGACGGCGGCAACTACCGCTGTAATGCCTTCAATGCTTTCGGCGAGAGTAACGCTAATATTGCTCTCAACTTCCAAGGTACGGTGCAACCAACCTATCAAACGGATCATGATTATAATGATGATGATGATGATGATGTTCATAATGATGTTATTGACAATGGTGATGATGATGAAATTAATTATGTTCTTGTCGATGATGATGATGATAATAATAATAATGTCATGTTCAAACTACCACCCGTTCGCTGTATTTCTATTATGTATTGTGTTATGTTACACTACCTACACTAGACACTCTTTCATTTCATACATGCACACAAACTCTTCTCTTCTATTGTCTATCTTTTTCTTATTGTCTTGTGCCCGATGACTGTTACTGTTATGTACTAGTTCTAGTATGATATACCTTACTAACGTATCTATTTGTTCAGGTTTGTTTCAGTGTCCGTTATTAAATATGCAGACCCAGACATTGCCGGGACGTTGTTGTTGTGTTAGCCGTGTTATGTGCCTGTGCGCTTGCATGAGCTATACCTATAAACATTCATACATAATAAAGTTTCGGTAGTATATTAGCTGTTTCTGTTCCGATGGTCTCATGTGTCTATGAATTACAGGTGGCGACGAGGGTGGCGGCTTTGCCCCGTCATTCATCGAGAAGCCCAAAATTATCCCGAACGAGTCGGGTACCCTCATCACTATGAAGTGCAAGTGCAAGGCTAATCCCAAGCCTGCTGTCACTTGGTATCGTGGCGCCACCGTTGTTAAAGAGTCCTCCAAGATTAAAATGATCATCTTGAACAAAGAGGAGGACATTTATGAACTTAGCATGGAAATCAAAGTAAATAACATCACAAAAATACAAAAAAAAAAACTTATCCGATATTAAACGGTACCGTTCTCACTGTACAATCTTATTTTTTATAAGATGATTGGTATATTTACTTCATATTGTCATATTAAATGAAATCTTCTATGTAACCATAGTAATATCGGTACCAATTACTATCGAACGAGTTACAGAATCCTACCCCAGAAAAGAAATATTTGACTTTTACTTTCTTTCTTCTTCCCAAAATAACTATAATTTCAAGATCTTTGTAGTGTCAGTACGAGTATTTTTTATTCCTCCTAGTTGTCATTTCTATTCTGTTACTGACGCTCTCTCTTTCTAGGACCCATCGGGAGCTGATGGCGGCACTTACAGGTGCCACGTGAAGAACGACCATGGAGAAAGCAACGCCAACTTAAATCTCAACATCGAGGCGGAGCCAGAACCCGAAGGAGATGGTCCAACATTCGTCGAGAAACCTCGCATTACTTCTCACCAGAACGGCAAACTTGTTGTCATGGACTGTACAGTCCGTGCCGATCCCAAACCGAACATCGTTTGGTACCGCGACGGAAAAGTCGTCACAGAATCTTCCAAGATTAAAATCAGCATTGAGAAGAAAGAAGAACATGTTTATTACTTAAAATTAGAACTCAGAGATCCAGATACAGAGGATTCTGGTCTTTACAAATGTAATATCAAGAACACTTTGGGAGAATTGAATGCCAATTTGACTCTGAACATTGAAATTATTCCCGTCATCAAAGAGAAGCCTAAAATCATCAAGATTATCAAGAAACGTACAATTATTGTTGAGTGTAAAGTTCTCAGCAAATTTGCTCCTGATTGTACTTGGTTCAAAGACAAAAGCGCTGTCAGAGAAGATTCTAGACGCAAAGTTCTCGTTGAGCAAGTTCGTGACGGTGAATTTGCTGTCAAATTAGAAATCAATGAATGTCAACAAATTGACAAAGGTTCATACAAACTTGTTGCCAAAAACGAGAAAGGTGAAGCTACTTCTCAGACCGTTGAAGTCACGGAAATCCCCGAAGAAGAAAAGCCCAAGGGAGAGAAACCCAAGATTGCCAGGGGATTAACAAACATTGTACGCAACCAAAACTTCTTTTTTCTTCTTATCACTGACCTAAATTTCTTCTTTTTAGACTGTCGATGAAGGCAGATCTGCAGAGTTCGAAAGCTCCATCACAATCGTTGACAAAACCGTCACAGTTATATGGTATAAGAACACCACAGTCATCCGCGAATCTTCTGACGTGAAGATCTCCTTCGACGGAAAGACTGCTCGTTTGATCATCAGCAGCTCTAAGACAACACACGCTGCAAGCTACAAAGTTGTCTTCAAGAATGAGTTCGGCCAAGATGAATCCTCCGCTACGCTTACTGTTAAAGAGAAGAAAGAGGAGAAGGTAAGCGACGAAGAAGAAAGCAGCGAGGAAGTTGAAACAGAGGAGGTACACAACACAAAACAACAATTAAACATTTTTTATGAATACTTCTTTTTGTTTTTTGTATAGGAAGTTATTGAAACACGCAAAACTGACACCCAAAAGACACAAGAAAAGGTAAACAATACCTAACATTACAATAATACTCATACAACACTTTTTTCATATTATCCTTTGTGCTGTCTTTCATTCTTTATGTGATGTTCTTGTTTATTTGTGTTTGTTTATACCTTGTGCCTGTTTCTAGAAAAAAGAACCAGAAAAGAAAGAACAAGAAAAAAAAGAAGCAGAGAAAAAGAAAGAGGTATATGATTGTCTTATGTTTTGAATATTGTTGTTTTAATTGTTGTAAATGTCTTATAATAGGAGGAAAAGAAGGTCAACGATGTTGAAAAGAAGAAACTGGAAGTTAAAAAGGTAAAATATTTGTCTTAATTTTTTTTTTCTAACTAACATAAATGTTAAATTTAGGAACAGGAAAAAGTCGTTGAAAAGAAAGCTGAACGCAAAATGTCTAAGGTACACGTTGCAAAATTTCATTTGTTATATTTCTTGCATGAATGTATTGTTCTTCTAGGTTGAGGAGCTTAGAACTGAATCTAGACGCAGCTCTGTTGTCAAAACTGAAGAAAAGGTACGATTGTTTATTGTACATGTTGTATTTGTATTTTATTGTATCGTATTTTAGACGGTGGTCCAAGATGGTGAAACAAAAACTGCCAGTAGACGCTCTTCTGTACAACAAGTGGGTATTTATTGTTAAATATTGTTGTACTATGTTAGTGTTATTGTTTTGTATTCAGGAAGAAAAAACCGAATCTCGTCGTTCTTCTGTAGTTGACAAGAAATCTGCCACAACAAAGGTAAGCAATCTTCCAAAATGTTATTTGTAGTGTAAACGAATTGTTGTAATATGTAATAATTTAACAGGTAGAAGAAAAGAAAAAGCTCGAAACCACAGTTGAAACGGTGAGTATTCAAAAATTAAACATTTGTTTCGTTCATTCATTAATTGGTAAATTTACTTTACATACACACATTAGAAACCCAATGACATTGCACCAAAGAAACCGGCGACCAAGAAACTTGAAACTAAACCCTCCGAACCTGAGAAACCACAACTCAAACCCACAGAAACAAGGAAAATTGGCTTAAAACCCACTGAATTAGAGAAAACTGAACTTAAACCCACAGAACTTAAGAAAGTACAACCTGGTCCAGAACCAAAGAAAGCAGAACTTAAACCCACTGAACTCAAAAAGACCGAACTCAAACCCACAGAACCCAAGAAAGCTGACCTCAAAACACTTGAACTCAAAACTCCAGAACCTAACTTAGAGAAACGTCCTTCAATCAGCAAGGTACCGCATACATTCTTACTTTTCACATTTCTTAGTAGATTATTTTTATTATTATGTAGCGTAATATTAATTTAATATTATAATTAAGGTTAAATACGATCCAATGGCCTTTATACCTGAAAAAGAAGTAACAACGCCTATTATTGTAGAACCGGTAAAGTTGGCTACACAGTTAGCATATTATATTGCGCACGCATTTTTCACATGCACAGTTTAAGTCTACACGCTGTAAATTGTAATATTCACGGCGAAATTACATAGAACAGCACAATATATTTGCATGTTACACATTGTAGCACAGTCACAGTTTTACTTAACTGCAATGCATCGAAATGAATTTTGAAATATTACATCAACCATTTTCTCTTATATATGTCTAATCTAATACAAATGTCTCTTGTTTTATGTGTCGTCCCCGTTTCTGTTCTTCATTCCTTTGTGATGTCTGTTCTCTGGTCTTCAGAATGAAGAAAAGGTTGTTAACGCCAAGAACCCTAAGGTAAAGTGTCTAGTTTCAATATTTGTTTGTTATTAGTTGTTGTTGATTATCTGTAAATATTCCCGTTGTAAATGTCATATCCCTATATGTAGTCTGAGGAAGAAGTTAAGCCCAAACCAAAAAGAGTTATTCCACCCCGCCAACAAGTAAAAAGTGACTCATTCTTAAATATACAATTGAAACCCGTGCAAAAGGAAGCTAAAGAGTCAGATAAAGCTAAGTTGGAAATTGAGCTCAAGGTAAAAGGAGCTACTGTCCTGTCTCTCTGCAACGACTTTTCTCTCTCTTTATCTCTCTTATTCTCTTTCTATGTACATTTCATAGCTCTCTTCCCCTCTTCTATTATGACCATTTCATCATTCGCCATTCTTTCGTCTATATTTCTGCATACTATACTGCTTTTACACAAGTTAATAGCGAATTAAAAGTAGACAATTCGTTATAGGTTCAATTTATTATAGTACTTTCCCTCATTAAGTTTACATTTTTATTTTTAACACTGTAGTTCTTACTATTCACTGTAGACCTTGTACTTTTCTACTTTTATATATTGTTTCTTGATTATTCCCTCTAGCTTTTCTTTCGTACTTTTTCTATTTCTATGCTTCACCTTTTAAAAATAATACTTTGAAACAATAATTAAATTTGTATAATATTTAATTTTACATAGAAAACTGAAGGAAAACAAGGTGAAATAATAGATACAGGTACTAAAAAAACAAAACTAAGTTTGGATAAACCAGAGGAAATAATAATAGAGGATTATACCCGACCCGTTCTGGAAAAATATGAACGAACACCCTTACCCGAAAAACAGAAAAAGGTGAGAGTTGCCCCTTTTTTCTTTCTCTCTTTTTCTTCCACCTCTTTCGCTCTTTACAAAGGACTTTAAAGGATTCATTGTTAGTGTGTACAGAAATGAAAATATGGTTAATGAATTTCAGGAACCCAAACCAAAGGTACCAGAAATCAAAGCCCCAGAGATCAAGACTCCGGAAATGCCCAAGATCGAAGTGAGCAGAGAAAAATCTCCAGCAGGGGATTCCAGAAAGGGCTCGCTTATTCCAGGCTCTGGAGCTTCCAGTCGCCGTGGTTCTCTCATTCCTCCAGAAGAGGGCGGTCGTAGGCCCAGTCTCATTATTAGCGATGAGGTATTCACACTTTTTCTTACTTTAGTTATCTATAGGTTAGATATGTTTTTAATTGGTAAATAGGTGGTTCTCCGATCTTTCTGGGAATAGATTATATGTTTCTCTTTGTCTACATATAAATGTTGTTTGTGTTTATTAGGAACATAGAAAGCTGCGACCTGGAGAAGTATTGGAAGAAAAAAAGGTAACCTTTGTTCTATAGGATTATTGGATTCGTGCATCCGCTCCATAATGTCTTCTGCTCAGCTGTTACTTTCACGTTTACATTTCAGCAGACTTTTCGCTTAATGATTGGCAGTGCACGCGTGACTGTATTGTCTTGTCTACGCTCCTCGGCATCGTTCACTGTTATTGTCCACTTGGTTTGAGGACATAGGGCACCCACATGCGTGTTGTGGGACTCGATACACCACATGTTGGTGTCCTGTACAAGTGTCCATCTCTTTTGATCTCTTTATTAAAATGAAATAACTCACTTCCCATTGCATATTCAATGTTCTGTTGATGGCTTGATGTCTCCAGCTACGACTATGAGTATGCGCCCATTTATGTTGTCTTGTGTTGCCTAAATATGTATGTTCGTTCTCTGCAGGTTGGAAAATTACGTCCTGGTGAGGTATTTGATGCTAAGGTGAGATTTGTGTTAAACACAAAACTGGCCTTTTGTTTTGGCATTGTTTATTGTTGCTATTCGTACGCGCTAGTAAAAAGTCGATGAAAGCTCAAACAATGCCAAAGATAATATCTATCGAAAGTGTTTTGCTTTGAATGTTTTGAATTATATATTACCTACTACTGTTATTTTTATTCGTTTTTGATATCGATTTTTAAAGACATATTTTTTTCTTCTCGGGATTATTAGAGAAAAGGCAGTCGACCGGGAGAATTGCAGCCACTTTCGGATAAGCAGGTTAGAAGAGGGACTGTGAATCCATCGCGTCTCTTGTACAGATACTCTAGAATAGAAATTGCTATACTACATTTTTCTAGCGATTTTCTTTTAGAAAAATATTAAATGTCTCTCTTAACTTTTCCAGAAACCAAAAATTTCAATAGATGTTAGTGCCTACCTATTTCTCTTAGAATAGCTTTCCAAAACGTCCAAAACGAACTATTCACTACTCCGCTGTATAATATAAAATAGAAAATAGTTATTAATATATTAGTTACTACATTTATAGAGCTGCTGCAATTCCTTAAACTAGTATATCTTCATTAATTTTTGCGTAGATCTATAGTATTTTAGTCGATTTGTCTAATTTTTTTAATATGTATATAGGATTTTAAAAATTTTTAATGCTTTGTAGTAGGTAGTAGTAGGTTTGAGGTAGATACATAGATATTGTTATTAAAAATAGTAAATAGAGTTGATTTTAGGTATTTTCTTGACCTGCAATTTGTTGCTTAGTATTCTATAGCTTCACTAACAAAACAACAGTTTGTGCTTTTACATAGCTGCTTTTTGTTGTCGTTTATCATTACATAACAATAAACACTTTAGTTTATATTGTATTGTAGATTATTTATTCACTTTGTAAAAGTAAAAGAGTAAAGTAAATTATTTGCATTATATTTGGAAATAATAAGTATTTAGTCAAATTAAAAATAATTAAACCACAGAATACACAAAACAATTTCCATTGATTTCAGTCAAGTATTTTCGGTTATTATAATATGCTTGTTTTATATAGCGGAGACGTCCCAGTGGTGATATGCGCCGTCCAAGCGTTGCAGACTTGGAGGATAGAATTAACCAACCTTCTACTCCTCTTAAAAATGTTGGGCCTGCTGGTCCTCCTAGCATTGTCTACGTTGAAGAGAATTACAGTGCAGTTGAAGGTACAAAATTAACAACAATTGTGCAGTATACATTCTCCTGCCATAAATACTGCCACATGGTTTATAGGCTGCAAAAAAATTGTAAAAATAATACATTTTGTATTGCAAGTAATTTATTGACTCGAATATTTGCAATAGTAAAAAAAAATATATCTATTCAAAATGGCCGCCTTTGACTTTAACGCAAACCTTAAGACGATCTGACCATTCTGCTAAGGCAGCACGGACCGTATCTATCGGTAGTTCCCTCACTGCCTTCTCCTGACTTCTCTTTAGCTGGTCCAAATTTCTGTGGGGTTATCGCATGTCTTCTACTCCTAATACTGATCACAATTTGTAGTCCGAAGGGTTGAGGCCAGGGGCGAGTCTTCCGCCGCAATGAAGGCTGTGCCCGGGGCTGAATCCTGCTGGAAGAGTGGAAGACTCAATGTTTGCCAGGAAAGGATATGTTGTTCAGGGGTTTTACAACTTCTTCTAGAACGTTCTCTTGGTACACATTCGCAATGAGGGAACTACCGATATAAACATACGGTTTGTGCAGCCATAGCAGAATGGCCAGACCGTCTTAAGACTTGCGTAAATACTCGAGTTAATAGATTATTTGCAATACAAAATGTGTTAGAATTTTTACATATTTTTAGCAATCTATGAACCACATGTATTTATAGCAATGTAAATGTGCATTAAATTACTTCTTATTTTAAACAAATTTTATTCTTCTTTCAGATCAAACTGGGTATCTTACAGTACAAGTTGAGGGTAACCCAGCTCCTACATTTAAATTTTACAAGGTATACTAAAATATTTGTACATATATTTATGATTATATCATTGGTTTGTAATTTAGGGTCCTACTGAAATTATTGAAGGAGGTCGTTTCAAATTCCTCACAGATGGAGAATCAAACACCATCACTTTGTGTATAAGAAAAGTAAAGCCAAACGATGAAGGCAAATACAGAATTGTTGTTTCTAACGTTCATGGTGAAGATTCAGCTGAAATGCAGCTTTACGTATCAGGTATTTTTCCAAGACTGGACTTGAGTCATGGAGTAAAACATTTTGTGATTAGATTCTAGTGGTTTGGATTTCCGTGCCATGTTGAAGAAGAGAAAATACGCTAAATGGGGAAAAGAAAAAGAAGATCCAGATTGGGGTGATTTGAAAGAAGTGGAAAAACCATTACCAGCACTCAAGAAAGTTGAAAAGGTCAGGTATTTTATTAGTATTTTTGTTAATGTCATTCTTGAACGGTTTATAATGAAAGTTACGGGTAATTTGAATAGAATATTTATTGTTTTTTTTTTAATTTTTACATTTGATATATATACAAACACAACACACATGAGTAAAAGACACATTAATAAACGTGCTGGATGGAACTTAAACATTTCAGTCCCCAGCGGCAGATACTGGATATTATGAGGATAAAGCAGATGGCAGTATAGTAGTCATTGTCGATGGAAAGGAGTTTGTTAGGATACCAGCAGATAAAAAAGGATCTACCAACTGGACTTGGTTGAAGGTTGGGTGAACCTTCCTGTAATAAAATCACAATCCTGTATTATTCCTATAAATAGATTTTGCGTAAAAGTATACAGCACTTCTGGTTAGAAGTACATACACATGTAGATACACAAATAATACAAAATAATAATAACATAAATAAATTAAATAAATGATGACTAAATAAATAAAATATATATTATAACGATGTGTCTCCATAAAAATGAAACTAAAATGAGCGACCGAAAAACCGGTCGCAGCTAAATCGAAACTATATTGTATGCGATTTTAAATTAGGCTTAAATAAATACATTCACTAATTACAATGCATCAATAATACAAATAAAATAAGTTTTTTAACGATTTTTAAAATCGCAAAACAATACAATTTTGTCTAATTTTTCCTGTTGATAGTTTTTTGCAGTTCTTTTTCAGTAATTGCACACACAAGGAAGTTTTATTTGTCACACATACTAATTTTTCTATTTCACATATTGTGTTTTTGTTGCACTGTTTTCTATTTTGTATTGTATTGTATTGTATTGAAGGCAGTTCATACACGATCTCACTGTTTTCTCAATCAAACATATACTATAAGATCATCGCCATCGCAAAGGTCACTGGCTGTATTAATTCAATGAGAAATGATCACACCACTGCGCCTTTCACCTATTCACGTTACTACACTGTGCATTGATTCTCTATCGTGACGTGAACGTGAATGAAACGTGAATGAATGAGTTGGAAGTGATGGGTACAATGACATTCTGATCTGGTTGCTTGCTATTGCTACTCTATGCTTCCTTCGATTTACTTTCGCAGAATGATGAATTCGCATTCGCATCTCCCTTTTGCAAAGCGAATGAACAGCGTTTTTCACTAGCTGGTCTCATCCCCGACTGGCCCAAGTTGAAGAAAATCGAGGTTCACGTATCAATGTTACTATTTATCGATGTTAGATTTGTTTTCCATGGTTGAATGTTGTAGTATATTATAGTAAAGTAGGTACCACTAGCGGAAAACGTAATGGTAATAAATAGTAATATTAACTGTGGCTGCATTAACATTTATGTGCTTTCTGGAGACTCATCTTTATATATATGTATTCCTATTGTTGTGTACTGTCTATGTTGTAGTCTACCCTTCTTGTCATCCCAGTCCGCTAATACTATCCCATAGTTTAAGTAAATTTTGTAAAGAAAATGTCCTACAGTTCTAACAATTGTTTTGTAGTTAATATTAAAGTAAATGTAGATTTTTGGCTGAGGACAGTAGACTAATTTTTGTTCAAAAATTCTTTACTGCAATTTAAATTTTTGTAATGCTTATGCTTAGTAAGTGACATGCTTTTAGGACGTGTTTGACATACAACGTCGACAATTGTTGTCCGACATGATTGATTGGCCCAAACTCGTAGTGACAAAAAGACCAAAGGTTCGCATAAATTTAAAATATAAACAAATATAAATAAAAAAATACTATTTGTTTGATAAACTCATATAACTTATCTTTCAATTATTGATGTTTTTAATTTGTATACCCGAGGGTGTAGGAAATGAGTTTAACAAACAAACCTATGGTTTGAAAAAACCATTAAAAACTCACTATAAATAAAAAATGCTAAATAAAAAGAAACTAAATAAAAGTTTTGTACTAAAATAATTTTATGTTTTATGTTTGTAATAATTAACAAAGTTAACTTTGTTACTAAATGTAAAGTATTGCTTATTCACTGTGACTAGCACAACTAAGGCACGCTTTTGTTATCGTCACCTTCACGTTTGTTGTACGTTTTAAACACACATACACATTTAACAAATTTAGAAATGTAAGACAACCCCTCGTATGTCGTTTGAATGGTGAGCTTGAGTGAATGAGATGTATAGTAGCGGTAGTCGGTAGTGTACTGATTGTAGGTGTTAGGAGTAGGAAAAATAATGCCAATGAGCAATGCCAGTATCAATGTGAATAGGTTCCATCATCTGTATTGAGTAGTGTCCATCATAGAGTAGGTTTCAGTGTTAGTTTTTGTTTGTAGAGCTCTGCTGGTCCCAGGCGACCTTCACTCGCAGAACTTATACCTGACTGGCCAGTTTTACATCACTTCCAGCGAAAGGAGGTTGGATGTAACAGCACTCTTCCTTTCTTGTCATGTGCACTTACTTGGTCTCGATGTATTCATGTTCATGTTATGTTATTGATTGCTATGTTATCAGTTTTCTATTCTACTATAGTGCACGTTTCACTATCTATCACCGTCTTTTTTTTTATTGTTCTACTGCAGCAACTTTAGAAGAGATTTTCTTAAATTTTTCTGCCTGTTAGTTTTTCAATTTTTTTTTACATTCTTGGCATGTCGCCAAAACTTGGGTTTTGGGTTTCTCTGATGAATGACGATTAACAATCTATCAAAGCCAATTAACGAACGCTTCACAACAGCATTTCGACTGAATCTTTTTTGATTCTTTTTATCTTTTATTCTCTATCTGATATGCATTTAAAATTAATCTTAATTTGAATTCATGATTCGTAATATATTTTCTCTCTTTTAATAAAAAATCTTTGTTAATAATTGACGATAATGATGTACATAGAACCGCATCGATAGAATGATGTGTGGACTTGTCTGCATGGATGTATTTATTTATATTTATATTGTGTGTGGTGCGAGTATTCTTTACAACTTCTTCTACTTGGTGTTCGTATGATTTTTCCGCCAATATTTTCATTTTGACGAAGGTTTTTTAAGTGATTTTCACGATTTTCGATTCTTTGTCACAGATATTTTAATAGCACATTATTTTTACATTTTTTCATTGTTTCCAGTTTGGTTTTTGAGCGACAGTCGGCAATTTTGGTGCGATCTTTTTTCATAACAGATTTTTTCAAATTTGTCTTTACTAGATTTATTCATTTGTTATTTGTCTTTATAGAAACAAGAGACTTTCTTGAAACCATTGATTGATAAATTCGCTAAGGAAGGAAAAGATAAGAAAGTTGTATTTGAGGCAGCATTCTCCAAGCCTAACTGCAAACCGAAATGGTTGTTCCGTAAAGATGTACGTAGGAAAACTAACATGTAATAAATGATACTTACCTTTACCTTGTATACTTTATTTTCATAGGAACTTTTCCCCGGATCTAAGTACAAATTCAAGAATGAAAACGATACATATCAGCTGATTATTATGAATCCTAAAGTTGAGGATACTGGCAAGTACACCATTGAAATCGGTGGTATTACTTGCACAGCTTTCCTTAATGTTGACGAACCTGATCCATGCTACAACTTCACCAAACCTTTGAAGAAGAAGATTGAGGGTTTCACCAGGCACGAATGTATTTTGGAGTGCGTAGTCAGTTCCAATATGGCTATTGTACAATGGTTCAAGGCCGACAGACAATTAGAAGATGGCGATCAGTTCAGTATTTCCAAGGACTTGTCTGGAACTTGCAGACTTACCATTAAGAATGCAGTTCTCGAAGACTCTGGAGATTATTCTGCAAGAATTGCAAAACAGACTGAAAGAACAGAGACTAGTGTAACTATAACAGAATATCCTTACAAATTCGTCAAAGTACTCAAACATCAACAATGTATCGAAAAGGACGCCATTACTCTTCTTTGCGAACTTGACGATTCCACCGGTGATGTCCAGTGGTTTAAGAACGGACAGGAAATCAAACCAGACAAACGTATTCACATCTCTAAGGATGGTCGCAAACGCAAACTTGTCATTAAGGACTCCAAAGTAACAGACGCTGGAATGTATTCTTGTACTACGAATGCCGATAAAACCGAAGCCGAAATCATCATCAATTATCAAAATCGTTTCAACAAGAAACTCAAGGACACAATTGCTATTGAACGGGAAAAACTCGTTCTTGATATTGAATTACAAGACTCCACGGCACCAGCTGAATGGTTCTTCAATGGAAAACCCATTGTTCCTTCCGAAAGAGTCGAAATTAAAAACTTGGGTGGTGGTAAACATCAACTTGTGTTCAACAAATTAGAAATGGAAGATGATGGTGAAATTAAATGCGAATCTGGAAAATTGGAATCTTCTATGAAACTGACCGTCAAGAAAGGTGAAAGTAAACCTATTCTTACCTTCCCAGATACTTTGGAAGGACCAATCAGCAAGCCACTTATCTTTGAAGTTCCTTATAAGATAGATGGCACCAAACAAACACCAATTGAAGCGAAATTAATCAAGGATGGTAAACCATTACCCCTTAAAGATGTTGAAGTTATTGTAGGCGAAGAAAAGATCATCTATAAAATTAAGAAACCGGCCCGTAATTTATCCGGACCTTACCAACTTAAAGTATCCAACGGTCAAGGTGAAACTACTAAAGACATCAATGTTATCATGCAAGATGTTCCTGGGCAACCACAAGATGTTGATGTCACCGATGTATTCCAGACTTCTTGCGTTGTAACGTGGAAATCACCTACAGATGATGGCGGTGCTCCCATTATACAATACGTTGTTGAGCGTCTAGATATGAGCCTTAAATCTCAGTGGGACAATGTAGGCGAAGTTCCTTCTGGACAACCACTTAGATTCAGATGTGATGATCTTATCCATAAGAAAGAATACAAATTCAGAATCCGCGCTGTTAATAAGCTTGGACCTAGCGAGCCTGCTATGTTTGGAAAGCCTGTTCTTGCTAAAGATCCTTGGGATGAGCCCAGCAAACCCAATAATGTTGAAGTTGTTGATTGGGATAAAGATCATGCTGACCTTGTCTGGGCCAAACCAGATAATGACGGTGGTGCACCAATTACTGGCTACGTTATTGAATACAAAGAAAAGTTTGGTACTGATTGGAAAGAAGGAATTATTGTTCCTGGTGATGCCCTCAAAGGTACTGTACCTGGACTACAAGAAGGCCAGCAGTACGAATTCAGAGTTCGTGCTATCAACAAGGCTGGACCAGGTGATCCTAGCGATGTAACCAAACCAATCATTGCTAAATGTAGATTCGTCAAACCATTCATTATTGGTAATGACTTGATTAACATAGTTGTAAAGAAAGGACAAGTCATTAAATATGACATCAAATATGGTGGTGAACCCGAACCCGAAGTTGTATGGATGCAAGATAAAAAAGAAGTTAAAGAAGACAAAGAAGAAAGAATCACTATTGATAAATACGAAAGAAATACTGTACTTACTGTACGTAGAACTGTAAGAGCCGACAGTGGCAAATACAAATTGGTACTGACTAACAGTTCCGGCACCTGTGAGGGAATAGCTGATGTTGTTGTGCTGGGTAAAACAAAATTAAAAACAATTCAAGAATTGTTATTACTCTATTTGTATTGTAGACAAACCTACACCTCCAAGAGGACCCTTGGTACCTGAAGAAATACGCGCAGATCACGTCAAAGTCAAATGGCAAAAACCAGATGACTTTGGTGGTTCCGAAATCACTGGTTATGTTCTGGAAAAATTGGACTTGGACACTGGAAGATGGATTCCTTGTGGTGAAGTAGGTCCCGATAAGGACACTTTCACCTTCGGCGGGTTGACCCCTAAGAAGAAGTATAAGTTCCGTGTTAAAGCGGTCAACAAGGAGGGAGAGTCTGAACCTCTGGAAACAGATGACACCATCGTTGCTAAGAATCCATACGGTAAACAATTTATTTTAGGACAACTAGAGTCGGGGTATAATTACTTGCAGCAGTCGACATTTTATAAATATTTATTCTTCGATATGGTAAAAGACTACGTGATGTGTATATTTATTGCATCCATCCCATTTTTAAGGGAGGTAATACATTTTTGTAGCGAGAAAATGATTCTTCTTATGTAAATGTACAATTTTTGTAATTATGTCATCATCATCATCATCAGACTTTTTTGAATCGAAGTCAAGAGGCGTATTTAGTATGATTTTACTTGATTACATGTGTTTATATGTTTATTTTAGATGAGCCTGGACGTCCTGGTAAACCAGAAATTATTGATTATGACAATAAGAGTGTCACTTTGCGCTGGGCTAAACCAGAAAGCGATGGTGGTCGTCCAATTAGTCATTACACCATCGAAATAAAAGATAAATTCACAGCCGATTGGGTTGAAGTTGCTAAGACTAGTGACAGTAATCCTGAAGGTCGCGTAGAAGGTCTAAAAGAGAAAATGGTATATCAATTCCGTGTGAGAGCTCACAACAAAGCGGGTGCTAGTGAGCCTTCTGAAGCTACTGACAACCATATTTGTAAACACAAGAACTGTATGTTTTCTTAATGTTAACAACATACCATGCATTATGTATATTGACAATTACATCTTTCAGTGAAACCCCGTATCGACCGCTCCACATTCAAGGCTATCATTATCAAAGCTGGTCGCACCCACAAATGGTCCGTGGATATCTCTGGTGAACCCCCACCAACGATTAGGTGGGTGTGGCGAGACGATGTCCCCCTTGTTAATACAGAACGCATTAAAATCGAAAACATCGATTACCACACTGATTTCACTCTAACAAACACAGTGCGTAAAGACACTGGCAGATACACTCTCATTGCTGAGAACATCAACGGCAAAGATACCGAAACTGTAGAACTTACGATTCTGGGCAAACCAGGTTCACCGAAAGGTCCTCTTAAAGTATCTGACGTTACTGCAAAGAGCTGCAAAGTTGGTTGGGAGAAACCTGAAGATGATGGTGGCACTCCCATCCGCGAGTATGAAGTTGAAAAAATGGACTTGGCCACTGGTAAGTGGGTCAGAGTTGGCCGAGTTCCCGGTGACAAGAGGCCACTGGAATTGGAAGTTACTGGACTTAATCCTGGATCGGAGTACAAATTCCGTGTTACTGCTGTTAACGATGAAGGTGATTCGGAGCCTTTAACTGCAGAAAGGGGCATCATTGCTAAAAATCCTTACGGTATGTATTCACAAAACAAATACATTTGGTATATATATTTTTTAAAATTTAAATTGATTAACAGATGAACCTACCAAACCTGGAACTCCTGAAATTGTTGATTACGACAATAAGAGCGTTGACCTGAAATGGGCTAAACCACAAAGCGACGGTGGTTCTCCAATTGAAAAATACATCATTGAGAAGAAAGACAGATACAAGCCAGACTGGGAGAAAGCATGTGAAGTCCCTGGAGATATTACTGAAGCTAAAGTTGAAGATCTTAAAGAACGTGGTGAATACCAATTCCGAGTTATTGCTGTAAATAAAGCCGGACCGTCTCCGCCTTCAGATGCTTCAAAGATGCAGATTTGTAAACACAAAGCCCGTATGTTATTTCTTATTAAATTCATAAACTGAACCTAATATGTTATTATATTTTAGTAAAACCAAGAATCGATCGTACCAACTTGAAACCTATTATTGTCCGTGCCGGTAAACCAATCAAATACGATGTTGATGTGAGGGGTGAACCTCCCCCAGAAATCACTTGGATCCACATCGACAAAGAAGTCAAATCCGAAGGAAATATTGAGATTGTCAACGTTGACTACAACACTAAACTCAGTATTACAAACTCCATTCGTAAAAACACTGGTTTATGGAAGATCCGTGCTGTCAATCAACACGGTCAAGATGAAGCAGAAGTTGAAATCACCGTACTTTCTGCTCCTGGTAAACCTACAGGTCCTCTCAAGGTCTCTGACGTCACCAAAAATGGCTGCAAACTCAAATGGGATAAACCTGAAGATGATGGTGGCAAACCAATCACTGGCTACCAAGTTGAGAAACTCGACAAGGCTACCGGTCGATGGGTACCTGTTGGCCGTACAGCCGACACTGATATGGATATTAAGGGACTCCAAGAAGGACATGAATATGAGTTCCGTGTGAAAGCACTTAATGAGGAAGGAGAATCCGAGCCTCTTGAAACTGATAGACCTGTCGTTGCGAAGAATCCATTCGATATTCCTGGTAAACCAGGAACACCTGAACTTACCGACTGGGATGTTGACAGGGTTGATCTTAAATGGGAAGCGCCTAAAAGCAATGGAGGTGCGCCTATTACTGGCTACGTTATTGAAAAGAAAGAGAAGTTTTCCACTTCTTGGGATGAAGTTCTTACCACATATGTAAGTTTTTAAATCATTTATTTATTTATTTATTTATTTATTTATTATTTGTACATGTTTATTATTTGCAGTCTCCTGATACTGAAGCTCGTGTAACGGGCTTAAAAGAAGGCAATACTTATCAGTTCAGAGTTCGCGCTGTCAATAAGGCTGGTCCTTCAGAACCTTCTGATGCTACCAACCCACATGTTGCGAAAGCCAGAAACTGTAAGTGCTAACCTAAATAATTTCAATTTACATAATTAACGCAATTATTTATTTATAGTACGTCCACTTATCAATCGCGACAAACTACAAACTGTCAGAGTTCGTGCTGGTCAGCTTGTGAAATTCGACGTTGATATCAAGGGTGAACCTCCACCAACCGTTGCCTGGAGCTTCGCTGGAAAGCCTTTGGAGAATACCGCTTTTTCTAAAATTGAAAATGAAGATTATAACACAAAACTCACTCTCACAGATACCAGCAGAAAGAACACTGGTACTTACACAATCAGAGCCGAAAATTGCAATGGTTTTGATGAAGCTCCAGTTGAAGTTATCATCCTGGACAAACCTGGAAAACCCGAAGGACCTTTGGAAGTATCCGACGTTCACAAAGAAGGATGCAAGCTGAAATGGAAAAAACCAAAAGACGATGGTGGTCTACCACTCACTGGTTATGTTCTTGAAAAGATGGATGTTACCACTGGTCGTTGGGTACCAGCTGGATTCGTTGAACCTGAAAAAACCGAACAAGAAATTACTGGTTTAGAACCAGGAAAGAAATATCAGTTCAGAGTAAAGGCTGTTAACGAAGAAGGTGAATCTGAACCGTTAGAAAACGACACTGGCATCATTGCCAAGAATCCTTTCGATATTCCTTCTCCTCCTGGTTTGCCAGAAATCGAAGACTGGAACGAAAATATGGTCAAACTTAAATGGGAAAGACCCATACGCGATGGTGGCGCTCCTATCACGGGATACGTCATTGAAATGATGGACAAATTTGGCGGCGTTTTCGTCAAAGCTGCTGAAGTACCTGGAAATGTCTGCACTGGAGTTGTCCCCAAACTAGAAGAAGGAAACCAGTACCAATTCCGTGTAAGAGCTGTAAACAAAGCTGGTCCTTCTGAACCCTCCGAACAAACCAATTGGCATACAGCCAAACCACGATTCTTGAAACCACGTATCGATCGCACAAACCTCAACGCAGTCACTGTGAAGAACGGTCTCATGGTTTCTTTGGACATCAACATCATCGGTGAACCTGCTCCAACAGTCACCTGGTTGTTCAAGGACCAAGAACTTCAAACTGATGATGTTGTCAGAGTTGACAACATTGATTATAATACTAAATTCTTTATTATGAGATCACGTAGAGCTCACAGCGGTAAATATACTATCATTGCCAAGAACGAAGTTGGTGAAGATAGAGCAGATGTTGAAATTACTGTATTAGGCAAGCCATCCAAACCTAAAGGTCCTCTTGATGTTTCTGACGTCACCAAGCATGGGTGCAAACTCAAGTGGAAGAAACCAGAAGATGATGGTGGATGTCCCATCGATTATTACGAAATTGAAAAATTGGATCCTCTTACTGGTCAATGGATTCCATGCGGTAAGAGCACTGAACCAGAAGCTAATATTACTGGTTTACAAGAAGGTAAACCCTACAAATTCAGGGTACGTGCCGTCAACAAGGAAGGAGAATCAGAAGAACTTGAAACTGACAAACCAATCATCGCCAAGAATCCATTTGATGAGCCCGGTAAACCAGGCCGCCCCGAACTTAAAGATTGGGATAAAGACTTCGTTGATCTTGCATGGACACCGCCAAAGAACGATGGCGGTGCTCCAATTGAAAAATATATTATCCAGAAACACGACAAAGCTGGACGTGGTTGGCAAGATGTCGCCACTGTTCCTGGTGATCGCACTGCCGGCAGAGTTAACGATGTAGAAGAAGGACATGAATACGAATTCCGTATTGTTGCTGTCAACAAAGCTGGTCCTAGTGAACCTAGCGACCCATCAAAATCAGTTATTGCCAAACCACGTTTCTTGGCTCCACGTATCGACCGCAAAAACTTGCAGAAAAGAACCATGCGCACTGGTCAACTTCTACGCATGGAGGCCGATGTCAAGGGTGAACCCGCACCCACTATCAAATGGACATATAAAGAACAGGTCTTGAAGACTCATGACAGGCTCAAAATCGAAAATGAGGAATACAAAACTACTTTTATCTTACAAAAAGTCAAGCGCAGTGATACTGGTGTTTACATCGTCGAAGCTAGAAATGACTCCGGTGTTGACTCTGTTGAAGTCGAAATAACTGTCGTTGGTAAACCATCCAAACCTAAAGGTCCTCTTCAAGTATCTGACGTCACAGCTGAAGGTTGCAAACTCAAATGGGACAAACCAGAAGATGATGGCGGGGAACCAATTAGTGGTTATCTCGTCGAACGTATGGACACTGAATCTGGTCGTTGGGTACCAGTATGCCAGACTAAAACTCCTGAAGCTGATGTTTCTGGACTGAATGAAGGTAAAGACTATCAATTCAGAGTTAAAGCTCTTAATTCAGAAGGTGAATCTGAGCCTCTTGAAACTGAAATACCAACAACTGCCAAGAATCCATATTCTGAGCCTGACGCGCCTGGTAAACCAGAAGTTAGGGATTGGGATCGTCGTCATGCTGATCTTAAATGGGCGCCACCTAAAAACGACGGTGGTGCACCAATTACTGCATACATTATTGAAAAGAAAGAACCTTCGAGCTCTAGATGGCAAAAAGCCGTTGAAGTTCCTGGTAATAAAACCGAAGCTTCAGTTCCTGATCTTATTGAAGGTACGAAATATCAATTCCGTATTCGTGCTGTAAACAAGGGAGGCCAAAGTAAACCATCTCCTCCATCTGAAGCCATAACCGCTAAGGACAGATTCGCAGCACCTAAGATCGACCGCACAACTCTTAGAGATATGACCCTTAAAGCTGGTCAACACTTCAAATTGGATGTCAAAGTTTCTGGTGAACCTCCACCAACAAAGACGTGGTTCTTGAACAAAGCTCGCCTTGATGAAAAGCGCGATGACATAAGCATTGAAATAGAAGATTACAGAATTAAATTAGTAATCTCCAGCGTTACAAGATCACATACTGGTACCTTCACCCTCAAAGCTGAAAACACCTCTGGAAGAGATGAAGCTAGCATTGAAGTAACTATTCTTGACAAACCTGGCAAACCAGAAGGTCCTCTTAAGATCAGTGACGTCCACAAAGAAGGATGCACACTTAAATGGAACCCACCACAAGATGATGGTGGCACTCCGATTGAATATTATCAAGTGGAGAAGATGGACACTGATACTGGTCGTTGGGTACCAGCTGGTCGTAGCAGGGAACCCAAATTGGATTGCAACAATCTTGAACCTGGCCAGGAATATAAATTCCGTGTTATGGCTGTTAATGCCGAAGGCGAATCTGAACCACTTGATGCTGAACAGACCATTGTCGCAAAGAATCCATTCGGTGAGTAAAAAATGTATTACCTTATATTATTATTAATTTATTTTGCATATAAGATGTACAATCTTTTACAAAAAATTCGTGACAAACAATAATATAATATACATATACAAATATTGTAAATAATAAGCAAACAGACACTCCATCTTATTAACAAGTTAGATTTTACTAGTTAAATTTTTAACTTAAAATTATAAAATAAAGTGTCTTTCATTTTAGTACAGAACTAGTCAATATATACAGATGTCTCTAAAATAGGAGACATGGCTTAACCACAAATTCCTGAGGCTAAAATAAGACATTTAACTAAACTTACTTTTACCGGAAAGTGTGCCATTTAGCTAGTATTCTGCTTCAAAGTTCTTCGAAAAATTTAATTTTGCTTATAATAACAGAACGCTTTATTCGATATGGATGAAATTTGCTATGACAGTTCATATGGTTATGTCATCTTTTAAGATGATGCTGGTTATTATCAGTGAACCACTAGTGTATGAAACTTAGGTGTCCCAACATTGATTTAGATCGTAACTTTTTAATGGCCACGCCGATAACGTAAATCTATTTTTTTCAAAAAGATGCATTCAATGGTAAACTTTTCCTTCTCTGTGTAATTTGTGATATGTTACGGTTAACACAGAAAAAAAAAAATAAAACCTGAGTGACTGCAACGTGAATTTTTTTAAATAAATTTTATTTAGCAGTCTGTCCAAATATCAAACAACAAATTTTTAATGACAGTAACGAGTTGTCAATCTTCTCAACTTGTTTAGGAATAAGCTAACATATTTAATCGTCTTATTTATAATAATGGTAGTAAAATACTATTAGGCCGCACAAACAGATGTTACTAGTTTTAGAACATTGCGAAGGAAATTTTTGACAACCCATAAATAATTGTTACTGTCATTAAAAATGTGTTGTTTGATATTTGGACAGACTGCTAAATAAAATTTATTTAAAAAATTTCACGTTGCTGTCACTCAGGTTTTATTTTTTTCTGTGTGAACCGTAACAGATATCAAAAATTACACACAGAGAGAAAAGTTTACTGTTGAATGTATTTTTCTAAAAAAAAAATAAATAAGTAATTTAATATTACGGTCTAATCAATGTTGGGACACCTAAGTTTCATATACTAGTGTTTCACTAATAATAAGTATCGTCTTAAAAGATGACATAACCATATGAACTGTCGTACCAAATTTCATCTAAATTGAATAAAGCGTTCTGTTATTGTAAGCAAAATTATTATTTTTTTTTTCAAAGAACATTGCAGCAGAATACTGGCTAAATAGTAAACTCTCCGGTGAAGGCAAGTTTAGTTAAATCGTCTTATTTTAGCCTCAGGAATCTGTGGTTAAGCCGTGTCCCCCTATTTTAGAGATACTCTGTATAAATAAGGTCTTGTGACCGCGTGCCTCAGTGTCTGGTCGCGAATCTGGGAAATCGGGTTCGGTCTCGACCGCCGCGAAAAAATATTTTGAATTTTAAATGTTATAAAAGTGGCTCCTGTGGTGCACTCTCCACGCCAGCAATGAGTGCCATGAGGTGACGCCTGGTAAACTCCCGCACGATACGAATATGTTATCATCATTGCCGATATCTGTGTTAAAGCAGATTGGCACACCCAGCAATGGGTAATAAGCCGTGATTAATTATTATTATTATTAGTATTATTATTATTATTATTATTATTATTATTATTATTATATTATTTTACAGATAAATAATACGTTCTCAGCTTTGTACATAGACTTTATAAAACAAAATATTTATTCTTGTTTGGTTTCCAGACGAGCCTGGTGCACCTGGTACTCCAGAGCCAACAGATTGGGACAAGGATCATGTCGATCTCAGATGGACCCCACCATTAAAAGATGGTGGGTCTCCAATCACTGGATACATTATTGAAAAGAAAGAAAAGGGCACAACTCGCTGGGTTAAGGCTGGTGAGACTGGTCCTAATGAATGCAAAGGAACTGCTGAGAACTTAGATGAAGGACAAGAATACGAATTCCGTGTTCGTGCTGTGAATGCGGCTGGTCCTGGCGAACCCAGTGCAGCCTCTAAACCAGTCACCGCTAAGCCACGCAAATGTAAGGTTCATTTTCTTATAAATAAATACATGATACTTATTGATTGGCAACATTATAACCATTTGTGTACCTCAATTTGAGCGTCAGATATTATCAGAAATATTAAACAAGTTGCGTAATAATCTGAGGCGCATTTATTAAAAATATAATAAATTTAAAAATTAAATAGCGTTACCAATCATATATATCAAGATAAGGGAACAGTGCATTTTATTCGTGTTTGTGAAAAGATACAGAAAAAAGTGATTAAGATATTTTGTAAGGGATAGAGGGGGACACATTTTAGCATAAACTTTATTATCACAAATCCAGTGGTACTCAAACTATAGGGCAATATTACATTTTTTTATATGGCATTATATATATATATATATTATTATTATTATTATTATTAATTCATTAAATAGAGAATTTTGTTCTGAATTCAACAATATAATAATATCATACCCTTACATTGCGAAAAAAATTATAAAAATTAATTCAAAGTTAGTATTTCATTTCTACTTTATCTAAGTAATCTGAGCAAACATTAAATCACTAAAACAAAATAAAATTTATTTTAGTTTTATTACATTCTAGTAAGCTACGATTTTGGCAATAAATTCAACGTTTAAAATAAATTTTTTGTTTTATTGATTAAATGTTTGCTCAGATTACTTAGATACAGTAGAAATGAAATACTAACTTTGAATAAATTTTTATAATTTTTTTTCGCAATGTAAGGGTATGATATTATTATATCGTTGAATTCAGAACAAAATTCACTATTTAATGAGTTAATATATATATATATATATATATATATATATATATATATATAATGCCATTTAAAAAAATATAATATTGCCCTATAGTTTGAGTACCACTGGATTTATGATAATAAAGTTTATGCTAAAATGTGTCCCCCTCTATCCCTTACAAAATATCTTAATTACTTTTTATGTATCTTTTCACACACACGAATAAACGGCACTGTTCCATGATCTTGATACACCCTGTATATATAATTTAATAAATACAATATTTATTTATTTTATTTTTTTAGTGGCACCCAAAATTGAACGTCGTGATCTACGTAATCTTACCGTCAAGGAGGGAGAACCATTCTTCTTTGATGTTAGGATTAGCGGTGAACCAGCGCCCGATGCTACATGGCTGATTGACGGCAAAACTGTCATTCAGACAAGCCATCGCCGTATTGAAAACGTACCTTATAATTCCAAGTTCTTCAACGATAAAC
This sequence comes from Ophonus ardosiacus, assembly GCA_943142095.1. Taxonomy (NCBI): domain Eukaryota; kingdom Metazoa; phylum Arthropoda; class Insecta; order Coleoptera; family Carabidae; genus Ophonus; species Ophonus ardosiacus. Next base: position 12,631,237 of record OW964833.1, on the reverse strand, counting down.
CCGAACGCAAGGACACTGGAGTATATAAGATCACAGCTGTCAATAAATTTGGTACCGATACTGTGGAAGTCGAAGTTAATGTTATTTGTAAGTTTTATATTCATATTACAATCCATAACAATACTTGACTTTTATTTCTTATAATCTAGGTAAACCAGGAAAACCAGAAGGCCCGTTGGAAGTCTCCGATGTGCACAAAGATGGTTGCACACTCAAATGGAAGAAACCCAAAGACGATGGTGGTGAACCAATCGAGGGATATCTTGTCGAGAAATTCGATCCAGATACTGGTGTATGGTTGCCAGTTGGAAAGACTGCTGGAGCTGTACCTGAAATGGAAGTAGATGGATTAATTCCTGGACATGAATACAAATTCCGCGTAAAAGCTATCAACAAAGAGGGCGTTTCTGAACCATTGGAAACTCTTGGTTCTATTATTGCCAAAGATCCATTCAGTAAGTTTTTGAAACAAATAAATTATAAACAGAATTTGAATATATTTTTTTGTAGCTGTGCCAAATGCACCTGGTTCTCCTGAACCATCCGACTGGTCTGCTAGTCATGTTGAACTCACATGGCCTGAACCAATCTCTGATGGAGGATCTCCTATTACTGGATACATCATTGAAAAGAAGGACAAATACAGCCCAATGTGGGAGAAGGCAGTTGAAACCAACAGCCCCAAACCAACTGGAGTTGTCAGTGGACTTATCGAAGGCAATGAATACCAATTCCGAGTTATTGCCGTCAACAAAGCAGGTCTCAGTGCTCCATCCGAACCAGGAAAGACATTTACTGCCAAACCCAGATATTGTAAGTTATATTTATCATAATTCAAATGTAACAACTAAAAATTTATTTTATCCTCTAGTGGCACCACGTATCGATCGTCGTAATTTGCGTGACATAACGCTCTCTGCTGGATCTTCCCTGAAACTGGAAGCCAATATCATTGGTGAACCACCACCAACTGTTGATTGGCGTTATGGCGCTGTACCATTAAGAAACGACAAGAATGTTCAAATCGATAATCCTGACTATTTCACGAAATTGGTTATCCGTCCCGTGAAACGTGACGATTCTGGAGATTACACTGTTACTGCTTCCAACAGTTCTGGAAAAGATACTGTTACAATTCAAGTTACTGTTACTGACAAGCCTTCCGCACCTGAAGGACCGCTAACTGCCTCAGATGTTCACAAAGAAGGCTGCAAACTCAAGTGGAAGAGACCAAAAGACGATGGTGGTACTCCCATCGAATACTATCAAGTGGATAAAATGGATCCAGAAACTGGATGCTGGGTACCATGTGGTCGCTCTACTGAACCAGGCATGGAAGTAACTGGTTTGACTCCCGGAAAAGAATACAAATTCCGTGTAGCTGCTGTCAACGCAGAAGGAGAATCTAAACCTCTAGTTGCTGAAGAAACTATTATTGCTAAGAATCCATTCGATGAACCTGGCAAGCCAGGAAATCTTCAAGCAACTGATTGGGATAAGGATCACGTTGATCTTAAATGGACTCCACCTGTTGATGATGGAGGATCTCCTATTACTGGCTATGTTATTGAAAAGAAAGACAAATTCGGTGACTGGGAAAAAGCTTTGGACGTTCCAGCTGGACAAACAACTGCCACCGTTCCAGATCTCATTGAAGGACAACCCTACGAATTTAGAGTTCGCGCTGTTAACAAAGCCGGACCCGGTGAACCAAGCGATGCTACACCAACCATCATCGCAAAACCAAGAAACATGGCACCTAAGATTGACCGCACCAATTTGATTGAAATCAAGATTAAAGCCGGACAGAACTTCAACTTTGATGTTAAAGTTTCTGGTGAGCCTATGCCAACCACCAAATGGCAGCTTAAAGGAAGAGAAGTTAAAACAGCCGAGAGAATTAAAGTACAACATCTTGAGTACAACACTAAAATTAGTGTTCGTATGGCTACTCGTGCAGATTCCGGCAAATACACAATCACTGCTCAGAACATTAATGGAACAGATATTGCTGATGTTGAAGTTATTGTCTTGGACAGACCAAGCCCACCTGCAGGACCTCTTAAAGTAGCTGACGTTCATGCCAATGGCGCTACACTTAGCTGGAATCCACCTCCAGATGATGGTGGTCAACCTGTTGAAAAATATGTCGTCGAGAAAATGGACGAAGCCACTGGAAGATGGGTACCAGCCGGAGAAACTGACGGCCCAACTACCAAACTGGCAGTTGATGGTCTTATCCCTGGACACAAATACAAATTCAGAGTTCGTGCTGTTAACAAGCAAGGAAAATCTGAACCTTTGACTGCTGATAAAGCTATAGAAGCTAAGAATCCTTTCGATGAGCCTGGCAAACCAGGAACACCTGAAATCAGTGATTACGACAAAGATTTCGTCGAACTTAAATGGGCTAGACCTGAACAAGATGGCGGATCGCCCATTACAGGTTACATTATTGAGAAGCGCGATAAATTCAGCCCGGATTGGGACAAATGTGCTGAAGTTCCTGGAGATTCTACTACTGGCAAAGTAAATGATTTAATTCCGGGAGTTCAGTATGAATTCCGTGTAAGAGCTGTTAACAAAGCTGGACCTGGTGAGCCTAGTGATGCCACCAAACCACATGTCGCCAGACCCAAGAATCGTAAGTATACTCAACATTTCCCAATTAATTTATATTAAACATTAATTATTTTATAGTTCCTCCTAAGATCGACCGCAACTATATGTCAGACATCAAAGTCCGCGCCGGACAAACCTTCGAATACGATGTACCTGTTATTGGTGAACCCCCACCAAACAAAACATGGGAACTCAAGGACATAACTGTCATGCCTAGCGATCGCATTAAGATCACAAATGAAGATTACACCACTAAACTGCGTGTCATTGATGCTAAGCGCTCAGACAGCGGCTCGTACACTTTGACCGCTAAAAATATTAACGGTACAGACAAAGCTACTGTCAATGTTACTGTTTTGGATGTACCTACACCACCAGAAGCACCACTTAGAGCTGACGATGTTACTAAGTCAAGCTGCATATTGAAATGGAGGCCGCCTAAAGATGACGGCGGTTCTGAAATTTTGTCTTACGCTGTTGAGAAATTGGATACTGAAAATATGCGTTGGGTACCAGTTGGGGAAACACCATCTACTTTCATGAAGTATATATTTCAATAATATGAAATATTTATAGGTATTAATTGTTGTTTTTTAGTGTGGATCATCTTATTGAAGGACATGATTACAAATTCCGAGTTCGAGCTATTAACAGACAAGGAGAATCGGCTCCATTAACAACTTCAGAGAGTATTACAGCGAAAGATCCATTTGGAAAACCAGATAAACCTGGCACACCCAAAGCCACTGGTAAAATTTGCAACTAACAATTTAACAATAAAATGTTTACATTTTTTGTTCTAGACTGGGATAAAGATCACGTCGACCTGGAATGGACCCCACCCAAAAAGGATGGCGGTTCTCCAGTTACTCATTATATTATTGAAAAACGACCAAAACACGGGTATGCGTATGATATATTTAATGTAGCCTTAAATTTTAGCTGTTTTAAAACGGTAAGTATTCATTTAAAATGTTGTATTCAGTATTTGGGAGAAGGCAGTTGAAGTTCCTGCTGATAAGACTAAAGCAACTGTACCAGATTTAACCGAAGGAGAAGAGTATGAATTCCGCGTTATTGCTGTGAACAAGGGAGGCCCCGGAGAACCTAGTGATGCCTCCTTGCCGGTCATTGCCAAGCCTCGTTTCTGTAAGGTTTAATTTCAAAAATAATTACCAAAATTTACTGTTTTTCTTTTTAGTGGCTCCATCATTTGATAAGTCTCTGCTGCATGATATTACTGTGAAAGCTGGCAATCGCATCAGTTACAATATCCCTGTTGAAGCATCTCCAAGACCAACAGCCAAATGGCAAATTGATGGCAAGACAATCGAATCAAGCACCAGAGTTGATATGTCTGTTACAAACACACATGTCACTTTTGATATTCCGTTCTCTTTGAGGTCTGATACTGGCAGATACACCCTCACATTAACAAACGATCTTGGATCGTTCTCTGCATCTGCCACTGTCACTGTTCTTGACCGTCCAGGTCCACCTCGTGCACCACTTACCGTCAGTGGGGTTACCAAAGAAAGTGCTAATCTTTCTTGGAATGCTCCTACAGACAATGGTGGCTCTCCAATCTTGCACTATGTCATCGAAAAGATGGATATGTCTCGTGGTACATGGGCCGATGCTGGTATGAGCACAAACTTGAATCATGAAGTCACTAGATTGATTCACAAGAAGGAGTATTACTTCCGTGTGAAAGCTGTTAATGCAATTGGTGAATCCGAGCCTCTGGAAACTACCAAGAGCATCATTGCCAAGAATGAATTTGGTACCTACAACGGTTGGTATATTTATTGAGATATTTTAATTATTTTTGTTTTACAGACGAACCAGATGCTCCAGGTAAACCAGCTGTTACTGATTGGGACAAGGATCATGTTGACCTTGAATGGACACCACCTAAATCTGACGGTGGTGCTCCAATCACTGGATACATTATCCAGAAGAAAGAAAAGGGAAGTCCTTACTGGACAAATGCTGTCCATGTTCCAGCTAAAAAGAATGCTGTAAGTTATTGTATTTTAAGAAATGAAGTTTTGTATAAATTAAATATTTTTCAGGCTACTGTACCTGATTTAACGGAAGGCCAAGAATATGAATTCCGTGTTATTGCAACAAATACTGCTGGTAACAGTGAACCATCTGAACCATCTGATCTGGTTACAGCTAAGGCTAGATACTGTATGTTTTATTATTTATTTTATTTGATATTATATTTACAATAACTTTTTTCTCCAGTGGCTCCCAAGATCAAGACTCCTCTTAATGACATTCGCATTAAGGCTGGACTTATTCTCCACATTGATATCGACTTCATTGGTGAACCTGCACCTGAAGTTATATGGTCCGTTGGCGCAAGAAATCTTACAACTGATGACCGTACTACCGTCACATCTATTGGACATCATACTGTTGTCCATACTGTTAACGCTAAGCGCTCAGACAGCGGTGAATATCACATTTTGTTGAGAAATGATTCAGGTATGGATGAAGGATCCTTCCAAGTTATTGTTCTGGATCGTCCTGGACCTCCAGAAGGACCACTAGAATATGAAGAAATCACAGCCCAAAGTGTTACTCTCTCCTGGAAACCACCTAAGGACAATGGAGGCAGTGAAATTACGTAAGTTTATTAAACCCGTGTTGGACAGTCAGTTTATCTATCATTTTTATTTTTCAAACTTTGAATTATGGCACAAACGCATAAAAATCAGCTGATTTTAAGCATTTCAAGGTCAAAACTATTGTTAGATATTTATTTATTATTTTATAGTGGTTACGTGATTGAAAAACGCGATCTTACTCATGGAGGAGGTTGGGTTCCAGCTGTCAACTACGTTAGCCCTAAACACACACATTGTGTTGTACCAAGATTATTAGAAGGCACAAAATACGAATTCAGAGTATCTGCTGAAAACTTACAAGGACGTTCTGAACCTCTGAACACTGACAAACCAGTCGTTGCCAAGAACCAATACGATGTTCCCGGCAAACCTGGCCGTCCAGAAGCCGTGGATACTGACAAAGACCACATCAAGATCAAATGGACTGCACCTATCAGCAACGGTGGATCACCCATCGTTGGTTACGACATCGAAAGACGTGATAGGGCTACAGGCCGATGGGTCAAACTCAACAAAGAACCATGTCGTCATCTTGAGTATTACGATGACCGTGTACAAGAAGGACACCAGTATGAATACCGTGTTTCTGCTGTTAACGCTGCTGGAAACGGTAAACCAAGTGACACATCACACGTCATCACTGCTAAGCCAATGAAAGAGAAACCTAAGTTGTGGTTGGATGGAATTATTGGCCGTAAGATCAAAGTACGTGCTGGTGAACCAATCAATATTAATATTCCATTGTCTGGTGCTCCTACACCCAAAATTACATGGGAAAAGAACAAAGTACTTATCCCTGAATCAAACAGAGTTTCTACTGAAACTACAAGCGAATACACCAAACTGCGAGTTGAAGTATCTAACCGCGATGATTCTGGCAAATACACAGTATCTGCCAAGAATGAATATGGCGCGGATTCCGCTGATATTGAAGTAACTGTTGTTGACAAACCTGGAATGCCTAAAGGCCCACTGCAATATACTGCAACTACTCCAGACTCCGTATCACTATCATGGAATCCTCCTGATGATGATGGCGGCGGTGATATCACTGGATACATTGTGGAAATAAGCGAATTTGGCACAGATTCCTGGAGACCATGCCCTGGATTCTGCCCGAGACCATCATTCACTGCTAGAGGATTAACCGAAGGCAAGAAATACTCATTCCGCGTTCGCGCTGAGAACATCTACGGTGTTTCTAATCCATTGGAAGGCAAACCAGTTATTGCCAAAAGTCCATTCGATCCTCCAGATGCGCCCAGCCAGCCAGAAGTTACTGGTTACAGCCCAAGCAGTTGCAGTTTGCAATGGAATCCTCCACTGCATACTGGCGGCAAGCCTATCACTGGGTATTATGTTGAAAAGCGTGAACGTGGTGGTGAATGGATGAAGGTTAACAACTATCCTACACCGAATACTCAGTTTACTGTACAAGATTTGCGTGAAGGAAATCGTTATGAATTCCGTGTTATTGCTGTTAATGAAGCTGGACCTGGAAAGCCGAGCAAGCCTACTGAACCTATCACTGCTCAACATCAACGATGTAAGTTTATAAATTACTACAAGATTTGTGTATGTTACTTGATTATTATTTTTATTTTTAGTCCGTCCTGATGCTCCTGAGCCACCCAAACCAGACCGCATTACTAAAGACAGCGTCACACTGTCCTGGAGAGCACCACGTAACGATGGAGGCTCCAAAATCAAGGGTTACATCGTTCAACAAAAGGGCAAAGATGATAGCGAATGGACCGACTCCAACTCTATTCTTATTCCAACTACTGTCTACACTGTACCTAGACTAAAGGAAGGCGCTGAATACCAGTTCAGAGTTATTGCTGTTAATGATGTTGGCAACTCTGAACCTAGCAGACCAACCAGTGATATTCGCATTGAAGAACAGCCCAACAAACCCTGCATGGATCTTGGAGGTGTTAGAGATATCACTGTGCGTGCTGGTGAAGATTTCAGCATTCACGTACCATATGTTGGTTTCCCCAAACCAACCTCCACTTGGTTCGCCAACGATACTATTTTGGATGAATCTGATAGCAGAGTATTCCAGCAATTATCTGATGAATCTGCTAGCATTGTAGTCAAGAACTCCAAACGTAGTGACACTGGCCAATATAGACTACAACTTCGCAATCAATCCGGTTTTGATACTGCGACTATTAATGTTCGCGTACTTGATAGACCAGGCAAGCCAGAAAACTTACGCGCTGATGAATTTGCAGGAGATTCTCTTACTCTTTACTGGCAGCCACCCAAAGACAACGGCGGTACTGACATCACCAACTATGTTGTTGAGAAGAAAGAAGCTAGGTCACCAACTTGGTCTAAAGTCAGCAGCTATGTTACTACTCCATTCTGCAGAATCCGCAACCTTACGCTTGGGAGGGAGTATGAATTCCGTGTCATGGCTGAAAATCAATATGGACAGTCTGAACCAGCGATGACTTCTGATCCTATTAGAGCCAGACATCCATTTGATCCTCCTGGTGCTCCTGGAACACCTAGAGGCATTGATACATCTGAAGATTCTATTACTATCACTTGGGGTAAACCTCGTCATGACGGTGGATCTCCCATCACTGGATACGTCATCGAGAAAAGACTTATTGGTGAAGATAAATGGACTAAAGCTTGTCACGCCCATGTTCCAGATTTAACCTACAAGGTTATCAATCTTATTGAAAACCATGAATACGAATTCAGAGTAGCAGCTGTAAATGCAGCTGGCCAAGGACCATGGAGCACATCTTCCGATATCATTGTCTGTCGTGCGCCACCATGCGTACCCAAGATCACATCTGATTTGAGCATTCGTGACATGATTGTCATCGCTGGTGAAGACTTCACCATCACTGTACCATTTATCGCCATCCCCAGGCCAACTGCATCCTGGTGCATCAACAGTGCTGAAGTTCTCCAAGACAGCAGAGTTAAATACGAAACTACTGACACAACTTGCACATTCCATAATAAGTGTGCTAAGCGAACTGATACTGGAAATTATACTATTAAATTGGTCAACACTGAAGGATCAGATTCAGCTTCTTGTAGAGTTTTGGTTGTTGACAAACCAACACCACCAGTTGGACCTTTGGATGTATCTGATATTACTCCAGATACCTGCAGCTTATCATGGAAACCACCTGTGGATGATGGTGGCTCTCCAATTACCAACTACGTTGTTGAGAAACTAGACACAAGTGGAGTAAGTCACTACTTTTATTATTTTGTTTAATAATTTATTAATGAATATTATTTGTTCCAGATCTGGGTTAAGATTAGTAGCTTTGTCCGCAGCTGTCATTACGATGTTATGGGTCTGGAACCCAACAGAAAATACAGTTTCCGTGTTCGTGCTGAAAACCAATATGGAATTAGTGAACCTCTTGAAACTCTGGAACCAATCACTGCCAAATTCCCCTTCACTGTACCAGATCCACCTGGTGCACCTCGCGTTACCGATTGGGACTCAAGTACCGTCACTCTTACCTGGGATAGACCACGCAGTGATGGCGGATCTCGTATTCAGGGCTACAAACTCGAATTCAGAGACGTTGCTGAAGATACTCAATGGCGCGTTGCCAATGATTATCTTATTAAGGAGAATACTTACGTTCTATATAACATGCAGAGTGGACATGAATATGAATTCAGAGTCCGTGCAAAGAATGCTGCCGGATTCAGCAAACCATCTGCTTCTTCATCCAAATTCAAGCTCAAGGGCAAGTTCAATGTGCCATCACCACCTGGAACACCTAAAGTTGTTAAAGTTGGAAGAAACTACGTTGATCTTACCTGGGAACCACCTACTAACGACGGCGGTTCTAGAATTACTGGTTACGTCATTGAAAAACGTGAAATTGGCAGTGCCATTTGGGTTAAATGCAACGACTACAATGTCACTGATACTTCTTACACTGTTATGAATCTAACTGAACGCGCTGACTACGAATTCCGCATCTTTGCCGTCAATGCTGCCGGAAGAAGCGAACCAAGCACTTGCACTACTCCTGTTAAAGTATGTGAAGTTGCTGATGGTGTTACTCCTGAATGGGTGCGTACTTTGTCTAATGTGTCTGTACCATTGGGCAAACCATTCTCCTTGGAATGCGAAGCTTCTGGTAAACCCGTACCAACGTGCAGATGGTTGAGAAACGGCCGTGAAATTACTCTTGGAGGTCGCTTCCGTGTTGAAGCTAAGGGAGGCACTTTCTGGCTTCACATTTCCGATATTTGGGAACAAGATGATGGTGATTACACTTGCGAAGCGTCCAATGCCATGGGATCCGTTACAACAACTTGCAGACTTAAGATTGGAAGTAAGTTATACCTGTATAATATTCAGCTATTAATTGGTTAATAATATTTATTTGTTTATTTACAGCTCCACCTCGCATTGAACGCATGCCAGGCGATCTATATCTACCTGAACGTGACAATACCAAGATTAAGATCTACTACTCTGGTGATCAACCTATGGAAATTATCCTTACCAAAGATGGCCGCAAAGTTGATGAATCAGACCACATTAAATATACTATCTTCGATGACTACCTTATTATCTTCATTAAGGATATTAAGAAGGAGGATGCCGGAACGTATACTTTAACTGTGAAGAACGACAGTGGGAGCGTATCTGGCAGCTTCAATGTATTCATTACCGGCTTACCTGGACCTCCAAACGGACCTTTGGAAGCCACTGATATCACCAAGCATACTTGCACACTCAACTGGAAACCTCCAAGTTACGATGGTGGTTTGCGTATCACTCATTACGTCGTTGAGCGTAAGGATGTTTCTCTTACCCACTGGATAATAATCAACAGCAACTGCAAGGATACACAATTCACTGTACAAGGTCTCACTGAAGGCCAGGAATATTTGTTCCGTGTTATGGCTGTTAACGACAACGGTATGGGTCCAGCTTTGGAAGGAGTCAATCCAATTAAAGCCAGAGCTCCATTCGATCCTCCATCACCACCTGGTGTACCTAAAGTTACTCAGATCGGAGGAGACTTTGTCAATTTGGAATGGGATAGGCCAGAAAGTGACGGCGGTGCGCGCATTCAGGGCTACTGGATAGACAAGAAAGAAGTTGGAAGCAATGCTTGGCAACGCGTTAATGTTGCTATTTGTCAACCAAACATGATCAACATTTCCAACTTGATTGAAGGACGTCAATATGAATTCAGAGTATTCGCTCAGAATATTGCTGGATTATCCGAACCTTCTACTGCGTCTACTTCTGTGAAGATTGTCGATCCTCTTGCTGCAGTACCTCCAGAAATTGTCAAACCATTACGCGGTGTTAACTGCATTCAAAACCATAACGCTCACTTCCAGTGCACAATTACTGGTCAACCAAGGCCAACTATCACATGGTACAAGGGCGCCCGCGAAATTACAAGCGGATCTAGATATCACATCTACCGTGAAGATGACGTATACAACTTGGTTATCAACGATGTTTACGGAGAAGATGCCGATGAATACGTTTGCCGTGCTGTGAACAAGGGAGGAGTTAAATCTACTCGTGCAGAACTTAAGATCATGACCGCACCTAAGTTGAACGTTCCACCAAGATTCCGTGACACAGCTTACTTTGACAAAGGAGAAAATGTCGTCATTAAGATTCCATTCACTGGTCATCCTAAACCCAAGATTACCTGGGTCAGGGAAGGCGAAACCATCGAATCTGGTGGTCATTATTCAGTTGAAGTTAAAGAACGCCATGCTATCCTTACTATTCGTGATGGTAGCAAACTGGATAGTGGTCCATACAGAATCACCGCTGAAAACGAACTTGGACAGGACTCTACCATAATTAAGATCCAAATTAGCGATCGTCCAGATCCTCCAAGATACCCAGTTGTTGATAACATTGGCGTTGACTCTCTTGCTCTGTCCTGGAAGGCTCCAGTATGGGACGGTGGCAGCAACATCACCAATTACATGGTTGAAAGACGTGAACATCCCATGTCTACCTGGATCAGAGTTGGAAATACGAGATTCACCTCTATGGCTATTAGTGGATTGGCTCCAGGCCACCAGTATGAATTCAGAGTATGCGCTGAGAACGTTTACGGCAGATCTGATCCATCAGAAGTCAGTACTCTTGTCACTACTAAAGACACTGGCAAGAAGATTGCACACAAGAGGAAATATGAAGTCGACGAAAACGGCAAGAAGATCAGAACAAATGTTAACGAAACACCGAAAGATTATGATCAATATGTATTCGACATTTACTCGAAATATGTACCACAACCAGTTGAAATATCCACGAACAGTGTATATGATGCTTATGATATTCTGGAGGAAATTGGAACTGGTGCATTCGGCGTTGTTCATCGTTGCAGAGAACGTAAGACTGGAAACATTTTCGCTGCTAAGTTCATCCCTGTTTCACACGCCATGGAAAAAGAACTTATTAGGAAAGAAATTGATATCATGAACCAACTGCATCATCCTAAATTAATTAACCTCCATGATGCATTTGAAGATGATGATGAAATGGTTCTCATCTTCGAATTCTTATCTGGTGGCGAACTTTTCGAACGAATTACTGCCGAAGGTTATCAAATGTCTGAAGCTGAAGTTATCAACTACATGAGACAAATTTGCGAAGCTATCAAGCATATGCATGAAAAGAATATCATTCATTTGGATATTAAACCCGAGAATATTATGTGCCAGACACGCAAGAGCACAAATATCAAACTTATTGACTTTGGATTAGCAACAAAATTAGATCCTAATGAAGTAGTTAAGATTTCCACCGGAACTGCTGAATTCGCTGCACCAGAAATCGTTGAACGGGAACCAGTTGGTTTCTACACAGATATGTGGGCCGTTGGTGTGTTAGCATACGTTCTTCTCAGTGGCTTATCTCCATTCGCTGGGGATAATGACATTGAAACTTTGAAGAATGTTAAGGCTTGTGACTGGGACTTTGATGAAGAAGCATTTGGTATAGTTTCAGACGAAGGTAAAGATTTCATCCGCAGGTTATTAGTTAAGAACAAAGAAAAGAGAATGACAGCCCAAGAATGCTTGTTACACGCATGGCTAAGCGGAGATCACAGCGACCGCACACAAGTCATTTCTTCCTCGAGGTACACCAATATGCGCGACAGGATCAGGAACAAATACGACAATTGGGATGCATTTGCATTACCGATTGGTCGTTTGTCCGAATATTCATCACTACGTAAATTACTCATTGATAAGTACAAAATACACGAAACATCATTTGATAGGAGACAAGCCGCACCTAGGTTCGTCATCAAACCAACTAGTGCTTTTTGTTACGAGGGCCAGAGCGTGAAATTCTACTGCCGTGTTATTGCCATCGCTACTCCCACGTTATCTTGGACACACAACAACATGGAGCTGAGACAGAGCGTCAAATTCATGAAGAGATACGTCGGAGATGATTACTACTTCATCATCAACAGAGTCAGACTGGAAGACAGAGGAGAATACATTATCCGTGCTGAAAACCATTATGGGTCTAGGGAAGAAGTTGTATTCTTGAACGTACAACCCCTACCAAAGGTCATTCCTGAATACAAACCTGAAGTCCAACCCGTCAGAAGACGCGAAGCCTTACCATATACCTTCTGGCAAGAAGAACAAGAATGTGCCCCCAGCTTTACTTTCTTGTTACGTCCTCGTGTTATGCAAGAGCGTGATACTTGCAAGCTTTTGTGCTGCTTGAGCGGTAAACCCGTACCAACTGTCAAATGGTACAAGGACAAGAGAGAGCTGAGCAAATACGAGTACAGTATGACACACTCTGATGGTGTTGTCACCATGGAAATCGTAGATTGTAGACCAGAAGATTCTGGAAAATATCGTTGTGTTGCTACTAACTGCCACGGTACGGATGAAACTACCTGCGTCGTAATTGTTGAAGGTGCTACAAGTACTGCTGAACAAACACAGATAGCTAATCAGATTTTGCATTCCGGAGATCGTAAATATATTGAACAGCCTATTAAGCCAGCTCCACAAATGATTAGTGTACGTCGCCAGAGCACTCAACAATCATCCACAAACTATTCCTCATCAAATAGGCAATATAGTTCAGTAAGTATTGTCAGTTTTATCATATCATATGTCAGATGACGCAGAAAACCAGGCCATTCAAAATATCTTTTTTATTTATAATTAATTTTTAATTTTCTTTGTATATTTGTAGAAAGGAAATAAGACCTTTAAGTTCCAGTTGAAAAAATATTTATTGAACAGACGTTTCGGTCATAAATGCGACCATCTTCAGTGTATTACGACTATTTGTGTTTAAATTACATTTATAAATGTTTTATACATTTTCGAATTGGTAAAATCCAACATCTGTTGGGAATTGCAGCAAAAATATATCCAAAATAAGTTTGAAACTCGTAGTAAAAGGTCGCCGCAACTTGAGTATTTGGCGGCGAACGAAGTTGTATGTATAAAACATTTATAAATGTAATTTAAACACAAATAGTCGTGTATACACTGAAGATGGTGGCATTTATGACTGGCACGTCTGTTTAATAAATATTTTTATCATCTGGAACTTAAAGGCCTTATTTCCTTTCTACAACTGTAATACATAGTTCCCAACACATCAATTTCAATTTGTATTTTTATGAACTAGGCGTAGGGGTTCACAAATCATGGTATTTGGCATGCCGATAGCACTTTCGGTTTAATAGGAAGTGACATTCACTTTTATATTTCAAATGGGACACCTATATATATATATATATATATATATATATATATATATATATATATTTGGAATCTACATAAAATTACGAACTCAAGCTTGAAGTGAATATTTATTGAAGAAATAAATTACAAAATCGTAAGAGAAAATTATAAATAATTAATAATAAATGTTATTTCCGGTTAAACCGGAAGTACTATCATCATGCCAAATACCATGATTTGTGAGCCCCTAAGCCTAGTTTACAAATATACGAAGAAAATTAAAAAATAATTATAAATAAAAAAGTTATTTTGAGTGACCCGTTTTTCAGTGTCACACTGTATAACGCTAATTATATTTTTATTTACAGACAAATCTCAACCAGAGTAGTTCATCAACAAGTTTAAATATCAACGATTCTTCCGATAAACGAACAATTAAAAAATATGGAAGCAGATTAGATACCACAGGCAGTCCTTCTAGATCTAGGAGCGCTACTAAAGAATTAGCTTGTAAGTATTTAGTATTTTCTTTCCCCAAAACAAAGTAACAATGAACATTTTCAGTGCCACCGGACGATTCCTTGATGTGCGCCCCTAATTTCTCAAAACAACTGAGCGATTTAACAGTGAATGATGGCGAAAGCTTAACACTTAGCTGTACAGTAACTGGAGATCCGGAGCCACAGGTCACATGGCACAAGGACAACAAACAGTTAACATCATCTGATATCATTGACCTCAAGTACAAGAACGGAATCGCGAAATTGCATATCAATGAAGTGTTTCCAGAAGATGAAGGAGTATACATTTGCAAAGCCAGCAACTCTATTGGCACAACAGAAACCAAATGCAAATTAACAATTAGACGTAAGTAAAAAATATATAATGATAGCTATAAATACATTATTTGTGGTTCTTCCGAATTGCTGCTGGGCATTGCTTCATTATTTTTTTTTTTACAAATTTGAATATTTTCGTTGGCAATTCCGTAAACATAAAGTAAAAAACTGATTAAAGCAGTAATAAAAACTATAAATCTTTTGTCTCATATTTGGCATTCAAAACTTGTCCCACAATATATTTTTTGCTCTGTTGAAGGAGGAAAATACGAAATAAAATATAAAACAATAAAAAAGGAACAATATATTTAAATTTATTGATACGATATTTATATATAACCCATAAAAAATATGCAAATGTAACAAGTATTGTGGACAAGAAATAATTAAAAATAATCTCGGCATACAATGAGTAATGCAGTTTTGTTTTCTTTTATTGTCATACACAAATAAAAGTGCAAATTGCACAATTGTTATTTTTAACTTGTATAATACGTATTATATGAGTACAAAAAGTTTTAATAAATTCGTTATCAAAAATTTATACTTTTATATGTCGCAGCGATATTTAACTGAAAATAAATTATTGTATAAGAGAAGGTGTCTACAGTCCCAGACGCGGGATCGTTTACAAAAAATAAAATCCTAAATAGGCGTGATTTACGCAATTTTTTTAAATACACTTAACATTATTATTAAGGTTATTGTTTTTTTTTTTAAGAGAAATATACAAGTTAAGTGTTCAACAACGGTCCCGCGTTCGGGTTTTCTATTTTTTTTACATAGGTCACGAACGTTTCTGGTTCAGGATCACGCCTCATCGTGATTTAATTGGTACACCACGCTTCTTCCGGATTTTAATTTTTTGAACACGGTCCCGCGTTCGGGACTCTAGCCACTTTCTTCATAAAATTTTCTTTTAAAATTCCACAAGAAAAAATTGTTTTTTTTTTTCATTTTTTAATATTAATCTGTACATAAAAATATTTGACCCGTATTTTGTATTTTTGCCGAAAAGTTTCTAATACGCCAGAAAAAAAAGGTATTAAAGTTTCAATAAATGAGACCCGAGAAAATATCTTAATATTAATTATACATTGATATCCAATGTATTTTTTAAAAGCCGTAGACTTGGAACTATTGCATAGTTTTGTCAATCTATAATAATTTAATGTAGCAATGGGTAAAACCGTCGTGGTTTTCATATTTAAATATTAATAAATGCAATGAGTTTAGTATATATAAAAAAAAAATAATGTATTTTTGTGGTTATGCAGCCATGGCAAATGCTACTGGAGGCAAAAAGAGCAGCGGAGACAAGCCTCCAAAGATTGTAAGCCACCTGCAATCTGCCTTCGTGAAGGACGGCGAACCCGTGACATTATCTTGCCGCATCATAGGAGCTGATAAATTCGACGTTGTCTGGTTACACAACAACAAGGAGATCAAGCCCAGCAAAGATTTCAACTACACGAATGAAGCGAACATTTACAAACTCCAGATTGCTGAGATATTCCCAGAAGACTCTGGAGCATACACGTGTGAGGCCTTCAACGATGCCGGGGAGAGTTTCAGTTCGTGCACGTTGAATGTCCTGGTACCTGGCGAACAACCGAAAAGCCCTGTGTTCAAAACATTCCCAGTATCAGCTACAGTCAACGAAGGGGAGTCAGCAAGCTTCCAAGCAGAGACTGAAGACGTACCATTGAAACTTACTTGGCTCAAGGACGGAAAAGCTGTGCCTGAGTCCAGTTCCAAATACCGATTCACAGCAGAAGGTAACAGATTCAACCTGCAGATCGTTTCCTGCGATTCAAGTGACATTGGCCAGTACCAAGCCAAGGCCATTGGTAAGAAGGGTGAAACACTTGCAGCATTCTCGCTAAACGTATGCGCACCAGGGGACCAATGAAAGGTGAGATTGCAATATTATAACTTATTATTTATTAATATGTATCGTACAATTACAGTGATGCCTCACAACTGAGCAGAAACGAACGACTTGCTGATAATGTGTCAAAGTGCTTTTAATATTCCATTTGCCCGTGTGCACATTGAGCAAGAACCTGTATAAAATCATTTTATGTATCATATGTAACTTGTATAAATAATGTGTATTGTATGTATTGTGTGTTTTACCTAGCAAGCTACAGCTAGAGTAACAGACATCTGTATCTGTTTCTGTTGGATGCATTGGATGAAGCCGCGTGCGGTGTGTTGCAGCGGCCAACAACAACGACAACAATCAGCAGCCAGCATCCTCAAGAACGCAAAGCGCAGCCGAAGCACTCCACCTCCACGCGGTCGAGCATCACACCTGGCCTGCACCGACTTCATCCAATACATCTTCCTTCATTCTCTTTCTCTCTCTCTCTCTCTTTCTTCTCTATTTCATTCACCTTTATTTCAATACACATACAGTTGTATGAACGCTAATTGCTTTTGCCGAAACTCGACACTTATGTAATTTATTTATTTATTTATCAATAGTCTAAATCCAAAGGAATACTAACGGAAACATACATTTAGTGTGAGTGAAATTTCAGTTATTTCACATTTATGTTTCATATTTGCATTATTATCCCTTTGTGCAATTACCACTCCCAAATACTGTATCATATTATGTAAAAATAAACAATAAATTAAATTGTTATTTCTTTTTTTTTATTATTATAGAGCTAATACAGTTAAAAGCTTAAGGATGAAACGTTTATAATATTAAAGCTTTGGCACAATAAATAACAAAATAATATGGAGAAACACGTATTACATTTAAGACAAGAATGAAGAACGTGAAGCTACGTTGAGTTGTGGCACTGGTTGTCCCTGTATCGGTTGCGGTCTGTTGCGAGCGTTTTCAATATGCTGAGCGTTGACGTACCAGAAGGGCCTTCTCTCTTCAGGCCAAGATTTGATTTGGTTCACAACATCCACATTGCCGCGGGCATCTTGGGGCAGTTTCTCCGTGCTGGTAGTGACGCCTTCGCCATTACGATTACCCAAATCTACGGCTTCGGTGGACACGCGAAATCTTGGAGCTACGTCGGGATAACGCACTGGGTTTGGCGCGTAGAACGGCCTTTGACTTGCGGCCAGACCCACCAAACACAACAATAACAGACCACCCATGGATTTCTGTAAGCAAAATTTATTTCATTGTAACAAAAAGATGTAAAAAATTCATTAACTGGTTGACCTCTAAATTTAAAAAAAAGTTGTTTTGTAGTATATTCCGTAACAATACATAATATTAACGGTATACACGCATATATGTAAATTAAGACAATATAAAATTACTAAGGGAAATAATTACTGAATAATTAAAATTGATAAATGATTTACCATGATTGAAAGTAAAAGACACAATGACTTAGTTGGTTGACGATGCGTAGCACTAAAACGAAGTTACACTATTGAAAACTTATCAACAAGTGTGCGGAGCAAAAGTTGCAGTCGACTATATATTGAAGTAGACCACAAGACGGTAGGGCGGAAAGTCTTTCGCCGCTGGCAGCAGTGTATGTGAAACATCGAAATCTTTTGGAAATTCCCGAGTCTAGAACAATCAAATTTCTTATGTCGTCATTTGGAACTGCCAGTCATGACGGGAAATGATTGTTTTGCTACGGTTTTTAAACCATAAGTATGACACGAATTTTTCTGGTTGGAATATCCAGTATGCATATGCATTTATTAGGTAAATTTTACTATTAAAATTAACTCATCGTTTTGTGCATGAATTATACCATCCATTAACTTATTTTACTAAAAATTTACGACAAAATAATAAATATATGTACTGTTATAAGTAAATTACTGAAATACGTAATATGTAGAACTTCTACTTAAGTGTTTTTCCAACATATAATGGCCTATTCCCCAAATTTTGTTTAAATTAATAGAAAATTAATAATATGGTAATTTAATTATAAGCAAATCTTGGTTGAATGCATATTAAAATTAAATGAGTCCGTTAAATCGAGGTTTTACTTGCGAAAATAATGATAATCTAATACATTGTAAATAAATATGTAATGACAATTATTTATGATACAAGTGTCATATATTTTGTTTAAAATCATCATAGTTATAACGTATTCTTATTATCAGGGGAACATAATATAAAATGTATACTTTTTGATTTATATAACATGGGTCATAATGTTATCATTTTAATTCTACTATGAAGTCAATATGACCCTGAAATGACCACTATAAGTAAAAATGAAAGAGTTTGCCCATACCACTAATCTACAGATATAAAACGTAAAATTTTATCTGCGGTTTTCCTCTGCATCTAATGTCGCGGTTTAAATTCCAATTAATCATTGTAAACAAAAATTCGCATAAACAAGAACAAGACTGATTTTAAAATGAATACATTATAATACCAATTCTACTGAAATGCATATTACTATTACTCAGAAATTAATCACAGTTTTATTTGGGAATTTACTGAAATAAATTAGCAGACATGAAAAGTCTTCTTGGGTGCATTTTTCCTGTATAGTCATTAGCAGTAACAGTAGCTTAAAATATAAGTAAATTTTACTCGAAACACTTCAATTATTAGATATTTCCTCTTTCATTTATTTAGGTATTTATCTCTTTTCCAAGCCGAGGTTCAACCTGGATTGGCGACGAAAAAATAATCAGAACTGTTATCGCGTGCCGATATTCCACCAGTTGCTGGAAAGTGTTACCGCGGTTATTCTTGGTGAAAGAAATATAAATTTATGAACATGTGTTCATGTATATTTCCATTTTTATTATTTTAAACATAAAATAATATATAATTTGAGATATTGTTATGTTTCAGTGGTTCGGTAAGCAGTATAAACATAATCTGTAAAAAAATTAAAAAGCTGGCTATAGGTACCTGCATATGTGAAAAGAAAAATAAAAACTTTCACAGATTTCGGTAATGACGACATATATGCCAATCGAAACAAATTGGCCCACCTAGAAATAGGTAATAAGCTGTGCTAATTTAACATTAAATACAGTGATAACATTATTTGAAATCAAACATGAGTGCAACAATCACTATATAATAATTTGTTTATTTATTTATTTATTTACCATTTTGTGGGAAACTAACAGTATAAAACCAATGATAGGTTTTCGCTTTTACATAAAAGAATTACAAATGAACAATAAATTTAAATAGAATGCGAAAATAAATATACAGTGAAATGAAATGTTTTACAAAGGTAAAACCGAAATATTATAACATATTTTGGTTTAATCCACCAATCAGTAGAGTACGGATTTTTGTACAAGTTAACGTGAAAATATCGACATATTGAAAATAAGTGTAGTAATACATCGCTCTATTGGATTGGAATCGTAATAATAGTATGTTAATGTTTTATAGTATCTGTAGTACATTTCGGGCAGAAAAAGAATAAAATAAAAAAAGTTGTGATATTTAGACATACTTTGCTACTAAAAGGCGTCAAACATATTAATTTAATTTCAAACGTATTATTTGATATTGGCACTAGTTGGTCTAGCGTAGTACTTCGCGGCCAATCACAGCCGTTCCCAGTAATTCAACTGTTATCAACAAACAATAATAAAAAGGTTAGTGTTAGTGATTTAGTGAATAATTATTTAAATATTAGGTGTAAATTTGCTGAGTAGATTGTTAATTTATATATAAGCCGTTTTAGAAAAGTACAGCGGTCATTTTGACGTATAATTTTTATGCGTTGAGGAAAATAAAATTCTTCATTA
Source organism: Ophonus ardosiacus (assembly GCA_943142095.1). NCBI lineage: Eukaryota > Metazoa > Arthropoda > Insecta > Coleoptera > Carabidae > Ophonus > Ophonus ardosiacus. The sequence continues at coordinate 12,610,677 of OW964833.1, read as the reverse complement.
TTTGTAACTAATTTTCGTGACAATAGCGATAATTTTATGTAAGTACCTTATTGTATTTCTGTACATTACTAACATTAAATTATTACAAGAAATAGTTGATGTAGATTATTTAACAGTTTTTTATAATTTGTTTTGGTTTGATATAAAACATGTGTCTATGTGCGTGACGCCTAAATCAGGGCTCGAAATGGAAATTTTTACGAAACGGAATGCTAGGTGTTCCTTGAAAATAGTGACTTGATTTTTTTTTTTTGCTCTTACGTACATTGATTTTGATTTAAATACTAATAATTTATACGAAGTGGTTTGTGAAATGTACTATGTTGTCTATACTTAAACTTTCAGGCGGGAACATATAAAATGGACACCCTGTATTTTTTAAGATAAATAAAAAAATGTTAAAGTTTATCATACTGAATTACATACAAAATAATTTATTATTCTGTAAAATCACAAATAATTACAAAAATTAAAATAATTTCATTTGTAGTTACAATGTACAGAAAAAAAAAATAAAATAGATATACTAACTAAATTGTAGTAAAATTAAGTAAGAACTAAGTTGATTTAGTTAATTTTTTTAAATTTTAAATATAATAAAATTAAATACAAAATTAGATGAAATGACTACATTTATACAGTAATAAGTAATGAACTAAACATAAATCATGAAATTAACTAAACAAATATTTAAATTTTTTATTTAATTTATCTAACTCATTAGATAAGTTACCAAAATTTGTAGAGACATTAAAATACAGTAAAATTAAGTAAAATATGTAATTAAAGTACCATTTGCATATTTAAATTAACAATTTTTACAAAATATTTATTATCTATTTCAGATTAGTTAAAATGCTAAATTTGGTTTTGTAATTTATACTAAAATATTAGACATATTGCTTAGAAAAATAATATCTACTTGTAATTGGATAAAATTTCAACTCTTTTCTTCTGTGTGTTTGTATGTGTCGTTTATTTTTAATTCTCTTTTTCGGCTCATCGTGTCATCAGCAGAGTGGTATTCCAGTGGCGGCGCTAAGGGAGGGGCCAGGTTAAGCACGCACACACCCTAAAAAGTCTACTGCCCACCCACTATCAACATAAAAATCATAATTTTTGTATATATGTACACATAAAAATTGAGAATAAAATTGTATTTTTAATTCTGAACATTATCTGTATTTACAATTTTGTTCTAAAATTAATAGGGCACATAATACAGCCATATGAAAATTTCACCATCGTAATTTCTATAATTCATAAAAAAGTAAACACCCGGTGTGTATGTAATTATTTGAATATGGATACATGCGTCTATGTTTCGTTTTATGTGTGAATATTAAAAAATACTATACAGGTGTCCGTTTTTCGAGGCTCACCATTGGGATTTCGGAAACTATATAGCAGATCATATTAAAGATGTATTTGTTTTTCCCGAAAAATTCATAGGTCACTAGCTAAATGGAAAAATTCAAAATAATATAGAATTTTGGTTTGCACTTCTTTTTTTTTCCTTCGAACGACGATACTCAAATTTTTATATCACTGTTAGATTTCGAGTTAGTTGTGATTTATATATGGACGCAATATTGGAAATTTGCGCCATTGTTAAGAGAATTTTTTAGCCTTCCAACGATGTATTGTTTATTGATTTTCTTTTGTTTAAAACAGCAAAAATGCAACAATTATTAATTTTACAGGGTAAGAACAATGATTCTGGTAATGAAAGAAATAATGAAAACGCAATTATAGATTATATTTTTTTTATTTTCATTGCTAATTTCCTAGCTTAGGTCTCAAAGTTTTGTTCATTTCAATTAATTTTAATATTTGTATATGGATGTCCTACTAGGCGATGACCATATTGTAAACGAAATTTGAAAAGTATTTCAGAGTTGAATAAGTTAAAAATATTAGTGAAAATGAAGAAAATAAACAAATGACAATACCTAATTGATTATTTCATTTGCTTTAATACCATAATTATTGTTCTTACCCTATAAAATTAATAATTGGTGCATTTTTGCTGTTTGAAACAAATGAACATCAATAAGGTATACATCGCTGGAAAGCTAAAAAAAAAAATCGTCTTTTCAATAATCTAATTTTCCAATATGGTGTCCATACAAAAATCATAACTTTGAGCTCATAACTCAAAATATAACAGTGATAAAAAATTCAGCATCGCCATTCGAAAGAAAATAAAAAAAAGTGTTCTACAGAAGTGCAAACCAAAATTCCATATTATTTCATATTTGGAAGGTATTTGTAAAAATGAAGATCAACAAAATTTGAATTTTTGCATTTATATAATGACCTATGAATTTTTCGGGAAAAACAAATACATTTTTAAAATGATCTACTAATGGTGAGTTTCGGAAAATGGACACCCTGTATAGGTATCTTTATTATTTAAATAAATGGGTGCCCACCCATTTTTTGATTTTGCCCACCCTACATTTACATCCTGGCGGCAATCATGATCTAACATATTTCTCTGGTTTAAATTGTGTTAATGGTGGTGATACTGTTCTGACAAGTGCGCATTGGGTTGATGATATCATTGATTGAACTGAAATTTCTTTAAATGATATATTAAAAAAATTGTAGCCAGAAAAGTATTATCCTTCATTTTGGGAAACGGAACGGTAAATCTGGTCAATTTCACTAGACGGAATGGTAAACCTGGTCAATTTCACGAGACGGAACGGTATAGTTGGTCAATTTCACGAACCGGAACAGCGTTCCGGTCCATTTTGAGCACTAACCTAAATGAATGTTACGTGCATGAAAAACGTTTGGTAGAGTTTATAATTTAATAAATAGTCACAATACAATTTTAATTTTGTCTGTATAAGTTATATTGCAGATACAAAACCATTCGCCGCTTCTTACAGAACAGGGAGACATGGAAGTGATCTGCAGATATATTTTGTAAAGTCAGTCCGGTAATAAGACTTCAATTTATAAAATATTTCGAGTTGGGGTTCCCTTAGTTTAGTCCCTGTTTATAAATTAATACATAGTTAAAATTGATTTTAATTTTGATCGTGTGTCTATTGCAAATACAAAATCATTTTGGATACGGCAGTTCTACAAGAAATAGCCGGACATTTTAACATTTTTACATCCTAGTGCGGTACAAACGGTGGTTGGTATTCCGAGTAGTAAGTTTAGTTTTAAGAATTTTCTAATTGTGGCCCCCTTGTTAGGCTTCTTTAGTTTATAAATTAATAAATAATGAATATTTGAATGTAATTTTGTAATTTTTTTTTATGGTGCCGAAACGTTGGGTTTTATAATAAATAATTACAGAACTTAAACTAAAAAAAAGGTAGTATTATTCCAATTATTAATATAAGTTCTGAAAGATATTTTAATAATTTTGTTTGTTTGAGTGTGTTAGAGATGTGAAATGTCTTGTCGTTTGGTGTAGAAAAAATAATCGAAGATGCAAGATCATAATAAGTAATAAGTTAGTGGTGCCTTGAAGTATATTCCAAAACCAAAACAATTAAACAATATTAGGTATTGTGTGACTGTTACTGCTTGTTTGTGTGGGACTCCCATGAATGATAGAATGTAGTTTATAAGTTAATAAACAGTCCAAATTTTATTCTAAATCCATTTGTATAAATCTGTACAGATATAAAACTTTCTCCAGTTTCCAAATCATTCGCTGCTTCATACAGAACAAGGAGACATGGAAATGATCTGCAATTATATTTGGTAATTTAAAGTAAATTTTAATATTTTTGCATGCGTAAAACTGTTGAATTAGATCATATTCTAACGATTTTTTTATAATTTAACTGTTGTAACGATATTTTGTCTGTCTGTGAATATGTGGGACGCGCAAAAAGAGCATGTAGTGTGGAAAATGTGATGAATTAGTTTTATGTTAATAAATGGTCACGATTTTGTACTAATTCTATTCGCATAAGTTACAGATATGAAATCACTCGCCGTATCTGCTAGAGCACGGAAACATCTAAGTAATCTTCAGGTATAATTGGTAAATTTAATATGGTGGTAAGAATTTAGTTTGTAAAATGTTTCGAGTCGCGAACCCCTTGCATTAAGTCCATATTACCAAATAAGTTATTAAATAGATTAGAATCTATTCTAATTTCATTTGTGTGAGTCTGTTGCAGCTATAAAATTATTTTAGATGCGACAGTTCTACGAGAAGATTTCTACATCCTAGCGCGGTACAAACGTTAGTTGGTTTTCCGAGTAGAAAATTTAGTTTTTAAGAATTTTCGACTCGCGATCCTCTTTGCCAGGCTCCCTTTTAGTTATGAATTAATAAATGGTCAATATTTTAATGTAATTCTATTTGTTTGAGTCTGTTACAGATATGAAATGTCTTGTCGTTTGGTGTAGAAAAAAATAATCGAAGATACAAGACCTTAAGAAGTCAAGTCAGAAAATTCAATATACAATGACGTCAACGGACAAGGGCTAATTACTTAACCAATCTAACTTTAAAGCAGGACACGGAACCATTATATATATATATATATATATATATATATATATATATATATATATATATATATATATATATATAGGTATTGTGTGACGGTTTGTATGTGTGGAACGCCCATGTAGAATGTAGTTTATAAGTTAATAAAGAATCATGATATTATTCTAAATCCATTTGTGTGTCTGTTACAGATATAAAACCACTTGTAACTTCTTCCAGTTTCCAAAGCAGAAAAGAGTCATGGAAATGATCTTCATGTAAAACTAGTAAACTCAATCCGGTGGTACGACATTCATTTCCAGTCGTAAACATTAGAAGTTCTTGGATATCCTAAAGATGCAACAGCCGCTTCTTCGGGACTACAGGTATATTCAGTTAGTTCATAATATATATTGTAATTTATATTTAGATTTAAGGCGTATTGTTACTTATTGTAAAAGATAAGATTTTTCCTAGTGTTTCAGTCGCGCTAAAGCAGCTGTCTACCGAGGTTAAATGGTTATGGTAATTTTGGTGGGAAAATTATGTACATTTTTCGTTTTTGCCTCATAAACTTTCTTCAAAATTTTTATTTATTTTATTTATTTATTGTTACTCGCTTTACAATGTGTCTGTTACATATAAGCGGTGATATTTGTGGGGGTGAGGCAATTTTCCTTGTATATTTTATATTTCTTAATTTTCCTTGCCAAGATGATGAAGATGAAATATGAAATGATGAAAGACGCACACAACAACCATGGACCCTTGGAGCGTGAAGCGTTAACGCTACCGCTACTCCACCTGGGTTGGCAATTTTCTTCAAAAGTTTGCTGTTAAACCGTTTTATTTTTGTTCATACATTTTCGTCAAACATTTCTTGGCTAATTTCAACTTTAAAATTTTGATTTTAAATGGCTCAAAAGGCCAAAAAAGCAAAAGCAAAAATTTGGTTTTACTCTAGACAAAATGGATTTTTTCGCTTTCTATTGACTTTTTGGAACAAATTATACACCGTTAAATTCCTTGAAATCTCCTCTCAATTTGAGTTTAAATTTATTACGTATACCTATGTATATGCATTTCATTTTTAATGAATTGATCTTTGCGACAGTACGCATCGTGTGATCAGGTTGAGCACGTCACCTACTGCATTCGTCGGGGAAGGTCTCCATAAATTTTAGTATTATAAATGTCAGTAAGTACTATTTATTAATTATAGACATTTAATAGTATTTTATATTCATTACTAGTGTTAATTTGCCGATTAATTTAGTGTGTAACATATAGTGGAATTATGTTTTGTTGTAGCTACTTGAAAAAATTATATAACACATTGGTAGGTTTCCGAATTTAAATCCCGCACAAGTTGGTGTACAATGGATAAAGTTGCTAAACCATCTAATCTCTCTTGTGACGTTGTTGACCGCAGATATGTATGTTATTATAACTTTGTTCTGCTCCCACTACACCTATTGCCAACGTTAACGTTAGTAAAATACGTAATACCTACTATAAAAATATTAGGTAGCGATATATCTAAATTATTTTTTAATGAATTTTTTTTTCTAAACTTAGCTCCCGAATTTTTTTTTTCCGGCATGGCTAAAAATAATTTGTATAATCTAAAATGAGGTAATACCGAGAGTTACTATACTATAAAAAATAAGTGACCGGTATTATTTACTCTTAAAATTCAGTTTTTTTTAATCACCCAATGCATTTCTAAATGGTAGTCATGGTAATTAGTTAGTCAGGGTGACTAAAATTTTGAGTAAATAATACCGGTCAGTGTTTATTTTTCTCAATAAGTAGATAAAAAAATATAATAATTTATGACTATTGCAGTCACCAACATTGTATACAGAAAAAATAGTTTTATTGATCTCCTCGAACTATGTTCGAACCTAACATTATTCACTTGTTCTCATACCTATCCCGCCCCGCCAAATATTTGTCCACATGAGCTTGATTTTGATTGAATATTTAATTGTTCCAGGACTCGAGACTGGCGAAATAAGCTGTACATCTCTGGATAAGCTGTAAATGGACCAGAACGAGTTGATGAGGCTATGGTAGTTCTAAGCGAGTTTTCAGGATATGGAGAGGATTTCCCTAGACCATCCCCCATTATGTACTTTTATATTCTTAGCTATAAAATTTACACAAATAAATAAACAAATCATCACGGCATATGGGTGTGCCATAATCTGCAACATATGTAGACATCGGTAATGATGACGACATATTTTATTTTATCGTGCGGGCGTTTACCAGGCGTCACCACACGGGCACTCATTGCTGACATGGGGAGTGCACCACAGGGGTCACTTTTGTGCCATTTAAAATTCGAAATATTTGGCGTCGGTCGGGATCGAACCCGGTTCCCCAGGTTCGCGACCAGACACTCAGGTACGCGGCCACGGGACCCCATTAATTATCTAATTTATAATTTATTTCCGAATATAGAGTTCGGCGGAACGTATGCAAAATGCATATTTTTAATTAATCCCACACAATCTTTGTCATTCTTTATGAATTCTAGTGCAGAAGTCTTCTTTAAGGGGCACGATTTTAAAGTGCCCCTAAATATGCATTTAGTTTATACATAACAAAAAAATTGTACCGACGTTCTTCAGCCTTTGTTTTGTGTTTATCAAAGTATTTAATTGTTATATTTACTATGTGCTATGTTTGTAAATACATTTAAATGGCGATGAAGCAATAGTAGAGCTGATATTTGCAAGGTAAATTGAAATTGTTTATTTTCGTACTTAATTTATGCTAGTAGAATGTCATGACGTCATGCCTGATTACATGTTTCGTACATTTTGTAAAGCTTTCATGTCAAAGTATGTAGTATTCCAATAAAAGAAAAGGAATATTTATATCTAAATATTTAAATATATCATTAACTAGCTTTTTTAGAAAAAATCCTTACATTAAAAAAAATCATTGTTTCTAATACTTAATACGTTATTAGATACATTCAGGCACGATGCACACGCCAGGTTTTTTAACGTGCGTGACGCTGCGGCGACAGAGTTCCGGTCTGTGATAGTATTATCGGTTTCAAAAGTAAAGTCCCCTGGGTTTGAAATATTATAACTTTCATTATACTGGGCAGAATATATTTTTTTTTTACGAAAGCTTATAGATTATAAAATGTAATACACATAAACATTTATATCGATGGTCTTCTGCAATATCGGCACAACTCAAAATTTCATGTTTTTCAGTTTTGTAGCGGATTATATAGCAAACTACGATAACTTTTATGTGTAACAACGGCATATCACTATTCGCAAAAATAAGCGCTTGTGCCCTTGTTAACCTTGTCGTTATTTGTATAGGGAAGAAGAGTGTCATATTTCAAGTTGTGCCATTATTCATAACAATATTAAGACTCATTTTTCAGTTGAATATATAAATGTAAAACCCTAAAATCGCTCTCAAATTGTTATATTTTGAGTTGTGTTGATATTGCAGAGGACCATTGATATATTAATATCTTAAAATATTGATCTATTTTTAATTATATCTCATAATGTCTTCATTTCGATGACTTAGAAAAAAATTCTAAAACACATACAAAATGTAACTATGTATATGTAGATGTAAAATACAACTTAATACATATACATATATTTAAAGACACATATATCATACGTATTATTTATTAGTAGTGATATCATTATATTATGTTACTAAAAGCATAAATGTTTTACATATATGACTATTAAACACAGTAAAATGAATACAATTTTTTATTTGAAAATACCATTTTTTTTAAAAAATTCAACTAAATACAAACTAGAGCATCAATTTACAACCGGTAGCACCTGAATGATTTACAACCAGCAATTTTGCGAACTAAAGATCCAAGTTCGATTCCCGCTACTAGCTGAATTCGAGCTGAGAGCAGCGGCAAGCGATTCACAGCAGATCGATTACATAATCGTTGATATACGAGCGATCCACAGCAGCTCGATTACATAATCGCCAATATACAGCGAGCGATCCACTGCAGCTCGATTACATAATCGCCAATATACAGCGAGCGATCTAGTAAAGCTCGATTGTATACTCGCCGATATATAGCCGACAGCAAGGCTTCTGGTCGACAAAATTAAAAAATCGACGATTTAGAGCCGTAGTGGTTGAAAAGTAGAATTTTACTGTCGGTACGAGCATTTTTGAGCTCTCAGACAAATATTCAGCCGATCCCAAGGCATATATAGTCACCATTCAAAAATCCATCGATCGACAGCCTCTAAAGTAACGCTTGTAGCCGTCAAAATTTTAAAAAAATCATGTAGAATCGGCAATGTACAGCCTGTAGCAAGCCTACAAGTCACGAAAACGAGAATTTTTGAGCTGTCGGATAGATATTCAGTCGATCGGAAGCAATGACCCACCAAAATTTAAATTTCTGATAATTCAGAAGGCTATACTAAGGCTTGGTGATCAAAACATTAATCTTAGATCTCCTACCACAGATTTCTAGCTGTGTATAATATTGGCTGTTTGATGAATTTACAACCATCCGTGCAGCGTGAGCCAGGGCGTGAGCGATGGAGTCGTACTGGTCGCTCTGTTCCGTGAACTTGCGTAATAACGGCTATATCCATCTATATACAGGTTTCCAGATTTGGTCCAGCTATACGGGCTGGTGGCTGGTTGAGTACTCGTGGGTCGCTAGGATGCTCGGCGGGTTGCTGGATGATGGGTGCTGGTAGCAGTAGGAGGGAATCAAACCTGAATCTTTGGTTTCAAGATCTCGTAGCTTGTCGTTTTCGTTCTAGACTGATGGGCTACAAGGTCATTGCTAGCTAGCTAGATATTTGGAATGTGATGTTTGAGATTTGCATTGTAATGAAAGAATTTGTTACTTTAATATGGATTTATTGGTCGGACATACGTTACATAATAATGATGTACATAAAATGCATTATGTTACATAATTATAACATATTAAATAATAGGATAAAGAATGTTTTTTAATAATGACGATCTGTGTGTTTGTGATTACATGACGTTCGCAGTTACACAAATACAAAAATGATATGTGCTCTAAATACATCAAATTTGACTGAAAATGTAACTATATTATCTTATACTACGTACAAAATGATGATAGCATTTTTTTAGAAAGGAGATGAAGTCCAATTTTTAATTAGAACGTGACATAGATAATGCAAAGTATATAATATATATATATATATATATATATATATATATATATAAATGAACAAATTTTTATACACTCAGCAGCAACGCGGCCGCACCGGGTCCGCCTGGTGAATAACCACGGCCGCATCCCATTGCGGCCGTGAATATGCATTTTTTATTCATTATTATTGTATTGTCCGCGTAACAAAATTTGCGGCCTAACAACGAACATAGAACCATATAGAAATGACAAGCAGCCGATTAGCGCTAGCGAGTTTCTAAAAATGTAATGTTACATAAATTCATATTTGTAATATTTTATAATAATTTGTTGGTTAATAATTTTAAAACGTTAAAATGCAAGAAAATCAGAAATGTTTACACTATTTATTTGCGCTTTTTTATAATTTTATGAATTTTCTAACCTGACTTATGACTATGACATATGCAGTCTGACCGCTGAGCCGCGGTCTGAGGGGATGAGTGGTGCGCAGAGAGAGAACGCACTAGACGGGAAAGAGACAAGGAACTTACGTGCGAGAGTATACTATGAGACACAAGTTTCAGTAGTAAACACTGATTTATACAAATTGTGATAAAGGTTAAGTACTTCTCCACGTTCACTTTCACGATTTAGTATAATTTACAAATCTTACTTTAGCATTTTAAATAATCCGAAATAGATAATAAATATTTTGTAAAAAATCATTAATTTAAATATGCAAAATGGTTACTTTATTTTTTTTTATTATTTAATTTTACTATATTTTAGCTTTATTATTTTTGTCCTACAATTTTCGGTAATTTATCTAATGAATTAGGTAAATTAAATAGAAAATTTAAATATGCATTTAGTTATTAGGTCTGTTCGATGAGAAGTGCTTAAAGTGCAGAGCAGAATAGTGCAGTGCAGTGTAGTGTACACTAGTACAGTCTAATTCTTGTAGTTTCATAAAACACACTAGTGTATATTTTGGCAAGTTTGCTCAGCTGTGAATAATCAAGCCAAGCATAGCCAAAGGTGTAAAAGGTTAGGTTGTTTATAAACACAGTCATATCATAAAGCTGCAAAAAATTGACAGCAGAAATGTCTGTTTTAAAGAGCATAGTGAACTAATAAACGATTCTGACGAAAATCAATCATCACTTGATTCTTCATCAGATTCAGGGACAGATATATTAATTAATTCTTTATATAGCAAAACAAAATTTTAGGTTAAATAAACAGATGTGTAGATAGGATAGAATTAAAATGTCTACCGAACAACATTTAGCTACCCCCACTCCTAGTCTGCACTTTCTACACTACCTGGCGAGTCAGGTCAGAAAAGTGAGCACTAGTTCTTAAAATTTTTGTCATCGAACAGCCTGCCAGAAGCTGCCCGTTTCTCATAAAACATGTTAGTGCAAGAAAATTAACACTAGGGCGGCCTAGTACATGTCATCGAACAAAGCTAATATCTTTATTTATGTTTAGTTCAATACTTATTATGAAATGTAGTCATTAAATCTACTTTTGTATTTAATTTTACTATAATTTGTTATTACAAATTTAGAAAATTTAATTAAATCAATTTAGATAATTGAATGAAACATGTTAGTAGACTAAAAAATAAAGAATTTATTTAGTTAATTCAACTTCAATTTAGATTTTTTTCTTTCTGTGTACATATTAATATAAATATTTAGTAAACAACATACAGGACCGTTGTGTATTTATTAGGGCTAGGATTTAGAATTGGATATTATTTTAAAAGGGAAAATCCCACCCACCTGGACAAAATGAAATACGGGTCGGAGTCGATTCTTCCTCCACAAGACCCGTAAGACCCATAAGAACCGTATGACCCGTAAGACCTGACGTTATGTGTAGAGCGTAGACTGACTACATTATTGTATTTAAATACACATTTAAATTATTCATAATGGTGTGTCTTTTGCAAATCGAGATTTTTTTACTTCTATTATTGTACAAATTTAACTGTTAAACTAAATTAACTAAAACTAATTGTATTATGTCAATAAATCAGCAACGGTATGTGAAGTTGAAAGCGGTGAATTACGGGTCTTACGGGTAATACGGTTGTCATGGGTGTCATGAGTACAGAATCGACTTGTATTCGCTGAAATACGGGTGAGCGGGTGGTCTTTTGGATCCACTGGTATTCAGAGCACTAGTATTTATATAAACAAATAATTATCATTACCTTAACTACTTACCTGTATTATTTTTCATAACTATCATAAATTTTATTGATAGTTTTTTTTTTCTTTTCTTTATTCATAAATATTTAATTATATTTACTAGTAATACATATTTCCTTTCTAATGAGTGTTTGAAATATTTGTTATACAAAACATATGTAAATTACTCCGGCGAAAAGTAAAGGTCTCGGGTTCATCATATCCTGATGGCTGACGTAATCTTTTCACAATTTATTTCATATAAGCAGTGAACTCTATTCTACGTACATGGAATGGAAACGTGTTTACCTATAGCATTGTAAGGGGCAGGTCATGCGAACTGTCACAAATTCCACCAGTTCCACCAGTTGACGCATGCGTAGAGCACAGCTCATGATTTTCCAGAGGTTTTAATATATTTCTGTATGTGTACTTTTACTAATTATTCACTGTACAGTGGTTATGAAAACATCGTTCTTTGAACAGTTTGGTTGTACTTTGTGTTCATTTTTTTTTTTTGAAAAATCTACTCTTACTGTGCGTTGCCTAGAAATTTGAAGTACCACACCTGCAACGATAGTTTCCGTTCCACAGTATAGAATTCACTGCTTATAAGTTACTACCTTGTCTGAATTTTATGATATACTTACCGTGACTCTGAATCTATTTAAAATGGAGCCGCATTAAAGGCGGGACATTTAAACAGAATATATAATAAATAAGAACAGAATTTAATTAACATTTTATTAACAAAAAATTAAATGAATTTTGCACAAAGATCACAGTTGAAAGAATATCACAGATATTTTTAAGCATGCATGATATGGATTTCATTAATCCTCCTCATCGAAAAAACCAGGTGGAGGGCTGTCTCTGTAAAAAAATTATTTCAAATTTCAAAAATATATATTAATAATAGCGCGGGACTTACTGATTGCAAATCATCAAAATTAGCATGAAGAACGCAACAATAATTGGAACTGGTTGACGATTATCCGGATTAGGTCCAGGGGTAATCAGCCAGGGGGAAACGGGCCGCATGGCTCGATGACGGTCGAATGTAGCAGGATATGTACTTAACATTGGCCTGTTGGGCTCTATTATAATTCCTATGATGTTACTACTTCCTGCTCCTGTTCCCATCTGTTAAAAAAATTAAAAATATTTATGCGTGTATGTCGGAATTAATAAGAATTACTGCTGCCGTATTTATTTATTTAATCATCTTTTAATTTGTATAACATTGATTTTGGGCAAATTTATTCTGGATTGTTAGAACCATGATAGCTAAGTATACTAACAATCGAACTAAATGAAATGTTATAAAATTCTAATTTGGCTCTGTCTGAGGCCATGTTAGATGTATTTTTTCGTTATAAGCTACGAATACTAATTTTGGTTGATTTTTTTTTAAAGTAACTTCCAGTATTTAATCAAGAATAACGTCTCGAGCAAAAGAGATTGATATTCTTCCAGTATGAATGCCACTGCGCAATAATATTTCGTTTTTAGGTAGTTAAGAAATATTTCGCTCTATAATCTGTGCCAACAGGTCAACCTGACACATACTAGGAAACTATCTATCTTTTTCTACACAAAAAAGCGCACATGCAGTAAGACCATTATTACAGTCCTTTTCAATAGTTTTTTTTATGGCATTATTAATAAATTACGCAAATAAACACGAGACACAAAAAGCTAAAATACACGCCAATGCATACGAACTATATTGACAATTCCAAATTATTTTCTGATCAGAGTTTGGACATACATACGTCACCTTATGAACAGATTCTATAACCTGTGTGGCAAAAAGAAACTACTTCAATTACGTATATTGTTAAGATTCACACTTTTTATTAACCAATGCCATTCTTACTAGGAGAATATATTTATTATCTATGCAATGACAACGAGCTCAATTGTGTTGTAATTAAGTTTATCTATAAACAATTATCTTACCAAAAGATCATTCGTAATATTTAATAGTGCTGAAAGAGGATCAAGAGGACCATCTAACGAGGAAGTAGATGACGCTGGCGAAGGATAAAAGTACCTAAAATAATAATTCTAAATTAAAATAACTAAAAAAAAACTCCAATATAAAAATTACAATTACAATATAATAGTTATTTATGCAACAAGAGTAAAAAGTAGTAACTCATAGGATATGACGAACTCGCCTACGGCTCGTTCGGTTAAACTTACCTATACGTGAAATAAGACACTTTTTACTCCAGTTTCCAACAATTTTTTTTACGTCTGCAATAAAAGTGTGAAAAAAGTGTCATAACGTTACATTATTTCACTCTTTTGCGCTAAAAAAGTGTACTTTTTTCACACTTTTATTGTGTTAAAATAGACATACTTTATAAATCCATTTTAATTAATAGAAATGTACATTTTTAACAGACGTAAAAAAATATATTTTCATGTATGAAAAATATTTCACGTAAAATTTTATTGTATTTTTTATTTACTGGGGTAGACAAAATTTTGTTCGATCACTATCTTTGTCATGTCTTCTTCGCTTCTTATATAAAATGGCTTCGTTCTCAGAAACAATTGAAAATCAAATTTTTTAAGCAATGTTTTTAAGAGGTAGTGTTTATTAATTAGAGGTTTTTTTTAACTTTCCCCACTTATAATTTAAATCAAGTACTTAGGGTACTTATTCAAAATTCAGCTCAACTTTTCACCACCATTTATAATCTTTCCATAACCTAAAAACTTGCCTTGGCCTTGGAAGTTAGCATATCATATCCACGACACTTCAAATACAATATAAGTATCCCATATTTAATTCGAAAATTAATTTTAAATCATATATAATTTTTTAGTATAAATGTCGGAGACAGACGGCGAATTCGGCCTGTAGCCAAAATGTTTGGAAAGATACCGAATTCCATCTTTTTATGCGACATTGTCTACGTATTAAAAATTCCTAATAGGTAGACAATGTTGCATTTCGTTGAAATAGAATTCGGCTTATCATATCCACGACGTCATACTTCAAATACAATATAAGTATCCCATATTTAACTCGAAAATTAATTTTAAATGATATCGTGTGTCCCAGCGTTGGTTGGCATAGGGAAGAGTTCTTTGTAAATAAAAAGTATCCGGCAATTAAGCTATGATATTGAACATGATAATAGTACATTACATCTGGTACATTATTTAATATTAAGTATTTCAATATTATTGCATAAATTGCAATAAATTACAAAATTTTTCAAATGAATAATTGCTTCACTTATTTATTATGCAATATGAAAAGATTTTCACAACAACAACAACAATGATTGTTGAATTTTTAAAAATCTGTTTCATATATCGTATTACAATCATTTAAACATAATAACATTGTAATAAATAAAGAGAAAATAATTGACAATAATTGATTACAATAATCAAAATATTGATATAACAATGAATTGTTCTTCCGTTGATATTAATAAAAAAAAAAACAGAAATATAATAAATTTGTGTAGTTATTATGTTTTTACTGTATTTATAAAAAAATATTGTTTATCAGTATTAATATTAAATAATGTACAAGATGTAATATACTATCATTATGTTCAATATCATTGCTTAATTTTCTGTAGGACACTTTTTATTTACAAAAAACTGTTTACCATGTCAATCAAACTCTGGGACACACGGTAGTTAATTTTTAGTATAAACAGATAATTTACATTTTCCTTAGATATGTATGTCGGAGACAGAAGGTGAATGATGAATTCGACCCGTGGCCAAAATATTTGGAAATATGTCGAATTCTATATTTTTATGCAACATTGTCTACGTATTAGGAATTCCTAATAGGTAGACAATGTTGCATTTCGTCGAAATAATAATAGAATTCGGCATCTTGCTCCAACAGATATATCTATCGAAGGTGCTCAAATAATGGCTTCCTTAATTTTTTTTTGAAAACTAGGTACCTATTGTAATTAAGGATGATTTACCTCGGAGGATCACTATCGCTGCTAGAGTCGTCGTTATCGTTAGTACTTGGAGGTTCTGGTTGATTTTCTGGTTCCACATTATTGCTATTATCATTATCAGGTTCAAAAGCACTAAAATGAACTTATAAATTTAATTTCCATGTATTGCAAGCTTAAATTAACCTAACCTGTCTTCGGCTTCTAAATACTCATTAAACTCGCGTAGAAAATTTAAGATACTGTCAATCTCATCTGGATCCATTCTTAATCAACGTAATTCTCAATAAACTGGTTAAATAATTCGGCTATACGAACCGATTTAAACAGATAACAGACGTTCTCTTCTGTCAAAACACCAGGTTTTGTTAGACTGCAGACGTCACTCTTCACACGTCAGGCAATATGGCGCTCATTGATCACAATTTTAAATTATTACTAAAATATTTTATTATATTTGAAATGTTTGTTGTTAGTAGACAATTATTGTTAAAATAATTCTTTTTGGGTTACTAGTAATGAAAAATTAAAAATTTTATTGAGTGTTCCTCTGGTGTATGTGAACGAGCCACATCATTTTGTATTGTACATGTGAATGAGCCTTGGTCATTGCATATTTTTAAAATCTGTAGGAAAAAAACACGGTCATTAGAGATCTTTTCGAAATGTAAACAATATGGCAGACCAATGGTGATACACAGTAACAGGATATAACGGTGAACTTGGCAGACGATTCGCGATAACATTGTTTTACAATTATGTTAATAGAAGATGTCCCTCAGATATTATTAAACATTTGTATTTTTTGTATCTTCCTTGTTCACAAACGCATTGCTCGTAAATCGTCTGCCAATTTCACAGTCATATCCAATTGTGATTTAGGCAAAAAAAATTATACAATAAAGAAAACAGATGAGAAATATAAATGTATAATAAAATCTGAGGGACCATCTTCTGAACAATGTTATAAATATATGTTTTCAGAGGAGTAAGATTTTTTCTAGTTTTGTAGTATTCTTTTTATCCAAAAGCGATTTTGTCGTTATATCCAAAAGCGATTTTGACAAAATCTTTTCTGGAAGGATGTATGGGGAATACAAATGTGTAATAAAATTTGAGGGACATCTTCTATTAACAACATAAATATTGTCAAAAACAATAATTACGTTAATATATGATTTTATGCACTTTATTTTGTTTTTTACAATTTCACCATTAACGCATAGTGACACTGTTACTGTGTTTTACCATTGGTCCGCCATATTGTTTACATTTCGAAAAGATCTCTAGTGGTCGTGTTTTTTTCCTATAGATTATAAAACTATGTAAAAACGAAGGATTATTCACATGAACAAAACAAAATGTGGCTTGTTCACATACACCAGTGCAACACTCAATAACATTTTAAATTTTTCATTACTAGTAACTCAGAACGAATTATTTTAACAATAATTGTGTCCTAACAACAAATATTTCAAATACAATAAAATATTTTAGTAATAATTTGAAATTATGATCAGTGAGCGCCATATTGCCTGACGTGCGAAGAGTGACGTATGCACTCTGCAGTCTGTCAAAACCTGTCGTTTTGAAAGAAGAAAACATCTTTTTAAATCGGTTCGTATAGCCGAATTATTTAACCAGTTTATTGAGAATTACGCTGATTAAGAATGGATCCAGACTATATTGACAATATCATAAATTTTCTACGCGAGTTTAGTGAGCATTTAGAAGCCGAAGAAAGGTTAGGTAAATTTAAGCTTGCAATACATGGCGATTAAATTTGTAAGTTCATTTTAGTGCTGGCGAACTTGTTATTAACAATAGCAATAATGTGGATCCAGGAAATCAACCAGAACCTCCGAGTACTAACGATAACGATGATTCCAGTAGCAACAATGAACCTCCGAGGTAAACCATCTTTAATTGTAATAGTTACCTAGATTTCAAAAAGATTTGATGAAAGACATTATTTGAGCACCTTCATTACATATATCTGTTGGAGCAGATGCCGAATTCTATTTCGACGAAATGCAACATTGTCTACCTATTCCTAATACGTAGACAATGTCGCATAAAAAGATAGAATTCGGTAACTTCCAAGGCCAAGGCAAGTTTTTAGGTTATGGAAAGATCATAAATGGTGGTGATAAGTTGAGTTGAATTTTGAATAATCACCCTAAATACTTGCTTTAAATTATCAGTGGGAAAAGTTAAAAAACCTCTAATTAATAAGCAATGCCTCTTAAAAACATTTCTTAATAGCTATTTGTGTATTAAGAGCGCAAAATGAGATATTGTCAACAGCGAAATCGACATGTCCATTTGCGCTCGAAATACACACAAGATCGTTATTTTTGTATTCCTTTACACAGCAGTACGGCATTTTGTTTGGTTATATAATATACCGAAAAAGAAGTCCTGAGTAAACGTGGTCATTAAGAATGTAGACAAGTGACATTTCTGAACAGCTTTTAAGTCTCCCAGAAATTAGTTTTAAAACATTCCAAAAGAAGATTTGCTGGAAGAATATGACAGCTTTGGCAGTTTTTAAGTCACCAGAAATCAATTTCATAGTTTTAAACAGCTTTTAAGTCTCCCAGAAATTAGTTTTAAAACATTCCAAAAGAAGAATTTGTTGAGAATTTGACAGCTTTGGCAGTTTTTAAATCACCAGAAATAAATTTGACAGTTTTGAACAGCTATTAAGTCTCCCAGAAATTAGTTTTAAAACATTCCAAAAGAAGATTTGATGGGAGGTTTTGACATCTTTGGCAGTATTTAAGACACCAGAAATCAATTTGCCGGTTTTAAACAGCTTTTAAGTCTCCCAGTAATTAGTTTTAAAACATTCCAAAAGAAAATTTGTTGAAAGAATCTGACAGCTCTGGCAGTTTTTGTCACCAGAAAACAATTTGACAGTTTTAAACAGCTTTTAAGTCTCCCAGTAATTAGTTTTAAAACATTCCAAAAGAAAATTTGTTGAAAGAATTTGACAGCTCTGGCAGTTTTTGTCACCAGAAAACAATTTGACAGTTTTAAACAGCTTTTAAGTCTCCCAGAAATTAGTTTTAAAACATTCCAAAAGAAGAATTTGTTGAGAATTTGACAGCTTTGGCAGTTTTAAGTTACCAGAAATCAATTTGACAGTTTTAAACAGCTTTTAAGCTGTCCGGCATTTTGTTTGGTTATGTAATATACCAACAGAGCAATTATAAGTCAGATTGACTTATGGAGATGCATTTTATGGTTGAAATTCGGACAGCGAGCGTTTTTTCTTTGTCGCGTATGAGCGGCAAATTGACATTTTGCGTTGACAAAAGCGAGCGCAAATGCCTACTTTGTATGTATTGTAAAAAATGTATTTTCATTTATTTCCGAGAACGAAGCCATTTTGTATAAGAAGCGAAGAAAACCTGACAAAGATAGTAATCGAACAAAATTTTGTCTACGCCAGTAAATAAAAAATACAATAAAATGAAACATTTTTTCATTTAATAGTAGTTAAGAAGTTATTTGAAAATTAAATATTGGTCAAGGTCGCCACAATATTTTACTTAGGACAATTAAATTGTTTGAAAAACATAAGCACATTTAGTAGTAATAGTGTACCATTATGAGTACATGAAAATATGTTTTTACGTCTGTTAAAAAAGTACACTTCTTTTAATTAAAATGGGTTTATGAAGTATGTATTTTTTTAATAACATAAAAGTGTGAAAAAAGTGCACTTTTTTAACGCAAACGAGGGAAATAATGAAACGTTATGGCACTTTTTTCACACTTTTATTGTAGACGAAAAAAAAAAAATTTTGCAACTCGAGTAAAAAGTGTCTTATTTCACGAATAGGACAGTTTGGCCGAACGAACCGTAGGCGAGTTCGTCAAATCCTATGAGTTACTACTTTTTACTCATGTCGCATGAATAATTATTATATTTTAATTGTGATATTTATATTGGAGCTTTTTTTAGTTATTTTAATTTAAAATTATCATTTTAGGCACTTTCATACTTCGCCAGTGTCATCTACTTCCTCGTTAGATGGTCCTCTTGATCCTCTTTCAGCACTGTTAAATATTACGTCTGATACTGTTAATCGTTTGGTAAGATAATTGTTTATAGATAAACTTAATTACATAATTAAGCTCTTTTTTCCACTGAAAAGTTGCATTCATATATCATTGCATAAATAATAAATATATTCTCAATAATGGCATTCCGTAATAACAAATGAGGCCCTTAAAGACATACGTAATTGAAGTAGTTTCTTTTGCCACACAGTTTATAGAACCTCTTCATAAGGCGACGTATGTATGCCCAAACTCTGATCAGAAAATAATTTGGAATTGTTTATATAGTTCGTATACATTGGCGTGTATTTTAGCATTTCTGTGTCTCGTGCTTATTTGCGTAATTATCAATAATGCCATTAAAAACTACTGAAAAGGACTATAATAATGGTCTTGCTGCATGTGCTCTTTTTCTGTAGAAAAAGATAGATAGTTTCCTAGTATGTGTCAGGTTGACCTGTTAGCACAGATTATAGAGCGAAATATTTCTGAACTACCTATAAATGAAATATTATTCCGCAATGCTATTCTTACGTGGAGAATATCAATCTCTTTTGCTTGAAACGTTATTCTTGATTAAATACTGGAAGTTATTAAAAAAAAAAATCATCCAAAATTAATATTATCTGGTAGCTTATGACGAAAAAATACATTTAACATGGCCTCAGACAGAGCCGTATTCGAATTTTATAACATTTCATTTAGCTCAGTTGTTAGCATACTTAACTATTATGGTTCTATTCGAAAATAAATTTGTCCAAAATCAATGTTATACAAATTAAAAGTGAAATAAATAAATAAATACATAAATAAATAGATAAATAAATAA